>OX638250.1:17153678-18572350 GCA_951806755.1 Brenthis hecate
CAGATGGGAAGTTGAGTGGAAAATCACGCTATTTGCATTACTATTTAAAAACTGTATGCCGACGTAGTTATGTAAATATTACTTTTGGTCCAAGACTGATTGACAGATCAGTAGGTATTAATGAATTGTGTAGTCAACTATCAAAAGAATTAACACTTAATATTATTATTTTTATTTAAAAAAAACATTTCAGCTTAGAAAAATAATACTGATAGCATTATAAAGAATAAAAAATTGTCACTTTTTGTTTTTGGGTATCTATACTAATATTATAAAGAGGTAAAGTTTGTGAGTTTGTTAGTTTGTAAGTTTGTGAGTTTGTGACGTTGTAGGGGGTAATCCGTGGATCTACTGAACCGATTTAGATGAAATTTGGTAAGAAGATAGTTTGAGACCCTGGGAAGGACATAGGATACTTTTCATCCCGGAAATCGTCCCTTTAGAGTTTAGGGGGTGAAAATGGGAATGAAAATTTGTATTGGGAAGCAAGCCAGGGACGAACCCGAGCGAAGCGCGGGTTAGTCGCTGCTAGTCCTTAATAAAAATAGCCAAAAAATTGAATATTTTCCGTGAAAATCTATAAAAACTGTGTTGAATATTGTATAGTTTTTGCTAAAATACCGTATAATATAACGCAATTTAAAATCAACGCAAAGCCTCCAATCCACCTCAATCTTCTCAATAAACTTAGTGATAAGATGGATGTGACTGATTACTCGTGACTTGTAGGAACAATGATCACCAAAGACACGTTTGAGTGTAAACAAATAAATAAAGATACCTGAGGAAATTCCTTTAAATAAACATATAAAGTTCGTGGAAAAGTGATTGGTTTTAAAGGTAGCGGGATCGGTTTAGATACTAAGGTTACTATATATATCTATACTAATATTATAAAGAGGTAAAGTTTGTGAGTTTGTGAGGTTGTAGGGGGTAATCTCTGGATCTACTGAACCGATTTAGATGAAATTTAGTAAGAAGATAGTTTGAGACCCTGGGAAGGACATAGGATACTTTTTTCCCGGAAATCATCCCTTAAGGGTTTAAAATGGGGATGAAATTTTGTATGGGGAATCAAGTTAGGGACGAATCCAAACGAAGCGAGGCTGAGTTGCTAGTAATAAATAAGCATCTCTGTACTAGATTTTTTTAAACAAACAGCAACAAAATATTACTGTTCATGATCATCTGTTTATATATTCTATCGTTTTCTATTATACCTTCTGCTATTTAAATTGCTATTATCTCAAGTCACATATAACTCTCAATGAAGATTTCAAAACTTATTTTGAAACGTATCTTTTTAGTTTAAAAGTAATAATAATCAATAATAATCAATTAAATTGAAACCTACAGTGTGAACTCCTGTTATAAAACGTAAGTCATACTTAGTGCTGGACTGAGTATAAAAACGCACGCGGTCGAAACCGTATATGGCAACTAGTTATATAAATAAAAATCACCTCTTATTATTGATGCGTACGTAAATCCACTCAATTCTTTTGATAATGGCTTTTAAGTGATGTAATTGTAATACACGTATAGGTAGGTACTTATTTGATTAAGGTTTACGTCAACAAAACAGATCGTGTATATTTATATGTAAATAGTATTCGCCTAACGGTCGATTTGAGGGAAAATTAAAGGAATTGATTTTAACTATCATTAAAAAAACTGTTTCAAATATATTATTAAAAAAACTGTTTCAAAGTATTATAAAGTAAAAGAAAAACATAATATAGATATTTATTTCCGCTCTTTCTCTAGATGGCTCATTTATTTTACTCTCCATTCTCTTAGCGAACTGCGAACATATATTATGTAACTCTAGCCGTAGATATATTAAATAAGAGAACTTTATTATCTATACAGATAAATAAAATTGAAGTGTCTGTTTGTAAATATCAATACTTATAACAGCTTTTTACTAAATGCATATGAAATTAGAAAAACACAATTTTCAACATTTATAGTTTGTTCCGTCTAATCTCCGAAACGGCTGGACAAATTTTGACGGGGCTTTCACTGTCAGATAGCTGATGTTATAAGGAGTAACTTAGGCTACTTTTGTTTTAGAAAAATAACTAGGGTTACGCTAAAAAAATTAAAACGTACTTAGGAAACCCGAGCGAATCAAGGGTAGGTCGCTAGTATTTAATACTTTCTTGGACTTACGCGAAAATTTGACATTTTAAATGAAGCATTTTTTACGTATTTTCTGGCGATTATTTTAATTTAAATCAAATTCTTTCAAAAAACATGGTCATGGGAGAGAATATGAAAAAAAATATTTAATATATAAATAATGAAACTGCTCGCTAATAAATTATAAGAATAACTTTGCACTTACATAAATTATATTTATATAATGATCGCGATCGATGGCATTCAAATATGAAAATAGTTTGTCGAAAGCAACCATGGTCAGACACCTCGTGCGCGGGCTTAGACTTATCTTCCTAAATGACTTGAAAATTATATAACAGTTACAAAAATAAGTAGCCAAGAGCCAAAGAAAAAACATAACAGCGTGAAGAGTTTGAAGAAGACTCATAAAATTATTGGCTATGGTTCAAGACAGCTTTTGAAATAAATTAATTGTTTTTTTTTTAATATTTCAATTGCATAATACTTAGGTATTAATTTCAATTGGACGTATATTTTCCACACATAAATTCTTATTTTTTCTTGACTCTATACATAGCACAGGTCAAGGTCAAGTTGCAAATGAAATTAGGTGGTAAAAGTAATTCATTTCATGGTTTCTCCTATTGTTCTAAATTGAAGCGAGAAATATTTTTCCTAACAATATAAAAGAATACGTTGTATTTATAATATTTTACGTCATATCGTACGTATATAGAGCGTACATAGAGCGTTAATGAAGTATGAAACTAGCAGAGTAGTTATAGTTTGAAACAATATTACACATTTTTTTAAACAAGTTTTCGCTCAGTGGTCGAATATTGAGCACGATAATATTTTTATTGATAACACTAAAGCTTTAAGCTTGTCAATAGCTTACTAAACAAAAAATAATCGGTTGACAAACAGAGGAGAAAAAGGTACTGAACTGTTGTCTTTGTCTATCTATACTTACATATAATAAAATTTTGAGCCGAATCTGTAAATTAAATATTTTTGGAAAATCTTATTTAATAGTCATTATTATCGATACAAACTGAATGTATAGTTTTTAGATTTTTTTTCTGTGAACACATCATTAAAATACCACTGGACAGATTTTGATGCAATTTGGTATGATGATAGCTGGTTATCCGGGTCAACATATAGGATACTTTTTTCTGCGGGAAAATATCTCATATTTGAGAAATCTATACTAACCGGTAAAACGTAGTATAGATAATATAAGCTAATACTGTAGTATCTTTACTAGCAAAGTAACCATAAGCAACATTATACTACAAGTTAAAGAATTGTAATCATATGTATTATACGTGATAATGACATTACAGGTGCAATAAAACCAGCGCAAGTGAATGGTTTAAGGACACCTGTTGTTTGACCTTACATCAATTCGCAAATATAATTTACTTATACATATATATCAAATCTTTTCATACTTTTACGAAATATATTTCTAATAGTCAGACTCTACATAATTATCATACTAAATATAACATTTTTATTCAGTCATTACCTACTGTAATAGTCCTAAGTTTGATTACGGTGAAAATTAAGCTTCTTTTGACTAAATTTTGGACGATATGTATTATATCTTTCTCTACACAAATATTAAAAAAGACATATCTTTATTTATAAATAATTATTTACACTACACAGGAATCGGACGCTTTGTTATTCTGCTCTACCTACTTAACTACAAGTATGTATTGAATATATATATAATATGATTTTTCTTATCAACTTTCATACGTCGATATTGATCAATAAAACTTCAATGTGTTGCTGAAATTTTAAAGTTTTAATCAAATAACAAATTAATAATACAATAAAAACCTATAATTACATTATATAAAATAAAATATTACCTGAAATTTTAAAGAAACGACATTTAGAAGTTTATTTAAAAGTTTATTGATTCAAATGTTTTTACTTTTAAAATAAACATGACGTACAACAAAATTATATAGAATTCTTAATAAATACAACCTACTTGGAAGATAAAATAAAATATAAAATTAAAGGAGTATACTATCTTTACATATATGTATAATATGGATTGAAAGTAATTTAACCATTCAATGATAATTGCTAATGCAAAAAGACAATTGTAATAATAAGTTGCTGAATCACGTGACTTTGCTCACATGTTCCAGTTCCACGTGACGCAGCGACTTAAGCATCTCAGTTTATGACTTGTATCTGTGATTTATGAACTGCGAGACGACAACTTTATTATAATACCAACTCCAACGACTTATTTCAATATACGTTCTATAACAAGAAAAATATGTACTGAATTCAAAAAACTCTCGAGTCTACAAAATATGGAAGAACTTGCCGATACCTTTTCACATTCATAATATTAGTAAGCAACATTGTATTCTGCCCTTTTATAACGTCCCACTGCTGGGCACGGGCTTCCCTTTACTACAAGGGAAATCTGGCCATAGTCCACCACGCTGGACAAGGGCGAAACGGCGGACTTCATGTGTCTTTCAAAAACTCGCAAGGTACTCTCAGACATGCAGGTTTCCTCACGATATTTTCCTAAAAAATGATTCGCACATGAAAATATTAGAGGTGCGAGACCCCAGAGATTTGAACCAACTTTACTCGATTTCCCATTTCCCATGCGAGCACGTTACCACTGGGCTACTACTAGTTAATAATAATAATATATAAAACTAGCATAGTATCTATTTCGCGTGCAAAAAACTAACACTCAATTAGAAAGGTATGGAGGTTAAAACAAATTTGCAAACCAACGAGCCAGTGTACTGTATAATTATAATAGTTTCTATGTAAGGCCCCCATCAACAAGCAATTATAGAGTAAGAAACAATGGCATTGATAACTAAAAAATTTAAAGGTATCAATTGAAATGATCCATTTCCATTATTAGTTTTCGCTTTCAATCATATATTAATTTATTCAGAAAGCCGCAATGTATCTTACATAGGTCTAACGAACGAGAAGCGAAAATGAGTGACGACGGTTGTAAATGACAACTGTCTTGCATAACATTTGCAATGAAATCAACGTGCAATTTTACTATATCCATTTTGAAAATTATATGTATAATAATATGTGACTTAAATTGAGGCTTAATATTAATTTGAACCTACTATAATATACGGTCTAAGTTATGACGGTTTAGTTCACAGTGGAACTAATTTGCTTTATATTTTTTGCTATTTAAATTGAAGCGAGAAATATGGAAAAATTTAAAGCAATTTCTGCAAATATGTAAAAGGTTAATACCGTATGTAAAATTGTTCCAAGTAATATTTTATTTGAATACAAAAAACAAACATATTAATATTTTTCTAACTTTCATCGACTCTATACAGAGTTATAAATGAATTTGTTAAAAAATTAATAAATATTATCTATAATATTGCATTATTATATAATAATTATATAACTTACCTTTATATCCATTGAATTTGTAAAAACTCAAGTGACAGATTTGTAAAAATATACAAGAAATCCGAATTCAAGGGTAGAACACGAGATGAGTGCCAAAAGTTTATTTCTGTACGGTCAATGGTCAATGTGAACAGACAGACACCCACCCAGATATTGAAAATCTAACACGACACGACACTTGTAAAATTATAAAACCACCTACACGTCCGCTTCGACTGAGAGACCGGTATTAACTGTCTGAAAAACGAGTGTTTCGAAGTTATAGTGAAGTTTCATTGGTCACTCACACAGATACACGAAAGTGGTAGTGTGTGTATACGGTATAATGACGCGTTGTATTGCGTCCGCTGAATTAAGTGTCTTTTAGAAAGACTTTGAACAAGGACGCATATGCAGTTATTGGCAGACTAGTTTAGAATAAAATGCTCTACATATTTCTGCTAGAGTCCCTAGGTTTTTCCTTTCCAGACTGATACTCTACAGTTACATGTTCCCCGGATAAATATCTAGGAAACTATATCTAAACATATCAATTTATTGTTATGTTCCTGTATGAAAGAAGAAAAAAGCAATAACAAATTTCCGCTAATAACATAGGCAGAGACGTAGTAATACTTTTCAGTTTTTGTTCACACAATTGAAATACAATATATCTGAAAATTTGTATGTGTGTGTAAAAACTGCTACTCCTTCACGCGGAAACTGCTGGACGGATTTTAATGAAATTTAGCATATCGATAGATTATGACTTGGAGTAACATATCGCCTACTGTGATATAATTATGGATGTATTAAATACCGAATCATTCTGTGGTAATCTCCAATTCAAGTCTAAAAATTTGGTTTTTTTTACTGAACTACATCATATATAATTAATTATTACTAATTTACTGCGTACTCTCTAAGCCTTCACAAGCCCTATGCGGAATAAATATATGTTCTGTCATTAACACACAGCACCATCTATTTCCATGGCAAGCTTCGAGGCTTGTGTTATGGATACCAGATATGAGATAATTGATACACTATACAATATACATATCTAACTTTAAATACATACATATTATAAATATAAACACACCCATGACTGGAGTATAAACATTCGTGTGCTCAACCCACAAATAAATGTCCTCAGCGGGACTCGAAGCCGCGGCCGCTGGCGCAACTAGTAGAGTCACTACAAACTGAGCCAAACGTGTCGTCGAAATGTTGTCTCGTATACCCTCTTATAGATTTTCGTAACTTTTGCTTCAAAAGGGAAGTTTTATTACACAATAATTTGAGACAAAGTTTATCAATTAAGATTAGATAATTATTATCTATGGATCTTAAAAACTCCATAGTGTATGACGAAACGCAATACTGCACGTGCATTTACGTAATATCAGGATAATATAATTTTCTTAGGAAAGTTTTGGCAAATCAATCTATATCTACGTGCTTTATCTATACATATAATAACATTCTCAATCGAGTCTGTGCTTTAAATATTTTTCGGAAAATCTTATTGAAATAGATATTATTATCGATACAGAGGCCTAATATGTAGTTTTTAGAGTTTTTGTCTGTCTGTCTGGGAACGTATCACGAGAAAACCACTGGACAGATTTTGATGAAATTTAGTATGATGATAGCTGGGTATACGTCGACATATAGGATACTTTTTACTGCTGAAAAATATCCATTTCTGAGAAATCTATACTAAACGTTAAAATGTAACTAGGAACGAACCCTAGCGGAGCGAGGGTGAGTAGTTAATATTAATAAAGTAGTTAGACTCGCGGCTCTAATAGCTCGATAGTAACCCATGTCCGTTCCCATGACGTGATCTACATCGTGGCATGTCCTGTCCACGTGATGCAAATTGTCTTTGTCAAATTTCATCAAAATCGTAGTTTGCGCGTGAGATAAAAATATTAAAAGTTCGATCGGACTACTTCAGTTTGTTAATGGAAACGGTTTCATTAGAATTTATTTATTAGATATATCTACTAACTTAAAGTTTTTACTTTAAGTATCTTACTTTAATAAAAGGGATCTTATCTTCTTAAGAAAAATAAATTTGTATTATTCAGTTGTACCCTGAAATACTATTTTCGTAGCGCTATTTTCATTTATGTCATGTTATCTATAAATATAATAAAATTCTAACTGAGTCGAATCTGTACATTAAATATTTTTTGGAAAATCTTATTGAAATATGTATATAATTATAAGAATTTTTGTTGAAATATTACAAAGAGGTAAAGTTTGTGAGTTTGTGACGTTGTAGGGGGTAATCTCTAGATCTACTGAATCGATTTAGATGAAAGGTAAGCAGATACATACTTTGAGACCCTAGGAAGTACATAGGATACTTTTTATCCCGGAAATCATCCCTTGAGGGGGTGAAAATGGGGATGAAACTTTGGAACATGGAAGCAAGCTAGTTTTCTATAATATAAAAATGAATCGCTGAATTTGTTGGTAAGCGCAAATCTCGAGACAAGCTGAACCGATTTCGCTAATTCTTTTTTTAGAATATTTCTTGAAGTACGAGGATGGTTCTTACGAAGAAAAAGTTAAAAAAATGCCTGAAAAAGTCTAAAAACAACACTTTCCTATACTCCCATACAAAAGATTCCTAATAATACTTAAAAGTCAATTTGAACTTTAATACCATACCAGAAAGTTTAAGTGTTAGTGGAGAAGTTTCGGGAAGGCAAAACAATTGAGTGACGTTAGTATCGTACAAATATTAATGTCCATATTTGTCAATATTATTAAATAACTATTTATATCTATTTAAAACGTACCTAGCGACAAACCCGAGCGAAGCGAGGGTGAGCCGCTAGTATTTATATAAAATAGTATTTAAGAAATTATTTAAAAAAAAAACTAAGATCATTTTAAAGGTCTGATTCAAGTTACTACCATTAAAACATTAGTCTCCATAACTTCAGCACTTTAACAGTTAGTTAAATTACGCTTTAAACCTCAGCTGATTAAAAGAACATAACATTTACATCAAAACAGCGCTGCTTTATAAATCATAAGTTTAATTCACGGCATTTTTACAGCGCTTATACATCGCTGTTTTGTTATTTTCATGTAGGTGCGCCTGCGTTCTTTTCTCTGATTGGTCGAGCGTCGCGATCGTACGATGCGGTTTCTAAGAGACCCAATTAACTTGGTTTGGTTAACTTTTTTTAATATTTTACTGTATAATACGCGCTGGAAAAGAACTATTGGAGTGAATACAGTTAATTATATGGGTAATAAAAATTATAGTTAAAAGCAATTCTTATTATCTACTTTAATTAAATAGTTTATTATCTATGGAATTTATTAAAAAAAACTTAAGTATAAATTTTCCGTAATCATTGTAAAATATAAAAAAATAACTATTTAGATATATCAATAAATGTGTTTGTCAACCGATTTTCTTTTATATTGTTTAGTGCCTAGCTATTGACGAGCTTTTATCAATAAATTAAATTATTATATATAGAAATAATTTTTGGAGACGGTTCTTTATATTATTTCAATTCTATTCGTGTAAAGGAAAACATCCTTAGTCCAATTTTGACGTTAATTTTTGAAATAATTAGGAGATTTTAGTCACGAACATATAAAAAAAAAATAACTAAGAAGGTAACTCAAAAAAGACCCGAAAACGAATACACTTACACAAAATTAATAACTTACATAGTTGTTGACGTTTGTCATTACATTTTTTGAAATATTGCTCCTTTATTTTGCTTTAACCTACTGTTTGTTTCTAAATACACTAAAAATAGAACTGGATCTAAAAAATCGATTCGTAAATGAAATCACAAAAAAAACATACAACCGAAGATTATTTTCTCCATTTTGTTTTACCTGTTAATTATCCCTTTCTTTTTTGAAGTCGGACAAGGAATATAGTATTTTTTATATTTAAACTAATATTAAAAACGTACAAGAGATAAATCTGATAGATAGAAGATACAATTATGAGATTTTCATCTACTTTGTTGTACGAATACCATACGTAATGAAGCCCTACACTGCTGATTGTTTGATTCACTGTTACAACACGTGCATCAAAAACGAGATCTAGAATGTTTAGTACCAATAGCATAAAAGGTTTTATCTATACTACTATTATAAAGAGGCATATTATAGACTAGCGACTCACCCTCTTTCCCTCGGGTTCGTCCCTAGGTACATTTTTTTTTGAGCGGAACCCTAATTATTTGACTGAAATAAAAGTAGCCTAAGTTACTACTTATAACATCAACTACCTGCCAGTAAAAAATTCGTAAAAATCGGCACAGCCGTTTCGGAGATTAGCAGGAACAAACAGACAGACAGGCAGACAAAAAATTTTAAAATTGTGTTTTTCTTATAAATACCGTATATAATTCCATATGCATTTAGTAAGAGGCTGTTATTTTGATATTACAAACAGAGGCCGAAATCGGTCAGGAGGACATTATATTACATATCACTACATATTATAAAACATGTCCTCCGCCGCGTCTGTCTGTTCGCGATAAACTCAAAAACTACTGCACCGATTTTCATGCTGTTTTCACCAATGGATAGAGTGGTTCTCGAGGAAGGTTTTAGTATATAATTTTTTAAGTTTTTGTATAGGTATGTTGACTAAAATATAACGATATTTGTTGGAGGTGTCGGAAAAAGTAAGCCGTCTGGGAGCTTTCAACGACGCTGCCTAAATCCTTTGAGATATACTCGTAACAAAATAATGTAAGGTGAAATTGTGTATCTTATATCCGTCTACAGAAAAGTCCACGGTAGCATATGTCTATTGTCTATCTCTTAAGGATAACATACTATATCTATTTTAATTTAAAACGTGAGTCGCTAGTTATTTAGAAATTTGACGCCATGACGCTGTGTATAGCGTTTAGGCTAAGCCGGAAAGTCTACTTATAATATAAATTATGCCAATGTTAAAACTAGTCTAGTAAAGATAAAACGTGTTAGATTCTAGGCTAATGTAAGCGAAAAGGAGAGAACGGCTTAACGTCCCTTTCTCTCCCGATCTTCATCCCTCAAGGACATGAATAAAAGTTCGATATCTATACGTATAATAAAACTGTAGAGGTCGAATGTCTGTACATAAAAAAAATGCAAAAAACCGAGTCAGGTGGATGTAAGCAGAGGAATGGAATAAATCCAGATTTTTTCAATTTTATTGTTTCTGTGTCTGTTGGTCTGTTTGTACGGGCTAATCTCCGAAACTGTTGGACTGATTGATTGATGATGAAATTTTGCATGATGGTACCTTATATCCCCGGTCAACATTTTACATACTTTTCATCCAGGAAAATTAAAGAGTTCGCGTGGGATAGTTAAAAACCTATAGTAACTTATACAGCTTAGTACACAACAACTTATAAACTTAATTTAGTAAAATGGCATGCTGATACCTTATATTGCCGGTCAAACAACAGGTTTATTTATTTTTTTTTTGTTTTCGCTGGGGAAACCCATCATGGGGACCCTGCCGGCCGTCATAACGGGCAAGGTACTGTGAGACTCCTACTCACTAAAACCCACAGCGGAACCCGTCGTCGCAGTGCAATGGAGGAAACAACAGGTTACTTTTTATCCCGGAAAAATTAATGATTCCCGGAGGATAGATCTGTTTGTGCTTTTCTAGAGGCGAACACGAGCGAAGCGAGAGTGAGCCGCTAGATAGTAATATTATTATAGCTGCAAAATATTAACGACGTATTAAATGGTTCTCTCGAGTAATCCATCCGATTAGATATATCAAAAATATTTCATTTTGTATTTACTGTTGTACATTTAAGTTAATTTATATGAGCATAGGTAAGTACCTATATAAAATTTAGAGTTTTAATACAATTCGTAACGTTCACGTTAGCAATAAACTCAAAGTGCCATATATTTACGTATTATTTAAGCTACCGCTAGCGAGTCAATAGCTTAAAAGCAGAGGGGTCTGGACTAATGCTACGTGAGTGCGCTCACGCAGGTCAAACGTTAGTCAGCTCTCTAATTTTGAAACATCGCACGTGCATCTTACCATGTATTATTAATCTTATAAAAACCAAAATTAAATAAATTAAAATTGATATATTAAAATTGGTAAATTATAAAAAAATATATTGGTGAGTGAGTATTATTTAATATTTTTCCTATTCTTTGATTTATTTTATTTTTAATGGTAGTTTTTGCCGCGACTCCGCTCGCGATTTTTTTTAAGAATAATAATAATGTTTTAGGTCTTAACATGATGTCAAATATCCTAAGCACTTCCTAAATAAATAAACTATCTCAAAATAAAAAAAATACATATAAATGACAGATACTTACTTTCAAAAATAAACGTGTTCAAACAAAAAAAAACAAATTATTTAATTTTATATATTAGTATACAAATAACATTTTAAGTAAACTAAATATTACCGTATCTATACCTACTTAAAATAAAAGTTTAACTGATCGCTGTCTGTACATAGAAGATATTTGAGAAAAACTATTATTGGGGTCTTTACTAACGTAATAGAACCCAAAACAATGATTTTTAGAATATTTGTCTGTGCGTTTGTGCGCGCTGATCTCAGAAACGGCTTAAGCGATTTGGGTGCGGTTTTCACTTATGTATTGTAAGCTTCACTTAACATTTAGTATTTGTTTTATTTCAATCGGCTCATAAATAAAAAAAAGAAATGTCAATTTAAAGAATCACCCAGAAACGAACCTGAGCGAAGCCAGGTGGGCCGCTAGTCTCTAAATATAATTAATTATATGTGTAACTTCATACATGTAATAAGTTAGGTCATTTTTTGTACATTTTTTATCTAATAAATAATAATGCAAAAAATAAGATACTATTCCTTATGTTGAATTTTAAATTCATAATTTTTTGCTTGTTTACAAGAATCCGGTAAGAAATTGCCAAGTAATAAAACAGCTAGATAATTTATCTCAATTAATAACAGGCTTCAGTTAGAGGTGACCGTCGAACTAATAAATTCTATGATGTCATTCTTAAAATGAATCTCTAACTACTGTATATAAAAGTACTAGGTACCTTTTGGATTTATAATATTACAAGTGATTTACCCTCGCGTCGCTCGGGTGCGTCCCTAAATGCGTTTTGATTTTTTGAGCGACACCATATATCTTTTTCTAAAATAAAAGTAGCCTAAGTTACTCCTTATAACAACAGCTATATGCCAGTGAAAATCACGTCAAAAAATCCGTCCAGCCGTTTCGGAAATTGTGTGTACTAAAAATAATTTCATATGCATTCGAAAAAGCTTTTATTTCGACATTACAAACAGAACGCTTCAATTTCATTTATCTGTATAGATTCACATCATCTCCAATTTTCTATCTCGAGGATGTACTATTAAAACTTTGAATAATCATCGTCATTATTTTTAATTAAAAAGATTATTTTCAGTTACGTACGATATTTACTGAACCTTAAATATGATGGATTTTCATACAAATTACAAACTCTCAACGGCTTTCGGGATTGAATATCTAGAAATCCTTTCTTAATGAAGCTACTCCTCATATGGAATGTATCTGCCTAAATTTGCAGCATTTATACTATTACTAGCGACTCACCCTCGCTTCGCTTCGGGTTCGTTCCTAGACAAAAACAAATCTATCCCCCTATTTTTATTTTTCCGGGATAAAAAGAAGCCTATGTGCTATTCCAGGCGATAATCTATCTCTGTGCCAAATTTCATCCAGATCCGATCAGTCATTCTGGTGTGATTGAGTAACATCATCCAAACATCTAAACTTTCACATTTATAATATTAGTAAGATGCTGATGCTGCAAAGCCGACTCGCACATAACGATTTTTGTCTTGCTAAGCCTTTCTAAATAATACCAGGCAAATATAAACAACCTGGTGGTATTGAGATTGGGATGTACTGACTATATTCTAATCAAATAAAACGGGTTTAGAGTTGCCATCCAACAAGCAGTATTCTTTTTTTTTTAATTTTGATCGTATATAAATTTTATTTATAAGTTATTTACATATTTGCTTTATGAATAAATAGGTTATATACCACAGAATTCTCAAAAAAAAACCATTGCCCAGTGGTCGAAATTCGACCGTTTTTTTTTATTGACAACACTGAAACTCGTCAATAGCTACCTACTAAGCAAAAAAAAGTAAATCGGATGACAAACAGAGGAGAAAAAGATACTGAAGTGTTTTGTCTTTGTCTATTTATATATACCTAAACTTGCGACTCACCCTCGCTTCGCTCGGTTTCATCCCTACCTTGCTTCCCAATACAAACTTTCATCACCGTTTTCACCCCCTTAAGAGATGATTTCCGGAATAAAAAGTATCCCATGTCCTTCCCAGGGTCTCAAACTATTTTCTTACTAAATTTCATCTAAATCAGTTTAGCAATATCACAAACAATATCACAAACTCACAAACTTTACCTCTTTATAATATTAGCATAGATAACGTAACACAATTAATATTTTATGATGTTACAGAATCCCCGATTTTCGAGGTCCATTCACACTTATTTACAATTTCTATCCTTTAATAATCTGTATTGGACCAAAATTTTCGACAATATTGCTAGCAGTAATAATAGAGTGAAGGAGCATATTTTATTTTGATTACCGCTAGTTATCTTTTTTATGCCGAACAATGAAAAGATATAATATCTAATCTTACTGATAATCTACAAATACTTAATAATAATTTAGATAGCCAATGTAAAAGTGTAATCTAACTATAATCTATACAAATATATAAAATTGAAGTGTCTGTTTGTTATGTCAAAATAACAACCCAAATGCATATAAAAATATATACAGTACTGAAAAGATTTTTTTAATTTTTTGAATGTCTATCTGTTTGTTCCGGTTAATCTCCGGCTGGACTGATTTTGACGGGATTTTCACTGGCCGATAGCTGATGTTATAATGAGTAATTTATTTTTATTTTATAAAAAGAATTAGGGGCACGTGCAAAAAAATACTTGTCTGTCTTAGGTAACAATTAGAAAAAAACATTAAAGAAACATATAGTTTTCATGAACTATGAAAAAAAAATAGAAATAAACATAACTTATCCTTTTAGAACTAAGAATACTAATCAAATAAACATAAAGTACAAACTGTCAAATAAGAAGCGTCCATTATTCTAAACAGTTAAAACAATGCATATTATTGCCATTCAAATACGCATTGTTGCATCTTTAATGGCTGGATGAATGTAGTTCAACAGTGTGAACTGACCCTTAGTCACGCACATATACATCTGTCGTGTTTTACGCCAAGCCTCTGGAATGCTAGCATTTCATTGGTCGAGATTAGCGCGCCTCCATGACGTCATCGACTCAAGCGCACGATATTGCATGACACTGCCCAGAAAACAGCGGTTTGAAATTTAATTTTAAACATACAAGTCATCGTTTAGTAGACAATGACTAAAATATTCTACTTGGATTACATAAGGTTCACGTTTTAAATCTAATCAATTCATAGGCTTTACACGTGTAGTCTATTTACATAGTAGACTAGAAGTACCCGCGGTTTCGCCAACGTTCAAACTACTAAAAAACAAACTCTTTGACACACCGACAGCAGCGCCACCTACCGGTTCCAAATTTCATCCAAATCGGTCCAGCCCTATAGGACGAAGTAAGGTGACAAACACACGTACAGAAGAATTATATATATATATATATATATATATATATATATAATATATATATATATATATATATATATATTAAGATTAATATAAACAATTTCGCTATTTCTGTCTAATACTTAGTTCAGTTATTTAAAGTGTTATTTGGAGCCTAACTAATTCGTTCGATGTGTTCAGATTTAACTTTTAAGCTGAAGCACTAAAAGTTTAAACAAGACGGGAGCAGTCGCTAATACAAAATGTGTTAGTTCTTAACAAATAATGCATTGAAAAGTAATTATGCTACATTTGACTCATGTCAGACAAAGAATTTTTAAATTAAAATATATATCTTACTAGAGACTCATCCTCGCTCCGCTCGGGTTCGTCCCTAGATACGTTTTAATAGTTAGTATAGATTTCTTAAAATTTAGATATTTTCCCGCAGTAAAAAGTACCCTATATGTTGACATATAACCAGCTATCATCATAATAAATTTCATCAAAATCTGTCCGCAGTTTTCTCGGGATGCGTTCCCAGACAAACAGACAGACAGACAAAAATTCTTAAAACTGTTCGGCCTGTATCGATAATAATGACTATTACAATACCTAAGTTTTTCCAAAAATTATTTAATGTTAAGATTCAACTCAGAATTTTATTATATTTCTATAGATAAAAAAAACTTTCAAAGAAAAATATGACTTTTATGCACGTGAAAATGGAATCTAAAGACATCTTTTTTATTTAGTTACTTATGACAAAGATAGGAACGCTATTGCGACGTGTAAAATTTTAAATATTTAAATGAGACGATAAAAGAAATACATAACTTACTAAAAAAAACTCTTATAAGGGAAAATGTGTTTTTAGTACCTAGTCGATAACTTCGATAATATATTGCAATTAATTTATCAAAGTAATTCATAATAAAAAAAGAACTTATATTCAGTTTATTCTAACTTTTGGTAATATCAGTAAATTTTATTATGTAAGTATGTATATTATATCTTCATGTAGGTTTATGACTTTACTGATACGATTTTATAAATAGATGCCAATTTTATCACTTTATGGAAACAGGTGCTATAAAACTTATCGTCGAATATATAATGTACAAAGTATACATCGGTTAATTAAAGGCACATAAATATACAGTTTTCACACTATATAGTGTAATTTATTTCGTTTTCATATTTGCCAACATCTCCCGAAACTGTTACCTTAAAATAATAATTCTAATTTAAATAATTTTAGATAAACAGACAAAAAAGTGAAATGTGTTGATTTGGGTTCTTTTAGAAATCACACTTAAAACAGCCCAAGCACAAATTAAAAAAAATCTTACCTGAAGTGATTTTTTCATTTGTTTTATTTATTATAACTTATAATTTATCTGTATGTATGTATGTATGTATGTATGTATGTGTGTGTGTATGTATGTATGTCTATGTGTATGTATGTATGTATATATCTGTTTGTATATGTATGTATTCATTGTATCTCTCTTTAAGATTGTTTGCAGCCCTTCCTTCTCTCTTCTTTCTCTCTATCCAAAGGTTGCCTAAAATAGATCGCTCTCTAGCGATAAGGCCGCCTATTGTACTATTTCTCTTTAATCTGTTTCAACTATATAATGTAAAACAATAGTGTGCAATAAAGAATATTTCATTTCTTTTTCATTTATTTGAAAAGTTATAATTTATTAAGAAATATTTAATTTATTTGAAATATAGCAAAGTGGATATCGCTAAATGAAAATTTCAGAACACCCATGTATTTAAGTACGAAACAAAAATACATGAGTACGTACAAATTTTCCTGGTGATCAGTAGAACGGTATAAAAGTTGCTGAGCTACCATCTAGTGGCACATTATGTAAAACGTACCACAAAAACCAACAAAAACAAAACGTGTAAATACTCCATATTTCAAAATTTCATATCAAATCGGTGAAAAAAATCACCGTGAAGAAACTTGCGTATCTGAGAGAACCTAATTTTGAAAAGATGTGTGAGGTCCGCCAACCCACAATTAGCTAGTATGATGGACTACGCCTGATCCCCGAAGAAAAGAAGCCTATACCCAGCAGTGGGACGTTAAAAAGAAGAATTAACTAAATACGAATGATGAAATGTAATATATAGTCGCTTGTAACCAACACAATCGTCTGATAACTAATTCTGAAGGACGAAGTTTTTCCGCATTGAGATAACATTAATGTTCATACAGACAAAACTGGTATGCCTTATTAACATACATTCGCATTTACATTGACTTAAGATTTATGATATAAGTATACACTTTTCTATGATTTGTGAATTTTAATTCCGTTCTATATTACATAATTGTAACTAGAGTTCGAAAACTGGTCGAACTTCGACCATGATTATTATAGATTTTTTTATTTATAAAACTTAAGCTCGTCAATAGCTATTACACTATACATAATTCTCAATTTGACCAGACTTTAACAATGAACAAAAGAGTGTATATGCGTGTGTGTGTGTCAAATACATGGTAGTGTGTAACGTTTTTTTTATTGATTTAATGTATATTTTATGCATATTTTTTTTTTAAATATTAGCATTCTGCACTCCTTTTGTATATAAACTATACGTGTGAACATACTCTTCCGTCCGCGCAATTTTCGTAAAAAGGGGTACAAAGTTTTTGTTTCACGTAATATATATTATATATATATATATATATATTATATATATATATATATATATATATATATATATATATAGACGAAGACAAAACAGTTCAGTATTTATTTCTCATCTTTTTGTCAACCAATCCTTTCTCTTATCTTCTTTTTTTTGTTTAGATTAATTAGTTTTAGAATGTAACAGAAGCACAAGTTTTTTGCTATCATTTTAACCACCCATTTATTCCAATCCAAAAAAATTTGCATTAGTAGATATATAGGTACCTAGTTCTTTTCGGAACCAACGACATTAATTTACAGATACTAGGTACTGACTTACAAGACTCGGTAACCATTCTAATTATATATTGTATAGTTTGTAGATACTTTGACCTCCATTTTTACTAACCTTATACACACCCTATGTAATGATTATATTTGGCCGAAATTAGTACTCTGACTTGCCGATAGAGTATGTGCTCATCACAATAACTTTCAATATTCCATCTGTGCACTTTTAAATACAAAGAGGACCAGATGGTCCTAAGATTAGTTAATAATAATTGCCTTACAAATACAACTATGTTTTGTCAAATTTTTTTAGTACAAAAATATAGCTATTTGTAGCGTGATAAAAATTAGCCTTCATGACAGCCTATAAACTCTCTTGTGCCAAATAAATCGCCATATTCCTACAATATACCGCTTACGCCTTGCTACTATTGACTTAATACTTTAGAAAGTAGAATACCTTGGTGGAGTTGTAGTTACGGCAACCAGAATAAATTGAAAGGTTCGTCAAAATTATATTCTTATCTTTTCTAGGTCAATATGCAATGTTTTACTACTACTTATCTTTCACTGATTGCCAATTTATTCTATTTAATTTGTTAGTACCGGATTTCCGCTACTAGCAAATTAAATAGGATAAATTTTCTAAAAAAAATAATGAAATAGAATAAATTTTCTAAAAAAAATTAATAAAAAAATTATAGTAAAAAAGTACGGTAATAATTTAATAAAAAACTAAATTGTACACGAAAAATATTTTATTTAGAAAAAAAGACTAATTTATTTCATTTTAATAACGACCTGTTTCTGAGAATGAGGCTATAAGGTGAACAATGTGACCCTATGACGTTAAAATGAAGTTAAATATACTAATATTCATACAGTAATGACTGAAATGTAATTTTGATATGATAATCATAACGATAATATGGTAATATATACCGGCTTCGTTAAAACAAAAGTCAGCTTGAAATTCAATAAAGAAGAATGCGCCAATATTATAAACTGTCTATTTCTACAATAAAATTTTATATGTACTTTAGAGGTAAGTGAGTTAGGGTGTGAGTTATAATCTCTGGATCAACTGATATCTATACATACACTAGCGGACCCGACAGACGTTGTCCTGTCTACACGTCTTTAATTTGAAAATTTCAAACTTTTTGGACAAAATTGTGAATCTAAACCATTCCCAGATCCCCTTGAACACACACAAAAAATTTCATCAAAATCGGTCCAGTCGTTTGAGAGAAGTTCAGTGACATACACACTCACAGAAGAATTATATATATAAAGATAGGTATGAAAACGATTTTTCCTCTGTCACGCCATCACGTAAAAACTACTGAACATATCGGTTTGGCACTTTGACTAATTGACGGGGGATCATTTATAGATGTTTTTAGGCTGTTTATTTTTTGAATTCAATATACTCTTAATTTTTTTTTCACTTTCATAAATATTTTCTCGCCAATAAAAACAAAAGACGTTATACCTACTTATTCTTTTATGTCTACGTTTCCTTATTCATTTTTTTATTTAACCTAAATATTTAATTTAGAAGCAAAAAACCTGAATATACTTTAATCTGTCTGAAGACCAAAATAAACATTTACGTACGCCCAGCAAAGCGGGTGGTTAGTGTTCATATAAATTACTTTAGTAATTGTCAGCTTCTATCGTTACCTCTGTAATATAGGTTACTTTTATATTCCAATAAATTAAGTATAGAATGGACTTGCTGCCACATTTCCTAGAAAAATCAAGTGAAGCGGGTATTTTCATCAGCGAATCATTTCCAATATGATATGCCACTTGCCAATACGGTGAAGGAAAACATCATGTTGAAACATGTCTTAGAGGACCAAGCAAGTTTTCGAAAGACCCGGACTTGGCCAGCGCGGTGCATTATGACTTGATCCCACTCGCATTGAAGACTAAATACTATGAAAAAGGAAAGATAGAGATTTAAAAGAAAGCTTACGCAAGTGGTGTTATATTGATTTAATATACCGTACTAAACATTTTACTCTAATTTACCGCATTCTGCCAACTAATCTCGATCGTTATCTATTTATTGACATATGTAGCTGGCACATATTGATGCTTGCGTATTTGGCAACCAATGTCGTATTGTAACGTAAAGTTATTCTACTTTTGCTGTAAAACTATGTGCTTTTTTTTAACGTTGGGAAATGCATTTACGCACGAGGTGTGGGTCTCACCGGCGTAATAAAGCCAGTACTACCCACCAAAACCCAACAAAACCTTCCTCCGTCTTAATGGGGCATCGCAGGATCGCTTACGCATTCAACTACGACGCCCCGACGGCAGGTCTGCCGAAGCAGAGATGTGCTGATTTAGGCTTCTTTAACAACACCTAACACGAATTTATGATCAATATTATTTTAAATAATTTTACTAAGATTAACTTTAGTATATTTAAGTTTTATATGAATTTTTAAACCACACCTGCGTATTTTAAGCAGACCATGCCAATAAAATTAGTCCAGAGGCATATAGTAAGTAATGTCATAATGTAAAGGTTAAAAGAAACCGAATCGGAACTGCATCTTAGGCTATTTAGTATTAACACCTCCAGGTAAATTTCTAAGAAATCTATTGTTAGCTGTAACGCCGGCGTGTCCGCAGTCGTGGAGGGATTAACTTTACAATTCAAAACGCCAAATAGTTAGGTCGCTACATGCAAAACTAAACATATCTCTATATTGTAATTGCAAAATTTTTATTATTAAAATCTCTGCTACTCCTTTTCGCCACATATTGATGGATATAAATTTCTAAAATCCTTTAATAGCGGTAACCTGTCATTATATAGGCTGTTAGTTGTTTATGGTTCAAGATTTGTTGAGCCAGTTTGTATTTGATGAATCAGTCAGTATAAGCAGTGTAAATATTTAGATAAAAATTTCATCAAATTGTCCATATTTTCGTCATGGCAAATCATTTCTGTGAATAACTTCCTTAACGTTATCTCTAAACAAACACGTGACCGGTTTCCTTAAATGAGCCATGTGACAAGCTTACGTATAGCAAGTACATTAGTTTACACATTTATACACTTGTAATCTATACAGACAACAGCTACTTACTAAATGCATATCAAGAAAAACACTATTTAAAAAAAATTGCCTGTCTGTCCGTTTGTTCCGAAACGTAGAAGTTAATGTTATAAGGAGTAACTTTTATTTTAGGAAAGGAAGGCTGCTTTTATTTTAGGAAAAGAATTAGGGTTCCACTCAAAAAAATTAAACGTACGGATGCACGTAACGACGCTTTATATATGGGACAACCATCGACGTATAAAGGACGGTATTCAAAAAATGTTCTATTCCTCTCCTAAAAAAATGTTATATAAAAAATATTTGCTAACATTCTTATTCGAAAAAAAAAATATTACTATTATTTATATCGTTTTAAAATCTAAGCACAAAATGTATTAGAGCAATAGCATAGAAAGACTGTCCACGACTAAAGATTTTTCATAATTATTTGGCTATAGAACTCCAAGTTAGAAGAAGGCAGTAACCTTAATCTCATTAGTTGATTTGTTCTGGGATCATCTATTACTAGTTGTTTACTCCCTGTATGTGTTCTGAACGTCGTTTGTCAAAATGTTTGCTTTTCTAAGCGGAAAGTGCCACTGTAACATCGATCGCATCTGTTACAATACACTAACATGTACTAATTATGTATGCTATGATACAGCATACTGATTGGAATGTGTTTCGTATAATAAAACTAGCAACTCACCCTCGCTTCGCTCGGGTTCGTCCCAGGCTTGATTCTCCATAAAAACTTTCATCCCCATTTTCATGATGGATGATTACATATTATCCCCTTAATGGATGATTTCCGGGATAAAAAGTATCCTATGTCCTTCCCAGAGTCTCAAACTATCTTCTTACCAAATTTCATCTAAATCGGTTGAGTAGATCCAGAGATTACCCCCTACAACGTCACAAACTTTACTTCTTTATTATACACTTTATATTTAGCGGAACACAAAAAAAAGGTCCATTATTAAAAAAATATGGTTTTATTTTAAAATCTACTTACTACACTTCTTTTGTTATTTAAAGTTTCATTTGTTTTACTTAAAATGAGATTACATTAAAAACAGATTTTGCGAGTAAAGGCTATTTGTGAAAAATGGTAAATTTTTGAACTTTTCATATAACCGGGAAAAGTGAAAATTAATATTAAAATAACAATTAATTAAATTAGAAAAATGCTGATTAATATCGCGTATTTCCTCCACGTGCTCTTATTAAAGTTTCTACCCGTCTAGGCATACTGAGAATGATGTTATCAATGGTCTCCTGGGATAGTCTCCGCCATTCCTCAACTACGGTGATTCGCAGTTCACCCACGTTGGCAGGAACTGGAATTCTGGACTTAACTTTTCTTTTCAGCAAGTCCCAAACGTGCTCTATTGGGTTCATATCTGGTGATCTCGCCGGCCACTCCATAACAGTGATACTCATATCATTAAGATAAGCTTGAGTTACCCGAGCGGTATGCGGCCGAGCATTATCCTGCATAAAAACAAAACCGTTACCGATATATTATGGGGCAAACGGTACGACATTTTCTTCTAAAACTTCTCTGATATAGCGGTCAGACTCTCTCTGTCAATCACTACCAAGTCTGTGCGAGCTCCCAAACAAATGCCCGCCCAAACCATTATTGATCCACCACCGTATGCAACTGTAGTTTCAAAGTTTGCCTGAATGTATTGTTCTCCTTTGCGTCTGTATATTCTTTGCCTGCCGTCAATTTGATTTAAGAGAATTCTACACTCATCACTAAACAATACCTTACTCCATTGGTCCGCGTTCCAAAGTCGATGTTCCTGAGCAAAAGTTAACCTGTTTCTACGATGATTTACCTCGAGCCTTGGAGCCTTGGCGGGCACAAATGAACCCAAACCAGCTTCTTCGAACCTTCTTCGTACCGTACGCTCACTTACGGTTACACCCCGCACTGCTTCTAACTCATGTCTGGCTTGGACGGCTGTCAAACGGGGGTTCCTACGTACACGAAGCCGAATGAAACGGTCATCCCTACTCGAAGTGCGTCTTTATCTGCCTTGTCCTGCTTTTCTCACATAAGTACCGGTCTCCCTGAATCGTTGGATACTGCGATGGATCGTTGACACTGGTCGACGAAGATCTCTGGATATCACTCTGTAGGTTTGACCATTTCTTCGCATTTCGAGTGCCCTGGCAATCTCCGTTGGGTCTAAGTCAGGCATAATTCAGTCCTCAACTCCAAAAAGTTACGCGATTAAAAAAAAACTAACAAAAAACAGTATTTCAATGAAATTTTAAATCAAACTCAGAAAGAAGAAATACTCGAAGTTCGTTCCAGATAAGGTGTATTTGAATAAAATTAAAACAATTGCATAAAATGTGATGTTTAGTTCAAGCGCGTATCCAGGGGGGGGGGGGGTCATGGGGGTCATGACCCTCCCCAAAGCCAAATATACTTTTTAGAGAAGTTTGAAGTCTAAGAAAGGAAGGAATAAACATTAAAGTTTTAAAGCCACCCCCCCCCCCCCCCCCCCCCCCGCATAGAAAACGAGATCCGCGCCTGGTCAGATTTTGCTATATATATCTCAGCCTATGACCCAAAAAAAATTTAACTCTGGATTCGCGCCTGGTTGTTGTTTTCTTAATTTGAAAATATTTCTTTTTAAATTAAATGACGTATAAACCAGCCAGCAACCTTATATGATACTGATATCAAACCTTTATTTTATGTTCCGCTAAATATGCCAGTGTGTTTATTGCGAGTAGTATGTATTGTTATTTTGCATAGTGATACTTATATCCATATATTCATACTTTAACTTATACTATCCATATACTAATATATAATATTACAAATGTGAGTGCTTGTTTATTTGTTTGTTTGTCTTTCTTTCACGTCGAAACAGAGCGACGGATTGGCGTGATTTTTTGTGTGTAGATAGTTAGAGAGCTGGAGGGTACCATAAGCTACTTTAAACCGCGGAAGATTATCTCATTCCTACGAGAAAACACGTTATAATAAAACCCAAAAAATATCTATGATCTGAATTACTCGAAACTAGCTATTAATGCTCTTTAATACCATTACATAAATATGTACGTGTTTTAGCATTTTTCGAAATTCATCCCATAAAGGGGTAAAATACGGATTTAAAATGTGTATGAAACCTACCTTTTTATGTTTTTTTTTGTAGTTATAGCGCGAGCGAAGCCGCGGATTCTGCTAGTAATATATTATAAATATGAAAGTAACTCTGTATTATCTTTTCACGCTTTAACTGCTGAACAGATTTCGATAAAATTTTACAAAGATATAAGTTACCTTTTAGTTCATGGGGACGGACATAGGTCACCTTTAATCTCTATCCAACAACGTAGCTGCGGGCAAAAAGTAGTATAGAATAAAACAACACAGCAATTTACTCTCGCTTAGCTTGTGCCTTTTCTATTTATATACTACCAAAACCACCTTTCAACAAATTTTATTACTGGTACTTTTATATTATACTAGTTATAAGTACTATGTACCTACTAAATTTCATCCAAAGCAGTTCAGCCTTTTCTTTTTTTTTATTTTAATTTAAAGGTCTATGAACCTCTTGAGATTATGCCAGACCTATCGTATCACAAAAACATATATATTCATCTCCATAGCTGTTGCTTCCTCAAATATTTTATTCATTTCATTAAAAACTAATTTAGCTTGTTCTGTTACAGGAGTATCAAGTACGCTATGAAACTACACTGCTAGGCACGGTGCTCCCGGGCCTGATTAGGACATAGTCCACCAAGGTGGAAAAATGCGTGTTTGCCATCATAGCAGTACAGAAGTCCAATAAATAGGAGATCGCGCACATAAATAAACGAATATTTCATACTTCTTTGGTAAAAATTCTTAAGGAAAATGCTTGCAGTGCCAGCGGTCGCGGGTTCGAGTCCCGCTAGGAGCATTAATTTCTGTGATGAGCACGAATGTTTGTACTCGAGTCATAGGTGTTAATTCTTATAATATGTATGTAGGCATTTTAAGTTATATACCTATGTGAAGTGTATCAACTATTTGGTATCCATAACACAAGCCTCGTAGCTTACCGTGGAACTAGATGGTGCTGTGTGTTAATGTCACAACATATTATTAGGTATATTATTTCAAAATATACTTTCGCAAGATATTCCCATCGATCAATATTTTTCTCTATTCTTAGTTTGTTTGCATTTAATTAATAAACAGTGGAATCTCTATGTTTTCTTGTTTTAAAGTTAGCTTCTGTTATAATACAAATTTTAAAATGCCATTAAGTTATACGCATTAAAAATGTCAAATGTTCATAATCTAAATATAAATAGTCAAAAAAAATCAATACCTTTTTCTCCTCTGTTTGTCAATTTTTGTTCAATAGCTAAACCCCTTCTAGTAGTTGACGAGCTTTAGAATTAGCAATAAATTATATATTATTACAGTCCAATTTCGACCACTAAACGAACGCTTATTAAACTTTATTACGTTGTCCTCATAGCACTGATTGTCAATGTTATGAGGACATATGACCATTTAACTGTTCTATAACACTTTGACAAGATAAAATTAACAAGATTTATTTTTCCGTCATATTATTAAATCTGTATGATGAAGCTATTATACACCTTATTTCTTTGAGTTACGTTTGATATTTCTATCTTATTTAAAAACAATGAAGTCCCCTGTGTACAAAACAAAATCGCATCAATTAAGATTCAAGGTTAGTTGTTACGTTTTGAAACGAACTGATTTAGGCGTATGCTGGAAGTATTTGGCACATTTTAATTAACGTCTCTCAAAAGGACAAGGGGTAATCGATAATATCGATCGTTAAAAAATAGAAATCTAAAAACTATATATACATACATATAATAAAATTCTAACCGAGTCGAATCTGCAAACTAAATATTTTTTTGGAAAATCTTATTGAAATAGTCATTATTATCGATACAGAGGCCGAATCTAAGGTTTTAAGATTTTTTGTCTGTCTGTCTGTCTGTCTGGGAACGCATCACGAAAAAAATACTAGACAGATTTTGATGACATTCGGTATGATGATGGCTGGTTATCCGAGATTGAACATATTATAGGATACTTTTTACTGCGGGAAAATATGTCATCTCTGAAAAATCTATACTAAACGTAATTAGGGACGACTCCGAGCGGAGCAAGGGTGAGACGCTAGTATTTCTAGAAAATAGTAATTCATTAGGCTTAAAACATTAGGTTTTCTATGTTTTATTAAAATATATAACTACTTAAGTTAAGCTTGTCAAAAACAAAAAATATGAATCTATACATTTGTCTTAGATGGCACTTGGCATTAGCTATTAGGCGTCCCTTTTAACCTCCTATTCCCGTACGAACACCCCCTTATCCCTAGCATTGAAAATGAGAAAAAAAATGTTTTGTTACTTACGTCTACCCTAAACGGCCTAGGCAATAGTGACGTCAATTCTGACATGCACGTAGTTTCAAGCAAGGACAAATCCTGATAGATCAAGTAATTACCGGGATAATCAAGTACCTTACCTAAAATAAAAAATAATAATATACAGACTACAAAATCACTTTAAAAGTTTCGCTCAAGCAGCTTATTTTTGTTAAAAGTTTAATGGGACTTGAGCTTTAACATTTTCAATAAATTAATTTTAAAAAAATCATTCACAATTGGTCGAAATTATCGTGTAACATACTAAAAAATATACACCTGAATTGAGGAAATACTACTCCTCCTTCCTTCACTTCAGAGCCTTATCGGAGGACAGACAAATGAAGATATTTTTACATTATGAACTGGTTGACCCAACAGTCATAGTACTTTCCAAGTTTAAATTTTCTCCCTCTAAAAACTTTACTCTATTATAATAATTTAAAGAAAAAACAAGGCCAAATCAGTATAGCTGTTTTCGTACTGCGCTTCATTCCAACAAACCAAGCTAATTTCCAATGAACAGCGTTTAATTTTTATTATAATAAGTAACTTAAATTACTTAATTAAAAAAAATATAGGGTAGTTACAATGCAGTTTACGAATTACGATATTAGAATCGGTTTTGACCGCTACAACGTACAAACCGTTAAGGGTGAACCTGTAGCACAGATTATCTATATTATAGTTCTTTTTATACAATAAATTAAGCAACTACTGTAGAATGACCTAACATAAAATAACAGATTATATATTTAAACTCTTATTATATGTACCTATGTAACAAAATCAAATTATCCGCTACCTGAATGTCCTACTAATATTATAAACGCGAAAGTTTGTGAGGATGTATGGATGTTTGTTACTCTTTCACACAAAAACTACTGTATGGATTTTAATGAAACTTTACAATAATATAGCTCATACATACATCAGAATATATACATCATCATATGCTACTTTTTATCCCGCAAAAATGTACGGTTCCCGTGGGATAGATTCGTTCATTTGTTAATTTCTTGGTTAATAAAAATATAAGGTCCGGCCGTAAACCGACATGCGAAATCAATACTGCACTAAACTGTAGAATTACTAAACAACTCTACAAAATTAAAATGTATGCATTTACTAAACTCTTCTTATGAAGAATAGACAGCTTTTTCTAGTCATAATAATATACAAAGAAAGTAATGTGTGTATTATTTTCAATGTGTCAATACCAAAAACAAGAAAATAGTCTACGTGATGAAGGTCGTGTGCAACCAATCACGAATAAGTATAAGGAGGCGCGGCGCTGACGCATGTCTGACGCAATTTATCGGTACATTGCAACACCGTATATGGTGTGAGATTTATAGATCTATATAACATTATTTAATACCTAAGATCGCATAAAAGGCATTAACCAAAATATAAAAAAATACAATTAATAAGTTAGTATTCCAACTGCAGCATGTATATTTAAAAAAAATGTCTGTATATCTGAGATCATTTCTAGAACAACTAAACCAATTAAAAAAAATATATTTCAACCATAGAAAGTTATAAGGAAGAATAAGATACCTACGGAATACCGGCAGATACTTCGATAGCAAATAGCGACCAGTTTTGACCATATCAAGATCTTGTTCTGTAATAAATATCCGGCATTGCTTAGTAACTTTAAAGGAGGGTAAAAACATGTTCAACAACTAGTGACACACCCTCGCTTCGCTTCGCTTCGGATACTTTGCAAGTCTACACGGTAACAACTTAATGTCATAAATGTTGTTTTTGTTTTTTTTTTGAGTTTGTTTCTTTTTAATTTTTTCCTTTTATATTTAACTATTTTTTTTTATTAGTTATAATGATTTCTTAGATAGTGTATAAGCTTGTGTAACATTATGGTGCACGTTATGACACCCACAAATGTTAAACATTTTACTATATTTTGTAATAAGTTTTTAGTTATGATGTTATAATGTTTAAAAAAATGTATGTCCAGTAAATAAATAAATAAATAAAAAACGCGCTTTTTAAAATCATTTACCGTTAGGGGTCGATTTCTTCATTTAAATAGAAGTTATGGGATCACCCTTGTGACATAGGTAGCCATTACATGATATTATAAAAAAATAAAATCCATTCACGACAGGCGAAGATATCGCGTAATACACAAAAATACAGGTAAATTGAATACCTCTTTTTTGAAGTCAGCCAAATATAAGCAAGAGGAATCAAACACAATCACATTTATAATATCAATGTAAGCATTATTACTGTGGGTGTGTACAGGAAAAACAAAGTTTTCCTTGATTACTCCAATTGAAATCCCCCCAACTACTAATAACAAAACACACCTTCAAATAAATGACGTCAATTGCCAATTAGGTACAATGATTTATAATTATGTACCGTCAACAAATAAAATATATTTTTTTAATAATGGAATTATGCCTACAATGTCACATCACTAGCGTGTGCGATCTCATTTAGTTCGCAAATTTTATTTAATTTAATTACTAGCATTGCCCGCGGCTCCACCCGCGTTCAGATGACCAAAAAGCTAATTCTTAGGTTTATCATATTAGTATACTCTTACAATGCAGTTTTTGAATTTTTTCTCAGAAATGAGATATTTTCCCGCGGTAAAAAGTCTCCTATGTGTTGCCCCGGATAACCAGCTATCACCATACCAAATTTCATCAAAATTCCTCCAGCGGTATTTCTGTGATGCGGTAACAGACAGACAGACAGACTGACAAAAACTCTAAAAACTATAGATTCGGCCTCTGTATCCTATGATAATAAAGTCTATTTCAATAAGATTTTCCAAAAAATATTTAAGGTACAGATTCGGCTTAGTTACAATTTTATTATACGAGTATGTATATAGATTAATCATTTGCGAAGTAAATTAGTCCATAATTAATTATGGTGTCAATTCGAGTGAGTATTTGTGGGTATGTAACGCGATTCCTTGCGAATGACAACTAATTTTCATGTGTGTCCTATTTATCACAATTTGCTGCGATTTTAGGGACAAAAATATTTTCCTCAACTAGCAGATCATTAAGAACAATAGTTATATATTAAAACAACATCATTTCATATATATATATATATATATATATATATATATATATATATATATATATATATATATATATATATACACACACATATGATATTCGAACTGCTGCATTGGATAGAGTCAAATGAAAGAAGCTGTTATTGCGACATGGGATGGCGCATCCTAGAGATGAGACCAATGCTCCATGAGATGACGAACCTGCGCTTTATAGAGCGAAAGGCGGAGTCCCGACTTTTAATCCTTCAACGACCGCGGGCATACAGGTGTTACAGTTAAAAATTAATTTCTTAGAAATTCAATTAATTTCTTCGAAATTTACCTGGAGGAGGTAATATTGTTACGCTCTATCGAGTACTCCCCGTCTTTTTAAAGCCAGTTTAGCTTTTGATACGCTGTTTGCTTTTGATTTGACATGCAGAAGACCAAGGTCACTGATATAGCCCGCTGACTTGGAGATTTCCAAGATTAAGTGGCAGTGGGCTTGGCACATCGTCGTTGTGGACAAATAGTTTTCAATGGCGGCCACGCATCGAAAGGTAAAACGTGGGCAGACTTCCCACAAGATGGACAGACGATTTGGTCAGTCGCTGGAACCCACTGGATGCGGAAGGCACAAAACCGGTAGTCGTGGAAAACTTTAGGGGAGGCCTATGTCTAGCAGTGTTTCAATCAAGATGACCAATTTGACTTTTTCTTCCACATGACATAGACTGGACGTCGCTCGATAACATAAAGTAAATACAAAAAGGCTATATATCTGAATTGAGAATCACTCTTTTTAAAGTCGGTTAAAAATAGAAATATATAAATAGGTGCAGCCATAGCAGTATTGTAATACTACTGTGTTAGGAAAAAAATATTTTCTTATAATATGTATATTATTTAGTTCAAATTCAAAATATTTATGTGATTAAGTAATAATGTTGTTCCATGCATTTATTGTGTTAATATATTTTTTAAAACAGCTTTTCATTGGTTTTGTCTTTTATGCCTGATATTTTTTTATAGCAAACTTGGTTTATGTTACTGCTGTAAAAGTATGGCAGGCACTTTATTGAAATTAATTAGGACATTTGAATTACCATCTATATATATAAAAATCAATTGCCATTCATTAGTCTCACTTAAACTCAAAAACGGCTGGACCAATATCAATAATTCTTTTTTTTGTTTTGTTGAGGGTGTATCAGGGGTGGTTTAAGTATAAAAAATAGGGAAAATAGCAATGTTCAGAACTGTTTATTTTGTACCTATTTATATATAATACATATAGTCTATCATTCCATACTAACCATTAAAACATACCTAGGGATGGACCCGATCGAAGTGAAATGCAAGTTGAATCATAAATATTAGTATAATCATTATAAGAATAATTATACTGCTATTATTCAATAAGTTAGTATACATAGAAATCATTATAAATATAAAATATGCTTGGACATTAACACACACTGCCATCTAGTTCCATGGTAAGAGCTACAAGACTTGTGTTATGGATACCAGATAGTTAATACTCTATACATATATAGCTTTAAATAAATACATATTATAAATATAAGCATCCCTGACTGGAGTACAAACATTTGTGCTCATCAACAAATGTATGACCCTAGCAGGGCTCGAACCTGCGTCCACTGGCACAGCAAGTAGGGTCACTACAAACTGAGCCAAATGTCTCGTCTTTTAAATCATTATTCGTATAAATATGCTACTAATAATAAGATTAGTGTAATTGATTTTACTATTAATAAGATTGGTGTAAAAAATGGTCAAGTTTAATTCAGACTCAAGTAATTAAAGGTTCTTTCTGTATATATAATAATGAAAATTTAAAATTAAATCTCATTGTAAAATATAATCCCAAAATATTTTTAACCTTGAAAATTTGCTCACTACAAAGAGCATTTTACTTCTATAAAACAATACAATTAAAGCATTCATAATAGTACTTATCAGGGGACATGATTTACACAGATACAAAGTTATTGAAATCTTTGTATTATATGTGAAAACAAAATGACCAAGATATATTATTAATATCAGTATTTCAGGAATTTACAATGCCAGTCTTTAAAAAGATTTTGGAAAGTAAATATTTAAATTTAAATTATTTTTTTAAAAATTCATTGAATTTATGTTACAAACTTTTTTTACTTTAAATATGTATGTTATTATTGTAAGAATATATCCTATTTTGTCACATCTAGACTATAAACCACTATAAAAGTTATAATTCATTAGTTTATCCTTTATCGAAATCTATCTAAACCTAAATCCATGATCTTGCCAATTTCTTTCAGGCAATAAAATGCTAATATGTCTACAATTTTCTTATGTGTGCTATTGGTCCTATCAGCGTTAACAGCATCAGAGGATATGGGCCAAATTTAAGGATCATCCTATAAATACTTTCAGGAACCAGCTAGTATAAAACAAGTGGCTGCAGAGAAGGACAGTAGCATGGAGCCTTCTGTAAAGCTAGGGCCTCAACTTGTAAGAGATGTGGACATACAAAACATATAGGTATTGTTTTGTCTTTTCTGGACCTAATTTAATGGAACTATTAATACCCCAAGTATTTAAAGATAATTAGCTCTTACTTAGTAAATGATCAAAGATACTGAGTATAAAAAACACATGTAATGACCAAGCCAAGTGTAACATATTATACATTTTAAATTATCAAAACATTAGTTATTTTATTTCCATGGATGATTGTAATATATATTTTTTTAATTAATAAACAATGATTGTATTGTAGATAAACAGTTTATATATTGTTTTAATTTTAAACATTTAATATAGTATAAAACAAAATACTTACTGAGATTCGAAATTCAAAATGAATCATCACGATCGATGAACGATCACGAATTTGATTTTTAAACACAGTCACAGGAAAAGGCTTTGCAAAACTACAATTTAAAATAAGTGAAAATACATATTATTATTTGCGCTACAATATTTTTACACTGCCATTTTTACATACACTTACTGACTAAGCAAATTGTAATCGAATTGCAAAACTCCGGTCACCGATGAAGTGACAAACAGCTGATATTTGATATCTGACGCGATGCGGTATAACTATAATCGAGACGTATTTATTATCTATGTTCGTTTCACGCAGTTAAATTAAGTAATATTTATGTCATTGAAGGCAAATTATTAAAAAAAATATACAAAAAATAGTAATAGAGTTTTTCATTACACAAATATCAGCTTTGTTATCAAAAGATATTTCGGTGTTAATTAAAAATATTTTGACATTTCTCAGATTTTAAAAGTGGATTTTATACTAAGTATTTGAGTTATTTTATGTAAATGTATTTATTTTTTGCTTGTTTAAGTTAATTTAGAATGATGTTCATAAAATTAAAACAGAATTGTATCAGTAAGTATAAAACAATATATTTATTTTTTTGTAATTTTTTACATTGCTTCTTATTACTAATTCTAATCTTATAATATATAATAATACTATAAATGACAAAGAAAAATAAATACATAAATCCATAAATAATAATAATAAATAGTACAAACAATATTTTTTCATTCATACATAAATGCTATAATGCCAGAACTTTTATAAAAATATAAATATAAAATAAGCTATATAAAAATATATAATTATTTATTAAATAATATAATATTATAATATAATTATTTTTTCGGACTCCATATAATAACGCCAAGTTGTTAATTTTACAATAATATTGGAAGATTTTACACTACACAAGAGGCAGGGACTCTGAATTGGGTATTCTGGGGAACTCCGCTAACTTGTGGGTTTTGACCAAGACGGATTTGGTCCCGCACTGCACGGAATTGTATGTCAAACTTCGACTTACAAACTACTTGAGCCGGCCTAATCTCATAACCTTCACCGCTGCAATGCGACTGACACGCTGGTAAGGCAGTAGTCGTTATACAGATCTCACCTTGGTTCTCATAATACTGGACTTGGGGTCTTAGTTCACAGGGCATTTTTTCTTTGAGGTAGTTCCTCGCTCTGTATATAACTTGGGAGCCCCAGGGCTCTTCAGAAGCTAAGCGAATCTCGTTTTTCCACTCTTCATCTGATCGCAGGATGGTAGTGTACCGATAACGTGGCTGATATGCTATTCTCTTAGCTTGTTCTAACCTTTCCTTTTCTACCGGCTCACTATTTTCATCAATAAGGACATAAGAAGCTGCATAGTACTCAGGATTATCGACTACTCCATTTGGAGTCAAGTAATCATCACGAGGTTCGCCACTCATGTATCCACAAACGCCCCTGACATTATTACGTTTCTCACTGGCTTGGATGACTGACCGTAATCCATCGTACATAACTCTAAGACGATTTTCACGAATTTTCAAAACTAGAACACCATTTCCTTCAGTGTAGTATTCAAGTACAGGAGTTTGATCAACGTCATCCCAGTATGTGGTAAGATCACCTTCTGACACCTTCTTTGCATTCGTGTTCACTTTGACTACATGATTCTTCTGTCCTACTGGAGCTGGATGCAATTCGATCTCCAAATCCACACCAGTGAATGATCTGTGAGCAATAATTTAAGATTTATACATATTTTCAATATTATGGTCTAGTGGCAGGATATTCGTTTTAAAATGTAATAGTAAACAATACCTGTAGGAGATGTAGATCTCTTGTTGTTTTTCGTTTGGTCTTCTTGCAAGTACAACCAAAACATCGGAGTTGGATACTCTATCGTCATGGAGAACAACGTGCCAAGAGCTCGTCAATGTATAGTTGTAGCTGCGATCGCTGAACGATCTCACCACGCTGTTGTCGACACTGCAGTAAGCTGTAAATAAAAGCATATTTTATTGAATTGAGATGTTAAATATAATTATGTAATTACTAGAGACTCACCCTCGCTTTGCTCAGGTTCATCCATAGGTGCGTTTTGACGCTTAGTAAGGAATAGATTTCTTATTATCATTTTTTTTTCGATGTTTTAATAGTTATTTTGCTATTCGGTGTGAAGACAAATTCAACAAAACAAAGATCATAAAAATCGATCCAGCAGTTCTCGAGTTATAAGTGTTGTAACAAACCCGACTTTGCTTTATATATATATATATATATATATATATATATATATATATATATATATATACGAGTATATATATAAAGATTGTTCATAAAATCTGTAGAATATTTTAAAACTTAACAGCCTAGTGCGTATGTAGTAATTATATACACTTAGAGTGATCTAAAACAATAAGAACTATAAAATGAGCTTAAAATAAAAAAGGGAAAATAGCTACTTACGTTGATATTGTTGACTAGTGTAATAGTTCCATACTCGTTCATAAGGCTTAATTGGCCAATAGGTGGCGAAAGCAACCGCAGAAGATTTTGGAATGCGAACATTCTTCCAACGCATTTCGCCTAATGGAGATTTCAACTCAAAGTTTAATGTTTGGCTTAAATATGAGGCATCTACATTAATGTCGATTTTTCCTACAGGGTTTACTTTTTGATCATTGCTTTCTAAATGCCAAATTCCAAAACTTTGAGCAATTCGATATACTTGGTGGAAAACGCTCTTCACCATTGGGTTGACATCTTTGTAAGAGACAGCGAATTTAAAGCTATCTGGAGCATGTGCCATAATAATTGCATGATGGCATGCTCTTTGGTAGTAATTTCCAGTTTCTATTTCTCGAATACATTGTACACCTATAGGATGTTTCTGAAGTTCCTCAGAATATTTCATTGTTCTTTCGGTGGTGCCTTGAATGTGGATATTTTCTTTCTGATTATAACGAATATCGGCTTCAAAAACCATTTTCAGTTCTTGTTGAATTGCATCTTGGAAATTCATGGGGCTAATTAAAAGAGGTTTAGTGAGTGTACCTACGGCGTTAATTTGATTTGAAGTTTGTCCTAAGTTTTTGCTGGCGAAGAAGGCATACTGAATTTTATGATCTACTTGACTATTTCCAACAACAAATGTCAGGACATACTCTAATTTCTCGGGTGATTCAATTTGTAGACTTAAATCCAAGACTTGGCTTCTTGCTCCCTTGATGCCAGCTGTAACACGCTTAACTAGCTCTTCTCGTCGCACAGGGCTGTTAGGTGTAACATCGTTTATATCTGATGCTACAGAGGGCATTTCACCTTCATTCTTCTGGTTGTAAAGAGTATCTATAATTAAAAAAATATATTAAAATGACATGTAGTTTTCTATATTATTAAATTTAATTATATACATTAACAAATTATTACCATAGACAGCCGTGAAAGTTATTTCCTTGTTTTTAGATTGCTTTCCAAGATATCTTAAGTTGAAGTGGGTTTGAGCAATGTCTTGTTGTCTAAATGCAGAAACAATGTTTGAGACGACATCTTTGTATTGTAAGAAATTACCAAAGTTTCTGTAATCATTAGAATAAGAATACCCTTGGACTTGGAACAATTGTCCGATTTGCTGTCCGAATTTGTAATCAACAGAAACAACTTTGTTGGGCCGTGTTATTACTTTAGTGCTGGGGTCTTGTGATAAAGTCACTAATGTATCCTTCTTTTGACTGCTGCTATAGGGCCAAACACTATAGTGAACAACGGTACTGTCTTGTTCAGGTTCTTTAGGAGCCAGTGTTAACTTAACCTCTCCACGCTTTGTTTCAAAGTGCACTTTGACAGGAACATGTAGTTGGAATTTTCTGACGAGACCCACGGTAGGATATTGGTTTGATAAAGTATCCAAATACCCAACACTTCCGTCGTTATTAGTTGCAAAAGTAAACCAAAAGTCTTTATCAATTACCACATCATAATCTTCTCTATTTTTAAAATCAACCTTGCCCTTTGAACTGGCTTGTATATGCACTACTGTTGGTTCTTTATATTTATATATGAAAGGCATACCAGAAGCAATGGGGAACATTACTGACACCTGGTTACGGTTTACGATTTTCGTATAATGCTTGTTTACACCTTTAATGAGATCTGATAAGTACTGGCCAACTTTAACATTAAAATCTTTAATATCTTGTTCATTGAAAGCAAAATAATGCTGTTGATTCATAATGTCAATAAAAATGGACGCTTCCAAAGGTTCTTCTACATGATTTATATTTAAAATTTGAGATATCTTCTTAGCAGAATATTTATGATTAACTTCACCATTGCTATTTCTCTTATTTCCGAAAATTTGATCAAAGAAATAGTCGACGACCTTTTGTCCATTAGAAGCAGCAGTCCATAACTGAAATTAAATATAAAATTAAAGAATGACTTGTACAAACTATATTAGTTATAATGATTTATTTAAACTGAAACCTCAGGCTTAAGTCAAATGCTTACCATCGCTTCTTCATCCCAGCCAGAAACTCTAGTTTTCCATGAATATTTCATTGATTTAGGGAATAAACTGTCTTTGCTACCTATTGTCGATAAAATAGACATTAAGCCATATTGGTCATCACTATCAAAATATTCCATTAGGTTTTTCTTGGAGTATTGTACTCCAAAGTCTTCCTTTGTAACCATATCCTTCACTGCTTCAGCTTTTCTTGCACTGTTAATAAAAATAAACCATTATAGCTTATCTTTCTTACTAAGCACTATTATTATAATTTTATAATTTTTAGTATACGTACATTTCATAGAAGCGAGGATGTTTCAGCTGAGCAACAGATTCAATTGCAGATTTAAGGGCAGAACGTACATTCATGCTTGGATCTTCTTTAGTCATGTACGCCATCGCGTGCATCATGGCGCTAGTGGGGTGACCCATAAAGATATTTTGTATAGCAGCTACTCTTACTTCATAAGGTTCAGCTGTGTTTTTCAAAATACTGAATAGCACAGCACGTACACGGTTGTCTCTTTGGTAAGCTAAAACGTTAAGGCTCTCAACTATACGCGTTCTGAGATAAGTTGAGGTAGGGACTTTGCCTTCGAGATATGGCGCAAAGACATCCAATATAGCTCCGTGGCCTAGATTACCAATGGCTTTGATGTATACTTGAGATTTATGAGTATCTCCTTGCTCCATGGCCATCCTAAATGCAGCTGTTAAACGAGGTAAGATCTCTAGCTCTACGAAATGATCATGTTTCTGTGATAGACGACCGTACATATGGGTAGGATAATAACGGTACGAAGTTTCATTATTTACTTGGCCCATGTTTATGTAAGTGGTAGCAGCAATGAGAGCACTGCTATTAAGATACACCTGGCTGCTTACTTCTGGACTCATAGCCAATTCAAAGAACTGTACCATAGATTCTTTAGTTGGATAACGCAGACTCTTGACCATAGAAGATATGACCTCCGCTGCTTCTTCTCCTTCTAATTTCTTGCTTTGAATCCATGATTTAATTTGTTGGAAAGCTGGTAAAGTACCGGCCTGCGCAACAGCATCTCGGTAAACCATCCACATGTCAGATTTCACATTGTCACTACTTGACTTGGCAATTTCAATGCTTCGACTTGCTTGGCTAAGTTGACCATAACTCATGGAAGCAATAACACGTACAAGTACATTAAACTTAGAAAGTAAATCGACTTTAGGCATGTTATTAGGATTTTGAAGTTGCTGTGCAATTTCTTGTACTAGTTTTTGTGCATTCATTGGGTTTTGTTTCTTATCATTATGAGGCTGTGGGTTCATATACAAGGCGGCGTATGCAGGTTCATTGATTTTAGGTATATTATCGTTGACGTATGCAGAATCAGACTCACTGGAACTCGATGAACTTCCCTCTTCGCTTCTCCTTTTGATAATAACCTTGTTGATTGCTACAACTGATTTTGGTCGCACTGATCGACGCTCGCGATTGTACCTTTGCACGTTAATATGATTTTCTACTGACTCAGAGGACGAAGAAGAACTGTCATCATCGATAATTATTTGCTTAGGTGTCAAGGAGTACAAAAGATTTTGAACTTCTCGAACATCTTCAGGTAGTGGCCACTCTGGTTCTGAATCTTGCACTTGTGATACTAAATAAAAACTAACTTTACTATGCACTTCTGCTTTCTGTTTGCCATATAAGTGTGGGTGTACTTTAATAGTATTAGTAGTTTCAGACTTGTAAATTGGACCGTTCTTGCCTACAAGGATTCTAGAGATCATAGCCCTTTGAATGAATTGTTCCTTTCCTGATTTATGAACAGTACCAGACCATTCAGCACCCTGAGGTACACCAAAATGATAATCAACTCTATGGTGGCAATGGCCATAATTTTTGCTTTTTGTTATTTCCATAGGATCTTCCTCAGAAGTAAACGTGGGTAATTCCCTCCTCCATTCAGCAGCAACAGGTGATACCGTGTAAAGAGTTTCACAATCACCAGTGACGTCGGTTTCCATTTTCCTGAATAAACCTTGCTGGCTTTCTTTATCATAAGTGTCATGTGAGCTGTGGACGTTGCGGTTAGTAGTTAAGTCCACTTGAAGTGCCCCAATGAGACCCTTTAGTAAATTTTCATGTGCTAGTGAGACGGTTGCTGGTAAATTGAGGGACAGTATTCTTCCACCATCGTAGTAAATTTCAAAAGGCACATCAAGCTTTGCAACTGGCTGATACTTGAGGTCTACCGGTAAGGGCTCATGAATTTTAAGCTCTTGGTGAACTAGAGCATTTTGAGGATCTTCCAACTTAGCTTGAAGATATCCTGGAGCTTTAACACGGACCATAAAACGAGCTCTGAAGGAGTTACCAGTACTAGCACTTTCTTGAAAATAAGCCAAGTTGTGGGCTTCTACATCGTAGTGATACAAAGTTCCGACTTGCCAGGGCCATTGCGATTTTTCTCCATCTGTTACTTTAACGCTTTTGCTCCCACCGAGGCGGCCCGAGGACACGGCCACTGTAAATAAAAAATAAATAATTAATAAGATATTATGAAAGATTCCTCCAAATTTATTTTATTGGTTATTTGATTTAGAATAGATTTTTGTTACATTTTATTACATCCAAATTGAATCTGAAATCTTGGCTAAAATTTAGTATTTCAAACGAAGTAACTATTCGCCTGATATACGGATATATGGGAGGAAGAGCTTTGCCGTAGGTGACCCGTGAATCCATTAAAAGGCGTTCAATTCCGCAGAAAAAATTTCCCATACTTATTTTTTTATGAATTTTTACTTTTACCTATGAATAAGTTCTCAAAAAAAATATGTGAGGTTTGTTATAATACATTATTACAAGATTTATTTTGGTTTTCGGGTCCCGACGAATGCTTTACAGCAATCACTTATCATTGTCACGGGAGAAACTAAGGTTTTTGATGTCTCAAAGACATTATATTATAGTTACAGTCAGCTTACCCACAAAATTACAAAATCAATTTAAAAAAATCAAAAATGTAACCTAAATACCTTTTTTCTTAATTTTAATTAAAATACTTTGATTATAAATAAATGCAAACAAAATTAAAATTATTATTCTTCATTTTTTAACATTTTAATTTACATATAGAACAATAATAATATGGCTTCAATAATTAAAATGTGGTTTTCTTTGTGTTTATAAATATAATAATACCAATATCTAATAAGATTGCTAATTAATAAAGTTTTCAAAAAAATTGTAATAATTATAATAATATATAAGAGCTAACAATAAAAAAAAAAAATAATTCCATGTTCAATTATAAAACTTATTAAAATTATAAAAAGGTACTTTAGTGCCATTTTTATATTTTTTGAATTCATTTTGTAACTTCACGGGTAGGCCCTGTCTGTAAAAATTATATAATGCCTTAGCCCTTAGAGACGTCTTAAGCCTTAGTCTCTCTCGTGACCATGATTGCTGTAAAGCATTCGAAACATCGGGTACCAAAAATCTAAATAAATCCGCGAAAAAAATCCTAAAGGGTAGTTTATTCAAAATATTAAATATTTATGTAAATCTAAGAAAGTATTATACATTCGAATATATGTATATTTTATATAAAAATCACTTGCTGCTACAAACTTGTCTCTGCAACTGCTAGCAAAAAAATCTCTACCAGCCGGCGATTAATGGTCATTAGCTGCTGTGTGTATGCGTCTGTATGTTTCAATAGTTATTATGTAGCAAAACAATAAAAAAAATACAAATAATGGGCATGGAAATCCTGACTGATTTTGTACATTTTAATTGTTGTTTGTTTATTTTACTTTTTACTATCATATAAGCGATTGAGATGTGCAATTTTGGACTTTCCAAAATTTTTTTTGTATGACATTGTCGTAACTAATGATATTGCATGACGTCAAATTAAAAAACTGGGTTATAGAGACGGAATACGAGTACGGGATACGGGTTCGGGCTATATGAATTATGAACATTATCATTATTAATAATTACAAATACTTTCTGAATATTATTGATAAAGATTATTATTTCTCTATACTAGTAACGGTTCATAGTTCAAACTAAATTGTAAAAATAAAAAAATTACGTAAGTAATATAATATATATAATAATAAATTTTGTTTTATTATTATAGCTTAAATGTCTCCAGTTAAAAAGAACAACGAAACGATGAAAGGATGTATGAAAAGTTTCAACCCCAAACAAAATATTAAGCCAAATATACTTTATATTACCTCAGTAAATTTCATACAGAAAATATACTTATATATATATATATATATATATATATATATATATATATATATATATATATATATATATATATATATATATATATATATATTATTCACGTAAATTTTTAAAACTTTAAATTTAATTATATGAACTAACTACTGTATTCTGTATGGATGGAAATAACAGTAATCCAGGTTAAAAAAAAATATCTAGAAAGGTAGCATTATCGTGGCTTAATATTTTGACTTCAAGTATTAGAAATTGAATTTAAAATTAATATTTTAACTTTTTAAATTACATATATTAACAATAATATTGCTTAAATAAATCATTAATATTTTTAATTTCCTTTACGGTTATACATATGTATAATAATAGCAACACTAAATAAAATTAATGATAATTAAAGTTTAAAAAAATATAATTATTATAAATAATAATAAATTTAGGTTTTAATATTTTTAAAATTTTATTCATTAATAAAAAAAAACATGATTTGTAGACAGAGTGTTTAACTAAGATAGTAATATTTTACTCTATAATACACCTATATTATACGAAATAATTTTTTTCTTGAAAAAACAACTTTAATTTGATTGTTTATAATAAATTTTCATTATACACAATATGAAAACGAAATTTTCAACTATAGTTATTGTGCTAGCACTATAATATTATTAATTAATTTAAAAGAATAAATAAAAAAACATACTTACCAATAAAGGCCAAAAGATTGTAATAATAATAAAACTCAGATTTTAATATTTTAATAAATTTTAGTTATTAATAAAAAAAATCATGATTTGTAAACAAAGTCTTTAAGTAAGATAGTATATTTTACTCCATAATAGACCTACATTATACGAAATAATATTTTTGTTTTTTGAAAAAAAAACTTTAAATTGATTGTTTATAATAAATTTTAACTATACACAATATGAATCCGATATTTTCAACTATATTTATTGTACTAGTACTATATTATAAATTAATTTATAAGAATAAATTTAAAAAAATACTTACCAATAAAGGCAAAAAAATGTAATAATAATAAATTTAGATATTAATATTTTAATAAATTTCAGTCATTAATTAAAAAAACATGATTTATTTTACTCCATAATAGACATAAATTATACGATATAATATTTTTTTTTAAACAAAAAAATATAACTAAATTATTTATAATAAATTTTAATTATAGTACACAATATAAATACGAAATTTTCAAATATATTTATTCTACTAGCATTATATTATTAATTAATTTCAAAGAAGAAATAAAAAAATACTTACCAATAAAGGCCGCTAGGACCAAGATCTTCATTCTGGTGACAAACCAATCCAAAGCCAAGTCAACTACTGTCGACGCTCGAGAAGATCACTTCGGGTTGTCTAAACTGATACCAACCCTTATATACTTTAAATACACACGTGTAATATGTGACCCAGGCGATAGATACAATGTAAGTACTAAGATAATAGTGACCTCAAGTGTTCAATGGGCAAATTAATTAGATCATGTATTTCAAAAGTTATGCTGACAAAGTTTTTCGCTCGGGACCTCATCTTCTATGTACATAATTTGAAAAATACCATAGGTGTGGGATATACCTAGAATTTCAAAAAGTTTTAAAAATATTTAAAATTTTCATATTGAAACTATTTTTATTGTTATAATTAGCAGATGTTCTAAGTTTTTTTTACACAAGAAAGACGTGTAGGATCCAAATTTCAAAAAAAAAGTAATTTCTTTCATAGAACTCGAATGACAGCAAATTGAAATCTACATGATTTGTAATGACATGATTTAGAAAAGAAAATTAATCATATTATTACATACTAGCAGCTCACTCTCGCTTCGCTCGGGTTCGACTCTAGACAAACAAAAACAAATTTATCCCACGAGTACCGTACATTTTGGGATAAAATGTGTTATTCTGATGTATGAGTTATATTATTGAAAAGTTTCATTAAAATCCATTCAGTAGGGTTTGCGTGAAAGAGTAACAAACATCCATACATCTATACATCCAGACATCCATACATCCTTACATACTTTTGCATTTATAATATTAGTATAAGTAGATAGTATACATTATACAAATAATAAAATAATAATTATTAATCTTTTTCTTAAATGAGAACAAATTCGTGAGTTTTATACTAGTTAGGATAATTAGTAATTACTTCAAAGTTCAATAGCAAAAATGTAAATTATCATGATATATTTATATGTTATTATTATCCACTAAGCACAGTTATGATATGTTTACTACATCGAATATTACTGTGATTGTAAGTTCAATCTGGGGACTGGGACGAGACGATCGATTGCTTAGTTATTGGAAAATCTTCTTCATGTTTTTATACGACTTGTAACCCGGTACTACGGTATTTTCTTATTATTTGTGGAGATTTGCAATGCTAGGAAACCTTTCAATTATTTCTAAAACGGCTCACCCTCGCTTCGTTCGAGTTCGCCTCTACAAATACAAAAACAAATCTATTTCACGGGAACCGTACATTTTTCCTGGATAAAAAGTAGCCTATGTGTTATTCTGATATATGAGCTATATTAATGTAAAGTTTCATTAAAATCCTTTCAGTAGTGTAGTTTTTGCGTAAAAGAGTAACAAATATCCATACATCCTCACAAACTTTCGCATTTATAATATAAGTACGATGTGTCTGATTTGATCTGTACTTTGTCGTCTTTGACTTAAATAAAAACCTAAAGATAAGAGGATAACAAAAGAAAACCACATAAAACTTTTGATTAATTTTATTAAAAAATGAGCAATATCTTCGACAGCAGCTGTCTTAGCCTATCTTAAAGTAGCAAAAAAATAATAAGTGAGCAAAAAGGAGATCTTAAATGGAAATGACCTTATGAAAAATACTAACAAAGGAGATTCTTTGGAAAGCATCCAACTTTTGTACATTATCGCCGTTTACATCACAAACGTCACTTATTTTTATACAAAAAAGTACTCTCATATTAATTGTCATATAAATGTGGCTAAAAGCTGTAATATTTATGATAGGTATAAGAATATAGATTAAATGTTTCTGTAATAATTAAAAACTGATTGAATTAGCATTGAGCCTTTTTTGTTTGTTTGTTTGTCAAATATAAGTGGTTAGGTGGGTTTCACCGGCTAGAAAAACCAGTACTACCCTCTAAAATCCAACAAAACCTGCCCCGTCTTAATGGGGCGTCGCAAGATCGCATACGCACTAAACCACGACTCTCCGACATCAGGTGGGCCGAAGTAGACCACAACATCCATGGGGTTGCTCCAGCGGTTCTTTCTGCTACCAAAAAGGAACAGAAGCAGCCCCCATTGTACACTGCCCACCGAAGTAGGCCACTTCCCTGTGCGTTACTTGGCTTCGCGCCCGGCTCAACTACTGGACGCTAATAAGCACACCCGCCCCCTCCCCTCCCCTCCCCGACCACCACGACAAGGTAAGACAATATATAAAAATATTAATATTTTGAAATATAATATTGACATCCTGGAAAGATTTCAAACCAAAGCCATTAGATCCATCTTTAACTTCCCTTAATGCACACATAATAAATACGTTATGCCAGATCTTAAGCTCATGGCTATGAAACAAGAAATCGCTGCCCGTTGTCAAAACTACCAGTATAAACTAACCCAACAAGTCAACTCCCTGGCTGCTGATTTGGCGAGATCTGGAAGTATTGTGTGCACAAGACTGAGGAGGAACAGTTTTCCAAATCTAATAAACGAATTCCCAATAGAATAAGCGAGAGTGGTCTGTGGACAATTTCTCACTGCTACTAAGACCTATTACAGAACAATTACGAACAAAGGAGCAGCTAAATGCCTAAAGATATTTGATTTGGTTTTGTTATTTAACAGACAGTTATATTAGCAGCGATGTGACGTTCATTGTAAAACGGCATAAATCTTATTTACTAAATAATATACCTACAAATTAAATATAGAAAACGTTACAAAAATCATAACCATTGAGCGTTACAGTTCAATAAACAATTTATTTAGTTTAATAATAAAATTATCTACTTACAACATGTTATAGATCTAATTTTTAACATAATTGAGCAATAATAGGTGTAATTGGAAGAGTCACTAAGTTTAAAAGGGCCAAGAAAAACGAATAATAATTAAAGCTCGTATATAATTAAAGGGCTTATTTATATATCTATACATATAATAAAATTGTAACTAAGCCGAATCTGTACATTCGATATTTTTTGGAAAATCTTATTGACATTCAAACATTCAATCAATACAGAGGCCGAATCTATAGTTTTTAGAATTTTTGTCTGTCTGTCTGTTACCGCATCACAGAAAAACCACTGGAGGGATTTTGATGAAATTTGGTATGGTAATCCATATGCTTATCCAGGTCAACATATAGGATACTTTTTACTGCGGGAAAATATCTCATTTCCGAGAAAAACTACAAAAATTGCAAAGTAAGGGTATACTAATAGTATGTATCGGGCGGAGCCGGAGGCAGTGCTAGTAACTTATAAATATTTTTTTTGGGAAAGCGTTGTGGCTTAAAATTCCTAAGGTATTTTACATTGTATTCAAATTGCCGACGTATTAGAAGTAGAGCATTACTTATAAGGGCACTGTTTGTTTATAAATCTGATGAAGATATTTTTCATAATCTGGTACAAATAAATAAACACGATTACAAGATCTGGTATAAATAATAAGACACGGAACGATATTAGGTGACCCATTTAATAAAGATTTAAGCTAAGAATGAAATTTAATAAACTATTTTGACTACTAGATACGTATATAAGATTTACTAGATACCTATATAAGATTTTTAGTAGACTACTCACAATAGGTACCTTTTATTCTGAGGTTTGCCTATTTTCAAAAGGGTAGACTAAAATCAATTATTTCTTAACCCGTGTAGTTTAAGACTATAACATAAAAGTGTCTTTAAAATTGTATTTAACACAAATATATTTATAAACTACTAGATTTCTTATTAAAAGTCAAATTGTATAAAGCAAATGCTTACCGCAATATATATTTTTTATATATATATATTCGTGCAATGACTCGTGCAGATAAGGCATAAGTATGTGTTTAGTTTTTTTTTTTAATTTTATGTCTGTCAGTGCCACGAAAAGCAATAAAAATAAAGAAAAACGTGTGTGTGTACTTATGTACGCACGTAAGAAGTTATACTTCTTTGGCGTAACAGAACAAAAATAGCTAAAGATTTCATCCCGTATGTCACAACTCTCTGTTTGTAAATGGAATGCAGCTAACTTCATCATGTCGCTTTTAGGCTGTCGGTGTGCGAGCATCGTAAACATTTTAATCTCATAATTTTTTCCAAACGTGCCAAAAGAAGTATAACTTCAAAATTATATAAAAATATTAAGTTTATGGAATAGCAAAATTGCTTTTTCATTAACTGTTAACATCAAACTTATTCTACGATTTTGGTCCCATAACCTAATTGAACAGAGATGTGTTAAACACATTCCTTATAATATACATTAAAAACTAAAATATTTGAGCATAAACCCAGTCTTTAATTTATCGTGGTTGTATTTACAATATAAAATTATATATAAATTAATAATTGAAAGTTTATAACGCCTACTTCAGTAATAAGTGTCTATATTATTAAATCAACTCAATTCAAATATATTCACTACATTCAATGATATTTGAAAGTGATGCTAAAAAATAGAAAAAAAAAATCATGACAAGCCTAAACCAATTTTGCGTAAATAGAATTATATCTATACATATAATATAATTCTGAGTCGAATTTGTACATTAAATATTTTTTGGAAAATCTTATCGAAATTGTTATTATTATCGATACAGAGGCCGAATCTATAGTTTTTAGATATTTTGTATGTCTGTTTGTGACCGCATGACGAGAAACCCACTGGACAGATTTTGACGAAATTTGGTATGAGGATAGCTGGTTATCCAGGTCAACATATAGGATACTTTTTACTGCGGGAAAATATCTCATCTCTGAGAAATCTGTACTAAATAATAAATCGCAACTAGAGACGAGAGGGTCGCTAGTAGCAAATATATGTAAAAAAAAAAAAAAAAACATTATAGTTTTTGTAATCTGGGAACTGTTAATTTATCTCGTATACATCTTAAAGTAGCCAACTTAGCTGGTGAGCTTGGTACGAGTTGTTCTGTACGTCGTATTGGTCTTGTTGGGGGTATGCAGGTGCGTGGTACTTGCGTGACGTGGGGGTGCGACTTTACGTGCTTCCGTAAAGAGGATGGGTCGGTGTAGCGCTTTCCACATCCTATAGCGCCACATGCGTATGGCCTCTGTAATAAAGTATATATAAATGTAAAATATGTATATAAGTTATTAGTGACTTTTAATATATGGATTTTTTTTAATTTGGGATCTCCAACAAAAGATTTATAAATATAATTTGTTTACATTTATAAATATAATTTGTTTGTTTGTTTTTTGTACCGAAACTCCAGAACCGACTTAGATAAGATAAGATAGTTTGAGACCGTGGGAAGGACATAAGGATAGTTGTCATCCCGGAAATCATCCCTTATGGGAGTGAAAATGAGGATGAAAGTTTGTATGGGAAAGCAACCTTGAGACGTACCCGAGCGAAGCGAGGGTGAGACGCTAGTTTGTTTTTTGTTGTGGCTAAGAAAAAAGATAAACATAGGTGTACATTACGAGGACTAATTCCTGATCTATTTCAAAAATATTAAAAAAGAAGTATTAGATATTATAATTGTCATATAAATAATTACTTTTAAAGTAAAAAGGTATATTGAGTTTAAAATGACATTAAACTATAAAAAATATAATAATTAGAGTCCCTCGCCGCGCTCAGTTATTTTTTTTTATTCGGGCTAATCTCAGAAACTACTATAGGAATTTTCATACAGTTTTCAACAATAGATAGAGGTATAATCTAGAGAGTTAGGAAAATTATTATAGTTTATGAACACTTTGAGAAAATAATTTACTAATATTATGATATTTGCAAATTAAAACGGGAAAAATCTTCACTCTATATAGCTTTTTAATTCGGCAAATAAATCAGTATTTATAAATAATCTTACCGCATTAAAGTGCGTTCTTTGATGTTTCGCGCGATCGGACGAGTTGGAGAAGGCTTTCCTACAGTGTGGCGCGGGACACGCGTAGGGGCGCTCCCCAGTGTGAGATCTTACATGAATTTTCAGATTTTCCAAACGAGAAAACGCTTTGCCACAGCCAGGATGCTGTAAAGTAATAAAATTATTATATCAAAATAGGACAAATAATTTTTTTTCTAGTACTTCTTTTATAAGCTAAAAATACCTATGAAAATTATGTAAATTAGTCTCCTATGTACCATATTTAGTGTTTCTTCATTGTAAAATGCAATTTTTTTTTTGAGCCTCTAGGGTTCCGCTGTTTTTTATGACAAATTACCAGAGCACTAAAATTTTATGCTTTTTAGTTAATTTTTATTTATTCTACAAATATTAAAAGTTCTTCAAAGGAAAGAGACTTTATTAATAAAGCATAAGCTTCTGAAAAAATATTCTCAATCAAAAACTTTATTAACTACATAGAACCTATTAATTAGTACAAGTTTCATGATAACAAAAAATACAAAGATAAATGTGTTAAATAAATATGAGTAACTAACATGACATCTATTCGGCTTATGTCCGGAGTGTACACGCATATGTATAAGCAGTTTGTAGCGCGCGTTGAAGGGACGACGTGCGCGCGCGCAGTCTCGCCAGAGGCAGCTGAATTCATCACCTGAAAAAGAAAAATAAAATATAAAATTATGATTTTGCTATTATTTTATATTACTTAATATCATTTTAAGCCGACTTTTTATAAACAATTTATAAGTATTATTTATAAGTATATATTATTTATATTTGAGTAGCTGCACTTTAACCTGTTTTTTAATATTATCTCTCTATCTCTCTTAGGTTGTCTGGAACAGATCTTTTCTAGAGATAACTCGCGTTTTCTAGAGATAATTAGCAGATGAGGCTAACTAATTTTATTTTATGGTAATTTCTGTATTTTACATATACATAAGTGCAATAAGGAATAGTAGTACATTATTTAGTAATATTTAGACTTATGCGACAGAAATGCTTCCAGTAGTTTTGAAATAAAAATTAATTTGGGCGGTAAATGGGCGGGTGGCCTGCGGTGGATTTGCAACATACGAGTACTTAGACCTTACCGTTCACGGGCAGTAGATATATACTAATATTTTAACACTGCCCATCTATGCCTAGGTCTACCTACATAAATAGAAGTCCTATGTAAATATCAGCCTTATATGAATACTTATTTAACCGAGTGATTTGAATTTATTGGGGGTATATTTAAAAAGTGATGGTTATCTATTTATGTATAAGTATTTCCTTAATCAAATTAATATCAAAAAATTTTACAGAACTCAAAGCATATGTAAAAGATCGGTAGTTTTTTAACTTTATATTAAGATCTATTCGTCATATTTCAAACTGCATGCATTCAGAGGAATTTACAAAATGAATCATAGTTACAAGAAACAAATGAGTCTGACATTCTAACATTTTTTATAAAATATTTAGATATACATACATATGTATGTATGCTATTATTAATCAAAGTTAATTCGAAGTTAGATGATTAGTTGTAGAGCAAATGCTTAGGTTTTATTTATATTTTTACGTGGAAAGAAATAATTAGATATTAAATGCTTAATCTACATTACATATAAACAGGTAAAGTTTGTAAGTTTGTGAGTTTGATTGTAGGAAGTAATCTCTGGAATTACTGAACCGATATAGATGAAATTTAATGAGAAGATAGTGTGAGACCCTGGGAATGACATAGAATAGTTTTTATTCCGGAAATCATCCCTTAAGAGGGTTGAAATGGGGATGAAAGTTTGTATTGGAAAGTAAGCTAGGGATGAACCCGAGCGAAGCGAGGGGGAGTCACTAGTTTTCCATAAAATTGAAAGTCAAAATAACAATAACATCATCATTGTAAAAACAACGAAAAAACTAATATTGAGCATTCAAGTAACGTTTAGGTAAGCGTCTAGTTAAATCCATTAAAAAGTTTACACTAAAATGGCTAAAAGACAAACATCCTTATCTTTACCTTTGTAAGTATTTACGTGCGCCCTCTCTATGTGCTCCACCAGGGTATTTTGATTTGGATATCTTTCGAAACAGTGCTCCCATAAGCATACCCTTTCACCTATAATATAAACAAATTTGATTTATATTTCACTTTGCGCTGACGTTTTAGAGATAAGATTGTTATGGTGTTTTAGACCAGGTCCTTGACCTTTTCAAATCTTTTAAAATAACGAATGTAAATTTAACTAAAATTGAAAACTCTATTTTAGCAAAGGTAATTTTAAAATAATAGGTATTTATATTATATTCGAAAAAGGATATATGATTTTTTTTAAATATCTCTATTTTTTTAATTTTTAATTCATGATTACCTTGCGTTTTGTCCTTTTCCGATCGCCTCTCATTTTGTCCAGCCTTGTCATCAATCTTCGCAGCTTCATTATCTCTTTCAAATATCAAACCAAATTCATCTAAATTTATAAAAAGCTCATCTTCATCGTAATTTTCGGAATTCTCGTCATAATAGCCCGAGCTTTGTACATCGCTTTCTATGGAATCTGATATGGACACTTTTCTAGAATTTCTATCAAAGTTAAATTCTGAGCAGCTGGTCGGAGTATCGGGAAGAATATACTTCTTTTCATTATCCAAATTATATAATATATTATTTGGATAGCTATAATGTTCTAAACTACTAATAATAGATGTATTGGGTGTTTGCACTACATTTGTGTTATAACGATTCTCTGGCACATTAAAATCTTCCGTGTTATAATTACAATATCGCTTAGAAAACGCCGTTTCTATGGGTGGTAATAAATTTTCATTAGAGACAGTTTTTAAATAGTCTTCGTTAAATGCATCCGGTGTCAGTCGACATGATTCACTATCTTCTCTACAAAGTTCATCGATCAAAGATTCGTCATCTATATAATCATTGTTTGTTTGAAAATAAGAATTTTTCTTAGAATTATCATCACACGAATCGGATTTGAAGCTGCTATCGTCGAACTCTATACTATCTAAGTCTAACAAAACTTCTTTGATATTCTGATCATTAATATTACTATCAATTACTTCATCTATGATTTCAAAATCAGTTTTATTATTTTCAGTATTATTCCACGTGTCTAAAACTTCGAAATCAAAACTTTCTTCTACGCCATATTTAAAATTATCATTTTTTGGCTTAGCTTTACCATTTTCTAACTCCAAATTAAATTGAGACATGTAATAAGCGTGTAAGTCTGTGACATTATCGTTCCTCTCTTGGAATGGTTCATCGTCGTCGTAAGGTATGAGGTCATAATCTGCCATGGTTATAAGTTCATTCGCCTAAAGTTCAGTAATCCCGATACAGAGGTGGATAAATTGACATGTGGTATATATGACCGCATATGGCTTGCTATTATTGTAAAAATAAACTTTCTCCGAGCAACGTCTCGCGTGGCCTGTACATCTGCGAATTATAAATTTAATTACTATTGTTATTACACATTTTGCAACACGTGTTTGTTTCGCCACCTTATATTAGTCTAAGGAAGTGCTCTCTAGTTTTATTATTATCCTTAGGTAGATCTTTATTTATCACAATTTATTTAATTATTAAGTTGGATAATGAAATATTTTTGAGTTTTTGATATATTTAATATGATTTAGAAATGAAACTTTATTATAAAATATGCAAATAAATATGTAATTACTACATAATTATTTATTTTAAATAGCTTAAAATATTTAGTTAATAATAAAAAAAAAGCTCACCAATGAAATAAGTTTTTAATTATTTTTGCTTATGCCTGGGAAAACAATTGTTAATTTCCACAATTTAAAAAATCACAAATGGCGCGCTGTCAAATTGACACTACTCTTCATTATCTGTGCACTCACGAACACGACCGCACTGATTGGGATATCAATCGGGAATAACAGGAGCTGTTAGGATAGCGAAAAAAACTATACTCAATACTACACATGTGTTTTAAGCCACCATCATAATAAAACATAATACCACACATTAAACTCTCTTTTTGACACTAGCATAGAGCACAAAATCGTTCAGCCAAAGGTTTGAGAGATGTAAGTAATATTATTCTAAGTTTTAGTCTTTTTTGGCGCCATAATACAGTTTTAGATTATAGTTAATCCATTTTCACTTAATTGGTCGTTAATATTTTTTGCATATTTCACGCATTGTTTTGGTTCCTTTTAGAATGACCCATTTTAAATGCATTAGTGATTCTTTCAGGTAAAAAAAAGTTTTATTATGATTTACTATAAAAAAGTTTTGAAGTCAATGACCTTCTTGCGTTTAATTTTGTTTATTAGATTAGTTACCAAGCAAACATCTAATAAAAAATGTCGGCACTCTGTGATCAACAATTACGTGGTACATAATTTGTAGTATAACATTACAAACAAATATTTTGCGATAAAATCTATAGAAAAACCTCAGTAATAATTAAGTCACTTTATATATCTCTTTTTTTCGTAGTCAAGTAGAGCAATTGATGAATTTGTCTAATTATTTATCGATCGATGTTTTATTGGTTTTAATTAGTAATATATATTCCAGTGGTTTCATCCTTGTATTACATACACGCACAGGCACTCGTTGGTCCTTCCTGAAATTGCTTCACTTTTTGGTGATGTGTTTTTTTAAATTGTTTGTCATGACCATACCAACCCTCTACCAAGGCGCATCTCATCGGTTAAGTGTAATCCAAATTTGGTTATAATAAAAAAAAATATACAGTGTTTAATAGATGTTTAATTTAACTATTTATTTACTCTTAAAGTTTATTTGCGTAAAATATTGCTAGCATTTATCGCTAATTTGTACCTAATGTCAATTATTTACGCGGTGAAATTAAATCAAGAAAAATTCTCGACAAGATGATTTTCTGCAGTCAATATCGATGTAATAGAAACCTAAAAAATACATGAGACTGACATAATCTGACTACGTACACATAACAGGTATTTTGCAGAATTTGAATTTTACCATAAAACAAATCTATTATACATATAAAATTCTAATCGAGTCGAATCTGTATATTAAATATTTTTTGGAAAATATCAATCATGCTTATATTAAATTATAACTTAAAAATCTATGGACAGATCTGACTGCTTCTTTTTAATTTGATAGTTTACAAAAATCCATGCTAACGTTTCCTACTTTTCCAACCCTTTACAATTCAATTTCATTTGATATTTTGATACTTGATTCCAATAAGAACTCAAACAGTACTCTTAAAAAATATTTCTTAATAGTAATCTCAAATGAATAAATTTTCAATGAGAATCTAACTAGAATAAGCAAACAAAATTTTAGCCCTCTACGTCTTGGGGCTTGGTCTGGACGTTGACAAATAATCATTTAGGAACTCGTACCTTCATATAATAAATATAGATTAATCGTACTAAATATAATATAATAAATAAGAATAAATATTTCAAAAAGTAATTTATATTTCGTATTACAAAAAATTGCCATTAAATGAGAAATTGTGTCGTTAAAATGTATCCATGCTAATATTTATTAGTGTAAAGGTAACTCTATCTGTTTATCACCTTTCATGTCAGATCACTAAACAGTTTTTGATGACATTTTAGGAAGAAGGCAGATAGCATCATAGGGATGGACTGTAAACATAGTCTATGGTACTATTATTTTCACTTCTATTTCCATACAATCGAAGCTGTGAGCAAAAACTGGTTTATCTATACAGATAAATAAAATTGAAGTGTCTGTTTGTAATATCACAATAACAGCTTATTACTTAATGCATATTAAATTATATACGGTACATAGTAGAAAAACACAAATTTTAACATTTTTCTGTCTGTCTGTTCCGGCTAATCTTCGAAAAGGCTGGACAGATTTTGACGGGACGTTCACTGGCTAGATAGCTGATGTTATAAGGAGTAATTGAGACTTTCGCTAGTATGTATAACAGAAGTTGAAACTGGTAAGTTAAAATTGAATAAACATTCGAAGTCACCCATAATTCTACGAGTAGCAATAAAATAGAGTTTTTTGTGACACTAAATTTAACGAGGTCCTTTAAAATCATTACTATTAGAAATATGAAAACACGTGTCGAAGAAAAAAGTCCATCCTATTAAAAGATTTTACATTTTTTCTCGCTTCTGTTGACGTTACAATTTCATCCCGATGTCACTTTCACGCCAAACCAGTATTGTTTTTTTAAGTGCAGTGTTTAAAAAATATGGCTAAAAAACTCGAGTTATAATAACATGGATGGATGGACAAAGGATGGTTCTTAGCTATTTTAGATGGCGCAGTTGTTGAGTCTAAATTTTTCAAATTTTCCGATAAAATTAAAAAAATAATTTTATTTTTGGATTTTTCAAATATAAAACATAATAAATAATCACAAATTTTCAGCCTCTCAGCGCTTCTCCATATTATTCTAACGAGATCTGTGGGCAGGACAGCAATTTTGCCTACCGGGTCTGCTCCTCTAATTAATTAACATATTAATCTAAACAGGCAACATTTTAGCAATAATTGTTCATTAATTAACTTTTATTGATGGGTTTTCTGTTAAAATGTTTAATTGGGGATACCATTATATAACAATTTGCATCAAATTTTATTTTCTTAGCAATACATAATATCCAAAAAAAATCCTTTCATATATGTTACTATCTACCTATACTTACTTTCTTAAAATTTACAACCATGAAACAAGACCTATTCTTTATATAGAAACACATTCTACAGATAGATCAAACATATCTGGAAACCTGCATGTTTATGAGAACTTAGCTAGTTTTCGAAAGACATACAGTCCGCCAACCCGCACTTGGCCAGCGTGAGGTGTTAACAAGACTGAATACAATACAATATACCTATATATAAAATACTATTTTGACCTCAATACAATTTTATTATATATTAGATTATTTTCCAGAATCCTATTATATCATAGTTGTATTAGACGTAATTCAGTGACATGTTATAGTTGACCTGGGTTCAAAGCTATCCAGTTAGTATCCACTTTGTTGCAATCTGAGGTTATTATCCTAATAATGTGTAAACAGCTATAACACGTGTAGTCTAATGGAACGAAGATCTTAAACGATTTTGTTTATACTACTTCACTTGCTTATATTTATTTAAAAGTATATAATTTAAAGATTTATCCCTGAAAAATATTATGTTACATGAAATTTATTATCCATTTTTTCTTTCTGGTTATTGACAAGTGTTTAGTTAATGTTTTTCTCTTGAGTGTCTGTATTTGAATAATTGCAAGAGTTACAGAAAAATATTCGAGAATAAAATTCTACGTAAAAATCTCTAACAGATTATTATTACTATTATTTGTGTTTCACTATAATAAAAATTGTCATTTAAAAAAAATGTGTCTATGTACTTATGTACGCCCGTAAGAAGTTATACTTCTTTGGCGTAACACAACAAAAATAGCTAAAGATTTCATCCCGTACGTCACAAGTCACAACTCTCCGTTTGTAAAAGGAATGATAAAGTAATAAAAATAAATATATATTTTTTATCTCCACTGATATAAAAGACGTGTTATAGAATTATGAATATTTAATACACTACTTTAAATATAGTTATGAATTTTTACAGGAAACGGAGAGACAGTTATCAGCTAATTTTATCATGTCGCTTTCTGCTAACTTCATCATGTCGCTTTTTGACTGTCGGTATGCGCGCGCATCGTAAAAATGTTACTCTTATATTTTTTTCCAAACGTGCCAAAAGAAGTATAACTTCAAAAACATAGAAATAAGTTTCTTAATTACCAAGACATCTAATTGCCTAAAATTCTTCAAGTTGAAGTATAGCCATGAAGAAAGCTTAGTTGAAGTTATGCATTAATATTATAAAAGTTATCTTATGATATGCAACTATGTATACATAAAATTTATTTGATGCATCTCGGTCCCATTAAAACTATCAGTCAGATTTGAATTATATTTTATGACCTTATTAATTAAAGGTTATAAGGCTATCTATTTATTATAAATATTTAATATAATAAATTCCGCAAACGGAACTGCGGGCAGAAGCTAGTGTATTATTTGTTATTAATTTCATAATTGATTTTTTTTACGTTCCCGAAACTGCCTTAAGTGCAATCATTATATTTAACATGCGCTTGTAAAAATAATTTACAACAGTCATTACAAAGTTTGAAAGTAAACGCAATAAAACAGTATAATGAGAAAAGTTTAATCGCTGTAGGTACTCTCTTTGTCATCGACATAAAATATTCACTCTGCCACCCAAAATGCATGTTAAAATTTAATAATAATACACATTTTAAATACATTATTTTTTTATATAAAAATAGGATTTATATGTATAATTAATTGTAAAATAATTATTTCATTTTATAAGGTGTCATTCTGATATAAAATACTTAACTTTTCTTAAGTTGTCATCTTGAGTGGAAAAAGGGCGGGAAAAGCGTTGTTTTGTTTTATGATTTAATGAGATTCGTCATTCGTTTTCGTAATTAATGATGAATCTCAATCACAGTCACACTGTAACAAAAAAAAAACTAAGTAGCATTGCATTGAATTTTACTTGGCCTATCTACATTTAAAATACTCCCGAAACATGGAATATTTCGATAAGGAAAAACAGATAGAGTATATTTGTTTTCAATCATTGCAAGGCAAAATTTTAAAAGATGGACATACTTGTACATAAGTATGGGGAAATTTCTTTTCCTTCTCTTGACCAACTTTATACATGGAGAGGTAATTACATAGGTACCTGTTCAATACAGGTGTAGCTATGATTTTTTATGAATGGGTAGGTATGGGGTGTATGTGCAGTCCGTACGAATCTCAAAGAGAAATTCTACCCCGAAACAACCTTTACACTTTAAAAATTATAAAAGAAAATGCTCTGAATCAACAAAAAATTATAAGACTTTAATCACACAAAAATATCATAGCTTAATGATGATCTATTTACCAGACTTTACTTTAAAAATATAATTGAAGGCAGATGTGAGAGATAATATTATTTTAATACAAATAATACGTCGATAAAACAAAGAGAAATAAAAGCAAATGAAAGTTCATAACATCAGTATAACTGAGACGTGGGGTGTTTCATATTGACTGTGAAATATCCAGCGACTTCATTGGATAAATCCGCGAAAAATCCGAATAGATAGAAATTTAAAACTTTAATGATAACGACCAATATCACAGATTACTAAGCTTTCTATTATAATGCAAGTGATGCCCATAGAGAGTTTTCTATAATCAAGATATTGTATATAGACAGCTGCGTTTCTTCAAATTACAGCTTTGTAAGGTTTTCGTAATGCGAACAAAATTAATTAAAAAAACCGATAACATAAACAGTCCATTTGGTTATTGTTTATGGAGAATTATATCAGGCAATATTAGATGTCATGGCACCAAATAATGGCCCTCCCGACAGATTTCGATCATCGCGGTCAATCTCACTTAAGACTACGCGTAGCACTCGCATTTGTCTATGCAGGACTCGAACCCAAGACTTTCAGACCTGTAGCCTTGCAGACCTGAATCAGTTATATAGGTATTCTACATAAAAAGCTCCATTCAGTATGAAACATGTTCACAACAACGTTGCTGCATTTTACGATCATGTTGCACTTATGCGTGACACGTGTGCAACGCATAGATATGATTTAACGGTCGCGTCGCCGGATAAATATACAATTTAATTGATCGATGAAATAAAAACAGCTTAAAGATAAGACTTTTTAAGCATATCATATAAGTATCAAAACTATATAACAAGATTCAACTTACTTAAAAAATTTGTATATATTACTTTTGACTAAAAATATACTGGCTTAATAACCACTTTTGAGCAATTCCACCCTTATATTTATAAGGAACAATCTATATAAATTTAATGAGAAATCCATTTCTAAATATCCGTCTTCTTAGAGATAAAACTTATTCAAAATATATATATATATATATATATATATATATATATATATATATATATATATATATATATATATATATATATATATATATATATATATATATATATATATATATATTATGTAAATGAAAAAAACAGTTCAGTAGGTACCGTTTTCTTCTCTGTTTGTTAACTGAGTTTTTTTTTGTAGTAGCTATTAAGGATATTACTAGACAAAGCTCAAACTTAATAGAATTTTGAGGTTTTTTTAAAAAAAAAACTATCTTTTCGGATTATTTCGGGATTTATTTTGGTTTTTGGTTACCGACGTTTCGAATGCTTTACAGCAATCATGGCCGCGGGAAGGACTCTGTCTCTAAAATGTGAAATATTCGCGTAAATCTAAGAAAGTATTATAGAAGTTTGAGCTTTGTCCTTTCATACGTGCAAATAAAGAAATTGCTTATATAAGAATATTTTTAAAGGTCTAAAAACGTTAATTTAGATCATTCAAAATCGAGACGAGTCACTAACTATTTATGTCAGATCCATGTTAAAAACTAAACTGTAATATTACATGGTATATATCACATTTAATAAAACAAGACGATTTCAAACGCCACTCCCAATGATTGACACGATACGTGCTTGCAACGAAAGCTAAGTAAAAAGGAAAAAACGTGGATTATTAATCTATTTTAAGCTTGATTTGTTTTATGTTGATAAAACTTTCATTACATAAGATTTGCCTGCTGTTTTGCTTATTCAGTTGTATTATCTCTTGTTACTAAGAACTAGCATTGCCTACGGCTTTACTTAAATATTATTATTAATAACTAGCAGTACTTGCGGCTTCGCCCGCGTCCAAACTTCCGATCGCTACCAAATTCAACAGGATCTAATCTGAACATTGCCTGAAAATTTCATTAAAAATGCTCCAGTCATTTTGGAGTCCATAGGGATTAGTGACACATACATACACGCATCGATTTTGAAAAATAATAAATAATATATTTTTGAAAATCTTATTGAAATAGTCATTATTATCGATACAGGGGCTGAATCTATAGGTTTTAAAATTTGTGTCTGTCGATCTGAGAACGCATCACGAGAAAACCACTAGATTTTGATGAAATTAGGTAGGTATGATGATAGCCGGTTATCCGGCCCAACATATAGGATACTTTTTACTGCGTGAAAATATCTCATCTCTGATAAATCTATACTAAAAGTTAGTTTATAAAGATAAAAATATCTCAAAGCAAATCACTAACACAATTATTACATATTGTATATAAATGTCTCAAATTAGCTGAAATAGAAAACATCTTTTTTTAAAAAAAAACTGTTTTTTTTTCTTAAAAAGTAATTACTAAACTCAAGGCTAAGGCAGATGATTAATGGACATATTAAATTAACTATTGTTCTTATCTAGGACACGCAACGAGAAATGCTTACACTTGCCGATTCAAGAGCTTCTCAAAGTTTTATATATTACTTTCAGATATTAGCTTTAAATTCGATTCTAAGTCTTCATACATTAAGTTTAAAAATCTACGCTTCTACACTACTATTATAAAGAGGAAAGATTTGTATTTTTGTATGTTTGTACCGGATAAACTCAAAAACTACTAGACCGATTTAGATAAAATTAAGTAAGAAAATAGTTTTGGACCCTTGCAAGGACATACGATATTTTTTTTTAATTCCGGAAATCATCCCTTAAAATCCTAAAAAATATATATACATATATAAATAGCAGACTGCAGTATATTATATATATTTTAATAGGTATTTATAATGCATTTTCTGAAAGGGCTATAATAAAATGAAGTTGTTGATAGAAAAATAAAAATTAGTACAAACTAAAAACTTTTTTAAAAGTCACCTTTTCTTGTATATTAAAAATTGTTCTGATTGAAAATTAAAAAAAAAACAAATATATTTTCAATATACTGCACTTATGATGGAATAATAATACTAAGAGAAAGGGTTAAGTTTGAGAGCCACTGATCGTCGCGGTGGTACACCAAATTAACACACTCGCGCTGCAACCGCTGGTCAACTTGTGGCCCGCATTCTGATTTTATTCTATTATAATTTTTAATATTAATTAAAAAATATTAATAATGTGAAAGTTTATTCGTGTTTGTGTTTGTTACTCCTTCATGTTAAAACGTCTGGAGCGAATTTGGATGAAATTTAGTACACAGATGACATGACCTGGAGTATTCACATAGAGATCCCGATCAAAGCGAGAGTAAATCACTAGTTATAAATAAATGTAATAAGTTTTATAATACAAAAATTATACAAAAACCATTCTTTTTCTCTACGAAAATTTAAGATAGTGATAGCTGATAGAGGGTACATGTGCAATACATGTATAACGTCTCATTACATATTATAAAAAGTCCTCCATCACATCTGTCTGTCTGAACGCGATAAACTCAAAGCTACCGAACGGATTTTCACACGGTTTTCACTAATTCACTGAGTAATTAACAAGAAAGATAAAAAAGGAAAAAGAATGGAAAGAAAGAAGATGTATAATTCATTAAGGTTTTGTGTAAATTGGCTGAAATATAACGATAATTGTTGAAAATGTCGGAAAAAGTCATGCTGACTCGAGCTTCACTGCCGTACGCCGAAACCAATAGAGTCATATAAAAACAATGTATTACAAAATTATCGTACCTGGGAACGCAACCCAGTAAAGGATAAGTTAGCATCTACCAAGAACTTAACTAAACAAAGCTAAATATTTAAAATCTCAAGTTTAAGGATAAAATATATCCTTCATATTTCATCCTTAAAAAGCATGAAAGCGGGCCGGAGTGACTATTTGTTAACAACTAGAGACACGCGCAGATGTTAAAGACCAGAAATAAATACAATACAGAAGGAGTAATTGCGCCACACGCCCGCAGCGGCATATGGAAAAACTTTATAAATAAACTTTCTTTGAAACTTAGTTATGATTATTTTTTCAATCGCACTTTTTATATGGCACAATGTTGTTTTTTATTTATTTGTACCGTTATAAATAAGAAAGCGAATCTGAATTTTGAGAGATCGTATTTTTCATACGATTTAGTAACGCTTAAGAAGGTAATATATGTACTGACTTAGGTATAATATTATTCAAATAGATTTTGATACTTCTACGCAGGTGTCGAAATGCTATCGATATCATAAGATCACTGCTATTTAAATCAAATCTAATCAAAATATACTTTATTCAAATAGACTTTTCCAAGTACTTTTGAATCGTGAATTTTACATTTTAAATTTAAATTAAATGTCAGCGTAGTCAGTCCGTGAGGAATCTACCACCGGCACGGAAAGCAGTTCTGCTGAGAAGAACCTGCGAGAAACTCAACAGTTGCTCTTTTAAAATAATATTTGTTTACAATATTGTAATACAATAATTATCTACTTATCCCACGTGAAATTCAACCAGACATTAGTTCCACACATTGATATCTACAAAGTGTTCCATAACGGTGTAAGAAGCTTTGTTCGATTTTGCTATTATTAAAGAAAGTAATTGTGCCACACATCTGGAATATGAAAAATTCGTAAACAAACTTTTTTTGAAAAGTAACAGAAAGAACAGTTTTCTTTGTTTATTTATATTACACTTTTATCTTATTTTAACACTAGCATTGCCCGCGGCTCCGCCCGCAATCAGATGACCAAAAACCAAATTCTTAGGTTTAACATATTAGTATACTCTTACATTACAGTTTTTGTATTTTTTTCTTAGAAATGAGTTATTTTCCCGCGGTAAAAAGTATCCTATATGTTGACCCAGATAACCATCTATCACCAGACCAAATTTCATCAAAATCCCTCCAGTGGTTTTTCTGTGATGCGGTAACAGACTGGCAGACAGACAGACAAAAATTAAAAAAAACTATAGATTCGGTCTCTGTATCGATAATGATGTTTATTTCAATATTTAATGTACAGATTCGGCTTAGTTACAATTTTATTATATGTATAGATTATAATTGGACGTTGCCTCGTCGCGTGATATTGTTTATACAAGAATTATTACTATAGTAACGTTATCATAAGTAAATAGCGTATTTAATACAACTTTTTCCAATGGACTCACGTGGTTGATACATTCACTCATATATGAGTTTGTTTCTTTTTAGTTTATTCTTTTTATTATTAATCATATCGGTAGTATATTATTTTTGTTATTAATTATTTCGTAGATATTGTATAAGTCTGTGGTACAATTTGTAACATGTTGTGACACCTTCAAATGTTCAACATCTTTCTTTATTTTGTATTAAGTTTTTAGATAAGATGTTATAATGTTTTAATTTTTTTGTGTCCTGTAAACAAATAAATAAAAAATACATATAAGTACAATTTTTGCGTTTATAATGTTCGTCTAATAATTGAATTGTGTAAAGCTAATTAGATTAAAGCTAATTTACGAAAATTGGTTGTGTCTCTATCATATTTTCCAGATTATCATGGGGGCGGCAGAATTATTTCCCCGGGGGGTGCATCATATTTACTTGCATCAATTTTTTCTATATATTTTCCTTCATGGCAAGGGTAGCAAGTACACCCCATTGCATTTACCCCTGGAGCCCATGCAGACTATAGAGATTAGAATTAAATAAAAAATACAAAATAAAATAATTATAATAGGTCATAGGACTCACTAATAGATTGAAAGTATTAGTAGTAGTAAGAAATAAAACGTCTCAAAGAGCATTACAAGTGTGAAGGTACTATTTTCTGTTCGAAATAGCGCGGGTTTGATTTTTCAAATGGCATTGTGGTAAGTTTCGTAAAGGGAAAGAAAGAGAAAAACACATTTTATACCTATAAAACTTTTTCAAATGAAGATTCACTCAATAATATTAGATAGATATATAATCAAAGATAGCACTAACATAAAATGAAACATTAGATATTCTTAGGAATCTTAAACCATTCTGATATGAATATAATGTATATACTATTATGTAAATCTGTAAGATAAGTACAATCAAAGTTTTAACCAAAACATAGGTTTAGAAAAAAAAAGTTTCTCACGTGTGTCGCATGACAAAACATAATCATTGCCACATGTCGCATCACTAATAAAAAAAAATTAAAAATACATCACTAAAGCGCGTTTGGGAATACTAAATTAACCCCTAACTTTCCATTTCGAATCGAAATGACACTTTTATGAAAAAATTCAACCCATTCGTAGACATGTGCGTGAAAAAATACTATTTTTTGTCGCGTAGAGTTCAGTAACCAGGTCGGGATTAAAAACACAGTTATTTTTGATTTTTTTGTCGGTTTAGCGGTTTTGTACGATCGATATGATTAAGAGCCATATGTCAGTGGATCGTAGTCGATAGGGACGTGCGTGACTTGATAATCGACATTATAATTTTACTTACATATATATTATTTGTTTTTATTTAAAGCTAGCAACTCACCCTCGCTCCACTCGGGTTCCTCCCTTGGTGCGTTTTAACGGTTAGTATAGGTTTCTCAGACATGAGATATTTTCCCGCGGTAAAAAGTATCTTAGATATTGATTCGGATAACCACCTAACGTTTATATCAAATTTCATAAAAAAAAAATCATCTGTCCAGTGTTTTTCTCGTGATGCGTTCCCCGACAGACAAAAATTCTAAAAACTATAAATTCGGCCCCTGTATCGATAACAACGACTATTTCAATAATAATTTTCCAAAAAATATTTAATGTACAAATTCGACTCATTTACAATTTTATTATATGTATAGACAAATATATTTTAAAAATAAAACACAATATGTATGAACCTACTAGTTTATTTTGATAATATTATTTTCATGATCCTGAAAATTAGAATTTTATATCACGCCATATTGACACTTGCTTTCTTATAAATAATTACGAACTCTCTTTCTTAGGTCTAACCAAAATTAATATTATCAGTTCAAACATTTTAAATAAAACTATATTTTTGGACATATTCGCGGTTTTATTTTAATTTTTGTTCCCGATGTTTCGAATATTATAAAGCAAATATTTTTTTCTTCTTCTAATGACAATAACTTTTGAGACATTAAAACCTTAATCTCTCTCGTGACCATGTTACCTATAAACCATTCCAATAGTGGAGGACAAATAATCAAAATAGATATAAAACTGCGAAAAATTCGGTATAAAAACAGTTTTTATTTAAAATATCAAATATTTCCGTAAATCTAAGAAATAATAATTTAAATAATACATTTTAATACAGATATATCGATATTCCCATCTCTAGAATGCACTTGTTCCAGCTATAAATCAAGCGAACGCGAGTGAGCGCGTATCGATGATATTACAGCGTCAGCCGTACATTGTGTAAATGTTTGTTTTTCATTTTAACTGTTATAACAAGATTTTTATGGATTTTACAACTTGATTTTGGTACATTAGACGAGATTTGCATATTACCTGAAACTATTTTGAGTTTTATGATATTATAATATACATATATATTATACCAGCTACACTACACACACACACATACACACACATACTTTAAAGACATACATACACATACTTTAAATACATACATACTATAAAAATAAACATCCCATGACTGGAGTACAAGCATTCGTGCTCATCACATAAATGAACGCCCCCAGCGGGACTCGAACCCGCGACCGTTGGCACAGCAAATAGGACCTCTACAAATTGAGCCAAACGTGTCATCATAATATAGAAAAAATACTGAAATGATCGTCTTACAGTATATTAGTTTGAAATGAACTAATAGAGAGACTATTTCAATCATTATATTGTCAGATGACTCAACGGCTGCAACATTTGCTGCGCATGCGTTTCCGAGTGATATTCATGATATGACAAATATGAAATAACATCGTGTATAATAAAATGATACTTTATTTCCGTTTAGATCGCTTAAAGGCATTACTTTCTTAGCTTTTGGGAAGCATTTTAGTTATATATGTAAACAAGGTAATATTTTTTTCTATTTAAAAAAAAAACAGGTAAACATGACTTATCTTTCTATGTATTGTTATTAAATATAAAATAGCCACTCTTGTTCGGTTTTACTTTATATAATAATCTATTGTTAAATTTGTAGGACTATATTAAAATACCTAAAGACGACATGCACAATTATTTTACATCTAATCAACACAAGTTGATTAGAGTCGAACAGGATGTAAAATAATATCAGTCAAAGTACTAAACACTTCTTAATAGTCTACTGGATTGCCAGTAGATGCGATAAGACGAAGTGCCTGAGCCATCAGGCTCATTTTTCGCCCAATGATCAAATGTTAGCAGATATTCGTTAGTTAAAATTACCATAATATATATACTAGCAGAATCCGCGGCTTCGTTTGCGCTAAAACTACAAATAATCCCTAATAAGGTAGTTTCATACAAACTTTCATCCCCTATTTTATCCCCCTTATAGGATGAATTTCAAAAATGCTAAAACGCGTATTTATTTAACTTTATTGAAGAGCATTAATACCAAGTTTCAAGTAATTCTGATCATAAATATTTATTTGGATTGTATTATAACGTGTTTTCCCGTGGGAAATAGATAATCTCCTACGGTAAAAAGTAGTTTATGTCACTCTCCAGCCTTCCAATTATCTCCACACAAAAAATCACACCAATCCGTCACTCCGTTTCGACATGAAGAAAGGACAAACAAACAAACATACAAACAAACAAACACACTTTCACATTTATAACATTAAGTATGGATTAATGGGTAATAAATAAAACAAAATATTATTTGTAATGATTTGGTTTAATACAACACTAATTAAGTATAATTTACAATGTTCAAAATGTATAACGCCCCACGTTGGGCGCCATTTTAGATTAGAACTAAAACTGATAACACCGAAGTTGTTTGAAACTCTTAATACATAACTTATTATTTCGTATTACATATAATTAATTACAACAAAAATAGTCAATAGAACAAGTCAATTAAAAGAACTTTTTCAAGTAAAAAAAAATAATAAGCCATGATAGATTTGACAAAAACTTCGATTTTGTAAAAAGTAATTTTATTTCAACTATTTTAAGTACATTTTAGAAGAGCGTTTGAAACGTATATCAAATAACACAATCGTAGTGACAATCTATTTGTACGTACAAATGCAGTGCACTCTACACTATTTTAAATGCGAATTTGAATATATTAAAGTCCGAAAGCCATCAATTCTATACATATTGTGATATGATTATTTTCACCCTTTACAATTATTGGAATAACACGTACTATTGAATACTTTAATAAATGCTTGGGGCCGTTCGTAAAATACGTTCGCACTTATGGGAAGGGGAGAAGGGGAAGGGTGTGTCGCTTACTGTGACAAGATGTGCCAAGGGTATAAGGTGGATAAAAGGAAACGTGACGTTCGCAGCTCATCTAACAATTTTGCTAATTTTCTCTCACTTTTTCTCTTTTTTTTGGTAGATCTATCATTCGTCACGCAATATTGGTAATCGTAGAAAATATAACATATCGTACCGAAGGGGGAAAGAGGGGGGTGGGGAGGGGTCTGAAAAGATATTGCGTGACGTATTTTGTGAACGGCCCCCTTACAATAATATAAATTTATGAAACACTAAAAATTCTAAACGAATTAGCTAATATTTCATAAAAAATAATTCTCAGATAGTACATACATACATACATACATATATCTATTACTGTGAAAATTTTACTACTAACTTTTTTTTTCGTCTAATTTCCCTACAACATGAATAATATGCATTAATATATGATTTATAAGCCTAAGTTTACTTCAAACAATTTACATGACACTTGTAAATATTTACAACCTAATATTAAAAAAAAACAATTCCATGTGATCACAACACCTTACCATCGCTATGGCACGGTGGAGCTAAAAACCATTATAATAAAAAATATATCAGATCAAAAAAATCAATTCCGTATACGTTTAGTACTTAATTATAAAAGCTTTCTGGCTGTTTTTAAAAAAAACTTGAGATCGACAATTTGTCCTTGTCAGAGCAATGTACCAAAAATATAGTCTTTTTAAGTCTATTATGAATAAGACTGTGGTGCTTGTAACTGCTATATGTTAATTGAGTGAAAACCATGGTAAATATACCATACACCGTTTTACACCATAAAAACATTGGTAATGACCATGAATGCTTTCAGAATAAATTATTGAATTCTTTTTATTCAAAATTCTAAAGCGATAGCAAAATCACTTTAAAAGTGCTTTTTCAACTAAGGTGGGTTTTTTATAACATTTATATGAGATTACTGTTGAGGTCTCAGACTAAAGTTTATAGACAGAGTCTAACAAAATAAATGTCAAAGTCAAAAATAGTAGCGTCATTTGCTGGTTTATGGTACTATTCTCGTAGAAGCCACAAAATAAAAGAATTGAATTGATTTATTTTTCTTACAAGTAAGTATAAGTGAAATTTTATATTTGTATAAGTTAATTTAATATACAATTTTGGAAAATAGAATATGAATATTAAAATACCATATTCTATTGTATTTTTTAATCATTACTTGTCTTCGCTATAAAAAAGAGATATCATAATTTAGCTTATTTAATTATTTTTCTTTATTATAAAAAAACGTATTTTTATTTATTAACATTTATTTATTCAAGCTTGAAGTATAATTTATATTGAATTAAAAAAATATTTCAAAAATCTGTGTACGAGTGGCGAAAATATCGCGTGAAATATTGAAAAAACAGCGTGAAAAGCGATTAAAATGAGAATAATAACGACGTTACGCCATATGGAGATAAGGTACCGTGCGCAAAAAAAATATTAGCATAGTTTAATTAATTGACATTAAAAAAATTATCATTTGTTAACACAGTTAATAAAACGTATAATTATAAAAAAATCTTTCATTTTCTAATTATTATCATTTTTTTCTTATGGCGCAGTTGGACACAGTTTATTTCGTCAAGTCTTCAACTGTTCATTTGTGACATATAAAATCATATTTTTGGTACACCGCATTAAATAGTCTGTGAATTGTATGAAAAAAAAACGATCAAAACCAACTAGTAATTTCGAACCAAAACGCTATGCGCACATTTACTCTACATCAAACCGATACCACTACTTATTGTTCTTACTTATTACAAATAATGATTATACAATTTTAAATATTGATATGGACCTTTTAAGGTTAACTATCGTTGATTGACCGATTAATTAACTTAACTAACACTTAATCTAACAATAACCTCTAACAATTCGAAATATTTAACGTTAGCTAACCTTACACGTAATAATAATAATAATTAAAAAAATAATAAAAAAAAATAGATCGTAAACCTATAATACTTCAAAGGTCCCGTTAAAACCGGGCAAAATAATATTGAAAAAAAAAATATTTGGTTACTCCTAATTTTTATATTTTAATTATAAAAATCCAACAGTGAACACATCAAACCGTCCGCTAACTTGAAGTAGATCTAAACCCGTAAATATAAATCGTATTATATACTGTGACTACGCTACGCTACTATCCATAATATAATAACCACAAATCACTTCGTATTGCTATAATAATAATAATATATAAATTCAGTTCATAATTTCACTGCAACGTTCAGAATATAATCACAGACCGATCGATTCTGGGATCGATCGTATATCCATTCTGAGATCGGTTTCAACTTGTATCGATCACAAATCAAGTAATAATCTGATTCTGATCGAGTTCATAATATGGTTTATAATCATAATACGATTATGATTCTGTGTTTTAGCCTCTCGTATTATAGGGCTTATATTGTTTTTATTGTTTATTTGTCAGATCTCTGTTCGTTTAAGGACAAGTTTTCTGCTTCGTCCTTGATATGTGATATGGACGGGCGGTATCTGTCGTCTGTGCGGTAATCGTCATAAGGGCTGGTCTCGCTAGAACGATTGCTAGACGATTCCTTTGTGGAATTTTGATAATCTCCTGAGAAAATATAAAAGTGTAAATGGGTTTTATTCATTTTTTTATTTTATTATATTATTTAATATTTATAATTTGATGTCATCTTAAATTGTTCATCGCATAATGATTACAGATGAAAAAATCTCAATGTTGTTGTAAAATGATTTGCAGATGAAAAAATCTCAATAGTGAGATCCGGGGCTTGAACCCAATTCACTTGACTTCAAAGCGAGTGCATTACCACTAGCTTTTTTTTAAAACGTTAAATATTCGGGTAAATTTAAGAAAGTATTATTGCACATTATTTTTAGAATATTATAAGGTACCTTTATTTGAATAATCAGAAGCTTGCATTTCATTTTTGAGGGCGTACAAGTTAGGTTTGATGTCTTGTGTATCTCCGGCGCTGAGGTCTTCGGCTTTCACTTCGTGGGAGGAGCCGCTCCCGTAGCCATTCATTATTGGTGGCCGACTGGAATTGTATGTGAAATTAATATTTGCTTAAAGAAATAGTGTTTATTGGACTTAGTGTTATAAATGCGTGTGTGTGTGCGTGTGCGTGTGTGTGTTTGTTTGTTACACTGGCTACTGTTAGATATCTACATATGTAGGTATAAATCGAAGCAAGGGTTTATTGCTTGTATAAAATAAACGTTATTAACAAGTACTATAAGCAGTAGTACTACTAATACAAAAAAATGAAAAGGTATGTAAGGATAAATGCCTGATATTTAGAAGCTGAAGCAATTTGTGGAAAAACTTAAACTTAAATAAAACTTTATTATCAAATATTTTTTCGGATTTATTTTGATATTCGGTTTCCAACGTTCCAAATAAAACAATATTTCCAGAAGAATAGAAAATAGAAATAATAAAACCGTAAAGATAGCTAAATATTAGTTTAAATAATTAAAATGTCAAATATTCGCGTTAAATCTAAGAAAGTATTAGCTTATACTTAAGTTATTTAGTATCTTTATGTTTATAGAAAGTCACCTGTAATCTTCATGTGAAGATGGATACTCCTCAGATTGCATCATGTGGTCATCCCCGGACATGTAGGACAAGTTACAATCTTCCATCATACCCTGAAATTATTATAATTGTTCATCAAGCTATAGATACTTTATAAGTTTTTAAGTTTTCATGGTATTTGATAATGTTTATATAAATAAATTAAATTGAAGTGTTTGTTTGTAAAAGAAAGTGCATATGAAAATATATAAGGTACTTATAAGAAGAAAACAATTTTCAAAATTTTTGTCTGTCTGACTGTTTGTTCCGGCTAATCTCCGACCAACTTTATTGAGAGTTTCACTGGCAGATAGCTGATGTTACAAGGAATATTAAATAGTATAGTATAGTTTAGAAGGCAATTTTTCATTTAGAAAAAGAATTAGGATTCTGCGCAAAAATATTAATACCCATGATAAAACAAAATGTATTTACCATCTTTTTCATCTTATACCATGCCCAAATATCAGAATCTCATAAAAGTAAGTAAAAAATATAGTAAATATCGCGTTTCACTTCATAAGTAGTACTAAATATTATTCAGACGCATTTGTTCACTTCGCTTAATAAACCAATAGCAATCTCTTGAAAGTCAACACGTACTTCTAAATATTATTGATTTGAAACTGTTATTACGTGAAATCCGGATTTCCATCGAGCTGATCTGATGTGGAGTCGGAAGGTGGTTACTAGTTAAGTTTCTTTTAGTTTGGGCTCATTCGTTTAGACAAGTCCCACACATTATCATTTGTCTTTTATTTACCTGTTTTATTTATAAGTCTGTCAGTCTGTTCAAATTTTGTAATCCACACAAGCAATTGCAGGTATCCTAATAAATTATATTTGGCAGGGTCATGTCATTTCGATGACCAAATCATTATATGGTACCACCGACCAATTTTTAACTTCTTCTTCTACGTGGCATTGCCGAAAAAAATTGTGTTTAAATATCACGCCACAAAAATAAGAATTGACAGATATGGTGCCATGTAGATGAATGTAGTCTTAACGGTGAAAAAACAACTTCTCAACAACACTCTTACACGGTAATCTTAAAATATAAAAAAAAAAAATTTTAAACCTTTTTTTAAATGGAGCTTAGAATTAGATATGTACCTGAAGGTTTCGTTTGAGTACTTCACTGTAACTGTGAGGGCTAGTCATCATCGGCGGACTTTGCGCTCCCATAAACCTGCAGTAATTTGTAATTATATAACAAACGTTTTAAAAATATACTAAAAAACTTTAAATTATTATTTTTTAAATTTATCTTTATCTCTCTATAATTTGCAATTAAAATGTAAACTAGATGTACTTAATTTGCTTTTTTAAATTAAAAAATCAAAATAAAATAAAAAGTCATACCCCGGCCATCACAGACCTCTTCATATTTATCAAATCATAAGTGTTATCAAAAGTGTTATCTGTCAAGTGTAAAAATTGTGAAGTGTTGAATTTGGAAATTGTGAAACCAATTAGTTTGTAGGAGTAATTTATGTAAGAGTCAATATATGTAAAAGTGAGTGTGTGTGTAAAAAGTCAAAGATAATAAATAGAATAAAATAGAAAAAAGGCAAGCATAATAATATGGAAAAAATATTAGAAAAAACATCTATTTTAATCATGCGACAAAGATGCACGTGCAAAGCAAAGCCACTTACCCAAGTAAGGTAACATGCACAATGAGGGGTTATTTACACATCTTACTTGGAAATCCAACGACGATCTTCTTTACAATTCATTTTTACATGCAAGTGATTACCGAAATAAACAGTTTGTACGTATATTTTCTTGGAATTCGCGGTAAATGTATAAGTAGAGCAACATATTATGATTAAAGCTAATTAATTAGTTGTATTGAACTGTGTTAAAATCTAATGCAAAACAATTAAATTATAGCCTCGCACTCTAGTTCTATTTAACCGTTAAGTGCTTATATATCTTATATATTCTAAAGTTGATGATTATTGTTGAATTTTATAAATCCCGTGGAATAATTTGTGGCATAATAAACTTTATTCGCTGATTATTTTAAAGTATAATCCCGTGGGATAGAAGACATCTTTGACTGACTTTAAAAAAGATTTTATATAAAAGATGTAACGTAAAGGTTTATTTATTTTATTTCTTTTCTTTCCACAGATAAATAAACACTCACAGATTAATAACTATCTTCATATTGGAATAAACATGGTTCTAGTTTCAAACTAACATAACATGTTGAATATATCTATGCTTACACAAGGATACACAGTACGTTATAGTTGAAAACAACTAATTGATACTAAAAATCATCATTTATAATGATTTTTAGTTCATTCACATACAATAAATACACTATGGACGCGATCGTCCAACGATATTTGTTTAAGTTTTTTTTAGAGTGGAATATTTTATTGGCAATGGTTGTTACGTTAGACGTCATATGCTACATTTATCTCGAAAACGATTTTGTGAATTACGTTTTGATTCCTAATCATTATTTGTGATTCAGCATATTTTAAAATATTACCTAGTTTGTTGATTAACAAAACGTTTAAGTTTACTTTGAAGCCAACGCGCTAGGTCAAATTTATGTGACGTAATGTTCCTGGCTTCTATATCTATTCTTAATCAGCATAAAGCTTGTACGTGTCCTTAATGTATTATGGCATTTTTCAAGTTTTATTTTCCACAGATTATTATTTTTTAAAGCGGTACGATTATTTTTTTATTTTACAACTCTTTTTTATTCATGTCGTCGAGAAGAGTAAACATGGTATATATGTACGTCTTTATGTTTAAAGTTGACTTGATATTAAAGATATGAAATAGCCTGTAGAACATAAGATCATAACACATTAAGAAATATGAATGCTGAATAACAAATGTATGAAGCGTTGACACATTCGTTGGACGGTCGTCGACTGCCCTTACTGTGGAGCGCTGGCGCCGGAGGGCTCGTACTTGCGAGGACGGCCGCGACTAAGATGTCTTCTCTTCACAAACTCAGCATCATCAACCATCCAGAAGGATCCGAAGTCGTCTTCATACCGCACAAAACATTTGTGCAGAGACAGGTTGGTCCGGATCGCGTTCTATAATTCATCTCTCTTTAACACATTGCATATCACAGTTATTATCCTCCAAAACGAAAGTTAAGCTCAGATCGTCGTTAGTTTCATGCAGGATAGATGGAGATGGGATAGGGATGGGTCAAGCGGATCATTAGTTATCCTTGCGCCGAAACCCACGAACACACACAACCCTAAATAAAATCAATATACGTTCAAAGGTAACGACGTAATCTAATGATTAAGCCGTTACTTACAAAATTCAAAATCAACTACACAAATAATATGAAAATTTAAATCTGAAACGAGAAAAACGTTTATTTACACGATAAGAGTTAATAACTAGGTTAGATAGGAAATATTTAAGAAGAGATTAATGTGTGAAGTGTATTATTTGTACAAGTGTTAAATTATTGTACCTGTAAAAGTGTAATAGAAGTGTTATATTTATGTCTATTAATAAAGTTACTTATTTTTCTTGTTAATATTTTTCCAATGGTTTTATTTAATAAGCCTTTATTCGAAAGTTGGTACTTTAAATTTAACTTGAATGTATTCCACATTGATATATTATGTAAGTTCTGATAGTATTTAATTGTTGCTATTGAAGTGTTTGTATGGAGAAAAAGTGTTAATATTTGTGTGTACATTGTATAGTGTGTTGAAATTTATTGTTTTGTAATAGTAATAAAAGTCTGATTCTGAATAGTCTTTATGACTAAACGAGTAATTTGTAAAATGTTTCTGTAAAGTGTTTAGTGTTTTTTTGAAACACGTATATTATTTTGGAAAGTGTAAGTGTAAATTGAAAGAGTTATAAGTGTATATTGAAATTATTTTGTTGTATTTGTCAAGTGTATTTCGTTAGTGTTTACTGTAGAGTAAAACTTTGTATGTATGTGGTTATAAAAATATTACATTCTTGAAGAGTATTAAAGTCTTGTGTAAAATAATGATAAAGTGTTAACTGATTAGTTTTTACTGAAAGTGTTAATAATTATCCGAATGTATAAGCATATTACAAGATAGTGAAAGTTGAGAAGTGTTCAATTTCTTCTTTTAATTTTAAATTATTTTAATCTTTTTTAATTTACTTTGTAAAACAACCAATAAAAAATTTCAAATAAGAAATTTTAATACTACCAACGTAAATGTACAGCCTGCCTTATTGCAAGCACCTTATTGTTATTATATTAATATCATAATCCGAAACCCAATCAAACGTGTTATTTGGCAAGTGTAAAGTGTATCTGAAGTGTAAACGTGAAGTGGTCTGGACTGCCCAGGTCAGTACCCGGCGTGTAAGGGCGGCGCGTGCGCTCGCTGCGGCCGTCGCTTGTAGAACTCCACCTCGTCCACCGTCCACACCGCTCCCTTCACGTTTTCCACGCGCATGAAGCACTTGTGAAGTGATAGGTTGTGGCGTACCGCGTTCTGTTTGTTGTTCGTTTTTTATACACTCTTTATATAGTTTTTTTTTTAATATTACTTAGATAGGATACCTTTTGGTTTTAGGTAAATTGTTTTTTTATTTTTGTGAAAGATAAGAGAATATGATTTTGGATAATATCAAGAAACATTATCTATCAAAGTGAATTAACAACAGATACAAAAATCAAATATGTCCCTACACCAATTGAATTAATTAAATTCAGTTTATTAAAATCAATGCTAAATTCTAGGTTTTTTCTATTGTATTGTTATTGACGATTTGACACTAAAATATATTGCTATTAGTTATAATTATAAGAAGTTCTATGGTTATATAATTGAAGACTTATAAATCAATTTATTGGTGACTTATAAATTTGAATAATCTTTTTGTTCAACTTACACTTTATTAATAGGGACTTATAAAGCGATTAATTTGAACTAATACCAGTAATACTAAACAAAATGGCCTGTTGTAAATGAAGATTCAAGTTATTATATATAGAAGCAAATATTATATTTACTTCCAGTAATTCTTAAGCCCATTCTAATAATGTAATAAATCAAATAATTTATCGTAATCTTTACTAGACAATCTCAAATATTGGTATTTGAATTGCGTATACCTAATATTTTATTTTATACCTATAAAATATATTTAATTCAGCATATACATTATTGTCTTGAATTTACATTTTTACACAAACGTTAAGACATATTTTTTTATTTACTATTTTCAAAAATATTATTATTATTTTAATGAATACTTGAAAATAGTAAAAATATCTATTAGTGTTCACTAACATTTTTTTTTCGAAAAATAACAGACAGTTAAGTATATACTTATATATTACAGTTCTAATTATTCTAACTACAGTTTACCTTATAGTTCTGCAGCAATGTACAATTAATTTTTCAAAAATTTATTAATGTATGAACTAACGTATTCATTCATTTTAACTTTTCTTACTTTTAGTTTTCTTTCAAGATCCGTACCTCCAACACTCGATTTAATAAATTTTCCTTAAATTTTTATTTTATTATTATAGATATGTAATAATATATGAGATGTTTTCTTTATTCATATATAATTTACATATCGACGGCGAAGTGCCAATACCTCCTAACTAACATTTTTCGAGAAATTAACTTTTTTATCGTGTTGAATTGAAAGGCGCTATTCACATGTTCATTCAAATATATTAACATTAAGTAATTATTAAAGCATAAGTCATTATTATCCTCAATGAATATAAATCATATATATATATATATATATATATATATATATATATATATATATATATATATATATATATATATATATATATATATATATATATATATATATATATTTATTTACTGATTTTCAACTTACCAAGAAATTAAACGTTTTTTTCAGTTTGTGTAAATTATTAACTATGACACTGAGGAGTTATTGGCACTTCGCCGTCGATATATGAACATAAAATATGTTGTTATAAATATCACGTGGAAATGTATAGGTAACTGAATTTTTTATTCAAAATTGCGTATAAAAGAGGTACAGAACTTTTTCAAATATTTTATATTTTTATAATAGCCAATCATATCAGGATTCTAAGTGTAAATTTTTGTGATCGCTTTTAAATATGTATTAAAATTTAACTCTTACCTTCCAAGTGGCAGCGTTACGTCTGAAGTAGCAGAACGTGGACTGGAACCAGTTGTAGATCTCGTTCAGAGTGAGTTGTTTGTCTGGCGATTCTATTATTGCCTGAAAATGTTTTATTATAACAATAAAGTTTACTAAATATAGTTTATTGTAGATAAGAATATATATATATATATATATATATATATATATATATATATATATATATATATATATATATATATATAAATAATTTTATACTTTTTATAATAACAGTGTCTTTCTTATTAATATCGACCACGGCGGCCACAGGGCACAAGTGTAGGGCGCAGACACAACGCGCAGTTTCTTTTCCTTTCACTTTCAAAATCTGATGGGATGATATTCCGAGAAACTACAGTTGGCTAACCCGGGACTCGAATCCAGGATCACTGGATCTCTAGCCGAAAATGCCATTAGACGAACAAGACAATTTATTTATTTTTCAAACATGTATCGAGGTGCCTTCCATGTTTAGCTTAACGAAATCCGACAATCCGAATCATAATAACAACTATTCTAAAAGAAGATGAAGAAACTATTTTAGTAAAAACTAAAACGTAGCATTTATTATTCTATATAAAAAAAAACCAAGTCGACAATAATTAAGATGTGCCTTTTGTAATTTGATAAAAGAAACATATTATTGAAACAACTAAAAGTATTACCAATTATGATTAATATAGTAAATGATAAATATGTTTAATAAGCATTTACACTCATTTCTTAGAGTCAAATATAGTGAATAAAAAAAAAATATATAACTTAAATAACACTAACCTGCCGAATTAGTGAGGCGTATGTAAATGGCGGACGCACGTCTGCGGTCTTGTAGAACTCACGGTTACGTTGAATCTCTGCAATTTATTATTATAATATGTAAAATGTACGTATTATGAAGTTTAACAGTTTGTTTGTACGCGCTAATCTCTGGAACTATTTTTTTTAATTCTGTCACTATTTAGAATGGTTATGGACCTAATTGTCTAGGTTCTAATTACTATTTTGCTGGCTAATTAAGCCTTAAAGTGTTCGCACTCGTATTTAGTACTCTTACGTATAAAGTAATGCATTACATTTATTTTATTATATGAATAGATATAAAAACTTAATATATATAAACTATATATATTATAAACTGATTTTCAGGCATTTAAAAGTAAGAAATAATTGAACAGTTTTTTTCGTTTACAATAGGTACCAGCTTACGCAAAGCAAAATAAATCTTTATCTATATGTATGTAGAGTCCAGGGATGAAAATCAGTACACGTTCTTTGGTAAGATAAGTTTTATTATAACTATTAAACGTCTTTCTCGTGTTAATTTTTTCTTAGAGCGATCTGTCACCTCTCTCATTCTTCCGTTTCCTCATCCCTTCTATCACTAACTCACTCACTCACTCACATATCTATCTATCTATCTCATTCCCACAACATCTAATGCTTATCTTACACATTCTACATGTTTATTATATACATCAATTTATGTAAAATATTTTAGCTATAAAGTTAATAATATCCATTGTTCTTTAATATTTTGTTTGTGTACTTCGTTTTTTTGGAAATCAGTCAAAAATATAGATATGTAAGAACGAAAAATATAGCAAAATCCTTTAAAGATTATAAATATTTGATTTGTGATTTGTTAATGCTAATAATTGTGAATACTATTTTACCTTGTTGAACATCTAATCCAGCCCTTTCGAGCATATAAGGAAGACCTTAACATAAAAGATTTTTTGAATTACTAATAAATATTTTACTTCTTATTTCGCCTTACTACTTATTACTTCGCCAATGTTACGTAGTATAGAAAAGACACGAAGGAATTTGGAAGTTATAGACATAGAGTATGAACTGAGCGATACTCTAATGAAATTGACCACTCTCTAGAAAGAGAGAAAGCGAACGTGCGGTCCTGGGTTTTATTCCAATTTGAATTTAAAGATGGAATGTAAAATAGTTATAAATATCTATCTCCATTAATCGTATTTCAATGAATAAAGAAGACTGGCCGCACATTCGTTCTGTCTCTGTCGCACCTTTTCGCCATTTTCAGCTAACGGCTGGCAAAGATACACATACATATCACATACGGTCCACTCTCTATGTCTATGGTATAAGTATCAAATGTTATTTACTTGCCTGTTAATTATTATAACAGATAAAATATAACAGTTGATATCACTTCGTTCTCTATTTTTTATTAGTTAAATATTACCAAGCAAATACAAAAATAATAAGTTAAATAAAATAATAAATCCTTTTTTTGGTTTCTATTAAAAAAATGTGATTGTACCTAGATTGGGTATTGGTTGATAATTCATACTATTTTACAAACATTTAACTTGTACGTTAGTTCTACTATATTATATGTACATAAAGGTAATTTTTTAATTCACATAATGGAAGAAATTATATTTTTAATAAAATACAATGAAACTAAATATATATATATATATATTACCTCCAGCAATAGCGACACCAGATTTGTCGGAGACGCGGCGTCGCACCGGCCCCGGGGAAGCCCCTTCACTTGCTGGACCTATAGAAATAAAAAGTTTGTTCGTATATATGTAATGCACTGTATATAATTTATTTTTTCTTGTGTCATTCAGCCCTTTTTAACGTCCCACTGCTGGGCACGGGCTTCACTTCAATACTGACCTTTCTTCGATGAGCTTTAGAATGTACTGTTTATGTATGTAATTTTTTATATTTCAATTGTCATATTTATTAATTTTATAATTTAATTATTAAATTATTATTATTTTTTAATTTTAAACTAGCATCTTGTTATTAAATGAAATTATTGACGTGATTTAAAAAAAAAGAGCATGTTGTGATAACCTGTAACTAAAAGAACATTTATGAAATTGTCAGCACATGAATATCTTATCGTTTTTAATGTATCTTTTGTTGGTTATTCTTTAATAAATAAATAAATAAATAAATGTACTATGTACGTTGCTTGATTTTTATGATGCCCTAGTGATAATTTTTATAAGACAGACAGCGTTTCAATAGGTGTCCCACAATACCTCTCAATTTTTTGTATCTTACAATAATTATCGATCAAAAAAGTATTAGATATTATATATAACCTATATATTGTAAATAATCAGCGACAAAAAATGTCCTCACCGAAAGAGCGCTTTTTTTGAGAAAATAAGTTTAAGCATTGCATTTAAGGTTCAATTTCCATCGTTGTATATTTATTTCAAATAGAATAATTAAATAAACACAATTGGTGACAGTTTTAAGATTTTGCACGGGATTGTGTATCTAATACTTTTTTTGATTGATGCTTATAATAATATAAGTGAATAAAATCTCCTAAGAAAAAAGCTCACCATGAGGCAGTTTAGCGTGATGGTCGCGTGCAGCGTGCAAGTGACGCATCATGGCGGCGAGACGGTCTCTTTCACGTCGGAGTTGCAACTCTAACTGCGCTACCACTTGCATCTGAACACGTGCTTGTGCCGCCGAGCGGTCGTCCAGGGTGTGTGCGCCTTCTAGGTGCCTGGTGGGATAATCCATATCCAAACTTTATTAATATTATAAATGCGAGTGTGTTTGTTTGTCCTTCTTTCACGTCGAAACACATTGTATTATTATATAAATAGATTTAAATTCACTTAAATGTAGTAACATAAGATATGGTTAGCGTGTACGGCCGCATATCAGGAAATCCTAGGTTCGAGTCCTAGGTCAGGCTAAGTGTAGGCACTGAGTTATTCCGTTAAGAAATTATTAGTAAGACCAAGTTGGGAAGCTAACTGTGTTTCATCCTCGTATTTTGTAGAACATATAAAGCCAATCGGTATTGTGCATGATCTCTCACCATTAGAGCTAAATTGTCGTTCTACCGGAGTTTGGGAGTTGAAGAAATAGACAGTGCACACTTGTGTACTATACCTAATATATCCTATGCAATATAATATATTGCATAGGATATATAAGATATAGTACACATAATCTAATCTCAGTAAAATTGACCATTTTAGCTGAAAGTGGTAAGGATCTTATTTTACAAGTTTTATGTATTGTATTTTTTTGTTACATAAAGCTACGTACTTGAGGAAAGCTTGAAAGTCTTCGGCTAAAGCGTCGCAGCCGGGCCATTTGCACACGCCGCGACCGAATAGTGGGTGTTCCTCTAACTCGTTGCTCCATAGCATTAGACCTGGGTATTTTATTATATTTAAGAAAAAATATAATAAATAAATATGTGTAATGTATTAGTTGATTAGTTATTAGTTGTGAAATAATAGACTTTTTATTTTGTTTTATTTTTAAAAATGCATTTAATATAGCTGAGGATTCCTACTCGGTAATCTATTCGGATTTGTTTTTTTTAAGTAAAAGAAACAGAACACAATATATTAAAATTACAACTATTGTAAGCTAAAATATCATTATAATGCTGTTCAATTATACACAACATTCAAAAAATATAATTAGGTGTATACACCTAATTAAATATTTTTTTAGGTTTAGAATTAGGTTTGTTTATAAACAAACCTAATAAAAAAAATTTAAAATGTGAAAAAAAGAGATTATTACAGTATCTAAAATTAAAGTGAAAAAAATATTTAAAACAAAATCATTGTTTACATATCATTGTTTAAACAAACGAACAACAATAGAAATGTAGAGAAAAAATATCTTGTTCTTAAATATTTTTTGTATGTGCATATGGCACCATATCATGACCAATTTTAATTATCATTTGAAGTCAGTATTGGTTTAGAGATAAAAAGTAGATATTATTAAGTATAAAGGCCAATAAATAATTCTGGGAAAACTTAATTTTATTTCCTGCTATGTCATCTAGGTTTGAATCCGAAAATTGTGTTATAATAATTCACTTTTTTTTTCTAGGGAACAGTACTAAAATATTGTAACCTAATATTATTACGATAGCCAACAAGGTTAATGAGTAATTTAACTGTAACCTAGTTTTATAAAATAATATTATATACACTTGAAAATCTAAATTTGAAGAAAATGTGTTCTTGGTATTTTTTCAACACACTAACTTTTTAACCAAAAATCGAAACCACAACTTACCTGGTGGTGCATTAGGCGGTACAGAAAGCGGTGCATGCATCAAGTACTGACGTTGCACTGCCTGCAGCTGCTGGACGAGCTGTTGTTGTTGCGCGCCCAGTTGTTGTTGTAGAGAGCCTATTGTTGTGATTATTGTTGTGTTATTAACGATTTCAATAACACAACAATAACACATATTATAAATGCGTAAGTACATAACGCAATGTGTATGTGTTTGTTACTCTTACATACTACATACAAACGGCTGGATTTGGATTAAGTTTAGTGCATTTGTTTTTTGTGCAATATTAAAAGGTTATTAGAATACTTAGGACGTATTAAAAACGTATTGTTTTTCTTAATTAATATTGCTCATTTTTGTAATTAAATATTTATTTATATTATATGTACCTAATTAAGCTTTTTTATGTACATACACATAAAAAAACAATGACTACATTTATCACGCTTATAGGATTACTGTAATAGCTAAAAGTAATTTAAGACTTTACAAATAGAATGTTAATTTTGATAATAAAATCTATATTATTATATTATGATATGATAATTGATAATGTTTTTTTTATTTATTTAAATCATAAAAAATTAAATGACTTTCATTAATACTTTCAACCTTTCCCATAGATTTTAATATAGTGGAGATTATAATATAATAGTGGTACATGTTTTAACAGGAATCGAACCGGTAATTATCTAGTGAGAAGTTAAAGATATTTGACAATAATTCACTTACCGGGAGAACTATCAGGTGGCTGGAGATGGGACTGTGAGAGCAAATTCAGGTTGATTTGGTCCTGGAGCCGTGATTGTTCTAACTGCCGCTTAGCAGCTTCCGATGTCATGTGCTGGTAGAAATTTTATAATTTAGTTTTAGCCCTTTTTAATGAATCTCTTTTTTCGGATGAGGTCGCGGTGTTGTAATCGTATATAATGATAAAATTGTATATAAATAATAAATATAACCGTGAAAAATCCATTACATTGTAGTTGTACATGGTATACATAAAAACATAACATTGACTTGTTAATTTAACAAATTTTTCAAAAACTATTATTTATTATTATATCTTGTACATTATTACTATTTACTCGACATCCAAAAAATTTTTAACAAAAAACCACTATCAAACTTTTACCACAATACAACTTCACTACATCTAAACAGACAGAAGAAAATCCTAAGACCCAAAACCTCACCTGTTTCTGCATATGATGTTGATGGAACAGTCTCTGCTTCATCAGCGCTTGCAACTGCGAGTGCTGGTCCAGCAGCTGCATGGCTAGCAGATCTTGGGCCACTAGTGGGAGTGGGGAACGTGGGGGTGCACTGTTGCTGCCCGCGGGGGAGACCGGGGCTGGGCTGGACTGTGCTGAGCCTCCAGTGGGGGAGGTTGGGGCACTTGCCTTTGACGGTTTAGATATTAGTATGAGATTTGATAAGATGATATAATTAGATATTATTATATAATTAGATATGGCAGTAAAAGCAAGTTAATAGATAAAATAGATATAACTTTATATTTGTATGTTTTGGAGAGAACAGAGAAGAATACTCTTTTGTCTTTATAGTTTAAAATACGTTTGAAAATCAACTGGTATGTTAGTTTTTGAATGTCAATTTTAGAGTTAATTTGCAATTATAATATATTATATTAAAACGATGATTGCGTATACGATATTATAATGTAATTAAAATTAAGTTAAATATAAGGAAAAAAACTTTAATTTTATTCTACATTCTTAAAAATATAAATTCAGTGCAATATTTCGAAAAAGAAAAAACAATATAACGTACCAATTCGACACTGTTATATATTACTGACGTCTGTAAATTTAATATATTCATATGAAATAGATAAATATTCAGACGCAAAGCAATATTAATTATAATTAAATACAAGAATTAAAGTAATTACATACTCGTGCAAGTGACAATGGCTCATTGTTAGGTGGCGGGGAGCGTCGCGGAGGCGAGCTACGCCTGCGACGCCTAGCGTCTCCGCCCCACCGGGTCTCCTCTCTTAAATATACCAAAATCCACTCAATAAAACTCATATACTAACTAACTAACTCACTGACTAAAGTACCCTGAAATACTAGGTGCAGAAGGATGTAACTTTGCAATGGACAGTATAATGAAGAGTTCCTTAAAAAAAAGTAAAGGCGCCTCTAAGGAAGAAATTTTAAATATTTATTCCCTAAAAGGATCAAAAGGTGGATGAAGTTATACTATAATAATAGGTAGAAGGTCATAATTTTTGAAGTGAAAAATGTGGAAATCTCATACCTAATGGGAAATCGAGTTGCTGGCATGTACTGCTGTAGATCCAGAGATCATGAGTTCGAATCCCAGCTCAAGCCAAGCATAGATATTGGATTTTTCTGTCAAAAAAACTCTCAGTATATCAGTGAATGAGTGTTTCTATTTAAAAAGTTTCAATAACAACCCGGAGTTTAGAAGTTAGTTTAGCGGTGTTTCGCACCGTGTCTAGCTAGAGCGCCTGAAGCCGTCGGTCCTACGTTTGATCTCTCATCGGTCGTGTAGAATTGCCATCCGACCAAAATTTTACAGTGAAAAGAACAGACAGTGCACTTGTGTTTGCGCGCGTACTTGCGCACTGTAATGAGTCTTGCACGCATGTATGTCAGTGAGATGAGATTAGCCACCGTGGTAAAAATCGGTCAAAGGGGAGGTTTTTTATGCAATATTACAGTAATTTAAACAATAATGTCCACTTAGGCCATCTTCACCTAATTGGGTAATATTATTATTACCTATCCAAACAGCGGTCCAGCTCGAAAGCGTTGAGTGGCGGCGGCTTGGCTGCCCCACCCGGGCTTGAATTCAATGCCGGCTCCGGACCCTGAGGATAAGTATAATTGTAAATATTAAAAAAAAATGTATAGATTATTAAGTAACGCAATATTATTGACCGACTTAAAAAGCGAAAGGTATTGAATTTGGGTGTATGTTTTTGTGTATGTTACTCGATATCTTCGCTAATGATGAACCGTCATAATGAGTGTTTGCTATATTATAACTTAGATAAGATAATATCTATATAAATAAAGTTACAATTTAATTAAAAAATCTATTTTAACGTAATTACTAATTATTTCACTGTTATTGGAGTTTTTTTTTATTAAAATTTACATAATTCGGGATCGTAAATACAAGTCGAACTATATAAATAAAATAAAATCAACAAAGTTAATTAAAAATTAGCGAAAATATAGTTCTTACACAGAAAACACACACTTTAATCGAATACCTAATTCATTTTGAAGTCGGTTAAAAGTAAAGACAGCTTAAACTTCATATTTTACGCTTAGGTATATAAAGCAGATGTCATGTTTAATAAATTAAATAGAAAAATAAGCAGACAAAGAAAGATGTAGAGACTAGTTTCGAAATAAAATTTTAATATATGAAACAAGTTTACTGCATTGTTAATAACTTACGTATGTATGTATTTAGCAGTCTAATTAGTAAAAAATCAACATTGCTTTGTTTAACCAAATAAGAAATATATTATGTACATATTAAATTTTCAGTTTTATATATGATGAAAAATATCTTGACTTACTGGATAAAATATAAAAAGAAACTATTGAATTAATATTCTCATAATTTTGTATAGATTATAATAAAATTCTAACTGAGTCGAATCGGTACATTAAATATTTTTTGGAAAATCTTATTGAAATAGTCATTATTATACATACAGAGGCCTATTCTATAGTTTTTAGAATTTTGTCTCTCTTTTGTCTGTCTTTCTTTCTTTCTTTCTGGGAACGCTTCTCGAGAAAACCACTGGACAGATTTTGATGAAATTTGGTATGATGGTTATTCGGGTCAACGTATAGGATACTGGCACTCCTAGAAGTCACGAAATAAAAGAACGTGTGTGAGAAAATATCTCATCTCTGAAAAATCTATACTAATCTAAACTTAAACGTTATAACGTACCTAGGAACGAACCCGAGCGGAGCGAGGGTAAGTAGCTAGTTAATAAATAATTATGTAAATTTTGGCTTATTGAATTTACTACATATCCCTACTAATACTAAAAGTGCAAAAGTAACTTTGTCTGTTTATCTGTTACCTTTTCACGCTTAATTCGCTGAATCAATTTAGATGAAATTTGGTAAGGAAATAGTTTGAGATCCTGGGAAGGACGTAACATAGTATTTATTCCGGAAATCATCCCTTAAGGGCATAAAAATGGGTTTGGAAGTTTGTATCGGGATCCATCATTTCTCAATGGATATAAAACTCATCATACGTATATATATAATATGTAATCTATCTATTTGCTAGTTTCCTATATATGTATATGAAAAATTTCTATTTGATAATTAAAAAATAGACTTTGAACAACAATGTAAAAAAGAACCTCCTAAAAATCCTATAATGAGTATAATCAGCAAATAACTGAGTAAATATTTAACTTATCGATATTGTAAACAATTACTCGACATATTCCTCGCAAATAGCTTTTTACGATATATTTTATTATCTTACTCTAAGCTAATTCTATACATTGAACAAAATTTATAATGTTTGCTTATATTTATTACTAGTGTACGCCAGCTGTATCCGTAAGGGTTGTCGACTTAAAAATTACACAACTTGTATACAATTTGTTGGAAGAAAACTCATAAAACTCATAAAAGAGATAAGTCATCCTTTGTACACATTGTATCTGTTTTACTTATATGTTTTCTATGGTACGTAAATAAATAAATAAAAAAAATTAAAACAATTTTCTTATAATCTACTGAACTACTATGTATGTAGGTACCTTCTCTAGAACTAAATAAAAAACTCTATGGCAAATACAAATGTGTGTGCAAGATATCGAACCTTGACCCTTTCGCAGGATAACAATATACTTTTAGTATATTACTTAGTGCATAGAGAGAGAGGTATTTTAGTAGAATAATATAGTTTTCTTTATTTAACCCAACGAAATATTAAAAAAAAATATATTTATCATAATACTTTCTTAGATTTACGCGAATATTTGACATTTTAAATAAAACTATCTTTTCGGATTATTTCGCGGATTTATTTTGATTTTTGGTTCCCAACGTTTCGAATGCTTTAAAGCAATCATAGTCACGGGAGAGACTGAGGTGTTAGATGTCTCGAAGGTATAGTTGTTAATTGTGGGTAGGCTGTCTGTAATAAATATTTTTCATTTAGAGAGGCTGACTAAGTTAGTATTTTCATCTAATAACAACTTCCATAATAACAAAGATGAGACTCACAACAGTATTTGTAAAATCCCCGACACAGGGAAAAAATATTCTGGATAATTATGTATCGAAACAATAAATACACTAAAATTAATTTACTCAATTTAAAACTTTATAACGTAACTTTAAAAATAGTATCTATATACTAATATATTTTTATATGAATTACGATATAACAATAAAGGAAGTATTCTAGTGGTAAAGAGCTCGGGAAAACAAGCAAAGCAGATTTCCAGAAACATCCAATTTTTTCATCTGCGGGTCAATTTAAATATTCTTTCTTCGTCCATTCGCCTTACAGTGAAGGAAAACATTGTGAGAAAATGCATGTCTAAAAAAACCTAACTAGATTTCAAAAGACAAGTAAAACTTTTTACATTGGAAGGACGCCCATGCCCAGCAGTGGGACGTTAAAAAAAGGACTGAATGAATTATGATGGTATTTTAATTTATCGATAAGCGAACGATTTGCTTTTAATGCATAAAAACATGAGTCACAAGAGAAGAAGACTGTTCATGTTCTAAGTATATCAGAATTGAATTGAATAGCAACACCTTATCATTTCTGCAAAAGTATTTTATTTCTTAGTTTCTACCAGTAACTTAGATTTTTACTAAGTAAAAGTGATCCTCCTAACTGAATTTAAGTTACGGCGAATATCACTGAAAATAGCCAATTTTAATTCACTTTTATTTCGTTTATTTTACAATCTAATATAAAGATCTCTCATCCCATCCGGGAACACCCCAATTCCGTGTTGTAAAATCAGCATCAAAGATATATTAGCCACAGCCACTTTTCTAGGCCCTCACCAGAGGGCTTCGCCCAGATTACCTTCTACAATCGCTTAAGAATGGAAAAACTGTATTAAAATAATAAATCTAATCGCTATATCATAGAATCATGGGTTAATATTATGTAATTTATATATATATATATATATATATATATATATATATATATATATATATATATTGACTTACTTATATATATATATATATATATATATATATATATATATATATATATATATATATATATAATTTGTGCTCAACTAGCTCACATTGTAGCCATTATATAAAGAAATCAATTAGATTTTTATTCGTTTACGATTGTAAGCTAACGTCTTGTCTAAACCTTAGACTTGAACCTAAGACTTTAATTTCTACTACCGTACAACCGATGGGATAGAAGAGAACTTTTTCAATAAGTTACAACCCTATTTAAGATGAATATTAAAAAAATAGTTTGATATTATGTTATTGAAGTGGGCAGCGGCTAGAGACATAAACACGCTTGCACTATGAGCTCAGTGTTTTGACGACTTGTGTAAACATGTAACAAGTGTTCAATGTAAACTATTATATGTGACCATTTTTATAACAAACCAAACGATAGCTATTTGTTCTGCGATTTCGAACTTGCTCAATTTATTTAAAATATTTACTATAAATTACTTAATGTTCGTTTGTATAATGAATACAAATGAAACTCTTGACATTTCAGTTATGCTCTTAGATTTCTACTTCCAATATAGCTAATAGAAAAGAGAACATATGAGTTTTCTATTAACGATTGCGATTGTAGAACATGAGTGTGATCGTATAGAAATATACAGACATGAATAGATTAACAATTCTACATTACCGATTAATAATAAATATTCGCTTAAAAAAATATACCTAATAAATCATCATCGCCATTTAATTTGGAATATTTGCGCGACATCCGATAGGCGAACACACGTTTCGTCCAAAACATGTATAAACAATATTAGCCATATTTATTCTAACGTCACGTACACGTAAATAGACTGCGTTACGTGACATTATATCACATTTCTTTCTAAGAAACGTCAATACTATGTCTTTATTAAATTTGATTATTTTGCGGAAGTGTCGTTTTCGTAGAAAGTGTAAATAAAGTTTTATTATGTAATTCTTATTAAATGTTATGTTTAAATGGAAAATTATATGTATATTTGTTTGTTATATTTTAATGCGGCATCGTTTCGACCAATTTGGATTAAAGGTATATATATACAAATCTAAGAAAGTATTAAAGATACATTTATAGCCCATAGCTTAATAAAAGGAATGAAGAGGTATTTTCTCGTAATATAATACAAAAACCATCTTTCAGTTATTTTTAATTAGATTCAATGATGCTTGATCAAAAGCACAATTTAATTATTTCAGTCACTAACGAAATAGTTATTATATTTTAATTGTATATAGTTTAAAAATTAGAAATATTTTTAAATATATCTCTAAACAGGACGATGACCTATGAAATACAATGTTCTATAATAATGATGTCACTTTGCGTAAGCTTATAGAAACCGAACTTTTCTTATGTTATCTATATATCACTTGAGAACGGCTGGATGGATTTAGCTATTTTTTTTTTAAATATTCGTATTAGTTTCATTGAGGTCTTTAAGAGCAAAAAATTTAGAATTGTTGCCCGTTTTATTGGGATATTCGAGAAAATTGAGAGCTTTTTTCTATACATTTTTTACTACCTCAAAGTCGGTCACATAGTAAAATATAAGTAATAAATATAATTAATTATAAAACAGTACCTGAGATTTTTTTTATTTTAACATGTTATGACAAGGTGAAGGTATTAGGTCTTTGTTGATATGAGCTTTCTAAAATGCATATAATTTATACATTTGCATTTGTTGCATTTAACCAGCGACTCACCCTCACTCCACTCGGGTTCGTCCCTATGTTTTAAGGTTAGTATACATTTCTCAGAGATGAGATATTTTCCCGTAGTAAAAATTTTTCTAAATGTTGACCCGGATAACGAGCTATCACCATACCAAATTTCATCAAAATCCGCCCAGTGGTTTTGTCGTGATGCGGTCCCACTTCCCAGACCGACAGACAGACAAAAATTCTAAAAACTATAGATTCGGCCTCTGTATCGATAATTATGATTATTTCAATAAGATTTTCCAAAAAATATTTAATGTACAGATTCGACTTAGAATTTTATTATGTATCTATAGGTTATCTAAAAATTGTTGCTAGGTAATCCAGACTAGCTGCTTTAACATATGCATATACATATGTACATGATCATACATGACTTCAGTTTTAAATAGAAAAGCGTTGAAGGAAGAAGGAAGAAGTAGAGCGTTGAGAAGATATGCATTAAGTTAACCCAACTACTTAAATAAAAAGAATATTTTTAACAAATACTATAATATAAGAAAAAATCTATTGAAATTGGTCCGGTTTTTCCTTCTTTCGTACATAACCAAAAATACCTACTGTTATCAAATTAAAAATATTCAAAATTATATATATACCTAACTAACAGTACCAGAGGCTTCGCCCGCGTTCAAACTACTAAAAAAACAAACTCTTTGACACACCGACTGCAGCGTCACCTACCGGGTTCATTTGTGAATGTAAAACTTGCAGAGACCCACTCGAACAATCACAAAAAATATCATTAAAATCGTCATTGGTCCAGCCCTTTAGGAGGAGTAGCGTGACAAACACACGTACAGAAGAATTATACCTATATATTAAGATAATTGTAAACATTTACAATGTTTTAACAGTTTTTTGTATGTAAATGTATAGATGTGCACATTTTTCAAATATATATGTATATAGGATATCATATAGTAATGACAGGTAAGCCAGTGCATGAGTAATGCTATCGTGTTTCATGTTTTGTTTTTACGAAAAACACTTCGTGAGACGGCGGTGTAACAATAACATGGCTTCATACTTGTTGGTCTTTAACTTTTATTACTCATACTATTATTTAATATCTAGATTTAATCAATGTATGTATTCAGCCCTTTTTTAACGTCCCACAGCTGGGATCTCCATATAAGGGAGATCGGGCCGTAGTACACCAAACCGGAATCGGTCAGTGAGCGGGTGCGGGTTAGCGGACTTGCATTCTTTTCGAATACTTGCTATGTTCTCTTAGACATGCAGGTTTCCTCACGATGTTTTCCTTCACCGTGAGACAAGTGGTAATTATTTTGGAAATGATACGGACATGAAAATATCAAATAAAATATAAACTCTTCGGAAAATAACGCAAAATTATGGATTATTTTGATCATTTTATTACTAGGTAGGTATGCCTAAAATTTTATCTTGTCATATCTTTTTTATTTTATTTACTCTCTTAACATAGAATTAAAGAGAAGAGGGAACATGACATGCGGAAAATGAGAACGAATTAATATGAGGCTGGCGACTCACCCTTGATCCGCTCGGGTTCGTCCCTAGTTACTTTTTAACATTTAGTATATTTTTCAGAGATGAGATATTTTCCAGCAGTAAAAAGTATCCTATATGTTTGACCCAGATAACCAGCTATCAGATTCAGCCTGTGTATTGATAATAATGACTATTTCAATAAGATTTTCCAAGAATTTTATTATAATATGTATAGATTATAGAATCTCGTTAAGTATAATACCTGTCTTATTTAGTTTTTTCAGTTTGAATAAGCCTTACGATTCTTTTATCTGCTTATAAAAATCTGAGGCGTGATGTGATCTGATAATTATCATATTTCTTGTAGATTATTCGCCCGCAATATATATATATATATATATATATATATATATATATATATATATATATATATATATATATATATATATATATATATATATATATATATATATGTGTGTGTATTTTTTGTGCATATATAATATTAAAAAAAAAGTCCGGTACACAGATGAGTGAGGAACAAGCATACTTTGGATTTAAGGCTACTAGTTAAGACTAAATAATGTGCAGGACGTTGATTTTAAAAGCAGGTAAAAGCTCGAAATGAGCTTTACATACACTGTAGCGATTAAATGTTTTCAAATTTTCACTGGGAATTTTTGAAATTTTTAATAATTGAGAAAAAAGAACATCTTTGTTTCATTGAACATTCATGTAGCCAACAAGCCAATAATCTTATACCTTAAACAGTATCGTACCCGTAACTACCGTTGTTGGGCAGCTTGCCAACCTGACCAACACGTAGGAGCCTAAACTAAGCTTAATCTTCGACCTATTTAATACTTGTATTTTCTATTACTTTCTAATCAAAAACTAGAAAATTTAAAATTACTATGAATTAGCAAGCTGTTAAATACTATTTTCAATTACCTTAGTAAGACCAAATAGAGAGAGAGAGAGAGAGAAAGTCCCAATAAAAAACAGAGTTTCCAGCCTTCACGAACTACTCATTTAATTCTCCACTAAACACAGCTTGTATGTAACTTACCTTATAATTTCAATTAGCCGCCTTAGATTCGCTAAACTACGTCACTAGCAAAAGACTAGGAACACAAAAAATCACTTTATGCGCCAGGATAAAAAGTAACTTATATCACTTTCAGTTAAACGGTTGCCGCGCTGTATAAATAATATATATAATCTAACTATAATCTAATAAATCAATCCTTACACTATTATAATAGAATGCAAATATTTGTACTAAACAAGAATCAAACCTGCACTAACCTATAATAACGAAATTCATTAATTCAATCTTTCAGTTAAAAGCTGTAATAATTTAACGTTGAATGGAATATTTTGTATTTGAATTTTAAAATCTTTATACATAAAAGCAAAATACACTAAAATATTAATGAAATATCTTCGCACATGCTTTAAACTTGAAATTCAGCATGTAGAGTCCTCATAGGGAGTATATATCCACTAAGAAAGGATTTGTGAATCCACCCACGAAAGGGGTACAAAGGGGGTTGAAATTTTATATAAATATAAACATATATGAAGAACAGTTATTTTTTAACTACGCAGACAGATCTACAGGCAAATGCTAGTAACAATATACATAATCAAATAAACTCACCTGTCTCACAGCGTACAGCATCACTACTTATCAAATTTTCTTCTATATAATATGCAATAATATACCACGCTTTACTTGTTATGAGCCACGGAGTCAATCAACACTTGCAATCAGTCATAATCGATGTTATTTATTTTAATTACTATGTTTATTCTCATATTTTGCTATGATATCGTCATAATATTATTCTAGATATATAATAAATAATAATAAGTGTTTATTTTTGTTCATATACGCATGTCTCGTGTTGGATATTTTTTGTTAATATTATATCTCTAGTTAAATTTATAATGCGATTTTAACATAAACGTTTATTTTTTAAAGCTTTATTTTCCAGCTACATTTTTTAGTCAAATCTCACTTTTGTTCTATGTTGGTTGTTTGTAAAATACTAGGTTTTGACATCTTGGCGATAACTTGAACATTTATTATTTAGATTTTTTTTTAATTGTAGGTACGTAAATAATAAAAAAAAATCTCGATAATTTTACTATATTTTCATTAATATTAAAATTGGCAAAGTTAATAGTAGATATGTTACAAAACTGGTACAGTAGAAAAAATAATTAACAACTGATGAAGGTATAAATATGATTTAAAAGAAATATGGACGTTATTTCAAAACAAAAAATCAAAATAAATCCGCTAAAGAAATCGAAAATATAGTTTTATTTAAAACTAGCGGCTCACCCTCGCTTCGCTCAGGTTTGTCGCTAGGTACTTTTTAAATAGATATAAATAGTTATTACTAATTAGCCAGCGTTAGCCATATAAATTTTATTTTTCTTGTTAATAATATTGAAAAATATTGACATTAATAATAATACGATACTAACGTCATTCAATTGTTTTGCCTTCCCGAAACTTCTCCACTAACACTTAAACTTTCTGGTACGGCATTAAAGTTCAAATTGACTTTTAAGTATTATTACGAATCTTTTGTATGTGAGTATAGAAAAGTGTTGTTTTTGATTTAATCAGGCAATTTTTTAAATTTTTCTCTTCGTAAGAACCTTCCTCGTACTTCAAGGAATATTCTAAAAAAAAAATTAGCGAAATCGGTTCAGCTGCTCTCGAGATTCGCGCTTGTCAACACATTCAGCGATTCATTTTTATATTATAGATGCCAAATATTCGCGTAAATCTAAGAAAGTATTACGGTGTATTTTAAATAAAGGTAGAGTTAAAAAATGAAAGAGTACGTGTATCAATGTGTAATAATTGTATACACGCGCAAGAAGTGAAACTATAGGTTATTGGTACTTTTTATGAAATTAAATTTGTTTTAAATAATTGGGATAGGAGAGATAGATTTATCGATTTAAAAAGGATAACAATATTTTATTATTCACATACCTACTACAGATGGTGTTACGATAAAATTTAATTTTCAACTAAATGTTACAATGATTCAATAAATTATATACTCCAATAAAATAAATAATAATAAAGGGATGCAAATTTTCTAGTGAAAAACAGTTATATATCTATATGTATAATAAAATTGTAACTAAGCCGAATTTGTACATTAAATATTTTTTGGAAAATCTTATTGAAATATACATTATTATCGATATAGAGGCCGAATCTATAGTTTTTTGTATTTTTGTCTGTCTGTCTGTTACCGCATAACAGAAAAACCACCGGAGGGATTTTGATGAAATTTGGTACGATAATAGCTGGTTGTCCAGGTCAACATATAGAATACTTTTTTCTGCGGAAAAATATCTCATTTCTGAGAAAAATACAAAAACTGCATTGTAAGAGTATACTAACATGTAAAACCTAAGAATTTGGATTTTGGTCAACTGAACGCGGGCGGAGTCGCGGGCAATGCTAGTATAAATATATACATATACATTATTATGTATAACTACGCGTTACCATACGCACTTGATCCCAAGAAAAGTCAGAGTTCAATTTGATCAAACCCAAAAAAACCAAATCTTTAGATACAGTGTAACATTGACCTACTTATTATAATTTTGCTTATAATACGAAATTTTATATTTATTTTATAGGATTTTAGTCAACTTAAATTAGTTTTATAAATCAAATTATTGGATCGAAAATAGTAAACATAGTAAACACGTCGTATCATCCTACTAATATTATAAATGAGAAAGTTTATGAAAATGGATGTTTGTTACTTTTTCACGCCAGAACGGCTGAACGGATCTGGATGAAATTTGGGACGGAGGTAGATTATAGACTAGAATAGCACATAGGTTACTTTGTATGCCGGAAAAATGTACGGTTTCCGTGGGATATATTTGTTTTTTTGAACCCGAAGCAAAACGAGGGCAATCGCTAGTGCAAAATATTTAATAATCTAACAAAATATACAAATTTTACCATATTTTCATATATAATATTAGAAACTTATATAAAACACAAAGTTGTAACCGTTAGTATTGATAGTCCCTGAAAAGCGTCCGCCCGCCCTCTCTAAAGCGGCGGGGCGTCACTGTACAGCGACACGCCTACCCGCTGAAAACGCCTTTACCATTGAGACCATTTCATAAAACTTCTATAGCATAAAATATTATATACCCGACAATTTACTTAAATATTCTATTTTTATGTTATAGTTTATGATTGGTTTTGATAGATTATTATTACAAATGATTTACAAGAGGCGTTTGTTATTTTGATAATTTGAGTATTTTCTATGAAAAATTATCTTGAAATATTTTAGTAATAAAATTGGATTTAAAAAAATATCAGCTGTTATTAGGTTTTGTAAGTTTTATTTACATATACTAGCGACGTTTACGTTTTTACGTTTTAACGTTTAACGTTTAGTACCTATAGATTTCTCAAAGATGAGATATTTTCCCGCAGTAAAAAGTGTTCTATATGTTGATCCGGATAACCAGCTATCATCATACCAAATTTCATCAAAATCTGTCAAGTGGCTTTCTCGTTGTCACAGACAGACAAACAGACAAAAATTCTAAAAACTATAGTTTCGGCTTCTGTATCGATAATAATGTTTATTTCAATAAGATTTTCCAAAAAATATCTAATGTACTTATTCGGCTTAGTTACAAATGTTATTATATGTAGGTATACTTAATTAATATGTAAATTGTACATATTATTTTTATACCTATAAACATCCCTTTCCATCGACTAGGCCTGTTTAGTCGGCATGTTCTACTATTTTTGCCATTTTTTGCTATTTTTACTATATGATACATAATTGTGACAGATTAACAACTTATAAATTATCTCTATTGAAATAAAACGTTTTATTTTCGATTCCCGGCGTTCCAAAGGCAAAGATGGTCACGAGATATATAAATAATCAAAATAAAAGCATAAAAATATGTAAAAATAGTCATTAGCATGTCAAAAATTCGTGTAAATCTAATAAAAAATCAATATGTTAAAAAATTTGCTTCCTATTTTTCGTGTTTTAACTAAAATTCTACGAACATTGATTTTTTTGGAAATTCGCGAATGTGTCTTTCATAGCATCTTTTAATTAAATTACAGTATTGTTTAGGTTTTATAAGTTTTATCTCGTCTAGTTATAAGTTATAATATAAGTCGATAGTTATAAGTAATAAATTAAAATAACAAAATAAATTAGATATTTTGTTATTTAACTTTGTATTAAAAAAAAATAACATTAGTTAATAGATAACTTTAAATACTAACTTTTATTCTTTTCCTCTATTTACCTGATTATTTTAAATTGCTATTTTGCATAAAAAATAATTATTTTCAACCGAAAGATAAGATTAGAATATTATTTTTTATTTTGATATTCAAAAAGATGTCTTTTTAAAGTTAAATACAAATATATTTTCGAAAAAGGAAAATCTAATCTGTCAACGTTTATATTTATTATTATTTTAACTGCAATAGTATATTTTCTCCATCTTCACGAATTCTTCTTATGACGATAGAGTGTTTAATTATTTGCTAATCACATTTTAATTTTAAAATAAAATTAATTAAATATAAAATAAATTAAAAATCCAAAGGTTTTTAGTGACATAGCAAGTGTGTTTGGAACTTCCTCACGCAGTAAACGCTCAACAGATGTTACATGTTTTAATTAAAATATGCGTGATGTCTGTTACTGAAATATTGAAAAAAACTTTTTCTTTCGTTATATATAGCCCACATTATGGTTGAAAAGTATATAGTTTTTTTAATAATAAATAATCCACTCCAAAGCTTCCAAGACTGACTAACAAACAGAGTTAAAGGTTTACACTTTATAATGAGAAAAATATTCGGAATATGAGATTTTTCATAGAAAAAACGAGTAATATAAGTGATAAAGTTAAACGTTATGGAGAAAATAAGCTTTTTACAAGCTTTTGTTTAGTTTTTTGTAATTAATTTACTAATTTTGCTTTGTCGTTATTTACCATTTTTAAATCTCGTTTGTACTGCAAAAATGCTTAAGTCATATCTTTCATAAGTTATTAAGATAACAAAGTTAGAGTAAAATAAACATCTCTAAGATATACTTTATTTAACAATTATATTGTAAACATGTTATCATTTAACATTTGACATATATATTTTGTATGTGTATCCATGAGGGGAAACTGGAAAAAACTATTAAGTTATCAATTGTATATGTAAACTAGCGACTCACCCTCGCTCCGCTCGGGTTCGTCCCTGTGTGAAAATGTAATTTTGTATGTCTTTTTAATGCCGAACGAATCATAAAAAAAAATTGTCCAAAAAATTTTTTTTTTGGGGTGGACCACCCTTATCACTTAGGAGTATAAAAATTGTTTACGTCCTATTTTCAGATCTACTGAATATATGTACACTCAGAATTTCATAAGAATCGGTCAAGCCGTTTCGGAGGAGTTTTGTTACAAACACTGTAACACGAGAATTTTATATATTAGATAGGCATAGACGAAACAGTTCAGCACATTTTTTCTCCTCTGTTTATCAACAGTTTTTTTTGTATATTAGCTATTGACGAGCTTTAGTGTTATCAATGAAAAAATGTTAAAAACGTTTAATTTTTTAAATTAAATAGGTAAATTCTATTCATATATGTACATATGTTTTCCACAAATTGTCAATAATAATTATCGTCTAGGCCAGGGATTCCCAAAGTGGTCGATATCGACCTCTATTAATTAACACAAGTTTTTATTTGAAACATTCAAGATACTGTATAAGTTGTGTTACGTGTACGAACTTGTTATAAGAATGACTAATATTTTAGTAGGAAGTATCATCATTGTACTTTTAAAAAATTCAACAAGTCGATAAGCATGCATAAGTTTTTAAATTGGTAAATATTTCGTATCAATAGAAAAAAAAATTAGAGATATAATTTCAAAGTAATTTGTCCATGGGGAGTCTGAGGTATCAGCTCATTTTGGGTTAGGTTAAATAGTTTGGGAGTCCCTGGACTCTAGGCAAACACTTTATAATCTACTTAAAACTTTCACAAGTTAATTTGTTCATGTAGATCATTTCATATCATTGTTCATGTAGATATAATGAACTGATTTGTTATATATTTCAAGAAATTAATTAATAACATAGTCCAATATTTTTTATATTTTCATGTACTTTAAATTGTGTTTACAGTAGGTATATATATATACTTTGTCAATCTTTTTTGCTTTATTTAGCCTAATTTTTCTATATAGCCTAATAAAGGTGTGCACTTTTTATTGTAAATTGTTTGCTTTTTTGGGTGTTTTTGTTTTTCTGTAATACTGTTTATTTCCCTATAATAAAATTTAAAAAATGTTAATTTTCATAGATTTTTAATGTGTATTCTTATACACTAAGATCTTTAAATAAAAATTATGGTTTGGTGTTTAAATCCGGATTAAATAACCATATTATTATGTTGTTTTATATTGCAATATAAGTATTGTTCCATGGGAAAAAGACAAAAGTAAGAGCAAATTAGTATTTTTATTATTATAAAGTAATTAAAATTTATTAGCAATCGATATTTATTCTACAAACATAGACAAATGTTAATTGGATTTAGACACGTAATAATGAATTGTACATGACCTAGACTAGTTATCAGTCTGACGTAAAATGTTGTTAAGGACGTCGTATTTACTTGTAAATGTTGTAAGTACATTATAGATTTTAACCATTCGTTAATAATTACCTAGAAATGTAGGTATCTTAAGCGTGTATTATCTATATTTTAATTTAAAAAAATGAAATGAACATTATAAAAATTGAATACATATAATCATAATATGTTTTGTCTCAAATGTAAGTTTTACAGATATTTTTTGCCATATTGATACTTAGTGGCTTTTGCTTTTATACCCAAGAATACATGAAATCATAAGCTAAATTTGGTATTTTTTTAGAAATATATGTAGATATTCATTTGTTATGTTTATAAATATTATATCTTATAAGATAATATTTTAGCAACAAAAGTGCAAAGATCACTAAAAAACTATAGTTATCGGCACTTTGGTAAATACTGTGCGTCATTTTAATAAATATCTACTTAACTGATTTTTCATCGTATAGTATAAAAAAATCATTTATATAAAATAATCAATTCATTACTGATTAAAATTTACATCAATAAAAGTTCTATTCAATTTTCATATTGTGATCATACATTTTGTCCAACTTCACAAAAAGGTATTCAATTTGGGTGTATATGTTTTTATGTGTATTATGTTATCTTGAAATCGATTTTTACTGTCACTTCTTTTGATAAATAGGTTTCTATGCCCTTAGGGTGGTTCTACATAAATTTCGAGTAGTAATACTACCCCTAAGAGGAAAATAAATACTTTTCTCTTTTTAATTTTTATAATATATTATATAAATAACATGTCATTAAAATATTTATTCATATAAAAAATTATCTAGTCGTACAAGATTTTAAATATATTCTAATATAAAGTTAGTAAAATTTAGCAAAATAGAAAACACCAATATCGAGCATAGTAACAATTAATTAAAATAACGAGTGTAATTTACTTAACATTTTCATTAAACATTTTAAAATATAGTCGCCCAAGTCTCTACATTGCACATTTTTCAAAAAATTATAGTATAAGAGCCAAATTGAAAAATTTCGATTCAAAAATGTTAAAAGGAAACATTTTATTAGTAGGAACGCGGGAATATATCTGCAGGTCTCTGTTCATTGCCATTGGCCGCCCGCTCATGAGCGACGCTGATTGGTCGGTATCAGCGACACACCACGTGCTTATAAGTTACAAAGTTGGCAACTTTTTACGTAAGTTATCTGAGCTTTTTGTGCTACATTTTTGACTTTAAGCTTTTATAAAGTAAGAAATTATACATTTTCTATATTAAGTTAGATTAAGCATGCTTTTTTTTTATTGCGTGCTATTTATTAGTGTAAATGTAACAGTTGTTATTTTTTAAATAATTCGTATTTTCTAAATTAAAAAGTGTTATGTTTGGCGATATTATATTCTTTTTATTTTTTTACTTACGAGCTCGTCGATCTGCTCACATTAAATGAAATAAATAATTGCAATCTAATAAGAAATAATATCTATCAAAACGAAACCGAATGCACCGATAATATCGCCCCGTCAGAAAAACGCGGTGAAAATTCACACAAACACCGTCAAACGTATTAAAACGTAAAAATAAAACAATAACAATAAATATAAAACCACAAAAAAATCCAACACTGAACAGCGACAAAAACTACCACTTATAAGTTCCTAGCCGAATGCAGTTCTTGATGCAAATTATTTACACATTGCATCTAGGTGCATATACGAAATAAAATATAAAAATCCCACCACAGTATAAAATGTCAACGTATGCTCGACTTGTGATGTAAAAATAATATATTTGCTTTAGTAACGCGCGTCTAAACAATGCACAACAGCCTTCGGCGCGGCGGCAACAACAATGCTAGGTCGAAATAAGCAAGAAATATTTAACTACCGAAGCGGGGAGGGGCGGGCACTGGCCCTCAGTATTGGCGCTATGGCTGTGGTAGTTATAGTTTACGTGATACACAGCTCAAATACAAATAATATAAACATTACTGCTGAGCATGCGCGGTACTCGCAGACAGGGACGAAGCGACATCGACTCCTCGCCTATAGACTTTCAAAGACATAGTGTTAGGCGGTAGTTGAATGATTACGATGAATAGATTTATTAGACAAACTAAAGTATGTAGTGGATTCCCTAAATCGCTTTTTTATAGATTAATTTGCATATTTCTGACAGGGAGCGCGCGTGTGCGTCAACGCGCATGCGCGCGGCCGAAAGAGCAAAATGTTATTGACGATGCAAAATATTTATTTTTTGGCGCAACATCGACGCAGGTCTTGGTTGTAGCGGAAACGCTGCCATTTTGAATTTCAAAAATGAAATTTCACAAAACGTTACCAAAGTTTCGAAAATAGCTTGCATGTATCTTCCTTTCATAATAAAAATAATATCTATATAATTACAGCATAAATTAGCAAGTCTCCAACGCATATATTTTTTTTTATAATTAAAGGACAATAGTGTGGAAAGTTATGATGAGAACATTAGCTAACAAGCCCACGGGGAGTTTGAAACGGATTTATTTCAATTATTATTCGATATGAGCAGACCGCGCATGCGCACGGCCCTATTTAGACCGTAAGAAAATTAATTGTGAAATATTTAGATATCAAATAATATCAATAATTACCGGCAGAAGTGAAAACTTATAACTTTGAAATAACCGTGCTTTTTTGAATTTTTAAATTAATTTTAGTATGAATAATTAAAATTTCATAATTTATAAATAGAAATTCTAGTTATTAGTCTGATTTTGACATCCATTGGCACTCCGAGCAATAATTATTTAAATTTTGATATAATTTCTTTATTAATCAAAACATATGACTGCGCGTCGCCAGTCTGCGCCAGATTGCGTCAACAGTCAACACGTCACACGTATGTCAGTGACGCGAACGCATAAGTTTTGCCCCTACCAAAAATCGCTCAAATCACTAAAGAAGTTTTCACTTCAATAATTTATTATATAATAATTGGCATAGTAATATATAGTAAAATTTTTACCTTCTAAAATTGACTAAAATATGCCATGCATATTCCAATAATAATTTAGATGATTTATTCAATCTAGGTATTTCCAAAAGTACACATAAACTAAAAATAATAATGTAATTTTTGTAAGTAAAAAAATTGTGACAGATCATGTTATTTTTAACAGACTTCAAAAAAAAGCAGGTCACGCAAGTTCGACACGTATGTATGTATGTAATATTATTTCTACATTAGGTGGCGCTAGAAAGTTAAAAGAGAAAAATGAAACACATGCACAACACATTTTAACATGGAACCCATGGAAAACGTGGGCAAATAGATGTTATTATTTATTTGATTTATTTATACACCTAAAATAAAAAAGATAATGCAACTAGAATAAATGCAAGGGGCATTTTACTTTATGTCGTGGTTTGTGGAGGATTTTGACAGTCTGTAGCGGAAGACTGTATAGTAAAATAGTGTAAAAAGTAAGAATTACAAATAGAAAAAAGTAAAATCTGAATTTCCGCTTTAGCCTTATATTGATCGAGCAGTTATTAACGCCTAATGCGTAGATCAGGATTACTCACGTCGTTAACTAAAAAAAAATATTTATTTCGCAAAGTTTAGACATTTAATAGCAAAATTTTTACTATTATTACGTAAATATATTTTGAGGCACGAACATTGAAGGTTACGAGAAAAAGAAATTAATTATTAAAGATTATATATATTATGTATTTGTATTTTAATAAATCTCGATAAAAGTTTCGCCACGCTCGCCACGAGATGGCGTTATTTTCTGTAGTTTTATGTTTTTCGCTATACGGACATCGATCAGCTAATTATAAAGACGTTCCAACGCAAAAGGTATAAGATATATTTTAAAATATTCTCATTGAGCCCTTTTAACGTGCCACTGCTGGATACGGGACTTCTCTCAAAGCCACTACTCTGGTCAAGTGCAAGTGTTCTTAAACATGTAGGTTAACATTTTTAAAACGATTCGAGTATGAAAATATCAGACTTGTCAAACCTGGTATTTGAAATCTCTTCACTTAGTTTTCTAAGCGAGCGCATTATCACTGCACTACTAGCTTTTATTATAAAATATGAATAAAATAACTTTTATTTTAAATATTTGTTAAAATTACAATACAGAAATATTCGGTGTAATACGCATCCATTAGCTATAGGCCATTGACATTTTTATTGGGCGATGATTTAGGTGCTATCGATTGCGTCGCCGGCTCTCGTCCGGAAGAATTTGAATTTAGGGTCTGATCTACTGACACTAAGTCTATTTGATGAATTATCTCTCTAACGTATTATGAAAGTTCACGCCCTTTTATTCTCATACTTTGTGGAACTCTCCTTTTGCAACACTTGAAGTTACTCTTTCTATGTCAAACGTGATATAGAATTTATATATATTATATGTTTTTATTTAACGGTTAGTATGGAATGGTAGATTATATATTATATTTTATTTATTTTTTTTATATTTAAGCCATCCCTGACAAACCCTCAACAAAACGAAAAATAATTATTCAAATCGGTTATGCCGTTTTTGAGTTTTAGCGAGACTAACGAACGGTAATTGGTTTTTATACATATTTATACAATAAAATAATAATAAAATTGTAATATCGGTTATGGGCTGTAATTATTTGTGTTATTTTTTTAAACAAACATCATATTATTTACAAAAATATCTTCTTAACTCATTATAATTTGATGATACGTAAATGTGTATAAAACTTATATTTTTTTAATAAAAAAAAATTGTACATAAGCAAAAGATATATGAATTATTAATAAAATAACGTAACCAAATTCCATTTTTATTAAAAAAATTACTACACAATATTAAATTACAATAAAAACAACTATTATTTCATATAATAAACATAATATTTGTTCCAACAAAAAAATCGCACTTGAACCAAGGCTCACAAAGTCTAGATTTTGTGCACAAAATCTTTTAAAAGGCAGATGATTTATATCCTTACGGGTTCAAAAAATTAATGACGTCTTAGATTAAACAAAAAAATATTAATTAGAATTGAACTACACAAGTAGCTCATGAGCGGGGGCGGAGTTTACGCCCATTTAAAGCGACGCCCAGTCCCGCTGAACAGCGACCGCCTACCGAGCCTGAATTCTTGATATAACATAGCCTTATAGTACCCAATATTAGTGTACGTTGATTTATTTCTATGATATGACACGAAAATAAGGAATTTGTTACATTCGATAGATAATTTTAATAGGTTTTATATAAAATCGTTTGGTAAAATTGTAATACTGCTGAAATGTTAGTATTTTACTAGATTTTTCCATTTTCCTTTGTCGAATGAGTAGAGATTATAGAGGTCTTTTTGGTTCTTTTAAGCATATATCACATAATATGTGCAGTCATATTGGAAATCGAACCTCGCATATCACTATGAAGATTATTTGTATAAAATTTTAAAATTAATCCATACTAATATTATAAATGTGAAAGTGTGTTTGTTTGGCCTTCTTTCACGTCGAAACGGCTTGATGGATTGGCGTATTTTTTTGTGTAGAGATAGTTGGAAGGCTAGAAGGCTACTTTTTATCGCGATTATATCATTCTCACGTTAAAATATAACCCAAAAAATACTTATGTCCAGAATTACTTGAAAATTGGTATTAATACTCAATACAATTAAATAAATACGTGTTTTAGCATTTTTGTAAATTTATCTCATAAGGGGGTAAAATAGGGGATGAGTTTTAGCGCGAGCGAAGCCGCGAGTTCTGCTAGTTCAATATAAAGGTATGTATGTATGTAGATATATCTTTATATGGAAATGACAGAGTATTCGTATTCTAATGAAACGGTTCTCGCCACCTCCTAGGTTAGATTCATTAATGGCGGCAATGGCTTCAGCCAGCAAGGAACAATAAAAGCCGAGACGCGGCAATTTGTGCATAGGTATAGATAGATGCTAAACTATAGGTATCTAGACCACAGAACGTAAGTACTATAGCAGATTTATTTTAACTAGTATTATTATATGCGACAGTATTAGTTTCTTTGTCCTACTTCCACGCAGTGAAGTAGCAATATAATGAAGCGATTTTCTAATATAAGTCCCTAGGTATCGTGAGTGTGTGTTAGGTTTCCCATACAAAATTTTAACCCCTATTTCACCCATTTCAAGTTTTATTTTCGCGATAAAAAGTAGCCTTTCTTTCCAATTTCCTTCTCCAAGGTCCCATCTATCTCTAAAACAAAATTCATCAAAATTGGTTCAGTAGTTTATACGTGAAAATGTAGCAGACAGACAGACAAAGTGACTATCGTATTTACAATATTAATTTGGATTCTGCTCGAATGATTAGAACAGAATGTTTATTAATTAACTTTATATTATGTTTTATTTCTGTAAAAAATAAAAACTATTTTCGAGCAGCAAATTACCGTCTCTTCGATCTGGGTGTTATTCCAGGTAATCGTTTATATTCTGTGTGTTAAATTTCATTCAAATCGGTTCAGACAAGCTTTCGCTTAGCCTGATATCATTTCTAGTAAATCCTTTAGTTAGAGGAGCAGTCTGAGTGCTAGGTTTACAGCTCTGCATAATCTACTAGTTTCCGTCTGCTTTTCGAACACAGCTTGCAACGCGTTAATAGACATTTTGTATTTTGACATCTATATATACTCGTATTATATACATATTCAACCTTTTTTAATATCAATACTCGTTAAGAAATGGGATAAACGTGCATATAGTATACTACTAGCATTGCCCGCGGCTCCGCCCGCGTTCAGATGAACACAAAGCGAATTCTTAGGTTTTACGTATTAGTACACTCTTACAATGCAGTTTTTGTATTTTTTCTCAGAAACGACATATTTTCCCGCGGTAAAAAGTATCCTATAGGTATGTTGACCCGGATAACCAGCTATCACCATACCTTTCATTAAAAATAACTCCAGTGGTTTTTCTGTGATGCGGTAACAGACAGACAGACAGACAAAAATTCTAAAAACTATAGATTCGGCCTCTGTATCGATAATAATGTTTATATCAATAAGATTTTCCAAAAAATATCTAATGTACAGATTTGACTTAGAATTTTATTATATGTATAGATTAAATTATTTGGATATTGTTCATACAAAAGTACTAAAATCGCGATTAAAAAATGAAGGGTGGGGATAGGGGGGGTCAAAAATACTTTACGACCTATTCTCATTTCTACCAAATATACAAAAAAAATCATCAAAATCGGTCGAGCCGTTTCGGAAGAGTGCGAAAACAAACACCGTAAAACGAGATATTTATATGTTAGATTTATTTACTAAGAAAGAATTTTTGTATTTCATATGTGAAAAAAAATCTTTCAGCTTCTTATTTATTTTTATATAGATAGGTAAATTCTATTACTATATTTTTTCCTCAAATTTTCAATAATGAAAGATCAAATGACCACTCAATGAACATTCATCTATTTAATTTTCTCTTCACTAAAGCCACGAGAAAGACATACTTATATATCCGTAGTTAGTAGTAAATTATGTATATACTGAAGTATATAAGTGTTAGCAATAAACTTTGTTTTCTCCATCAAAAAACTGCCTTACTGGACCATTTCTACAGACCGTTAGATTTAGTGGTGGTAATAAAAATGAGTTTTATTAGCTTAGAGATTAGCCAAGCAATCCTTTAGTAGTGTTTTTATTTGAATGGCAAAGATAATTAATTGTTATGACCGACTATCGATTTAAATTAGAATAGTAAAAATAAAAAATATAATAAAAATAGTGGTAAAAACTTACTGAAGTCTTAGACGGAAAGTCACATACTATCTATGTATCCAGGCATTTATTTTTACCCGACTGAGTGACGCAAAGGAGTGTAATGTGTTTATCAGCCTATGTATTGTATGTCCATATGTGTGACTAAAGGCGTGGGTCGATTTTGAGTATTGATACGTCGTTAGATTCGTCTTGATAACGCGAGTATCATAAGCTATATAAAAATAGTTAAATATTGAAATCGTGTCTTAAAAAAATCTTCCAAACGAATTGAGTGGGGTATCAAAAAAGGCTTTTAAGAGGCGATCATGAAAATCTACACAACTTATATGTTTAAAAGTAATTTAGGATAAATATAACTTGAAATGTCTAAATGGCAAAAACTAAAAAGCTGTAATATATATATATATATATATATATATATATATATATATATATATATATATATATATATATATATGCAGTTGGCTTTTTTTATTTTTATAATATTTAACGTCCCACAGCAGGGGGCGGGCTTCCCTTGCATGCGTGGGTTATCATGGTAGACTTCACATGTCTTTCTAAAACTCGCTAGGTTCTCTCAAACATGCAGGTTTCCTCACGATGTTTTCCTTCACCGTAAGATAAGAGGTAATCATGTTAGAAATGATTCGCACATGAAAATTATAAGAGATCCGGGATTTGAACCCGCTTCACTCAATTTTTCAAGCGAGCGCATTACCACTGGACTACCACTACCTTATACAGTATAACAGTATAACTTTTTAATTTTTAGGCTAAACAGAAAAACTTAAGTAAATGCCATTTTTTTACTAGTGCAAAAACTTAGTATAGGTTTAGTACCTAGTTCCTGAGTTAATTCTGAGTTATATACAAACATACGAATTTACCTCTTGATAATATTGTAAGATTATATAGTAATTATTCTGAAATACATACTGTTCGATAGGTATTTACGCAATATCTTTTCTATCAAGGGTTCCATCCCTTATTTGGTAAAGAGATCAGTTTCTTATTGATCTATTAAGCTTCTTTGCAAAGCTTTGACCTCTTTAATTGTTGTTCATTTTATAATACTACGTACTTTAAAATTCAGATTAATTTTTTATAGTTATATTTTTGACGACACGTTTGACTCAGTTTGTAGTAACCCTACTAGTACCAGCGGTCGCGGGTTCGAGTCTCGATGGGGGCATTCATTTGTGTGATGAGCACGAATGTTTGTACTCCAGTCATAGGTGTTTATATTTATAATATGTATGTATGTATTTAAAATTATATACGTGTAGTGTATCAACTATCTGGTATCCATAAACATAAGCCTCGTAGCTTACCATGGAACTAGATGGTACTATGTGCTAGTGTCCCAACATATTTATATTTATTTATATATTTAATTAAAAAAATAGACATAACCATAAAAAAATGTATTTTTTTCTTATTGGATATAAGCACTATGAGTGTTTGGTAACTAATGTCCTTACTTAAAGATGTTTTCAAAACAATAATATTATGTTGTTTGCTTAGTAATTATTAAAAATAAGCGGAATTTTTTGGACATAACTTATATTATTTATGTACACTAATAATAACTAAGCGTAGGCACTTTTTGTTTTGTATCTTATAATATTAAACTAGCGACTCACCCTCGCTTCGCTCGGGTTCGTCCCTAGGTACGTTTTAACGGTTAGTATGAAATATAAATCGTTGAATTTCTCGGCTTTTCTGTACTATAATATACATGTATTATAAACCTTGCTCTTGATTTGCTCTATCTATTAAAATAACCGCATCAAAATCCGTTGCGTACTTTTAAATATTCAAACAGACAGCGGGAAGCTTGTAAGTATATATATTAAATTTCGTGTATCTCGGAAATGACTAACGATTTGGATCAAATTTTGTATTTAGCTAAGGTTTTGCTTTTTCTATATAGGTAGGTGTCTTTTCTGAAAAAAAAACAATTTTTATATCACTTCCCAGAAAACACCGAGCGTAGCTCGAAAATTGTAAGTTGAATGTAGGTTTTTTATTTTCTTGTCAATAAATGTATGATTTTATAGTTCCGTATTTTATTTTATTACTAGCCTAAGTTATAAGAAGTTAGAACATCATCTATCTGCCAGGGAAAGTCCGATCATAATCAGTCCAGCCGTTTCGGAGATTAGCCGGAACAAGCAGACACATAGACAAAAATTTTAAAATTGTACTCTTCTTATAAGTAAGTACCATATACAACTTTATAAGCATTTAGTAAAAAGCTGTTATTTTGACATTACAAACAGACACTTCAATTTTATATATCTGTATATATAAGAAAAATCTGTTAATGTATTAATTAAAATATAAGACACATTTAATTACTTTTTTTAATTCTTAGAAAAAGTTTTATGTAAGAATTTTCATATGTATTAGAAATATTACATAACAGACCAGAACTAACAGGCCTGGATTTAGATGGAATTAATAATTAAAATATATATCGTACAGAGGACGTTTTGAAGATGTGTGAGAAGTTTAAGAAAAAACTCTAATAAAAAAGTTCAAGTGAAATATTTTTATCAAAAGTGACAAAAATAATTAAAATAGGTTCTTACCAGCACTGGTAATTGCACCATTGGTATCTGAAACAAATAAACAAACATATTTTGTAATATATGTATGTATAATATATTACTAGCAAGTCTTCCTCACTTTGCTCAGGTTCATCTCTAAGTACGTTTTAACGTTTAGTATAGATTTCCCAGAGATGAGATATTTTTCAGCAGTAAAAAGTATCCTATATGTTAACCCGGATAACCAGCTATCATCATACCTTTCATAAGAAGTTCCCCAAGAGAGCGAGTTACCACTAAGCTACCACTACCTTTAAACAACAAGTAGTTATTTTGTAATAAAACTAATAATTAATTAATTGTCATTTAAATACTCAGACTAAGTATAAAATATAGACAGAGTGTCATAGAACTAAACATGAAGTCAAACAATAAAGTTATAAAATAGTATAAAAATATTAATAGAATACTCATTACTGTGATAAGTAAATAAATTTTAATAAATAAAAATAAGTAAGAGATTTTATTATAATAAAAAAAAAAACTTTAAATAAACTACTACATATTATGCTATCTTTTTTTCAACGGGAAGAGAACTAATGCTTAAAAAATTATAAAAGAATATAATATTATTTTTATTTTTCGTTTTTATTCATATTTTTCTCTAAAAAAAAACTATAACTTTCGAGGGTGCATAACTAAATAATAGTTTACCGAAAAAAAGAAAAAAATTCTAAAACTTTCATTAGCTAGGTTATATAAATATAGGTATTTTTGGTAAGTAATGTTCTCAGTTCTACTGATCAACTGTCATAATTTATTATATCTATACATATAATAAAATTGTAACTAAACCGAATCTGTACATTAGATATTTTTTGGAAAATCTTATTGAAATAAACATTATTATCGATACAGATGCCGAATATATAGTTTTTAGAATTTTTGTCTGTCTGTCTGTCTGTCTGTCTGTCTGTCTGTTACCGCATCACAAGAAAACTACTGGAAGGATTTTGATGAAATTTGGTATGGTGATAGCTGGTTATCCGGGTCAACATATAGGCTACTTTTTACCGCGGGAAAATATCTCATTTCTGAGAAAAAATACAAAAACTGTAATGTAAGAGTATACTAATATGTAAAAAAACCTAAGAATTTGGTTTTTGGTCATCTGAACGCGGGCGAAGCCGCAGGCAATACTTGTCTTTATATATGTTTCTCATGTAGAAGACTTGTTCGTAATGAGAAATAACGTTATTTAAACCAAAAATCTTAAATAATATACTATAATTATCGTTCTGATACCTATATAAAATTAAAGAAAGATCTACCTATAGCAAAATCGAGAATGGTAGCATAAACAGCAAATCACGCGACTATTTTTGACTTTGAATTTTTTTGTCGGACTCCATCTATATAATACTTTAGTCTGAGTTTAAATATTGATTTTAAAAGTAAACACATCAATAATTTAGATTAAAAAGATATTAAATAGATTTAAAATCCTTGATCCCATTTCTTATCAGCTTGCGAAAACTGAAAAAATCTTCATTGTTTGTGTAAATAATTTACAATGTTATTAAAGTTAGTGACCTACATTCTAAAACTTTATTTAAAGAGTAATATGTATATCTATATGTAAATGGGCAAAGACAAATTAGTTCAGTAGGTAACTTTTTCTCCTTTATTTGTCAACCGAGTTTCATTTTTTAATAGCTATAATAATTAACGAGCTGTGCTATCAATCTTTTTTTATTTCTACCACTGGGCGAGTACTAGTTATTATAAAACATCTAAGCATGCATGCAAAAGGGACGTGCAGACATACATTTATTTATTCATCATCAAAATTATTTTTAGTAAAATGATGACATTTAAAAAAAATATTATATTAATTACTAGCGACTTACTCTCGCTTCGCTCGTACGCGCGTTAATTTTTTTTAACGAAATCCTAACTCTTTTTCTAAAATAAAAGTAGCCAAGTTGCTCCTTGTAACATCAGCTATCAGCCAGTGAAAGTCCCATCAAAATTAGTCCAGCCGTTTCAACAAACAGACAGATAAACATTTTAAAAACTGTATTTTTCTTATAAGTATCGTATTATCATATGCAAAAGCTGTTATTTTAACATTACAGGCAAACACTTCAATTATATTTATCTGTATAGATTTAAATATTGATTAAATATTTTTCAAAGTTAACATACATAGCATTTTTATCACTTGACGTTTTTTTAATTAACAAGGGGGCAAAATAAGGATGGCAAATATCTAGCTCATAAAAATCGTCACTTTTGTATAAAAAAAAAATAAAAAAATACTTAATTAAAGTATACTTAACACAAAGAGACCATTGCTATTTTGTTGGTAAACGTTAATCTCCTCATAGCATATTTACATGTCGAAGAGAATTGGGCGTTTTTATTTTGGAAAAGGTAAGTTTTCGCTGGATCGAGAATATACGAACGGCTTAAAAGATTTTAACTTTTTACGACTAATATTAGGCATTTTTTTTTTAATTTATCATTTAAAAATTAAACTAAAACGAGATCAAACAATCTCACCAAATAAGGTCACATTACAAACATTGGCAAAATCTTTGAACCTGATAATGTTAATCCTTGACCACAGTTGCACGTCGCAGATAAAAAAATAATAAATATTTTATTTACTATAAGAATTTTAAGTTATTATTATTTTTAAAAATAAAGAAATGTTTCCTTTGAGTAAATCTTGATAATTTCAATATTTAAGGTAGACGTTAGAAGCGAGGGTGTTTCTATATTAATTATTTCTTTACATAGTATAAAATGTCTATTTTCATATTTTATATATTAAGTATGTATATGTATATGTATGTATGTATGTATGTATGTATGTATGTATGTATGTATGTATGTATGTATGTATGTATGTATGTATGTATGTATGTATGTATGTATGTATGTATGTATGTATGTATGTATGTATGTATGTATATGTGATTATTATTACCTTTATTTCTAGTATATATTTAGTATATTTTTTTGCACTATATTGCCCGCTGACATCTTCTTCCACAACTAGGGGTTGACTAGAAGAGATCTCTTTTAGAGATAAGTCCACCTTTGTGAACTATGTTTACTTGTGTTATTTTTTTCTGTATCATATTTTAAGTGCAATAAAGAATATAATAAAATGACGTCGCTTCCGCTGTCTGTTCGCTTAGATCTTTTAAACTCAACGGATTTTAATGCTGTTTTCAACAATAAATAGAGTGGTCAAGACGAAAGTTTATATATTGTGTATGATACATGCATATTATAGTACAGAAAATCCGAGAAATTCAAAGATTTGTATTTCATACTAACCGTTAAAACGTACCTAGGGATGAACCCGAGAATAAATAAAACCAAAGAATTGATTATTTGAAGTTTTAACGCGAGCGAAGCCACGGGTTCTTCTAGTATTTACATACAATTTCAAGAGCGAAACGACAAGTTTAAGTTATTTAACTGATGTAAATGTTTCAAAACAATTGTTGATTTAAAACAATACGTTTACGTAAAGGTGGTGGGATTTTTGCAATTTTCATACAACACATTTGGATTGCAAATGTTATCCGTATGTACTTAAAATACGCAAAATCTGCATATTTGCATGAATTTTCATAAAAGTTTAATTCTAACAAGTCGAATTTTAATTAACGAAAAAAAACACATTTCCTGATATCCACTTATGAGACACGTGTAAGTGAACTAAAATGCAATTTATGTACATACCTATTATTTGTTTTATTTATTAAAAACTAGCGACTTACCCTTGCTTCGCTCGGGTACGTCCCTAGATACGTTTTAATTTTTTTGACCGGAATCTAATTTTTTTTCTAAAATAAAAGTAACCTAAGTAACTCCTTATAACATCAGCTATATGCTAGACGAAATCCTTTCAAAATCGGTCTAGCCTTTTCGGAGATAAGCCGAAACAAACAAAGACAGACAAAAAAAATTGTTTTTTTTTTTTTTAATTATAAGTACCGTATATGTATTTAAAAAAAGCTGCTATTTTGACATTGCAAACAGACATTTCAATTTTACTTATTTGTATAGATAATTTATAGTTTATACTAATTTGTTAAAAGCGATAGCGTAGTTCGGTATGTACCAACGTTGAATATTTATTAATATTATGATTATAATATTTATTATACAAGATTTTTTATATTATAATAACTATTCAGAGTTTATAGATTTTTTGCTTGTTTAATTATCTGGAAGCAAAAAATAAGACTTCAATGAAACCTTTTCTTATTATTAGTTTTTTTTTGACTAAAAGTCGTATTTGTATAATTTAAAATATATATGTATTGTATACAAAAAAATACGAAGAAAATGGAAGACACACTAGTATCTATGATGCCACACAACCCTGCCCTACTAATGTTTTAGTTATTGTATGGTGGGTTACGGTCCCAAACAGAAATCAACCTGCAAAAATATATGGGTAAATAAATAAAAAATTAGAACATTACAGTATGAACAGTTATGTATTATAGAAATGCATTGATGTAATCTATACGGTCAAATTTTTGTTTCCAATTAATTTTCTTGTTTATAAAATCGATGAAATCACATGAAATATTGTTTAGAATAATTCTTCTCGCTTGGCAAGTTTACGTTATGATACGTTGCTATTTATAAAACATCATACATTGTTTTCTAAATTATTTAAATTAAATTATAATACGATATCTTCATATACTTTACTTTACTTTTTCATATACTTATTTACGTCGATCAAAAAACTATATACAATCCCATGCAAAAGTTCTCTTAAAACTGTCACCAATTATGTTTAGGTAATTATTCTAGTAAAAAATAAGTATACAACAATGTAAATTGAACCTTAAATGCATTTCTTAAAATTGCTTTCCTAAAATTCACAAAAAAAAATTAAATTACAAGCGTGCTGAAATGTTCAAATGAGCACTCATTCGGTGAGGACATTTTTTGTTGCTGATTGTGCATCTAGTACTTTTTTGGTTGATGTTTATTTATAAAAAAATATAGTTCAAAAGACTCCATATTAGGGAATAGATTGATTTAACCTCCATTTTTTAAATATTTAATGTACAGATTCGGCTTAGTTACAATTTTATTATATGTATAGAAAAAAATATACCTATAGATATGTATAACATTACCAAGAATTCTGGAGCTTCGATCTAGCAAAATATTTTTTAATATTGATTAATTATCTTTATTACTGAAAGCCGATAAAAATATGTTTTCCCTAAAATTTGCCGTGTCATAACAAAATTGTGAACTCATCGAACGTTTCTTAAGAACTTCCTTTTAAGCACCGACCTAATAATTTTATACGAACAAAATTATTTTTAACATGGAAAATGTTTACAAAAGAAAAATCTAGCTTTTGTGAGCGTTCCTAAGTAATTTTTGCAACAGACATTTATGCTTAGAAAGTACCTACATTCAAATCAAAAAATTAATATGTTATTTTAAAAAACTAAAGCAACAAACACGCTGTACATGTAAGAGACTCGTCAAATTAAACTAATCTTAATTCTTCTGCATGTGTGTATGTCACTGAACACCTCCTAAATGGCTGGACTGATTGTGATGATTTTATTTGTGTGGGTCTCTGAATGGCTTAAATTGACCAATAGACCAGGTATATGATACTACAGTCGGGTTCTAGGATTTTATGTGAAGACTATGGTTAATATCGAATATGGTGAAGACCATATTTGGGCAGGACAAAGTCTGCCGGGTCCACTAGTATGAAATAAATCTATACGCCAGACTTTTATTACAAGCCATTGAAGAGTACCACTATCCACCTTCTGGCTTCTTCATGAGATCAGCTCGATGATATCACATTACATTATTGTCATCCGAATTACAAAAACTTACAAACGTTTCGAAACCACCATAGGATTAGGTTAAAATTGAGTTCCAAGATTTGATTACAAGTGAAGGTAATAAAAGCATGGTAAAAATAGACCAAATTACTCTTCGAACCATAAACTAAAAAAAAGTTGTCGATTTGTTGCTAAGTAATTGAAGGGAAAACATACTAATTTCATTCGTATTTATAATTTTATAAACATACATACAACCTATACGTATGTTTGTACATCACATTTGATGTATTGTGTGGTGAGACAGAACCCTTGGTTCTTATTCAGTCATCATTTATCCTTACTGCTGTTATAAATAAATATACACTGAAATACACGACGAGAAAATAAATGTTTTTTTTAATTATGTACATAAGAATCTACACATTTTTGTGCCATAAGAGTGAGTATTTATTGATTGATGCTACAACATTGAAATGTATAAGTTACAAAGGTTTATGAGAAAGAAATAATTATAAATAAAAAATTTTAAAAAACCCCCTACGCAAATAAATTTTCATTTAACGATTACACTGGCACGCGTGAAGCACTTAGTCAAGTTAGCCAAAATATCTTACATCATTTTGGAAAAGAGCTGATACTCTTACACTGCGAGACTGATATTAACCAAACATAGCTAAGAACCACCGCAATAAAACTGGCTTTCAAATGAAAAAAAACGCATCGAAATAGGTCTATCCGTTTGAGAACTACGATGCCACAGACAGACAGACATCGACGTCAAACTTATAACACCCCTCTTTTTGCGTCGGGGGTTAATAAAAAGAAAGCTTTCAAAAAAGCTCAAATAAACATTAAATAAGTAGAATATATACTTGTGACCTTAAAAGTCAAGACACGCCTTATATAACATTTTAATATCCGTTCTCACGATAGAAAATGGATAAAAATAACTTTAAAAGCACTTTATTTGTATGGGTTACTTATTTTGTTTCATACTTAATTTTTTGCGAAATTGTACAAACGATCTCTTAACAAGATTATTTAACAAAACTTATATTATTGCTTTAAGGAGGGCTAGTTGACAATTTTCCAGTGTCCTACCAACTTAATGTTGAGTCAAAAGGTGACGGCACGTTTGGCTCAGTTTGTAATGTGTACTTGCTGTGCCAACAGTCGCGTGTTCGAGTCTCGCTGGGGGCATTAATTTGTGTGATGAGCACGAATGTTTATACTCCAGTCACAGGTATATATTTATAATATGTATTTATTTAAGGTTATATAAGTGTAGTGTATCAACTATCTGGTATCCATAACACAAGCCTCGTAGCTTACCATGGAACTAGATGGTGCTGTGTGTTAATGCCCTAACATATTTGTTTATATTTATTAAAGGTACTTCTCAAAGGCAACTGTTTAAAAACAACCGTACGTTCGACCATATACTAACAGTGTCAACCTTCCTTTATTTCCTTTTCAATTACATTACAAACATTAGTGGCAAATAATGCATTTCAAATTCTAAACTTAATTATGTACATACATTTTAAACCAGGAAATAATAAGACCATTTCAAATACAACTAACAAAAATATATGTACACTTAAAAATATTCTAGACTTAAATATTTATGTTCAATGTGTTTATATTCACATTATTTAAAAATTATGCGTATCGCTTACCAGCACGTGTATTGCCAAAAGCTGCCAAGGACGCCTAGTGGCAGTAATATTATAATTTTCCTTTAAACAGCCAGGAAGTTTGGTTTTTAATTATCATAGATTTTGTTGTTTATTTAATATTTGTTGTATCAATTATATATTATTATTATTATTGATAGGCATAAGTGTCTTATTTAAAATTCATTTTATTCTATATTTTTTGTTTTAGTATTTTGTGGTTTATCTATAAGGAAATGGTTTGCAGTAGAGAATATTTTACTTTATAATTAAAACTAACGGCTCACCCTCGCTTCGTTTGGGTTAATCCCTAGTGAAAAACATAAACAAATGTATCCCACGGAAATAGTACATTTTCCGGGATAAATAGTAGCCTATGTGTTTTTCCAGACTATAATCTATCACTGTGCCAAATTTCATCCAGATCCATTTAGCCGTTCTAGCGTTATTGAGTAACAAACATCCATCCATTCTTTAGCATTTATATATTAGTAAGATAAGATTTCGCTAGTTGTTGTTCGCAGCTTTGACAGATTTCCACAAAATTACATACTAGTGACTGACCCTCACTTCAGTCTGGTGTCTCTAAGGGCCTTTTCAGACTTATAATAATAATATGTTGGGACATTAACGCACAGCACTATCTAGTTCCACGGTAAGCTAAGAGTCTTATGCTATGGATACCGATAGTTGATATAATACACATATATAACTTTAAATACATACATATTATAAATATTATATTTATGAATGATGTATGCCCATATTCTGGCAAACGATTAGCGCCTCCTTTTGAGCTAATTTTATTACTATCCATGGAAATATTTTCAAAACTTCCAAATAACAATTCTTAATTATACGTAAACACTAAAATTCATTTCTAGACTTAGTAACAATTAATAAATTTAACCCTCAAAAACAAACGGACATTTATTCGCAATTTATATATAAATAGGTATATACAACAAAAAGAACTTAAATAATTTAAAATGTTAATGACTAATATATTCGCTTGTTTTTTTTTTTAATTTTGCTTATAAATAAAGATGGGAGCTTTGTACACGTGTAGCAACAACTATCAAAAAACTATTTTTGAATGACCTCTTTATATTTAAGTGTTAGGTAGTTTCAGCCTGCGGCTTTCCACGCGCTAATATAATTCTAAAATCTATGTTTAAATGCCTCGATGGTCTAGTGGTTAGCATGACAGACAGAACCAGAGGTCTCAAGTTCAAGTCCCGGGTAGGGCTGTAAGTATATAAGTTATTCTATTAACTCTTAGTAACAACCCGAAGTAAGGAAGTTAGCGGTGATACACTCCCATAGCTTGAAGTACACGTAAAGCAATCGGTGCAAAGTTTGATTAAACAGCGATCGTGTAGAACTGTTACCACGATGGATTGGAAGAACTAGAGAGCAAACTTGTGTCTGTGCATACATTAATGCACTATATTCCTGCGCAGTTAGTCCAGTTAGTGAGATTGGCCACTATGACCGTGACGTGACGACGTGAATCAGTGCTAAGGAAATTATTACATATATATCCTTTTAAATATTCATGACCCCCGCTTTCGTGATTAACTACTTATTTATTAATTACTAGCATTGCCCGCGGCTCCGCCCGCGTTCAGAAGACCAAAAACCAAATTCTTAGGTTTTAAATATCAGTATACTCTTACACTGCAGTTTATGTATTTTTTCTCAGAAATGAGATATTTCCCCGCTTTAAAAAGTATCCTATATGTTGACCCGGATAACCAGCTATCACCATACCAAATTTCATCAAAATCCGTCCAGTGGTTTTTCTATGATGCGGTAACAGACAGACAGACAGACAGATAAAATTCTAAAAACTATAGATAAGGCCTCTGTGTCGATAATAATGTTTATTTTAGTAAGATTTTCCAAAAAAAAATATTTAATTTACAGATTCGGCTTAGTTACAATTTTGTTATATGTATAGATAAGAGGAGTTCAAAAATTTACATGACCAAGTCAAAGACAAAGGAAAAACATCAGGATAACAATTTAGCAGGTTCAGTTCAAGACATTAAGCCTATATATACAAACTAATAAAAATAGTTTAATTTGAATTCTACATTTATTAATAACTTTAAAGCTTTCTCAAACACATGGTATGGGAATCTCTTCGTTTTACACAAATTTAATTTATCTTTACGCCATAAGATATGTCATAGAATCTACCAAATCTAAATTTGGCAGATGGTGCCAAATTTAGATTTGGTAAAGAAGTGGTTTAAAAATTGTTAATACGGATTTTTAAAAGTTCTTATTTATTTCTTATTATGAAGACTTTCATTCCATCTATCTAAACCTACTAATGTTATAAAGAGGTAAAGTTGGTGAGGTTGTAAGGGGTAATCTCTGGATCTATTGAACCAATTTAGATGAAGGTAAGAAGATAGTTTGAAACCCTGGGAAGGAATAGTTTTTATCCTGGAAATCATCCCTTAAGTGGGTGATAATGGGAATGAAAGTTTGTATGGGGAAGCAACCTAGGGACGAACTCCAGCGAAGCAGGGGTGAGTCGCTAGGCTAAAATAAGTATAATTTGCAACCCCTAGTTAGGAATAAATAAATTCGCAACTAAAAAAAACTAGTAGGCAAGAACAATTTACAGGCAAAAATAAGTGATTAGTATTCCGTCAAAGATAACAGCGCGACGGATTAAAATAGCATATATTTAATGAAAATGTAAATAATTTATTCTTATTATGCACGTTCCTCGTTTATCTACGACTAGCAACAAAACAAGGTTTGAAATCTAGATACATTCGCAGAATATTTATAAGACACTAGCGATTTACCCTCGCTCCGCTCGGGTTCGTCCCTAGTTACGTTTTAAACTTTTAACGTTTAGTATAGATTTCTCAGAGATGAGATATTTTCTCTCAGTAAAAAGTTCATCAAAATGCCTCTAATGGTTTTTCCGTGATGCGGTAACAGACAGACAGACAAAAATTCTAAAAACTATAGATTCGGCCTCTTTATCGATAATAATGTCTATTTCAATAAGATTTTCCAAAAAAATATTTAATGTACAGATTCGGCTTAGTTACAATTTTATTATAATATGTATAGATTTATAAGTGACAGGCGAAGTGTTTGTGGTGAAATCTCCTGTCGTGGAGAGACTACTTCATGATTTCGTCAATACTTTTAGGTTTCCACTGTTCTGTAACTGTGCTCATAGTTTCGCAGTTTATTGGATGTACAAAAAATTGCTCTCATCGGAAATCGAACTGGCCAGCTCTGACGCAAAATGCAGATGTTAAATATACAAGTTCAAGAACCTCATATCTATATTATGCAAATAAAAACTTTATATATATATTTTATTACTTAATAGTTGTTTAATTTAATCACACAATTTCTAACATAAGTCAAATTTTTAAAATGAATTCAGATTGCCATGTCTACCTTTTGATAATATTTTTAGATTGGCTTAGTATAATTAATTTACATAATGATGTTCTCCGGACCGATTTTGATCACGGCGGTCAATCTCACTAAGACTAGCCAAGTGCGCAAGAGATATTATAGTGCACAAGTGTACGCGCAGACACAACGTGCACTCTCTATTTCTGTTACTCTCAAATTCCGATGGGGCGATAATTCAACACAACCAGTGAGAGATCAGGTGCAGGATCGAGAGCTTTATGTGCTCTCCGAGGCACTGAAGTGAAAAACCGCCAACTTCCTAACTCCTGGCTGTTAATGGAACTTCCTTAACAGAAAGACTCAATAACTAAACTTGGCCGATCTAGGACTCGAACCCAAGACCTCCGCACGTGCAGCCGTACATCTAGCCACTACACCACAGAGGCAGTTAGTTTATATGACTTACTACAAACAATGGTGTGAGAACATAATAAGAATACCTAAAATTGCCAGAGAAGTAATAGACTAATTGTTTCTTTCCATATTTATTACTAAGCAAAAAAGAACAAAAAAACTCGTGTTTAAATAATACTTAATGAAATGCGACCTTGGGTTTTGATAAAAGCAAAATATATCTGTCAATTAGCTGCACATTTTTTGTTTTATTTTTCAAGTCTTATATTTTTGACTGGTAACATTTAGCCATAATCCTTATTTTTTAAAATATTTCCTTCACAATTAAAAAAATGATCACTTTAACAAAATTCAAAACATAATAAATTTTCTCGCTTATATTTTTTTTATAATATTTTATTTTACTTTTATTATTAGCAAAATAATCAAAAGTACCACATTGAAATAAAAAAAGTATGCTTTGCTTACCGCCGCATCTATGTAATAACCATCGTCGTCCCGTTGAAGACACATCCAGATATCACAAATTTAAAAAATTCTTGAACCACTTCACTTCTTTAGACAGTATATTAAGTCAATAGGTCCGTGTGCAGCTCCCTGCGGCACCCCTCGCATCTACTCTTGAAATGACTGGAGCGTACGCCTTCTTATGTTTTGAATACAATCTGTAACAGTACAGAAAAACAATAATAAACTTTGCAGCCAGTAGCTGTGGTTTCAAGTACGTAAACTGTAGGACATTATAATGACTTAACTTATCAATCGTTAAACTTAAATCAACTTTATTCCTTTGAATTAAGGTTGCTTTTTATTTACCTATGATAAGCAGATGTTCATGGATATTAAACGAAATACAGCTTGATTTTTTTATATTTTTATAAACAAACCTTTAGAGGTATTATAGGGCCATTAATTTCTTAGAACAGACATAATTTTGTGGGTCGCACTAAAGAAAGAGAATATAATAATTATAACATACAATTAAATATGTACATATTTACATTCAAAAGAATTGATTCATATTTTTTGACTGTAATCAATTAATATTCTAGTCTTGATAATTAAGAAAATTAAAAATCAATATAAGACAGATTACAGATACTTATTATTAAGCGTCAATTTACATGCGAACAGAGATTTGGAAATAATATATTACACTAGCATTGCCCGCGGCTCCACCCGCGTTCAGATGACCAAAAACCATATTCTTAGTTTTTACATATTAGTAGGTGTATATACTCTTACATTACAGTTTTTGTATTTTTTCTCAGGAATGAGATATTTTTCCTCGGTACAAAGTATCCTATATGTTGACCCGGACAATCAGCTATGACCATACCAAATTTCATCAAAATCCGTCCAGTAGTTTTTCTATGAAACAGTAACAGACAGACAGACAGACGGACAAAAATTCTAAAAACTATAGATTCGGCCTCTGTATCGATAATAATGTCTATTTCAATAAAATTTTCCAAAAAATATTTAATGTACAGATTTGACTCAGAATTTTATTATATGTATAGATTATATATTACATTTCATTAAATAAAAAAAACAGTTCGACCAATTCTTAAAAAAAATATTATTTTCAAACGATATTCATTGGCATAAAAATTTAACGTGCTAACTATTTCATCTGCTAGCACTGACTCCAAAAATCTCTATATTAGTACCTATCTTTTGTAAATGAAAACTGCCATTCATTCAGTTATTTGTTACTTTTAAATGTAAAGAACCTTAAAGTTAAAACCAGTTTTTCACAAGTTTTTAGTTTTCCTTAAATACAAACTCTTGTTATTTTAAGCTATTTTAGTTTAGATGGCAAACTTCAGTTTTTAATATTTTTTTATAAGTTGCCTACTTAGTAACGTTTGAACAATATGTTTTTGTTTATAGTGACCTCACTTTTTGTCAACTATCTAAAAACATACATCATCTTGCAAAATTCATCTGCGTGACTGGATAGTCCAGATAATGTGGTCTGGATAGACCCGTCCAAAAATCAAACCCTGGACTATCATCATCTCCAAGGAGTTGTTACAATTAAAAGATCTTGAAAATGAAAAAAGATGAAAGAAAATAATACCGAAATTTATGTTATGTGTCACGAATGTTTTTCTTTCTATTTCTAAATTAAGAATGACCTAATGTCAATATACGTTATTTGCATCAACAGTTCTTGTTTTGGCTGTCACACGACACCAAGTTTATTCACGACATGCTGGCGCATTTCCTAAACAATACATATGGTAAAGCTAAACAAAACGTAACTTAATCCTTGAACGAAATTTTGTTAGGTATGTACCTATACATTAAGTAAACTGGCTTAATACAAAACATAAAATATTACACCGTTCTACAGCCATATTGTTAGCATTGTCTATTCAACATCAAAAAAATTATCTACAATTTGAAAATCATATGTTTTAGGCTTGAAAAGAAGTAACGGATTTTTTCTTTTATCACTATCCCGAAAATCAATCGTTTTATTCTTTACGTAATATTACTAAGCTGTTACTACGAAAATTAGAAGAGGCATCACTATACCCTTTCTCATACTTGAAGTAGTAACATTACAGATACGTATCTCTCTCTAAGGAATCTATACAGATAAATAAAATTGAAGTGTCTGTTTGTAATGTCAAAATAACAGCTTTTTACCAAATGCATTATTATGAAATTATATACGGCACTTGTAAGAAAAAAACCTTTTTTTTGTCCGTCTGTCTGTTTGTTCCGGCTAATCTTCAAAACGGCTGGACCGATTTTGACGGGACTTTTACTGGCAGATAGCTGATGTTATAAGGAGTAACTTAGCCTACTTTTATTTAAAAAAATTATTATGCTTCCGTGCAAAAAAATTAAAACCCATAAATTGTGAAAAAACCGCGTACCTCTTATTATGTATTTTTAGAAATTATTACTTTTTAATCTTTATGTCTAGAGAGATATAGTAGAACCTGGGAACGGTAATATTGATCAACTTAATAATTAAATTCATTTTTTTTTTAAATTATAATATGTACGGTACGTATCGTCTCATATTAATAACAACTTTTATAAGCATTAAAAATAATTATTTGAATCAATTAAGAAATTATAATTATTATTGTGATTATACAAGTTAACATACATTTATCTATATTTACATATAATAAAATTTTAACTGAGTCGAATCTGTACATTAAATATTTTTCGGAAAATATTATTGAAATATTATCGATACAGACAGAGGCTGAATCTATAGTTTTGATATTACTTAACTGTTTGTCTTTCTGTCTGTCTGTCTGGAAACGTATCAGGGAGAAAATCATTGGACAAATTTTGATGAAATTTAGTATGATGAAAGCTGGTTATCCGTGTCAATATATAGGATACTTTTTACTGCAGGAAAATATCTCATCCCTGAGAAATCTATACTAATCGTTAAGACGTACCAAGGGAAGAACCCGAACGGAGCAAGGATGAATCGTTAGTTATTAACATATGACTATTCTTTTATACTCCTTAAATATAGGTTTTATTAAACAACCTTTGTTTACGAACTGTGAGAGATTGTAGCGTACTTTTTCTCTTTTGTACTAGAGGGCACTACTTTCTCGGTTAAATTTCTCTCGATAATGTTCTTAGGAAAGCGATTATAATTATTTAAATTATGTTTTTCTATATTTCATATATACCCACACTTTTCTCTTACGATAATTAAATATTAATATATGACTTTGTTTTGGTTTTCATTTATCTTTCTCGATGTTTGGTTTGATGACAATATTCACAACTATTAAATTTAATTTTCGTGTCAAATTAACTATAAAACCTTTAATTAAACCAAACTTTAACTTATTACCTAGTATAGTATTACGTTATCTATGTTTGTATCTATGTATGTTTGTATGTGTATTACTCTTCTTATATTAATTTCGCATAAAACATAAAAAATATGAGGAAAATCTAACTTATAATATTATAATCATTATTTCTTTTAAATAAATAAATATGTTGGGACATTAACACACAGCACCATCTAGTTCCATGGTAAGCTACTGCTTGTGTTATGGATACCAGATAGTTGATACACGACATATAATTAACTTTAAATATATACAAATTATAAATATAATCAATCAATAGTATACCATTTTGTTTAATATTTTAATTTTAAATTAGCAAATACAACTTTTAAACGCCATCTAGTTAAAACAGATCCAACTAAATAAGTTTCACAGCGCTGCCACCTACACCAAGTGGCCTGTACTGTAGTTAGTCACCGTCACGCCTGTTGCTCAATTGTTTAATCAACAAAAGACCCTTGTTTGTTTTTCGCTAGACGTTTCCTGGTTTATTTTGTGTGAACGCGCCTTTGTGTGTGTACAGATGTATACGTTAAGTCCGTATGTATGTATTAAAAGTTCACAACTGTTTGTTAGGCTACAAATTCCTTTTTTTTTAATGTTAGTTACTTTTGAGTTTGGATTTTGTTCATATTTTATATTATGGTTTGAAAAATATGAAGGTATATAGATATGTCGAGTTTAGATATGACTAGCGACTCGACGGTTCGTCCCTAGTTACGTTTTAACGTTTAGTATATAGATTCCTCAGAGGTGAGATATTTATCCTCAGTAAAAAGTATCCCATATGGTAACCAGCTATCATAATACCAAATTTCATCCAAATCTGTCCAGTGGTTTTCCCGTGATGCGGTCACAGCCAGACAGACAGATAAAAATTCAAAAAACTGTAGATTCAGCCTGTGTATCGATAATAATATCTATTTTAATAAGATTTTCCAAAAAAATTTAATAATATACAGATTACAATTAGTTACAATTTTATTATATGTATAGATTTGGTTCATTATACTTCATACCGATTTGAGAATTGATAAAATATCTTTTACTATATTTTTTTATATAGGTAATATCTTAACTCCGACCAGCAACTTTATAGATTAAAGTTGATCTGATTGATACATCAATGCCCAGACTAAACAAACCACTGGTCCCAAAAAGCTGAAACGTTGTCTCTATGACGTCATAAGCAATTACTATAATATTTCGAAAATCTGATTAGATATCTATTCTAAATAAAAACCTCCGTTTAGTTATTTTTTCCATTTTAGTGCCTGGAAGTCGGTTTTTATTTTTTCCATTTTTAGTGTAGACGTAATAAGCAGGTAATTTGTAAGAAGAATTTTTTTTAATAACATACTCTAATAAGCAATTTATTTAAAAAATAATTATTGTGATTTAAAAAAACCGCTCGATTTATATTGTATAATTTCATACCTAAATTAAAAAAAATAATTTAATAGTAAAATATTTTCAAAGAAAATATTTTATCTATCTATTAAACTTATATGTATACACTGAAAATAAGTAATTGAAGGACTATCTTTATCCTGCGATTCTGCGATTTTTAGAATTTTCGTCTGTCTGTCTGTCTCTCTGTCTGTCTGGGAACGCATCACGAGAAAACCAGAGGACAGATTTTGATGAAATTTGGTATGATGATAGCTGGTTATCCGGGTCAACATACAGGATACTTTTTACTGTAAGAAAATATTTTATCTCGAAATCTATACTAAACGTTCAAAAGGTAAATAGGGACGAACCCGAGCGGAGGGAGAGTGAGTCGCTAGTCTATATAAATAAAAATAAAATGGAGTTCGTTGGTAAGTAAGCACATTCCCACATTGGGAATTGTTCCGATTTAGGTAATTATTTTTCTGTGAAATGTTTGTAATTATGAAACCGACAAATTATGAAATTCGAAACTGAAAATGTTTATTTCATAAGATTTTCGTATAAACTTAAATATCACAAAAGAATATATTGTTAATTGGCTTTGAATACGATGTAATTCGGGCGCATTGTTTGTTTTGCTGAAAAATATTAAGTTGTTTATAGCGAAATATGGAAATATTTATATTTCAAGTAAATCATGACTATATATGGACAGGATTCAGTGCAGTAATTGTGTCATTGATAAACAATAAGCTGTTATTTTGTGACTAATATGCTATAATCTACCTATACATATAATAAAATTCTATCTGAGTCTAATCTGTACATTAAATATTTGGAAAATCTTATTGAAATAGGCATTATTATCGAAACAGAGGCCGAATCTATAGTTTTTAGAATTTATTATATTTGTCTGTGACTGCATCACGGTAAAGTCACTTGAGGGATTTTGATAAAATTTGGTATGATGATAGCTGGTTATCCAGGTCAACATATAGGATACTTTTTACTGCGGGAAAATATCTCTCAGAAATCTATACTAAACGTTAAAACGTAAGTGGGGACGAACCCGAGCGGAACGAGGGTGAGTCGCTAGTAAAATGTATAAAAGTTTATCTAAGTCCGTGAGCAACTTTTTACTAACTGGAAAAAGGATCAATTTTTCGAAGAAAATTCTAAAAGCACTTCATAAATTAAATAAATTATTATTAATTTAGTACAATGTAATTAAGTTTGTGCTTATATTTAAAAAATAATATTTGTACATTTTATTAAATTTTAGAGATGAATTAATAATTTTCAAACTTGAATAATTATCAAATATTGATAACTAATCAATGTGAAATGTATATAATACATATTACCTATATTAAAAAAAACCCCGAAATTTCATTCATCGTATCCCACTCGGTCACAGAATCTAGTATCAAGAATCTACAAGTCACATATTGGGAAAAAATCTATATGAGACAGAACCAAGGGTAAATTGCCTAATATTTAGAAACAGACCCTCTGACTTCAAGTGTGGTAGGCTATGACGATTAGACTGCGACTACACCACGAGCCACAAGATTAACTAACTTTAATAAAATCATAACACTTAAAAAATATTGATATTTTTAAATTTTTATCTACATATATTCGTAACAATTATTATCAATTTCATAATAATAAATGTTATTATACATTTAATTATGAGGAATTTCTATACACATACGAAATTTCTCAATTACGCATTTTGAAATTATGATTAATACCTTATCTATACCAATATTATAAAGAGGCAGTTTGTTTGTCTATTTAAACGCGCTAATCTCAGGAACTACTAATACGATTTGAAAAATTCTTTTTGCTATAGATAGCCCGTTTATTGAGGAAGGCCATAGGCTTATATATCACATAATATATAGTCTATCTATTTTATACTAACCGCTAAAACGTATTCGAGCAAAGCGATGGTGAGTCGCTAATAAATTTTATAAAAATAATTTCACGTACTTATCGAAGTCAACCATTTTTGTTTAAAGATATTATTTATATTGTGATTTTTCCAGTCAAACATACGTACATATATCCGTTATGAAAGCAAAATAAAAGAAACTTTAGCAAATAATAAGAAACAAATAAGTAACGTCAACAGCGCTGGCTGAATATTCATAAGATCTTTGTCTACAATTGTCCGTTATGTTATTTTTAGATATTAGTACCATATCATAAACTAAGTGCCTCTAATAGATCTTGTCTATGAATCTGTATCTGTAAAATGCATATTAAGCTTGCAACACTAATATTTTGGCAATTTATAACTTACTAGCAGAACCCGCGGCTTCGTTCGCGATAAAACTACGAAAAATCTCTAAAAAGGTAGTTTTATACAAACTTTCATCCCCTATTTTACCACCTTATAGGATGAATTTCGAAAAATACTAAAAAACGTATTTATTTAATTTTATTGAAGAGCATTAATATTATAACGTACTTTTTATTACAACGTATTTTCCCGTAAGAATGAGATAATCTCCAACGGTAAAAGGTAGCCTATGTCACTCTCCAGCCCTCCAACTATCTCCACACAAAATATTACGCCAATCCGTCACTCCGTTTTGACGTGAAAGAAGGACAAACAAACATATAAATGAACACACTTTCACATTTAAAATCTTAGTATGGACTAGCAGAACCCGCGGCTTCGCCAGCGCTAAAACTACAAAAAACTCTAAAAAGGTCGATTTCATACAAACGTTCATTTCCTATTTTACCCTCATATGGGATGAATTTCGAAAAATGCTAAAACACATATTTATTTAATCGTTTTGAAGAGCATAAATACCAAGTTTAAAGTAATTCTGATCATACATATTTTTTTATATTGTATTATAACGTCTTTTCCCGTGGGAATGAGATAATCTCCCGCGGTAAAAAGTAGCCGTGTCACTGGCCAATCCGCCACTCCGTTTCAACGTAAAAGAAGAACAAACAAACAAACACACTTTCACATTTATAATATTAGTAAATATGGATTGCAACTGCGATCCTATTTGCATGAGCTATCTTTATATTAAAAAATAATATAGTGTTGCTATAAGTGAAAATAATTTTAGAATTGATTTAGTATTTCCTATTCTGTAACTGTAAAGACTGTTTTTTCATAGTTTAAATTAATTATAATGTTGCATAAAAAATAATAACTAATCAAACTAAATAATTGTTAAACAATGTTTTTTATATTTTATAATAATGCATATAAAAATAATGATAATGATTAATATATAAAACTCAATTTAATATAGATTATGTAATAAATTTGCTAGATATAATTTCTTTAGATTATAACTTAATGTATCTCATTATAATTATGTCGTTATTCATTGAATTATTATGTAACATATAAATATTCAACTATCTAATCAAATCAAAACCTAATAATGTTAAACCAATTGTCAATTTTAATTAAGGAAATAAAAAAGGCTTATTATTATTATTCTGTTACTGTATATATTATAAACGGGCATGAAAACAAATTAAAATTATCATATTCAATTTTTTTATACTAAAAAAAGCTATGACAAACAGCTTAATCAAAAATATTTACAAAGTCATAGGTATGTTAATGGGGAAGTAAAAAACTGTGAATAAAAAATACATCTTGTTTCTATCATTTCATTAATTCATCTACATTTTTTCACTTGTCAATTTATTATGAACATATTATTATAAGGTGACGGCTCTTGGCGATTCGTCTTATTGTTCTGATAACGTTTGTTTTGCCTAGCAAATATTTACTTTAGGCGAGAATGGTATCGGCTAACACTGATGCAGCTGTGTAAACCGATCACTGCAACCGTGTGAAATGGTAAAATCTCATATATCTATAATATAAAAATGAATCGCTGAATGTGCTGGAAAGCGTAAATCTCGAGAGCAGCTAAACCGATTTCGCCAATTCTTTTTTTTAAATATTCCTTGAAGTACGAAGATGGTTCTTACGAAGAGAAAAATTTTAAAAATTGCCTAAAAAGGCTAAAAACAACACTTTTCTATACTCCCATACAAAAGATTCGTAATTATACTTAAAATCAATTTGAACTTTAATACCATACCATAAAGTTTAAGTGTTAGTGGAGAGGTTCCAGAAAGGCAAAACAATTGAGTGACGTTAGTATCGTATAAATATTAATGTCAATATTTGTCAATATTATTTACAAAAAATTAAAATTTGTATGGCTACCATATAAATTTTAGTTTTAACAAACTATTTATATCTATTTAAAACGTACCTAGCGACAAACCCGATCGAAGCGAGGCTGAGCCGCTAGTTTATTATTTAACATATCATATTTTCATTACAGTTAACTTTAATATTAAAGTTCTAAATTAATAATTAAAAGTAGTAAAATTCAAAATTTTACCTCATTGAATTTAATAATCATACAAATAATTAATAGTTATAAAAGCGAATTTTGAACTCGGTGTCTGTTAGACTCAGTATTCTTGAAACTTCTTAAGCTTCGGCTTAATGTATATTGGGGAGAGGGTGGAGGTAACCAGTAAAATCTCATCAAATCTCATTTAAAATGAGGGGGCTAGTTGAAAATGTCACGTAAACTGTAAAAGAAAAAATATATTATACAGTAAATAAAATAAAATATATATTTTTTATTTCTTGTCAAGTGTCCTATTTTGCACCCTGAAAAAACACCTGAACGCTGTATTGTTTTTATACTTTGTGAAAACAAATGTAGTCCAACAACTGTAGTCTCACCTAACGAGAAGGGGGGGTCCCACCAAATCAACAAACTTAATCTCGAGGAGGCAGGGAGGGGGGGGGGGGGGTGTCTAAACAGTCACATAGGTGGGCAGTCTTCCTGGCAGGCTGGATTGTGGGATGCTACTGACTACCGAGTCTTTCCACGACGTCAAGGTGAACGAACACACATGTGAAGGGATAGCTTATATCCTCGATAAACATAGAGGCTACTTTTATCGCCGTAAGTACATAGCACACGAGTGAAACCGCATGTAAAGACCAAATAATAAAAATTTAATGCAAATGTAAGAGATTCAGTTAATGTGAGTCTTAGTCAGTGTGTTAAGTGCTTTATACTTTACGTCGTAACAGTATAATGAATGCGAGTGAGATTCAAAATAGAGATAACTTATTTTCTGGAACACACTATTTTTTTAGACGTTCAGTATCTAGTATCTACTAAGCGAGCGAAGCCGCGAGCAAAAATATAATCGAAAATAATGCAAATAGTTTTTTTCAATGACTTCATTTATACTTATAAAGTGTATAACCTCCAAACATATCTCTGACATACATTCACAGACAAATTGTTGTTTTTACAATATTAAAGATAAAACACAAATGTTTAGTTAAAAATTCACAATCTTATCATTTGTTTATGTAATCTAAATAGCTGTTTGCGAATAAAGAAAAATAAAACTACAACGAAGCAATATAGATAAGAGTGTGGACAATACAGTGTACATCTCATATTTTATTCACTGGCAGTTAAATAATAAAAGTTTTCTATAGAAAATTTGAAGAAATACGATCGTGAAAAGTAATGTTATAAGACTTATTTGCTACTTCTATTATAATTATAAGTTAAAAATTAAAAAAAAAACCCCTACGCAAACTAATTGTCATTTAACGAGTACACTGGCACGCGTGAAGCACTTAATCGAGTAATCATACGCCAAAATGCTTTGAAAATGAAAAGGGCTGATACTCTTACACTGCTGCACCGATATTAACCAAACATAGCTAAGAACCACCGCAAGGAAACTAGCTTTCAAATGAAAAAAACCGATCAAAATCAGTCCATCCGTTTGAGAGCTACGATGCCACAGACAGACACACACACACACACACACACACACAGACAGACAGACAGACATCGAGGTCAAATTCTCAAATTCCAAAAAAAAGGAAGATCTTAGATAGGTATATAAATAGGCAAAGAGAAAACAGTTCACTACCTTTTTCTCCACTGTTAGTCAACCGTTTTTTTTGTTTTTTTTTTTTTAGTCACGGGAGAGACTATGTCCCGTGAGTCCCGTGATCATGATTACTGTAAAGCATTCGAAACGTCGGGAACCCAAAAATTTAAATAAAAATTCGCTAAAAATTTGAAAAGATAGTTTTATTTAAAATGTCAAATATTCGCGTAAATTTAAGTAAGTATTATGGAATATTTTAACTAAATCTACTAAACAAATTAAACCAAAATTATGTGTAGAATGCAAAATACCAACAGCTTGTATTGATCTCCACTTAAATATTTTTTCTATACAAATTATGCTAATAATTTTTAAATAAAAAACATATTCTACGGCTCTATTTAAATTATTGATTAATTTATATAGAAATCGAACCCACGACAAAAAAATTTAAATCATAATTTTAAATCATAATTTTAATAAAATTGTAACTAAGCCGAATCTGTACATTAAATATTTTTTGGAAAATCTTATTGAAACAGACATTTATATCGATACAGAGGCCGAATCTATACTTTTTAGAATTTTTGTCTGTCTGTCTGTTACCGCATCACAGAAAAACCACTGAATAGATTTTAATGAAATTTGGTATGGCGATAACTGGTTGTCCGGGCCAACATATAGGATACTTTTTACCGCGGGAAAATATCTTATTTCTGAGAAAAAATACAAAAACTGCATTGTAAGAGTATACTAATATGTAAAACCTCAGAATTTGGTTTTTGGTCATCTGAACACGGGCGGAACTACGGGCATTGCTAGTTTTAAATAAACATGAATACAATACAAAATCTCAGGTTACCTTACGCAATGTTTATTTGTTAACTGAAAAACAATGAGCGATGGGAAAATGGCTCGCCTTTCTTAACTACGGATAAACTATACACTATACAGTATTATAGAATAACACATATAAAATAACATATTAAGGTACGTTCATAATACAGTCGCCTTAGTGCTTATTTGTTTAAAAGACCAAAAAAAAAGACCAAAAACAAAGAGTTTTTTCCTCTATTTTAAAAACAAAGCTTTATTATACATTTTCAGCCCTTTTTTAACCGACTTTCAAAAAGGGAGAGATTCTGAATTCGTCGGAATCTTTTTTTTTTAAGTAAAATGTCAATTTTATAACAATTAAATTGACATTTAAGAGTCAAAAATTTAGTATTAAAGACTTTGATTTTGTATTGAAAACTTTTTCGGTAAATTGGTCGTTTAGACAAATAAGCACTGAGACGACTATTCATTTCTATGTCTCACTACTTTATAAATGTATGTATGTGTATGCATGTTTGCTTGTGTGTGCTATTTCACCCTGAAACGGTTGGGCGAATTAGACTGATAGATTAGATTGATTTGCTACTGCGGCGCATCAACTTTTGTATAGTTCAACCAATTGCCAAAAACACTGGTTTGTATGTATTTGACCAGTGACCACGCTTTCACTTCATATATGTACGCAGGTAACACCGCCTTTATGTATAAAATAGTAAAAAACTTGCCAAAATATTTTTTTAATATAATATATTTTCAGAGTACAATCAAATTAAAACCTACATTACGATACGAGTGGAAAAATGTTTTTTCTCTTTTAATTCTCATATTGAGCTTCCAATCCTGCTTACTACCAAGTATAGGTAGTGTTAAGTATAGGTTGATGTGTTTGCAACACCAACAGCATCACTCACATTCACTTCCCGAGGTTAAGGGGTATTCCCCTTAACATTGACTGGTAAAGTAAGAAGGAATATGAATTGAATCCTTGGGATAATACTTTCTTCGATTTACGCGAATATTTGACATTTTAAATAAAACTATCTTTTCGGATTTTTTGGCGGATTAATTTGGATTTTTGGTTTCCGACGTTTCGAATGCTTTACAGCATTCATGGTCACGGGAGAGACAGAGGTGTTACATGTCTCGAAAGTATAGTTGTTACAGACAGCCTACCCACAAATAACAAAATGAAAATTGCACCAATTACCTTACAATATTTTTTAACATTAAACATTTTTATAATTTTAATTAGTTTTATAATTGAATATGGAAAATTAATTATTTAATTTTTGCTGTTATTATTATAATTATTACAATTTTTAAAATATTAATTAGTAATCTATATTTAGTGTTGCCATTATTATATTTATAACCATAAAGAAAAATATAAAATATAGTATAAATTATTTAAGCCTTTAAATAAAGAAAATTATTAATTGTTCTATGTGTAATTTAAAAAGTTAAAATTAATTAAGGATAATAATTTTAATTTAGTTTGCTATTATTTAAAAAGACAAATTACTAAGCAACACTATTACTATATACTTTTACAAATGAAAAATGTTAATCTGATATGCTGACATTTTGATCAACACAGTGTAAGAACTTACTACATCTACTTGTCTGTTATGTTTAGATTTATTATTTGTGTATTATATTATAAATCCTTGGGCCTCAGACTTCCAGAAGGAAACGAAGCAGTGGGAGTTATACTTTACGTCGACATTTTATGATATGTAAACTGCCAGAACGACTAGAGCTATTCAATAAAACAATGAATACATAATATTATAATATTTATGTAAACAGTGTAAACCCACCTTTACAAATAACACAAAGGTGGAAGCGTGCAGTTTTGCAAGTGTGGTTGCTATCTTTAAGTAAACAAAGGCATATCTTGATTCTGAACCGGAATACGTTTCACCTCAGTATTATTTCATAAGGAAAACGTTTAAAAACATATTACTTAATATTTTCCTTATACTTATGATTTTTCATGTATTTATGTTTCGGTAGGTATATTCAAGCATCTGTTGTTAAAATGATCAAGCTTTATTCCCAATTTAAGAATTGATACTATAACTACCACGTGTGTTTGTTTGTTTGTCTTCCCTTTCCTTAAGGTCTGCCTTGACCCGTATCATGTTATTTATTGATAGTGTCTTTATAAAAGATTAGCTTATCAGCGGTATTTTTTCTCCATTGAAAAAAATGTTATTCATATGTACATCATATATGCATGTAAAGCTCGATTAATGTTGCCAGTTAACAAAAAATAGCAAAAAATAATAATAACTGGCCAAATAAGAGTTAGGCATAATAAGGGCTTAGACTTTCTTAGATTTACGCAAAGACCGCCGCGGTGCCATTTTTCTATTTCTTTAAAATCATTTTATAATTTCTGGGTATATACTGTCTGTAACAACTATATAATAACTTTTGAGATGTCTACAGCCTTAGTCTCTCCCGTGACCAATGATTGCTGTAAAACATTCGAAATGTCGTAGAATGAAATCAAAATAAATCCGAAAAGATAATTTCGTTTACAACAATGAATATGTATTTGTTACGCTGTAGTGTTTCTACAGATTTTGGTGAAATTTAGAATGAAGATAACTTATGTCTTGGTTTAAACCACATGCTACTTTATCGACTTTTATACTGCGAGAGAAGCCATAAGAAAGTCTAGTTAAATACAACGTTCTATTTTTAACACCTGACGCAAAAATAAGGGTGTTATCAGTTTAACGTGTTTATCTGTCTGTGACATCGTATCGCTCAAACGGATAAACCAATTTTAATTTACTTTTTTTGTCGTTTGAAAGGTGACTTGATCGAAAGTGTTCTTAGCTATACTCGTAAACTATGAACATCCGTTTAGTCGTTTGCAGGCCATCATCTCTTTGCTATACAGTAAAAGTATATGAAAAACTTCCATAGATCTAGTCCATTCGAAACTTAGTATCCCGATACTTCAATGACATTGATATGATGTGGCAACCTTGGCCGGATGCTGCAGCATCACCTGGAATCTGCAAGATACTTAACTCTTCGGTAAAATACTGCAAAGTTACCGTATTGGCTTATTGAAATGGCCTCGATAAATGGGTTATTGTGTTGGTTTTTTTAAATTTAAACAGTCATATTAATAAAAAAAACATAATACGATTTGTGGTACGGACTCCTCCTTATATGTTTTATTTACGAGTATATAATGATATAAGCTTTTAAACAAGCTTCTAAACACGCACCTGCATGTATGTATATTTTAATTAGTTGGAAACCGTCCTTGGTTTCACTTAACAATTTAAAATAATATTTTACATTGTATTTAAACCATATTATAAGAAATAAAATAGTTTCTTAGTAAACCGACAGTGGTAAAAGGGCCGGTGGATATAACGAAATGAAAGGGTCCTTTTTGGCTTTTGATCCCTTAAACACTTGAGGTATTGTAAAAAAAATTTAAATGCTTTCCTTTAAATAGTAAATAAATATGTTGGGAGATTAACACACGGCACCATCTAGTTCCATAGTAAGCTACGAGGCTTGTGTTATGGATAGCAGATAGTTGATAGTTGATTCACTATACATAAATATATAACTATAAATATATACATGTTATTAATATATAAACACCCACGACTATATTACAAACATTTGTGCAAATCACACAAATGATTTCCCCCTGGCGGGACTAGAACCCGCGATCGTTGGTACAGCAAGTACTGAGGACTACAAACTAAACCAAACGTTTCGTCAAATTGAGTAACGTATCGGGAAATAGATAGAAATATTATTTAAATATTTGAAATTTATATATAAACTAGCAGAACCCGCGGCTTCTAAGCTCCTCGCTAATACTACAAAAGAACTTCAAAAGTGGGTTTTATACAAATTTTCATCCCCTATTTTATTTTATTTAATTGTATTGAAGAGCATTACTACCAAGTTTCAAGTAATTCTGATCACAAATATTTTTTTGAGTTATATTATAACGTGTTTTCCCGTGAGAATGAGATTATCTCCCGCAGTAAAAAGTAGCCTATGTCACTCTCCAGCCTTCCAACTATTTCCACACAAAAATTCACGTCAATCCGTCACTCCGTTTCGACGTGAAACAAGGACAAACAAACAAACAAAAAAAACAAACAAACAAACAAACAAACAAACAAACATACAAACAAACAAACAAACAAACAAACAAACAAACAAACAAACAAACAAACAAACAAACAAACAAACAAACAAACAAACAAACAAACAAACAAACAAACAAACAAACAAACAAACAAACAAACAAACAAACAAACAAACAAACACAGTTTCACATTTTTATAATATTAGTATGGATAAGCAAAGACAAAACATTTCAGAACCTTTTCCTCCTCTGTTTATCAACCGGTTTTCTGTTTTTTTTTGTTTAGTAGCCATTAACGAGCTTTAATATTGTAATTTTTTTAATATAAATAGATAGGTCAATTCTATTCATATATCTACATATGTTTTTCTCAAATTTTCAATAATAAAAATATGTATTCCCGGATTTCGGTCACTGGGCGAAGACATGATCACTATATTCTCCTATTTAAATTCATACTGTTTTGTTAGATTTATTTTATTAAGTCATAATGAACCACATTTTCCTAATTACTTTTATAATTCAACATTATAAAGTGAATTATAAACTCAAGAAGTCCGTTTCAAAAGAATGTACATAAGGTCTTTAAATATGAATTAAACTTCCCAACTAAAATACTTTCCCAAGTTATAAATAGAGTACTAGAAGCTCTGTTTTTTTGCTAAATTATCTCCAATCATCTCTCTTTCTCTAACAGAATACATTAAAATGGGATAGATAATATATATTTACGTCATACTCGTACTAACAAGTACGAAAACAAAGTGTGTTGATAAGAGCCTTTGAAAAGTAAGTAATAACAAATATTTATAATATTTTCGTAAATATACCTTTCTTAGGAGTTATAATTTAAATATTCGTATGTATGATGTTGTAAACTAAGGTTTTAATTATTTTTAACCGACTCCAATAAAAAGGAGGTAATCTATTCGACACGTATTAATGTAATAGGTATTATTGGATTGCAAAATATTCACATATATTAATCTATTAGAGCTTTCAAATAAGTATACAAAATTTTATAGTATGTATGTATGTGTGTATGTTTGTATATAGATATGTATGTTTGTCCACGCATTTATCCAAAACTAGTAATTGAGAATTAAATATTATCAATTATTTCGTGTCTACGGCTCCACCCATGTGCTAAAAGTCGATAAGCCCTTGTCTGTTGCTGTGTTGGCGTTGTAAATACATAATAATAATAATAAACACATACACACACGGTGTATACTTATATACGCACGTAAGAAGTTATACTTCTTTGGCGTAATAAAACAAAAATAGCTAAAGATTTCATCCCGTATGTCACAACTCTCAGTTTGTAAAAGGAATGCAGCTAACTTCATCATGTCGCTTTCAGCTAACTTTATCGTATCACTTTTTGGCTGTCGGTTTGCGAACGCATCGAAAAATGTTACCCTCATAATTTTTTCCAAACGTGCCAAAAATATTCGTAAGTATAGTAACTTCAATAATAAAACTCTTCACACACAAAAAGAAGACAAAAACAATACAATGACAGGAAAGTGCACAAGAGGCCTTATCGCCAAAACAACGATTTCTTCCAGGCAACCTTTAGGTGTTGGAAATAGCAAAGTGTGAAGTGGAAGGCGTGTGAGCACAGAGTTATAAATAAAATTATATATACATATATATGTGCATACATATGATATTATTATATACGTTTATATAAAAGAACTAGCGGCACACAATCACTTCTCTCGGGTTCGTCGCTAGGTACGTTTTAAATAGATATAAATAGTTATTAGCCAGCGTTAGCCATATACATTTTAATTATTTTTTTCGTTAATTTTTAATTTTTTCTCTTTATTAAAACCTTCCGTGGACCTTAAGGAACATACGAAAAAGAATTTAGCCGAATTGGTCCAGCCATTCTTGAGTTATGCGCTTATCAATATTCATTTTATTTTTCACTTTTTAGTGCTTTTGTTTGAAGTCGGTTTTTATTTTTTTGTTAAAAAGTTTTTATTTACATAGAGAAGATCATATTAAATTATATTTATGACGATGTCTATTGTGATCTTGTTAAGAAGTACATTACGTATTAAATAAAAATCCCGTAAATCTGAGGAAGTACTATGAATATCTTATATTTTAATTTATCGAGCACGCAGTTTAAGACAAGGTAAGGTATCCTTATATTATTATTTCAAATTTCTATAGAAAAAAAATTACAAGCTCGTTATTTTATTTTATTTAGCAATAGATTTAATTTTATTTATGACCATAAAATCATAATGAATGTCAAATTATTTATATAGGGTCAATTATCATTTGAACGTTGGGAAAAAATAGAGCGATTACAAATAGCGTTTCTAAGTTGTAGGTCTTCAGTTATAAATTGAAAAGTTTGTATGTATGTCTGTGAGTATCAGTGTGTAAAGAGGCAGAATTTATTTGTTTGTTTGTTTGTTTCTTTGTTTGTGTTTGTTAGTTTGTTTGTTTGTTTGAACGCTATAATCTCAGAAACTACTAATACGATTATAAAAAATATTTTTGCATTAGATAGCCCGTTTATTGAGGAAGGTTATAGGCTATGTATAATCCCGGAAAAATGTACGGTTCCCGTGCGATAGATTTGTTATTGTTTAGGGACGAACCCGAAGTGAAGCAAGGGTGAGTCGCTAGTTTTATTATATTATATGTTATTATATATTAGGCAGTGAAGTGAGGATAAGTGGTTAGTTATGAAATAATTAATAGATCTTAATAATCTTATCTCTAATACTAGTACTAAGTAATTATCAAATGATCAACACAAATATTCACTAATAAGGCAAAGATTTACTTATTACTGTTTATGTTTTATTACTTTATCCTATTGTAAAAGAATATTACTAAGTATCTCACTGAACAATAGCCTTTCCCTTTGACTTTTCTCGATTAAAATATCTAATCTATACATATAAAACTATAGAGGTAATGTCTGTACTTAGAAAAAATGCTAATGCAAAAAACCGAGTCAGGGGGATGTAAGAAGAGAAATAGAACAAATCCAGATTTTTTTTCAATTTTTTTTTTTTGGTTCTCTGTCTGTTTGTCTGTTTGCGCTAGTATATAAAATAAGTGATTAGGTTATGTATCGCAATGTAAAATTTTGTGTACTAATACATAATTTTATTACTGTACACTAATATTCGTTGTTGCATCATGCAGTTTATGGGTTATTTTTTTATTTAAAGTCACATTTAGACAGAGAGAGCTTATCGCTCGATTTGGGGTGAGAACTTGCACGGTAATGTCGCATACAATATTCGCAAGCGATAACCGTATTTTGAATTTACCAGGCATATAAGGCAGTCTTGCCTATGATTTTGTGATACGACATTTGCAAGGAAATATCGTGTATTGAGACTATTTATACTAAAAAAAGGGTAAGAGAGATATTTAGCTTAGTTCCATACAAGTTAATTTTAATTTTATCCATTAGAGTGTAAGTTTTATTGAGGTTAGAGATAAGACACAGACACTACTAATATCTAAAAATGAGATGATTATTGCTCCTCCAGAATAAATATTACATGTACAGCTTACATGGTTCAATTTTTTTCATTCGACATTTGTAATTTGGAGGAATCTTTGTAACGCTAAATTTCTATTAATATTGTCGAATTTAATTTCATGAAGATAAAAAATAAATTCTATAAAAATGCTGAATTAATAAATAATTTACTAAAAACGATGAAGCTAGTTATCTGCTTTATCTATTAGCTGAGTGAAAATGCGTAACTGACATAGTTTCACAATGACGGAGTAGCAGGTTCGATTTCCTTTCAAATATGAATGTGCATTCAGGTATGGTAAGATATAAAGTAGGTGTCGCCTAACAATATGTAAAGTTCTATATTTATTGTTTAAAGGAGATAGACGCTTTTCTATTAAATAGAGATATAAAATATGTTGGGACGTTAACACACAGCACCATCTAGTTCCATGGTAAGCTACGGGGCCTGTATTATGGTAACCAGACAGTTGATACACTACACGTATACCTAACTTTAAATACATACATATTATAAATATAAACACCCATGACTGAAGACAAACATTCGTGCTCATCACACAAATGTATGCACCCAGCAGGACTCGAACCCGCGACCTCTGGCACAGCAAGTACGGTCACTACTAACTGCGCCAAACGTGTCGTCAAAATGTACTTAGTCGTATGTTTTAAAAACAATCTTAATTTTTTTTATTCAACGATTATTACCTAGATTTTTGTCTGACGACGACACGTGTCGAGTGCTTAGGATATATAACGAGGTCGGAAATACAGTTGATAGCCATTTATTTAGATTTCGAGGCCGCTTCATTATTTAGGTTGTTTTGTTTTATCAGTCGCAAGGCGATATTTCGTGTTGGAAACTAGCATTTACAAAACAATCATATAAACTCTTTGCTAACTTGACGCAAATATAATTGTAGTGTCGATTTTTAATACAAACATCTTGGTACATATCTATGTACGATGTAGTATATAGTAAGAGGCTCTTATATCTAGAGGGTGATATTAAAAATCTATACATATAATAAAACTGTAGAGGTCGAATTTCTGTACATAAAAAAAATGCTAAAAACGACGATTCAGGGGGATATAAGAAGAGAAATAGAATAAATCCAGTGTTTTTGTTCAATTTTTTTGTTTTTCTGTCCGTTTGTTTGTACAGGATAATCTCCGAAAGTGTTAGAACGATTTAATTTAAATGAAATTTTGCATGGTGGTACCTTATGTCTTCGGTCACATTTAAAAAAAATCTTAAATCGAAATCCAGTTTGTTATACATTCATTTAACTCGAAATAAAAATATTTCTTTCTTTGGGATTTAACAGGAAGACTCAAGGACTAAACAGGACTATGACTACACTATGCCACCAAGGCAGTTTAATATTATAGACAGGTAATACCACCTTTTAGTAAATTTTCTTACTAACAGTGGCATAGGTATGTGTTACTCCAGATCATCGTCTATTTGTGTACCTACTTTATATAATTTCATCCAAATCCGTACAGCCGTTTTAGCGTGACAGAGTAACAAACATACATACTCTCACACTTACAAACTTATTATAGTGTGATTACCTAATAAGGATTTTAAACATTGCCTTCACAATACTATAGATATGAAAGTGATTTGTTTGTATTTGTTGACTTATCCTTCTTTGACCAACAGAACAATTATAGCAAGTATAGCTATATCATGGACGAATTGTGGTTAATTCGTTCATGAGCTATATATATAGCTAGAAGTGGCATCAGTAACATGTATGAAATAGTTTTAATAAATATTAATATACTAGCTACTCACTCTCGCATCGCTCGGTTTCGTCCCTAGGTACGTTTTAACGGTTAGTATGAAATATCCTATTATAGCCTTCGTCAATAATCGGGCTATCTAGTTGTTCTCGAGGTTAGTGCGTTCAAAAAACAAGCAAACAAACAAAAAACTCTGCCTCTTTGTAATATTAGTATAGATTAAAAAAATAACATGTAATTAAGGCCAGAGTAAAACGAGGGCACGTTTTTGGAAGATTAAAATTAAATTCCTTCATACTAATTCCTATCAAAGTAAACAGGAAAAATGTTATGACTAAAATCCTTATAATATTATAAAATCAATAATCTTAAAAATATAGCTATTTTTGCTATTTTTCATTAAGTTCGCAACCACCAAATTCATTATACATTCTCATTATATCTATTATTTCATAGCTTTTAATTGCCTCAGTGATGTAGTGGCTAGCATGTACGGCTGCACATACGGACTTGGGTTCGAGTCCCGGGTCGGGACAAGTTTAATTATAGAGTCTTTTTGAGACCGAAGTCCCACTAACAACCCGCAGTTGGGAAGTTAGCGGTGTTTCACCGCCGTGCCTCGGAGAGCACATAAAGCTCTCGATCCAGCACCTGATCTATCACCGGTTGTGATGAATTATCGTCCCATTGGATTTTGAAAGTAACAGGAATAGAGAGTGCACTTGTGTCTGCGCGTACATTTGTGCAACATAACATCTCCTGCGCATCTGGCTAGTCTCAATGAGACTGGCCGCCATTGCCGAAATCGGTCGGGAGAACAACATCCCTTTATCCTACTAATATTATAAACGCGAAAGTTTGTAAGAATGTATGGATGTATGTTTGTTACTCTTTAACGCAAAAACTACTGAATAGATTTGATAAAACCTTACAATCATATAGCTCATACATCAGAATAACACATAGACTAATTTTTATCCCGGAAAGATGTACGGTTCCCGTGGGATAGATTTGTTTATCTAGAGTCGAATCGGAGCGAAGCGAGTGTGAGCCGCTAGCAGATTCATAAAAACCCCATTTTATTCGGTGAAGCGAGGACAAGAAGTTAATTAAAAAGACAATATTTTTTACTTCCGTTAGTACATTGGTCACTGTGTCTCGCTTCTCTCATTTGAATAACAACACTTTTTCAATAACTCGCCTTTGAATAATAACCGCGGAAGTAAGATATCAATTTTTTAGCTATATTTGCTACTAATCTACAATTCTATAGGTTCCATGTAATTTTGAAAAAGACACCTGTGCAGCATATGTGATTCTCGCATATATTCTGGATGCTTGTATATTTTTGCAAGACTCGGCCGATAACGCTATCGCTCGTCACGCCTACGCGCACTTCGAAATATTAGTAATTTGTTTGTTGCTAAGTTTTCCTAAAATTACTTGTATAAGAATATTAAAATTATAAGCTTATTCTTGGGCCTAGGTCTGTCTGTGGCATCGTAATTTCTAAACGTATAAGAGTATTAATTAGTAGAAGTCCATCCATGGTGTTTTAATAAAATGACTTTTTAGAATAGTTGAAGAATAGAAATGTTAAAAATTGTATTGAAATGACAAATAAAAGATGAGCATGTAACCTGAGTAGATATGTAAATAGCATTTATAATTACTTTCTTAGATTTACGCGAATATTTGACATTTTAAATAAAACTATCTTTTCGGATTTTGTCGCGGATTTATTTGCATTTTTTGTTTCCCGACGTTTCATTTCGTTTAATATTTTAAAATTGTAATAATTATAAACATAATAGCAAAAATTAAATAAAATATATTCCATATTCAATTATAATTAAAATTATAAAAATGTTTAAAGTTAAAAAATATTGTAATGTAATTGGTGCAATTTTCATTTTGTTAATTGTGGGTAGGCTGTCTGTAACAACTATACCTTCAAGACATGTAACAACTCAGTCTCTCCCATGACCATGGATGCTGTAAAGCATTCGAAACGTCGGGAAACAAAAATGCAAATAAATCCGCGACAAAATCCGAAAAGATAGTTTTATTTAAAAAGCATTTATAATTATATGAACGGTTGACTGTTGATAGAAATTTCACACGCTCCTTTCATGATTTTATTTTTGAGTCTGATCAATGCCCTAGAGGTGAGTGGTGTAATGACCTAGAACCTACCTAAATATTTTTTAGTTTTGAGTACAATATTATCTATATCATTATCTTTCTTCTCAATAAAACAGTTTAACTTAAAAAATATATATATTTTAGATTCCTATTTTTCAACGATTATCTCGTCTATTCCCCCGTTTTCATACTCAGATAAAGCAAGCTGTAATGCAATACAACAATTAATTAGTGTTTATTATTTCTCATAAAGAAGTAAAAACTTAAGTTAAAAATACTGGTGAGAAATATCTACCTAAATGAATTTTATTCATAAAATATAACAGTTTTAATATAATAGTTCTGTGAATCAAACTAGATTATTTTTATAATTAGTATTTTATTTATATATTTAAAAAATAGAGCCGCATTTAGGTACCAAATTTATTTTTTATATTTATTTCATTACTAGCGGAACTCGCGGCTTCGCTCGCGCTAAAACTACAACAAAACTCTAAAAAGTGGGTTTCATAAAAACTTTCATCCCCTATTTTACCCTCTTAGGAGTTGAATTTTAGAAAACGCTGTGATACGTAACTCATTTTTTTTGCCGTACTCAATTCATACGAAATTTCATGCAAATATGTCCAAGGAATAAAAAGTTTCATACAAAATTTTATCCCCTATTCATATCACCTCCTTGGGGGTTGAATTTTGAAAAATCCTTCCTTTGTAGATACCTTCGTCACATAAGGAATACGTGTGCGAAATTTCAATTTTCTAGCTATAAGGGTTTGGCCTGTGCGTTGATACATCATCAGTCAATCACTTTTGCCTTTTATATATATATATAGATAGACTAGCGGCTCATCAATAGATATAAGTAGTTATTAGCCAGCGTTAGTAATATATATTTTTTACGTGATTTTTCTGATGTCTTATCTAGTTATTCTGCTATTTAGGGCGGAGACAAATCCACCAAATCAAATATCATAGAAATCGGTCCAGCCGTTCTTGAGTTATAAATGGTGTAACTAAGCCAACTTTTTTTATAGAATAAGATTAATATTGTTAGATATTAGCACTAACATCAGCTATGAAGGGTTATATTCACTTTACCATATCAAATTAACTAATTTTCACAGTATATCTAATACATCTACGAGTATACTAATATTATAAAAAGGTAAAGTTTGTGAGTTTGTGACGTTGAAGGGGGTAATCTCTGGATCTACTGAATCGATTTAGATGAAATTTGGTAAGAAGATAGTTTGGGACCTTGAGAAGGACATAGGATAGGTAGTTAAATAGTATATTTTATCCCGGAAATCATCCCTTAAGGGGGTGAAAATAGGGATGAAATTTTGTATGGGGAATCAACCTAGGGGCAAACCTAAGCGAAGCGAGAGTGAGTCGCTAGTTTACATATATTTTAACATGAGCATAGGGAAGTTTATTCAAGCCTTATCTAACTCCTACGTTTGTTTTACAAACAAAAAACAAACACAGTAAATACAGCGTTCTGTTAAGTCATGGTAGGTACTGATTTATAAGATAACTAAGATAATAGACATTTATGAGTCAAGAATTTCACAATAATTTCACAATTTTTATCTACATATTATATAAGAAATAAGTAAGAAACAACAAACGACTAATCAAAATTAGAACGATGAAAATATTAGAAAAACCAGAAGATAACTATAAAAAAAACCGTGTGTGTGTACGTACTTACGTACGCACGTAAGAAGTTATACTTCTTTGGCGTAACAAAACAAAAACAGATTTCATCCCGTATGTTACGATTCTCTGTTTGTAAATGGAATGCAGCTAACTTCATCATGTCGCTTTTTGGCTGTCGGTGTGCGCGCGCATCGTAAAAATTTTACCCTTATATTTTTTTCCAAACGTGCCAAAAGAATTATAACTTCAAAAACATAAAAAAAAAATACATTTTTAAATAGAAAAATTACATTAAATAGGTAGTATAAATATAATTTTGCTTAAAAATGAAGTACAATTCAAAAAAGCTATAAGATACCTAGCAACCAGTACCAAAGCCAAGCGAGGATGAATACATTTTTAAATAAAATAGCTGTTCTTTTTTACATACCGTTACATATATTTACTTTCTTACTGAAAGACAAAATTATAACACTAATTTCATTAAATTAACTGTCGGCGAGTTGTAAGAGCTTTAAAAGCTAACTTATTTATAATAGAGTCGGTGTTACTTCTTACTCACATTCATTTTACACTAAAAAACTAACTGTATTTAATATATTTTTTTGTATTTTTTTTTGTTAGATTAGTTTTTTTTGTGCAATATTTACTTAGTTATTATAAAAAGTTGATTAAAATTCCAACACATGTATGCTATAAGACGTCAGAGCTATATTACCTACTGAAAGTGTAATATTATGGTAATAAAATTCAAGTCTACACGTACGAAATCAGTTTATAAATAAACTTAAATGTATCATTTATTTCTTAAATACATAATATTAAACAGTAACGACTTTAAAAGAGATGATATGCGTCAGTTAGTTTAAGTTTTATCTACATTAATATTATAAAGAGTCAGTTTGTTTGTTTGTTAGTTTGAACGCGTTAATTTAGGAACCACTAATCCGATTTGAAAAATTCTTTTTGCATTATATAGCCCGTTTATTGAAGAGACTTATAGGCTATATATAATCATGCTACTACCCAAGAGAGCGGAGCAGTAACCATAAATGTCAACAAATCGGGCAGACTTCCACACATCATTACTAAAACATAAAGCCTAAGAGTTTTTTTTTACAGTTTAAGCGCGAGCGAAGCCGTGGATTCTGCTAGTATAGGTATATTTATATATTCAGTGTGACATTTTTTAACACAATTTAAAAAGTTAAAGATCTTTCGTACCAAATACAAAGAATTGAATTGAAAAGACTATATATCTTTATATATAATTCTTCTGTGGTCTGTCGGGTCCGCTAGTTAATATGTATGTCCTTAATTTCGTCTAATCGATTTATTTGGCTATTTCCTGTAACTCTGACCCAAATTATTTGTAAGATTCTTTAAAATTCTTAAAACTCTTTTAGTAATATATATACATATATTAATATATCAAATACTATTTTATTCAAGACTAGCAGAAGCCGCGGCTTCGCTCGTGCTAAAACTACAAAAAAACTCTAAAAAGTGGGTTTCATAAAAACTTTCATTCCATATTTTACCCTCTTAGGGGTTGAATTTTAGAAAACGCTGAAATACGTAACTCATTATTTTTGCCGTAATCAATTCATGCAAATATGTCCAAGGAATAAAAAGTTTCATACAAACTTTTATCCCCTATTTGACCCCCTGGGGGGTTGAATTATGAAAACTCCTTCCTTAGTGGATGCATTCGTCATATGAGGAATACCTGTGCGAAATTTCAATTTTCTAGCCTTAAGGGTTTGGCCTGTGCGTCGATACATCAGTCTATCATTTTTGCCTTTATACATATACATAGATAGTAGAAAATAAAGTTGAATAATACTTATTCAAATAGATCACTAAACGCATAAAAAAATAAAGTAATTTAAATACTTTTTCATAAGTACCTACATAGTAACAATGTACGCTAACGCTTATCATCATGCCAGATTTAGTATCTATGGCCTATACAAAGAATAACAATTTGCAAATATCGAACCTGTGACTTCCATCTTTATAAGATGTGAAGAGCAGATTTTGCAATCATCACGACATTTTTATAAGAGGTCAAGATCTAAAATCTCGGAGATATCCTCTGTACCGTATTTATTAGACTTTTCTCTCACGATGTTTTCCTTTACCGTGTTACCCAAGTAACCAAAAACTATAATAATAATACTGCGATTAAACTTGCACGAATATTTGTCATTTTAAATAGTTTTATTTAATTACTGGCATTGCCCGCCTGCGTTCAGATGACCAAAATCCAAATTCTTAGGTTTTACATATTAGTATACTCTTACATTGCAGTTTTTGCATTTTTTCTCAGAAATGATATATTTTCCCGCGGTAAAAAGTATCCTATAGGTTGACCCGGATAATCAGCTATCACCATACCTAATTTCATTAAAATCCCTCCAGTGGTTTTTCCGTGATGCGGTAACAGACAGACAGACAGACAAAAAATCTAAAACTATATTTAATGTACAGATTCGGCTTAGTGTCAATTTTATTATATGTATACATAAAATAAATATAAGAAAGTAAGTATTAGTAGATAGACTTGTTGAAAATGATTCGCAACTGAAAATCTGAGAGTTGCGAGACCCGGGGTTTGAACCCGTTTCACTTAGCTTCCCAACCAAATGTTACCAATTCGTTTATTAATTATTATATACCATTGCCATATACCATATAATGTATCAACTAGCCATAAAATTTCTCCCTACATACGATAAACTATTTGTTTATGTACGCAAAGGATGTTCTTAGAGCTTAGTGCCCTTGTTTTTATACACTCCCCTATATTTGCCTTTCTCTTTTTTACTAAACTTATTTAAATAGAAATGCTTAAAAACGGCATCGACCTAACATCTGTACTTTGTGTACATAATATGTAGATTCGGTTTGATTATGTATATAGAAAATTTTGATAAAGTCAAACTTTTATCGAATAAACATTGTTTATTAAAGAATATTTTCTTACTAATATTATAAATGTGTAAGTTTAGATGTTTGGATGTTTGGATATTTGTTACTTAATTACGCCAGAACAGCTACATGGATGTGGATGAGATTTGGAATAAATTTTAGTCTGGAATAGCACATAGGCTACTTTTTATCCCGGAAAAAAGTTCAGTTCCCGTGGGATAGACTTGCTTTTGTTTTAATTAGCTAGTATTGTATAAACGTTATTCGTAATTTTTGAAAGCCTAAGAAAATATGATGAATTTTAAAAATGATCGTGGATTCGATATTGCTGTGTGGATTTTTAGCAATGATAAAAAATGTTATTTATCCTTTGATTATTCTTATTAAGATAAATATTTATTTTGATTGATATTAAGTATTGGTGAAAACCACATCAAAATGCTTGACGCACGTACATACGTACTAAGCAAATTGATCAGTAGGTTATTCTATAAAAACTTTTATTTTACTTGCCAGCTGATTTTTTTAGTATGTCATAGAATCAGAATGTTACAGAAATCAAAAAATAACACAACATAGTGACTGTTCTCTTATACCTTCTAGTATACATATTTTTGGAAAAGCATCTGTATATGTACTTTTAGCTCAAGCAGAAATCGAACCGGTGATCCTTAGATACTACGGACCAGCTACCTCGATACGCCACTAAAATACCCTCAACGTAGACAAGGGAAAGAAAGCTAGTATTGCTTTTCTGAGAGATAATGCGGTTGTGCGGTTAAAGGATAGGACTTAGTAAAATTTAACAGAAAACACGAATCTAGAGAAAAATTGATATTTTAACGGCCGTTATGATTCAAAGTCTTTATATAACAAAAAAAATCTAAGTGAAGTAGTTTAAAAAAAAATTTTTTAGTTATACTTCTTTTGGTACGTTTGGAAAAAAATATGAGAGTAAAATTTTTGTGATGCGCGCGCACACAGACAGTCAAAAAGCGACATAATGAAGTTGGCTGAAAGCGACATGATGAAGTTAGCTGCGTTCCTTTTACAAACAGAGTTGTGACGGGATGAAATCTTTAGCAATTTTTGTTCTGTTACGCCAAAGAAGTATAACTTCTTACGTACCTACATAAGTATATACATACACACGTTTTTTTTTATAATTCGATCATGTTATGTTCATAAACAAAGCACACTTTAAAATAATAAAAATGCGGAAATCTCAAACTTCTTTTTTTTAAATATAACGACATAATATATTATATTTTATATGTATGATAATTGTATAAAAAAATCTATTCGCCGTATTAATCTAGGTATTAAATTATGGCTAATGTATAAACTTGAAATTAGTGGTAATTATAAATTCAAAATTAAGTTTTTGTAGACAAAATGGAATTTTAAAACTAACAAAGTAAATATGCCGTTTCCGCGGCCGTTATATATGCACTAGCGTTCGCCCGAGGCTCTGCCTGAGCAATTTTTTTATGTATATTTGATTGCCCAAAGGTCATAGGATAATGTTAGATAACCTTTAACGTCTCTCAATAAATAGAATCCTACTAATATCACAACTGTGAAAGTTTGTGAGGATGTATGGATGTCTGTATGTATAGATGTATGGATGTTTGTTACTATTTCACGCAAAAACTACTGAATGGATTTTAATGAAACTTTACAATAATATAGCTCATACATTCGAATGACACATTGGCTACTTTTTAACCCGGTAAAATGTACGGTTTCCGTGGGACAGATTTGTTGTAGTTTTTCTAGAGCCGAACCCGAGTGAAGCGAGGGTGAGCCGCTAGTATAAAATACATAAAGAATTTTTCAAATGGAACTGAATTTTACATCAAACAAATAAAATATGTACTTTACCGCTTTATATATTCATTTAATGAAATATAAAAAACTAAATAATCTAATCAGGTAGTCTTTGAGTTTATAATTTTTTAATTTAAAAGCAAATCTATACATATAATAAAATTGTAACTAAGCTTAATCTGTACATTAAATATTTTTTGGAAAATCTTATTGAAATAGACATTATTAATTATTATCGATACAGAAGCCGAATCTATAGTTTTTAGAATTTTTGTCTGTCTGTCAGTCTGTAACCGCATCACAGAAAAACCACTGGAGAGATTTTGATGAAATTTGGTATGATGATAGCTGGTTATCCGAGTCATCGTATAGCATAAAATATATATAAGGACTCAGGAGCCAATCTGGCTTTGAATTGGTTTACTATAGTTCTTTGATAAATATATTGTGTAGACCATATAAACTATATTCACAGCCACGGTATACTTTGATCAACATTTACCAACCATCGTTGGTAAAACCCAGCATGTACAAAACTTATGGTAAAAGCCCGAAAGGTTGTCTCTTTGTTATAAAATCTTTATATTTACCAATTCATGTTGGTAAATCCTAAGTTATATTAGTTAAACCTAGATTTACCAGTATACACGCTTTTACAGTAACATTTATACATATTACATATCTTATATCTTTAAACGAGCAATTCTTGTATGTATATATATATATATATATATATATATATATATATATATATATATATATATATATATATATATATATATATATATAATCTGAATCTCGGAAGCGGCTCCAACGATTTTTATGAAATTTAGTCTAAGGGGGTTTCTGAGGCGATAAATCAATCTACATTAGTCTTAAGTCTGAGAAAACGCGTGTTTTCGAGTTTTCATGCAGTTTTCTTTTGCATTATTCCACGCAAAATATGGTCGGTAATTTGCACACTCGGGCATAAGCATCGTGGTCAAGCGGCCAAGGTGCAAGATGAACAATCACAGGTGCCAGGTTCGAACTCGGTCGCGTACAAAGTTTTTATTTTTGTTTTTTTTTTGAATATTTATTCAAGTTTCTTGTTTAAAAAAAAAAGAAATTGTAGTTTAGGACAAAAACTCCGAGCGTGGCTCAGTAGCCCAGGTACTTATGTATAATACAAATCAAGTCAAATTCTACCTTTGAAAAATTACTATAATAATAATTATCTAGTTATTTTATTATTATAATATAAAATATATATTTTTGTTTTTTTTTATTGTATTGACGCAAATTTTACATACCTTCATTAATTAGTAACAAGAAAAATCATTAAGATTGATTAAAAAACTATTGATAATAAATACATAATTAATAATTATGCTAATATAAATTAAATAAATGTGTAATAAATATATTTTATCCAAAAATACACTCGCAATGATATTCAAACTAACTTGTTATAAGTGTAAATAAAATGAATATACACGAGTTTACGGTTCAAGGTTTCTATTATATATATAAAAATGTGTAGGCAGTGTCTGTGAGTCCAAAAATTACTGTGATTTTATTACTTTATACGTATGTATATATTTACTATATAATATATATGTATTACGTATATTTTTTCAACTGCCTCGGTGGCTATCATGTAGATCTAGAGTCCTAGGTTCGAGTCCCGGGTCGGGCCGAGTTTAGTCAATCGTCGATAGTTAAATATTACTGTTTAGAGTCTCAGTAGCAGCCTGGAGTTGGAAGTTGGCGGTGCTACGCCCTCATGCCTCGGAGAGTATATGTCACATCGGTCCTGCGCCTGATCTCTCACTGGTCGAGTCCAGTACTCGCCCACCGGAGTAAGAGTGACTGGAATAGAGAGAGGACTTGTGTCTTCGCGTACACTTGTGCACTATAATATCTCCTGAGCATTTAGCTAGTATCACTGAGAACATCATCATCATACATATATTTTTTATGGATACTACTCGTATATGCTATAAGAGATACTCAATTCAAATGTACCTATTTTGCTTCCTCGACAATTGCGAATGGATTTTTATAATTGTTTTATTAATTAAATATGTTAAATCACTAAAGATGATATAAAATTCAAAACAATCCATTTTAAAGGGCATCTTATCTTTTATATATTTATATAAAACCATTTATCTCTTATTGAATTTGAAATTGAACTATAACTTTGATCCGTCAAGATCAGAAATCGGTCAAGTGTGAATCAGATTTGCTAAGTAAAGGTTCCGTACAATAAATATACTATACTAATTTTAAGTAACTATTTTTAACGATTGTTATAAGTTTGACGTCGATGTCTGTCTGTCTCTGTGTGTGTGTGTCTGTCTATGGCATCGTAGCTCTCAAACGGATGGATCGATTTCGATGCGGTTTTTTTCATTTGAAAGTCAGTTTCCTTGCGGTAGTTTTTGCGGTAGTTTGTTTGGTTAATATCGGTCCAGCAGTGTAAGAGTATCAGCTCTTTTCCAAAATGATGTAAGGCATTTTGGCGTATGATCACTCGATTAAGTAGTGCTTCACGCTAGACAGTGTAATCGTTAAATGGCAATTAATTTGCGTAGGGTTTTTTTTTTTATTTGTAATTTATAATTATTAAGTGATTTTGAAGTTATTAGTTAAAAGTTATGATTATAATCATTATTGAAAGTTTGAGAAAAACATATTAATAGAATTTACTTATCTATACAAAAAAATATTCCAAAAAATCATTTATTGATTGCTGGAGTGCTTCAGCTCGTCAATAACTACAAAAAAAAAATTAAATGGGTTCACAAACAGAAGAAAAAAAGGCAGTTTAGTGCCTTTTTTTGTCTTTGCCGTGTTGTCTTTGCTTATTTATATACCACAAAATTTTACGACAGTCAATTAATTTCTAGTTTTACACAACATACAGCTTCCTGAAAAAAGTCTATATCTAGATCTTTTACGTTAAAGTATTTTACATGAACTTTACTATTGTGTAGAGTAAAATGTGATTTAAAGCTAATCTAATAATAATAATTCTAAACTAATATTAGATTATGAAGAGAAAAATATAATAATCTCAAATATAATATTAAGAGACAAAAGGCAGTGGTAGCCCAGTGGTAACGCACTCGCTTGGGAAACCGAGTGAAGCGAGTTCAAATCCCGGGTCTCGCACCTCTGATATTTTCATGTGCGAATCATTTCCAACGTGATTACCGCTAGTCTTAACAGTGAAGGAAAACATCGTGAGGAAACCTGCATTTCTGAGAGAACCTAGCATGTTTTCAAAAGCCATGTGAAGTCCGCCAACCCGCACTTGGCCACTTGGTGGACTATGGCCTGATTGCCCTCCTACTGAAGGGAGGCCCGTGCCCAGCAGTGGGACGTTAAAAAGGGCTGAATACAAGAGACAAAATTTGTTAGTTTGATTGATTGTTTGAACGCGCTAATCTCAGGAACAATCAATCCCAAAATTAATCCAATTTGAATTTTTTTTGTTTTAGGTAGCTCGTTTATTGAGGAGGCTATAAGCTATAGGTATATCATCATGCTACTACCCATGGGAGCGGAGCAGTAATCATAAATGCTAACAAATCGGGTAGACTTCCATACATGATTGTAAATCTGATATTTATAATCAAACAAATTTAAGGCGGGTGAAACCGCGGAGCACAGCTAATCTTAAAATATAGAACCTTAACCTTAATAATTGTCACAATAACTTGTGTCTATTGCATTATTTTTTTTTTTAATTTAACATGTTTAAAGCATATGCAGACAATTTTTTATACTAGAATTTATGAAACAAAAGTTTAAATATGCGCAAGCATTATTGGAGTTTAAGGTTGGGTCATTAATACACAACACCATCTAGTTCCATGGTAAGCTACGAGGCTTGTGTTATCGATACCAGATAGTTGATACACTACACATATATAACTTTACATACATATACCTATGTTATAAATATAATTATACATATAGGAAATATATAATATATATTTACTATATATATTTATATTATATATACTATACTATAGGAAAAGCCAATTAAAAAATAAGCTCATAATACAAACTTCTTTATATATTGAGCGATCATAAAGCATTCTCTATTATTACTTGACTTATCTACTCTCGTTTCGCTAGGATGCGTCTCTAGATGCCTTGTGTCTTTATTATATTGTTACATTGTATATAGGCTTCCCCATTTTCTAGCTCTTGTCACTAGCGGTAGCCTATGTGTTATAATAGCCCAAGTTAAAATATATATGTGTTCTAAATTTCATTCAAAATCGTCCAGCCGTTTCACCGTAAAGGAGTAACAAACACGTACAAACTTTGGCGTTTATAATTTTGTATGTTATTAAATTATACTAGCGACTCACCCTCGCTTCGCTAGAGTTCGCCTCTAGAAAAACAAAAACAAATCTATCCCACGGGAATCGCACATTTTTCCGAGATAAAAAGTACCCTATGTGTTGTTCTGATCTATGAGCTATACTATTGTAAAGTCTTATTAAAGTCCATTCAGTATTTTTTGCATGAAAGAGCAAACATCCATACATCTATACATCCACATATCCATACATCCTCACAAACTTTCGCATTTATAATATTAGTAGGATTTTTAATATTTTTTAAGTGATTTAAAAACACAGGCACATAAGCACATTGTTTAACATGCTTTTACCGAACTTCATTTCTATAAAATCATGCAACTGAAATCACAAATTAAAGCTAAAATATGAAATATGAAAATTATTTGAGAAAATATTTTTTGCCCAACTGTTGTGTAGAGCGTAAATTAACTTGGCAAACAAGTAATTATTTAATTTAATTTTACTTTTAGCTTTTATTCTGCCGCTAACTGAAATAAATGAATTGAACTATAACTTTTATATATAAAAAATAATACCGTAAGAAATCTGTCAAGTGTGAATCAAGTTTGTTTAGTAAGGTTCCGTACGATAAGTATTGTATTCAGCCCTTTTTCATCGCCCTGCTGGGCACGGGCCTCCTTTCAATACGAGGGGGATCAGGCCATAGTCCACCACACTGGCTTCACATGTCTTTTAATAATAAGATAAATAAGATAACTTGATAAGTTCTCTGAGACGTGCTGGTTTCCTCACGATGTTTTACTTCACCGTAAGACAAGTTTATCAAGTTGAAAATATCAGAGATGCGAGACAGGGGATTTAAACCCATTTCACTTCGTTTCCCAAGCGAGCGCCTTACCACGGTACTTATAAGAAAAAAACATTTTTTATTTTTTTGTCTGTAAGTCTGTTTGTATGTTTGTTTCGGCTAATATCCGAAACGGCTGGAACAATTTTGGAGGGACTTTCACAAGCAGATAGCTGATGTTATAAGGAGTGACTTAGGCTACTTTTATTAGGTATATTATACTCGTAAAATGAAAACCCATGAAATTGTTAACAAAATTCGCGTACCCAAGGATCGCACCCGCTAAGCTAACCTAACCGAGGGTACCCAAGTCGTTAGTTAGTATTAAATATGTAAAAGACACATTTAGGAATTTTAAAACATAAAAGAAAAACAAACAAACATAATAACACTAGGTCAAGATATTCACTTAACTTAGTTTGGAATAAACCTGTGGACCAATGTAATCACTGAGACGAGGAGGTTTAACATAAATTTTAGACTACTACACAGAATTTCTAAGCCGAAAAACCCAATACCTCTGTGACCCCCAACCGGAATCGAACCCAGATCGTCATAATCTAGAGCCGTATACAACTTTGCCTCTAATCTAAGGAGGCGAAATATAATAGGAAAAATATAATTAAAAGTAAGTCGCACAAAATAATTCTACAAGTATAACTGTAATTCGTTATTTATTATACGACTATTGTTTCAACAAAACTTATATAAAACATGCAAAACTAAAACTTGTTAATGACTTCATTGAGAAATTATATTTTAACGAGCTTTTGCTAGCGACTCCACTTGCGTGGTTTATCTACATAAATGTATAATATGGAATATGCGTCTGATTTAAATAAAAGTGAAATATTTTTTTTATAATCTTTATTGCTTTTGAATTAAGCTTATATCAATATTTTAATATAAAAAGCCAGTGGTAGCCCAGTGGTAACGCGCTCACTTGGGAAACCGATTGAAGCGGGTTCAAATCCCGGGTCTCGCACCTCTGATATTTTCATGTGCGAATCATTTCCAACATGATTACCACTTGCCTTACGGTGAAGGAAAACATCGTGAGGAAACCTGCATGTTGAGAGAACCTAGCAAGTTTTCGAAAGACATGTGAAGTCCGCCAATCCGCACTTGGCCAGCGTGGTGGACTATGGTCTGATCCCCCTCGTATTGAAGGGACGCCCGTGCCAACAGTGGGACGTTAAAAAAGGCTGAATACATACATAATATTTTAATGCGATTTCTTTTTGATTAAGAAAATGTTTATTAAAAAGTGCAAATATAGGTGGGAAATTCAAAGTAGTTGAAACGCACGCTATTGGTCAAAACAAATATGAAGTCAAAGTATTATCATAACAGAGCGATAAGCAAGTTTGTCCGACTCGCACTTGTCCGGATGTTTTCTGTGTATATCATACTGTGACGTCACGCCAAGCGCGCAAAATGGCGGGCGTATAAAGTATCCGTACCGGTATTATATTCTTTTTACTAAATTTTAGTTTTCTGGAGCTAAATATTTTTACAATTATATAACATATATAACGATGTTAGTTATTGTATAATTATTTTTTTTAATTACTCATATTTCCTATTGCTTCAATCTTAGGTGTCTTAGCGGGATTAGTGTGAATTTTGAATATACATACATATGTATGTTTGTTACTTCTTTACGTTGAAAGTTGAAACGACTGGACGGATTTGTTAGTATTAGTAAAAAATTGACAAAAGATGGCGCTATATATTTATCTATATATTATAATATAAATATAAAAATCGACGTCTGTCTGTATATTACATATGGACTCCAAAACAACTAGAGCGATTTTGATGAAATTCTCAGTTTGTAGTGACCCTACTTGCTGTGCCAGCGGTCGCGGGTTCGAGTCCCGCTGGGGGCATTCATTTGTGTGATGAACACGAATGTTTGTACTCCAGTCATGGATGTTTATGTTTATAATATGTATGTACCTATTTAAAGTTATATATGCGTAGTGTATCAACTATCTAATATCCATAACAAACCTCGTGGCTTACCATAGTACTAGATGGTGCTGTGTTAATGTTCCAACATATAGAGATTCGCTCAGCAGATGAGCCTGTGAAGTTTGGTAGATCAGAAGTGTATGAACGCGGGTGAATCACAAGTACTGTTAGTTAATATTATAAATGACAATCAAAAGGCACGCAGAGTGCATCCGAGCGAAGCCATATAAGTTACTATAATATTCAAAAATATTTTTGAAGTGAAACTTCTTTAGGCGCGCCATCAGAAGGAAAAAAAATCATTGACTTTACGATTTTTGTAACGGAAACGGTTGTTACGGAAGTGAATAAATAGTCGATTAAAAAATATTTAAACAGTTTTATGAATATTTCAAAGAATAAATTAAATAAAGATAGATATTTATTAAAAAATACTTCTTTCATTTATTTATTACTGCTGTTCAAAAAATTTTCAAATCTTTTTTTTCACTAAAAAAAATTGCATTCATGTATATCTATGTTATTGAAGTATATAATTTGTTGAATCATTACAATTTAAAAAAATTGATTAAAATTTTACTTATATCTTAACACCGTCTAACCATTTTTAAATCGATAAAAAATATTTTTTTGTATCTCTCCTATCTCAATTACCTATTTGAAACATAAATTGAATTTCATAAAAAGTACCGATAACCTACAGAAGTTTCACTTCTTGCGCGTGTACACATTGATATGAGCACTCTTTAGAATTTGAGAAATCTACACTAACCGTTAAAACGTTACATTACATAATGTAATTAAATGTATATTAACTAGCGGCTCACCCTCGCTTCGCTCGGTTTCGTCGCTAGGTACGTTTTAAATAGATATAAATAGTTATTAGCCAGCGTTAGCCATATACATTTTATTTTTTTTTGTTAATAATATTGACAAATATTGACATTAATATTTATACGATTCTAACGTCACTCAAATGCCATCAATATTTTGCCTTCCCGGAACCTCTCCACTAACACTTAAACTTCATGTTATGGTTTTAAAGTTCAAATTGACTTTTCAGTATTATTACGAATCTTTTGTATGGGAGTATAGAAAAGTGTTGTTTTTAGACTTTTTCAGGCATTTTTGTAATTTTTCTCTCCGTAAGAACTATCCTCGTACTTCAAGGAATATTCTAAGAAAAGAATTAGCGAAATCGGTTCAGCTGCTCTCGAGATTTGCGCTTACCAACACATTCAGCGATTCATTTTTATATTATAGATTAGCGATTTATTAAAAAGATTTTAGCAAATTAAATTAAATAAATAGTTTATTCCATTCAACAAATCCTCTTTTAAATAGGAATACCTGTGCCAGAGGATTTCGCTCCTCCATAAATAGTAAATATCAGTTATATTAGTTGAGATGAAACAATCAAATGATATAGATAAATAAGTTAGAAAGAAGAATGTAACAAGCATATATAAAAAAAAAATTGTGTTTCATGTATATAAAATAAATAAATATGTTGGGACATTAACACACACCACCATCTAGTTCCATGATAAGCTACGAGGCTTGTGTTATGGATACCAGATGGTTGATATACTACACATATATAACTTTAAATATATACATATTATAAATATAAACACCCATGACTGGAGTACAAACATTCGTGCTTATCACACAAATGAATGCCCCTAGCCGGACTCGAACCCGCGAATCGAATCTATTTTTGGTGTATACGTTTAATTTTTAATTGTACCCAAACAGCACTCCTAAAAGCCACAGAACACACTTGAGTTGAAGTCGTTGATACTCAAATCTAACCATGACAACAAATCATCAGAGTTTATTTTACCCTACTTATAATTACCCCATCGATTTGATACTATGTTTTTGGAACCATCGAGCTGATTGAATGGAGGGGGTGGATAGTGGAACTTTTCAATGGGTAAGTAAAATCTTCGAGTTTGGACTCATTTGATTCGTATAGATGAGCCCTACATTTAGCTGTTCGGATAAATGATTTTTTTAACTAAGTACCTATATTTATTTATTGTACTAACAGGTAGTCTGATAAAGAAATAAAGCTAACTTTCATTGGACATTACAGACAACTTGAGTTTGTGGATTTTTGAGGTCCGTTTACAACTGGTAGCTATTAGATACAATACTCAATGAACCTCTTAACACTATTCTTACTATATTTGGGCAATGAGTGGTGGGTGAATATCCCTAAAATTATATCAGTTGTAAGCAAAGTATTGCACCCTTTAGAAGTTAAAGTCAATTTGTAAGAGAGGCTCTTTCATTGATAAAAAATGTGATAGTCTTTGCTAAAATTAAATTATGAAGTTAATATTATATTAATTGCCTAATAATTTATTACAATAAATATAATACGGCAAGGACCATGTAATGCTTCCTCTGTTTATTCAGCCTTATATTTCCACGTAACACTAGCTAAAGATTGCTTATCTTTCCATTGCCGGCTAGAAACTAGAAAGCGACGTAACATTCACTATTTTATAATGAATGAATGAATGACTGAATGAATTATAACAAATGTAATTATAACAAAGTAGTACTTATAGTTTGGACAATGTGGCTAAATAAAAAATAAAAGCGGTAAAGGTTTTATCTATGAATGTCCCACTAATATGATAAATGCGAAATTTTGTGAGATGTTTGTTGCTGGATGTATACATGTAGGGATGTTTGTTACTCTTTCACACAAAAACTACTGAATGGATTTTAATGAAACTTTACAATAATATAGCTCATGCATCAAAATAACACATAGGCTACTTTTTAATCCGGAAAAATGTATGGTTATGGTGGGATAGATTTGTTTTTGTTTTTCTAGACCCGAGCGAAGCGACGGTTTGCCTCTAGTTTATTACATGAAGTGTAAATTTTCTTTCGTTGATTATATATATATATATATATATATATATATATATATATATATATATATATATATATATATATATATATATATATATATATATATATATCATAGTACACAAACATGTAAATTGTTGTGTATCTTTTGTCAATAGCCGTTTAAGGATCACAAATTAAAAATGAACTCAACTACTTTCGTCGTTACTCAAACTATTTCGTCTTCACTTAAAAGTTAAAACATTACAAGTATCATCCAAACAAGAGAATTGTACCCGTTTATAAGATAACATGTAATTTAATTACTTAAAAGTATATCTATCTTTTTTATTATTTTATTTTTTAATTTTCATAAAAGAATATATTAAATTTTATATTTAATTTTTATCCCCAAAAAAAAAAAGAAATCTTGTGGTTGACTAAGTATACATTAAAAATTAAAATCTTTATGAGTTTTTTTTTTTTATTTTTATAATATGCATGTAGTATTATATATAGTACATATTTAAAGTAGACATTTTATATCTATTTTTAATAGCCGCTTAAGGATCACATAAATTAAAAAGTCAACTCATCAACGTTTCGTCTTCGCCTAAATACATGACAAGTATCTCCCTCCTCGTTCCCCTCTTACATAAAGTGACAATAAGTCCGTACACATACGTATTGTTTGTACACGCACACTCGTATAGAACCGGCTAGGTATTCAGTTTCCCGCCACCGGCGAGAACACGCACACAAAACACAAGAGAGCAAACAATACAAACACCAACACAAGTAAATTTAAACTCACCTCAAAATAAATCCATTAGAAAACACACTTGTTCAAACAACTAGCGCTTAGCCTCGAAAACGCGTTGAAAAAACATTCGCCGCATCAAATGTATACTCAGTGCTCACTTTTCAAAACTTTCGGTCCAGAAACTCAGCACCGGCCCGTTCCCGCCAAATACATTCAAATTTCGAACTTCAACACGAAATGTCAATTGTATATCTACAACAAACACGACCGTTATCACCCAATTTCAACGTTCGAACAAATGGTTTGGTTGTACGTAAAATTGGCAAATAATACCGCGTATCAACTTCCGCAAAACTCGCGATCCAATCAAATACTAGAACAAAATAAAAGAAACACGCCGAGGCCCCAACACAATTATTAGCACACGTTGCGCGGTAAAAATAAACTATGATTAACTGCTATTAAGATTCGCGGAGACACCGGCGAGCGACATGCGAGTGAGGCGTAAAAAAAATATTAAAAAAAAAAACGATTACTGCCGGCCAATAAAATGGCAAATTTGTTTACCGCGTCGCTATTTTCGTAACTAGAAGTGATTCCGATATGAATAATTATCGGCGGCGGACGAACATTATAGTTGTCGTTTCATAAAACGTGCGCGTTAAAACTGAGTCGAAAGGCTCGCCCCGTGGTAGAGCATAGCGCCGAATAAAATAAACAACAATATACCTAAATAAGCGGCTCGACGGGCGCGGCCGAGTGTGCGTGAGCGCCGATGTGTGCGTGTGTAAACAAGGGGCGACTCGGCCCGACTCGCATATCCTCACTCATCTCACTTCCTTTTTAATTGCTTGTGTCATAATGGACAAGACTTTTAGTATTCAGCCTAAGAAAGTATAGGTTGTATATTTTGTGTGTGTATTTAGATGGATTTATTACAAGGATTTTTAAAACGTTGTAAATATATTTATATTTTAATGTTAATAATAAATTTTAATTGTCCATAATACCTTTCAATTTTTGTTATTTATTTTTTTAAATTTAAATCATAAGCATAATTAGAAAAATATTTTAAGTATCTGTATAAATTTTGGCATAACCATAGTTCACATTGATTGAATACATACATAAAAAATACGTTTAAAAAGTATTTCATTATGGGAGATTTGTCTCATTAACAAAAGAAAATAATATATCAAATAATTATTTCTTCAATCATAATAACAATTGTTGAAAAAACATCATATTTTTATTTATATTCCAAACACGTCCTACTAACCCCAACTTCCCCGCGAGAATAAACATATGACGTCACCGGGTAAACAAACAAACAAACACATGCGCCGCGTTCATGTTTCCTTAATACAATTATTATTTCGAATGTAGAACGCGACGGCCATAGCCTATACGATTTATTTTTAATTTTGCAAAGCTATGATGCCATGTGTTCTGCTACACATTGTCTATGCGAATCAATAATTTTATGAATCTAATATTATTTTGTTGGTTATCTATAAAACTACTTGATGGATTTTGATAAGACTTTCACTAAAATGTAGTCATTTAATTTATACTGTAATATAATAAGTTATATTTTTCAATTTCAGTATGTGGGAGATACTAATTTTGTAAAAACCACAAGACCCGGAATTTAAAATGGACGTAGTAACTGAGTTCTTTGTTGAGTCATGATTCTAAAGAAAGCTAGCACTAGTGGTTAAGTTATGTAAGAACATATATTTTTTTCATCTTCACACACTTTTGGAAACAGTCGAAATAAGGAGAGTTAGTGTCTTGACTCCTTTTTCTATTTTCTGTGAGTATTTCTATACTTATCAGTACCCACGATAAGGTTTAACCGAACAAAGTAATACGCCAATGTAACACAAATAATAACATCATATTAAAACCGAACCAGTGACCTACAGCGTAGTAAACAATGCCGATCACATACCCACAGTGCTACAACGATCATCTAACTAGTGCAGCTATCAATTGGGTTTTAAAACTGTAATTTTAAATAATAAAAATTCTACACCACATATTTTGAGGGAACAAAGGCATAGGTAATATACATATTGTAATAAAGTTGTTTATGGCTTTGTTGTTTCAAGGTTTCATGCATGGCTTAACTTAAAAATAATGTTAGTAATTCATGTAGAGTCACCGGATCGAGTTAGCACTTTGTACTGAAAATATATGAAAATCTAGTTCTTAGCCATGGCTGTACTCGCGTAATGTATAAGCCATAAAAGTAGCTTAAGTTAAAAGTTAATTTATGTCATAAGCTATTTTCATTCCAATCTTCACTCATATTTGTTTAGCTGTTGCAGAGTAAAGAACTAACAAACATACAGATTTTCTTATTCATCATATTATTTGTGTTTTAGTAAATGTACTACGCTTGGGTGCACCCTAATTCGGGTGCTTATTTTACTTATAAAATCATAGTTCAGGCAGCGCCACCTTTTGGCTAACTTTACAACTAATATTGAGCCTATGTGTTATGCTTGGTGGTTCCGTGATAACAGGGGTTTTCCTGACAGAAAAAAATGGTGGTTCCGTGATAGATCTTTTTGGATACACTTATCCAAATTTTGGATTGATTTAAATAAAATTTAATCGTCTTAACCGTTTCGGCGTAAATATATAACAAATATACACGCATACACACTAACACACATACAAACTTTCGTTAAATTATAAAAACTTATTACTCTAATATACATAAAAAATATTTGATCTAGTTAATTTATTATCTTTTTCCGCTAATTTAGGACATGCGTGCTGAGTGACTGTGAGGTTCCTTAGTTTAATAAATAAATAATGCCATACCATGTACCAAATTATTATTCACTCAGTCGCGTCGGTCATATTCTTATTCAAACCTATTAATATTGATTTTATTGATCCTTAATCTGTTAATTTAAACATTAAGTATTGATTATGGTTTTTAATAATGCTTACCCCTAAGTCGACGCGTTATGTCGCCAGTTGAACTTCGCTTTTACGGTACAGTTATCTATACTAACTATACTAATATTATAAAGAGGTAAAGTTTATGAGTTTGTGAGTTTGTGATTTTGTAGGGGGTAATCTCTCGATCTACTGAACCGATTTAGATGCAATTTGGTAAGAAGATAGTCTGAGACTCTGGGAAGGACAACATACTTTTTATCTCGGAAATCATCCCTTAAGGGGTTTCTTACTTCAATGTAAGCAATTTGAAAATAATTGAATAAATGTTATTTTGTGTGTTTCAGCAAAATCGGTTGTTCTGCTAGTAAATATGTTAAAAATTTAATTCAGTTGGCAGATTCATTTTCAATATACCTACTCTAAGATTGTGGCAGACACGAAATCTGTGGATTTCTTCTTTTGTTGCTTTAAGTATCTAATTATATTAGTGTCTTTAATTATTTTTTAATAATTTATAGTGCTATTAATTTTTATTTTTTTTAATGCTCCGTGTAATTTTTTATGCATGTCGTGGTTACCTATAAGTATGATAACAGTTGGATTTAGACCTCCTTTGTACAATTGTGTATTTTTGTTAAGTTACTGTATATCATGTTAATAAATAAAAAAATAAAAAAATATATAAATAATATAGTATTTAAAGAATAACTGCTAAGAATAATCTACCACCATATGGTAGCTTACTACTCTAACATGTCTAATTACGTGGTAGGCTACAGATTCGATTCCGGTTCTATGTGAATAATATGGAAGTTCACCATGAAAAATATGTGTAGACATAAAATTTATCAAACAAGACTGGTCTTGAAATCAACGACTTGCAAGGTACAAGTTCTCATGTTAGTACTAGGTACATCAATTTTCAATTAAATTTATGATTCCAATGCTTCGCTGGGGTGCATCCCTAGGTACTGTTAGGCACCTAGGTCATAGTCTATCTGTAGGTATACTAAATTTCATTTTAAATTCTCATGATATACATACATATACAATAAACATATAATAAATATGTTGGGACATTAACACACAGCACCATCTAGTGCCATATTAAGCTACAAGGCTTGTGTTATGGATACTAGATAGTTGATACACTATAATATATACATATTATAAATATAAACACCCATGATTGGACTACAAAAATTCGTGCTTATCACACAACTGAATGCCCCCAGCGGGAATCGAACCCGTGACCGCTGACACAGCAAGTAAAACAAACTGAGCCAAACGTGTCGTCATTATCATCTCACATATATAGAAAGACAGTTCGTAAAACTTGTCGGAAATTAACACAGAGCTTCGACATACAAATATGTAATGTAGTTTTATTTGTTTAGGCTCAGCCTTTATGTTATTTGGTCAATATGTCAGTTTAATAAATAAATCTAAATGGAGGCGCGTCGAGAACTAGCTTTTTACTGTAGCATTACTATAATATTTTTTTCATTGTCTCACTGCCGAGTAGGAGGACTCTCGATCAGGCCATAGTCCACTATGTTGGACAAATGCGAGTTGATAGATTTCGTATATATACATATCTTTCGATTCACATATAGATACGTGCAGATTTCCTAACGATGTTTTATTTTGTCGTACATAGTGGTAAGTTTCATTAATATTGAAAATGATTCTCAAATAAAAATATCAGAGCTTATTGATTTGAACCCATTTCACTTGGTTTTTCTTGTGGCCGCGTTACCAACGGGCTACTACACTTATCATCTTTTGCTGCCCTTCTTAAAGGGTTTAAGTAAAAATATTATATGAAAAATAAAAATAAATAAACAAAAAACTATAATAAAATAAAAATAAATAAACAAAAAACTATAATAAATTAAAAATCTATAATAAAATATATGAAATATACATGAAAATCGGCCAATAGTTATTAGAGATATATTTACTATACATATTTTTTATATATTTATTCATTTATTATAGATTTTTAATATATTTATAATATATTTTTTATACATTTTGACATTTATTTCTTTAATTTTTTTTTTCATGGGGGTATACTCACGATTAAATAGTGAAGGCATTACTAATTCGATTTTGTCTTTTCAGATTATCAGTATGGATGAATCTGTTTGTATCATCTGCAATAAGGCAGATGATAAGCAAGTGTATGAAATAAAAAGGTTTTTTGTTTTTGCATTTTCTCAGAAGATTTACTATAGTAACATATATGTTTTTTTTCACCATCGGAAAGTAGAGATTTCAACGAACAGAAAACATACCAACTTTTTGAAAAAAGCTGATATTTTGACGGGTGAATTTTCGATTGAAAATTAGGGTGCTTTTTCGATATTAATTCAAAATAAGGTGAAAAAATAAATATTTTTAATCAAATAAATTACAGCGTATTTGGGACATAAAAAGGTAAGTTTTCACCAAATTTCGTTAATTTTTTTTTTTTTTTGTAAAAGTTCAAAATAAAAAACCAAAAACTTGGTTTTTTGAATTTTTCACATAAATTTTGAGGTTATGTGAAAAAAGTGTAAATACAAACAAAAAATGACTTTTTTCGATAGGACTTTTAGTTTTGCCGGAAATCGAGAAAAACCGTTTTTTACCCTTAAAAACTCACCCCCATCCCCTTCCCGACCTCAGATCGCCCGTAAATTATTTTTTCTTTCATTTTTATAATATTCCCCTTCTTTTCTAATGGGTTGCATCCTACTATTATTTTTTTTCACTTTTTATTATTTTTAAAGGTCTATAAACACTAATTGTGTTTAAAATTTGAAGCTCCTATATCTGCTAGAAGTACCTTAGAATTTTGATGATCGGTGAGTGAGTGAGTGAGTGACGATATTGACGAATTTTGATCTGCAACAGTTCATAAACTACAAGTTCAAATTGAATGTTATTTGTAAATATACCTAGTTTTATGATGTTCTCTTAGTTACTCAAAATTAAGGCTTCTAGCTTTATCCATAACGAAGTTATGGGGTGGTGGAAAATGCTCTGAATCGCTTCGAGAAAAGGATGGTACTGCCGTGCCCTTTTTTTGCTCGACTTGGCGGGGGCACTGCCGTGCCCCCCGATTTTTTACTTTGTTTGTATCATACATTTTTGACGTATAGTAAGTACCTTATCGATTTGTTTTTAATTTATTTCTGAGCTCCTGCAAAAATGTTGCCTTCCTTATGACCTGGCTGCAGGCTGTAGATAGATTTTCAGTTAACTTAGCTGTGGATACTACAAATAAAGATTTTATTACTGGTATTCAGGATTCAACTCTAAAGCTGTCAAATAAAACTAGGGAACAAAAAAACTATTTGAGTTATTCGTAACCTGAAAATTCCTACTGTAAGATCAACATATTTCACTGTAAATGTTAATTCTAACTGAATGAATAGTATGTAATTATTTGCAGGCACACCTATATTTTTCCCAAGAAAAATAATAAAGATAAGGATGCAGTACGTACTTTATATATTATAGCAGTAACCGCAGCTTTACCCGCGTTGATAGTTCCAACCGCTACCAAACTTTACAGAATCACGCGCTGGGCTAATCTGAAGCCTGCTTGAAAGTTCATCAAAATCGCTCCAGCCGTTTTGGAGTCCATAGGGAGCATACATAACACATCGATTATTATATATGTAGATTTCTTAGGTACTTGATACATATTAGTTATTATATTAGTAGGTCAAAAAAATATCAACGCCGTAAGTAATATCGTAAAAAGGCCTTTGTGAAATATTACCATTACTTACTTCTCGATGAAACTAAAATTTTGCATAAATTACATAGGTATAAACGCTAATGACCAATCCTAAAGAATAAAGAGATAATAATTGTTTTCAATATAAATAAAATATTACAACTTATTTTCGTATTGCTATTTATTTATCTTCATAAAATATTTAGAAAAAGTTTATCTGAAGACACAGATTTGAATCCCGGTCAGTGTGTTATCACAACACGCACACACGATTTTATCTTTAAGCTATACTAAAATGTACTACATTACGCTTTAGTACTTATAATTACAAACTAGCGACTGACCCTCGCTCCGCTCGGGTTCATCCCTGGCATTTAACCTGCATAAGAAAATAAAATCTCTGGCAAGGCAGAAAAAGACCACTCAGCAACTTACAGACGTGCATAATATTCCCATATTAGATATATCGGAAAAAAAACACCTATGGGAACAATACATTTCATCAATGTTTGAACAACATTCGAAAATGGACGGGAATCGCGAGTGCTGCTGAGCTCTTTCGCCTCGCGAAGAACAAGATGGAGTATTCGAAGCTGACTGCCAGCCTTCGCTAGTCGGAGAGGCACTTGAAGAAGAAGAAGAATACGAAAAAACGCCAAGGTCTTATATGTATATACCTACTCTAAATATTATCTATAATTTTGCAGACATGGCTCACAATAATAACATTTTTAACAAAAAAGATAAAGTAGGTACTAAAACATTTAAAGTAATTATTTTTTCCATAGGTGTTGAAAGAAAGAATTATGAAATTCGATCCACAATTTTTGAAGACATCACGTTACATGCCCACAATAATTTCCTCTTAAAAATCTTTATTTTGAGACCCAACACCATAGGCTTGGATGAAAAAATAATTTTCAAGACATATAGATTGGCACCTAAAATCCGCCATTTTGATTTTTAATATTATCCGTATACCCTACGATACTTGTGTTATCAAGACGATTCTAACGAAGTATGAATCATGAAATTGGGTTTAACCGTTTGGGAATTACGAGGGTACGTAGGATCGGACATCCATACACATATCATACACATAACCCTCACAAGGGCTTCGCTGCAGTTGGGTAAATAGAGAAGAATTGAGTACCTACTCCTTTTCAAAATAAGTCTTAAAAGAAAAAATCTTTGGAAAAGTTTATTGAAACTTTTTTAATGGAACTTTTTTAAAATTGCGCTTGTAAGAATAATTTCGTGACGTCTCGACGTGATTTGAACTCGCTTCACTCGGTTTCCCAAGCGAGCGCGTTACCACTGGCCTACCACTGTTATATTAGTTTTGATCTATATTATAACTCCATTGCGTTAAATATTATATTAACAATATCGTGAAACTTCTCCATTCATTTTTTTTTATTCAGCTTAAAATAAACTTTGGTTATTAAAATTTAGAAAAAAATCAACAAATGATAAAAATATTTGGTTACATTAACCTTGGTAACAAACAAATAGGTGGTACACAGATCGAACTGATAAGATACTGTAAGTAACACGCATAGATAAAGCACTTCCTAAAATTAGCATGGAAACTAAGTGTTATAAGTTATGAGTTTGACGACACATTTGGCTCAGTTTGTACTTTGTAGTGAGCCTAGTTGCTGTGCCAGTGGTCGCGGGTTCGACTCCCACTAGGGGCATTTGTGTGATGAGATTTATATTCGTAATATGTATATATTTAATAATAATAATAATTAATCATTTATTTCAATCATCAAATGATGATATTTTGTTTGTAAAGACACACAATAACCTAATGTTAGTAGCACACTTCACCTACTTAATCCTAAATCTTATCTAAGACAGACTCGATTTGTCAGCACAAATACTGACAATCACACCTGTCAGCAAATGCTCTCAGGATAACTTTTTTTAAAGTTTATATATGTGTAGTGTATCAACTATCTGGTATCCATAACACAAGTCTCGTAGCTTACCATGGAACTAGATGGTGTGTGTATCACAGTTCTAATATAAATGTGAAAGTTTGTATTGTATGTATGTGTCTTATTACACACATTTGTTACTCCTCCATGCTAGATTGAGATTCAGTACATAGATAGACTAACTACTTAATACTTATACATAGGTATAATAAAATTCTAACTGAGTCAAATCTGTACCTGAAATATTTTTTGGAAAATTTTATTGAAAAAGTATCAAGACAGAGGCCGAGTCTATAGTTCTTAGAATTTTTGTTCGTCTGTCTGGGAACGCATCACGAGAAAACCACTGGACAGATTTTGATTAAATTTGGTATGATGATAGCTGGTAAGCCGGGAAATGAAATTCATTCATAGTCTAATCTTGTTGATTTTTTTTTCAAATGTAAACGTCCACTTGAAGTTGGGGGTGATTTTCAGCCTCTCGAGACCATAAAACATACTTTTCTCGGAAATGGTTAAACATTTCAATTTCATTTTTTTACTTATATTATATGTATTTCAAAAATTAAATTCCCTTAGTTTCATAGAAATCAAAAGATTATTCTAGAAATTAAAAATAATAAACCAAGAAACAGTAAAAAAACGAGTTTTTTGCAAATATATCGAAATCTTTGAGGTTATTGTAAAAAGTGTTATTTATAAACTAGACTACTACTAGACCTACAACTTTTGTAGAAAACATTTTTCGATAGAACGTCACAGTAAGCCGAAAATTGAAAAAAACTATCTTTCAACGCTTTTCGTCTCCTCATTTCTCGGGGGTAGCTGGCCATAGGGGGCATTTTACGAATTTATATTCCTTATATACCTGCTAAAATTTTAAAATCATAAAACTTCAGGTTTTCAATATATTTTTTTCTTTTAAAAATAAACGGATTTCCAGTTGCCTATATAGGTAAAACCCTTTTTAATTACTAAACGACTAAATCATTTTCATGATTCGTACGTCGTTAGATTCGTCTTGATAACGTGAGTGTCATAGTATATGGGTATATGGATAAAATTAAAAATCAATTTTTGGATTTCAAGCATCAATTTTTGCGTACAAATTGTGTGCTTCAGTTTGTTGAGAGGTTATCTATTGTCTTAATTGTAAGAAGTCACGTCAATAGGGAATATGCGTGGTTTTTTTTTATATAATATCGTTATATAATTGTAAAAAAAAATCCAGCCCCAGAAAACTAAAATTTAGTATAAAAAAATGTACCGATATGAATAACGTCAGAGTATCATACATAGAAAAATGACTTTAGTTTGAAGCAACAAAATCGGTAATCGTTACGTTATAATAGTACTTTGACGTCATAGTCTGACCAATGGTGTGCGTTTTAAAACAACTATGAATTTCCCACCTATATTTGCACTTTTTAATAATTATTTTCAAAAGAAATTACATACATTAAAAATAAGCAATAAAGATTAAAAAAAAAATCATCTTTATTTAAATTACACGTATATACCCTATTAGTGTATGTAGTTATTGCATATAAGAAGGACGGACCAACAAACATCCTTTCACCTAAGGGTTACCTATACAATCATACGTAACAAGGTTGTGTTAGCGCGCTCGCTTAGGAAACCGAGTGAAGCGGGTTGAAATTCCCCGGTCTCGCACGTTTCATATTTTCATGTGCGAATCATTTCCAACATGAGTACCACTTGCCATACGGTGAAAGAAAACATCGTGAGGAAACCTGCATGTTCGAGAGAACCTAGCAAGTTTTCGAAAGATCCGCCAACTCGCACTTGGCCAGCGTGATGGACTATGATGGCCTGACCCCTCTCGTATTGAAGGGAGGCCTTTGACCAGCAGCGGGACGTTAAAAAAGGGCTGATTATATTACACACGTAACATTTATTTATTTTTATTAACACAACGTATAAAATTCAAAGCTCCATACAATAAATCTATCAAAATATTTCATTCATATGTAGGTATCTACTTAGCATCTATTGCGTCACACGAAAATTCGACTTCATTAGTAATCTGTACGCATCTACGTTTAAGATTGGCCGTGAATTCTGCAATACTAAAACTTATGTAAAACTTCGTCCGCTTTTAGCAAAACCATTGACTAACTAAAATTACGTATTTTTGTATGTTACATACATATTTAGTTTTAGGGAAGAATAAGGAAGTTCTTTTGTAGTAATCTAATATATAAATATCTCGTGTCACGATGTTTGTGGACGCACTCCTCCGAAATGGCTCGACCGATTTTAATGATTTTTTTGTATATTTGGTAGGTATGAGAATAAGTCGTAAAACTCACCCTGCTACCCTCACCCCACATTTTCTAATCGCGATTTTAGTATTTTTATATGAACAATATTATATACGTACACATAAAGCCAAAGAGTTTTTTTTGTAGATTGAACGCGGGCGTAGCCGCGGGTTCTGCTAATTAATGTATATAATTTGTGGTCTTTCGTTGTCTAAGCCTACAAATATTAATACATCCTTAGTAGTGCACGTACACATCTGTACGAATATATATCTATACATAGTATAAAGCAAAGTCGCTGTTTTCTTCTGTCTGTTTCTCCGGTAACTTCTAAACCAGGCAACGGATTTTGATACGGTTTTCACTGCCATGTAGAGATTTTCTTCCGGAAGATATAATGTATAAATATTAAATAATAATGGATCAAGATCCGGCTGCAAGATTGCTACGTTCATAGCGTATTTAATGAAAATAAGAATAATAAAAAAGACAATATATTTGACTGAGGTGTCTAATAAAATATGCCCGCTAGTATGTTTAATTAAATAAATAATAATTGACTTTTTGGAACAAAATCGATGCACTTGTTATTAAAATAACTTATACTCCACAGAAATATACGTAGAGATCTTGAAAGTGATAGCTGTCGTTGCGCACTTGGCCGCAATCTCATCGCAGCCAAGTGTAAGCAGGTCATATTTTGGTACATTTACACGTTCATGGCGTATATTCATTATTTATATATCAAATTAAAGCTAATTTTTTTCTGTACCTGATAAACTACGTCTGCCTATGTAAAAGAGGCCACAAAGGAAAGAATATAATAATATATATTAATTGTCAGACAATAACAACGGTTACCATGGCATAGATAGATTAAAGTGAAAGAGAGTTAGCGCGTTAGTTGATTGTTTGTTGCCACGCACCTATTCGGCGTGGTGTTCACCATGTGGACGTGGACACCATGCTGGATAGGACGTTAGGTGCGTGCGTACAAAGTTTCCTCACGATGTTTTCATTCAAAAACTAGTAGTAAAATATTTTTGAAAAATATTATTATATTTTAAAATATTATCCAAAAAATATATATTGTTAAGTTCCTTCTCAATTTTTTAAAGCTTTTCTGTCTGCACATATTTTATATACTTGTAAATAAAGACTTTTCAGTACTAAAATGTAATTCAGAATGGACGTTAAATAACTTTCACTATGTATTAAATTAAATATATGTGATTAAATATGTTGGGCCATTAACACACAGCACTAACTGGTAAGCTACGAGGCTTGTGTTATGGATACCAGATAGTTGATATACTACACATATATAACTTTAAATACACACATATTATAAATATAGACACACATGATTGGAATACAAACATTAGTGTTGATCACACAAATGAATGCCTTCAGCGGGACTCGAACCGGTGATCGCTGGCACAGCAAATAGGGTCACTACAAACTGAGCCAAACGTGTCGTGTATTAAGTCAAAAAAATATATTTAGATAGTTATCACCAATACAAGAATGCCGTAACATAAAAATCAAATAAACAATCATAGCCAAAATGTATTCTGCTATGTAAATGCTTATCCTATCCAAATATTTGACTCCAGCTCCTTTTAAAGCTTTACCTGGCTTCGACACTTAAAATTTTCTTATTTTAGAAAGTTCAAAGTAATCATTTTACGTATTCATATTAGTATTTTTTGTATTTTTAACACGATATTGTTATTTTAAATAAAACTATCTTTTCGGATTATTTCGCGGATTTATTTTGATTTTTGGTTCCCGACGTTTCGTTACGTTTGAGTTGTTTGTACAAATAAGCACTGTGACGAGGAACCTGCAGTAATACATAGACTACTGGTAATCACCTAAGGAAGAACCCGAGAGAAGCAAGGATAAGTCTAGTAATTCATACTATTATTATAAATGTGAAAGTGTGTTTGTTTGTTTGTCCTTCTTTCACGTCGAAACGGACTGACGGATTGGTGTGATTTTTTGTGTGGAGATAGTTGGAGGGCTGGAGAGTGACATAGGCTACTTTTTACCGCGGGAGATTATCTCAATCTCACGGGGAAACACGTTATAATACAACCAAAAAAAATATTTATGATCAGAATTACTTGAAACTTGGTATTGATGCTCTTAAATACAATTAAATAAATACTTGTTTTAGCATTTTTCGGAATTCAACCCATAAGGGGGTAAAATAGGAGATTAAAGTTTGTATGAAAACTACCTTTTTAGAGTTTTTTAGTAGTTTTAGCGCGAGCGAAACCGCGGGTTCTGCTAGTCTATATATAAATACGCAAGAAATACAGTTTAGTAGTATTGTATTCATATACGTTTGATTGTTTTTTGATCTATGTTTTCCTCAAATTTTCAATAATGATTATGGTCGAATTTTGACCACTCGGTGAAAACCATATATAAATAAACAATTAAATGCTGTTTGTTGAAAAGCGGATTCCGGTGGACTGATTTGGTTAATTTTTATTTTAAAAGTTTTTAACATTCCTAATAAGATTTTACAAGAAAAAGTTGGTAAAATTACTTGTAAATTTGGTAAGTACAGAAAAACTGAGTGTTTTTTCTATAACATTTTTAAAGTTATACTTCTCTTGGGACGTTTGGAAAAAAATATGAGAGTAAAATTTTTTCGATGCGCGCACACCGACAGCTAAAAGCGACATGATGAAGTTAGCTGAAAGGGACATGAGGAAGTTAGCTGCATTCCTTTTACAAACAGAGAGTTGTGACATACTGACGGGATGAAATCTTTAGCTATTTTTGTTCTGTTACGCCAAAGAACACACACAGACATTTTTATTTGTACGAACTTAAAGATCACAAATAAACTTGAAAGGACAAAATAACATATACATATATGTCGGGTCAGCTAGTACATAATAATTAATAATACTATGTTTTCGCATTCACGTTGTATCCTCTGTGGGCAAGACTGAGGTGGCGACGCACTTCCTACTTGGTTTTCGACGATGGGTACTGACTATTATTATTTTTTTAGTATACTATTCAATAATTTATTCAAAACTATTATAAAACTCTACATTTTTATTTCTTTATCATGCTTTTCATAGACTAAATCATTTTTATTACCGTACCTTTTTTTAACTGTGTATTTATTAATTTATCATCTGATTTTTATATGTAAGTTAATGTTTTTTAAAACTTATATAAAAATATTAATGTACAAATAGAATTCGTAACCTTCGCTTTATTGTTAAAAGCTAATGCAAATATTTTGCTTAACACATTATACTATATTACACCATATATAAGACATGAAAATTCATAACAAATATTTGTGTACATACTCGTATATGAAGTAGCCTATTAATATTTTCTGGAGTAACAACCGTGTTAGAATCAGTAACGACATACATAGTAATATTATAAATGTGAAAGTGTGTTTGTTCATTTGTTTGTTTTTTGTTTCTTTGTTTCTTTATTTGCCTGCTTGTTTATTTGTTCGTTTGTGTATTTGTTTGTTTGTTTCTTACTTTTTTTCTTTGTTTCGAAACAGATTGACGAATTAGCGTAGGCTACGTTTTATCACGGGAGATTGTCTCATTCCCAACAACTCGTCATACCTATGTAATATGTATAGGTAGGATATATAATATATAGTTTATCTATTCCATACTAATCGTTAAAACTTACGTCTAGGGACGAATCCGAGCGAAGCGAAGGTGACCCGCTAGTTTAATAAAGTTTAATAAAAATGTCATCAAATAATTCTTGTTCCAAGTATCGTCATTTCGTCTAAATAAATGCGTAACGTCGCCTTCCTAGCACACGCATACAAAATTATTTAATACATAAAAAAGCTGGTGTGAATGTATTAGGATGACAACAAATTATGGATATTGAAGACAGTTTTAGAGAATAATCGCTGAACGAATTTGGTTAAAAATATCTTTTCTAATGTAAAGGGTCAGGTAGAAAGCTAGAAAAATTACTTAATACGTATTTCTGTTATGATCAGAATATAAGAAGTATTTTAAAAGAGTCGAGGCAAGTTGAGCGAGTTGAGCAATTATAAAAAAAACATTTATGTCTTGTATATAGGTTGTACCTACACCGCACCTGATTATTTTTTTTCTCACGCTCGAGGGTTTCTGAGAGAGATAAGTCACCCTTTGTACACATGGTATCTGTTTTCTATTTTATATGTTTTATTTGTGGTACATAAATAAATAAATAATTTCAATAGTAAAATAAATAGCAAACTTTTATATTTGTCTTGTAACCAAAAATGATTAGAGAATGGGTTTTTTTCTGTTTTCTTCTCTTTTATATAAAATTAAAATATATTTTCCATAACATTTAACTACTAGTGACTCACTCTCGCTTCGCTTCGGGTTCGTCCCTAGACAAAAATATGGGCCCACGGGATCATATCCCACGGCCTATAGACTTCCTCAATAATCAGGCTATCTATTCCAAAAAGAATTTTTCAAATAGTATTAGTAGTTCCTGAGATTAGCGCGTTCAATTAAACAAACAAACTCTGCCTCTTTATAATATTAGTATAGATTCAATATCTCAAGATATAAAGACATGGTTCATAAATATCTTACTCCATAGCCACTCTACAGTATACGACATACGTGTTAATATGTAGGTTTTTATTTGCGAATCGTCGCTCACGTTGTTTCAAAGCAAATAGCTAATGACATTTATGTTTTACTAATTTGGCACGTTCTGTGCCCGCCATTTTTATCCAACATTGAAAATGGCGATTCTTAAAATAATATAAAGTTTTCAAAAGAAACTTTCTATTTACATATATAAGTGGCGAAAAACTAATTTATATTTACTTATTTGAAATGAATTTTTGCCTTATAAGTATAGGTACGTTATGTTAAATTGAGGTTTTATCATGTTTTGTTATTATTTATTCAATAGCTTCTTAATTAACAACATCAGACGTCAAATCAAATAAAATTGGACGGAAGAATGACTGAGACGCACTACCGGCCGCATAATAGCGCTATTCTGTTAGCTTTCCTTCAAACAAAGACAATTGGTAATAAAATGATTGATGATCATGCATATGAAAATATCAGAGATGCGAGACCCGAGGTTTGAAACCACTTCATATATACCACTGGGCTACTATTGCCTCAGTGCAATGGGAAATTGCAGATTCGTTTTCGCTTACTGAACTCCCAATAACAAAATTACCTGTACCGGCCGTTAGAGCCCTTTTTTAACGTTGGATAATGCATTTATGCATACCACCTAAATAGAAAACGGTTTTGATGGTGTAGTGAACCACCGGCTAGAAACGCCTGTACTATTCCCTAAAACCTAACTTAACCTTCCTTGTCTTGATGGAGGAATGGCTAGCCTACCAAGGCAGAAGTCGTCCCTTCCTACACAAGAGTTGCTCCTACTGTCCACTCTGATAAATAAGACGTATCAGGAGCAACCCAACGCTTCTCAGTGCGTTCTTTCTTTTGGGTTAATTGCTACTGAGTCCTTCTACCATGTTAAGTTGAACACAAATTTCGGGGTAATTAGTTAGAGCCCAGAGAAGCGGTAGATAGCCGATGACTTGAAATAAACATTTTATAGGTATTGTAAGCCTAAAATTTATATTTATAGGTATAGATAACTAGCATCATATATGGTTAGCAAAAGTCAAATCGATCTTATTTGATTACCAACACGCGGAATTGATAATAGCTAAAGTATTCTCGATTTTTATTGGTATCCATAACTTACTCGGTGGTTAAAACTTAACATTATTTTCATTGTAATAAGCTTTATAAGGATAATAATAACTCATTTAACGTCCCACTGTTGGTCACGGCCCACGGGCCTCACCACAATGCGAACTGGATCTCGTATCCAAGTTGAGAGTATTAGTGAGTTCTTGCCACTTTGCCACTTTTCATTGGCCCTGAGCCTGCTGCTGGACTATCAGTCGGCTTATTTAAGTCACCATTTCTAAAAATTCATGTAATTAAAACAAACTCTAAAACATCTTGTATTCAGCCCTTTTTAACGTCCCACTGCTGGGCACGGGCCTCCCTTCAATACGAGGTGAATCAGGCCATAGTCCACCACGCTGGCCAAGTGCGGGTTGGCGGACTTCACATATCTTTCGAAAACTTGCTAAGTTCCCTCAGACATGCAGGATTCCTCACGATGTTTTCCTTCACCGTAAGGCAAGTAAGTGGTAATCATGCTAGAAATGATTCGCGCATGAAAATATCAGAGGTGCGAGACCCGGGATTTGAACCCGCATTACTCGGTTGCCCAAGCGAGCGCGTTACCACTGGGCTACCACTACCTTCAAAACATCTTGGTAGATTATATTTAGAAAAGATTGTTACGTACCTTTCCATAAAATCTACCATCACTTCAAATTGCGACGGGCTGGTTCTCATCATGGTGAACAAAATTAATTTATATTTATAAAAAGAGTAAGTTTCAAAACTTACTTCATCCAAAACGTCAATTTAAACAATATCGAAGGACAACATTCGTCTCTTTTATTTTGCCGGTGTGTAAAAGAGATGAATCAAATAAAGTGAAGTTCGTTCAATCGAGTTAGTCGATGGTGGCCGTCGTGTAAACTATATTCTAAAAGTTTACCTCGTACTACCGGTACCGATTACCTCGAAAATTATATAGTTCATTGAGCTCACCAAAACTATCATCGTTTCTGTAATTTGTAAACTCGTACTAGGGGCTCAGAATAAAATGCAGAAGGGTCAGTGGATTTCTAAAACAACACATATGTATTAGATAGGATAGATTGGGTTGAATAGATTTTTTTAAAACAAAACAAAAATCGGTTTACATTATTATAAATTAATACAAATTAATTAAAATTACTTTATGCGCCCTCTTGTCATAAATAAAAGAAATTTATTGGATTTAAAAGTTTAAAGCTTTTTACCACAGACAAGACGTTTTCTTACTTGGCTAATTTATACTAGATGGCAGTAGTGGTGTTCGCATTATCTTACCAATCTTAAAAATATTAATTAAATATTATATAATTTGGAAGTTCTATTTTAAATAATTCTAAAAAAAACTTTATTTTTAAGTTTTATTCTATTTTTATTTGTTCACTTTTAAACATATTATGTGGCTGTATACGAACGTACCGTTGCCCTAAATGTCTAGGCAACAAAACATTCACAAAAAAAACTAACAAAAAAAAAGTGCGAGGCAGCTAAGTAAATGGCGTCTCAAGTTGTTTTTTATTCGATATCAATGTGTTTCTAATCTTACTGTGGCATTTCGAATGTTGTCGTGTCAGTAGTATTAATTTCATTGGTATCGTCGATGTTTCATTGACGATTACTGGTTATTAAGTCGACGTTTCACTTTTTGCCCTAAAACAATGGCGTCGAATGATTCTATAGAATCCCACGTAAAAGTTAGTGAAAATCGTGATAACGTGGACAATTTCTGCACCTCACCCAGCGAAACGGACGCCGGTGAGGCCAACAAACGTCGTCGAATGAGTCATGACCATCCAAAACTTTCGAAATTGGGATACGATCCAAGTGTGCCAACTAATTTGAAACACGCATCATCTACTGATTTCAAAGGTAAGGAGACTTTAATTTCTTTTTGCCGGTGAAAGTTCTTCTTACTCTTACTACTTCATATACTGTTAAAATATCCGTTACGCATATTGTTTTGGGGGGAAAACTATTAACCTATCATATTTTAAGTTACATCATTGATATGGAGGTCATTTCTGTTTATAAACATTTCAAGCACATTTGTTATATTTTCTTTCTTTTAAAGGATCTAAGATGCTACAAAAAAATCGCTAGACATTATACCAGTCACTTATTGTTGCTATGGGGCTCTTGTAGTTTCATCAGTGCTGACCTTGTTGAGGACTGCATTCAACTTTCTACTTATTATTTCAAGATATTTCCTATTACAGCTAGCTCTTGGTTACAAATTAAATTTAAGAATTCAATAATTTGGTTACTATCCATGTCTTCCATCATTTATTTGAGCAAGTAAAATAGAAAATATAATTAATTTTACAAATAATCTCTGCATGGAAGCTTTTTCTTACGCTTTGAATTAAATTTGTAATATTGATTGGGGCTTTACATTTATACAATGCTAGCAACTCACCATAGCTTAACTCGATTCACCCATAGTGAAACACAAAGACAAATCTACCTCACATGAACCATACATTTTTCTGGGATAAAGAGTAGCCATGTGCTATTCCAGGCTAATCTATCTCTGTGCCAAATTTCATCTTGAAGTGTTCAGCCGTACTGGCATAATTGAGTAACAAACATCCATCCAAACATGTAAACTTTCACATTTATAATATTAGTAAGACAAGTGTACTAGTTTATATTAGTTCATAAAAAGCCCTTGCTAAGTTGATTAGCATTAAAAGAAATGGGTACAGTCTTGAGGAATTTTTAACTTATATTTTGTACTAGCATTACCCGCGGCTCCAGCCGCGTTTTAGATGACCAAAAACCAAATTCTTAGGCTTTACATATTAGTATACTCTTACAATGAAGTTTTTGTACCTTTCCTAAGAAATGAGATATTTTCCCGCGGTAAAAAGTATCCTATATGTTGACCCGGATAACCAGCTATCATCATACCAAATTTCATCAAAATCTGTCCAGTGGTTTTCTCGTGATGCAGTAACAGACAGTCAAACAAAAATTCTAAAAACTATAGATTTGGACTCTGTATCGATAATAATGTCTATTTCAATTAGATTTTCCAAAAATTATTTAATGTACAGATTCGACTTAGTTACAATTTTATTATATGTATAGATTATTCAAATGTTACTACAGATCATTTTAGTTTTTAACTACAACCTACATTGTTTATTAATAAAATTTTGTCTTAAAATTAACAAAACACGTATTAAAATAGAGTACATGTATTTAAGTCTTATTTAAAATTATAATACTTTCTTAGATTTACTTGAATATTGGACATTTTAAATAAAACTATATTTTTGAATTATTTCGTGCATTCATTTTGATTTTTTGTTCTCGAGGTTTCAAATGCCTTATTTTTCTTTTTTTTATTGCTGTAAAGCATTCGAATCGTTGGGAACCAAAAATCAAAATAAATCCATGAAATAGTACGAAAATATAGTTTTATTTAATATTATAACATTGTGGTACCTAACGAAAACCTATATACTCTATTTTTCTGTAATTTATATAAAATTACTAGTGATTCACTCTCGCTTCGTTCGAGTTCAACCTTGGGTACGTTTTAAAAGTTAGTATGGAATAGATAAATTATATATTACACTAGCATTGCCCGCGGCTCCGCCCGCGTTCAGGTGACCAAAAACCAAATTCTTAGGTTTTACATATTAGTATACATTTTCCCGCGGTAAAAAGTATCCTATATGTCGACCCGGATAACCAGCTATCATCATATTAAATTTCATCAATATCTGTCCAGTGGTTTTCTCGTGATGCGGTAACAGACAGACAGACAAAAATTCTAAAAACTAGATTCGGCCTATGTATCGATAATAATGACTATTTCAATAAGATTTTCCAAAAAATATTTAATGTACAGATTCGACTGAGTTAGAATTTTATTACATATATGTATAAGATATCAGGGTATGAAATTATCAAGATAAATATATCTTTTGATAATTATCGCGATAATTATCAAGATAATTATCAGATAATTATCTGATAATTATCAAACAGATATAAACTTAGCAATCCCTGTGTAGGTATTGGTATTTGACTACTTGCCTATCATAATTTACGTTAGAGTAAACTATACACTTTTAACAATCAAGGTAATCTTTTATTATTATTATATTTTAATTATTCTGACACAAACAATAAATTGAACCAACTATATAGACACTATTTAATTAAATTGAAGGTCTCTGTCTACTACACCATCTCATAAAGTGCTCTCCGACAGTGCTGGGACCGTGTCAGGCAAAAAAATTACCTTGTATTGAAATGTAAGTATGTGACTATACCGTTCCATCACCGATCAAGCCCTTTCCGTCACCGGCCAAAACCGTCGCGTGCCGTGCATGGAAAGTTAACAATAATTGTCGGCAAGAATATTTTGCCGGTACCGATACGCTCCGTGCCTGGCACGAAACGTTGCCGAACCTGCGTTATAACTGCGTATGATGACCGTTCTAAGCCCGTTATAAACGTGTTGTCGCTTGTCTTCTAGTGATAATATTTTCTTTAAAATTATATTTTTTTTAAACGGCGTGAACCTAGTAACGTCGTGATGGACTGATGTTATTCTCTTTCTTTCTCGTCTAAAACAATAGCTATTACTGTTAATTCTTTGTCAGAAAAGTTTCTAATAGCCATCGTATAGGTACAGGAAATAATTTTGGTAACAAAAATATTCACTAGCTCTTTCTGACACGGTTGCTTCACGCGAAAATACAAGTGAGCTACTACGACTGAGAAAACGGGAACTATGTATACGGATATGACACGCGGATGATACGCAAATGATACGTTCTAGTGGGCATAGTAGTCCGTGTCGCTTGTTTCCGTGCCTGATACGTTCATAGCACGGTCATGGTATGGACGGTGTAGTAGGCAGACTCCTTAATGAGTGGAATATCATCCTCATGCTCCTCAACTGCATTAACTCAGTTTGCTGATTGAGTTTTTTGAGCTGATTGGGAGAGTTCAGTTAGCTGATCGACAATTTGAAGAGTTATAAATTAAATATTTTTAATTATATTTATCAAAGATAATTATCAACCTATATTTATCATGATAATTATCAATGATAATTATCGTTTCGAACCCTGATAGATATACATAGGTACAAAATAAACAGTTAGGAACTTTACGATTTTTCAGCTGTTTTTTTTGGGTTTTTTCCTATTTTTTTATACTAATACCACCTCTACACACACCCAACAAAAAAAAAATATTCAAATCGGTTAGTTAGTCGAGGCTAATTTATTTATATATATTATAGATGAATAGAAGAAATTAATCATTAAAATTATAATTTTCTTGACATAAAATATATGGAATACCAACCTAAAACTTTACAATATTACAATAAGGGTCCAATTAAAGTTTTCATATATTTCAAAGCTCCTTTCTCTTTAAACCATATATTTAGCAAAGATAATTCAAAGTCCGAAAATTATATATACTAAAATTTCTTGCTAGTACCTGAACTATAAAGGAACTTCTTGATAAAGACATGTGTTGTCAAATTGAAGTGTTATCAAATTCCTTCTAATGTTTAGTTCATTAATATTTAAGGGATAAATAAAACTTAATTGTGACAATAAAATCAAACCACTGCACATTTTAATTCATTTATGTTATTATTTTCAAGGATTCATATAAAGGAAAATTAATGAAATGATAACTATGTCTAATAATATTTTTATATTGTATACAAGTGAGGTGATTTGTATCTAGTGAAAAACAAATCTATCCTATTCCAGACTATAATCTATCTTTGTGTCAAATTTTATTCAGATCTGTTCAGCAATTTTGGGCATGATTGAGTAACAAACATCCATCCAAACTTTCGCCTTCGTAATATTTATGGGATTATGGGATGAATTTATAACACTAGATATAAAATTTGAGAAAAATTTATGAAATTGAATTAACATTGACTTAGCACAATATAATTTAATGTTTCATATAAATAAAATATTCAAGAAAATAAACAATTTTACTATTTAAATTAAAAACCATATTTAAACTAACATACTAATTGTTTTTAAAGACTAGCATTGCCTGCTGCTCCACCCGCGTTCTGATAACCAATAACCAAATAAAATAGCGCTGCGCTATTCATCTATCAAAATCCCTCCAGTGGTTTTTCTGTGATGCAGTAACAGACAGACAGACAAAAATTCTAAAAACTATGGATTCAACCTCTGTATCAATAGTAATGTTTATTTTAATAAGATTTTCCAAAAAATATTTCATGTACAGATTTGACTTAGTTACAATTTTATTATATGTATAGATTAAAAAGCCATATTTAAACTAACATATTAAGTTTTTGACAACATATTTAAAGATTGGTTATCCATACGATAAGTAATATCATTTTTTTTTAATTAAAATGTAAACAAAACAGTACCAATGATTTGCCAATTTATTGATATATGAATCTTGTTTTAACTAATGTTTACAACACAGGTTGACTGATTAATTAATAGTGACATATTGGATCTGGTCCAGCCATCTTAAATTATACATTTTACTTAGTGTCTACCGGCCAATTTAAAGTAACTGCCCTATCTTAAGCTATTAATTGTTGTTTGCAAATGTTAAACACTTAAGGACTTGTTACACTATAATCCATACTAATATTTTAAATGTTAAAGTGTGTCTGTTTGTTTGTCTGTCTTTCACGTCGTAACGGAGTGACGGATTGGCGTGATTTTTTGTGTGGAGATAGTTGGAGGGCTGGAGAGTGACATAGGCTACTTTTTACCGCGGGAGATTATCTAATTCCCACGGAAAAACACGTTATAATACAATTCAAAAAAAATATTTATGATCATAATTACTTGAAACTTGGTATTAATGGTCTTCAATGAAATTAAATAAATACGTGTTTTAGCATTTTTCAAAATTCATCCTTTTTTGTATGAAACTACCTTTTTAGAGATTTTTCTATAGTTTTAGCGCGAGAGAAGCCTCGGATTCTACTAGTATAATATATTTCTAACTGAATCGAATCTGTACATTAAATACTTTTTAGAAAATCTTATTGAAATAGTCATTAATTATTATTGATACAGAAGCCGAATCTATAGTATTTAGAATTTTTGTCTGTCTGTCTGTTTGGGAACGTATAACGAGAAACCACTGGACAGTGGACAGATTTTGATGAAATTTGGTATGATGATAGCTGGTTATCCGGGTCAACATATAGGATACTTTTTACTGCAGGAAAATATCTCATCTCCGAGATCAATACTAACTGTTAAAACAAATCCCCATTTTCACACCCTTAAGGGATGATTTCCGGGATTAAAACTATCCTATGTCCTTCCCAGGGTCTCAAACTATCTTCTTACCAAATTTCAACTAAATCGGTTCAGTAGATCTAGAGATTACCCCTTACAACGTCACAAACCCACAAACTTTACCTCTTTATAATATTAATATAGATATTTATTTAAAGTTATGTATGTGTATCAACTATCTAGTATCCATGATACAAACCTTGTATCTTACCGTAGAACTAGATGGTGCTGTGTGTTGATGTGGCAACATATGTATATTTTTTAATAAATGCAATTTCCATCTGTTACAGGGAGAAAGCGCAAGTTAAGCGGTGAATCTAAAGAACTATGTGTATGGGGAGAGAACTCTCGACCGGCTAAATACAGCAAGATATGGCCGGTCTTCGATTCTGGAGGATTCGGAGATACAGTCCTCTCTCTCCATATACTTCAAAAACCAGAACCAGCAAAAAATCCACTTCTTTTTAACAGAGACAGTGATTTAAACCTAGATCTGTTTGGAGGTATCAATGCATCGTGGAAGCAAACACAACTATCTAACACCATTCCCCAAGATGATCTAACTAAACGTATTTATTCATCGGTGTCACGTCAACTTCGCATAATAAATGGGCATCTTCAAAAGAACATGTCCAAATATAAGTATCCAAAAGTGACGAGAGCAAATGTTCTTCTAGAATCTTCCACCTCAAGACGTCTCTCAACTCACATAAGTTTGTCAGTGAAAGCAATCAAATTCCAAACGGCACCGCGTCGCGAGTTACCATGTTATGGGAATTTGGAGTTGCCATTAAAAATTAAACAAGAAAATGCGTCAACTCAGTATTATCCATCTATAAGAAGTATTAAGTGTGAGGATAAAGTGCAAAGTGACATCAAAGTGAAAGTTGAACGTGAAGTTAAAATAGAAAGCGAGAAAGAGAAGACTAGGGACAGAGAAAGAGAAAAAGAAAGGGAAAAGGATAGGTGAGTTTCTTAATAGTTATATGTTTACTTTTATTTGTATAGATTTTTGTTCTTTTTGTGTGAACTCAATGACATCCCATGGTCCTACTAAATCCATAAACATTATAAAATTAATAATATAAATATATTACATTACTTTATAAATACCATATATATGAAATTATATATGGTATTTATAAGAAAACCCCAACTATTAATTTTTTGTCTGTCTGTCTATTTGTTTCGGCTAATCCCTGAAACGGCTGGATTGATTTTACCGGGAATTTCACTGGCAGGTAGCTGATGTTATAAGAAGTAATTTTAAATAAAACTATCTTTTCGGATTTTTTTGCGGATTTATTTAGATTTTTGGTTCGCGACATTTCGAATGCTTTACAGCAATCATGGTCACGGGAGAGACTAGTTGTAAGATGTCTCAAAGCCATTATATACTTGTTACAGACAGCCTACCCACCCACAAATAACAAAATGAATTAAAAAATATATATTTAAAAATGGCACGAAAGTACCTTACAATATTGTACGACACATCTAACGCCTTAGTTTCGTCAATAAAAATCTATCAAAACGTCAGGAACCAAAAATCTGAATAAATCCGCGAAAGAGCCGATAAGATAGTTTTATTTAAAATATCAAATGTTCAGGTAAATCTAGGAAAGCATAATACAGAGTAACTAAGGCTACTTTTATTTTAGAAAAAGAATTAGGGCGCCGCTCAAAACTAAAAAAAGAAGTGTACATATTAATAAATATTCGGTAATTCATCATAATTTTTTATCATTGAATCATTTTGATGATATTAATAACATAGTGTAAACAACATTTTACATACTAGATTTTTGAAGTGAAACTTCTTTAGAATCATTGTGATTTGAAACACGATACGATTGAATATGTTTGATTTGATGACTAAGCCGGTGAGAGAATGAGATAGAATACATTGCCATGTTGCCACGGTAACCGTTCTTAATGTCTGACAAATACATAATATTATATTTATATTGAAATATGCCTAATATGCCTTATTTTTAGTTATTGACTTGTTTCAATTTAATTGCGATATTTGCCAAAGAAGTTTTACTTCAAATGCGTGTAAAGGTTACACACACCCATATATTTTTTTTATTTAATAAATGTGACCCATTGGTTAGTTCAGATTCATCTTTAGGTGCCTAAGAGTACCCTATGTCTACTCCAGGTTATAGTATATCTGTATACTATAATTGTAATTTCATCCAAATTTGTTCAGTCCTTCCAGCGTAAATGAGTAATAAACATTTACACACACACATTTTTTCTATTTTTATAATAGTAATTAATACACATACTAAGTACATATCTAATATCTTTATCTCATTTCTAGATCCCATTCATCCCGTCACTCCTGCCAGCAATGCAGGAGGAGGGCACGAATCAAAAGATGTTCCATAGGAGTGCAGTGCAGGAGGGAACGGACTGGCCCTGTATGGGGACCTTTGGCACACACCATTGACTTGAAGGGTCTTAAATACCATAGGTGAGTCTATAGTAGAATATCGTTAGGTAATAAATAATAATAATGATATTACGATATGATATTACACCCTCGCTCTTCTCGGGTTCGTCACTAATTACGTTTTAATGTTAAGTATAGATTTCTCAGAGATGAGATATTTTCCCACAGTAAAATGTATCCATAACCAGCTATCATCATACCAAATTTCATAAAAATCTATACAGTGGTTTTCTCGTGATGCAGTCAGAGACAGATAGACAAAATATTCAAAAAACTATACATTCACCTCTGTATCGATAATAATCACTATTTTAATGAGATTTTCCAAAAAATATTTAATGTACAGATTCGAGTTGGTTGGAATTTTATTATATGTATAGATTATTACTTTATCTCCACAGACTAATGCGGGTAGAGACACATCCGAATGGCGGCGCTAGTGTCGTGTATCTGTACCAGCAAGATGTGGATATGCTCGGTCCGGCCCAACAAGATGCACTCGCAAAGGAATTTCTTAAGGTAATTTCTAATTAATGACACTAAATATGCAAGTATAATTAATATAATAATTTAGCGAGCAAAGCGTTTCTGCTTCAAGTCTGGCAATATTTGATTTTCTCTGCCAGTTTGTTGGTTTAGGGAGTAAGCCGGTGAGTGCGTTATGGAAAAATGTGCGTACGTTTGTTGCCATGGTGACCGTTGTTATTGACAAATATATAATATTATATTCTTTCCTTAAATGATGTTCTATAAATATATGATTGTAATATGCTTAATAATATGCCTTATATTAAACATTGATTTGTTTTAATTTAATTGCGATATTTTCCAAAGAAGTTTTACTTCAATCGCACTTATTTGTTTTTTTTATATTAAACGTTTACTTTGTATGAGCAGGTGGTGTTCTCGGAGGACAGCGACGGGTGGGCGCACTTCGTGTGCGGCGTGGTGCGCGGCGCGGCGGCGCGCCTGCCGTGCCTGCTGCGCCACCTGGCGGCGCGCCACCCCGCGCTCGCCGTCAAGGCGGGCGTGCTCGCGCGCGCCTCCGACATCGAGACCACTACCATCAGTCGGTATTACCAGCAGGTGAGTTGCTGTCGAGATTACTACGATTAGTCGATATTACCAGCAGGTGAGTTCGTTTATTTATATGGAAAATCAAAATCACGATGAGCCACCTCTTAATATTAATATTGAGAGCTCAAACTTTACAAGAATTTTTATTTCGTCATCTTGGACGATATTTTCATGGTAACTAAAGAAAAAAAAAATTAAAAGTACCAGCAGGTGAGTTGCTGTCAATACTACAGACAGACAGACTAACAGTCTGTGCCATCATAAGAAAGAAGGTCCTAACTAACAATTTGGTCAAAAATGACTTAATAATAATTCGGAATCAGCAAAAAAATGTTACTTGATAGTTTTACTCATAAAGCTCTAAGACTTATGAATCTGGAGATACCATAACCATTTTTTCGTAACTATGTATACTGTTAATTACAACTTCAAATATCTCTTAATCAACTTTGAAGAATAACGAAGAACTTAGAAGCATAACTGCTAATAACCGATATTATCAGTGGGTGAGTAGATGTTGAGGGTACTAGTATTAGTTGCTATTATCAGCAGGTAAGTTGGTATTGATACCACTATTATGTTTTAGCAGATATTATGATTTAGTGAATATAATCAGTAGAGATGGCACACCTTGGGAGTGATGTGATTGCCTCTAGGCTGCTTCAATTTTGTAGAATTATTGTATTATATTTTTAAGTACAAAAAGGTACAAAAATCGTTTTAGTCCCGCTTAGTTTTTTTGGCCAGTTCTTCTCGGGCCACAGTACACCTATATACTGGCCAAGTGCGGTTTTACGGACTTTTTGCTAGGTTCTTTCTATATTTATATTCTTATATTATAATTATATATATAATATGATTCTCAGGTGCAACAAACCTACGCAGCAGGTACATTCAGATCTGGTCCACTGCACCAGATCTCCCTCGTGGGCACGGTCCACGAGGAAGTGGGCGGCTACTTCCCCGAAATGCTGTCTATGCTTTCCGAGTGTCCATTTCTTAATTTGGTAAGTCGTTTTAATTCTTATGTGATAGATATAGAGAAATCTCATTGAGACTAGCCATCTGCGCAGGAGATATTACAGTGCATAAGTGTACACGCAGAAACAACGTGCACTCTCAAAGACTGATAGGACGATATTTCGGCACGACCAGTGTGAGTGAAGGTGGTTGAAAATAGTATCTTAATAAGAATATTCATTGAAATATATATGAAATTTTTAAATAAAACAAACTCTTCGGATTTTTCGCGGATTTGGTGGATAATTTAAAAAAATAATCATTTTGTAATTTTGTGTATAGGCACTGTCTGTAACAAGTATATAATGTGTTTGAAACATCTAAAACCTTAGTCTCTTCCGTGACCATGCTGCTGTACAGCATTCCAAACGTCGGGAACCAAAAATCAAAATATATCCGTGAATAAATCCCAAAAAGATAGTTTGATTTAAAATGTCAAATATTTGCGTAAATCTAAGAAAGTTTTATATAATTAATATGTTTTATTTATAGACAATGCCGTGGGGTCCAATGTCCGCAGTGGAAATGGACCCACAGGAGTCCAACGACGGTCCAATACTATGGATCAGGCCCGGAGAGCAACTTGTGCCCACTGCTGAGCTTGGCAAGAGTCCCATAAAGAAGAGAAGGTATGTTATATCTATACTAATATTATAAAGAGAAAAAAAGTATTTTTGTTTTTAATGGATAAGCTAAAATCCGCTGAATCGATTTGGATGAGGTACGCAGATAGTTTGGGGCCCTGGGAAGGACATAGGATAGTTTTTATCCCGGAAATCATTCTTTAAGAGGGTGAAAAAGGGAATGGAAGTTTGTATCTGGAATCGATACTTTTTGAAGTAAGGGATATAAAACACATCATTGATGTATGTATAAGCTATATTACTGTAAAGTTTCATTGAATTTCGTTTAGTAGTTTTTGCTTGGAAGAATAAGAAACATAATATGTATAATATGATAAGTAAAGGTGAAATGTACCTCACTCTCTCTAACTCTCTCACATGTGATTGATAGTGGTTTCTATCTTTCTCTGTCTAACTCTAACTATCTCTTTTCCTAACCTTTTAACATGTGATTTACGGTGTATAACGTATGTATATCATCGTTATTCTGTGCTAGTTCAATTATGTATTACCATTTCCATAGCTATAAAGGAAATGTGTTATTTTGATGTATAAGCTCTACCTCTCTCTCTCTCTCTAACCTTTTAATGTCGTTTATCTCTGTCTCTCTATGGTTCAGGATAACATTGATGTATAAGTTATACTATTACTGTGAAGGTGGTTTCTATCTCTATCTTTCTCTCTCTAATCCTCTCACTTTGTGTGTGTGTGTGGCGCAGAACGGGCATGAACGAGCTGCGCAACCTGCAGTACCTGCCGCGCTGGAGCGAGGCGCGCGAGTTCCTGTTCGAGGACCGCACGCGCGCGCACGCCGACCACGTGGGGCACGGCCTCGACCGCATCACCACCGCCGCTGTCGGTACGTCACACTACACCTACCATTGCACACTATACACAGTCTATATGTTACACTTTATAGTGGGGCAGCCCAAGAGGGGATTTTTGGATTTACTCCCGAAGCGAAGAGGCAAAAATCGACTATAAAGTTTATGTACGTTTATAGCCCCTTCGGCTTTTGGAAATTGGCAGATTATTTATTTGCACACTTTTCGGGGGTAATTAGCCCACCATATCTTAATCTGACGGTTTCAAGTATTTCTACCTTATCAAAATATTGTTTTAATAATAATATTTATATCGGCTGCCCTAGACGCGCGCCCTTATATTGGTGTCCCAAAAGTCAACGTCAAGCCGGTGTCGGGTGATAGGTCAAGTAGTGACAATATTCAGAAAAATAATAAAAAAAATCTTAGTCACGTACTTAAAAAATTATGGGTATTTGAAAAAAAAATCGAGAAATTTTTTTTTCAAATACCCATAATTTTTTAAGTAAACCTTGTGACAATCTTTCAAGATCTGTGACCATGATTTGTTATTTTCATTAATTTAATTTTTGTAATGTAACTTTGAATAGTCCTGTTGATCAGAGTCTAAAAAAAGACACAATTGCCTTAGTTCTAAAGAAAATTATCACTCTTCGCCCAATCAAGAATTCAAAATATCACATCTCTTGAGTCTAACTGCTTGTACTGAAATAAAAATGTTCTAAGGGTATTATGGCAAGTAGCTTTAAAAGTTAGCGCATTTCGTCCAGATTTCAAAATGGTATAATACTAGATATTTTGATAATAAACTGATAAAAAATTTTTTACTTAGTGACTCCGATTTTCAGTTAAGTTTCATACTTTGTTAAGATGGACTATTACCCAATTTCACCAACAACCCATACGCTACCACCTATGTATGGAATCCCTATCTTAAAATTCCCCTAAACTAGCCCCTAAATTAAATTTCGTTTTACCATCGTCTTTAAGCTCATATTTCGAGCACCTAAATTTAGTGGGCCTTTTAACATTTAGGTGATCCCTAACTGTCGGTGAAACAGAAACTGTCCCCTAACTTAGGGGATCACTTAAACTTAGGTAACGTTGGTGAAATCGGGCATATAAATATAGGACTTTACAAATTTTCGCCCAGATCTAAGAAATTATTATATCAGAAATTTCTTCTAGGAATAATTTTTAAGATCTTTGTTATATTTCACATCTCGTAGGTGTACTGAAAGCTATCCACTGCAACGACGAGTCGGACCGCGGGCGCATCACCAAGGACGTGGTGGCGTTCCACGCGGCAGACTTCAACAAGCTAGTGCAGCTGCTGCAGCTCGATCTGTATGAGCCGCCGATATCGCAGTGTGTCACTTGGTCAGTGTTGTTTTCCTTTTTTTAACCCCCGACGCAAAAAGAGGGGTGTTAGAAGTTTGTGTGTGTGTGTGTGTGTCTGTTTGTCTGTGGCACCGTAGCTCTCAAACGGATGGACCGATTTCGATGCGGTTTTTTTTTCATTTGAAAGCCAGTTAGATTCCTTGCGGTGGTTCTTAGCTATGTTTGGTTAATATCGGTCCAGCAGTGTAAGAGTATCAGCTCTTTTCCAAAATGATGTAAGGCATTTTGGCGTATGATTACTCGATTAAGTGCTTCACGCGTGCCAGTGTAATCGTTAAATGACAATTAATTTGCGTTGGGGGTTTTTTTAATTTTTAATTTATAATAGGACATTTTAGTCTATTTGAATAATTTATATAATATATACCTTACCTTATGAGGGTTGCCGTATATAGTAGTAGTATTAATTTAAATTAATAATTAGACCTTATTTGGTTAGTATAAGTGAGATTGCACTTCATAACCAGGTCTCGGAGAAGGTTTTCTACGGTAATGTATTATAGTTAATGGAAAAGTATCCAATTTCTTTATGTGTAAATTTAAGTAATATATGTACATATAACAAAAATATAAAAGAATAATTAAAATACATATCTCAAAAAATGAAAAAATTATGAAACTTTAAAGTTGCGCTTGTAAGAATAATTCCGTGATATCACACGACCTTTGTCTTTAAAAAAAATCACTTATTTATGACATTTGACTTATGTATATTTTATGATTACATTGCTTTAAATATGATATTAACAATATCAGGAAACTTCTTCATTCATTGCTCGTTCATTTATCCGTTTTAATGAAAACGAACTGTTTAGTAAACCGAAATAATAATGGTTAACGGTTATTATTAGAGATAGGTTGGATTTCGGTTTTGATACCGAAATAAACTGGTTAACTCATTCATAAGAAAGAAACGTAAATGCATCCTTCTACTAAGCAATTCACCATCAGCAAATATTTGTTGAATGTAAACGCACAAAAATCATTTTCTCTAGTAAATTTGATCATGGTACCTAAATTCATCAAAAACCGTTTTCCGGGTTTTAACCGGTTAAAAAACGTAACCGAAGGCTTAAACCGAAAAGTCTTTCGGTTTGAGGTCAGTGATCAAAACCGGGTTAAAAATTGAACGGGTTTTCGAGCCCTGATCGTAATCTTAAATATAGTTAGGAGGAAGCTATATATTATTATTTATTATTATTTTTACATATTATTTATTACAAAAACAAGAATTATAACTATTGTGTGAAACAATGAACCCCTTTTCCTGATATAATCGTTATATTGACAGTAATTAATAAAATTTATATGCACAACAGAAAAATCATACGTCCCAAACGTCAATCCATATATTCGTCGTCATACTTTTCTTGCCTGTCTGGCACCTGCGTAGACGAACACCACAGAGGTTGTATGAAGGCGTACTTGATGTTCCGAATAATCTAGCGGCGCGTAACAATTGATAATAAAATATGATTATGAAATATTAACATTAAATTTATTTTACTCATTTACCAGGTTAGAAGAAGCTAAACTTAACCAACTTAGACGGGAAGGTGTGCGCTACTCGCGACTGCCTCTCTGCTCTGACGACGTGTACTTCCTACCGAGAAACATCATACATCAATTTAGAACTGTTTCAGCGGTGACCTCTGTTGGTGAGTTGTGTTTTAATTTTGTGGGTAATAAATATGAGTAAAAATATAGGGACTAAAATAAAGTTTTTTTTAAAAGAGAGTGGGTACGTAGCGCAAAGAAAACGACTATTTTTTTCGTGTCTCGTATGAAAATATGTTAGTTTTTCATGTTTTCAAAAGTCCTCTTTGAAGATCAATCGAATTGTATAGTTTTTTTGTGCCACCCTAACAGAGAGTTATATAGAAACTGTGGTATTAACTTCGCTTGGTGTTGATAGGTGCCTTTTGTTTTCATAATGTTATATACTTATATATGAGCACCACCTATTGGGATATTTTATTACTTTTTATTACTGACAGTAGCTTGTGCCGTTACTCCAGGCCATATCATATACTAAATTTCATATAACACATACAAACTAACATTTGTAATACGTTAGTGTTGAAATAATTAACTTACCGTACCAACAGCATGGCATCTCAGGCTGAAGCAGTACTATCCATCATCGGAGGCCTCTTCACCGGCAGAAGAGAGGCCACCACCCGACCAAAACACAAGCAATCATAGCGGTAATTCTATTTTGTTTATTTATATTGTTGGTTTTAGTGGTATTATTATAATTAGTTTTATTTTTAATAATTTTTATGGCTCCATAGTCGACAAGGAATTCTATAATTTTGCCATATCCGCCTATCCGTCCGTCAGTCGTAGCTTAGCTCCGAGACTCTTAGTACTAGAAAGCCGTAATTTGACATGAATATACTTATTAGTCACACCGACAAAGTGGTAAAATAAAATCTTAAAAGAAAATGTTTTTAGTGTACCTCCTCTACAAGTAAAGTGGGTATTTTTTTTTCTCGTCTATCCCATGGTGTGGAGTGTCGTTGGATAGTAATAGTCGACAAACTTGTAAAATGTACTTGTTACTATGAGGCGGCGAAAACGTTAACGTTAACTGTTCATAGTATGAAACAACAAAAAGCCCTCTTCTTAGTCCTCATTATTGTGATGGGCCGGAACGCGTGGCTTCACAAGCATTTGACCGGTTTTTTTAATAGTGTTGTAAATATGTATATTTTTTTTTATTTACAGATCCCAAAACGCCAACGAAACATAAGCTCGGTGTCATAGAAATGAGAGCACTCAGCGCTAAATTCAAAGAAAAGGCTGAATTGAAAATATCAGAGAACAGGAAAGGTTTGGAAGTCCAAAATAAAGATAAACCCGATGAAAAAAAAGAGAGGCGGACAGAAAGGCATGAGAAGTCAGACAAGAGTGATAAAACTGAGCAGAGAAGTGATAAACACAAGGACACTCACCGGCACAGAGATACTGACAAACACAGAACAGACAAATCAGATAAATCATCAGAAAAACCAGAAATAAGACTGTCAGACAAAGAAAACAAACTTGACAAACCCGAAAATAAATCTGACAAACCTGACAGAGTCGACAGAACTGACAGAATAGAAAGGCCGGACAAAGATAGAACAGAAAGTAGATCGGATAAATCAGAAATGAAAACTAGTGACAAAATCGAAAGAACGTCGGACCGATCGGAAAGAACGGATAAAACGGAGAAATCAGATAAATCTGATCGTACGCTGGACAGATCCGAACGATCAGATAAATCTGACAGCAGAACTGAGAAAGAAAAAGAAAACCGAACAGATAAAGACAATCGGCCAGATAAGTCTGATCGAGTGGACAAACAACATGACCATCATCGAAGACATACATCATCGCGGCATAAATCACATAAATCTGAAAGATCGAGGGACCATAAAGACCATAGAAAGGACCACAAATCAGACGACAGAAAATATGAAAAACATAGAGATGTTAAGGAAGTGAAAAGTGTATCTGACAAAACGCAAAGTGTATCTGATAAGACGCAAAGTGTGTCTGATAAAGTGGCAAGTGTTTCTGATAAAGTGCAAAGTGAAAAGTTACCGCAAGTGATCCATCGTTCTCCCGATTAGTTTTTTTTGGGTGCTTTCGCTTGGAATATATGCGATATTGTTAAACCTTGACATCGGCAAGTCCTTGTTACGGGCAAATTATATATGCAAAAATTAGAAATATTGTTTCCATTTGGCCATAAAACTTAAAATGCAGACATGTTGTTTTTCTTAAAGGCTTACTTTGATGTTTTTTTTTAATTATACACTGAAATTTGTTTCATAAAACCATTTGATCTCGTTTTTGCCCATGCAAGGTTCAAAAATATCAAAAATTCTCCAAGCAAAGCAGTAATAGCTTAATTTGTTGTAAATATAGACTAAGGGTCTCTTAGAGGCTATGCTGAGGATGATTGAACACGCAGTTTTAGATAGTTTCAACCAGTGATTTGTACTTAGTTTTTTAATGATTTCTTTACAGCTAATTTTGTGGTTATATTTATTGACAAATATATGTGTTTAAAAAATGTTTGGAAAAATGAAGTTTTAATAACTTTAACAAATAAAATAGTAATTTATGCTAATTTTAACCAATTAATATTCTTTATATTAAAAGATATATTAAGATTGCTTCTCCATACAAACTTTCATCCCCTTAAAGGATGATTTCCGGGATAAAAACTATCCTATGTCATTTCCAGGGTGTGAAACTATCTTCTTACCAAATTTCATCTAAATTGGTCCAGTAGATTACCCCCTACAACATCACAAACTCACAAACTTTACCTCTTTATAATATTAGTATAGATAATATAATACAAAGTAAATTTCCGAATCTGTTATTACTAACAACTACTTTAAAAAATATATTTTATTTAAGTAAAGCTATATCTAAAACTGCGTACAGATTGTGATGTGAAAGTTTTAATGAAGATGATGAGTATTATTGAAAAAAAAAAACGTAAATTTTAAGTGGAAAAGATTAATTATTTCACACATATTTCTAAAGAACTTGCACTAAGAGTAAAAAGATATAATGTAGATAAGTTAGTGTAATTCCTTTGTGATTTTTTTATTATATTATTTATTACGTCCCTTGTTGACATTTTGCTGATGGGGTTCTCCCTCTGCGGGAGGGTGCCTCGCCATTTATTGTGGAAACGATGTATATGTAAGAGAAATTATATTTTCTAATTGATTGGGGTTAAACTATGTAATTGAGCGTTTTTCGCTTTATTGTTTTTCTATAAAAGATTGGGAGATGCTATGTTCTTTGGAATCATTTTTTATGTTGGCGGTTAGTATGAAATATATAGACTATATACATAGGTATGATGAGTTTTATATCCTTTACTTGAGAAATGATTGATTCCCCACACAAACTTCCACCCCATTTTAACCCCTTTAAGGGATGATTTCCGGGATAAAAACTATCTTATGTAATTCCCAAGGTCTCATCCTATCTCTATACCAATTTTCATCTAAATCGGTTCAGCCGTTTAGTCGTACAATGGTAACAAACAAGCAGAGTTACTTTCGTATTTATAATATTAGTATGGATAACATACTGTAAATATAAAATATATTTTTTTTCATATATTCTGCTTCTAATAATTGGTTTTATTTATGTGAAATATGTGTTATGACTCTGATAAAATATAATATATATTTACTAGAGGCTCGCCCTCGCTTCGGTCGGGTTCGCGTCTAGAAAAACACAAACAAATCTATCCCACGGGAACCATACATTTTTTCTTGATAAAAGTAGCCTATGTGTTATTCCAGACTATAATCTATCTCTGTGCCAAATTTCATCCAGATCCGTTCCGCCGTTCTGACGTGAAAGAGTAACAAACATCCATACTCACAAACTTTTACATTTATAATATTAGTATAGATATGAGGCCGATGAAACTTACCGTACCACCGTGGTGTGTCTTTTCAGTATTTTTTTTGTTGGAGCATCGATCAACTCAATTTAACACACAGTATAAATAAAGCATTAACTTTTAAAACAAAAAAAAATATATTTAATAACGAAAAATTTATTCTTTATGCATATAAAGTATAATATCCCATACAGTTCATATTAAATATTTGTATGGCGAGATGAGCGTGAAAGGAATAATTGTGTAGACAGTGTGATTCCGAAGGATTTGTTTCATGGTTTCCCAACCTTTTTTCTGTTGAGCCTCCCTGGATTATAAAAAAAAATTTTTTGCCCCCCTTTATTTTAACACATTATTTTAACGATTTATATTTTAAACATTAACTAATTTTTTATTTATTTTAATTTTAAGTTATAGAAAATAAGCTCACTCCCTGGTTGGGAACTACTGTTTTATTTGAAGCAAATTTCTCATCAATATTTCTTTTTTGTTCATTAAAATGTTTAACCCCAAGTACAATTTTGTAAAAGACAACCTTCTTTATGAACAAACAAATATCATAAACTGTTTCATTTAATACTTGCCATTTTCAAACGAGATTTCCAATTTTTTTTTGTTTTGCTGAAACAAAATTTATATTTAATAATATTAATATTATATAATAAAATTTTATATTATATATTATGATGAAATTGCCAATGCAACTAAAAATCGAAAATTGACGAATTTGTGACATGTTTATATGAACTTTTCACAAATCTTTTGAGTTAATTTTTAGCATAGACAGAGTATGGACTGATTGATACTGTCATGAAATTGACCACTCTCTAGAAAGAGAGAAAGCGAATGTGGGGCCAATACTTGGATTTTATTTTAAGTTGAATTTATAATGGAATGTAAAATGGTTATGAATATTTATATTCATTTATCGTATTTCAATGAGAAGACTTCTGGCCGCACATTCGTTCTTTCTCTTTCGTACCTTACTGCCATTTTCAGCTGACGGCTGGCGAAGATACACTCGGTTCACTCTCTATGTCTGTGCTTTTTAGCTCATTGTTGTCATTGCTCAGTTAGAGGAGAACATTGTTTTGTTAAATTTTTCATTATCGAAGAACCAAATTTTACTTTTTAAGAGTACATTTTTATTACTCGTGTACAAAATAAATATGAGCGTCCTAAGCTTTCTAAATTAAGTGTTTTACAAGTTTTTAGAAATATTACAAAATAAAATGAAAATGTCAATGTCAAAGGAAATCTGAGGTAGCTAATAGCTATAATCAATTTTGAATTCATTTTTGAAATCCAAACAAATTTTATGAATGTCATATTTAAAATTTGTACTTTTTGAATTATCAACCAGACATGCACAAACATACATCAAACTTTTTTATATATTTAATAATTCAGACCTTGGTGAAAAGTGCAAAATATTAAGAGTCCTGTCAAATTGTAAGAATATAGCTTCAGTGCAGTCTCAAGTTGTGATTGACATTTAAGTTTAGAAGTTAAATTATTGTTTCACGTTTCCTATATTTTTTTTGAAAATAATAAATAGATTATGATAGAATTTTTTGTCGTTTTATTGATTTTTGTCCTTTTTATCCTTTGTGTTATATATTCTTAAAATATAAATAAATAGATATGTTGGTACATTAACACAGCACCATTTAGTTTCATGGTAAGTTACGAGGCTTGTGTTATAAATACCAGATAGTTGATAAGTACATATATATATATATATATATATATATATATATATATATATATATATATATATATATATGTAACTTAAAGTACATACATGTTATAAATATATTGAAGAAATAAGTAAGAGAAGTAAATTCGGGGTATGGAGGCTTTTTATTACTTTCTTTTTAATTTTTGCCCGGAATTCTCTCGCGTTGATAAGAAACTAACCTGTGCTAATTCAGGACGTAAGCTATCTGTATTTCCAATTTCACTCTTAGCATTTATATCAGTGAGATCAAAGCTCCACTTATGGGAGGATAATCGGGTAAAGTCCCCAAAACCTTCAAAAGAAATTTCTATAATGTTTTAAGTTCGTTATTATTAAGTGAAGTTAATTAATCCATTTATGTGGTTCCATAAATTATGTAAAGCGCAAATGACAATACTATATATACTGGTTCTAATACAGATGCCACATCCCATTAAAAGAAATTGAAGTGCTAATTCGGGATATTTTTGTTTGTTTTCATGGACACTAGATTTCGCTTACCCGCAAGCCGTCAAGCTATTTAAATACAAAATATTTGTAAATGAAAATATGTTAAGCGATACAAAATTCTTTATTTGTTTTTTATTTATCTTGCAGTCTTCTTGACTATGAGCAGATGTGATGTAAGAATGTCAGTGAAAGGAGAAGGTATTCCTCATTAGGCATTTTTGCCTTCTTTAATTACAATGGCTTAGTTAGTTTTGCCGAGTTCAAGGATTCTGCGTCGTTTCAACCGGTTTATGCAATCAGGTAATGTGACTGCCAGCTGGTTAGGATGGTTTTCCAATCTGATTTTGTATTTCTTTAGACATGCCTTGATCTCCTCTTTGACTGTCAGCATGTTTAGGTGTTCATGAACCTCTGTGTTTCTTATGAACCAGGGTGTGTTGCCAATTTGCTTAAGTATGAAGTTCTGAGTTCTTTGAATTTTATTTATGTTGGAGTTACATGTAGCTCCCCACAACTCCAAGCCATAGGTCCAGATCGGTTTTATTATGGCCTTGTAAATTAACAGCTTGTTGTCAATGGATAGTTTAGAGTTTCTGCCTAGCAGCCAGTATAAACCTCTATATTTTAAGTTGATCTCATTTCGTTTAGTCTCAATATGTTTGCACCATGTCAATCGGCGAACCAAGTGGAGTCCTAGGTATTTGACTGCGTTTTTGTGAGGAAGCTCTTTGCCACCCAGGTTCACAGGAGAACAAGTTTCTCTTCGTAGTGTGAAGGTAACTTGGACTGATTTATTTGCGCTCACTTTGATTCTCCACTTGTCATGTCCATTTCTTTATGTCATTCAAGCTTTTCTGCAGTATATCCGAGGCTTTCACTGGACATTTACTAGAGGCTAGTATGGCCGTGTCATCAGCATACGTAGCAATGGAGACTCCCGGTGTTTGTGGAAGGTCTGCAGTGAAGATAGTGTACAAGACTGGGCCAAGGACTGAGCCCTGAGGTACTCCAGTGTGTATGTCGTAGAAGCCTGATGTGTATTCTGCCTCTTTCAATTGGAATATTCGGTCAGTGAGATATGATTTGAGAGTTTGGTAGAAGATGTGAGGCGGAAGTTGTTTTATTTTGCATAGTAGATCCCTGTGCCACACACGATCGAAGGCCTGCTGGACATCTAGGAACGCTGATGAACAGTATTCCTTTTGCTCAAGACTGTCACTTATGTGTTTACACATTATGTATCTGTTCAGTTGTAGCATGTTTAGGTCTAAACCCAAATTGGTGATCTGCAGTTACAGCATTTCCATTCATAAAGTGAGAGAATGAGGACAATTCGTGGGGTGGTTTTCCAACTTTATGAATCATTATAACCTGGGAGACTTAAGATACAATTGAATAAGGTGGTCAGGTAAACTATTGCCTTTCGGGGCAGCTGTGTTAGGACCTTCTTATCAATAAGGTCATAGCCTGGTGCCTTTCCATTATCTAATTGTCTGATGAGTTTAATTACCTCGTTAGGTGTTACAACTTTGAGAGGTGGATCAAGCTGGAAATCTTGCTGGAGTATTTCACCTATATTCAATTCATTTGATGCTAGGTTTGGTTAATTGGGAGCGAATACTTTAGCAAGGTGCACGGCAAATGCATTTGCTTTTTCTTGTTTTGATCTAGCCCATGCGTTTCCATCCAGGCGTATAGGCGGCTTTGGATTTGTTGGCTTATTTTTGCATGCCTTCCAGAGTGAGAAGTCGGTGGCTTGAGTAGCAGTTAACGATACTAGGTTAGTCTCCACTGTAGAATTTTCAAAGTCCTGTAAAGTCTGATTTAAGTTCCTGGCATAGTTATTGAATATTTTTCTAATATCTTGTGTTACATAATTATGCCTAATGTTTTTATTGCACACTTGTGAATAAGTCTTCCAGCAAGCCTCTTGTACTGTTCTTTAAAGGTCATGGCGGCATTATCGATTTCGTCCTCAGTTTTTAGAGAAACACGTGCTTGTAGCGAGTTGTTGATTATAACACGAAACAGGTTCCAGTCAGTCCGATTATTATATAGTTTTGGCTTACTTTGGTTGTCCAAGTTACGTTAAGTTGGTTGTATAAGTAATTAAAGCCTACCTATTAAATACATACCTAATCAAATATTTCCGAAACCGGTGCCAGCCCATATAAAGCAAAGCACACTGACTTCGAAAATATTTGATTAGGTATGTATAGTAAATGAAAACTACCAATCAGTTATTTTTTACTTTTTAATGCTTTTGTTTGAAGTCGGTTTTTATTTTTTTGTTAAAAAGTTTTTTGGCATATATAGTCTTTTTTTTAATGTATAGTGAGTACCAGTTGGATGGAAACTATGACGATCTTAAGACAAATATTAGACCTATTTCTCTATAATCTGATATTTTAGTTTGCTGATGAACATAACTTTAATATGAGACCATGAACGAATTAGAGACTGGACCTGACATAAAATACAAATGTATGAAATCTAGTTCAACCAAGTGGCGCATAACGCACACAAAGATTTTATTACATTATTATAAACACTGATACACAATACAATATTTCTAGTGCTTGAACGTAGTCTATAAATACATATATCGATGAACGAATGAATGACATTTTAGACATTGGTTAGCATAGTCATCATATTTTACATCTTTTAATTTAAAATATATGTATTTATTATAATAAATTAAAATAAATGAATTAAGGAGGCAATAACAATGTGTCAAGCAATAATTATTTTTTAATTTGATTTATATAAATACGATGGCATTGATGGCAACATTCTGTTGGCCTATAATAATGTTAATAAACAAACGAATATCGGGTGTATATTCCATTAATATATAATAAATATTATTGTGTAAAGATTAAAAAAAATTAAGCTAATTTAATTAAATAAAGTGATTTTGTTGATTCTGTTATTGAACTATTTTAATTGGCAATTGATTGTCTCGGGTAGTTTATAAAAATGTGACACTGTCCTAATATTGCTCAGTTCTTAATAAACATTTGTGAAATTAGGAAAAAGAAAAAGTGATAGCAAATTGTGAAAAAGTGAGTGTTGGATCGTGAAAGTAAAATAATTAGTGCAAGTGGTAAAGTGTTTTATTACAAATCGCCAACCCAGAAGTTTAGTGCTAAAACATTATTGTTTGATTTCGTGTAATTTATGTGTTGAAATAAAATGATCTTTATTATTATTACAATGGATTAATATTCCAAAGTATATAAATGTGGTATAAAATAAAATAAAAAAATAAGTACACATACTAATTATAATTTTTGCATTTATATTTTTGTTTGATTTAGAAAATATTTTTATAAATTTATTGACATCAGATTGTAGGATACTGTGATAAAAGTATTTTATGTTATTGTACTGTACAAATAACACAATTCGTTCAGTTATTTCGTCAAATATCGATATATTTTTCGACATTGTCAAGCACTAGTCGATGTCAAATGGACTCACTCGACAGTTTTGTCATTTGGTCTGAATGGTATAATCCAACCATTTTATGATGGTCTTATGGGTTTATGATGTCAACAATACATAGAAATATCGACTATATTTAACATAGTTGGATAATATGACATTTTATTTTGCATTTAATTAAATTTTGTGATAAATAACAATAAATGTAATAAAACAATGTATTTACAAGTGAAAAGAAATAGTACTGCTTCCGCCGTTATAGTTTTTACATCATTTAACAGAACATTTAGTCATTTTTGGGAGATGTTTGTTGACAAGTAAGTGCTTGAGACTGACTCAAAAAAGAAACGACCAAGGCTAAAATTCCCTGGTTATTGACAAGACCGGTAAAGGTACGTCCGGTTATCTCTGGTCCAGTGGTTAATTCGTTCATGTATGAGACTAACAAAAACAATGTATTTTTGGGATAGAGATATCTATGCAGATAAATAAAATTGAAGTGTCTGTTTGTAATGTCAAAATAACAGCTTTTTACTAAATGCATATGAAGTTATATACGGTACTTATAGGAAAAAAATACATTTTTTATTTTTTTTTGTCTGCCTGTCTGTTCCGGCTAATCTCCGAAATGGCTGGACTGATTTTGACAAGACTTTCACTGGCAGATAGCTGATATTACAAGCAGTAACTTAGACTGCTTTTATTTTAGAAAAAGAATTAAGGTTCCGCTCAAAAAAAAAACGTACCTAAAGATGCACTCGAGCGAAACGAGAGTAAGTCGTTAGTAAAATAATAAATAAAAGGCACAAATTCAAATATTTTTCTTTATTACTCTTATAAATATCGCAGTTCGTGTAATAAAAAACACCGACACAACAGTATTTAAGTACAAACAATATGAAAAAGTTCAGTCATAACTTGCTAGTATATTTGATTACAATAACATGCAATAATAAGAAAAAATGTTATATAAATAGTTTTAATTGTATTGTAATTATGTAATTACAATTGTAATTATGCTTATAATAACTTAAATACGTTCAATTGTAAAAAATACTTCGAATTATTAATTTTGTGCAAACGCTCAAAAACAAGAATCTGGGCAATGGCACATAAAGTAGGAAAATATGAAAAATATTTAGGCTCATATATATATATATATATATATATATATATATATATATATATATATATATATATATATATATATAATAGCAATTTTCATTCATAATTATTATTTTAGAAATGATACAATTGACTGTTTTTATTATGAATTTCTTCCTTTTTATTATTATTAATAATTAACAATTGGACGTAGTTATGCTAAATAGATCCAACCACAAAAACTTACTTTTGAGAAAATAGGAGTTTTAGTAAAATTGGTTATATCAAAATAACAAGACGTTTTTTAACAAGATTTTTTTGAAATTCCTCTTAAATATTTGGGTATTTTATCTACTTTCTGTATATATGTCTTTCTGTCTTTCTGTATATAGTTGATATGTAGGTACCATAACTAAAAAAAACAGTTTTCGTGGGCTGGATCCATTTTGCATAACTACGTCCAAATAATAAGGATTATAGACTACAAACAATAAACTAATAAAAACAATAGGTACTTATTTGTTCATACATAAAAAAAATATTTCTTGAATATTAAAGTATAAATGAGAAATGAACATTTTAAATAAATTTATTTGAATATAAGGCAATATTAGCATTTTGAGCTTTCATAATAAATTGTAGCACCGAGGAACAAACATGCTCCTTACAATATAACATTTGTTTGGCGAGATGACAACAACTACTATATAATAAACAAATTTAAATGAAAAAAATACCTTTACAAGTTCAAATTAGTTCTTTTATTCGTAAAACAAGATCTATGTATCTTTTATATATTTATTGTAAATATATGGAAAAGTACATACAATTGTACATTTAAGGCACCAGAATCCAAATGCATCTCCTTTCAGTCCTATATATAAATTTAATTTTGCCGTTTAAAATCTTAAATGTCACGATATTAGAAATGTCACTAACATTAGACTAGACACCCTTAAATATGAGAGAAAACTTACAGATGAATCATGTTATAATAATATTAAATCAATTATGAATCAATTGGTAATAAATGAGATTACAGATGAGATTCATATGAATCAACGCAAAACCGACTACCTACCACTAAAATTAGTATTAAAAGCTAATGAAGAAATAAATGAGTATATTTAATAAATATAATCGAAATTGTGAAATCGATTCAAAGATCTTAAGTTAGTGGCAAGTGGTTCTTAATAAAGAATTGTGTTTAAATAAATCCTTTGGCAATTTTGAGGCGGTTCGAAGCTACCACTGGATGGTCACTGGAATAGAATAATACATAATTACACATACATACTAATATTATAAATGCGAAAGTAATTCTGTCTGTTACCTTTTCATACTTAATCCGCTGAACCGATTTAGATGAAATGGAGATATTTCCAGACCTGGAGAAGGACATAAGTTTATATCCCGGAAATCATCCCTTAAGACGGTGGTAGTTTGTAATCGAATCATTTCTCACGTTAGAGATATATTTTTATTTTTAAAGTACTTATCTCCTTTTTTATACCTATGTATATATATGTCTATTCCGTTAAAACTTACCTAGGGACGAATTCGAACGAAGCGATTGAGTCGTTAGTATTATATAAAATAAATGCAGACTCGACACTAAAATGAATGTTAGAAAGAAAGAATTCTATAACGTGGTATATTTTAGATGTTTTTTTTAACCAAATATTATCTGTTGTAGACATAATATATGTAATATTGCATATAAATAGTATACAATGAAAAAGGTTTTAATATAATTTAATATAATCAATTTGAATGAAATTATTAATTTTACTAAAATTATACTCACAACGAATCTATTCACTTTGGGCGCAAACGTTTTATTGACGGTCGTTGTTTGCACTTTCATATTTTCGAATTTCTCACGTAAACTGAAAAAAAAGGTTTTACTATGACATGCATAAGACATCTTAAAATAAAAATAAACAACATTGTTTCCTTAAAAATATCTGAATAGCAAACTATACTTTGCATAATAAATCTTGAATCGTCTTGTAATTATCATTAAATCATACACACAAAAAAAAATACAAATCAATTGGTAATACCAATGCTCTTCATAAATTAATTTCATTCAATTTCGATTCAACCTTATGGTCGATGGTGGGAGAAAATAAAAGTACCATTAGGTTAAATTATTAAATTTACCAAATATTTAGTTTAAAAGAAAACTAATTAACGCTTTTACTGGCTTAATTAGATGGGTTGCCACAACAAAAGATTATACATTATTCTAATATATTTGTTGCCATAATAAAAACAAAAACAACCTGTCTTAAAAGAAGCAATTCCAGAGAGCTTACCTCTTAGCAGTCTCTAACTGTGACTCTCCGTCCTCGCACCTCTCTATGACGGAGGGCGGACGCTCGTCTCTCTCCTCTCTCTCATTCTCCGACCAGTTCTCGAAACGGTCTCGGAACGACTTGGTTCGAGCTAGTTGTTGTGCCTGATGTCAGTAATGAATAATGAAATGCATATAATAATATATTGATATATGTAATAAATAATTCAATTACCAATTCAATGGCGAAAATTCATTCTTTTTCTTAGCGTTTTTTTTACCTTTACCTTTTTGTAATTTTTGAAGTTACGTATACTTCTTTTGGCACGTTTGAAAAAATTATGAGTAAAATTTTTATGATGCACGCGCACACCGACAGGCAAAAAGTGACATGATGAAGTCAGCGGCATTCCTTTTACAAACAGAGAGTTGTGACATGCGGGATGAAATCTTTAGCTATTTTTGTTCTGTTACGCCAAAGAAGTATTACTTCTTACGTGCGTACATAAGTACACACACACGTTTTTTTTATAATATCATACCTGTCGGAGGGCTTCATCATCCCTTCCGTAGGGGTGCTCGTCCTCGCTATCGCTGTACTCGGACGAGGACACGTCCAGGTGACGTCCAGCCTCCTCCGGGGGTGGGGGCGTGAAGCATTTTAAGGGTTTCGGACCTGAGAGAGGGTTATTATGTCATATTTGAGCAAATTCTAAGGGCGAAGTACTTAATTTGAAGTTTAAACCGAAATAAGATTTTATATTTGTTTCAATGAATAGGTCAAATTTTAAGAGAAAAATCTACTCATATAACGGAGAATAATTAATTCTAAGTGATTTTAAGTTCACTGTATTTTTTATATTAAAAATTTGTATTTTTAAAACTATAATTTTCCAAGTGTTATACATATATGTAAGTGCATACAAGTGTAAGTATTTAATTCTAGTGCAATTTGGAGTGATGAGTGCTCTCATCTAGATTTGGCTCTGTTTAGAAATATTATGCTGTTTTAGATGCATAAATGTATTTAAGCGCAAGTGTTAAATTTCAGTACAAGTGTAAGTATGCAACTGTAAATAGTAACGTCAGTGTAAGAGTGAAGTACTGAGAGTGCCAGTGAAAGTGTAAGTGAGATTGCATGTCTAAATGTGTGTGTAAGTGTGGTTGTAAGGGTAAATGAGATTGCAAGACTGTTGAAATAGTTCGAGCCGCAGTTCGAGATATATGCTTACATTAATACTTGGCTATCCGCTTTTGTTAAGCTTATAAACATAAAAATATAATATACATAAAAAAAATACAAAATAATTTTAAAAAAGCACGATTAAATAAAAATGTCCTTTTTTTGTAATTTGATACTCATGTTACAATTATGTTATAGCTTTCCGTTCTACAGGTGGTATTATTTATAAAAAAATATTATATAGTCTATAAAATGTCTACAGTATTCATATACATATATCGACTAATTAAAATTAGTCGCTTAGGCTACAAGCGTGCTAAAGAAATGAACTATATGATGAACGACGAATAAGGGCGTAAGTGTAAGTGTGAGTGGAAGTGTAAATCCAAGTGTAAGTGTCCTCACCCAGCGGCTCAGCGTCCACGCGCTCCTCCATCTGCCGGAACACGGAGATCATGCGCGAGGCGGTGTGGCGCGCGGCCGCCAGCCCCGCGTCCGCCGCGCCCGCGTCCGCGCGCACCACGCTCGGCTCGTGGTACACGTCCGGCGACGGGGACTTTGCACGCTGCGTGCACGGTACACGTCAAAATAGGCAAATATTCTTATAGATACGTTATAACGGTTAGTATGAAAATCAAATCTTTGAAGTCCTCGGCATTTCTGTAGTATAATATGCATGTATTATACATAGAAACCGTATCAAAATCCGTTGCGTAGTTTTAAAGATCTAAGCATACATAGGGACAGACAGACAGCGGGAAGCGACTTTGTTTTATACTATGTAGTGATTGTACAACATTATTGAGTTTATATATCAATCAACAACTCATCATTCCTGTATATGTATATGACGGACGAGGATTTTGTTACCTTTTTCTGCTATGAAACCTTAGAATTGTTGGAAGTCTATATGTTGTTTAATTTACATTTTTATTGCTTTTAAAGTGATTTTAAAATTTAGAGTAGAGATATAGTCTCGAGCGGGGTCGAGACGCCATCACGACATTTTTTCACAGTATTTTTTAGTACCCCTCAAAAGAAGCTTTCTGGTAAATTTTAAGTTTATTGAATCACTAGTTCAAAACCGCTCTTTTTTGGGTTTTGCTCATAACTTTCTTAATAATGGTCGAAATTAAACTTTTTTTTTCAAAATTTTTGTATTTGGATGACCTTTACAAAAAAAATATTTAAAATGTTTTTAATCGCGATTTTTGAATTTTATGTTTTCAATCGTGTTACCTTCGATTTTTTTGAAAATTTTCTATTTTAAAGTTCAATCCATCATTCAACTTTTAATCTCGGTCCGGTAGTGGGCCTTCTATAATTACAATTTTTTGTTGATTTTTAATATTTTTTTTAAGATACACATTACACACAGTTTTAAAAACACGATTGAAAACACGATTAAGAATTCAAAAGTCTCAATTAAAACATTTTAAATGTTTTTTTTTTTCATATTTCTTTATGTAAAGGTCATCCAACACCAAAAATTTTGAAAAAAACTGAATTTCGACCATTATTAAAAAAGTTATGAGCAAAAAAAAAACAAATAAGTGGTTTTTTTTGAAAATTCGATTTTTTTGATCCAGTGATCAAAAAAATCCCAAAATTTACCAGGCAGCCTCTTTTGAGGGGTATAAAAATACCAAAATATTAAGAAGTTCAAAAATAAAAATTATGATGCCCCATATACTCTATTCCATACTAACCGTTAAAACGTAACCTAATAAGTTTCTAAAGTATCACACACACACACTCACACACACATCTGGACACACAAACAGACGAACTATTGAGGTAGCATCATACGTCTTCACAGTCCACATAGGTCTCGAAAGTCCCACAGTCCACAGCCACACACAGACGTACCTGCGGCTGTCGCGGCGGCGTCATGCGGAAGGGCTTGCGCTCGGGGGCGGACTCCGGCCGGTAGGTCTCGAAGAAGCGGAATCGGTCGGAGATGTCCGCCGTCTCTATCTTGACGTCCTCGGGCTTGTCCGCCGCGCGGACTATGTCCTTGGGCACGAACGGCTACAGAACGGAACGTTTTGTGTGTACGACATCTATACTAATATTATAGAGAGGCAGAGTTTGTTTGTTTGTTTGAGTTGAACGCGTTAATCTAATGACTCAGGAACTATTAATCCGATATGAAAAATTCTTTTTGCTTTAGATAGCTGGTTTATTGAGGAAGGCTATATATAGGCTATATATCATCCCGGAAAAAATTCCGTTTACCGTGGAATAGATTTGTTTTTGTTTAGGGATGAACCCCAAGTGAAGCGAGGATGAGTCGCCGGTTTTAAATAAAATAAAAATATTTTTTCGGATTTTTTTTGGTTCCCGACGTTTCGAATGCTTTACAGCAATCATAGCCACCGAAGACACTAAAGTTTTAGACGTCTCAAAAGCATTATATAGTAATTACAACATCCGATGTCGGGAACCAAATGTCAAAATAAATCTAAAAAAAAAAACTCGAAAAGATCCATAGGAAACATACATACACACACATTACACACATCGATGTTTATATTTATACATAACCATATACATTAATAAACCCACTGAAAACCCTATATTAGATCAACTCGATGGTATCAAATTATCATAATACCACCGAAATTTCACTTACAAAGTTCAAAATCGATATCATAAAAAGAAGACTAAAATCGATTTTCAAAATCTAATTACGATTACATATTCGAATAAAGCTAGTAAAAACGAGATAATAAATATACTTACAATCTCCTTTCTTTTGGGTGGTTCTTGTACCGGTGGCGAGAGTGGCGCCATATGCTTCGCATTCGCGTCTAATTCCAAGAAAATGGACCTAGACTTTTTGGCAATACCTGAAAAAGAAGGATACAAATTAGTGCATCTGCTTATTAAAAAATAACTCAAAAACTGACTCACTGAAAGATAATATGTACACTACCTAAGCTTTTTGAAAATTACAGGAGATTTTTGAAATTTTATCTATTAGATAGATAATAATAATGTTCTAATAACCGATATCAGGGGTCTGATCCCGATTGAAGGGATGCACATGCCCAGCACTGGGACGTTAAAAATGGCTGATACAAACCCATATCTATGACAATAGCCAATCTCACTACCAACCAACTGTACGTATTATAGTATTGTGCGTACGAGGGATAGCGAAAAAACTAGGGCACTCTATTTTTTCTCTCACTATCACTCTACCTCTCTTACTTTCTCTTCTGTCGCTATAACTTGTACAAATTTACGATCGATTTGTCAACTTCAAGGTACTACTGAGTATTTTATAACGGAAAACCCCAGTAAGTAATTTTGCACAAGACTCAAACATAGGACTTTACGACCTGTATAGCTATAGCAATTAGACCACCGAGAATCTAAAGAAGTTAAATAGAGAATTAAAATGTCTTATAGAATTCGTTCATTTATTCATGGTAAATCCCATGGGATTTAAGTCTTTCAGTCTCAAGTCTCAAGTCATTAAAATAAAAATATAACAGTGAACATTACTGATCCAACACGTAAACATCTCTAATGGTACTGAATCAGCATCAGCAAGATCCTCTGAAAATCCCATAATTTTTCCCAAATATGGTCAAAAAGTACTATAATGAAAACAACCACTATAAGTAGAACTCACCCTCATTGAAAAGCGATGGATCATCGAGTTCCCTGTTCTTGGGCGGTTGGTTCTCATCGTTGAAAATCTCACCGTTCTCAAACCGCTGCTTTATTGCTCGAGCTTTTTCCGCATCTAAATCTAATTCTTTAGCTATTTTATCCGCTGAAGTTACACCTGAAAATAAAAGTAAGCTTCATATTTGTATACTTTAAAGTCCACTAGTTTTTATACGACGTTTCTCTCATCAGTTTGAGGCAGTTTGTTTCTCTCGCTAATCTCAGGAACTACTAATGCGATTTGAAAAAATATTTTTGCATTAGATAACCCATTTTAAATATTCGTAATTTGAAAACCTGTCACAAAAAACTATACTGCCGAAAAACTTTTTTTTTCTAAAAGATTTATGTATGGACTAGGATCTCAAACAAATATCTCACTCACTTTGCTCGCACTGCATCACTGATTGCTCGTACATTTCTTTGATCTTCGCTTGCTTTCCCTGAAATAAAAAAAAGAAACTTAGCCAATAAATAATAATATATAAAAAAGCAATAAACCATTTAAACATGACTATTATTTATGAACTAGCGGCTCACTCTCGCTTCGCTCGGGTTCACCTCTGGAAAAACAAAAACAAATCTATCCCTCGGGAACTGTATATATTTCCGGGATAAAAGTAGCTTATATGTTACTTCAGACTATAATCTATCTCTGTGCCAAATATCATCCAGATCCGTTCAGCCGTTTTGGCGTGAAAGATTAACAAACATCCATACATAGTCACAAATTTTCACATTTATAATATTAATAATAATACGGATGTCATAGTTCGGAGGTTTGATTACCGCTAGAAACAAATTAGTATAATATACAAGATCAATATATTTTTGACGCCATTTAACTTCGCGAAACAGAAATTAAAAGCTTTATCTATGAAAATGAAATTTGACAAGTACATAGTATATAGGTGATGTCAGTTAAGGAAGAATTTTGCGACAAGACCAAATCAAAGAGGATTTAAAGATAATCGTAAGTTTTGATGGAAGTCTTGTGCCATTGCCGCTATCCATACACCTACAGATATACATACATAAATATGATTTATTCTGGTTACATATAAACCAAAAAAACGGACCGCCGGATACACTAGTCTAACTTTAAGTCCACATATCACATACAATACTTACCAAAAACAATCGATTACGTATATTTTGTATCTCCTGCTTCCTCTGGTTGTGTCGCTCCGTATTGTCGTTACCGTTTTCGAAGCGACCGACCAGCTCGTTCATGTCGCAGAGTGCAGTTTGTTCTCGAATAGTGTTATGTGCGTACGATTTCTTCAGGACGGAGTCTTCGTCTATAGAGAAACGGGTAAAATAAGGAAAAAATTCAAAAGCATGGTGATCAAAAATTAAAATAAATCCGCGAAAATATGGTTTTATTTGAAACTACTATATCATTTTATGGATTTTATTTGAAATGATCAAAACATGTTAATCTTTATTTCCGTCCCTCCTTCTCTTACCTTCTTCATCTTCCTGCTCACTCGAGCTGTGTTCTACGGGAACTCCATTCAAGTACTCATCAGATACGCCAATGTCCATGCCCTTCGCCTTGAACCTAATAACAATTATAAATAACTATATTGAGACGTTAACACACAGCACTATCTAGTTCCATGATAAGCTACGAGGCCTGTTTTATGGATACCAGGTAGTTGATACACTACACATATATAACTTTAAATACATACATATTATAAATATAAGCACCCATGATTGGAGTACACACATTCGTGCTCATCATACAAATGAATGCCCCTACCAGGACTCGAACTCGCGTCCGCTGGCACAGTAAGTAAGGTCACTTCACACTGAGCCAAACGTGTCATCAGTTAATTACAACAATTAATTACATAATACTGTATTTTTTCTATTCTCATGTTGTTACGGAAAAATTATCTCTTTCTTTCGAGTCTTTTTTCAACCGTACCTTGATCGATTTCGGGTACGATAGTCAAGCGTCTTGTACGCTATGTATATGCTAACGCTATGTACCCAAATATAAGTGCACTCTCTATCATTTTAACACTTAATGTCTGATAGGAAGAAAGATCGATACGAGAAAAAGATCAGGCACAGGAGCGACAGCTTTTCATACTTCGAGCAACGAAGGTGTAACATACATACTATGTATTTATTTGTAGCAATTTTATATTATATTACTTTTTTGAGTGTATATTTTTTATTTATAAATAAGAACTTCTCTGATAGCATATATATATATATATATATATATATATATATATATATATATATATATATATATATATATATATATATTACTAAATCAGATTCTTACGGACTTTTCGAAGGACGTGTGAAGTCTGCCAAGCCGTACTTTACTAACGTAGGACATAAATAAGGCTGAATTACACCGTTTGTAACAACCAATCTGCAGAACGGGAAAATCGATTATTACTACGCGAACGGAATCGCGTGTAAAAGCTAGCGTTCAATACAAATATTCGTCAAAATATTACAGAATCGAACCCACGACTAATGGTATTCGATACTGCTCGAGCGAGTGTCACTTAAACACATGCCAAGCCGCGATTTTCATCTTATTTCATATGTTTTTAATGTTTTATTTTTATTGTTTAAAGCCCAAAGATGATTTCTTTCGCTTCGAGAATCTTTAATTAAACACTAGTGGTGATATCTGGTGTTTATATATTTCATAAGAAATTTCGTGGTATATTTATATACCAGAAAAAAAAACATAAAAGTGAAAACAAATACCATGTTTACAAAGGATGTCTTATCTATACATATAATAAAATTGTAACTAAGCCGAATCTGTACATTAAATATTTTTTTTTGAAAATCTTATTGAAATAGACATTGTTATTGATACAGAGGCCGAATCTATAGTTTTTAGAATTTTTGTATGTTTATCTGAAACGAAAAACCCCTGAAGGGATTTTGATAAAATTTGGTATGCTGATAGCTGATTATCCAGGTAATATATGGGGAAATATCTCATCTCTGAGAAATCTATACTAAGCATTAAAACGTAAGTAGGGACGAACCCGAACGGAGCGTGGATAGTCGCTAGTTTACTTATACATACCCGATTATAATTGTTAAAAGGTTTGTTTCAAATTAGAACAGACTAATGTAATTTATTACAGACAGGTAATTCACAGCCCAAAGAGTGATATGGGGTTCAGATTGGAGTTTCCGAGGGATATATACTTATTATTTTATTTAGTTGTTCATTTATACATTTAATTATATATATATTTTTTATTTTAATTAGGCATATAAAAAAATAATTGAAACAAAAGTACCTATACAAGTTTTTGGGATCTAGTAAAAGCGACTCACGCTTCACCAATTAACATTTTTTTTCTGATCATTGAATATTTGACACTCACCCATACATTTTAAATAAAAAACTTCACTTTCACAGAACAAAGTATCACAACTACTCCACGCTGAAACGCTTACTGAGTTGATGGAAGACTGATATACTTTCTTTTTTAAGCCGACCGCTTTAAATTTACAATGAACTAAAATACCGTAACCGTTATTACTTTAGGTTAGGGTTCAAATTTGTAGTAAAAATATTACAAGGTTGGTCATTTAGGATGTTATCACAAAAGGAAATGCTCATCTGAATTTAATTCGACGTTATTTAATGGTGACCGATACATTGCGCGTTTTTTTCCTACAATCTATATTTTTTTATAATCGACATTCAATCATATTTAATATTGAAAATTTGAGAAAAACATATATTCATGAACATAGTCTTATAGAATTTTACCTACCTACATAAAAAAAAACTGTTTCTATTTTTTTTATTGATAACACCTCGTCAAAAGCTACTAAATATAAAAAAAAAGAAATTCGCTTAACAAACAGAGAAGTTAAAGATACTGAACTGTTGTGTCTTTACATATTTATATATAGATGTTCGAATTAGCTCAATAAGGTTTTCAGAGAAAATAGGGCCATTAACACACAGCGCCATCTAGTTCCATGGTACGCTACGAGGCTTGTGTTATGTAAATGTATACCAGATAGTTGATACACTACACAGTACACATATATAACTTTAAATACTTACATATTATAAATATAAACACCCATGACTGGAGTATAAACATTCGCTCATCACATAAATGAATGCCCACAGCGGGACTCGAACCCGCGATTGCTGGTACAGCAAATACCACTACTCTAGCAGGGTCACTACAACTTGAGCCAAACGTGTTGTCAAGATAAAAGTTGCCGGGAAATTGGCGTAATCAAGAAATAAGAACTAAATAATATATACAAACAATAACAAAACTAAATAACAATAAATTTGTGTAATCAAGAAGTAAGAACTAAGGGTGACCTTGTAAAACTGAGAAATGTACAAACATACATACATACTTAAGTATATGTGTACGTATGTATGTACGTATATCTAAATTATTGTAGTGTAATTTTAATTATATCTGAGATCATCAATTACGTTTACGCGGAAAATGATAAGAATTGTATAGTTTCACGAAAAAGCTTTCCTTAATAACAATTTCTAAATATTTCCTCAACTCTAGGCAAATTTTATAGTAATTTATTACTTAATTTATTAGAAATCTTTGCCCAATACTTCAAAAACTAAAAGGAGGTAATGTATACGTTACTTTGATGCTGTGATAAAAGCCACATGCTCTCTTAGCCCACATGTATTGAGGATGTAAAAATAGTCCGATGACGTAAAATATTAGACACAATTCCACGTGGATTGGAATAATTTGATACTTGAAAATGTACTATTTTATATTTTTTGACATTTCATTTATTGGGTGAAAGCCAAAAGACGAATCAACCTCACTTTATTTGTGATATTTTATGAAGTCTTTTAACATTTAGCTATAGTTTTTAAACTTTTTTTTTATTTTAAATGAAAAAAAAAACAGCATGTACAATTTTAATTTTTTATATATATATATATATATATATATATATATATATATATATATATATATATATATATATATATATATATATATATATTTAATACTTCTTAATCTTTATAATATTAGTATAGATTGACAACCCTAAATTATTTACTGAAAAGTTTGTTATAAAATTCTTTTAGCAAATACACAAAGTATTTAAAAGAATCCATAAACCTTTATAAGATACAAATATAAGGTTATTATTTTGGTTTATGATATATTATAATTTACTATGAAATAATATATGAAAGCTATATCTTTTGCAATTAATTAAGTTTTAAATATATTATATGTTATATATCTATTTATTTTCTGACAAAATCAGTAGTTTTAGGGTTCTGGCGTACCAGTGTATCAAAATTGTTCACATATCTGTATTTTACAAAGGAACTGTACACTGAGGCTTAACAGTGACTTCAATTCATTGTGTGTCATGAATTTGTGTATAATATGATTAGACTACTGAATCCAAAATACACTTTTGTATATATGACTATGGATCTATATAAATTGTATTGCAATTGTTAATCTATACAAATAATAAAATTCTGAGTCGAATCTGTACAATAAATATTTTTTAGAAAATCTTATTGAAATAGATATTAATATCGATACAGAGGCTGAATCTATAGTTTGTAGAAATTTTGTTTGTCTGCTGTGTGTGACCGTATCACGGAAATACTCTTGGAGGGATTTTGATGATAGCTGGTAATCCGGGTCAACGTATAGGATACTTTTTACTGCGGGAAAATATATATAAATTGAAAAAAGTTAAAAATATACTCGAAATATAAATATAATAAAACTATGTACTAAGCCAATCATATCACAACCCTTTATTTGAGATAAATAAGGTACAGGGGTCTGACTACTTTCGCCGTGTATGAATAGAAAGACGAGAGAACAACCTCTGCTATACAAGCGCTAATACAAGGTTCCGACTAACTACTCGATAACGGATATAGAGTGAAAATATGTGTCTATGTATGTATGTATGTACATATGTATATTGTGTATCTAATAGGTAGAAATATATTAATCCCTCAACGACCACGGGCACACCGGTGTTACAGTTAACAATGAATTTCTTAGAAATTTAATTAATTTTTTAAAAATTTACCAGGAGTCAAATGTCATATCAGGAGTTAAATGGATAGCAGTGGTAGTACAGTGGTAACACGCTCGCTGGGAAACCGAGTCAAGCGGGTTCAAATCCGGGTGTCTCACCTCTGATATTTCCATGTGCGAATCATTTCTAATATGAACAGAACATCGACAGGAGAATATCGTGAGATAACCTGCATGTCTGAGAGAACCTAGCAAGTTTTCGAAAGACATGTGAAGTTCGCCAACTCGCACTTGGCCAGCGTGGTGGACTATGCCCTGATCCTCCTCGTACTGAAGGGAGGTCCGTGCCCAGCAGTAGGACGTTAGAAAAGGGCTAAATACATTAAGAAAAAAACAAACTCACTTAGCCAACTTGGACAACAAAGCGGTACTCCTCTCCCGCGGCGCGCGCGGCTCCCGCGCGACCGGCTCTTCCTGCTTCGCTTTGCGCTCGAACACTTCGAAACGCGACTTCACGTCTAGAGACGCCAGCTCTTCTAGACCTAGGTCTGGTTTGTCGGACGCTGTATGGAAGATATATAATGTATATAACCAAAATAAAAAAAAATGGAATTAAGATATGTGAGTTAGTCGGCATAGATACACAAAAGAAAGGGTTCGTCTTGCCCCTTAGATTTGCGATTGAACACTTTGAGCCGCGACTTCACGTCTAAAGACGCCATCTCTTCTAGACCTAGGTCTGGTCTAGGACGATATGTTATAAAACGAATGTTACAAAAAATAAAAAAAAATAGACTTGAACGTATGTAAATACAAAATAATATATAAAGTTTAAAAAAATGTCACATATGTATATGAAGTAACTAAAATGTGTAATATATTACCTTGAAAGCTTTGGTAAATTTTTCGCGTGGAACTTGGATTATTATTAACAAATAATTGATTATAGTGTGGCCGATCCCTTGAAAACTTAAATAAATGAATAAATATGTTGGGACATTAACACTATGAGGCTTGTGTTATGGATACCAGATAGTTGATACACTACACATATATAACTTTTAAATAAGTACATATTATAAATACAAACACCTATGACTGGAGTACAAACATTCGTGCTCATCACACAAATGAATGCCCACAGCGGGACTCGAACCCGTGACCACTGTCACAGCAAGTAGGTACTACAAACTGAGCCAAAAGTGTCGTCTTTGACAACTTACTTTGATAAAAGAAAAAAAAAATTTTTAACATATTTATTTACCTCTTACAACATCCGGGGGTAATTCGACCGGTTGACTCTCGCAAATAATCATCTGATGTTTTTTGGGGGCAGCTGTAACAAACAATTTCCTTATAATGTAGAAAATTATAAAAAAATATTGTAAAAATCTTCATCTAATTTATTTAAAAGTTTAATTAATTTTTTGTCTTTCTCAAGCATTTTGTTTATATAATCGTATAATTCATAAATACTTTATATGTTATATAAATATTTTATATCTACCCTCGCTATTATATATTTTTTTAATATATTTCATATTTATATATTTTTTCGATTATATAGTTTCACAGGTTATTATATAGACAAACAAACAAATTCTTGTGCTTCTTTAGAGTTATAAATGAAACATTACTAAATATAAGATTATATAAGACATACATATATATACACACACACAACCAAACTCATACATGCACACACACTTCACTCACAAATACTGCAATTATCAACAATTTCTATAAGTTAATATGATTTTTTTTTTGTAAATCATAACTTTTTTTTGTCGAATATTTTGTTTTATGTATTTTTGATATTTGAAAATCTATTTTTTTTTAATTAATTTAGAGGCGGGCGTTGATAACTGCGACTAAGTTGTATAACTAATGCAGTTTATGATTTTATATGCCATAGAAAGAATGCCATACAAACTGTTTATGATATTATACACTCGCCGGCATATTTAGCGGAACACAAAGAAGGTCCATTATTAAAAAAATATGGTTTTATTTTAGAATCTACTTACTACACTTCTTTTGTTATTTAAAGTTTCATTTGTTTTACTTAAAATGAGATCACATTAAAAACAGATTTTACGAGTAAAGGCTATTTGTGAAAAATGGTACATTTTTGAACTTTTCATATAACCGGGAAAAGTGAAAATTAATATTAAAATAACAATTAATTAAATTAGAAAAATGGTGATTAATATCGCGTATTTTCTCCACGTGCTCTTATTAAAGTTTCTACCCGTCTAGGCATACTGAGAATGATGTTATCGATGGTCTCCTGGGATAGTCTCCGCCATTCCTCAACTACGGTGATTCGCAGTTCACCCACGTTGGCAGGAGCTGGAATTCTGGACTTAACTTTTCTTTTCAGCAAGTCCCAAACGTGCTCTATTGGGTTCATATCTGGTGATCTCGCCGGCCGCTCCATAACAGTGATATTCATATCATTAAGATAAGCTTAAGTTACCCGAGCGGTATGCGGCCGAGCATTATCCTGCATAAAAACAAAACCGTTACCGATATATGGGGCAAACGGTACGACATTTTCTTCTAAAACTTCTCTGATATAGCGGTCTGCAGTCAGACTCTCTCTGTCAATCACTACCAAGTCTGTGCGAGCTCCCAAACAAATGCCCGCCCAAACCATTATTGATCCACCACCGTATGAAACTGTAGTTTCAAAGTTTGTCTGAATGTATCGTTCTCCTTTGCGTCTGTATATTCTTTGCCTGCCGTCAATTTGATTTAAGAGAATTCTACACTCATCACTAAACAATACCTTACTCCATTGGTCCGCGTTCCAAAGTCGATGTTCCTGAGCAAAAGTTAACCTGTTTCTACGATGATTTACCTCGAGCCTTGGAGCCTTGGCGGGCACAAATGAACCCAAACCAGCTTCTTCGAACCTTCTTCGTACCGTACGCTCACTTACGGTTACACCCCGCACTGCTTCTAACTCATGTCGGGCTTGGACGGCTGTCAAACGGGGGTTCCTACGTACACGAAGCCGAATGAAACGGTCATCCCTACTCGAAGTGCGTCATTTCTGCCTTGTCCTGCTTTTCTCACATAAGTACCGGTCTCCCTGAACCGTTGGATACTGCGATGGATCGTTGAAACTGGTCGACGAAGATCTCTGGATATCACTCTGTAGGTTTGACCATTTCTTCGCATTTTGAGTGCCCTGGCAATCTCCGTTGGGTCTAAGTCAGGCATAATTCAGTCCTCAACTCCAAAAAGATACGCGATTAAAAAAAAACTAACAAAAAACAGTATTTCAATGAAATTTTAAATCAAACTCAGAAGGAAGAAATACTCGAAGTTCGCTCCAGATAAAAAAAGAGATAAAATTAAAACACTTGCATAAAATGTGATGTTCAGTGGTTTTCTTAATTTGAAAATATTTCTTTTTAAATTAAATGACGTATAAACCAGCCAGCAACCTTATATGATACTGATATCAAACCTTTATTTTATGTTCCACTAAATATGCCGGTGTGTTTATATGCCAAAATGATGTTCTCCTATACATATAATAAAATTCTAACTAAGTCAAATCTGTACATTAATTATTTTTTAGAAAATCTTATTGAAATAGACATTATTATCGATACAGAGGCCGAATCTATAGTTTTTTGAAATTTTTGTCTGTCTGTCTGTTACCGCATCACAGAAAAACCACTAGACAGATTTTGATGAAATTTGGTATAGTCATAGCTGATTATCCAGGTCAACATATAGGATACTTTTTACCGCACAAAAATATCTCATTTCTGAGAAAAAATACAAAAACTGGTTAGAATACGGTTAAAACGATGATACTATATAGATTTTAGCAAGTTAACTTACTAAATATGTCAAAAACTATTAAAAATAGCTAATCTTGAAAAGGTATATCAATAGCACTATTTTATTCATTAAAAAAATTATTTTAATGAATATTTATTTTTGTATTATCTAGATATTTGTCAATAGATGTCGCCATGTGTCTTTAACATACGTAGTTTTAATTCCAAAAAATTGAATGTACTAATTCGACCTTTCTATGATTTTATTAGAATTACTACTAAATTACCCGCGGCTCCGCCCGTGTTTAAATTATCAAAAAACAATCATTTTGGCTTTATAAATTAGTTACATCTATAGATACATAAAATTTAATGAAGCAGTATCTGTGCTTTAAATATTTTTTCGAAAATTTTATTGAAATACACATTGTTATCGCTAACAGAGATTTTTTGTCTGTCTGTGACCGCATCACAGAAAAATCACTGGAGGGATTTTGAAGAAGTTTGGTATGGTAATAGCTGGTTATCCGGGTCAACTAATATACTAATACGAGTATACTAATATATAAAACCTAAAAATTTGGTTTTGGTCAAATGAACGCGGGCGGAGCTGCGGGCAATGCTAGTAGTAAATAAATAAAAATAAATAAGATCTTGTCAACATTAATGGTCAACGTGCCTGCCATTAACGCATAGACAATTTATAGCATAAAAATGTTCTAAATTCTACTTCAACACTCCAGATAAAAAATACCCAACTATTAAATTTTGAAACGAAAAAAGACAGTTAAAAAATCAGCAAAATACATCTAACAATGATCCGAGCGTGAAAGCCTTTGAATAAATTAAATATCTTCATCCGAGAATCGAACCTGAAACTGGCTATATTAATATAAGGAACTGACCATCAAGCTCGTCATCCCCATCGACAGGTTTAGGTTCAAACAGCTGTTTGAAATGCGGCTTGCAATACAATGCTGTATGGTCGCTTTGATATGTCTCAACTCTGGAACAAAAATTATTCACTACATATTATAATCAAATCACTGTACAGATAAATAAAATTGAAGTGTCTGTTTGTAATGTCAAAATAACAGGTTTTTACAAAATTCATATGAAAGTATATACGGTACTTATAATTAAAAAAAACTCTATATTAAAGAAAATTTCATGGGACCACTTCGGGATCTATCTTTTTTTTTATGGTATTTAGTGACATACGAGCTGACAGCCCACCTGATGGAAAGCGGTACCTGTCGCCCTAAGCATCTACGGTTCATGCACTTAGGGTTCATGTTACAAAAATGCAGAACCGCAGGTGCGTTGTCACTGTGAGGACTAAGATGATATGCCTCTTGCCTGTAATTGCGCTGGCTACCTAATCTTTCAAACTGGAACACAACAATGTAATCATTGTTGCTTGGCGGGAGAAATAGATAAGTGGGTGGTACCCATCCAGTCCGACTCCTCAGGCTTGACAGAGTCCTACCACCGGTCAATAGAATACTCTACAACGCTAGACCATCGAGGCATTTTATACGTACATACATACATAAAAATACTGTAGTGAAATTACATAAATAGCAATACTCACGTGAGTTGTTTATTGCACTGTACACATCTAAAGCACTCCTTGTGCCAAGCTCGTTTCTCCGCTTTGATGCGTTCCATTGCGTACACTGGACGGGAACATTTAGCGCATGTGGGGTTTTCATTGTCCGCTTTCATTTTCTTGCACAACTTTTCTGAGCTTTTGGACTGTTGAAAATATAAATTTGTATTATAATAGTAATAATTAATTCGTATATTTTAACAATAATATTATCTATAATATTTACTAATATTATAAAGAGGCAGAGTTTGTTTGTTTCAACGCACGAATATCAGGAACTACTAATCCGATTTGAAAAAATCTTTTTGCATTAGATAGCCAGTTTATGGAGGAAGGCTATAGGCTATATATATATATATATATATATATATATAATATATATATATATATATATATATATATATATATATATATATATATATATATATATATATATATATATGTATTCCATACTAACCGTTAAAACGTATCTAGAGACGAAACCGGGCGAAATGAGGGTGAGTCGCTAGTCTATGATGATATAATAAAGATCAAGAAAGAAGTGTTTTTGTTTGAACACGATAATCTCTGAAATTATAAGTCGGATTTGAAAAAAATTTTGCATTTGATAGCCCAATTTTTGAAGAAGGTATTGGCTATCTAATTTCACGGTACGACTTTTCAGATGGAGAGTCATAGATACATAAATACACTGCGCGAGCGGAGCGCGGGAAGAGTCATACTTATAGCTTATTCTAATATAATCTTTCTCTTTGTTTGGGTTTTATCTATTATAAAGTCGGGTTAGTTACACTATTTATAACTCAAGAACTGTTTTTTCTTATTAGTACCGTATATAATTCCATATGTACTTAGTGAAAAGCTGTTTTTTTACGTAACAAACAGACACTTCAATTTTATTTATCTGTTGAAAATGACACTTCACATTGACATTCCTAATTTCAGGTTACCTTATTCTATCTTGGGACTCGAACCCGCGAACTATGACAACGACGAACGAACAAATAAGTACCTAGTCATGCCTCAGACTAAGGAATAATATAGACACAGTGCCAGAACTACACATGAAGCCAAACAATAAAGTTTAACTAAGTGATTAATAAAAATATATTATATAATAGCTAACGAAAATTATTATGTACTAGCGACTTACCCTCGCTTCGCTCGGGTTCGTCTCTAGCTTGATTCCCCATACAAACTTTCATCCCCATTTTCACCCCCTTAAAGGATGATTTCTGGGATAAAAAGTATCCTTCCCAGGGTCTCAACTATCTTCTTACCAAATTTCCTCTAAATCGGTTCAGTAGATCCAGAGATTACCCCCTACAACGTCACAAACTCACAAACTTTACCTCTTTATTATATTAGTATAGATAATAAAGAAGAAATATTAAATTAGTTAATATTATGCTATCTCTCTTTTGATGGTAAAAGAACTAATGCTTAAAAATACAAAAGAATATAGTATTATTCTTATTACTCATATTTTATTCTCAAAAATTGTATATTAATTTAACTAACAACCATGTAAAACATCCTCAATTTTTTAAAGAAAGTAAGCGATCTGTATTTCGTACGAGAAAATCAAAGTATGGTAGCATAAACAGCAAATTAAGCTACCATTTTTGACTTCGACATTTACTTTGGCAGACTCCGTTTTTATAATACTTAAGTCTAAAAGTCAGGAATACACCATTTCACCACCAAAACTAATATACATACCTTATGACACAAAAGATCATATAAAAATTTATACATAATTATCAACATTCAAACAAACTCGAACTAAGATATAACTTATTCACATAACAACTGTCACTACAAATAACTAATTAATTTACTGCTTTGATTTGCTTATCCAAAAATTTGAGTTCTGTCAATATAAATTGCTTTGAGTTTGTATAAATCAACACTTATGGAAAGTAAAGACTACCAACAGTTGGGAAAGAAAATCTGTCAATGACTGAGGCAAATTCTAAGAAGAACTTAATGTACTTATTAGGAATATAGCGTAATACCTATATAAAGGATTATTATACTCTCCTCTTCATTGAACCTAATTAAGTTTTTCTTCAACTATCTTCTTTGACGTCATAATCAAATCAAAGATGACGCACCATGTTAGTTAAAGTGTAAATAATGTCATTATATCAATGTTCCGATACATTTGACTAGCGACTCACCCTCGCTTCGCTTTGCTTAGATTTCTCAGAGATGAGATATTTTCCCGCAGTAAAAAGTATCCCTTATGATGATCCGGATAACCAGCTATCACCATATCAAATTTCATCAAAATTCCTCTAGTGGTTTTTGCATGATGCGGTAACAGACAGACAGACAAAAATTCAAAAACTATAGGTTCGGCCTCTGTATCGTTAAGAGGATTGTGAAGTGCCGATACGCGGCGAGAGTAGGTATTTTAAAAAATGCTATCTGTTTCATACCGCTTTGCATCCCCCCGGCAGTGAACAACACAAATACAATATACGCAAATTCTCACGCACACTATGATAGCAGCAGCCGGTGACGCGCGGGCGCTCGCGGGGGGTGGGGGCGGCGCGACTCGGCGCAAGAGCAATTTCAAAGTTTATCTAATATCTACGGTTTGCGTACAATATATTATATTCCCTACAAGTTACATCGCACCTATTCATAAACTGAAATAACTCTAAATTACAATTTTGTGCCGAACATCATTTAAAATTTGACTTGTTTAGATTGATGACTTCAAAAGATCATAAAAAATAAATAGGTGGTTTAGATCAATTACAAAAATCTCGTTCCAAAAGTTGAAAGTTTTAGAATTTTTTGTTGTTTATGTACTAATAGACCAATCGGAATCCTTTTATTTTTAAAAGAATTTTTTTATTGAAAACCTAAAGTTTTATGATTTTAAAATGCTAGCAGGTATATAAGGAATAGAAATTCATAAAATGACCTGATCATGAATGATGATGATTTACGATTTTTTAACAAATCTATGACTAAAACTTAATTTTTTAAAATATATTTTTAACTAATGAATAAACAAGATTAGATTACGAATGAATTTCATTTTTTTCTGTAATTGCCCTAAAATCAATTTTTTCAGAAAAATCAATAAAATTTACTCCATAAACTAATAAATATATATATATATATATATATATATATATATATATATATATATATATATATACACCTAGTGTTCTTACACGATGACTATACAATATTTTTATATTTTCAAAAAGACGAAAAGAATGAGCCCTATTTGAAAATTGAATGAATTTTTTTTAAAATGTAAACGCCCACTTGAAGTTGAAGTTGGGGGTGATTTTCAGCCTATCGAGACCATAATACATACTTTTCTCGGAAACGGAAAATTTCTGTAAATATTACAATTTTTTTTATTATATGTATTTCGAAGATTACATTCGCTTAGTTCCATGGAAATCAAAAGATAATTCTAGAAATTAAAAATAAAAAACTCAAGATAAATTTAAAAACAGAGTTTTCTGCAAATATCTCGAAATCTTTGAGGTTATCGTAGTAAGTGTTATTTATAAAAGTTGTAGATTTTTACTAGATCTTTAACATTTGTACAAATTATTTTTCGATAGAACGTCACAGTAAGCCGGAAATTGAAAAAAACTATTTTTCAACGCTTTGCGTCCTCCAATTTCTCGGGTGTAGCTGGACAGAGGGGGCATTTTACGAATTTCTAATCCTTACCTGCTAACATTTTAAAATTATAAAACTTCAGGTTTTCAATATTTTGTTCCCAGATTCCGATTGGACTATAATACTAGCTTACATACCAAATTTAAGCTTTCTAGGACTTCAGGAAGTACCCTAAGAGATTTGATGATCATCTGTGAGTCAGTGACGAAATCGGAGTTTTTTAGATATCAATAAAATCTAATGTAAAAGAGCTATGCAATTGAAACTTTTTATGTTTAGCTAGCATTGCCCGCGTTCACTGTTCATATGACCAAAAACCAAATTCGTAGGTTTTACATATTAGTATACTCGTTAGTACATTGCAGTTTTGTATTTTTCTCAGAAATGAGATATTTTCCCGCGGTAAAAAGTATCCTATATGTCGATGCGGATAACCAGCTAGCACCATACCAAATTTCATCAAAATCCCTCCAGTGGTTTTTCTGTGACGTGGTAACAGACAGACAGACGAAAATTCAAAAAACAATAGATTTGGCCTCTGTATCGATATTAATGTTTATTTAATAATATTTTCCAAAAAATATTTAATGTACAGATTCGACTTAGTTACAATCTATACATACGGGCATAATAAAATTCTAAGCTTTGGATTGAATCCTTTCAGTATCGATCGATATATCGATATTACCTTCTCCTCCCTAGGAGATAATAATATCGATAGCACCTTCAACATCACTACAGTCTACAAAATGCCCCTGCCCCCGACCCGTATGCTGTGATAGAAAGAGTTGCAAGTCTTAAAGGCCTAACCTAACCTACATTTCCTTTTTGAAATATTGTTTCGGGCGATAACGTTTTCACCCCCCTAAACATTAACGAAATGAGACGATTTTGGTCTCATTAGATTCAGTACATATTAATCTAGGTCTGTACGTTTTCCTTTTTTTGTAATTCAGTTTAGTTTAATTTAAAAAAATAAAAACGCTGGTGGAAGTTTTTAGGGCAATAATATAGATATATAGATGCTAATAACTTCTATCGTACACAATATTTCTAAAAAATTAAAACGTACGGACCTACATTTTGATTATATCTACAACATTTCCAAAAATTATGAAAATTAGACTATGTTTAAGGGGGGGGGGGGGGGGGGGGGGGGGGGGGGGGGGGGGGGGGCTGGGGGGGGACGTTATCGCTTTTTGTATGAAAATTTACAGCCTCACAATCCTCTTAATTATGTCTATTTCAATAAGATTTTCCAAAAAATATTTAATGTACAGATTCCGCTTAGTTACAATTTTATTATATGTATAGATAAATAATGTAGAGCTCAAAAAAGAAATAATAGTGAAGAAAGTATATTTTTAAAACAGATAAAATAACCATATTAATTAGCAAAAAAAAAAAAATAGAAAAGGAAAAAGGTTCCGACGAGGATGGGATTCGAACCCACGCGTGCAGAGCACATTGGATTAGCAGTCCAACGCCTTAACCTCTCGGCCACCTCGTCACGTCGAAGCCTTGCGAAATACATCGCCGATATAGACACGTATATATGGCCTTTTACTTTCATCTTATTTGGTTTTCTAATTTCATATAACTGCTATTAGGGAATTTTTATTAGATTTTTTTTCCTATAGAATTTATAGTTCAAAAGGTTAAGTGTGACGAATGGATAAAAAAAATAGAAATCGTATAAACTTCATCTATACTATCTATACTAATATTATAAAGAGGCAGACTTTGTTTGTTTGAACGCGCTAATCTCAGGAACTACTAATTCGATTTAAAACGTTCTTTTTGCATTAGATAGCCCGTTTAATGAGGAAGGCTATAAGGCTATATATCTATATTAATAAAAATGAATCACCGAAATGTACATATGTACGCGCATAACTTCGGATCGACAGCACCAAATTGGATAATTCTTTTTTTTGTGTTTGTTATTGTCAGGAAGTTTTGTATCGAAGAAAATTAAAAGAATATTTTTTTTAATATATTTTTTTTAAATCTCATGATATGAAAACTGAGAGAGTGAAATAGTTTTTATTCCGGAAATCATCTCTTAAGCGGGTGATAGTGAGGATTAAACTTTGTATGGGGAAGCAAGCTATAGACGAACCTGCGAAGCGAGGATGAGTCTCTAGTCATATAATACATAGTCGATCTATTCCTTATTAACAGTTAAAAGGTACTTGGGGCGAATCGAGCGAAGTGAGGGTGACTCGCTAGTAATTTTATATAATACAAATAATATGATACAAATTTTAATAATACTAATATAATAAAATAAAATTGTTTGTTTGTTTTTATGTTTGAACGCCCTAATCTCAGAAACTACCAGTCGGATTTTAAAAATCTTTGCATTTGATAGCCCAATTATTAAAAAACGTTATCTATTATCAGGCTGCAACTTTTATTATCGAAATTGCATGGTGATTCTTATAATTAGTAGGTACTAAGATCGCACAAAATACTTTTAGAATATTGAATCTGCGTCGGAAACCAACAGTCTTTCGTCAACTATGCAAATGATTTCATTAGTAAGCCATAATCTGTTCATAATAAAAATATTACGTCAAATAAAATTTATTGATGCATAAATCATAAATAACCGTAAAATATAAATTCGATATGCTCTAATCATCAGTAATTGATTACGAAATAAATGATTGTCAATAGCGAAAAGAAAGATAAAATAGAGTCCTCGTCTCTTACTAATTGTGAAAGTGTGTATAAGGCCTTATTAAGACCTACAATTTTCTAGTACAATGTTTTGACGTACGAGTACCTTTTAAGGTTTAGCAAGCGTTACTTATGTAAGTTTTTAAGAAAGACTTGATAGAACCAATCATTGTGTTTTCCCGTGGGAATGGAAGATTTTATTGTAATAAAAGGTATCCTAAATGTGGACCCGAGTATTAAGTTATCACTACACAAAATTTGGTAAAAATCGGTTCAGTACTTTTTTGCTTGAAATGCGCACATCGATTTCGCTAAGTTACTGTTTTATTAAAGTGAAAACTTCTATATGCAAGGTTTGGATGGGGAGTAAATTCATATAAGTCGTCATCGACATGGTCACGTGACGTGTTAACGCTAACACTCAGAGCGCCGATAGATGTCAAACCCAGATAAATGTAAACAGTTTTAATTTACAAATTTTTATTTCAGATTAAACAATTCATTTGAATATTCAAAAATAACAACAGTCTGTTTGTTTATAGTTTTAAGTTTTCACTTGTGCCGGCAGTTCTTATGACTGCTTTTTTATATGTATAGGTAGGTATTGTTTATATTAGATAATGTCATACTAGCTTGGTTCGCGGCTTCGCTCGCAGTTCATTCGTCTTTAGATAATTCCATAATATAGGCTATAACACTTAAAAAGACAGATAGGTAATACGACCGGTAGTTTCAGAGGAAGCTCAAAGTAAGAAACTTTTCAGCTTTATATTATTAGTACAGAATATAGATTTATTGAAAAACGTTACTCAAGTACTAACACGACTATAAGAAGTTACAGCCAGCTAGGTAAGTGTAAAGCATCTCTATTTTGTTCTTGGATAATTCTCACTACGTCGGTCTAATTTGTTAACCTGCTAATTGTACTTCTGCATAGATTACAGGACGAAGAAAAAACTGAATTAAGTATTATACATTTCATTTGTAGAAATCAAAGTTGGTTCCTTGATATTTTTCTAATCTTTTTATATTCATATCGTAGCTATTCCTTTAACATCATGTAGATAATCGTCTGAACTTTTTGATCGACATCAAAAAAGTAAAATTGCTCAAAAACGGACTTAGCAGGTTAACAAATTAGGCCGACATCTTTGAAAATGATGCTAGTGTAAGATTTAAAGTAGGATCACCTTTCGCCCATCTGCTTATATACAACATAAGAAATAAAAAATATATATAAAAGATAAGACAAGATACATATAATACTATCTTATATAATAGTTATCGATTATAGAAAACTAAATGACATATTTAACTAAGCGTTATGTCACGTGGTCAGTTATATAATTTATATTTTTTTAGTTAGCGATATCTATATCAGAAAGTAAACTTCTATAGATAGATCGAAGCGTGAATAGTGAAATGAAACACTTGACAACTAAAACTATCAAAATTAATACTTAGTAGGTATGCGTAATTCGTATTACAAACACAAGATATAAGAATTCTAATCAGTTACCAAAGGTTAGTTTTATTTACGTCGATTTGCTTAACTAAGCAAAGTCGATATATATTATTCTACATATTTTAAACGACTTACTTACATCCCTAGGTACGTTTTAATTTTTTTGAGTGGAAGCCTAATTCTTTTTAAAAATTGAAATCTATCTGCCAGTGAAAGTCTCGTCAAAATCAGTCCAGCCGTTTTGGAGATTAGCCGAAACAACCAGACAGACAATTTAAAAATTGTGGTTTTCGTATAATTGCCGTAAATAATTACATATATATTTAGTAAAAAGCTGTTATTTTAACATTACAAACGGACACTTTAATTTTATTTATCTGTATAGAAGAGGTCAAATCTGTTTATTTGAGGGTAAGTGAATATCTTTGAGAGAACTAAATGATTCTAAAAAAAATCCTAATAGAATGCTAAATATATAATAAATATGGCTATTTTATCGATTTAACATAAGTGGTATTAAAAAAAAGTTTGGTGGATTAGGCCAAGAAGTTTGGCAGACTAAGTCAAGTTAATATTTATTTGGTATAAGGGAAGTCTTAGCGGCTTCACCTTACTGCCTTGGAAAGCCAAGTCAAGCATGTTGAATTTGCGTTTCGAGACCTCTAAATCTCACGAGATTTTGATATGCGAATCTTTTACAAGATGGTTACTTGCTAACACTGTATTTATTACTGTTTAAAATATGGCGAACAAATTCAATTTTTGATCAACTTCAAAAAATGTGAAGGAACTTAATTCGGCCGTCAATTCGTGTGATTTTTTTGCCAATTTCAAACCTAATTCCTATATTATAAACCATGATTAATAAGAGTGTTTGAAAACTAAAAATATTCTCAAACTGGTAGCCAAACTTCAAATAAAAAAAAAAAAGAATTGTAAATAACCTTATTCAATTAGATTCCTACCAACGCTTTTGAATAGCCAATTCAAGTTAAAAACGGAAGCTACCACGCTTTACCTGTGTGGTGTACACAGCTGTTTTTATTTAATACTAGCAATCCCCGCGTTCAGATGACCAAAAACCAAATTCTTGGGTTTTACATATTAGTACTTATACTCTTACATTGCAGTTTTTGCAATTATTCTCAGAAATGAGACAGTTTCCCGCGGTGAAAAGTATCCTATATGTTGACCCGGATAACCAGCTACCATCATACCATCAAAATTCCTCCAGCGGTTTTTCTGTGATGCGGTAACAGACAGACAAAAATTCTAAAAACTATAGATTCGGCTTCTGTATGGATAATAATGTTCATTTCCATCAAGATTTTCCAAAAAATATTTAATGTACAGATTCGGCCTGGTTACAATTTTATTATATGTATAGACTAAAGTTCGGTTAATATTATTAATTGCCGGCCAAAGATCGTTATATAACTTATAAACTTTTTAAAATAAAACTATCTTTTCGGATTTTTTCGCGAATTTATTTTGATTTTTGGTTCCCGACGTTTAATATATAATAAGAAAGTATTATAAACTTTAGTAAATGTGAATAATATATGATTAATGTGAAATCCCAGCGCGTGTTCTTTCTTCAATTTGCTCCTTTAAAAATTAGTAGGAAAAGTATTTTTAAGGGTAGACATACTATATAATAAAGAAGCATTTTAAGTTTCGGTACATCCGAATAGAAACAGCGCAATAAACTTACTGTTTGGACGTCTGTAACATCTCCTTTGCTCTGATTTTATTGGAATAAAAGAAAACGCATAAATTAGATGACTTCCAAAGCTTCTAAGAATTTTAATATTTTGGGTATTTTACCCAAAAACGAGAAATAAGATCTCACTTATAGTTTTGAACGTGAAAAGCTAAGGACCTACTTTAAAACGAGTACTTGTGCCTCCAACAGATCCTTTAAAAATAAAAAAAACTTAAAAACAACCAACAATGCAATAAGTGGCCACTCATCATTGATTTCTCTGAACGAAGAGTCGAAATAATCTATGACACATAAAACAAAAGATTTGTTGGTTATTCATTTGTGTCCATAAATAAAGCTTAATAACAAAATACAATGTAACATACCACAGATATAGACCCTTCATCCTTATGCCTCCTGGACTTGGTCTTTTTCTTCACCTGTCGTGTCTCCGTCACCACTTCTTGGTAGCTGTGGACTCTGGACTCCGACTGGATGAGGGATTGCGACGCCTCAATCGTGGTAGCCATTACGTCCTGGAAGTAGTATTACATGAATCTGTATATAATAATATAATAAATATTATACCTTAATGTGAAAGTTTGTGAGTATGTATGGATGCTTGGTACTCTTTCACGCCAGAACGGCTGAACGGATCTGGATGAAATATGGCACAGAGATACATTATAGTCTGAAATAACACATAAGATACTTTTCGTTTTTCTAGAGGCAAGAATGAGCCGCTAGTTATCTATACATATAATAAAATCGTAACTATGCCGAATCTGTACATTAAATATTTTTTGTAAAATCTTATTGAAATAGACTTTATTATCGATACAGATACCGAATCTATAGTTTTTAGAATTTTTGTCTGTCTGTCTGTCTCTCTGTCTATCTGTTACCGCATCACGGAAAAATCCACTGGAGGGATTTTGATGAAATTTGGTATGATGATAGCTGGTTATGCGGGTCAATATATAGGATACTTTTTACTGCAGGAAAATATCTCATTTCTGAGATATCTATAATAAGCGTTAAAATGTAAGTACGGATGAACTCGAGCGGAGAGAGGGTGAGTCGCTAGTATATAAATAAGACGAAATTAACAACTGTATGTATATCTAGGTATATTGGACTATAATAAATGTGACAGTTTGTATGTGTGTATGTTTGTTAAGTGCTTAGCGCTAAAACGGCTAAACGGATTTGGATGTACACAGTTAAAGTATAACTCGGAGTAAAACATAGGTTTTGCATCCTATAACACACCCGGGCGAAGTTACGCTACGGTTCTTCACTAGTAACTTGTATGATTTTAAAAAATGACATTAATTCAATATCACTGACATTTTCCCACTGTTTTGAATCAATAAAGGAAATCCGAAACACCCTATAATGAAATCTAGTGAAAACCATTATAAATCAAGACGTTAACGTGCCTATTTATAGCCAATAGGCCAATAGGCATTTGAATGTAGCCGGTATCAAATGGCCACACAGAACTATATATACCGCGCCCTAATTGAATCTTGTAAAGCGACACTACGAGTATTTTTCTGAGATAATGTAGATTTGTAACACCGAAACGTAAATATATTTGAGCGTCCTCTGCTTTGTTTTTCTTGTAATTTTGAATATAATTAACGAAATTGTAGTTAAAATGGCTGACCCAATGATTAATTTTGTATAGCATAAAATAATAATCAGTCTGTGAAAAACATATCTACTTGGCATAGGTAATAAAATGAAAATATCCCAAATACCTGCTTTTAATTTAATACAGGTCTTTGATAGGTATTATACAATCGCTTTATCAAAGTATTTTATGATAGTGATTCTGTTAATTGTGACACGCGATCTGACTACTTTAAATTAAAATAATATTTTTTAATATATTAATTTTTATTATAATAATAAAATGGCTCAAATCTGTGCATTATATATTTTTTGGAAAATCTTATTGAAATAGACATTATTATCAATATAAAGACCGAATCTAAAGTTTTTAGAATTTCTGTCTGTTTGTCTGTGGCCGCATCACGGAAAAAGTACTGGAGGGATTTTGATGAAATTTAGTATGATTATAGCTGGTTTGGCCGGGTCAACATATAAAATATATTTTTAAATCATTCCATCTTTATGGTAAGATTTCTTTGATATTTACATATGTAAGATTACACTTAAAATATAACCTATTCATGTAAAGAAAGCCTTAAATATTATTAAAGACGCTTAGAGTTTATGTATGTAGGTACATAGATATCGCTCAACATACACACGAAATACGAATACAATATTGTAATCGTAAATCGTAGCTTGCATAATAAGAAAATCTCTATCAATATTTTAAATCTGTAACGAAATATATGTGGAAAGTACAGAATTTACTCAGAATATTTCGAAGTAAAAAAGTGGAAATTACATAAAATACCGTAAATTGTAATGTACGCCGGCGATTGTTTTTGACACGGTTTTAATAAGGAAAACAAACATATGAAAATAACAGCGTATCATAAAACCACAAAAACCTTGTTTACTAAAATCATCTTTAGATTATAATAGCATTGCCCGCGGCTCCGCCCGCGTTCAGATGACCAAAAACCAAATTCTTAGGTTTTACATATCAGTATACTGTTACAATGCAGTTTTTGTATTTTTTCTCAGAAATGAGATATTTTCCCACGGTAAAAAGTATCCTATATGTTGACCCGGATAACCAGCTATCATCATACCAAATTTCATCAAAATCTGTCCAGTGGTTTTCTCGTGATGCGGTAACAGACAGACAGACAGACAGACAGACAGACAGACAGACAGACAGACAGACAGGCAGACAGGCAGACAGACAAAAATTCTAAAAACTATAGATTCGGACTCTGTATCGATAATAATGTCTATTTCTCTTAGATTTTCCAAAAAATATTTAATGCACAGATTCAGCTTAGTTAGAATTTTATTATATGTATAGATGGTAACTTCTGAATGTTGTTACGTACAATATCCAGTTCTGTTATATAAATGATCGTTTCTAAAAAAACTAAAATCCCCCAATAATATTTCCTTTGAAAATTTGGAACACATAAGTGTTTTTTAAACATGCAGGTTTTTATACCGTCCATTTTATAACTTATTTACGAGCAATAAGGTATTTGAGTACGAAGAAAATTTTCTCGTTTGCTATTATTTTGCTATAATTCTCTTGCCTTCACTTAATCTATCCAGACTGAGCTAGAGCAACAAGGTGGCAGTTAACTATCTATATTAGTAAACTCAAGTAAATTCGAAATAAACAGACAGACAAATAAAAATTATACATCAATATTAAAATTCAAGTTATTTTTAATACATTTTTTCGTACCTATTTCTGATATATTATTATTATTCCTATACCAAATTCCTGTTCCTATCTATCGGTTAAATACATAATAAATTCTATACATTTGTTGAATGAAACTATAGTGTGAAGACGCATTTAGATTCAGCGGCCGGTTGACTTTTACTAACCTATTTATAGAAGAGTTACGAACGAATAAAATGCGCCTACCTGAATACCTGGAAACTCATCTTGTACAGATTTAACTGCAACCGTATACCTATATAGCATATTTTCATATTAAATACTAACGACTCACCCTCGATTCGCTCGGGTTCCTCCCTAGGGACGTTTTCACTGTTAGTATGGAATACATAGGTTATGTACATAGGTATGATGAGTTTTATATCCCTTGAGAAATAATTAATTGCCCATACAAACTTCTACCCCCCCTTATAACCATTCCTTAAAGGATGATTTTCGAGGTAAAAACTATCTTACATCTACCTATCTACATATATATCCTAGGGTCTCAAACTATCTCCATACCGATTTTTATATCAATCGGTTCAGCCGATTAGTCGTGAAAAGGTAACAAACAAACAAACAGAGTTCCTTTCGCATTTATAATATTAGTATGGATACCAATAATATAAATCCAAATAAAATTTTGCGTCTGAAAGAACGAATGTAAGGTGACTGGATATTATGACTATTAAAATTATCACTTTTACTTTTAAATAAATTTCAATATCTAAAAGTACAAATCATTATCTTTGCTTTTGATTGATTTTTTATTTAAATTCGAACATCTTATTTAAATTTTATTTAAAATAGCTATCTTTAGTTTATTGAACGAAATAGTTTTTGGTATTATGTTACTTAACTACGAAATATACGGCACAATTGAGAACCTTTTTTTTTTAAGTCGGCTAATTTTCTTAATGTATGTATGTCCAAATATGCTAACGGTTGAAATCTTATTTGCTACTACTGTTAAGGAAAAGGTTTAAGTTTTTCTAACTAGTTTTCTAAAGACGCGTGAAGTCCGCCAACCTAATTTTGTCTAGCAGGATCTTTTTTTTTGATGTTGGAAAATGCATATACCGGTTAGAAAAACCAGTACTACCAACTAAAACCCAACAAAACCTCCCCGTCTTAATGGGGCGTCGCAGGATCACTTACGCACTCAACCACGACGCTCCGACGGCAGGTCTGCCAACGCAGACCACAACAACCATGGTGTTGCTCCAACGGTCTACTCTGCTATCAGAGAAGCACCAGTAGCAACCCGCGTGGCACGCCGTCCACCGAGGTAGGCCGCCTGTCAGTGCGTTTCTTGGCTTCACGACAAGGTGAACGCACGTTGGGGAGGTGTAGCAGGATCTATCTCAAGTTAACTATACCCGTTTGTAATGATAGAGAAGCTCTAATGTCCAGCAGTGGGACGTTACAAAGGGATAAATTATGCGATGTAAAAACCTAAGTCTAACCTAAAATATTAGTCTCTTCCATGACTATGATTGCCGTAAAGTATTTGAACCGTCGAGAATCAAAAACCAATAGCTATATCCGCAAAAAATATTAGAATAATTTTATTTAAAAAAGATGAATTATTGAAATTTATTATGTCCAAACTCAACGATAGAACAAAAGTGTTTAAAAAGTTAAAGAAATTTGTTAAATATAGATTAAAGTAACATTAAAATTTTCTTCTTTATTACTTTAGATGCCGCACCATGAAACATGCCAGTTTGTAGGACGTTAATGTGTTTGTTTACAGCACAAAATATTTCGTTGGCAACTTTTTACCCGTTATGACGCCGATTTCTATTAGAAAATATTCTGGACATAGCTAAATGTGAGTTTAATAATAATCCCACTAATATTATAAATGCAAAATGTTTGTGAGAATATATGGATGTCTGGATGTATAGATGTATGGATGTTTGTTACTCTTTCATGCAAAAACTACTAAATGAATTTAAATGAAACTTTACAATAATATAGCTCATACATCAGAATAACACATAGGCTATTTTTTATCCCGGAAAAATGTACAGTTCCCGTGGGTTAGATTTTTGTTTTTCCAGAGGCGAACCTGAATGAAGCGAGGGTGAGTCACTAGTTTAACATATAATTTCACAAAACTAATGTAAATTCTTATAGGTTCTAATATGATAAATTGGGTTTTAAGCAATACTTTAATGCTTATTTCTCAAAATGTTCTTTCTATAATCCTTTTTTTGTGTGTCCGTTTCTTCAACTATTTTACTCAGATACTATTAGGGTTACAAAATACTGCTGACTTTTTGTTGGTAGGTATCTCCTCTAACTAAGGATAGGATGGAAAATTAAAAAAACTGAATTCCTTCTGAAATTTTTTAAAGATTTTTAAGCTAAGTGTTTTTTGAGATATGGGATATATTTAAACTTTACGAGTTTTACTTCCAATACAAATAGGTACTATGAAATATCTATATATGTATGTCGTTCATAAAATCGATGTTATATTTGGGTAAAAATATTATTTCATTAAAATGTTTCATGCTATGGAACCTGTATGAAATGTGTTCGAGATCGCACTTGCAAGACTTGTTTTTTTTATTTTTATACACAGCATCACAGCGACATGATTTGAAATAGATAATTTATGAGGTAGAGAATAGCACAGCAAATTTTTATTCCAGTAAATGACTGAGTAGTTTGTTGCAAAAGATACTTAGGCACGTTTGGCCATTTCAACTTCACCTAGTAGGCTTATTAGGACCGAATCTGCTTTACAATTCTAATACTGACTGACAGAGAACACGAATAAACTTGGTCTAGAAGCATGATTTTTGCGTCTGTGCGGGTTTTAAAAAATAAACCTAACTAATATATTAATATGACGACACGTTCGGCTCAGTTTGTAGTGACCCTACTTCCTGTGCCAGCGGTCGCGGGTTCGATCCCGCTGGGGGCATTCATTTGTGTGATGAGCACGAATGTTTGTACTCCAGTCATGGGTGTGTATATTTATTGTATGTATATATTTAAAGTTATATATCTGTAGTGTATCAACTATCTGGTATCCATAACACAAGCCTAGCTTACCATGGAACTAGATGGTGCTGTGTCAATGTCCCAACAAAAAAATATGTCATGAACGAATTGTGGTTAATTCGTTCATGTAATATGTATATGCAATAACACCAACTAAAAAAATTACTTATCAATTAATATAAGTATTCGCAAATAAAAAACATAATTGATTTAAGAAGCTACCTTTTAACCTATGTAATTACTAATACTTTACCAAACATAGCCAAGCAACTTACCATTATCGGTTAGACATGTTAATAGGTACCTACTAATGTATGTCATTACCGTCAACATATCGTAACGAAACTTGGCTGGAATTAGAAAATTAAGTCTAAATGTGTTATACTTTCTTAGATTTACGCGAATATTTGACATCTATACATGTAATAAAATTGTAACTAAGTCGGATCTGTACATTAAATATTTTTTGGAAAATCTAATTGAAATAGACATTATTATCGATACAGAGTCTGAATCTATAGTTTTTAAAATTTTTGTCAGTCTGACTGTCTGTCTTTCTGTCTGTCTGTCTGTTACCGCATCACGAGAAAACCACTGGACAGGTTTTGATGAAATTTCGTATGATGATAGCTGGTTATCCGGGTCAACATATAGGACTTTTTACTGCGGGAAAATCTCTCATTTCTGATAAAAAATACAAAAACTTCATTGTAAGAGTATAACTAATATGTAAAGCCTAAGAATTTGGTTATTGGTCATCTCCAATGCTAGTTTTAAATAAAACTGTAGTCTGTAACAAGTATATAACGCCTTTGAGACGTTTAAAACCTTAGTCCGTCCCGTGACTATGATTGCTGTAAAGCATTCGAAACGTCAGAAACCAAAAATCAAAATAAATTCGCGAAATAATCCGAAAATATAGTTTTATCTAAATATGTATTTATGAAATAAATACATTTAATACTTTGCCACTCAAAAACAAAAATATATACTGGCGTTTAGATACTACCGCTTGATTTATGTGTAACTAGAATAATCTATCTTTATGCCCCTAGCAGCAAAAACCAAGGACTTTTATAAAATTTTATAGAAATTTTATATTTATGGATTTTAGATTTTTTTCTAAAATAAAAATAGCCTAAACTACTCCTTATAACATCAGCTATCTGGCAGTGAAAGTCATGCCAAAATTGGTCCAGTCGTTTCGGAGATTAGCCGGAACAAACAAACACACAAAAATTAAAATATTTTTTTTTTCTCATAACCACCGTATATACTCATATGCATTTAGTACAAAGCTGTTATTTGACATTACAAACAGACACTTCAATTTTGTTTATTTGTATAGAACAGAATTATATAATTATAATTATTATTTATTATAATTATTTTAGGCAACACAGAGGTTACATTTTGATAGGCATAAAATACAGTATGTGTTACAATAACTTAAACTTCTTAATGACCATCCTTTTCTCTTTCTCTTTTTGAACTAAGCACGGAGCTCTTCATAATGCGAAGGGCTTAAGACCTTATGTCTTAGAGTTAGACGTACTATAGTGGTCAAATACGGATTGGCGGAGTTCACACGTCTTACTAGTTAGAATGTATCAAATTTGCAGCTTTTTTCAAAATGTTTTCCTTCACCCTAACATTAAACATGTAAATAACATAACATCAAAGAAGTATTCAGTCTAAGTATTTAAAAGATAACGGCTGCTTTTCTTCACAGGTACAAAACATAATCATGGCAGAGTTGTTTTCCGCGAACCGTGATTGCTTATCGCATTAAATCACAGTTGTGGCTGTGAATAAATGGGTTATTCTCACCAGCCTCGTCGATCTTTTAACATTGTTCACTTTAGTTCGAGACTCTCCAAATAATGAAGGAATCATAGGCTATATAGTGTTTTGTTTGAATGAATTCTCCTTAAACTACAGTGGTTTGGTGTGGTTTTTTGATCTAGTTTAAAACCTTTCCTGTAAAATCAGTCAAAATAATGTATTGGGAGTACATTCATTGTTTGTTAATGCATACATTTATGATACAATTATATCCAACCAGCGACTCACCCTCGCTTCGCTTGGGGTCGAACCTAGACAAAAACAAATCTATCCATGGAAACCATACATTTTTCTGGGATAAAAAATAACCTATGTGCTATTCCAGACTATAATCTATCTCGGTGCCAAACATCCAGATCCGTTCAGCCGTTCTGGGTAAAAGAGTAACATCCTCTCAAACTTTCACATTTATTATATTACTAGGCATTTTCCGTTTAAAATATTTTTGGTAAACCTCCATTGTCACTGATATTCTCACACTGTAAGATATTTAATCAAGTCAAATTTCAACACCTTTCAGTCGCTGGAATTAAAAAGTTATAAATAGTCTTTAACATCAGCTATTCGCATTACGATGTTCCCGACTCGTATATCCAAAAAGTAAATTTCGTTGTTTACATATATTTGTATTGTGTGGGTGGACCGAGTCGGAGGAATTTCTCCACTTTGTAAATGTCCATTTTATAGATTCCTGTATTTTCAACAGTGTTAGTTCAAGCTACTTCTACTTTATTGTACTTTAAATTTGAACTGCATCAGTGCAGAGTTGTTTTATAATTTTCAATAACAAAAAAAACCATTTTGTTAAAGAGTTAAAATAATATTACTGACACAACAACACAATTCGTTCTTTTTTATTCGTTGAAAGTTGTTGAAGGTTTTTGCAAGTTTTTGATAAAATTAAGCAAATCTTCAGGGAATTTTATGAGTAATAGCAAAAAAAAAATGGCTGTGCTGTACGTTCAACGCAATATTTATTATTTGCAAAAAACGGGGACTAGAAAAGATGGGGCTCTACGATCGTGAAATGGAATTTTCAAAAATTGTATTGAAGTGACAAATGAGATGAACAGATTTGACTCGATCTTGATATGGTGGCGTCCAGAGATGAAAAATATGATTGCCAAAAATAAGATTTTTTCAAGGTATAAACAAGACCTTCCTATACATATAAATTTCAATTTATTAAATGGGTCATAACGCCATATGTTATATCCATGGACGAATTAGAGACTGGACCTGACATAAAATAAAAATGTATGAAAACTAGTTCAACCAAGTGACGCATAACGCACACAAAGATTTTATTACATTATTATAAACACTGATACACAATACAATATTTCTAGTGCTTGAACGTAATCGATAAAATACATATAACGATGAACCAATGAATGACATTTTAGACATTTGTAAGCATTCTGTATTTATTATAATAAATTAAAATAAATGAATTAAAGAGGCAATAATAATGTGTCAAATAATAATTATTTTTTAATTTGATTTATATAAATACGATGGCATTGATGATAACATTCTGTTGGCCTATAATAATGTTAATGAACAAATGAATATCGGGTGTATATTCCACTAATATATAATAAATATTATTTTGTAAAGATTAAAAAAATATGAAGCTAATTTAATTAAATAAAGTGATTTTGTTGATTCTGTTATTGAACTATTTTAATTGGCAATTAATAGTCTCGGGTAATTATAAAAATGTGACACTATCCTAACATTGCTCAGTTCTTAATAAACATTTGTGAAATTAGGAAAAAGAAAAAGTGATTACAAATTGTGAAAAAGTGAGTGTTGGATCGTGAAAGTAAAATAATTAGTGCAAGTGTTAAAGTGTTTTATTACAAATCGCCAACCCAGAAGTTTAGTGCTAAAACATTATTGTTTGATTTTGTGTAAATTATGTGTTGAAATAAAATGATCTTTATTATTATTACAATGGAATAATATTCCAAAGTATATAAATGTGGTATAAAATAAGATAAAAAATTAAGTACACATACTAATTATAATTTTTGCATTTATATTTTTAATTGATTTAGAAAATATTTTTATAAATTTATTGTCATGAGATTGTTGGAATCTGTGATAAAAGTATTTTATGTTATTGTACTGTACAAATAACACAATTCGTTCAGTTATTTCGTCAAATATCGATATATTTTTCGACATTGTCAAGCACTAGTCGATGTTGATAAATAAAAATAAATGTAATAAAATAATGTATTTACAAGTGAAAAGAAATAGTGCTGCTTCCGCCGTTATAGTTTTTACACCATTTAACAGAACATTTAGTCATTTTTGGTAGATGTTTTGTTGACAAGTAAGTGCTTGAGACTGACACAAAAAACAAACGACCTAGGCTAAAATTCCCTGGTTACTGACATGACCGGTAAAGGTACGTCCGCTTATATGTCTGGTCCAGTGGTTAATTCGTTCATGGTTATATCATTCTAATTTTTTTTAGATTTCCACTGAATCACGTGTGTTAACAATGAAACCTCAACGCAAAAACTTCCTTCCCTATATCTATAAAATTAAACTTCCGATATCTAATCTTCTCTTCTCAGATCTGATAATTACACCATACCCTTTCCATCAAACACTTCAAAGAAGTTAATTAAATAGCGGTGCGGCCTTGTTACGGTCAAGCCCATCTTTCATACCACGCAATTAATTGACACGATTACACTAATTTGTGCGAAAGCGTGTAGATACGCGATTTTGCATTCCAGTTTTTTGCTCGTCTCACTATCACTGACTTTCAACAAATGGTAATCTTGGTTTTCCTATATATGTGCATAGAGTTTTCACTTACGACTTGTGTATGTTTACTTAAATGATAGTTTGAAAGATCTTTAAGCTTTCATAGCCACTAACAATATTTTTATGATGTAAAACGAAATATTTGTTTGTCATTTAGTTTTATGAGTTCCTGGCATAGGGAATGACTCGTGACCAACTCATAAAAAGCACTCACTTTTAAAGACATGGATATACACCGTTTTACGCTATAAGAACATAGATGTAAGGATGTTTGTTACTCTCACGCGAAAAACTAATGAATGGATTTTAATGAAAATTTACAATAATATAACTCCATACATCAGAACAACTCATAGGCTGGGATAGATATGTTTTTGTTTTTCTAGAAGCGAACCCGAGCGATGCGAGCCGCTAGTGTATAATAAAAAATTACAATTAACTTAGTCGCTACCTGTTCATCCCAAAATTCAATGTTTTATTAGATGATTTTGATTGTGCACACTAAATGTATGACTCAACCAGCTCTACCTTTACTACAAAAAGATAATTGTTATTTTTGATACCTAATTGATACCTATACTGTTTTGAGCTGAATGCAAATAACAAAATCAATTGAGTGATTTATGTCATGTTGAAGACAAATTAGCTAAATTAATTCATTAATTTAAACAATTAATTGTTTAAAAGACTAATACTACTATTGCAGTAGTACTGTTTTAGTATTTAGCTATAAAATCAGAATGTTTAGGTCTAGCAATATTTTTTTTAGTATTAACAAGCCATCTAAAAAAACAAAAAAGAAATTCATCTAGGATAGAGCTAGACCTAGGCTAGGTATAATAAATTTGTCCGAGCCAACTCAGAAATGCAACGACTGGTAGTTCAAAGCGGATGGTGGGTAATTTAAATCAAGTATGCCGGAATGGTATTCTCACCTGGACACTTGGCAGACCGCCTCGAGTAAAATTAACCAATGTAGAGTATAAGGGCAAAGGCTAAAATATTTTTGAGTTTCATCATTAAATATTGTAATTTTCTGTACTTAATAATAATTTTAAGCTTTTGGGTCCACGTTGATTATACTATACTAGGAGGAAATTCGACCATATCCCATTATTGAAATTTAAGGAAAACATAATATATGAATAGAAGTGATATATTTATAAAAAAAAAACTATTTAATTTTTTTATTGATTACATTAAAGATAGTTAATAGTTCACAAACAACGTGTGTTTGTACTTACATAATTACGCACGTAAGAAGTTATACTTCTTTAGCGCAACAGAACAAAAATAGCTAAAGATTTCATCCCGTATGTCGCACTCTCTATTTGTAAAAGGAATGCAGCTAATTTTATCATGTCGCTTTTTGGCTGTCGATGTGCGCGCGTATCGTAAAAATGTTGCTCTCATAATTTTCCAAACGTGCCAAAAGAAGTACTTATATCTTCAAAAAGAAAAACGGTTGACAGAGGAGAAAAAAGTAGGTACTGAACTGTTTAGTCTTTGCCTATGTACTTATATATAGTAGATAGTATTTGTAAATGAGCAAAACTCGGATATAAATATAATAATTTACTAGCGTTGCCCGCGGCTCCGCCCGCGTTCAGATGACTAACAACCAAATTCTTAGTTTTACATATTAATATACTCTTATATTGCAGTTTTTGTATTTTTTCTCACAAGTATGATATTTTTCCGCGGTAAAAAGTATACTATATGTTGACCCGGATAACCGGCTATCACCATACCAAATTTCATCAAAATCCCTCCAGTAGTTTTTCTGTGATGCGGTAACAGACAGACAGACAAAAATTCTAAAAACTATAGATTCGGCCTCTGTATCGATAATAGTGTTTATTTCAATAAGATTTTCCCATGAACGAATAAGTCACTGGACCAGACATATAAGCGGACGTACCTTTATCTGTCTTATTAGTAGCCAGGAAATTTCAGCCTTTGTCGTTTGTTTTTTGCGTCAGTCTCAAGCATTTACTTGTCAACAAACAATCTGCCAAAAATGACTAAATGTTCTGTTAAATGGTGTAAAAACTATAGCGGCGGAAGCAGCACTGTTTCTTTTCACTTGTAAATACATTATTTTATTACATTTATTGTTATTTATCACACAATTTAATAAAATTGTAAAATAAAATGTCATATTATCCAACTATGTTAAATATAGTCGATATTTCTATGTATTGTTGACATCTGACAACCATCATAAAATCCCTGGATTATACCATTCAGAACAAATGACTAAACTGTCGAGTGAGTCCATTTGACATCGACTAGTGCTTGACAATGTCGAAAAATATATCGATATTTGACGAAATAACTGAACGAATTGTGTTATTTGTACAGTACAATAACATAAAATACTTTTATCACAGTATCCTACAATCTGATGACAATAAATTTATAAAAATATTTTCTAAGTCACATAAAAATATAAATGCAATAATTATAATTAGTATGTGTACTTAATTTTTTATTTTATTTTATACCACATTTATATACTTTGGAATATTATTCCATTGTAATAATAATAAAGATCATTTTATTTCAACACATAAATTACACAAAATCAAACAATAATGTTTTAGCACTAAACTTCTGGGTTGGCGATTTGTAATAAAACACTTTACTTTCACGATCTATTTTACTTTAACGATCCAACACTCACTTTAATTTGCAATCACTTTTTCTTTTTCCTAATTTCACAAATGTTTATTAAGAACTGAGCAATATTAGGACAGTGTCACATTTTTATAAGCTACCCGAGACAATCAATTGCCAATTAAAATAATTCAATAACAGAATCAACAAAATCACTTTATTTAATTAAATTAGCTTAATATTTTTTTAATCTTTAAAAAATAATTTTTATTATATATTAATGGAATATACACCCGATATTCATTTGTTCATTAACATTATTATAGACTAACAGAATGCTGCCATCAATGCCATCGTATTTATATAAATCAAATTAAAAAATAATTATTATTTGACACATTATTATTGCCTCTTTAATTCATTTATTTTAATTTATTATAATAAATACAGATATTTTAAATTAAAAGATGTAAAATATGATGACTATGCTAACCAATGTCTAAAATGTCATTAATTGGTTCATCGATATATGTATTTTATCGATTACGTTCAAGCACTAGAAATATTGTATTGTGTACCTGTGTGTATAATAATGTAATAAAATCTTTGTGTGCGTTATGCGTCTTTTGGTTGAACGAGTTTTCATACATTTGTATTTTATGTCTCGTCCAGTGGTTTATTCGTTCATGGATTTTCCAAAAAATATTTAATGTACAGATTCGGCTTAGTTACAATTTTATTATATGTATAGATTAGCATTAACCATTTGTTAACAAAATCACTTAAAAATAAATATCCCCACTTTAGGGGTGGTGGTGGTATGGAACCTCAAGGCATAACTTATTCATTAAGAAAGGAATTATGAAAATTGTTTCACTATTGGCGAAGATATCGCGTAATTCACAAACAAAAAAAAAAGAATTTGACAAGACCAGTTAGTGATTAGAAGCAGGATGGACCGCTTTACCAACTACGTTGCTGTTACTGAGAAATTCTTAACCGGAAAACTCAATAAATAAACTTGGCCCGACCTGGGACTTGAACCCAGGATCTTCAGATCGGCATCTGTACGTGCTAGCTACTACACTTAGGCAATTATTCCAAGGAATATAGAGTCAAAAGTAAATTATACAGCAAGAAGTTTCAATTTAAAATATTATCCATTCAGATATTTTGATTACTTCAAATAAATTGTAACCAATGGAATACAATCAAACTGGATTGCTTGGCAAAATGCCTTTAGGTAAAATTAACCGCCGGAAGGGTATGATAATAGAATAGATGAATTGTTTATGATCCACAATTATTCCACTTTCCTGAAAGTCTGTAACTTCGAATTGCTTTGTTCTCATATTTATGTGTATACGGTGCTTAACTTTACAGAGTCAAGTGTTTTTTGGAGCTTTCCGCCTAACACGTTATGGTATCGAAAACGGAAGGAATTATTACCAAAGCACATCGTACCTAAAGGCTAACTGTAGACAGTGAAATTAGTTTCTACAATTTAGAAACTAACATATCTATCCAATATAAGAAGTATAGGAATAACCACTTAATCCATACTAATATTATAATTAATGTGAAAGTGTGTTTGTTTGTCCTTCTTTCACATCGAAACAGAGTGACAGATTGACGTGATTTTTGTGTGAAGATAGTTGGAAGGCTAGAGAGTGACATAGGCTACTTTTTATCGCGGGAGATTATTTTATTCCCACAGAAAAACACGTCATAGTACAAACCAAAAAAAAAAATATTTGCGATCAGAATTACTTGAAACTTGGTATTAATACTCATTATTCTTTATCCTATAATTGGGTAAAATAGAGGATAAAAGTTTGTATGAAACCAACCTTTTTAGAGATTTTTTTGTAGTTTTAGCGCGAGCGAAGCCGCGGGTTTTGCTAGTAATAAATTAAACGTCAATTTCAAAACAGCAGCTCTTGTATAAGTTCTTTCGAAACTAAACAAGCGCTTACTCATTAGTAGCTCATTAGCTCTAGTCATCTTATATTGCAATAGACTTTTCAATTATATGTATTTTTTTTCACTTACCACAGCTTCTAATTTTAAACAGATAACATGATACATATGAGCATTCACTTCGTACGAAAATCGAATCCGCGAAATCTGGCATTGGTTTAGTGCCCCACATAGGTGTTAACTAATACCTACATATAATAAATGCGATAGTATGAATTATTATTTATCTTTCTTCCACAGATTAACGGTTCGAAGTAACTTTGAAAATAGTTTTTACCCAACTTTTAAATGCAAGGGTAATGTTTTTCGAGTGTATGTGTGTACATACCTAAATATTACTAGTACATTATTTTAACATAGGATTTTTGTAAAGCTATATTTAATTAGACTTATATTTACTCCGGTACATCAATTGTGTTTAGTATGATATAAATAAGTATAGTAATATTTAATATCTCACTGCTAGGCGCAGGCCTCCTTTCAATACGAGGAGAACCAAGCCATAGCTAACCACGCTGGCCAAGTGGGGTTGGGGGACTTCACATGTCTTTCGAAAACTTGTTAGGTTCTCTAAGACATGGAGGTTTCCTCACAATGTTTTCATTCACCGTGGACAAGTTATCATGTTGGAAATTATTCGCACTTGAAAATATCAGAAGTGCGAGACCCGGGATTTGAATCCGCTTCACTCGGTTTCCCAAGCGAGCTCGTGACTACTGGGCTACCATTGCCACCAAGTATAGACATAGCAAAAAAATACAAAAAAGGCGCAATGTATTAAACTACAAGTTTACTGAAAATAAAATAGTTCCTACAGTATAATAATAAATACATATGTAACGTAGAAATTGTGCAACGCTACAACTGGTACTAATACAATTAATCATGCACATTTTAATTCAATTCGACGTACACCAGTAACCAGGCTATTTTCTACATGGACAATCAATATAAATGATATTTGTTTGTCATTTAGTTTTTGTTTTTTAACTAGGTAAGTCTAAACTGCAAAGGTTTGCAAATTTTTATAGTAAAAATTTAATATTCTAAGTTTTATTTATAAATATTCACTAGCTACTCACCCTCGCTTGGCTCGGGTTCGTCCCTATGTACATTGTACATATATACATAATATATGTATATAGTTTTACAATAATGTAGGTATGTAGGAAGTCTACCCGATTTGTTGACATTTATGATTACTGCTCCGCTCCCTTCGATAGTAGCATTATGATAGCCTATATATAGCCTTCCTCAATAAACAGGCTATCTAATGCAAAAAGAATTTTTCTAATCGGCTTAGTAGTTAATCAAACAAACAAACACTTCCTTTTTATAATATTAGTATAGATATGTATTAATTCAATACATATTAAAAGTGTCTATGAAACCTTTTTATACAAAAAAAATTGTCTCAGTTCTGTCTTTATTTAACAGATAGAATAGATAATTTTCCACAATCCCAAAATCGTTCAACTTTTTTATTTCCTAAAGAATCCAAAGCGGCGTGTTCTACATAATATATACACATATACACTATACATAGTTTTGTGTACCGCAATAAACAAAAACATTATCGTTTTACCAAAGTTCAATACCCGAAATTTGGGGTAAATTCGCAAGTGGCAACACTTACTGCGATGCGCTGGCGCAGGCGTTTGGTTAATTTTAGATACTGTTATGTCACAATGCTCAGTACATCACTGTTTCCTGGTTGCAGTTCGGTAAAGTGCAGTAACGATGTGTCAGGTATTACTAATCGTAACAATAACAATTTGCTGATATAAATGAAATATTGTTCGCATCTAAAAAAAGGTCTCGATATTATATCGTGGAAGCAATTTTTGTTGTCCTGTTGACATTTTGCTGTTATAGATATTATTTTACATGACTTGTTATATTCGTATATTACAGTAATGTATTTTCTAATATATTTTTTTTAATTTGAACCTTTTGACTGCGTTTTAGCACTTCAAGTTTTTAGACAAAAATGTCTTAAAAATATAATATAAAGATTTCAAATACATATATATTTTAAATACAATAATTTTTATTGTGTCTTCTTCTTGTGTTTTAGAATCTGACCGTTTTACGTAATAAAGTCTTAAAAAACATAGCAACGGGAATTGAGCTATAATATGGATTTAAAATACAATAAATTTTAACTCATAATTCCTAGATGTAATGAATTTGGCAACTTGAGATAAAGTCATTTAATTTCAAACATTAAATCTATACATATAATAAAATTGTAACTGAGTCGAATCTGTACATTAAATATTTTTAGAAAATCTTATTGAAATAGTCATCACTATCGATATAGAGGCCGAATATATAGTTTTTAGAATTTTTGTCTGACTGGGAACGCCTCACAAGAAAACGATTGGATATATTTTGATAGAATTTGGTATGATGATAGCTGGTTATCCGGGATATATATATATATATATATATATATATATATATATATATATATATATATATATATATATATATATATATCATCTCTGAGAAATCTATTCCAATCTTAAAACCCGAAGTGGAGGAAAGCCAGGGTGAGTCGCTAGTCTACAATTAGCTCGTTCTTGACATATAACTTAATTAATATATTAATATGAACAGATTAAAAATATCTTCAGCCATAATAATAAAATGAAGTACTAAGCACCCGTTTAAAAAGTGAGTAGTAAACTAATGTAGGTCACGATTTGGTGCACTTGGTCGCTAGTCGTAAAAATATAACGATTCGTCTAGTGCCTATTTTATTGTAGGAAATGATGTTTGAATTATGTATTAAATTTTTTACCATATTTAGTATAATATTTATAATTTGTGCATTTTCTTTTGACTGTGTTTTAGCACTAACCATTTTTAGGTAAAAAAAAACTTTAAAAATGTAACAAAGAAATTTTAAAAATTCAAAACATATAATTTTAAATACAATTATATTACCAGCATATTTATCAATATTTATTTAAGAAAGCAACATTTACACAAAATATTTGCAAATTCGCAGAGTAATTACAAACGAATTGATCATTCGTAAATATTATTTCTATTATGTATGCAAATATGAATTTATAGAAAAAAGATAGATTTTGAAGAAATTAATTTAATCTTTAAAGATCTAGATAAAAACACCTAACACAATATTATATTTAACCTTATAAAAGTACAGTAATCGAACTGCCGACCTCTAACTGCCATTATGTCAGATGGTTATCAATACTAAATTAAATTAGTATATAAAAACCTACTATCGTATCAAGTTATTAACTCGTACTACAGTTCAAACAATAGCCTTTAAAACTAAGCCACAGATAAGATCATCTTAAGCATATTGTTCCAATTAAAAAAATGAGGTCGTTAAACGGTCAATGCACGTAAGCTTTCTGGTTAAATTTTCGACTTTAAACATTTAAATTAAGGTGTGTAATTTATATCTACTTAAAAAAATACCTAATATGTTTTTAATTTGTATACATTTTAATGTACTAGCGACTAATTCTTGCTTCACTCGGGTTAGTTCTTAGGCGATTCTTTAAATTGACATAACTTTTTTATTTATGAAACGATTGAGATAAAATAACATACTAAATGTTAAGTGAAGCTTACTTCAATATATTAGTGAAAACCGCACTCAAATCGGTTTAGCCGTTTCTGAGATTAGCGCGCACAAACGCACAGACAGATAAACTTCTAAAAATCATTGTTTTGGGTTCTATTGCGTTTATAAAGACACCCAATAATATTTTTTCTCAAATACCTTCCATGCACAGAGATCGATCAGTTACAATTTTATTATATTGATGTATATAATAAGAGACCCGGTGTGTGTCGAAATAAAAAAAGAACTTGGTTATGTTTATGGTGAAGTAAAGTTAAAAGACTATATATTTGAAATTTAACTATTTGTATACAAAAGCAGAAGAGTTTGTTTATTTGATCACGCTTAATCTCTGGACCTACTGATCGAATTTGAAAAATTCTAAATCGCGTTATAGCCTATTTAACTAGGAAGGTACCTTGAAATAAAACTACGTTCATTCATGTCACGAGCTACATGAAAACAGCTAGTAAAAATAAAAACGAAGAAAATAACTAAATAGTTTAGAGAAAGCAAATTAAAAAGACGTTACCACGGTAATATTTATGCATTACATTACCGTGAATTTACCATATAAGATAGATACCTATACTGTACATAGGGCTTTACATCATATATATGTACTTCAAGATCATTGTATATCTATCTACCTATACATATAATAAAATTGTAACTAAGTCGAATCTGTACATTAAATATTTTTTTGGAAAATCTAATTGAAATAGACATTATTATCGACAAAGAGTCCGAATATATAGTTTTAAGAATAATTGTCTGTTTGTCTGTCTGTTACCATATCACGAGAAAACCACTGGACAGATTTTGATGAAATTTGGTATGATAATAGCTGGTTATCCGGGTCAACATATGGGATACTTTTTACCGCGGGAAAATATCTCATTTCTGAGAAAAAATGCAATAACTGCATTGTAAGAGTATACTAATATGTAAAACCAAAGAATATGGTTTTTGGTCATCTAAACGCGGGCGGAGCCGCGGGCAATGCTAGTAATTAAATAAATTTAAATTAAATAAATAAAATATATTTAATTTAAATAAATATATTGTATATAATTAAAAGTTTTATTGTTGTTATATATATTCCAACGATTCTAAAAAATACTGTTCATGGCGCACATATGTATGTATGAGTATATGTTATACTTGTAGCATTTATAACATAACAGCATTATTTTTCAATATGCTTAATTAGTCTATCTATACAGATAAATAAAATTGAAGTGTCTATTTGTAATGTACAAAAAAACAGCTTTTTACTAAATTACGTAGGTACTAATAAGAAACAATTTTTAATTTTTTTGTCTGTCTGTCTGGCTTTGTTCCGGCTATTCTCCGAAACGGCTGGACCGATTTTGACGGGTCTTTCACTGCCAGATAGCCGATGTTATAAGAAGGATCCTAAGTTACCTTTACTTAAGAAAAAGAATCAGGGTTCCGCGCAAAAAAAAACGAAAACCCGTTAAATTGTGAACAAAATCCGCGTAACTAGGGACGCACCTGAGCTTCGCCCGGGTAACCCGCTAATAATATACTTTAATAATAAAAAAAATATATAATACTTTGTATGTACTTTAATACTAAAAACAAGTTTTATTTAAATACCTAATTCGTCCCTTCTCAAACTTAACACTTACATTTCAAAATATACGACTGTTGGTTGCACTTGTATCATTTTAAATGTTTAGTCTAATAAACACGTTCGAAGCAGACACACGTTCTTTCTCTTGCACCCAAAGTCTCCAAGCGATATTCAACCTTAACATCACATACATAGTGGTCAAATTGCGAGCCGGATCAAGGGTCATTAGCGAACATTGCAAAAAATGTACATTCAATAGATAAGAATTACAAGTCGACGCACTTTAATGAGTATTGAAATATAAACGTTATAAACGCATATTACGACATTTCGAAGACTATTTTGGAAGAAAACTATTATAAAAGATGACTACACCGGATCAAATGATTAGATTATTAGAAGATACTGCAAGTATATTACAAAAAACGCAAATAAATATTAAAAAATGTCCGAAACAAAGATTAACTTCAACTTATTTAGAAGCAAGATTAAAATGTATAGAAGATCATTGGAGTACATTTATGGAAACTCATCAGAACTTAACGAAAATATTACCACGAGAAAAAAGAGGTGAATTACAATACTTCGTGAATGAAGATTATTTTGTATACGAAGATTTGTACTTATGCATGCGGACGGATATCAATGAAATGTTAAAACAAATGTCTTCTAGTGGAAGTCATTCGGAACAATCAACGAGTTCATGTATTCAAGATGTGAAGATCGGTCAAGTAAAATTACCTCGTATTCATTTACCTACTTTTACTGGGAGATATGAAGAGTGGCCAACATTTCAAGATTTATTTATTTCGTTAGTTCATGATAATATGCAAATAAGTAATGTTCAAAAGTTGCACTATTTAAAATCGAGTGTTGCGGGTGAAGCTGAAACATTATTAAGACAAATACAAATAACGGAAAATAATTACTTACAAGCATGGAATATTCTTAAAAACAGGTACGGAAATAAGCGTATTATAGTAACATCAATTTTGAAAAGATTATTTACACAAAATAAAATAAATTATCAATCGTCCAGTCACATAAAATCATTATTAGATGTATCAACAGAATGCATAAATAATTTACAAAACTTAAATATATCAACTGACTCTTGGGATCCTATAATAATATTTCTGATAGTGCAGAAACTGGACCCAGAATCACATAAGGACTGGGAAAATTTTGCATATAAAGAAAATTCGGAAGAGTTACCTTTATGGAGCGAATTAAAACGTTTTCTTGAAACAAAATTCCGTACTCTTGAATTTATCACACCTGTACCTGTAACCTCGGGACCAAAACCAGAAAAAACTCGGTCACTTCATGCAACTGTAGAAAGGACGTGTTTAATGTGCAAAGACAAACATACATTGTGTCATTGCAAGCAGTTTACAAGTTTACCACCTTCAGAACGTAATGAGTATATACAGAAGAATAACCTTTGTTACAATTGTCTCCATCCTGGGCATTCAGTGAAAAAATGTCGTTTACAAATGTCATGCCGCATATGCCACAAGCGCCATCATTCTCTTTTACATCAACCATCAAAGTCAAATACCTTGGATCAATCAGAGAAACAAGCACAGCCAACGGTATCAGTCTATGCAAATGTAAAAGAGTCAGAAGGAGAAGAAATCAATGCAATGATGACGTCACATTACAATGGAAGACAAAGTTCAGCAATGTTAGCTACAGCAGAGGTTAAAGCAAAAAGTGAAGAAGGCAATATAATCATGTTGAGAGCTCTAATAGACCAAGGTTCAGAAGCATCATTTATAAGTGAGAAGGCTGCACAACTTCTGAAACTTTCAAGACAACCTGCAAGAGGTAATGTTGTAGGCATGGGTTCTACTAGAACAAGCGTAAATCAAAGGGTTCAATTACAAATTTCACCAAGATGGGAATCACAATTTTCTATCCATATTCAAGCTTATGTGATCAGCAAACAATTGACAAGTAAAATACCACATACTACAGTGAAGGGAATCAATGGGCAACATATCAAGGGTCTCAATTTAGCAGATCCCAACTATTATAAGCCTAGTTCAATTGATTTATTACTTGGAGTTAAGGAATATTCAAAAATACTAAATGAAGGTTTAATAAAAGGTGTACCAGGCACTCCATGCGCACAGAATACAGAATTAGGATGGATTTTATTCGGAGAAATGAATACAAACCAGAAAGAAGAATCGTTTCTTGTTATGCACAATCAAATAGACGTGGATGAAATATTAAAATCATTTTGGGAAATTGATACAGAATCGAAACGAATACTTACATTGAATGAGCAAAAATGTGAAGATATTTACAACAATACACATAGAAGACAAGAAGATGGAAGATACATAGTTAAATTGCCCTTTAATACTGAAAATCCACAATCAATACATGGTCACACTAGAGATATATCGTTAAACAGACTATTACAATTAGAGAGAAGATTTAAAAGGCAACCTAAATTAAAAGAAGAATACAATAAAGTTATAGATGACTATATACAATTAAAACACGTAGAAGAAGTACCTAAAGAAGAAATAAACAATAAATCAGTATACTTACCTCACCACGCAGTCGTACGTGAAGACAAGGAAACCACAAAGACACGGGTTGTGTTCGACGCTTCCTGTAAAGGGACTAATGGAATTTCACTAAACGAAGAACTCTTACCTGGACCAGTACTGCAAGATGACCTGAGAAGTATAATTTTGAGATGGAGAATGCATGCTATTGGATTCGTATCAGATATTCAAAAAATGTATAGGATGATATTACTTACCAAAGAAGATGTTGATTTCCAGAGAGTCCTGTGGAGAAAAAATGATAATGAAGAAATCAAAGACTACCGTTTACTTACCGTTACCTTTGGCACAAGCTCGGCACCTTATTTAGCAATAAAAACGCTCATGCAACTGGCTGAAGATGAAGGAGAGAAATTTCCAATAGCAGCGGAGATGATTCGTAATAATTTTTATGTTGATGATCTGATAGCTGGAGCTGAAACAGTAGAAAAGGCTATAGAAGCTAAGACTCAATTAATTAATATTATGCGAAAAGGAGGCTTTGAACTAAAAAAATGGTCGTCCAATAGTCTCGAATTTATGAAATCCATGGAACCTTCTGAAATATCATCGAATGCACATGTTAATATTAGCATTGACGGTTCCGTAAAGGCTTTAGGAGTCCTGTGGAACTTAAAAACTGATCAATTTCAATACAGAATCAATCTATCACCTACTAAACATACAGTTACGAAAAGAACAATCCTCTCTGACTTACAAAAAATATTTGATCCTCTTGGATGGATAGCACCCAGCATTATTTTAGCAAAATTAATAATTCAAAGACTATGGTCAGAGGGAGTAAATTGGGATGACAGAATTAGTTTAAACTTAGAAAGGGAATGGCTCAAAATAAGAACAGATTTCGAAAGAGTCAAAGAGATTTCTCTTGATAGATGGCTAAAGACTTCTATAACCAAGAATCAAACAGTGGAGCTACATGGTTTTAGTGATGCTAGTAACAAGGCGTATGGTGCTGTAGTTTACGTAAGAGTCGTAGAAAACAAAAATATCTTTGCTAATATTGTAGCGGCTAGAACAAAGGTTGCGCCGCTGAAAACAATTTCACTTCCAAGATTAGAACTCTGTGGAGCACTGCTACTCTCAAAGTTATTGAGGAGTGTAAGTCAAGCTATGAAAATACCTTTATCGCAATCCTATGCCTGGACAGATTCATCTATCGTGATTTCATGGCTAGCTGGCGATCCTAACAGATGGAAATCATTTGTAGCCAACCGAGTCGTCGAAATAAATAATAATCTAAACCACAAAAAATGGCATCATGTGAGATCCGAGGATAATCCTGCTGATATAGCTTCTCGAGGAATGTTACTTGCTGATTTAAAACAATCTCAAATGTGGTGGCACGGTCCTAAATGGATATCTGAAAAAGAAATAATATATACACAATTAGAAAATATAGTCACAGATTTAGAAAAGAAAAGAGAAATAAATATACAAAATAACTTACATATAGAATCCCACGATCAGGTAGATATAGACACGCAGTTTGAAAACTTTGATACATTGGAACAACTTTTAAAAACAATTATAATATGTAAAAGATTTTTAAATTATAAAAAGAGTATAAAAACAAATTTAAATTTTACTACAGAGGAATATGAAAATTCATTAATAACATGCATACTTATAATACAAAAGAAACAATTTACACAAGAAATTCAAGATATAAAGAGTAAAAATCGAGTTAAAAGTATAAGCAAATTAAAAACCCTCAACCCTTACCTAGATAGCAACAATGTACTCAGAGTGGGCGGAAGAATAAAACATGCTAATATTAATGAAGACACAAAGCATCCCATAATATTAAATAAAGAAAATCCACTTACCACTTTAATCATAAAAGACGCTCATATTAAAACTTTACATGGCGGTATACAGCTAATGCTAAATTACATAAGATCTAAATATTGGATATTGAAGGTTAAGGGATTAGTAAAGTCATACATACATAAATGCTTGCTTTGTGCAAAGGAAAGAGCAACATCAAAGGTACAAAGAATGGGAAACTTACCAGCGGTCCGAGTGACCCCAGCTCGTCCATTCTTACACAGTGGAGTTGATTTCTGTGGACCCTATTTAGTATTAAAATCTAAAGGAAGAGGAAGCAAAACTTGTAAAGGTTACATCTGTATTTTTATATGTATGTCTACTAAGGCAATACATTTAGAGTTTGTAGGCGACCTTACCTCTGAAGCTTTTATTGGAGCATTTAAAAGATTTGTGGCGCGTAGAGGACGTTGTACCCACTTATGGAGTGACCAAGGTCGTAACTTTGTTGCAGCAAATAAAGAACTTACAGAAGCCTGGAAAGATGCACAGTTACAGTTTGACGACGTACTAGCAGACAGACTCTCCAATGAAGGAACCCAGTGGCACTTCATTCCAGCTTACAGTCCAAACTTTGGTGGCCTCTGGGAAGCAGGGGTGAAGTCAATTAAATATCACCTGAAACGAATTTTGACAACTCACTTAACTTTTGAAGAGATGACTACTATATTATGTCAGATTGAAGCTTGTTTGAATTCACGACCCCTGTGTCCTATGGATGACTCAGACTGTGATAATTTAAATCCTCTTACACCTGGTCATTTTTTGATCGGCGAGGCTCCTATCAACATTCCATCACCTGACTTAAAAAACACAAACATAAATTACCTTACACGTTGGCAATTCACACAAAAACTAGTGCAAGATTTTTGGCATCGTTGGCAACAGGAATATCTCTCAAGACTACAACAAAGACCGAAATGGCTACACAAGGTTAATGAACTAGAAATAGGCCAAATAGTTTTAATAAAAATGGAAAATTTGCCTCCTGGAAAATGGGCTTTAGGCCGTATAATACAAAAACATCCAGGATCTGACGGACTGACCAGAGTTTATAGTGTAAAAAGTGGAAATAACATTACAAAACGTTGTGGTACAAAATTATGTTTGTTACCAATAGATACTTAGTGATATATCTATCTTAATAATAAATATGTATCCTTAATCAAATCATTATCAATGCTTTAATAATTATCAAATGTTTGTGCAAGGACAATTTTGTAAAACTTACTCGTAAGTACTAATTGTTTGTGAGATTGTTAATTGTTTAACTTAGATGTCCTACATAATTTTCATTTTTCTTTGTATAAAAAAAGGGTCAAACCCCTTTTTAGTGGGCGGTATGTTGGTTGCACTTGTATCATTTTAAATGTTTAGTCTAATAAACACGTTCGAAGCAGACACACGTTCTTTCTCTTGCACCCAAAGTCTCCAAGCGATATTCAACCTTAACATCACATACAACGACCTTTTCCATTCTATTACATTAATAGATATTTGAAGGCATTTACTAAGTTATCGTTAAAAACAAGCTATATTGACTCTCTTTACAGAGAATATTACACTCAATACTTCTTAATAAATGATTGCATTGTTGCTCGCACACAAAGGTTTTCGTTATCAAAACATTTTAGACGGGACAAAGGCGTGCTGAATCATAAGTTACGAGGTCTTATAACGATTAGTGTGACGTTTGAAGTATAGGGCATTTTTGATTTTCTTACAATACTTAATAGCATGTTTAAAAGATATCCAACAGGTTGAGCTAACCGAGAATATTTAATTTAAAATTCAAATATATACTAATAATTGCTTGCGGTTTCGCTTGCACAGTTTTTGTTTAAGGCACTGTAATCGAAGACTGTACGCGTCTTTGCCGACTGATTGAATTGGCTCTTAGGCATAATAAAACGTTTGAAATGAAATGAAATAAACTTTATTCAATTAGACTTATTACAAGTACTTTTGGATCGTCAATTTAATGAAAGCGTCAGTGTAGTCAGTCCATGAGGAAGCTACCACAGGCTCAGAAAGCAGTTCTGCTGAGAAGAACCGGCGAGAAACTCAACAGTTGCTCTTTTAAATATAGAAGTTACAATTACGGTTAGTACGGTTTAGTATAGATTTCTCAGAGATAAGATATTTTCCCGATAAAAAGTATCCTATATTTTGACCCGGATAACCAGCTATCATCATACATCAAAATCTGTTCAGTGGTTTTCTCCAGACAAACCGACAGACAGACTAAAATTAAAAAAAAAAGCTATAGATTCGGCCTCTGTATCGATAATAATGACCATTTCAATAAGATTTTCCATCAAAAAAATAATGTACAGATTCGACTCAGAATTTTATTATATGTATAAATTTAGACTATAAGATCCGTGATAGCATTTCTTTTATAGTTCTAAACAACAGAATAGAAACGGGAATGATTTATTTGACGTCTATTAGAAGCAATGACAATCTCTATAACAGTAGCCTATGGGTTACTCGTGGTCACCGTCCAGACTTTACAGCGTAACAAATAGCAACAAACATACATACAAGCAAATAATAGTCGGTTTGTATTATCATTATTATTATAAAGTTACTTTAATGTATTTTTATTTTTTAACCATCTAAGAAAGAAGCAGTAAATAGAAATAAATAATACAATATATACGGTACTTATAATAAGAAAAAAAATTTTTGTCTGTCTGTCTGCTGCGAAACAGCTGGACCGATTTTGACGGGACTTACACTGGCATATAGCTGATATTATCAGAAGTAACTTAGGCTACTTTTATCTTAGAAAAAGAATTAGGAGTTAAGAATCATCCATGAAATTGTAAACAAAAAAAGCAAGGGTAAATCGCTAGTGGATAAATAAAATCTATTAAATGGGGAATGCTATCATCACCTCAGTAAATAATTCACTACAAATAACTAAAAGGCGTTGAAACGATTGAGATGAGCTGTTAAAAATTCATGATAATGTAATTAATTTATGATAAAATGGCCGTTCATTTTACACAACAACGCCTCAAGTAAATATTGCTGAAATAGTGATGTGATTTGTATATAATATATAGATAATATTACATTTATATTTAATTTTTTATTTCAGTTTTTTACACATTTTTTACAAGTTTTTTATACATTAAATTTTTAACTCTGTATATTAAAATATGTAATGGTATATGTAGTAAGGTACTTAGTTTGTTTTTTTTCTGACAAATTGAGTCGAAATATACTCAAGATAATTAACGCGCAAAAATGTGAAAAAAAAATTAAATATTAAATGTAAAATAATTACGCAAATCTAAGAATGGATTATAGGTACAAAAATCTACTTTTCCTGCTTAGTCACCAAATCTATACTAACATTATACTCGTAAAGGTGTATGTTTGTTTGTGTTTGTTTGTTTATCCTTCTTTCACAACGAAACAGAGTGACAGATGGGCGTGATTTTTTAATGGGGAGTTATTTGGAGGGCTGGAGAGTGACATATGCTACTTTTTACCGTGGGTGATTATATCACTCCTACGGGAAAACACGTTATAATACATACAACCCACAACAAACAACTTACTACTTGACTATATATTATATGTATATATATATATATATATATATATACATATATATACATATAATATAAGTCTATCTATTCCATATTAACCGCATATTATATCTTCTATAGATACAAATAAAAATGAATTACCAAAAAGTATGTACGCGCATAACTTCCGATCGACTGCACCAAATTGGATAATTTTTACTTTTTTGTGTTTGTTACTGTCAGGACAAGCTACTCGTATGTATAGAAGAAAATTAAACACAAAAAGATCTTTTTACTAAAATCTGATTTTTTAAATCTCATGATATGAAAAGTGAATGTGGCAGAATGACGTTCAGCCATCAGTTGACAACTTCATACAGACAATACGCTATATCATAATGTCACTTAAATAAAAAAGTTTGTATTGGGTAGCAAGCTAGGGACGAGAGTGAGGAGAGCGAGGGCGAGTCGCTAGTATAATGATATAAATAATGATTTCAGCAAGTAGGTACATACTACATAGTATATGTACATACATTAATATATTATGTACAATGTTTTATAGTTATGTTTCTACTGCTGATATCGTTTTATTCGATATAGAAATTTTATCTTCTTCGATGGTGGTATAATAGATAGACGTAATTAATATAAGTTCAATTTTCTATGGATCTAATAAGCTCTCCTGTATATAATAATAATTAATTATTATTAGTTAAAGAAGAAAATTCCAATGCTACCACACTAATACTATAAAACTGAATTTCTGTCTGTCTCTCACAATTTCACCCTTAAAGTGTTAAACAGGTTTCAATGTTTGGAAAGGATAACGATTCTATATTTTATTCGAACCCCGTTTTCACCTCGAGCGAAATCGCGGACAATGACTTATTATAAATATGTAAGATAGGTATTTTCATATACATATGTAATTAGGTATTAGGGCCTATACACAAGACGACTTTTTAACGCGCCGTCAGCGTGCGTTCGATATTCTTTAGCCGCGCACTGAATACTGTCAAGACGCGCTTGTGTGTTTTTATCGATACGAATGCAAGCATTCTGCGAGTTTTTAATTTGTGAGCACAAATTATGCTTACACGTGCTCGTGCTCGTGCGTCGTCGATGCGTTTAGTGAAACGTGGTGTGCATATACCCTTTTAAGTTTATCAGCGCAGAACAAGCGCAGACGCGCGTTCGTTAAACGCATCGACGCGTAAGGTGCGTTAAGAATTCGTCGTGTAGATAAGCCTTAAGGTGATTTACAAGGATGCAGACAGAGTTTATATGGTAATTACGCCAATCATTTAAGCCTTTATTGTAAATAAATATTTTTACCAAAGTCAAATCAAAATATACTTTATTCAAATAGACTTTTACAAGCTCTTTTGAATCGTCAATTTTACATTTTAATTTAAAATTAAATGTCAGTGTAGTCATTATTTCGCCATTCTTTCTACCTTAAATTCATTGATAAACAGTTTTGCTAGAAAAACCGGCTTTACCCTCAAACCTATTTCTACATGGCTCTCATCCGCCTAACATAATCTGATTTGAATTAAGATAACGAAATCAATTATGTTTGATTTCTTCTTAGATCCTTTTTAGATTTTGTCTCTACACCGACAGCTAGAAAAATAGCCGTTGGCTGTTGATAATAACTTCGATGCCAAACGTTAATAAGAAGTTACAAATTAACCACTATAAATCTGTAGTACATTCTTGTCGATATATTTTGTATGTAATCCATACTAATATTATAATTGCGAACAATGTATGCCTGTTTATTTGGTTTTCGCAGAAAAAGCTAAATCATTTTTGATGATTTGTCATAGGATATAGATTGAAAGATTTTATTAAATACTAGCATTGCCCGCGGCTCCGCCCGTAGATGACCAAAAACCAAATTCCTAGGTTTTACATATTAGTATACTCTTACACTGCAGTTTTTGTATTTTTTCTCGGAAATGAGATATTTACCCGCGGTAAAAAGTATCCTATATGTTAACCCGGATAACCAGCTATCACCATACCAAATTTCATCAAAATCCCTCCAGTGGTTTTTCTGTGATGCGGTAACAGACAGACAAAAATTCTAAAAACTATATTCAGCCTCTGTATCGATAATAATGACTAATTCAATAAGATTTTCCAAAAAAATATTTAATGTGCTGATTCGACTCAGAATTTTATTATATGTATTTATAGACTAAAACACATTTATAATAATAGTGTGTGAAAACTTATAAGCATCTCAGATGTTTTCAAAGGGATCAAAGAGAATCTGTAGGAATGTAATAAAAGGCATAAAATATTAACAGTATCAATTTAAAAAGGACGACGTTCTCATTTCTGATTTCATTTATCACTTTCCATTGACGCATAACTTCGACATGAATGCATCGATTCCGGTGATTGCCTTCCCATAAACATTTCCCTGTTTCCCAGTAAGCGTACCACAAGATATCAAATCAAAAGCAATAGAATTTATAATTTACTAGCAGAACCCACGGCTTCGCTCGCGGTAAAACTACAAAAAAAACTCTAAAAAGGTAGGTTTCATACAAACTTATATCCCCTATTTTACCCCCTTATGGGATGAATTTCGAAAAATGCTAAAACACGTATTTCTTTAAATGTATTGTAGACCATTAATACCAAGTTTCAAGAAATTCTGATAATAAATATTTTTTGTTGTTGTATTACAACGTGTTTTCCCGTGGGAGTGAGATAATCTCCGGCGATAAAAAGTAACCTATGTCACTCTCCAGCCCTCCAACTATCTCCACACAAATAATCAAACCAATCCGTCACTCCGTTTCGACGCGAAAGAAAGACAAACACACTTTCACATTTATAATATTAATATGGATTATAGCTACAATTATAAACAATAATAAAAACTTTAAAAAAACCAACTTCCAGGCACTAAAAAGTAAAAAATTAATAACTGAACTGGGTTTTCATTTACTATACCTAGAAACTTAATCAGATATTTTCGAAATCGGTGCCAGCCTTTAAGATATGAATATATAACATGTAAATATGACAAGGTATGAACTCTAATTACAGTTAAAATACTACACGAGTACATCAATTTTTGATGTATTTATACGTATCAAAACAGATTTGCTTTGCTTTGCTTCGGCTATCACCGAATAAGTAGAAGTAAAACTGTTTTGTAAAGAAATACATAAAAACAAATGCATTTTTCAATAAATTGTACCATAAACATATCAATGCAAAGAATATTCATAAAAATCATTGTAACAGAAAAAAGAGAAACTTAAGATTTTTGTCACGTACTTATTATTTTCTTTTGAATAATATTAGTAAAAAATGACGCCAAAACATAATGTTAATTTGAAAGCTACGAATAATGACGATTAATTAGGTACTATTTAGTAGTTTCAAAGCCACTTTGTGAAGTCTCAAATTTCATTCCCTTGGCAACTTTTTAAATGCTCAATCATTTAAAAAGTTGCCAAGGGAAAGCAAATATTTGAATATTAAAAAATGTTATACAATTTAACTGATGACTCGTGACCTCTGATTGGCATTGTGTCCATTACTGTAACAGGTTCGATTACCTGTAAATGTTTTTTCTTATCTATATCGAAATAAGATTCAGTGTAGTACGAATATAAGGATTATATACATAAGGATGTACTCTTACAGCTACGGTAGCGCAGTAGTAACGCGCTTGCTTGGATAACCGAGTGTAGCTGGTTCAATTTTCTCGTACTCTCTCGATCTCTGATATTTTCATGTGCAAACCACAATAACATTGGATAACCAATTAACAATTAGAGCGAATATTGTTATAACTATTTTAAGCTTTTGGTAAATAAATCAATAAGTTGGGGCATTAATACACAGCACCATCTAGTTCAGCGATACTCAACCTTTTTTTTATAGGGGCCAAAAACAGGTTTCAGTCATGGTGTCGAGGGCCGCAAACAAAAATTATTTAGGTCTTAATCCAAGTTAACGATGTAGTTACTGTTTTAACAAAGATGTTTACATGTTTTAATGCGATTTTTAATACTGTAAGCACTTTTTCAAAATTTATCAAGATCTGGCTTGTCGCTACACGATATCCTTATAACGTCATCCAGATGAGAATCTGTAAGTTTGTTTTTGAAAAGGACGATTCGCAGACATAATTTTGTAGACCCAAAGAATGTTAGTAGGATTTGGGCACATCTTTGGACGCTTTTATATTTTTGGGGAACAATACTCAAAAATGCCACATATTCTCTATTTTCCCTTTTTTCTTTAAACAGAACTTCTAGATTGGTATCGTTTACAAAATCGTCATTCATCAAAGAACTCTGAGTAATTACAATTTAAAACGGAAGCCAACTCTGAGATGTAACTTCAGATGGGCCAATAACAAAGACCCGGCGGGCCGCAGGTTGAGTATAGCTGATCTAGTTCCATGGTAAGCTATGAGGCTCGTGTCATGGATACCAGATAGTTGATATACTATACATATATAACGTTAAATACATACACATTGTAAATATAAACACCCATGACTAGAATACAAATATTCGTGCTCATCACACAAATAAATGCCTCCAGCGGGACCCGAACCCGTGACCGCTGGCACAACAAGTAGTCACTACAAACCGAGCCAAACGTGTCGACTGTAAAAAATATAATATCATATTATATAAATTATGTATTATTTAGTAGGTATACTCAGACGAACTCTACATTAAAACAGGCAAGCACTGTTTACAGTTACAAATGAATGTGACGAATATGTTATGGTTTGGCACACGTTTCTAAAGTCCCGTGACTCATGTCAGAGATGATTATTTGATATCTTCGTGAATCACCTGGGATGAAAAAAAGCTAGCGATAAGTCCAACTACGTGCTATAGTTGAATCTTATCAGTTTTATGATTTTTCTGTTCAAGCACACAAGAGATAATTTTACCGACTTAAATAATAGAGATACCTACTCAATATTAGTTTTTTTTAAATTACACACCATACCTTTGACAATCATGAGCTAATTATCAATCTATACTAATATTATTTTTTTGTTTGTTTGTACTTAATAGGCTCTAAAACTACGGAACCGATTTAGATGAAATTTGGTAAGAAGATAGTTTGGGACCCTGGGAAGGACATAGGATATTTTTTATCCCGGAAATCATCCCTTAAGGAGGTCAAAATGGGGATGAAAGTTTATATGGGAAAGCAACGAAGCAAAGCGAGGGTGAGTCGCTAGGAGGTTATAAAGCAAAGGTAGCCCCATAAAAACGTAAGTAAAATTTACATGTTTAAGGATACAATTGCCAGTGGCTTCCATGTTATAGTCTTTAAAAAAATACAAAGTAGTAGTAGTAATGATAGTAAAATACATAGTGGTATTTAATAGTGAAGGAATGTTTACTTGTAGTTTAAATCTATATATAAATAGGCAAAAACCTCAGTCAGCCGTTTTTTTTTTAATTGCTATTGGCCCCATGCAACCGCATTGGTTGCATTGGCATAGCTACGCCACTGAGTCCAATTACAAAGTAATATATATTTGCAATGCATGTCAATTCGTTCATGTCTATGATAGCGTGATGACACTCAAATTGAATTCTTAGTGAAAGCTTTATTACTTCTTCTAGGTTCCTTGAAACGTTTACCTGAAAAATATATAGATGAATATGATACTACTGTAGCGTAGTAGTCTAATCTGAATTGTCTACTAACATGGTGATCGCAAGTTCGTTTTCTATCGAATGTTATTTGCAATTTCATAAGGTAACAACCCCCCAATCAGGCCAAATCACTCAAAATTAAAGTCATGTTCCACACAAAAAAAATTAAAACCCATGAAATTGGCAACAAAACCCGAGTATAATAACTAGTATGTAATGTAAACAATATTTTTCTTTTCATACCTCAAATCCAACACAAATCAAATCTAATAAGACGTGTATGTATAAATAAAATTGATTACAACGTCCACACTTGCCGACCTAATTGAAATGCGGTTACCAATTAAGCCAATTGCCTTCGAAATGTCGCGTAATGATCATCGAAATAACTGCATTGCTTGGCTTCAGTCATAAATATGTAAATGAAAAAATAAATTATATGTATTATTAAACACTTTTGTCATAATAATGATAAGTTTAGTAAATTTGTACTGAACTTTTAAATCATCCTTTACCTCCTCACCTCCCGAAAAAAATCATAAGTATTAATAATTACATGCACCTACATAACTCATGGTATATATATTGTACTACTAAAGCTAAAAACTGCAAAAATCTAATAGAGTAATAATAATTAATTAATTATACTACTTCAGGCAAAGCCATTTTCATAATTTTAAAGTTTTAAATATCATAATATACCTACGTAATACATATATGTACATGTTTGAAAAACTAAAACAAATCTGTCCGACGGGAACCGTACATTTTTCCGGGATAATTTTTTTTTTATCTCGGTGCCAAATTTTATCCAGATCCGTTCAGCCATTCTGGCGTGATTGAGTAACAAACATCCATCTAAACACCTAAACTTTCAAAATTATAATAATATTAGTAAGATTCAATATATTATGTATGTAACAAGACTTAAATAATATTGGTATAGAAAGGTTAAACATATAAAGTTACATCCAAGGGGTTTTCATAGAAGTTTGATTAGAATCGACGCAATACCGTGAATTTATATTCTGCAATGATACGCAGCTGTGTCGAGCTTGAGGTTTCATGTAGTATTTAGTATTTTACTATAATGTTACTTAAATAATCAATTAATATAATAAAATTCTAACTGAACCGAATCTGTACATTAAATATTTTTTAGAAAATCTTGTTAAAATAGTCAATATTATTAATACAGAGGCCGAATCTATAGTTTTTAGAATTTTTCTCTATCTGTCTGTCTGGGAATGCAGCACGAGAAAACCACTGGACAGATTTTGATGAAATTTGGTACGATGATAGCTGGTTATCCGGGTCAACATATATGATACTTTTTACTGCGGGAAAATAACTCATCTCTGACAAATCTATACTAATTACTAAACGTAATAATACTGTAATGTTTGGATAATTGAAGTTTGAAGTATATTTCCATATAATATAAATTGCGTGTCATTTGGGATAATATAAATGGAAAATATAAATTTAACAAACTAACAAATAAAAGTCATCTACTCTGGAATCTATATAAAATAGAGAAAGACAAAACATTTCCGTACCTTTTTCTCCTTGTTTGTCAACCGAATTTCTTTCTTTTTTTTTGTTTAACAGCTACAAATTTTAGGGTTAAATAAAAATGATTATAGTCGAATTTCAACCACTGGGCGAACATTAGTATTTAAAAACGCATGTGCCCCTAGATATGTTAGGTGGGTTAGGAAGACATTTTTAGAAATACCGTAATATAACATTAAAATGTGAAGGTGAACCGCAATTACAATAATAAAACACTTGAATTTTCCAGTCAAATGCGCAAAATAATCTGGAAAGTTCGACAGTTTGAAACAAGTCCAATACGTAATGCTGTGCCTATTAATTTTCTTGCCAAGTGGCTGTTTTTGTTAACGTTTGGCGTGTGAATTGCAAAATCTGACTACTAATAATTATAAACGGACTGACTACATTGACGCTATTTAAATTAAATTGAGGATCAAAAGGGCTTGTAATAAGTCTATTCGAATAAAGTTTCATTTTATTTCATTTATAATTGCGAAAGTTTGTACGTGTGTTTGTCCTTCGCGCTGAAAATGCTGGACAGACTTGAATGAATTTTAGTATATATATAGACAATCTGTTGTAGGTCCTGATTTTACAACGATGACGTAGTTAGTGTTTTTTTTTCTCCTTTTTTACCGGTCATTTTATATATAACGTGCTTTCTCTATTCTACGCGATATTGCCGAAGTAAATTGTGCCCAAAGGCACTCCTAGAAGCCACGAAACTAAAGAATTGAATAGATAAACAACGACGTGGAGTAACACATATGTATGTATTGTTAGACACCTAGGACACCCGAGCGAAGCAAGGGTCGCTAGTTACCTAAATAATACTAGCATGTGTCTGGGACATGTGTTTGTTAGTTTATCATATTGTTACACAGTAACAGTGTAATAAGAGAGATTTAAATTATTTTTATATACAATCAAATTTCAGTATTTTTTAACCAATTGTAAAGTTGTTTTTATGTTTTTTTTTTAAATGGTGAATGTGGTTCTATTATATTATTTGTTTTAAAGTAACATAATATTATGGTTAGGTGCCAACATACCCAATAAAAAATATGAACCACTATAATATAGTTTTATATACCATAAGCCATATCTCTTTATATCTACTTGAGACATATTTTTTTCATTTAGATTATGTATTTCTGCATTCATAAGTGACACACAAATTGATTGAAAAACAGCAAGAAAACTGTTTCAATTTTTTTTTTAATTTCCATACACTTAATCTTAAGCATCTTCCTTTTTATAAATTGTCATTATGTTGTATTAAAAATACTGTAACTTGATATTTAAAAGGGCAACTGTTGAGTTTTAGAATGGCTCCTATTAGAACTGTAAAAATCTAATTGAATTAAAGCTAATTTCATTTTATTTTAACTTGCCCCTATTTATAATATATAGAATATTTTGCCCTTTTATCAAAAATTGTGAAGTATTCTAAGATTTTATTAATTTTATTTTTGTTAATATTTTTTTTTTCAAAAAAATTCCACTTGAATAACATGACAATGTAGACAGGAATTTAACATTATAAGTAAAATGAATGTATCATGTGTCTTTAACACTAGTAATATATAAATAATAAAATAAATTTTAAATTTTTTTTGTTATTTATTTTTAAAGTTTTTAGTTTTGTACATACATTTTATATTATACCCTAATACTCGGAAGTGCACATATTATTTTGTTTTAATCATTTTGAATGGTATTGATATTAGAATTTGCTATAATATTTGTTTTATAAGGTAGAGCTTTTGTTAATTTATGCAACTTTAACACATGTATATTAAAAAAATGGAATTATTTTTAAACAATTAGGACTAAATTTTTGCTGTTAACAAATTTCATTACTTCCTGGACTCTTTATCATAGTTGGTAGCTATCCCGAGAATGTACTTAATGGAGGCATTATCTTTCACTTAGCCTGCAGTTACTGATACACAAATTATACTATTAAATAAATAATCTCTACATACAATATATCTACTGAAGTATTTTAAAGCTTATTTATACATGTTACATATTAATTATAAACCGTTTTTTTTTTACTAGAAGTTGTTATATTAATAAGATATAATTAAGTACATAATAAAAGCTCAAGATATATATAGTAAAATTTATTTTTCGATGTAAGTATATTTAACTTTTAAAAATAGACATTCCAATAGTGAGGTAATATCTAATGAGAACATTTTTCAAGTCCGCAAATATTTAGGCTAAGGTAAAACAAAATCTTATTTCAGGTATTCTAACCCTCACCCACTGACACAAATCTATAGTCATTTGTTTGCTCATCTTCAGCTATTTTAAGATACATTAAATGCGCGCCCGAAAATCTCATAAGAAAAATGGATTTACGCCAAAAGGATAATAAAGTGAAAGAAAACAGCTATCACCGGACGACGCAATGCTAAAGGAATGCACGTAATGCAGCAGATACGGCACAAAGCTTTTTTATTTTATTTTTGAGACCCAATTATTAAGGTTTTCCGTAAAGCGGACATTTAATAACAGAAAAATATATTTTCACTATAGTTATCTCAACTAATTTAATATTAAATACAAATATAGTAAAGTTTAAGTCAAAACTTACGCTTTTAATTTTGTGCACTACATAAAAATAAATAAGTTTAAACTTCACACACGTTCACTGTGTACACCACTGCACTGCAATCTGTCAAGTTGTGGATAAAAGTGTTGCTAGACTCTGCAATCTTTTTCCCAATATGTTTCAAGGTTTATAACAAAACTAAATTATGAATAATGATTTCATTTGCTTATATCTATTTGTTTTACGAAATCTATTATTTTGTATTATTGCGAGTATGTAGGGAGTGCTATTTATGAGTTTTTAATAATAAATGCAAATCAATGTTGCCACGATAGAAACCAAAAATTTCCACATTTTGCACTCGACAGTTTTCTTTGCCAGCTGAGAGGTTCACGTTACCTACCTTTTATTATTATTAGCGGTGACTAAAAATAGGTCAAATATTTAAAAATGCCCGCTGGCACGCATCGCGGTCCTGAACAGTTGTAATCACATCTCAGGAGTCGAGTGGAAAATGCGAGAGTACCTAATTTAAACTCTTTAATTATATTGATGCACTTTATACTAGCCAAAGTTTCAACACGTACAATTTTATGTATACCTCGAGCTAACAACAAAAGAATTAGTTTTAAAATTGTTTTATCTAAAATTATAAAGTTATTGATGCTATGCTATTTTTCAATAATAAACAAGTGAACGTACTTCTATTATGTAATATGTTATAAATTTAATTAAGACATTGAAGCATGTTATAAAATAAATTTTAATAATAAAAAAAAATACACAGAATTCTGAATTACCGCATAACTTACAAAAGTTATCAGCTGTGTGCTGTGTTGCCATGTAGGTAAACAAAGCAAAAAAAGTAAAGTTCAACGCTCTTGAGGAATCGGTACGAAGAAAATTAAAATAAGAAAGGTTCCATAAACCTGGTTAAAAATTTTATGGGGCGTAATTTCAAAAATGTTACACTGTAGGTTTTATGACTTGTTTTATTTTGTACGGCATATTTCAATTCCACTGTCTCGGTAATAGTATTGTATTTTGAGCATTTTAAATGAAGTAATAATGTTAACATTTCATACATTCCAAACTTAATTTTCCTTTATTATAAATAATATACACATATAATAACTACTACTATATATTTTAGAAAGTACACACTTATAAAATAAAACAGCGAAGGAACAGTAAACATTTTTATTTTATTGTAAATATTATTTATTGTATCATCTGACACTCGCGATGATCTTTATGAATTTGAAGCTAAAACTCAAGGATTATTGATTTTGATATAACATAATAGCACTTAAAGTTAGGCACATGTTTTTACTAATATCTGGAATAGAACTTTTAACGACATGAAACATTTTTTTTCAAGTGGGATTCAACTTTTTTACGTTGGAGAAATTAATTTTAAATAAAAGTGGACGGAGTGAGGTATCATTATATTCTGTTAAATTAGAATTAAGAATATAATATTATTATTTTTAATTCGTGATAATTACTTAAAAAATATAGTTAAATATACGAAATAGCAAATTCAAGGGATTATTTTAATTGTTAGCCATTTTCGATGTTGGCAATTTAAATTTTTGGTTCGTACCAGAAGCATCCAATTATATATCATAGTCGCAATAAAGGTTTCTATTTCAGATGTTAGCAAGTTGCTAACATAGACACTCACTATATTAATACAAGTCGGTCCAATGACGGCTTAGTTGTCTCAATTAAAAGTTGTAAAATATTTCTAGTTTGTTTATTAAGAGCAAAAAGAGGCACCTAACCGTACAGTAGCTCCATTGTTTATTTAACAACACGTTAGTATGAGAATGCGAGAAGACTTTAAAGCCGTCACTGTGTTAGAGCAAATCAAGCTTATCCCATCGCGAGTCATCCCATGTGAAGATTTTACAAGCAATAACTACGTCTATGTAACTTCAGTCGGCTCATTAATGCACTTATTCTACACTTCCGTCCATTGAGCTTTACCTAATTATGAGTGAGATGAAAATGCCAGCTGTACAGAAATCAATAACATTTATCAAAAAAAAAATAAGCACATACAATGAGATATATTTCTATTTAAATTAACAAAAAAATATATTGTAAGCTGGCATGTAGGTTAAATTATACCATTAAATTGAGAACTGAATTCGGAAAGGTCGTGTAAAGAGTTAATGCAATAAATGAGCGATATTTTGTACTGTGTTAAGTGAGCTATGATATTTTGGTGCTAATATTCGTAAGTGTTCCTAAAGTGAAAGTAATAGTAATTTTAGATGCAAGTGGTTACAGGCACTCGGACACTACATAAAATTTAATTATAAAAATTATGATTGAAGATTATATTACATTACTTATACGGCTTTGTATCACATGTAAATAAATAATCTAATGGTTTGATGAAGATTTATCGTATGAAAGTGAAAACGATTGAAGTTCAGGACTTTTTTCTACACCTCGCAAGCCGTCTTCGAAATGTCTTTTTAAGGCGAGTCAGCGCAAACTAACCTTTTAAAGTTATAATTTACCTAAAACTTTAAAATTGTCAACTAGTTGTTTAAAATTTGTATTTTAGTAGCGTAGAAGAATATTTTTGTTAACAAATATAGTTAGTAGTATTTTTTATATAAAGTTATAGTTACTTAAATATTTGAAGACTACTTCAAGGTAAAGTGACAAGTCTAGTGCCGAATATACTTTTATAAGAAGAATCTAAAGAACATTCGAGCTATAGGGATCCTACGGCAAAACTGTTTCTAATCGATGTCATTATTTTTGTAAAAATTGCAATATTTTCAGAACTGGCAACCACTTCATGTTCCGAAAACCGCCTATATTTTACTGTCATTTAATTTTCGCGTTATTTTTACAAAAATTTTGAAATAGCGTCATCGACTCATCCTTAGGTTGAGGTATTTACTACAGTAATGAACTGACAATAATTAATAGGTAACGTTATTATATTAGAAAAATATGTATTACTTTTAGTTTAGAAAAAGTTGCATTGAAAACTGCACTACAATATCCTACAGTAACACTCGACAGTTAAGAGGGAATAAGAGGCTTATCCATGTATATTTATTTAATACTTTGCTTAATAACACATTAATTTTGATAAAAAAAATTAAAAAAAAATTTTAAGGAATAAAATATGTAGTTTTTTAAATTTATTGATTTGAAAATTGAAGTGCATAAAATATTTAGAGATTTCGCTTTAAATAGATTTCGCTTTAAGCAGATAAACAAAATACATGCACAATCATTAACATGCGTAAGCCTCTTACGAAAAAGGACAAAAATATATAGAAAAGTCCTAGCCGAGAAGAAAAATACTGTCATTTTAAAACAACTGTGGCCGTTCAAAAATTTCCTGTTCTTGGTACATTGCCGACTATTATATTGTAGGTAATTTGTAAATATTTTATATTATATGCCTCCTCATAATAATACTTGCACAAAGCGATATGTTTCCTTATTGTAACATTGTGTTTACATGTAATAAGTACATACCTTTTCTATAATATTTTTTTTCTATATCGTTCGTGTTATCAAATACTAACCTTAATATACACATCTAGTATATGTAATTCGCCCCAAATGAATAATGTCACTAACTGTACATAAAGCTTTTTATAAAATAAAATCTAGACTTCGTTTATACTAGAATTCTAAGCTACACGCTTAAATTTAAATGCCATTTTGTTGTGAAGACAAAATGGCGGATTAACCATCGCATGCAACTGAATTTCATCACAGTAGGATCTTAACAGAAAGCAGTTTAAAATCACATATCATTACATCAATAAGGGCAAATAAAAATACAATATTGATTGTGTGATCGAAGCGCTAAAACCAAGAAGATGCCCCGCCTAACTTTGTTGACAGCTCGCCGATGCCGCGTCCAAACATATTGCCCATCTGAAATTTTGAAATTGTTTTTTATTCAATTCAATTCTCTTGTTAATGGTTTCAAAACGTGCCAGTTTAGTTCACGTGGAAATATTTTTTTATATATTCAAGAACTAGTTAAGAATTCAACAGATGTTGCCTTGTCCAAAATTTGAATTTGTACTAATGTGATTTTTGAGTTCATAATCGTATGATTAATATCACAGTCAGTTTGTCCAGGACATTTTTTTTCATTTTTTTCTTTAAAAGCCTAACTTAACTAACAATTAAATTTTAACTTACTAACTTAAACTCGAAACTTTAATCAATTACCTACCTTTTTAAATATTTTAAATAAAACTATCTTTTCGGATTTTGTCGCGGATTTATTTGCATTTTTTATGGTTATAAATATAATAATGGCAACACTAAATATAGATTACTAATTAATAATTTAAAATTGTAATAATTATAATAATAACAGCAAAATTACATAAATAATATTCCATATTCAATTACAAAACTAATTAAAATTATAAAAATGTTTAAAGTTAAAAAATATTGTAAGGTAATTAGTGAAATTTTCATTTTGTTAATTGTGGGTAGGCTGTCTGTAACAACTATACCTTCGAGACATGTAACATCTCAGTCTCTCCCGTGACCATGAATGCTGTAAAGCATTCGAAACGTCGGGAAACAAAAATGCAAATAAATCCGCGACAAAATCCGAAAAGATAGTTTTATTTAAAATGTCAAATATTCGCGTAAATCTAAGAAAGTATCAATTACCTACCTACAAATATTTCTTCAGCATCATGGGCCTAATAGTAAAAGAGAAGGTAAGTAACCCAATTAAAACATAGCTTGGTCATCTAATAATAGCATGATAATAACACTTTTTATTGAATTATTTAACTTCATGAATTTGACAGTAATAAAATTTTATAAGGAACTATATCAAGACATGGTTTTATTTCAAGGTTAAAGGACAATTTCGGAAATGTTGCATATAAACATTTCATTTTTTAGTTAGTTTTAGTTAAACATACAGTAACTATTTAATACCAGATTAAATTTTTGGCCCAATTTTAACTGTGGTTTGCTTGCTCATTTCCGTTAACCATAAAATGATCATAGCACCATGTGCTTCCATCTAGCATACGATATAAAAACTAAAATCAAATTGTCGAGATTGTACAACAGAGGTCGTTTTATAAAGGACGTGAATACAAATATAGATGGCGCTATATTGAAAAGTTTAATATAGAGTCAATTTACTCGTATTTAATAAAAATCTAAGTAAATTTACTGATTTACTAACACTTTCCATATATTAATAATTCTATAGAGAATATAACTTATGTAGAGCTCTATATCGCTGTGTCTAGAAAAATGAACGAAATGCACAAAATGTCTTATATTATAACGAATGTAAAGGTTTAGAAGGGATTTTTGAAAACTCTTCCCTAAAGCTTCGGCCAATATTGCAAACAAGCGAACGTTTAAAAAATCCTAATTTAATTTTTTCATTTTCACATACAAAATATTAAATTAAATACAAAAAAAATATTTAAGGAAAATTGTTAATTAAAAAAAAACTATACACCACCTTTCCTACTACAGCTCCGACGTTTCCTAACTTAGCGTCTTCAGTAAGTGACTCTAACTTTGACTTTCCACTTTTCGCGCCTTCTTCTGATCCGCCATCATCGCCACTACTGAAATTTATAACATCAATACTAAAATAAAAAGTTACTTTGATTTCGGAACTGATTTAAAACTTGCCATTCCTAATTCCGTCATTAGATAAGGTTTTTTCTTAAAATATACATATACTAGCGACTCACCCTTGCTTCGCTCAATTTCGTCCCTAGCTTGCTTCCCAATACAAACTTTCATCCCCATTTCACTGCCTTAAAGGATGTTTCCGGGATAAAGAGTATCCTATAGCCTTCCCAGGTTATCAAACTATCTTCTTACTAAATTTCATCTAAATCGGTTCAGTATATCCAGAGATTACCTCCTACAATATCACAAACTCACAAATTCACAAACGTACAAACTTTACCTCTTTATAATATTAGTATAGATAGTCGCCCAAAGCACTAGTGCTTATATTTTGTCCAAACTTCCAATGATTGTTGTACTTTACAATGCAGAGTGTTTTCCTCTATTTTAAAAACAAGGCTTTATTTTTAAAATTTATAAATAAAGAATTATTCAAGAGCAACTTCTTTGCGTGCATGAAAGTAAAATCCAAAGCTGCGTCATGAGAAAACGTCACGGAAAACCGATATGGCTTGCGTTAGATTGCCATATTTTGTCTGACAAATGATATACACATATATGATATTATTTCCGTTACTATATTCAAAGTTTACTATTTTTACTAATTTGTTTTCATATATGCCTGGATATTTATAATTAGCAGCTCAAGTAAGACTCCAACTAGATGGAAAGAGATAAAATATTGTTCTCTCCTCTTTGTGTGATATTCGTTTGTATCGTATTTTTGTCTGAGTATAATATTAAAATTTTTATTAATTTATTAATCTTATAGATTTGAAATATACGAGTAAATAACCAAAGAAGTTTCACTTTTAACACGTTTCCATAGAAACTTGATTTTTTTATATATAAATAAATAATACAAGATTTATATACATATTAATATTTAATCTGTATCTTTTCGGTTTTTTAAATGAAAATTGGTTTACATTAATAAAAAATTACAATAATAACTATGCAAACACAAATTGGCTAGTACATCGCGCATATTAGGTACAAATAACAATACACCCAAATTAGGTACCTCTTTTTCGAAATTGGTCAAAATACGGTTAAAGTTACGTTAGTTAAAAAAATAATTTTATATTTTTTATTTTTTTATACAAATAAAAGAAATATAATTGTTTAATTTTACAGCACAAAAATTGAGGGCACGGAAATGTATACGCCAAGTTCTGATATACATGTATTAGATAGTAAATGTTTAGTTTTAAAGAAAATAGTTTTTCTATTAAGCGGTTTTATGTGTAATTGTAATTAAAAATATAAAGGAAATGTTTTTTGTGTACTTAAAAATTTAAGCTTCACGATTAATTATATGACGTTTATATTTAGATATTATGATGATGATGTTCTCCTGGCCGATTCCGGCTACGGCGGCCAATCTCATTGAGACTAGCCAACTGCGCAGGAGATATTATAGTGCACAAGTGTACGCGCAGACACAAGTGCACTCTCTATTCCTGTCACTCTCATACGCCGGTGGGATGACTGCTCGACACGACCAGTGAGAGTTAAGGCGCAGGACCGACGGCTTTACGTGCTCTCCGAGGCACGGGGGTGAAACACCGCCAACTTCCCAACTCAGGGCTGTTACTGAGACTTACTATACAGAAAGACTCAATAACTAAACTTGGCCCGACCCGGGACTCGAACCCAGGACCTCCGAGTGTGCAGCCGTACATGCTAGCCACTACACCACCGAGGCAGTTAGGTATTATAATATGCTCGTAATAAGATTTAGGTTATAGTAAATTTTAATAGCAATGTTTTGTTTTGTAAAAATTAATATATTTAATAAGAAATTAGAATTTAAAAGAACGAATTAATAATTACCCTTGATCTTGTTGAGCTAAAAGTAGACTGCAAGTGGCTTCTTCCGTATGCATTCGTCCTGCGACTTGTTGATAAATTTTAGAGTTGAGTTTATCATCTATTACTCCTTGCAATTCAAAGTCACTGTACATTTTCTGAAAATTTTGTTTTTTTTAATAAGCTTACATTTTATTTATTTTTAATATGAAAAATTAGAGGTTAAATTATACCTTAAGTACGATGGAAAGACAGGCAACCTGTTGCGGATGCAGGGCAGGTCTTTCACCCAACCACGTACTAATATGTCCAACTTGCACCCCATACCATTGTTCGAATAACTGCAGGATCCACAGCTCATCTGTTACCTGATATATGTATGTTTCAAATAATAAAAACTACTCGTATATTTTGTGTTACTTTTGGAATAATATATTATTGTAATTCTGAAATAATTTTTGATACATGAAACAAATTATTTAGTAACATGTACACAAAATTTTTGGCGTACTTATTAACATTAATAACAAATATAATGGTACCTGTTTTCCTGTGGAACATTTATAAATAAATATTATGAAATATAGTGTTGACATAATATGTACTTAATATTCTAAAATATCAAGTTTTTCTGTACACATTAATTGCGATGGAATACATACCTTTGATCGAATTTGATCCATAGAGTTTCGCATGAAGTTAACATAGCCTTGACCTATATCTTTTCCAGAACCCGATACATTGGCGATCGTCAGAATGGATCCTATTAAACTGTAAATACACATACAATATTCTTAATATAATGTAATAAATTGTGTTAGTAGTTTGCTTCAAACGCTGCAAGCTTGTGTAATGTATGTTTGAATGTGATTGATGTTTTACGCAAATTTTGTGTAGCTATTATGACTAAAGCTCATAATGTGTTTAGAGTGTTAGGTATTCTTAGAAACGGAACATTTAGTAAAAGTAATTTTAAATCTATCACCAATAAGCTTTAGTCTAAAAATTTCATATAAGTATTACGAATATTTGTGTAATAATTATATATGTATGTATGTATATACTTCAACATTTTTAAATATTTTTGTTTCACTTGAACAGAATGAGTGATATACTATATTTCAACTATGTTTTTAATTTCAGTTTTCTAAAAATACCCAAAAAAGTTCATAATCTATTTATTTACTTTGTCTTATTTTTAAGGGTACAGTGTATGAAAATAATGTAAATTCTTTAGCAAGATGTATAATATCCTATCATGATAATAATGTTAAATAAAATGTATCGTATAAATGTATTAGTGTAGATGTTTAGGGTGAGTAAGAAGTCGGAGGTCTCTTTTTGTATATAAGTATCTCCAATTAAATAATTGAATAAATTGGTTGCAAAGAAGTTTCCTTATCTATTGAGTAAATTTTATTTACCGATAAACTTTAGATAATACTTTTTGTTTTCAAGATCTCTTCATCCCTGGTCGCAGCTGAAGCGATGAGGCTGGCGGATGTGGCTGACGGATGTGGCGCCTTGCTGACTCACCTGCCCTCGTCGAAGCGCGCAATCTTAGCCAGCGTAGCCTCCAACACCGCCGACAGACGCGTCGTCATCCCCGTCGACATGGCTTGCAGGCACGCCTCGATCTGGGCATCCATTTTAGCATGGTACTGGTACTGTGAGAGATTGCGGGTGTTAACACTTAAAGCAAGCATAACACTTAATTAATATTACCTTCGCTCTTGTTTCCCCAAACTTCAAATCGGCATTGACGCTTGTGGAAAATGCTCCGGCAAAAAAGGGATGCCATGCATTACTTGCAGAATTGTGCAAATAAAAAAAAATAAACAAAAATTGCGGTCAGCAAAGGATATTAAATTCATGCAAAACTTTCATAACAGGCAATAAAATAAAAAAAATTACTACAAATGCGATGACGTCACAAATTCTGCAAATCATGCCTGACAACCCCACAAGTGCATTCAATTATGTTAGGACTATGTGCTCTATCACGTTCAGTTGCGTCTTATTTACCATTTAAATACAATAATTACATATTAAAATTAGGTCTAGTGTGTTGATGTATAAATGTTTTGTGTAATAAAATTAATTAATTTGAAATTTAAATTTGTAGGATAATATATATAATGTAAAGATCGCTATATAATGTTTTTAATCGCATGTTAAGTAGTTCGTGATAGTGTGTGATATGTGTTTTTTTTATTAGAGTAAGTCTAAGACCCACAGACATACGTCCGTGAATTTTTTGAGCATTTTTGTTTTGTTGTTATTTTTTTTTTATTTGAGATGGATTCGTGCGTGTACAGTTTTAGAATCAAAAGATTTGTGTGATATGTGTTATTGTGTTTAAGTAAATTGCAACTGAATGTGATACGATTCAAGAGCCACTAACATGCCTGCAGATTTCACTGTGCTATGTGCACGTGCAATTGTAGTGCACTTGCAATTATCACCTTATGGTGATGATTTTGATGTGCCTCTCGCGCGCTGTCATTATACCTTTGCGCTACATGCCATGCTCATTGCTCAACGCTCAAGAGGCACTAGGAGAATGTATGCTTATTTAAATAATGCCAGTTTTTTTTAAATCAAATATTTCTTTTTATTTTCAATTTTATTTTATCAGTAAAACATTTTTAACATCAAATCTCATTTTGTTTTGCAGGTCTGATAATTATTGTTTTTGCAAATATAGAAAGTGCTGATGCCTTTAAATACTGCCTTGCAGTATACGAAATTTACAATTTAACACTTAGGTTGCTTAAGTTAAGTCTTTTTAAAAAATGTTTTTATACTCGTAAAATCTATTGATTTAGTGTAATACTGAATTATTAATACGAATTTGTAAATTAATTATTGATAGTATTTTTTCTTTCCATACATATTTCTATGTGCTATGCGTGGCGTCTATGTAAATATATTACACTTTAGATCAAAATGTTCATAAAATAAATAAGCAAAACTATATATTTTATATCATTCTCAATAAAATCATGCAAAAAGCGTTCAGTCTGGCATTGCTTTATATGCTGTATGTATAATAATGAAATGAGTAAAATACCATGATTTCTTTGTACAATCAGGCACACAAAAATGTAAATAAACATAAAAACTCTTTGGTGTGCAAAAATCGCATTCTCATGTCAGTAGCTCTTGGCGTTAACATTGACGATGGGATCGTTCGTTGTTTAGGAGTCGTATCAATTTTATTTTCGTATTAATTTAGTTTTTAATATATTAAAAAAATGTTTATATGTTTTGGTAAATGCATTAAGTATTAATATTGTTAATAATTTAACGGGGTTATCTTTATAGGATTTAGAGGTAAAATATAATTAATAAAGAATAAACTAAATTAATGCTTCTTTGAAGTTGATCCAACTCCCTTAAATATAAATTTATTGCCAATTGTTGGTTTTAGATCAGAAAAATTACTCAATTAATTTTGACTGTATTGTAAGCAGTAGGGTAATCAAACGAGTTTTATCATAAACAATTTTGAATAACTTTAAATTCAATTTTTTTAAGTTACATAATATTCTTGTACTAATATGTACATTGATTAATTATAATAAAAGTTTATGATACTAATAAACCCATTCTGCTTATTTTTAGTGGTTGCGTGAGATGTGTGCGATCACATGTTATCTAAGATAGCAGCCCATTCAGCGTTGGATGATGTTAGTGGTATATAAAAACATATTATTTGGAATTTAAAATACAAAAGTGATACCAAATAATAGTTTTTATGGTCTGACTGCGATTGTATTCATTTGGTTGCAATGAGTCGTGGTGATGACTGGATGAGTCTAAAATGAGTTACACTTACGATGTCTACACCTTCAACCGCACACAACTTTAGTGCTTGATTTTTGGCATCTAGAGCTACGTTGACCATGGCGCATATCTCAGCAGGCAGGATGTAGTCTGTTGACATGAAGGTGACGCTCTTCTTCAGCCATGCCTGAAAAATTATAACATCGTAGTTTGAAAGAACTTGAAATATTGTATATAAGCTTTAATTTAAAGTCTTTTTTGAGGTATATTGACGTATAATCTACCTGAAAAGAAGCTTCTGTCTTCTGAATACATGTTTCCATCATATCACTGGCCATAAGCTTGAGTCGTTGCTCAAGATGTGAACGGAATTCTGGCTCTGGCCAATGTAAATCTCTGATGAAAGACTGCAAGGCATCCAGCTTCCAGAAAAGCTCCTCACTTGTTGAACAGCCATTTCTGTTTTCAATTTTAAAGTTTAGTTTATAGTTTAAACAGTATTAATTTACTCTCAAAATACTACAAAAATAATTTGCACGTACCCTTTGATTTCCCAACGTTCCTTTTCAAATCCTTTATGAAGTGATTGCGCGATGGATGATTCCATTAGATCCACGTAGCGAACTACGAGCGGTGCAAACGTATCACGTAAGTGTTCATGGAATCGGCCGTTTCGCAAATTTTCTGAAATTTATTTTGAATAGTTATCTTAACATAAATATACATATATAAGACAGTGATAGCCCAACGATAACGCGCTCGTTTGGGAAATCGAGTGAAGCGGGTTCAAAGCTCAGGTCTAGCACCTCTGATTTTTTTGATGTGCGAAACATTTCCAACATGAACATAATTAACACTTGTGGTGATAGAAAATATCGTGAGGAAACCTGCATGTTTGAGAGAATCTTACAATATTTTTGAAAGTCATGTGTAGTCCGCCAAGCCGCACTTGGCCAGCGTGGGGAACTATGGCCTAATCCCCTTCCGTATTGAAGGGAGGCCGGTGCCCACCAGTAGGACGTTAGAAAGGACTAAATACAAACATATATAAGTCGATTTATTGTTTACATATGTAAAATTCATTTATTAGTATTTATAAACTTATTAGTAGAGTTTTCCACTTGCTTGCGTTTTCCACTTTTTCCACTTGCTGTGCCAGCGGTCGTAGTTTGAATTCCGTGGGGGCCATTCCTTTGTGTGATGAACACGAATGTTTTTAGTCCAGTCATGGGTGTTTATATTTATAATATGTATATATTTAAAGTGTAGTGTATATATAGTGTATATATGTAATCTGGTATCTATAACACAAGCTTTGTAGCTTATCATGTAAGTAGATGGTGCTGTGTGTTAATGTTCCAACATATTTATTTAAATATGTAATTAATATTAATAATGTAATTATAGCCTTAACTTTACTGATGCATAAGATATATTACTGTAAAGTTTCATCAAAATCTGTTTAGAAGTTTTTGCGTAAAAGATTAATAAACATACATTTTTACAAACTTTCGCGTTCATAATTTAGTAGGATTTACCATCGGTCCTTAAGTAATCGTTTAAAATCTGGAACAACGGGAACGAGTCCCAAGTATCCGGGGGTTGTTCAGATAGCACTCGATCCATGTCTACGGCAAACAGTGCCCAGAAAATTTCTGCATGTTCCACCAGTAGCTCGGAGAACCACGCAAATGCCTGAACAAAATTTAAATATTTTAACGGCATAATTTACTTATAATATCATAAAGTTAAAATACAATAAAAAATAATAATATTTTTTATTAACATTGGATGCTAGCTGAAAGATTGCCGTGCATTCAAATTAAAAAATATATAAAATAAATTATAATACAAATGAATATTCGGTATTGAAAGGGACTAACCTATGTAATTATTTAGAAAATTTTGAAAAACAGTAAAAGACATACGACTTATATTATCGATAAGTTTTCGCAAGTCCGTCTATTTCATACTATATGCTTCTTTATAATCAAATTTCATAATCTTATTTACTAAATTTATTTTAAGTGCATGCAATAATAATGTAACTATCTACATTTAATACGTTATTAGGCTGCAAGTGCTGGAAGATGGAAAAATACAGATCTCATGTGCTCAAAGAACAACTTAAGATATAGTATAGTAAGTAAATAGTTAATAATATTAAAATAAAATAGTGGATGAAATAGCATTATACATATAAAAAACTATCTACAAGCAATTAAAGTGTAGAAATATTTTGAATTTTGTAGTAATCAAAATGATTGTCTTTAAATGTACAATGTTATGTAAAGATGTAATTAATGTTTGGGTGGTAAATATATATAAATTTTCAGATATGTCTAGCGTCGATTCTTTTTAAGCCTAAATAATATAATAATGTCATCAATGTTATGTTCAATACAACTGGTAAAGAAACGCCACTAGGATTTAAGTAATCGATATCACTCCTTTTAATTCTCAATTTTGTCTTCTTTTTTAAATAAAAGGACCCAAGAAAGCGTCTCTAATTATGAATCTTTTGTAAACTTTAGTAAGCATGTATATTTGTAAATTCGAAATGTTTATATTATTCATATTTAGTAACAGTAGCTTTTATGACATTGTGGTGATCAAACTACAAATAATGTCATTCTTTTCGAGGTAAATTTGTAGATGAATACTTAAACTATGCACTAAAATCATAATAAGGCTTAATTTCTGCATGTTTATGCGTTCAATGGAACATGCATGCCTTTTAAATAATTCTAGTAATCTATTAAAGCCAGTGTTATACACTATCAGTAGCGCCGTGTCTACTTTTTTTAAAATCTGTGATCAAATCAGAGTGAGAATGATTAAGATCGAGTGAACGAATTGACAAGTGATTCGATCAGCCGAGCAATCAATCAAATGAGTAGTTACATTTTGTTGACCGCTAGAGTCCGGTTTTGTGTTATAAACCTGCGGAGAAATAAAAAATAAAGTAGAAGTGGAATATAAAAAAGTCATATGATATTTGCGTTTCTGATCGCAAGTGAATTTTTAGCCATTCATTATTTATTTTTTTACAACAAAGAAAACTTGGTTCACTGCACTTCCGTGCATCCTAAAGTGATTTCTCTTATGGATGAAAATATTTCAAATTCACTTGAGAAGTAAAGCGACATAAAATATAATAATATATAAATAATTCACAAAATAAAATATCACATTTTCTCTAAGGACGTAACTCGACAGACTACCAGAGACGAAACATCTTTGGCCAATTTATCAAGTCAGTTACACTACGAAGAATAAACTTTAGAGTATTCGTAGTGCACTTGTAGAGCTGAAAATACATTATATTATGTATTATTGTTTGTAAATTTTATTCTTATCTTTTTTTATTTATTATCTGAATAATATGTATTTTTAATAACAACATTAATTTTGATAGCAATAAAAAAATCTTGCTAAATATTACTAGCAGACTCCTTTGAGTCGTCGTCTCTTTAGGTTTAGACGAAGTATAGTTGTATAAAGTATGTTTATAGTTATATGTTTATAGTTTATACTGTTGTATAAAGTATGTTTATAGTTTTTATTATTTTAGTTTTTTTTATAATATTATGTTCAGCTCTAAGGAGAAAATAAACATACTGCCTTCATTCCCCACACTAATAGCGATAGGAGAACAGGGTGCTATCCAGCGAACATTGACGGTGTACGGTAATTTTTTTTAGACTAAACCACCTTAAATCTTATTCTATTCTGCTTTTTAAATATTTATATTTAGAATCTGTAAAATACAATAGTATTTTACCTTTTTGAATGACAATGATTTTCCTTTTTCTGCTTTTATTGGGCGATTTTGTGTTAAAATCGATCGTTGCCATTTAATTAATTCTTCAAAGTATAATTTACTCTATATGAAGACGACAGAATAAAAAATTAAACCCTATATTTTTTTCATAATACAGATGGTTTAAAACCTAAAAATCTTTACCGTAGAAAACAACATTTAACACACATACACACATACGTCTATGATTTCGGAATGTAACTTAGAGTAAAGTTTAAGTAAAAATATTATTATTTTAAGATAAAAATAATATTTGCTTCCAAGTGTATTTTGTAAGTTGCAATTCCGAAAATCAGTTGTTTGATCAATAAATTTACTTAATTTAAAATTTCTGTTATTTTATCTTATTTCGTTATAGAATTAAAATAAATTATAAATATTTTGTGTTATTACAAAAATTCCGACATAACATAAAAAATATTTGAAGAAAAAAAAAGTTCTTCTATTAAGACTAGGCTCTCGGTATATTCGGTTTTAATGACTAAGACCTTTTTCATTCAGTAGGTAGGTAGATGAAAAAAAACTTTATTATAATAAATATTATTTTAATATTAAATTTATTTAATATAAAAAGGTAGTTTTATCAATAATTTAATCAAACAACCGTATTTATATTCATTTAAAATAACAATTCAATGCGATACATCTCACAACACTAACTCCCACGAGAGTGTGGGCTTTTGAGCCCATTGGAATTTTTTACATAAATTGTCAAAGTCAAAGTGACATTTATGAATTAAGAAAAGTTCATACCTCCGCGTAGTGCTCTTCATTTTGTTGTAGCAAGTCGACGCACAATTCAGCCAAATGGATGAGATCTTCTAATTTCTTTGCTGGGGTTACCATGGTTTCTCCGCGGAGATCCTCTGAAATTACATATAATTTTATTTGTTTTATTATTACTAATAAGGTATTCATTTTAAAAATAACAGTCTCAATGATGTGTAAGAAAAAAAAAGTAATACGATATAATATAGGTATTTAGGATTTAACGTTTTGTTTGTTAAAAATTCTCAATAACATTCCGTTGTTGATAATTTGGCAATGTTACACCCTCATGACTGGTAGAGCACGTTAGCTCATGTTGGTCTTGGCTTGTTCTCTCTTCGATCTTGTCTATTTAATTGTCGTCTCGTCGAACTTTACGAGTGTAAGGAATAGAGAGTACGCATGTTGTAGAGTTGCTTGCACACTTACACTATTTGTGCCGCTTGTGTTTGCACACATACACTATCACCTGTTTGTGCACTATAAATTATAATACAGGGTACGGTGCGGGTGATGTATCTAAAAAAGTCAGGGACTTCAAAAACAACTAGAACTCCAGAAAACTTTGAGAGAGTGCGAAAAACAGTTTGAAATTCTCTAAGCGATTCTTTTCTTCCTGAACTTGAAGAAATGGATGTGGGGATGTATGGTTACAACAAAACGGCGTCACCGCTCACACGGCATGAATTTCCATGTCTCTCTTGCGTTCACACTTCCTTGAACGTCTTTTCTCTCTCTTTAAGGGGTGATTTAGAGTGGCCCGCACGCTCGTCAGACTTAGCACCATGTTATTTTCATGGGCAGGTATTTCTTAAATTCTTGGTGTATAATAATCGTCCAAAAACCTTGGATGAGCTGAATAATAAAATTCGTGCTGCTATCGCCAAGATCGACGCAGATACGCTGGACAAAGTAGACCAAAACTTCAAATTTTGACTCTCTCAATGTTTTGAGCAAAATGATGAATGATTTTTTTTTTTAAATCTACCGCTATGTAAAAAAAAGGAATTAAAATGATATCTCCAATACTCTTTGTTTTATCATTTTTTAAAATCAGAAAATCTCCGCGTCGGATTCTATATCTCCTGTGCAGACAATTGGGCTCAGTAAGATTGGGCACCATGGCCGAAATCTGTCAGGAGGATATTTTTATCTTTAAATTCCATTATGGAAGTGTGTACCAAGGTTAACAAATCCTTTCTTATCATTCTCATGGTCTACTACCACAGTCTATGTTTATTTAAAATACATGTAATAATTACCTTCGATATTAGCCTTCTGGCTAAGAGTAGTATAGTTAAGCAAAGCAGCGTTCTCCAAGCTCGTTTGGATCATTGTACGAACTTCCTCTGGAGCAACGGGAGTTACAACATCCTTCATCAGGACTCGTTCCAGAAGGGATAGGGTGGCCTGAAATATTGTTAATGTTTACGTGAAATATATAAAATTAAAAAGAACGACTAATAGATTCATACTAGAGCTACCAAAATTATCTAAAAATGATTACTTCGAATAATTGTTAGCGCATGTATGGCTTCAGATAAAATTCATAGAAATCTTTCGAAAGTAATTTAGCATTTACCAAAATTGGTTTCTGACAATCGCAAACAAGTATTTAAATATATTTGCCAATTAAAATAGCATGAAATCCAGTGCATGACCTGTTTTAATAATTTCAATAAATATTTCTAAACAATTTATTTTCATTGAGTCTGAAATCTAAATTATTAATAAAGATAATTCAAAATAATTATTAATACAACAAGCTATATGTTTAAGAAGACTAGGGAACTTCTTAATCACCTTCAAAGCGCCTTCTGGTCGTCCAAACGGGAACGCATATCTGAAGTTCGTGATTTGGTGTTGAAGTAAGGTCTTGAGGCGTTCCTTAATCTCGGCGAACTTCTCCTTCTCTTGCACCGTAATACTGCCCACTCCGTCTGGCCTGCCAGGCAACGTGGCCGTACTGTGAAAGGGTTGCTGGCTTACTCTAGTAGGGTGGAAGCAGGAAATGGGGTGGAGGCCGCCATATATCATATGAGGATTTGTTTAAATTGATTTCAGATGAATTTAGTTTCTTTCTAAGACTACATTAAGCTATTTTTAAAGAATTTTCAGTTATGCCAGTTGCATGTTAATTTCAGTCAGAAAAGTTATTAGTGGACCTTTATTAGTGAAATTGGTTTCCTATTTGATAATATTGCGACCTCCACACCAGAAGATAGTTAGTATGCGTAGAAAGTTAGACACAAAAGCACATATATATACATAGATAAACATTGCGTTTAGGAAATTAGGTAAAGATTTTATAGAATAAATAGATTTTTTTAGAGATTAATTTTCTGGGCAAGTATTTATGGATATTGGTTTTCAAAAATTTTACTTCTGAACATATAACACAACATCGAACTTACCTGTTTCCATGCACATGGCTTGCACAGAAAGCGAAGGAGTAGTGCATGAGAGTTGGATCCACAGTCTGTGCTCCACTTTCGGCGACATCAAGTAAATCAGATAGATAGCACAGATGACGATAGCAGCCCCTAACCCCATATCGTGCACAGTATTCATCAAGTACAAACACTTGACCTGGAGAGAACCAACCCTGTAAAAAAATCATATTGGACCGTTACCTTCTACGTAGTCTCAAATGTTTCAAAACGTCATTCAATTAAAAAAAATATATATTATTTTTTTAATATTAATTTCTATTTGTCTTTCTTTTTGGAAGTTAATTAAAAAAGTAACTATCCCTCTGAGCAACAAGAAAGAACTAATAAAATCTTCACAATCAGTGAATATGTAGAAACGAAGCATAAATAATTACACAAAATATTTAGCCTTTAAAACCTTAATATAAGATATCAATTACCAAAGAGCAGTACGGATCTTGCAGACGATATTTCAAAGTAAGCGACTGAAGCATTGTGAAGAGTTGGTGATGATCGAACTGACATGGATCAGCTTGGATGTAATCCTCCATACCGTGTTTACGCGCTTTGTCTGCATCTGAATATACATCCAAGGTTTAATTATTAAAGACAATGATTAGACAAAAGATACTGCATCTGTAAAACAGAAAAATATTAGATAATTAATTTTAACTATAATCTTAAGACTATTTACTTACGCAGTTGTGATTTTCCTGAAAATGACAAACTTGTTGTAATTAAGTATAAATCTAATAACCTTACCTTGTATCAACCTAAAATTGGAGCAAATCGTATTAAATATACAGTCAATATTATCAAACCGATAACGTATCACACTTCCATACTAACATACCTCCCATTATTTTAATATGCGTGTCTGAAGTCGTAGGTGGGGTCGGCTTGTGACTCTGTCCTGTGGCACGGTATAATGCCATGACCCATAAATGGCATTCATTCTCGTCACTGACCCCCATAAGAACTGATTCTCCATCACGGACGGCGTTCATGAAGTACTTCGCTCCTTCAAGCTCTGAGGATATATGGCTAAGGTGTTTAGACTACAGGGTTTAAAGAATTTTATTAATCAAATCTGATTAATAGAATATACAACCTCTATCTATTCAATTGATTTTACTTGTCAGAAACAAGAAAAAAATAACAAAAATAAACGTTTAAGTAAATAAAGGTTGCAAAGATGGTAAAATAAAAACTTTTTAAATTTTGAATATTATGCACTGGCAAACTATAATATTAAGAATTTCGGACTAGCGATTCTCAAACTGATTGGAAAGGCACCTTGAGCTTGATGCCCGAGATGCGAGTTAATATGCCACTGCGTCCAGAAGTTCTTACTTTTTTCTGAAATTAAAAGTCTAGCGTAATAATAAAAACACTTGAAATTATTTAAATCATAATAAAAAACATAATAACATTATAAAATTCAATAAATAAAATATTTGAACAAAACTAAATGATTCATACAAAAACCAACCCAATATAAATATTGTATTTAAGTCTCGCCAAAATTATTTAATTCAAAAGGAGCTTAGTGATACTAATTTATTTTAAGGATATGAACAATTTATATTTCAATATAACCTAAAGTACTACAAAATTTTATGAATGCTTCTATTTAAAACCTTAAAAAGCAGACTATCAAAAATAGTAGTCGTTTGGATTTTCTCTCACAACCATAAAATACAGGTAAGTTCATGAAAGGTAGTATAAGATCTAATTAATCTTTACCGAGAGCTTCGTTCTAGTTTAATTTATTTTTAAATTAGATTTGCAATGCAAGAGCAAACTTTTGCATCGCGCCATTGAAGTTTTTCAAAACAAAATATTGACTTACCCTGTCCAACCATCAGTTGCGCTGGAAGTATAAAAAAATGTTTGATAAGAACGATCTTTACTTTTCAACGAGTTCGACTTAGTTTCTTTAAGGTATTTTTATAAAATTGTAAATGTAAGGTATTTTTATGAACTGTAAATTTCTTACTGCAATTTTATAAGCATGAGGTAATCATTATTATTATCTATGTACATATAAGTTTAAATCCATGTAATAAAACTTAACTAAAATGAAAAAAGAAAGGCTCGAAAGTAGAAACAAATCTTAATTCCTTAAAAATAGATAATGTAAATCTATCGCCTGTTTCACTTAATTGATCGCTTTAACCGTTCCCTGAGTAGAACCGATATGTTTCGGGTTTGATTCCCGTTTATAGTATATAATTGGTTCAAACAAATATCTGTCGTAGCTGTCTTCAATTCAACGTAAAATCATCAAAATCAAAAAGTTTTTTTTCAATAAATTTTTAATTTTTATTACAAAGACGATCGGTAAAAATTTGTTTGAAATAGATAAACAAAGTATCTTATATTTCGTGTTCATAAACAAGTTATCAAAGTTGTTATTTTAGTACTCACTCTGACTAAAACAAGTTTACGTGCTAAAGTTTTTACGTTAAGTGAAATTATAGCGCTGTGTGTTAACATAAATCAGTACTTGGGTGACTTAATTTCAAAACAGCAACTAACACTTTCTTATTATGCAAACTTAGTTCATTGTTCTGTTACGAATTTTCCTAGTTAATCAAGTTATATGGCTTCATCAATCTAAGTTCTACTTGATGTTAGAAGAGCATTGAGGTTATATCACCTAACCACTGTCTACAAGTTTGTAGGTAGGTATAATGAATTATGCAACTGAAAGTAAGTATATTTGGTTAAAATAAATACGTACTTATTACGTACCTACATTCTCTTTTGTAAATTCGATGTTATTTGATTATACTTAAGTATTTTTTACGATAGATCATTTTTGAAAATATTTGAGCAGCTAGCTTATTCATGTACATTTTTACGTTTGTTATGCACGATTTTACATACGTAATACAAGCCTTAAAATTATATACCCTGCAGATAAAAAAAATATTCTTACCACTGGCCAATTCAATATAGTCCACAGTGAATCCATCAAGTTGCATCATTTCTGCTGGTTCAGACTTCTTGTCCTTATAGGAGCAGAGTGCGAAAGTGTACTGGCTTACTTGTACCAACACCATGTACCTTCGCTTCCACTTACGCCAAACGTTCTTACCGATGACATGGAGATATCTACAGTTTGGGGATATCAAATTAATATACTATACAGTTTTGCAAAAATGCCTTTAAGCGTGTCAATTTAAAAAAACAATAACTGGTATAAACATATCGTATCATTTAATTATTATTATTGTTTTAATACTCCAATAAATTATTAAATTCTAACATTCACGTACATAGAATGTGCAGTTCTATTTTAAAGTTATTCCTTACCCACAATGCTTCATGTTGAGAGGTTTGTCCATCCGACAAGCAATTTTAATTCTAAGATCTTGATCTGGTAAATTTTTCGGAACAGTCATGCGATGCCATTCAGGAGCCTAAATAAATGGAGAAGAAAAAAATACAAAAGACTAATCACAAAAAAAAATTTTTTTTTCAGTTTTAATTAAATATTTTTTTGGTGGACCACATTTTTTCAACATACGCTATAAGTACAATTTTTGATACTTTTTTTATTTACATACCTTACTAGATAAAGGTGTTGGTCGAAGTACAACTTTTCCCAGTTCTTTATCTTCAAGTGCTAGAACTCCAGGATTTTCAGTATATAGCTTGACCTTCACAGCGGGCAAGGGCTGTGTGGTACTGAAGTCACCTTGTGTATCCCACCTGGGTATTTAAATTGTTTAAAATGAGAGACCAGTCTATTGTAAAGCCTATTTATTTAAAATTATAATAATAAAATAGAAATAAAAGGTACTTATATTGTAGACGATAAATACTAAACAAAAATTAATATGAAAGTGTGAATTATAGACCAGGGTAGATAATTTTTAAAACCAAAAAAAATGATAGTAGGATGAAACCCATTAGAAAAGGAGGGGAATATTATAAAAATGAAAGGAAAAATAATTTACGGGCGATCTGAGGTCGGGAAGGGGATGGGGGTGAGTTTTTAAGGGTGAAAAACGGTTTTTGTCGATTTTTTCACATAACCTCGAAATTTCTGTAAAAAATTCAAAAAAACCAAGTTTTTGGTTTTTTATTTTTATCTTTTACATAAAAAATTTTTTTAACGAAATTTGGTGAAAACTTACTTTTTTATGTCCCAAATATGCTGTAATTTATTTCATTAAAAATATTTATTTTTTCACTTTATTTTGAATTAATATCGAAAAAGCACCCTAATTTTTTAATTGTGTTTGTTAAACAGAATATAATAAAGTCAGAGCAGCAACTTTTGTTCGTGAAGGATTTATGTTATTCCATCTTTCCATAGAATTATCAAAGAAAATATAACATGGTTTTAGCCCGCGTCTATGCTCGCGTACTTTGTGTAAGTAAAATTTTTCTTTAATGGGTCGTATTGTGAGCATAGTATAACCTTCCTTAATTATAAGGACAAAATGTTTTAAATTGGAATAATAGTTTCAGGAACGAGTGCAAAAAACGATAAAACTAACTAGATAAGCAAAAGCCTTGTCTTTATAGTCGATGGTTCAGCTATGGCATGATCATAAATACGTTAATTGCATTGACATGCATTTATAGTATAAAGTAAGTATAAATTTTATACTTACATAGGTTTTGAAGCTTCAGCTTGATCGGTTTGCAATTTGTCTCCGCCTTCGACCTCCATAGTGCAGTAGACTATTCTGTTCGGAGCTAACGACTTCAACCCTTTGACTTCCATTACAACCACCTAGATACGAGTACAATATATCAAAATAAAACAAACGATACTAAATACCATTAAAGTATGTTATGAAAGGAATATTATATTTATTAATATTGGCAATGAAATTTTTTTCACTTATATTTGAATTTTACAATCATCGTTACCTCTATCTGGAAGGTAAGAACCACATCCATTTTGGTAAGCTGAGTATCGACGTCACCACCGTCAGCTTCGCCGGTCAGCTTGTTCGCTAGAGATCCTTGTGATCTGAAACATAGCTGCTTACTCAACCTTGGACTCGGATCTGGTCCAGCATTTGATCTGTTTTATACGACCACCAATCATGAAGTCAAGTTCAATATATTGATCAAAAATCTCTTGATGAAAGTTGATTGAGCATGGGCAATATTTAAATAATCTCAATTAATTTAATTGACACAAGCAAAGTTGTTACGGTAGAACATAATTTTTACGTTATTATTGAAAACACACATGTAATATGGAATAATATAGAACAGAAATTGTTACGGAACATACAAGTTGGCAAGTCCAAAGCAAATTTACAGATATAGGGGAAACATTCACAGGCCCATGGAAGGTGGCATACAATGGAACCATCACCGATACCAAGAATGATTAAGCATAGCAAATGAGTAATGTTAGTTTTTGGCACACAGTAGATATCTAAGGCGTTAGGAAAATAGGGTAGTGGGTGAAATAAGAGTAAAAATGGGTTGGGAAGCCAAAGCACTTGAGCATTAAGCGTTCAGATCTCCCTTTAAATATATTGGTAGATTGGGAGGAAGAAAAAATTACGTGAAGGATATAGGTTACAAGCCGTGAGTTTATTTCTTTAAGCCTGAATTTGTTCTTTGCATGTGTTCAAAACGCTAACTTCTATGTTACTCTAATTTTAAAGCTAAATGTTTTTTTCTAGCAAAAATAGCTAACTTGATAACTTTAATTGTAAAAGCTTAAAACCGTGTAAAAAGCTTTATATTCCTTTATCCTTTGTTCCTGTCAGACCACATGCTGTACCAAGTGTACTGTTAAGTAACAAAAACTTTAAACTGATGAAGAAACAATAACTAGCTGCCACATTATCTATGCGCCCAATTGAATGTCTATTGTAGTTAGCCTTATTGATACTTTTATTAAAAATATTTGTGTTGTAATTTCTCTATCTAAGCCAAAGTCAGTGTAATTTTGTTTGTCTTGTGTTGTATCTTCATTAGTTGATCTATATTTTCTACTCTATTCGAGCTATATCTACAGTGGTACAGTGACAGAAGGATCGTCTCGTTGGTGTCAGGCAGTGGGTTCCTACACAAGACACGTGCTGATTATCATATGATGGAATCATTACTTGTACTTCCTTTGTACCGTCCAGATTTGTGCCAGGGACAGAAAAATCAAAGAAATGAACAGTAGAAAGTAGGTGGCTATTGATATTTTTGTTTAATGTAATTAGATCATCAAATTATATATGTATTGATTTATTTTAATGTTACCTTATTATATGTTTATGGTTTAAAATTTAAGAATATTTCATAATTATTCAAGTAAAGACGTGAGACAGTGTTTTATAAACAAAGAAGAGTTTTACAGAAATCTAACTTATTGGCGCATTAATTAATGTTTGATGATCTAATTAAATATAAATAATTGTACATTTATATTCACATATATTTATTTATGCTGGGGTCAGTTCAGGTGTACTAGAAGTATATTTATTATAGAACAGTAGTTAAAGACAGTCACTAACACCAATTGTGCACAAGGGATGTGAATTTCTAACATTTAAGGTTTTTTGTAGAGTCTGATAAATGTTATTGTATTTTCTAGTAACCAAAAAGATTTTTTTAATAATTTCGTTTTAAATGACAAAAATAAAATATTGTTCAAAATTGTATAGATTTTGATTCAACTTTAAATATTTCGTACCTTAATACTAAACGCATAATAAAGTCAGTATTTTATGTTAAAAATGTAAAAGCCCATATATCTAACAGATAGATTAATTATTTATAATACATATATATCTAAGGCCAATTCTGTGCGTACTGACCTGTGATTATACCGCTTGATCTTATGCAGGCCATATTTGGAGTCGGTTCCTCCTTTAGACACCGGGAGACTCTCCAGATTCGCCATCAGCAGGTTGATAGAGGATTTTAGCTCTTCTATGTAGAGGGATTCCATTTCCTTCAGCACGAATTTGGGCATCAGTTTCCGATTCTAGTTTAAAAGAAAAACCATTATTATATTTATGTTTTTTTTAGAAACATAATCATAGGCCTTTAATTATGATGAGTGATAAGTATCGATCATTCTCCCTAAGGTAAAAGGGGTGGAATTAAAATTGGAGAAAGATGATTGACGGGGAGGATTGGGTGGCTATATATCTCTCAAACGCCAGTAACGTAATTATAATGAGCTCCAATTAAAAACTTTCACCCACACCTACTGTTCATCTTAAGAGCAGCGTTAGATTTCTCTCATTAAGATATTTTAAACATCCGTCAAGATCCGATGGCAATATAATAAAGTGACTTTCGTTTTAGATCACATGGGACGATTTATAAATGATCTTTATAATAATTTTACTTGCCTTAGTTTTAATTATTTATAGTCGATAGCAAAACAAGCAAGATTTCTTAGCTTTTATAAGATTCTTCTTCATTCAAAACGAAAAGTTTAAAATTATTATATCTTTATGACATTACCTTCTCCATTTCGTTGACTTTTTGCATTCTACCATCCAATTCTCTTCTGATCGCTGCAGCTTGCTCGTCCGCTGAATCCAACTAAATAACAAATTGTAACATCTTTTTAACTTTCTTCTTAGTTTTCTAGCCATTTTATCATCCAAATAAAAAAAAATCGAATTCACCCACCCTTTCAGAGAAGAACTAGCCATAAATAAAACTTACGTACAGATTTATCTCGAAAGAAAAACCTTTAAATAACTCTTAGCAAGAACATTCATTCCAAAACAAAAGTTGTTCATAAAGTTTCAAGACTGAAATGCGAAGCGGTAATATCTCTAATATTACTGCATTATTTTTCGTTCTTTCCAGTACTTTAATTCAACTTCTGTGAAGGTAATATAGCAGTTTAACCGTTTCTTTTATTCGACAAACAATGGAAAAATATATAAGGAACGTAAGTAATAAATTTTGCAAGGTTATGTAATAGGGGTGAGGAACTTGGAGCTAAACATTTCACATGCTTTCACTAAGGTATTCGTTTTAATTAACTGCGAGTTAAAAATTCTTTAAAAACACTGCTTTAAAAATATACTTTCAATAATTTGTGAAAAATATTTGGAATTGCCTTTAAAAACATAAGTCTTTTGAATCCTTGCAATTCTTGTTTTGGAAATACATCTACAATATGTGAACCCAAATCGCAAAGAATAAAGCTGCGAAACATAATAATTTGCCTATAAGGTCTTTTTTTAAGATTACAACATATAAGTAGAAAGAAATTCTTCTAATGTTATTTTCATACAAGTATCATTTGGATTATAATAAACAAAAAGATTCAGGCCTCAGTATCTTGCGTGATAGAGAAGTTGCGACTCAAGCTTTCGATTTCAGTATAATGTGCAATGTTAACAACAAGTTCAGTTATATTGTTCGCTTTGCCAGATTAGGAAAATCTTTTACGTACATACAATAAAAATATTTGACTTATGGGGCATTTCAAGTGAAGCGGACAACGAAAAAAGGTTTCGAAATTCGTTCATACTAGGCATATTTGAACTTCTTGGGGATATGAAATGTACAATGTAATATGTTATTTACTTGAGGTTTAGTCATCAAGGTATGCTATTCTAAAGAATTGGTAAGATTGAAGGAACGGTTTTTTGGATTCTTTTTTCATATTGAAGTAATTAGAAATAAAATAATAAATGTAGTGTTCTGTATAGAAAAACTGTTCTTTTTGGTTTCTTAATCAGATTCCAAATTTGAATTATTGTTCTAGCGTTAAAACGGATGTAAATATTTTAAATAAAAATTTTAATAACTTAGACCATTTTAATTTTAATTTTTTTACTGCACAAAATAAGCTTAATATATAATATTTAATATATGTATAATATATATAATAATACTTAATATATAATTTATAAAATGTATATATTATATACATTTTATCATAAAAATTATAGAGAGATCTTAATTACTTTAGGAGATACTTTATTTCTTCTCGTTTATTATGTGTACATGTTCATATCCCATATAGGTTCAAATATGCCTAATATGAACGAATTTTGGAACCTCACTTTTTTTTATTGTCCGCTTCACGTGAAATGCCCATTATATTAAAATCGAACCGGTAATATTTGGAAATAAAAGTAATAGAGAAAGAGCAGGGATATTCTGGAAGTAATACACTTACCAATAGAGCATTGAATAACAACTGGTGTTCGAATTTTTTTACGCCTAATATTTGCTGGAACATGTCGTAAAGTTGTTCTTTGCTTAGAATACATTCTGCGTTTAGACTTTGCTGCTGTGCACGCGATGGTCTCTTGGATTCGTCGTCACCGGGTATACCTAAAGTGATAAAACTTTTAATTTTGGCGATTAGAATTGGTTTTAATGATTAAAGTGATTTTTTGATTTGTTACCGAATTTGTAACTTCGATTGGTGCTGTAAGGTACTGTAGTGAATATAAGTATAGAAATTTTTATTTATTTCAAAGATACAATGTGTAATATATATAATTATGTCAAAATCGGTTAAATTTAGAATCAATTTATTAAAAAGAAAAAGAATTTTGTAACAAAAGTTGAGGAATATATGAAAGAAAAATAAAACTTCGGTTAAAGCACTTAGAACTTGACCAAATACTAAGTATTTACTCGAACGCAAAGAATATTGAATTCAAACTTCTACAAGCATTTCGTAACAAAAAAGCCGAAGTGAGGAATACTTATGAAGTTTTGGCAATAAAAATTACTGTGTTGTTATTGTGTAGATATTTTACGTAAACAGTTATTTCAATGATTCTACTATAATGTGTAATGTTTTGAACTGAAAAATTTATGTTGTAAGCATAGTATACAGCTTATTTAATGTCTATATGTAATATATAATTATTATTGCTATATATTGTGTACGTGTTTGCTGTCACTTTTCCGTGAATACACCTTATTGAAATATTTTATTAATATTGAGCTCTTCAAAGATTTGATGTTTTTTCCATTATAAGATCTAATTTGAATACATATATTCAAGTTTTTGTAATTAAAGACGTATTCACGTTGAACAAAATTGCCTTAAATCTAACAACGATAACAAAAAAGCAATGACACAAGACATAAGCTTAGTCGTAGAAAGGAAAATGAACCGTTCTCCAGCGATACCTGTTATTCCTGGGAGGTGTGAAAGGAGAGAAACACAGACGTGAGACAGATGCAAGCAACACACAGTTTTGATATACATTCAATTAATCACACGGGCTGTACAGTCAGAAAAATAAATCGGCACCCTTTAGAAAACCAAGAACCTTTGGTTAAAAAGAACTTTGGTTTTAAGAAAATTGATAAATTAACTTTGCTGACTGTATTGTGTTAAACATAACTAAACAATAAGTTCAAAATCTAAAGATGTAAATTTTATAATCAATTGTTATCCCTAAATAAAGCTTTCCATTGTTTCCACGATGCTGCTGAAGTAAATACAAATATTAAATTTTGTTTACCAAAATTATTTTAAAAGCTTCATACATAATAATTAATCAATTTTCAATCGCACTTTCTTTGTTGAAGAGCCTAGTTGAATTGTTTGGTTTATTAACGAGCAGTTTCTTTAATATCTACAGTTGAGAGCATTTTAATGATTATACTTTTTCGTAAAAAAAAAACTTTTTTGCAATTGTTTATTATTTCTTTCATATAAAATAGGTAATATTCTACATGAAATTAATTTGCGGCTCGTTGAAGACTGATATTTTCGGAATTTATGCTATTATTGCTATTATATATAATAAAATTGTAACTAAGCCGAATCTGTACATTAAATATTTTTTGGAAATTCTTATTGTAATATACATTATTATCGATACAGAGGCCGAATCTATATTTTTTAGAATTTTTGTCTGTCTGTCTGTTACCGCATCACGGAAAAACCACTGGAGGGATTTTGATGAAATTTGGTATGGTGATAGCGGATTATCCAGATCAACATATAAGATACTTTTTACCGTGGGAAAATATCTCATTTCTGAGGAAAAATACAAAAACGGCAATGTAAGAGTATACTAATATGTAAAACCTAAGAATTTGTTTTTTGTGTCATCTGAACGCAGGCGGGGCCGCGAGCAATGCTAGTGCTATTATAAAGAAAAATATGTTTTCGGATTTATCGCGTTTTTATTTCACTGTTTTGTTTCCAACGTTTCAAAGGGTTATAGCAAACGTGGACACCGAAGTACAGTTCTTGGCATCTCAAGAGTCAACAAACAAATGACAGAAAAGTAAGATAAAAGTTTCATTTAATATTTGAAATATTTGCGTAAGAATGTATTATCTGTACCATTATGTTGTACTTTATGCTACGCTTCTTTTAATTGAACATTCCCGATTGATTAATTTAATAAATAAATATATAAATTAATAATTAAGACGAAGCACTTCCCTCACTGCAAGAACTAAACATAACGTAATATTTTTCACATTCCCAAAAGTGTCAATATGTTGTAAGGTCTGGATTTGATTACTCCTTTGATCAAAGATTTTTAAATGTAAAGATTTTTTCCTAACAAAAAATCCTTATCATTTAGAATTTAGAAGAAAGATTTCCAAACATTTCTTATACAGTTGTGGTATGTTAAAATATATTATAAGAGAATTTAGATCCACTAAACAATCAGGCAACGCTACGTGATCGATGACATATTACTTAGTGCAAAGCTAGAAGTTACTCGTACTTATCTTCAAATATAAATGCTCCAATTTCTATTTTACAATTGGTAGTCATTTCATCTGTTTCATTAGATTTATTTACTTTTATTGTGAATGTCCTTAATAATGTGCTCGTTTGAAATAGTCTAGTAATTTAAATATTAAGGCAATGGTACAAACAAAAGGAAGATGAGCACACAGATGTCACACACATTCAAAGGCTGCAGACGGAAGCTTTTCACTCGATGCTTGGCACATTGCGACATGCTATTCATCACAATTTCTAGAATACTAGATATGAGAACTAAAATAACAAAGACAATCTTGAAAATTGACTCAATCAATTTTCATACATTTTTAACATATATGTAACTTGAAAGAAAATTTGCTTTATTAGACGATTATACTTATATCTAATATACAGAATTTTGTTTTCTATGATTATTTAATTTATTTATGAATATATAAGTTCGTATTTAAAAAACGTAGTTGCCAATTTCTTTTTTTCCTGAGCCTAATTCAAATACCTTGTGGTACCTTCTAATTTTTAATTCTCATATCTTTTTACATTGTCAATTGGTATCAATATCTAGAACTCACCCGTTCCTTTCATAATGCAGTCCAATTTTGCAAGCCATGTTGTTAAAACAGTTTCTTTGCTAAGACCGTCAATTTCTGGTAAAGACCTGTAAAATTGACTTAAGAGGTTACGACAGTTGAATTTAATTTTAATATATTAACTCAAATAAGTTGGGTATTTTTATACATAAGATCAAAGTTAAAGTATTTAACAGGAGATAAATTCAGTGGTACCAATTTTAGAAGTCGAAAATAAATTTTCAAGTTTGAAAGCGTATTGATTTAATTTATTTTTAGAAAACAAGAGAATTCATTTTGTAAGTCTTAAAATATACCTTTAGCAAAATGTTTTCGTACATAAATAAGAATAAATATCTGAGATATCAAGTTTATAAAGCTTTAATTATAAATGGAAGCAAAGGTATTTTTATAGGTTCTTTGAATAATATGCCTATACTAAGAGTACCTATGTGAGTTGAATTAAACACTTTTTTCTGTTATTTTGATATTCAGTATAATTATTTCAGGTTTGATCAAATTCAAATTAGGTCAAATTGATTTCAATTTTAATTTTGTTTACGCAATAAAATGTATAAAAAGTACAAAAATTTGGAAGAATTTTGCAAACCTGACTCGTTTTTCGATATTATTTCTGAAGACCTCGCGGAAGTCATGATGTGAGCATGCTCCGGACTTAACCATCTGCTCCACTCTTTCCGACTTGAGGAACACGTCGTAGTATGATTGCACTGCGTTTTGGAAAGCTTCATCTGCTAATATTTGTGTCTCGCCTTTCAAGAAAGCCTATATAAAATTTAATTGTTAGATATCTTAGTGATCTTTATATTTTCTCTTCTCTATCTCATCAAGACATATCTGCATTACTGCATTTGAAAAAAATATAGTTTTGATTTTATAATATCGGTTTTCGTTTAGTTCAAAATGTCCTACCATACCTGAAATCTGGCCTGTATAGTTTCCAACTGGTGTGGAGTTAATTTCGTATGTCGTCGCGTCATATCTGTTGGTTGTTTCGCGTTGAAGGGGTGTGCTATACATCTTGACACGAAAACATAAAGTTGGAGACGTCGTTTTTTATCTTCTTCAAGTTTTTCAATTTTTTCCTGCGGATGAAAAAGATATGTTTATTTTAAGATATTTATTGTCAGTTAGCTTAAAACTTAAAATTAGCTGTAATTACCAAATATAATGGATAAAGTAATAGGGGGCGAACTTTTCTTTCATTCATTTGCATTCACTTCTAGTGCAGTGTGTTCGAGATAAACTTGTGAGATTGATCGCTGAACGAATTTTGGTCAGAAAAAGCTATTATTATCTATTATTATATTATATTTATAATTTTCTAAGTTAGGGAAACTATCAGGAGGTTAATATAGAGAGACTATAACAAGTTTAGGTCTTAACTTTAATATTGGATAGTTTAATATCACGTCCGAGACAGCCTATATGTGTCAAGTTGTACAAATTAACATCGTTTCTAATTAATATAAGCATCCACCGCAAATAGTTTCAACAGTTAATAGCTAAATAATAATTAAACTTTGTTATACAGTCTGTTATAAATAGCAAATGTGATATATCTTCATTTGGAAGAGAAATTAATGTGTTTCGTTCGTCCTCTATACTTGCTCAAACTATTCATCCGATTGCGTTGAACTTTGCTGATATTTTGTACATTCAAGGGGAAGGAGAAGGTTAGTTATAATGTACATAGTTTAATCAACGTATAATATGTACCGTGGGAGTTGTTTGAACATTTAACTTATCCATTTTCGTATTTTATATGTATAATACATAATAAAGACTGCGGAGGAATGAATGCTTATAAACTTTTATTTATATTATATTAAAAATATTTTATTGGCTTATTTTGGGAGCACATATTAAGTACATATAGTATACTAGCAATGCCCGCGGCTCCGCCCGCGTTCAGATGACCAAAATCCAAATTCTTAGATTTTACATATTAGTATACCTCTTACAGTGCAGTTTTTATATTTTTTCTCAGAAATTATATATTTTCCCGCGGTAAAAAGTATCCTATATGTTGACCTGGATAACCAGCTATCATTATACCAAATTTCATCAAAATCTGTCCAGTGGTTTTCTCGTGATGCAGTAACAGACAGACAGACAGACAGACAGACAGACAGACAGACAGACAGACAGACAGACAGACAGACAGACAGACAGACAGACAGAAATTCTAAAAACTATAGATTCGGACTCTGTATCGATAATTATGTCTATTTCAATAAGATTTTCCAAAAAATATTTAAAGTACAGATTTGACTTAGTTACAATTTTATTATATGTGATGATGATGTTCTCCTAGCCGATTCCGGCCACGGCAGCCAATCTCATTGAGACTAGCCAACTACGCAGGAGATATTATAGTGCACAAGTGTACGCTATTACTTTCAGAATATTATTAAAAATCACGTCATTCAATGCCAGACATGAAAAATGTTCCAAACAAGTTGGGAGGCATTTCTAAGAAAATGTTGCAAATGGTCACCAAATTTGAAGTGCTAAGAATTGACTTTATTTTTGATGGTGTGTCATAAATGCTATGCTAGTAGTCTTATAAATCATCTAATTATTACCCAAGTATTATATTTAAAAATCAGCTTTTATACTATAACGTAAGTAGAATTATGATTTCATGAAAAGGGTGTCTGGCAAGGGTTTGCCACGATGTTACGTGTCTGGCATTGAATGACGTGATTTTTAATAATATTCTGAAGGTAATACCAAAAAATCACACTTTATTATTTGACGAATTTAGATCGGTATTTTACACACCACACCTTTAGTACCGTGTATCTGCCAAAGCCACCATAGCCTGAACTTCATAATGGTCCATCGTTCTTATCTGTGTTGGGAGCATGCGCTGACAAACTTTCAGCTTTTATAAAATGACGAAGGTCTGGCGTTCACAGGCTCTTAGGCCATAATGCTTGCGTTTGATTGCTTGGCTTGCGTGGGGACACCGGCCCAACAAGTAGAGGATTTAAAAATTTGTTTAATGCATTTAATTTGTTATTATTATTAATAACATCTCTGATAAATATTATTTTTATATTTTTCTTTTTATTTTGTAGCTACATATTTTATTTGTGTCTGTTTTTGTTGGATTGTTAGTTTACTCTGTTATGTTTATGTATGAGTGGAAACTTTATTGGCTAAGTGTACTAATTCTGATGTATTTTGCATTTGATGCTTATACTCGTATATGCTGTCTGTTTTGAAATTTACTAAATAATTAATAAATATACATAGACTAGTTACCTGAGGGTCTTGGTCCTTATCAGAGTGACTGGTGCCAGAGGGACTGGGGGACGGCGCCGGGGCTTCGCCGGAGCTCGCACTGCCCGTCGACGTCCTGCGCAAGAACGATCTAAACGATCTATAGAGTTAAGTTGCAATGTAAGTGATTTGGGTTCACACAAACTGATATATTTTGGAGGTTATTATAATATATCCTCTTATATGAAATTTATAAGAAAAAGCTATTTTTTTATGATATAATGTCATTTTTATCAATTTTTAATTAATTAATGTAATGTTTCATTTTGGTATATGAACCGTATACAAATCTAAGGTTAAATTGTTCATCACTCAAAGAAAAGTCCCTTTAAAACTCGTACTTCAAAGCATTTTGGGAATTCAAAAATCAAAATGCACTATTTATGCTCGATATAGATAGTTTTAAAAAATCTATCCGAGAACCGATTATTTGAAAGTTCAATTTAAAAAATTTTCAAAGTTCTGTGTTGAAATTCAATAAAAGTAACGTATAAGAACGGTGTTAGTTTACAAACATTCTGTACTATATATACATTTTGGAAAAAAAGTTTATAAGGAAATACCACCTTCCAAGCATCATGTTCTTTGGAATTAACATTTCATATCAGTGTGTGTTAACCTATGGTTATGTTATGATACTACTTATTACAAGCTACTATCTAAAAGTAGAAAATATATTAGCATCTATAATTGAAATTTACTAGCTTTACCCAGCGGCTCCGTTTGTATAATTTGTCAATATAATATAATTTCTTCGCTCATAAGATTCATCGCTTTTCTTAATAAATAGGCTATAATTATAAAATAACGTTGACTGGTAATTTCAGTGATTGGCACGTTGAAACAAACAAACAAACAAAAAACTTTTCAAGGCAATAATGTGTTTAGGTATATTTTAAATGTCTATTGGAGACTTCAAAATTGGCTATTGTGTAATTTTTTTGTCCATCACTTTATAATCTTTAATTTCTGCAAGCTGGACAGGTTTTGACAAAACTTTCATAGACTGTTCAGGCGACGTTTGCGTAGTTGTAGGCGAAAGCCCATCTCTATGATTATGTACTACAACACTATTTTCTTCTCTACAATATTTATCTACTTTATTTAGAGCATACAAAAATATAAGCTACTGGCATTAAATAGGCCAATTCTTGAATGTTACAAATATTTTTACTTTACATACAAAATTACCTTAAGCGGAATCGAACCGACCCTATGCTTACTATTTAACTACAATATTCTATAATTTTACTAATAGCTATTAGGTACTATATCGTTCAAACCTCTGCAATGTTTCATGAAACGAAATGGTCGTGAGGTATATTTTATTTTTCAGTAATTTTGAGCCCATTTAAATTTTAAAAAGCCTTTTAACTCTTTAACCTGAATACGTCACAAAAAGAATTCAAAGGAGTATGAAAATGTACACGGCAATGTTGTATAATTATAAAAACTTCAGTTAAACAAAAACGAGATTTAATTTTTTCATCTTATGATTTAACAAGTTACGATTTACTTATAGTGGCCGATCTATGTGGTGGGGCCCTCATTCTTTTTTCAGGCGAAATATATTTTTTTAAACCATAAAACATGTTAACAAACTCCACTCAGGGAAGCTGTCACCAAAAATTTGCTTTAGGCTATTATATATATTTTTAAAGTATTAGAACTCTTTTCCTATGAGAATTTAGTATCAATCAAAAGTAAAAGACTTGTAGAAAATGTCATTCTTCTGTTGGCGGCCTTTTTTGGATCCACATTACCTGACATCCCAAGAAAAAGAGTGAGAGGTCCACCACATAGATCGGGATCTTGAACTATTATGATTAAAAACCTTCCTTCAACATAAATTCGAAAGTTAATAGCAACAATACAATAACATAACAATAGACTAATATTAAAAATATATATATATATATATATATATATATATATATATATATATATATATATATATATATATATATATATATATATATATATTTTTTTTTTAATATCTCAAACTTATCCATAATTAATAACAAGAGTAATTTAACCCCGCTTTATTTATTTACAAGACACGATATTTTTTTGAAATGAAAATATCTTAATCAAATAGAAATCTATAGTTAAAAGAAATCTAGAACAAAAATTATTAACGTATCGGTGAAATAAAGATTTTTCAAATATTTAAATAGGCTCGAAGGGTATTTCATAACAATATACTCACTGGGGGGGTGCGAGGGCGGCGGCCTCCCTTTGACGCGTCGCGGGGTGTAGGGGGGCGGCAAGTGGGGCCGTTGTCAAAGGACTTGCGCCTGTGTACATAATTTATGTTAGGAATAATTTTCTTTGTTACACCACCAGTCGTAGATCTGGCTTTTATGGTGATTTAATTAATCTTTTTAATATTTCTTTGTGTTGGGTTTTTCCTCAATTATGACATACTGGCGACTTACCATCGTTTTGCTCGGGTGAGTAGATATTTATATTTTACATACAGACAGCGTAAAATTTTGGCCATTTTTATTACTAACTGAAATCTATGATATATGATTCCTGATCACAGTCTGTGCACTTCCGTCCAGCCAAACGTGTCAGAACTAACATACAAACAATCATACAAGTTTTTACGTAATAGTAGTAGGTATACTGTATATGTTATATCCACCTATGAAGATTTTTTTAATTTATGAATCTGCCATTGTCTTTTGCGTTTTCTATTTATTTTCTTGTGTTTTGCGATAGCTTTAATGTAAACCGATTTTTTTTTATTTAAAAATAATGATCAGATTACACCCCAAGGGTAATGCTGTAGTAGTTTATAGATTTTCCTTTAAGAAGAAAAGAAAACGATGTTACGTGTATTTGATATTCAAACAGTAATAGATAAATAAGTTTCACAAGCATTTATATTAATGAAGAAAAAAATCAGTTTTAGAATTGTAATAGGTAAATGTGATTCTTTTTGTTACTTTCATTAAATGAAATTATATTTTCTTCTGTCTTCTTGTAATCACTGGACCATAATTTACTTCGCTAGTACCTATCCAGTTCTAATAGTCCCTGTGGTTGAAATCGGCAGACACCATCGTCATCAAAATATACTTGTGAAAGACATGATGCTGTATGGGATTATACGTGTATATTTAAAATAGGATTAGAATATCTTTGGCAAGTTAGTTATCAAATGTTAGCGACCAAAAAGTTGAACAAACGTAAAAAACTACGATTGATTTTATCCAGTAAAACTGTAGTCAAAATGGCGTTGACGTGACAAACAAAGCACTTGAATTCCAAGCGATTCCATAATAATATTATAAATGTTTAAATAACTCTGTCCGTCCGTCCTGTGTTACTTTGCACGCTTAAACCGCTGATCAGGTGTTGATGTTTGGCATATTGCATCTTAAGAACGAGTGGAACCGCGGGTTAAAACTAGTCCAATTTGTATTCATAAAATCAACCTATATTTTTTTGTTCTTTCCCTATTACTGACATGCAAGTGTGTCATGTGTGTTAGCAATAATAACTTTTTAATTAAAAAAGTATTTCGACTTTATAATTATTCATAAGTGTAATTATTCTATGGTTGGGGGTTGAATTTTTGTCTTTAATTGACATTAAACCACTTTAAGGTGTAACATATAAAAAAAAGTATAATTTAAAAACATTATTTGGCGAAGGTATCGTGTAGCATACACTTCCTTTTTGAAAAACTGCTCAAAATACTTATTAGTTATGTAAATGTTTGGCAAATCAAGTAGATGTTATAGTCATAATCCTGATTAACTCTTCTTTTAACCCCCGACGTAAGAAGAGGGGTGTTGTAAGTTTAATGTGTGTATCTGTGTATATGTTTGTGACATCGTAGCGATGAAACAGATGAATAGATTTAATTTTATTTTGATTTTCTTTGAAAGGTGATTGATCGAGAATGTTCTTAGCTTTAAATCAAGAAAATCCGTTACGCCGTTTGCAGGATATCAGCTCCTTTTATACCACAAAAGGAAATGAGCAATTTTCACAGATCTGATCCATTTGAAAGTTGATATGATATAAATTGATATGGTAACCTTGGCTTGATGCTGCTGAAAATTCCGCAAAGATGTCGTGTTTAGGCTCATTAAAATGGCCTCAATTAATAGGTCATTGTGCCTTTTTTTTTTAATTTTAATGTAATTTCTTCTAAAAACTTTGTAAAACTCATCAGATTGTACCGTACCTACTATGTAAGTAATTTTTATATATAACGTAAGTAATTTTGAATCAGTCTAATTGCACTTGAACCATTTGGTCTAAGTCCGAATAAAAACGGCATGTTATGCCACTCTCCAGACCCAAACAATATTAATTTAATACAAATCGTATGATATAGCTCCATTACTACCTGAAGGAACGAGTAATTTATAAACTGCCTCGGTGGTGTAGTGTCTAGCATGTACGGCTGCACACCCGGAGGTCCTGGGTTCGAGTCCCGGGTCGGGCCAAGTTTAGTTATTGAGTCTTTCTGTATAGTAAGCCTCAGTAACAGCCCGGAGTTGGGAAGCTGGCGGTGTTTCACCCCTGTGCCTCGGATAGCACGTAAAGCCGTCGGTCCTGCGCCTTAACTCTCACCGTTCGTGTCGAGCAGTCGTCCCACCGGAGTATGAGAGTGACAGGATAAAGAGTGCACGTAGTGTCTGCACGTACACTTGTGCACTATAATATCTCCTACGCAGTTGGCTAGTCTCAATAAGATTGGCCGCCGTGGCCGGAATTGGTCAGGAGAACATCACATCAATTTATAATCTTTCTTGAATTAAAGTCCGCTTTTGACAAATAAACAATAGGATGTAATATAAAGCTTTCAATAAATACGCAATTGTTTTCTTTGATTGCCTTGCTCAGTCTGGCGATGGTCTGCAGCTACACTTTTTGTTATGAAATGATTAATAAAAGCTCACATTCCATACGTACCAGTTGAACTCAAAGGGAAAATGGGATTCAATTTTCATTTTTAATGAAATCGCTTTAGTCTGTGCTTATACATATTTTATTTTACACAATATAATAAAATGGAAAACCAAATAATACAAAAATCTAAGAATCGATTAAAAAGGTTGTCGTTAATATTAGAAATGTGAAAGTAACTGGCTGTCCTTATCACGCCTAAACCGTTGAACAGATTTCGATGTATTTTGGCGAGGACATACATTGCCCCCTGGGATCGGACATAGGTTACCCTTGAACCCTGTCCTGCTTATCACACGAAGCCGTAGTAATATTATAATTTTAACTAATTCCTGCAGACAAAAATCCATACTAATGTTACAAATGTGTAACTCTGTTTGTTCGTTCGTTTGTTACCTTTTCACGACTAAACGGCTGAACCGATTTAGATGAAAATTGGTGTGGAGATAGTTTGAAATTCTAGGAAGTACATAAACTTTTTACCTTTTTACCCCGGTAACTTCACTTCACTTCACTTCACCCCGGTAATCATCCCTTAAAAATGTGAAAAGGGGGGTGGAAGTTTGTATGGGGAATCAATCATTTCTCAAGTTAGGGATGTAAAACTCACGATACCTATGTATATATAGTCTATCTATTCCATACTAACTGCCATAACTTAATTAGGGACGAACTCGAGCGAAGTGAGGGTGAGTCGCTAGTCTTTATATAAGCGAAGAAATCTTGAATCGCAACATGTTAAATATCAAAGTTCAAAATAAACGCTTTTAATAAACTTTTTAACAAGACAAGCTGAAAATGACCGAAATTTTTCCAAGCACGAGGTGTTGGAACGCTTCCATTATTAAAATACGTAAAGTAAAAACTTAAACTTTTTTATGAAAGAACGTAAAAGTTTTTATTATTTTTCAAAGATTATTCTTCTTTTCTAATGAGATAGAATTTTCTCAGCCAAACCATAAATTTCGTATAAAGCGCTATTAGCTCAATCATTTTATTATTGGTTATCTGGTATGGGGGTGGCATGAAGCCAAAGATTGTGGGCGTTGCCATCATAAAACGTATAATTAATACAATTTATTTGTTTTGTTTTTATTGGGCACACCTATAATCTATAGGCACATATAATAAAATTCTAACTGGGTCGAATCTGTATATTAAATATTTTTTGGAAAATCTTATTGAAATAGTTATTATTATCGATACAGAGGCCGAATCTATAGTTTTTAGAATTTTTATCTGTCTGTCTGTCTGGAAACGTATCACGATAAAACCAGTAGGCATATTGGTTAAATTTAGCTGGTTATCCGGGTCAACAGTTGGGATACTTTTTACTGCGGGAAAACATCTCTGAGAAATCTATACTAAACCTTAAATATAATATAGTTAAACGTTATATATAATACTACTATTGCACGCGGCTCCGCCCGCGTTCAGATGATCAAAAACTAAATTCTTAGGTTTTAAATATTAGTATACAGTACGTAGTATTGTAGTTTTAGTATTTTTTCTCAGAAATGAGACATTTTCAGACAGAGACAAAAATTCTAAAAACTATACCTATATTCGGCCTCTGTATCGATAATAATATCTATTTTGATAAGATTTAAAAAAATATATTTTATGTACAGATTCGGCTTAGTTAGAATTTTATTATATGTATAGATGTAGCTTGGAAAAGTTTATTATATTAATAAGGAGTAATAAAAATGGTAATTATATATTAACTTAAAATTACTTCTATTGTCACATTTTATATAAGAGACGTTATAATTTTATGAAGCGTCTAAAAGAACATTCATGCTTATTAGGATTTACTGTATTACTGTTTGTTTGTATTCAGCTTTTTTCAACGTCCCACTGCTGGGCACGGGCCTCCCTTCAGTACGAGGGGAATCAGGCCATAGTCCACCACGCTGGCCAAGTGCGGATTGGCGGACTTCACATGTCTTTTAAAACTTGCTAGGTTCTCTCAGACATGCAGGTTTCCTCACGATGCTTTCCTTCACCGTAAGACAAGTGGTAATCATGTTGGAAATGATTCGCACATGAAAATATCAGAGGTGCGAGACCCGGGATTTGAACTCGCTTCACTCGATTTCCCAAACGAGCGCGTTACCACTGGGCTACCACTGTTTGTTTGTCATAGATTATTTTGTCAGTATATGTAGATAATAGGTATATATCGGAAGAAAAATGTACCTAATGTTCGAAACTTCCCTACTCGTGGCAATTTTTTTTGTAGTTGATAAATTTGATAAAGAAGTTCGCAAATAAAAGTATCCATCAACTTAAATCAACAAAAGTTAGACGATAATCGTGTTTTCATGTCGCTTGTGGCCAAAATAGGACAAAGTTTCTGTAGGTGCGGTTAATATATTATGAACAATATATTCTATTTCAAAAGGGTTTTCGGATATCACTTCTAAATAACTTACCACATATCCATACTAATATTATAAATGTGTAAGTGTGTTTGTTTGTTTGTTTGTTTGTTTGTTTGTTTGTTTGTTTGTTTGTTTGTTTGTTTGTTTGTTTGTTTGTTTGTTCTTCTTTCACGTCAAAACGGAGTGACGGATTGACGTGAATTTTTATATGGAGATAGTTAGTGGGCTGGAGAGTGACATAGGCTACTTTTCAATCGACTTCAAAAAGGAGGAGGTTCTCAATTCGACTGTATATTTTTTTATGTTTGTTACATCAGAACTCCGTCATTTATTAACCGATTTAATTTTTGTGTTGTTTGAAAGTGTATACTTCCAGATTGGTCCCATTTAAATTTCAAAAAAAAATACCACCCCCAAGTGTGGAAAAATAGCTAATGATGAATTTAACCTACTTCTAATTGTCATATTGACTTGAAACTTTGCAAGTGTTTCTATTTCCGTTGATAGTACAGTGGTTCGGTGTTGTTGACCTGATCTGATGGTAAGGCCAGAAGGTGGATAGGTGGAACTCTTCAACAGCTAATAGTAGATACTTTGAGTTTGGGCTTGTTTTGTTTGATTTGACAAGCCTAATACGTTAGAATTCTTACTTTGCTACTACTGTCTACACTAAAAAGGGAAAAATAAAAACTTTTTAACAAAAAAATAAAAACCGACTTCAAACAAAAGCACTAAAAAGTAAAAAATAACTGATTGGTAGTTTTCATTTACTATACATACCTAATCAAATATTTTCGAAATCGGTGCCAGCCCATATAAAGCAAAGCACATCGACTTCGAAAATATTTGATTAGGTATGTATAGTAAATGAAACCTACCAATCAGTTATTTTTTACTTTTTAGTGCTTTTGTTTGAAGTCGGTTTTTATTTTTTTGTTAATTACCGCGAGAGATTATCTAATTCTCACGGAAAAACACGTTATAATACAGTCCAAAAACTATTTATGATCAGAATTACTTGAAACTTGGTATTAATGTTCTACAATAAAATTTATTAAATACGTGTTCTCGCATTTTTCAAATTTATCCTATAAGGGGGTAAAATAGGAGATGAAAGTTTGTATGAAACCTACCTTTTTATAGATTTTTTTGTAGTTTTAGCGTGATCGAAGCCGCGGGTTCTGCTAGTACTCTATATATACATATTGAGTTCTTCTATTATGTATAATCAAAAAAGTTTTTTATGTGTATGTTTGTATCTCCTTTTTGCTGTAACGGCTAAACAAATTTGCATTAAATTTATTAAACAGATAGACAATAACCTGGAGTAATACTGCTAGGCATTTGGGACGTACCCGAGCAGAGTGAGGGTAGGTCGCCAATATACACACTACAATTTCAATGCTTTTAAGTTTCCTCCCAATGATTTATTCATTGTCGTTCGTTAAAACAAATCGTATTTTTTGCAGAAAGAAGGTTTATTGCCTGAGAGCACAACTTTTTTATTCCAATTTCCATAAATCTATTGCAAATAGCTCCCTAGAGACGCAATTCGCTACTTCTTATTAAATATATTCAATATTAGAAGAGTTTCCGCCTCACGAACTTATGTAACTATTCGAATGTACTGTAATAAGAAATATTTACTTGATATTTTTTTTGGCTCCTGAAGTATGAAGTTTATTATTCATATTTAATTTTCTACGACCTTAAGTCCCAAATTACATATCTATACATATAATAAAATAGAAAGGAAGCGAAATCTGTACATGATTTTTTATATATGTTTTTTTTAAAAACAAAGTCTGTTATGTATAGTGTAGACAATATAAACCGCAAAAGAATAGTTACTGAAATTGTAGTCTGTTTGTCTGTGTGCCTTTCACGCAAAAAGTACTGAACTGATTTTAACCAAAGTTTGTGTAGTGATAACTTAATATTTGTACAACACTTAGGACACCTTTTACTAATGGAAAAATTTTCATTCCGACGAGAAAACACAATAACTGGTTCTGTCAAGTCGTCTTAAGAAAACATGGCTGACGTTGGCTAAGCCTTAATAGATACATAAAACAATGTACTATAAAACTGTAGGTCACGTATTTAATATTGTAAAATACTCGTTGCAGTAATAAGTTATAACTAAATATAAGAGTTTGAATAAATCCTACGGCAAAACTTTACTTTTAACCTATTCGTAAACATAAAGCGTTTGTATAAAAAAATATCTAAGAATTTTGTTATTTTTGACGTTTCCTCAAACACGTACAGAAGTTATGACTGACGAAAAGCTATGAACAAATTTACTGTTATATTGTCACATTACTTTAGCAAAAAATAACTCAAATAATAATCTTTATCAACTCGTCTCTTTAATGAAAAAATCTTCACGTACATATATTGAGTGTATCCGCACATTGCAGACTTTCGAATACTAAGTCTGTAATCGTAAGAAGATGTAGCTCAACGTTTTTTTATCTGTCGACTAAATCGATATGGACTTGACAGAACTATCGAGTGGTAGTGTCTAGTGTGCGGGCACTTTCAAAAATTTAAGAACAATACCTGGTAATCCCGCTGTTGAGCCCCTGGGAAGCTCCGGCTTGCCCCTGACTGATGGTCGACCTCCTGCCAACCCCCCGGGCGGTACCACTGTGGACAAACAAAGCATTAAACTTCCATATTACTAAGTATGAAACACTATGTAAAAGCTCTCTAATTACAGAGAAGAACAGAGCTTTATGTATTAAAGTGCTTTTAATTTACCTCGTATATTTTCAGATTTTTCATTATTTTATACCATAGCGGTACTTAGTTAATATTTTGTTGATTAAATAAACTACTCGTTGTACAAACTGGAACTAATCTTGACCCATGTAAAAGGAAAATATGTATAATTTTTTATAATATATTATATAGCGCTATTTGAATAAAGATTTTTTAATAAAAAAAGTAATTATTCCCTACCTAACTTAGAAGATTTAAGAAAATAAAATAAAAAAGAATTATGAAAAGATATGCTACTGCATATCTCACATATATGCAGTAGCATATCTTCACAGATTGTTATATATATACTGCATATCATGGATAGTACATACACAATATGAATACCTCTTTTTGAAGTCGGTCAAAAAGAATCTTCAAATTCCAATTTTGGAGAACGAAATTGATTTAATCATTACGTTTACATAACATTTTAATTAATTCACACGAATAAATTATTCACATACGAGGATTATGAAACAGAACGTTTTGCCCCGAAATAATCCCAAGGACTCCCCACAAAGTGAATAAACGTGAGTGGGATTTACCCAAAAGCTAATCTGAATTGAATATTCCGTTCCATATCTATAAATATAATAAAATTCTAACTGAGTCATATCTGTAGATAAAATATTTTTTTGGAAAATCTCATTGAAATAGCCATTATTATCGAAACAGAGGCCGACTCAATAGTTTTTAGAATTTTTATCTGTCTGTCTGTCTCGAAAAGCATCACGAGAAAGCCACTGGACAGATTTTGATGAAATTTGGTATGATGATAGCTGGTTATCCGGGTCAACGTATAGGATACTTTTTACTGCGGGAAAACATATTAATCAATCAATCAGCCTATCGCCGTCTACTGCTGAACATAAGGCATTTTTTTTTAACGTTGGGAAATGCATTTACGCACGAGGTGTGGGACTCACCGGCAAAGCCAGTACTACCCACTAAAACCCAACAAAGCCTTCCCCCGTCTTAATGGGGCGTCGCAGGATCGGTTACGCATTCAACTACGACGCCCCGACAGCAGGTCTGCCGAAGCAGACCACAACAACCACGGGGTTGCTCCAAGGTCCACTCTGTTATCAGAGAAGTACCAGGAGCAACCCGCATGGTACACCACCCTCCGAAGAGGGCCACCTTCCACCGCCCACCGAAGTGGGCCACCTCCCTGTGCGTTTCTTGGCTTCGCGCCCGGTTGGGTTGCCGGGCACTACTGAGCCCCCCCCCCCATGACAAGGTGAACGCACGTTGGGGGGGGGGGGGACATAAGGCCTCCCCCAACGAGCGCCAACCATCCCGGTCCTAGGCAGAAAATATCTCATCTCTGAGAAATCTATACTAAACGTTAAAACGTAACTAGGAAAGAAAAGGCAGAGCGAGGGTGAGTTGTTAGTTAAGATATAAATTGATTTCTGCTTATCGTGCTTACGTAAATACTGAATATTTGGAACAACGTGAGTTGCCTAAAGTTTGTTTGGTAACCAAATTCGTGACAAAAAATATTACTGCTGTCTCTTCAAACCAACGTTTCTAACTGATCCTTGAAACTTTTTCACTAAAATTGTTAGAAAATTATAATATTAAATATTACCTCTAAAATAAATATTATACGGCAATATGGCTATCAGTATAGCTTTTATCTTGTACACTTGACAACTTAATTTATGTTTGTTTGTTGCTCATAACATCATTTCTAATATATAGTTATATTTTCATGTTATAATTATTTTTCACTTACACAAGATTATTATTAGTGTTGACATTGATGATGTCAAATTAGCTTAATTAGTGGGCCCTGAGATAAATGATGGCTTTGAAAGCCGAATGATAAATGAAGTAAATTCGTCGCCTATATTTTTTTACTTATTAATTAATGTCTGCCTTCCTGATTGAGTTTAGATTTATTTAATAACTTTTTTACATTTTAATGTTTAGTATAGATTTCTGATCAGAGATGAAATATTTTCCCGCATTAAAAATAGTAATAAGTTGACCCGAATACCCAGCTATCAAATCTTTAAAAACAGTCCAGTGCTTTTCACGTGATATGGTCACAGACAGACACAAAGGCAGACAGACAAACAAAAATTCTAAAAACTATAAATTCGGCCTTTGTATCTATAATATACATTATATTTCAATAAGATTTTCCAAAAGATATTTAATATACAGATTATGTTTATTGTATAGAATATAATAACAACGCTTCCAGGCTGTATTTAGGGTCCAAATGAAACCAAAATAAATCGCTGGCTACATAGTTATAACTTACAAACTGATCCACTTAGCTTTTCTGGTCGTATTCTAGTCTAGTGGAAACATGATATTTTTGAGCGAGAGTCTACTACATATCCTACTTCAAACGTTCTAAAACAGAAAAATAGAAAATACACCCACACAAACGCTACGGGATATTGCGAGTCGATAGCAATTGGAAACTTTTCATCTTTCCCTTCGTTGAATTTGAGGCATCCTTTAAAATCTCTCGCATATTTTTTCCGATATTTTTTAATAGCTTTTTTTTAATGATCGACAAACAGAATACTATACATATATATGTATGTATTATTTTTCATGACTTGTTCTTATTTTAGATTTTTAGTTATTGACCTTTTAAGTTGTTAGCAGATACTTAGGGCCCATCTTCGTGTTAAAATTGATAACTGCTATATCAAATTTTATAGTACTTCTCAAGGCTGGTAGAAGACTGGATAAAGAATTATGTAGACTGTGTCAAGTTCATAATAAAAGACTTCATGTTTTATCCCGGACGAAAAACGATATGCATATTTATCTTGGACAAGCAAGTGATTTAGCAGTTCATACGTTTATTGCTGAGTAGTCGAGAGAGCGTGAGTCAATATTGAAATATCTTCCTGTGTAAGAATAGTTTTCTGCTTTGTCAGATACTGAATGGGATACAATTTAAAACTAGTACGGAAATAATACATTTTTATTTGGCGAAAAAGTACGCAAAAGAATTTTTACGCAGGAATTTTCCTGTGAATGAGTTTTCTCTAGTGCGAGGGGAACTTTAGGATATATCGTCCACGTCTAGCCAAATCCGGATTTCATATATTTTTATTTTTATTTTTATTCTCGCGTTTTATTCGCATCAAAATATTAGCAAGTGATAATCACATTGATAATGGAATTTACGGAATTTAAACCAATTTCCAAATATTTCCGAAGAGAGCGTGTACTTAAAAATACCTAAAGCACAGAATATATAAAATTTAAATACTACTCATTAATTAAAAAACTGTTATTAATCTACCTGCGTGTGTTAATCGTTGTATTGTTGTGTATTAAAATCATTGTGTTAATCTACCTGCCATATTTAACACTCATTGTTAAATATGGCAGGTAGATTTCTCCTACGCAGTAGGTATTCATTAAGAATCTATTTATAAAAAATCAATAAAGGGTTGAAAAAGGGGCTGGATTTTATATGAAAATTCGTTATTTTTAAAGTTACAATGACCAAAATTTAAAAATAATTTTTATAAACAATGTAATCTAGCAGAATATCATGCTTGAAAAGCGGAACAAATCAATGTATTTTCATACAAACAGTTATAAAAGTTTTTTTATTAATCAAATATAGCATTCGCCTCCGCTTTTTTCAATCCTAAAGAAAGGTCAACTCCCACTTTGTATCAATGCCACCTACTATTTCGTCTTATAGGTCGTACCCTAGCTATCCGTTACTGTACTAAGATGAAATTTGGCTGTGACAGACTGACAGATGTTCGTGATTGAACTTGGAAGCGTTCCTTCTTAGATTATTTTTTGGGGAAAGTACTTTTAATGTTACAACTACCTTTTTAGAGCTTTTTTGTAGTTTTAGCGCAAGCGAAGCCGCTGGTTCTGCTAGTAAGATATAAAAAGCTTATTTCAATACTGCATTTTTGGCAATTATATTTTATTTTTATGTTAGATATTATTAATTTTCTCTATAAATATATATTTTCCATTATTCAATAATATTTCACCTGGTAATTTTGCGGGTTGTTTCTTGTGTTCATCCTCACTATCTTCCTCGGATGAACTTGGATCGATCATGTTGCTAGTTCTGAAACAAAAAAGTAATTATTAGTAACAGAAAAACTAAATCTTACTTGAAAAAGTTGATGTCATGTGCAGGTTTACATTATTTTCTATACATATAATAAAATTCTGAGTCGAATCTATACATTAAATACTTTTTGGAAAATCTAATTGTAATAGTCATTATTATCGATACAGAGGCCGAATCTATAGTTTTTAGAATTTTTGTCTATCTGTCTGTGTGGGAACACATCACGAGAAAACCATTTCCCGCGGGTTTCTTTAAAATCCCACTACTATTATAGATGTGAATTTTCCTATGTATGTGGCGTGTGTTTGTATCTACATATCTATGTACGAGTATATTTGTTATTTCTTCACGTAAAACGGCTAGGCGGACTTAGATAAAAAGTATACAAATAGACTATAAGCTTTTTTTAACGTTGGGAAATGTATTTACGTATACAACTTAAATACAAACAGGTAGTTATGTTGGACTCACTTGCTATAAAATGGCTTTTACTGGTACTTTTAATGGTACTGGCGTACTACCCGCTAAAACCCAACGAAACCTCCCCCGTCTTAATGAAGTGTCGCAGGATCGCTTAGACACTTAACTACGATGCACCAAATAGACTATGTCCTGAAGTAGCATACACAAAAGGTGGCGCTGTCTATAAATGCAAAATTGCTCCAACAGTCTACTCTGCTATCAGAGAAGTACCAGGAGCAATCTGCATGGTACACCACCCATCGAGGTGGGCCTCCTCCCAGTACGTTTCTTGGCTTCTCCTGGCTGGATTGCCGGACGCTAATAAGACCTCCCCCCCACTCCCACCACCACGACAAGGTGATCACATGTCGGCATACCAGTACCTAGGTCATCAATAGCCAACTGAAAATAGCCTATCCTACAACTTGAGCAAAACAATTTCTATCAGATGAATAAATAGTTCAGTTGACACATAGTAAGCTAGGCAAGTAGATTTGTTGATATCAGTGAGCCGTATCAAAACTCTGTATGTACGAGCCATGAACTGTGTATTTAATACTAGACTTAGCCTCTTTTCGCTTGGGTGCATCTTTGGATGCCTTTTATATCTACATAGCAGGTAGCCCCACCTTTTAGAAACTATATTAGGTACTCATTTTATGTTTATGTATTCCTAGGTTTAATTTTTGTACTTTTTATTTAAATCCATTTGCTGTTCTATCGAGAAAGTATAAAAAATCTACACACAACTAAACAAACTTTTGCACTATAATCCTGTACCTGAGTGATAAGAGGAAAACATATCAAAATTTCGTTTTTTCAGAAAAAAAACTGATATATTATAGCTATAAATTTAAAAAGCATCCACATCGTCAGAGCTGTTTCCGAGATACACGAAATAAAATATATAATATACTAAAATTGCTCATTTAATATTATAACATTGTTTAGCAGAGCTTGAGTTGCCCTAATTTTAGTATTCGGTAAGCATTCTTGGTTTCAGCTAGCTCTTCTTTAGCCCCCTTAAGAATTTTTCAAAGTAAAGTAATATTAACCTTGTTTCTTTTCAATAGTCATTACTCATTAGGATTTACGTCTGTAAAAATCTTGTAACACTTGAAAACGTCTGGACGGATTTGAATGCTGTTTTAATCGCATAAACTGGTCACGATCTTTAGATTCTATAGATATTGTATATCATAATAAGTACTATCTACACTATACAAATAAATAAAATTAAAGTGTCTGTTTGTGATTTTAAAATAACAGCATTTTACTAAATCCATATGAAAGTAGTATCATACGGTACTTTAAAGAAAAAAAACAATTTTGATTTTTTTGTCTCTCTGTCTGTCTGCTTGTTCCAACTAATCTCCGAAACAATTGGTCCGACTTTGACGGGACTTTAGCCGGCAGATAGCTGATATTATAATAAGTAACTTAGGTTAATTTTATTTTAGAAAAAGCATTAGGCTTACGCGCAAAAAAAATTAAAATCATGAAATTGTAAACAAAATCCGCGTACCTAGGAACACATCCGAGTGAAGCGAGGGAAAGAGGCCTATCGCAAATATAATAAAGCAATTAGCAAAAAGTTTGAGATGTTGATTTTAAGGATTTTCCGGATGTATTTTTGAGGGTAGCATATAAAAGAAGTTAATATTGATAACTGAATCAAGAATATCTATCTTTGACGTCGGTTAGGAAGTTTATTTTCTATCCGATTGGATCCGATATATATTATCTAAATACACTATACTCCGAACTGTCTTTTAGTTTCTTGCCTAAAGAGAAGCTTGAGTTTTGTTAACATAATTTTCTTATTAACTTTGAATAAATTAAGCTAATTATGAACACATTGTGAAATGTACCTATATTAAACAACGGTTACCATGGCAATATGGCATTGTTCCGTCTCATTCTCTCGGCGGCTAAATCCTGTATATTGATGTGTTTGTCTCTTTTTAGTGTCGCATTTTCGTTTCATCGAGTATCAAGATCAAGAGAGAGGCTTTTCTTTGGTGATTTGAAGTTAATAGAGATCTTTGAAACTATCGGTCAGATTTGAAAAATATTATTACCTACCGTTATTACCGCAATGGCTCTTAGCAGATAAGCAATTGTACTTGCTTAAACACTTTTTTGTTTTACAGACGCTATGACACTTCCACAGCTAATAATACTACACTCATAATACATTTCAGTCAGTTCTTGAATTTTTTCAAAAATTATCACTCGAAAAAAAAGTTCATTCAACCCAAAAAATTAAATTAATTATTTATAATACTTTCATAGATTTACGCGAATATTTGACATTTTAAATAAAACTATCATTTCGGATTTTTTCGTGGATTTATTGTGAATCAAAAATCAAAATAAATCCGCGAAAAAACCGAAAAGATAGTTTTATATAATTGTTAATTTTAAAAATCAGTGGACCACCCTAATAACTACAAATTAGGTAATATGTAGTTATTAGGGTGGTCCACTCATCTGTCTTTTTAAGGCAGTCGGAATATAACATGTGGTCTCTGGCGTATAGATAGTGACACTGAGTTCCATTTAACAAAGCAATCATCGTAGGTTTTTCTTATATAAAAACAGGACAAGACTTGTATGGAATATGAAAGAAATCCAATTTATTCTCCACATAATAAGGCTTTTATAGTACCGGAGTGAAGTGGTGGATGGATTATTTTTATTATGCTTCTTATTTTCCCGTTATGGTATCTTTATATAGATTTGATTTCGAAATTTCATTTATATTTTCTCACATAGATCTTTTTCACGCTTTAAGAACTCATATTTATTTATTTGTTTATATTATATTAGCGATTTACCCTGGCTTCGCTCAGGTGTGTTCTTTCATGCGTTTATCCCAAGGGAACTGTACATTTTTCCGGGATGATATTATTATTCCGGGATGATATATAACTTTTCAAATCAGATTAGTAGTTCCTAAGATTAGCGCGTTCAAACAAACAAACTTTGCCTCTTTATAGTATTAGTATGGATAAGCAAGTAGCGCCATCTTTTGCCAAATTTTATTACTTTGCAGTAGCTTATGTTTTACTCTAGGTCTATGTGTGCTAAATTTCATCCAAATCGGTCTAGCAGTTTCAAGTGAAGGAATAACAAACACAGGCACACACACACACACACATACACAGTACATACTAATTATTGTATTTATAATAGCAGTGTAATAGTGTGCGTATTTTTAGTACACGTACATAGTTACAAGTTATTTGTGTAGTATACATACTTACATATGTTAGGTTTATATATATTATATATGTATGTATATATGTTTATTATGAGATATATTTTATTCTGTTTGTAAGTAAGTTACTACTTATCTTTGTTATAATAGGACTGTCCCGTTTCCGCTATATTAAATCCTTTCACAGGTTTGAAAGGTTGTCTGGTATAAATAGCTTTAGCAACAAAAGTTAAGACCGCCTTTGCATAACTTTTTGTATATATTTATTTTGTGTGTAATCTATACATATAAAAAAATTGTAACCAAGCCGAATCTGTACATTAAATATTTTTTTGAAAATCTTATTGAAGTAGTCATTATCGATACAGAGGCTGAATCTATAGTTTTAAGAATTTTTGTCTGTCTGTCTGTCTGTTTGTTACCGCATCACAGAAAAGCCACTGGAGGGATTTTGAAGAAATTTGGTATGATGACAGCTGCTTATTTGGGTCAACATATAGGATACTTTTTACTGCAAGAAAATATCTCATCTCTACCAAACTCTGAGTGAGGGCGAGTCGCACTTGCTAGTATTATATAATAACTTTTTGCTTCGAGATGAAAAATAGCTCTTCACGTCACTCTTGGAACTATTTTTTGCAATATTTTCTAATAAATCACGTTACTTGATGTGCTGGGATAAAAAATATCCTTTCAAATACTAGGTAAAAATCACGTCGATCCTATACTCTTTTGAAAGCTTAAAGACATTCAAAGACACTTTTACAATTACAATATTGGGAACAAATTTTATTAATAACTAATCCCTAGCAATAAAATGAAATTTTGTATGATGAACATGATAAGTGGATAGTAGAACTTTTCAATAGCTATTAGTAAAACTTTGAGATTTAAGGTGCCTCCCCACTATACCGTCTCATACCATGACCGTGTTAGGACCGTGTCAGGCAAAAAAATACAGACTCAGGCAGACTCCTTTCAGCACATTTGATTCTCTTTAACGTACCTATACAATAATCAAAAGCTTGCCAGTTTTGTTTCTTAAAGGTGTAATTATTATTATCAAATGCTTAAAAAATAATACTGGATTTAAAGAATGTTTAAGAACGTTTCCATGCCACAGGCTATTATACTATAAATGATTTCTTTGAAAACAGAAGACCTTGATAATTATGTGATCGCCTCCAGGCTCTTTTAATGCTGCTTATTGTTTTTTTTTTATTTAAACACAGTAATAAGAACATACAACTCCTTTGAGTTTCTTTCAGAAGCTTTTCAGGACAAATTTTTTTTTTAAACTGCTGCTTACGGTTTTTGTCGAACATTAAGTGTTTTCTGATATCAATTATAAATAAGGAATTTTGAATTAATTTCATATTATTGTTCAATGAAAAATAATTAAAAAAGACCCCCATACAAAAAAACTCAAGGGAGAATCAAATTTTTCCGCCTGTTACTGTTTTTATTACCACACATTAACTTAATAACAACATTTCGACCAAAATAGCTTGTGATTAGATAGAATTTGGGGACAAATTGGCTTAATAAATTGTCTTGTTAAGTGTTACACCGCTTTTATAGACCTTTTTCACTTAAGATATACTTTTTTTTTGTAAAATTTCCTATATGGATATATATTATACTAGCGACTTACTCTCGCTTAGCTCGGGTTCAATAATATATAGTGTTATATATAGTTTTACAACACAATGTGTGTGCTCAATTTGTTGACATTTATGATTGCTGCTCTGCTCTCGGTAATAGTATGATAATATATAGCAATCAAAATATTACAATTATTTTTTTCAAATTAGATTAGTACTTCCTGAGACTATCACGTTCAAACAAACAAACAAATAAATTTTGCGTCTTTATAATATCATTAGTATAGGTGTGTACTAGATTTTACCCATGGGTCCGCTTGCGTAGCTTATTTATGTGTAATTGCTTCACTCTCGAGTTTCGAATCGTGGTTTTAGATAGCCTATATATTAATTACCCTTTTCAAGAAATAAGCTACATAATGCATACAAAATTTTTTAAATATGATCTGTATTTTCAAAAATAAGCACGTATTTTTTAGTTTCAAATGTAAATATAAAGCACTTAGTAGTGATAACACGAATTAAAATTTTTAATATTTCATTCAGCATTAAAATTATTACATTCTCTCATAGTCAAAATCACCATTTCTAAATAAAGCCTCAGTTCTAATCAGAACTGGCTAAAGAAACTCAACAACTTCCATTTTTTTTTTAATATTTTCTTGTAAAACTTTTGACGAGTGTTTTTTTGAAGTTTTTTTACTATGTAAAAAGAAAAAGTCTTATCCATTCTACGTGACATTGGCGAAGTAATCTGTGCTCAACTGGCACGCTTTGAAGCCATTAACAAGAAAATTAGATTGAATTAAAAACATGAATAAACAAATATTTTTTCGTATTAGTACCTACATAGGTTTTTTAACATTATTTGAATGGTAAAAATATGTTAAAATTCGAAATCAAAATATAAGTTTTCAAAGGAAATATTGTTGAATGGGGTGGGTGTAAAAGTAATATTTACTGTCAAAAACGAAAATGATCAAAGCTGTCTGTTCCACAAATAGATTACATTCGTAAGAATAAATAAAATAATTTTACATATTGTAAATAGAGAAATTTTAACATAGTAATAAATTGTCAAAAAAGCTAAAAATGACGTCACTTAGGGTAAAATACCCCATACTATGGTAACTAAGTACCCTCGAAATATTTATTTAAAAAAATCATGAAAACCTGTTGGCATTTAATTACGGCTTTAATATAGACGAATTGACTTATAATAAGTACTTTATATAAGACATTCGAAAGTTTTTGAGTTAGTGAGTTACTTTGTTCGTGCTGCAAATGGTCGATGTATTTTTGAGTAAGTCTAAAACCCACAGACATATGTACGTCCATGCCTTTTTTTGAGCATTTTTATATTTTGTTGCTATTTTTATTTTATTTTATTTGATATGGATTCGTGCGTGTATAATTCTAGAATCAAAAGATTTTGCGAACAAAAAAAGGTAAGCTGAACAAAACTATGGAGTCGGGTAGACTTTAGAGTCCACCCAAAAGAGGTTAGTGTATTATATGCGAGGTTAATAAAAGAAGAAAGGTTTTTAATGGGTTGAGCTTGATGGTTTTTTATTCTGCTTGCGGTGTGGTTCTTGCCTGGTAGGTGTTTGCTAGGAACTTTATCACCTCGTTGTCTCTATAAGAGATTGCCATTTTTAGATTGTAGTCTATGAATTATAGAAATGGTCGATCTCGGCACCACACCCACATCCTAAGTAGTTCGTTCCTTCTTCATAATTTAACAAATATTTAATGAGGATGCGAGTGAACTGCGAAATGGATACAGTTTATATACTGGACTAGCATTGCCCGCGGCTCCGCCCGCGTTCAGATGACTAGAAACCAAATTCTTAGGTTTTACATATTAGTATACTCTTACATTGCAGTTTTTGTATTTTTCCTCAGAAATGAGATATTTTTCCGTGGTAAAAAGTATCCTATATATCGACCCGGATAACTAGCTGTCACCATACCAAATTGCATCAAAATCCTTCCAGTGGTTTTTCTGTGATGCGGTGACAGACAGACAGACAGAAAAAAATCTAAAAACTATAGATTCGGACTCTGTATTGATAATAATGTTTTTTTCAAGAAGATTTTTCAAAAAATAAATGTACAGATTCGGCTAAGGTACAATTTTATTATATATATAGACTAACTCATAGGCTTTTTTTATCGCAAATTTTTGCAAAGCGAACTATAATTGAAATAAATTTCACAATTGAGAGTCTAGTTTTAATAAGTATTGTAATTATATTAACTAAAACACGATATAACGGTTCAAACGCAATATTAAAAGAGCTTGTGTTTCATACAAAGGTGGAAGCGAGCTTTCGAAACTTCAAAGCTCACGAACACCGTGAATTTATTTGAAGGCTAATTTCATACATGTTTACAACGGTTTTCGTTAAAATTGTTTTATTATTTAGCTATTCCATTTTGAAATGTTATGTAAATTCAAGATTTCTATAAGTGTTCTTAAATAGTAATCTAAACACCTCCAGGTAAATTTCTAAGAAATTAATTAAATTTCTAAGAAATCTATTGTTAACTGACACGTTGAGGGATTACGAACACATAAAGAAATCTTAGAATATACATAATTATTATATTTAAAAACTAGTGTTTTACCCCTACTTCGCTCGGGAGTGTCCTTTGGGGTCTAACAGTAGCCTATGTGTATTAAATTTCATGCAAATCCGTCCAGTTGTAAAAGCGTGACGGAACAAGAAACATACATACACACAAAAACTTTCGCTTTTGTAATAGTAGTAAGTTAAACATTGACGACACGTTTGGCACAGTTTGTAGTGACTCCTAATTTGTGTACTCCAGTTATGGGTGTTTATAATAATAATAATAATAATAAGTTCTTTATTTCCAAAAGATAGTAAGTACATCCAGATATTTGCTTAACACTTACTAAATCTAATTTGGTACATACTCGTACAAATATTTAAAACATAGCATCTGCAGCCGAACTAGGAGACCTGTGCATCAGCTGTCAGCGCCATATCCCCACGGTTAGGTGACATAAATATTACCAAAAAAAATAAAGAATTACATATCGACTACAGATATTAATTAATATTACTAAATATGTCATTCCTCTCTCTTAAGATGTGTAATGCATGACTGTAAGAAGTATTTGTGTAATGAGTGTAATGTGTGTGAGTAATTAAAGGAGAGGAGTGTGTAATGTGTGTCTGTGTATGTGTGTGTGTGTGTATGCGCGTGTGTGTGCCTGGGTATTATTATTTTACATAGGCAATATTGCAGGATCAAGTTATATAATAAACATTATGATCAGATATGAATACTAAGAAGGTTTTCAGTTTCAATATAAGTTAATTTTTGCAGGTAATCAAATACAGTTTTTTTACAGTCTATTTTATTAAGGTGGTAAATGTCTAATGTTTTATTTAGTTTATTATATAAGTGTGGTCCTAAAAATGCAAAGAATCTTCTTATAAAAGATGTTTTAAAATTAGTTGTATCTACAGAAAATTTATTATTTTTATATTATTATATTTATAATATGTATGTATTTAAAGTTTTATATGTGTAGTGTATCAACTAACTGGTATCCATAACACTAGCCTCGCAGCTTACCATGGAACTAAATGGTGTTGTGTGTTAATGTCCCAACATATTAAACATATTTAGACAATTATTTCTAATAGGTACCTAGTATTGACATTATGATCATAATACACAAACCTTTTTTTAGTTCGTATTAATATTAGAAATGTGAACATTTGTGAGTATGGACGTTTGTTACTCTTTCACGCCAGAACGGCTGAACGGATCTGGGTGAAATTTGGCATAGAGATAGATTATAGTCTGGAATAACATATAGGCTTTTATCGCGGAAACATGTACGGTTCCTGTGAGATGGGTTTGTTTTTTTTTCCTAGAGTAATAAATAAAATTATTGACATAAAGTAACTTGTAGAATTTCATTTGAAAAGGTAGTAAGTTTGTGCCATAGGTATATTTTGACGGTGTATAGTTACTAAAGTATATAAGGGTACAGCCGTAGTATCTCTCCACTTGGGTTCGTGGATGCTGAAGTGCTCTTCTGTAAGCGAGAACTCTCACAATGCCACAGTTTTGCTCCACTATTTTAAATATTTATAATAAAATGACGTTGACGACTGAATTTTGGCTTATTTGTACAAACTGCCATTTTACGGAAAGTGATTTTAATACCGAATTATTTACTTTTAAAATGGCATTTCTATTGGTATTAAATACACGTCTTAATTTCATAAAACCGATGAATGAAATGAATTTTATCTATATATGTATGTATGTATATAAATCTTAGAAGTAAAACTTTGTTTTTTAAATAGTGGAAAAAACTCTACTGTAGAGTGTGACAAGTTGGTTCCTTCTTAACCATTTGTCTACGGAGTTCTAAAAAAATCATTATGTAGTTACATTTAAAAATGCTTAGACTATCCTGCCCTTGAAGGTACATTTTTATCATCAATTACAATGAGTTAGAACTATTCCATTCTATTAAAAAAAATACTATCGACCCACAATCCGCGAGCATATCGCGTAACTTATATACAGACCTTTTTAAAGTCGGTCAAAACCCCTAAAACACGCATTTGATTTCAAACGTTTTTTCGTATTATAGGACTACAATTACAAATATATAAGCAAAAATAATAAAAATCCTTATTGGATCAAACCGAAAAGTTATACGATATAGATTGTACGATAAAGACTAAATTAGTTGAAAACTGTTCAAGCAAATAACGCCCACCTCCAAGAAATTTTTGTATTAATTTAATACTAGTTCCAACTTCCAATAGCTTATATAAAAGTAGTGGTAGTATTTTAAATAAAACTATCTTTTCGGATTTTTTCGCGGATTTTTTGGATTTTTGGTCCCCGACGTTTCGAATTCTTTACAGCAATCATGGTCACGGGAGAGACTAAGGTTATAGACGTCTCAAACACGTATACTTGTTACAGGCAAGAGGCATATCATCTTAGTCCTCACAGTGACAACGCACCTGCGGTTCTGCATTTTTGTAACATAAAACGTAAGTGCATGAGACGTAGGTGTTATGGGCGACAGGCACTGCTTTCCATCAGGTGGTCTGTCTGCTTGTTTGTCACTGAACATAAAAAAATATCATCATACCAAATTTCATCAAAATCCGTCCAGTGGTTTTCTTGTGATACGTTCCCAGACATACAGACAGACAAAAATTCTAAAAACTTGATTCAGCTGAGTCGATAATTGTGACTATTTCAATAAGATTTTCAAAAAATAATTTAATGTACAGATTCGACTCAGTAGGTACTAACGGTGGGCACAGCTTTGCCCGCGTCCACATTTCCGATCGCTAATAAAATACACAGGATCACCCGCTGGGCTAATCTGAAGATTACCTAAAAATTTCGTTAAAATCCCTCCAGCTATTTGGAGTCCACAGGAAACATATAATAATAAATTTATTTATTGCTCGGAAAATGGAGTCTTTTATGAAAATTTTGTGACACACCGACTGCAACGCCACCTACCGGATCCATTTGTGAATTCAAACCATGTAGGGACCCAATCGAACATACATAAAAAATATCATTAAAATCGTCCCTGCCGTTTAATAGATGATCAGTGGCACACCTACTGTAGCACGACCTACTTGGGTATATTTGTATTTTCAAACCATCCAGGAACCTATTGAATTATACACACAAAATTTCAACTAAATCGGTCTAGCCGTTTAGGAGGAGTTAGGTGACTAACACACGTACAGAAGAATTATATATATTAAGATGTAGGTATAGATATTATTATATGTATAAAGATTATAATATTTTTTTTAATTAGAATTAAGCCAGTACTGTCTCTTAGTCCTAAGCATCTTAAAATTCTCAGCAGTAATAAATTACAGCTAATTTGTACAAAGGAGAAATTAGGTACGTCTTCCTTAATGACTTAGAAATGTTCCATCTGGCTACAGTCAAAAGCTAAAATTATAAAAGGAAAAATATACTTTACGTCTAAATGAATGTAAATATAAAAATAAGTAGAGAAAATGACGAAGTATTGTATTTTGAGATATAAAAGGTTCTAAAGCAAATATTTAAGTGCCCTAAATAAACTCTTGCCTTGTTTTTACTGCGACCTTAAAGGTGGCTTTTAAATCTTAATCTCTACCAAAAATATATTACAAAGCTTGAAAAGGCTTTTGAATGAGTACAATTTCGGTGTAATATTATTTCAATTGTTCACCGACTTCAAAAATTGTGAGTTGCTACTATGTGTTTGTGTCATACTAAAAATACGTACATATATAATAAATCATGTCATGATATTAACCTTTGCTATTATGATTAGTTTTTCTTTTTTTATATAAACAAGTTTATATGTACCTCAAAAAAAGTCCCCTTTAAATTAAAAAAAAAACGTATGGAGAAAGCGCCTGGCTTGGCTTGTGTCGAATTTTATGCACAAATCTACACTTTTGAGCTTTTGTAAAGATTTGAAGTTTGTGACAAATGGAGAGAGTGTGGACTCGGCACTAGATGCAGGCTTTTGCTAGTAACAAAGTTGTTTTTACTAAAAACAACCTTGTTGTTACTAAAAATCTTTTAGTAACAAGAGAATAATGTATACGTATAAGTTATTTGGATCGCATACAATTGTAACACTTAATCAAACACTATTTATTATTAGGTAAAATAAGTTTCCCGGGTTTTGCACCTCTGATTTTCATGTGTGAATAATTTCCCTTAAACCTACAGGTCTGATAGAACCTAACAAGTATTCGAAAGACATGTATCAGCCAACCCGCACTTGATCAACATGGTCAACCATGTACTGATCCTCGTATTGAAGGGAGGCCATAGTCAGGTCAGCAGTGAAATGTTAAAAAGGGCTGAATACAATATATCCTAAAGTAATCCATACTTAATATTATAAATGTGAAAGTGTGTTTGTTTGTTTGTCTTTCTTTCAGTCGAAACGGCTTGACGGATTGGCGTGATTTTTTGTGTGGAGATAGAGGGCTGGAGAGTGACATAGGCTACTTTTTACTGCGGCAGATTATCTCTTTCCCACGGGAAAACACGTTATAATACAATCAAAAAAATATTTAAAATTAGAATTACTTAAACTATATAAATGCTCTGCAATACAATTAATTAAGTATTAGCATTTTTCGAAATTCATCCCACAAGGGGGTAAAATAGCGGATAAAAGTTTGTATCAAAACCTATTAATTTTTTTGTTATTTTAGCACGAGCGAAGCCGCAGGTTCTGCTAGTACGTATTATTTGTCGATTTTCATACTGTAATTTGGCTGTCTATAAAGCAATGGAGGCAGTTGGTCCGTACCAATCTGTTAGAGGCAAATACTTGCTCGTTACGTATTTGCATTAACTATAAAACCAATTTTTAAAGTACTTTCAGTAATAGAAATCTATTCCTGAATAATATAGGTTACTTTTATCGACTTCCGAGAAGGAGGTTCTATGTGTGTTTGTACGATTTTTTGTGGTTCATATCTCGTGATATTTACCTATAAAATATTTCATATCTTAAAGCATTGTCGACTTGCACAGATTTCGATATTTTATTTGGTATCTATAGTTAATGAAACCCGCCGTTCAGATATGTTTTACTTTTTCTGTCTGGAAATCGGTTTTTACTTTTTTCATTAACAAATATCATAGCTTAAAAACTAATAATAATACTTATACAGTTTGTTGTATTTTAGATATTTAACGCCATTTTAACTCTAAAAAATTTCTAAACGTCGCAAATTCTTAGTTTGAAAGTCACCGTGAGTTCGTCCTAATTATCTTTTATCTAAGGTTTCACAATCCCATCTCAGCTCGACGCCTGGTACACTTAATATAACACTTTAGTTTTATTCCATTCTTTATAGCAATTAAATACAGCAATTAAAATACGATGTTTGTTTGTAAAAGGTAGTTGTTTAATGCTTTTAATGTTTTAATGTTTTTTGCGTTATTTTTTAACCGACTTCCAAAAAGTAGGAGACTATCAATTCTTCGTTTATCAAATCAGATATTTTCATACTCGGTGCCAGCCGACAATATTTTAAGATATGAATATCTAATCGCTTAATATGTATTTTACGTATCGAAATATATTAAATTTGCTTTGCATCGGCTGGCACCAACTTCGAAAATATCTGACTAGGTATCTATTCTAAATAAAAACCCCCATTTAGTTATTTTTTACATTTTAGTGCCTGGAAGTCGGTTTTTTAAAAGTTTTTATCATATGCACTAAAATTATTAAACTAATAGGTTAACTTGCCTACGTAATAGTTTAACTTAAGTGAATGTTTAATGTACCTACACAAAACCTTACTACAAAATATGAAATTTATAAGTTTTTCAATTGTCGTGTTTAGTTCTATTATTTTTCCCGATATTTCGGCACTGACGAGCTGTCGCACTGACACGTCAGTGTATCCATCATCATGTCGCTTTCAATAGTGTGAAAACATGGAAAACCTTTAAATTATAATGAAATGAAAAATATGGTAAGCATTCCGCTTTTTACAAGATAAAAGTAGATAATATGTGCTATGTATGTATATCCTAGCACGCTAAAATACGGACGGATTAATATGTAAAGTATACAGACAGACTGGCCTGGAGTAGCACAAAAGCTACTATTAGTACCTAATAAAATTTGCTAAAAAATATAAAAGGCTGCAATATAGAAGGCTTCTAGGGGCCCGAGCGAAAATAGGGTAAATCGCGAGTTATTAAAAAAGATACTATAATAGTATAAGGATACCTTTTTTTTTGAAGTTAGAACTTTACTTTGTTAAAAAACGAGTAAATGACGACACGTTTGGCTCAGTTGGTTGTGACCTTACTTGCTGTGCGAGCGGTCGCGGGTTCGAATCCCGCTGGGGGCATTCGTTTGTGTGATGAGCACGAATGTTTGTACCTCAGTCATGGGTGTTTATATTTATAATATGTATGCATTTAAAGTTATATATGTGTAGTGTATCAACTATCTGGTATCCATAACACAAGCCTCGTATCTTACCATGGAACTAGATGGCGCTGTGTGTTAATGTCCCAACAACAACAAAAAAAAGACCCATTTAAACCTATCTATGCCACGGTGAAATCACCATGCGTGTAAATTTCCATAAAAACATACTTAATTCATAAACATACGTTAAGGATTCACTCAATTATAAAAAGTTTTGCTAACATAATATGGAATTAGCTTTTAGAATTGAAGAAGTAAATTAATGAAGCTCGTTCATTTCTCAGCCAAATAGCCAGCCTTTTGGTCAGGGGTTTCGGTAATTTTAATCACATTTATGTGACCTTAGAGCTTTTCGTCCTTTGTATGGATGGACTCTGCAGTAAAAGGGAAGAGTATAAAATTTTACTGCCGAAGGGAAAATGCAAAACTTTTTTGTGTAGATTAAACTACATTTATCTCATTTATGTATTACTTATTTAAAAAGTGATGATTTTGAATTTTATTATTCGACTTAATTTTTATTGAAACTTATAAGAAGACTTTACATCGCGACATCGAGCTTTAGTGTTATATATACAGTATACATACATAATTTAATAAAAGTGTAACTGGTCGCTGTCTGTACATGCTCTCGCATTTGAAAAATTATTATTGGGGGTCTTTATTAAAACAATAGGACCCAAAACAATGATGATTTTTTGAATTTTTGTCTATTTGTCTGTGCGTTTGTGTGTGCGTAGGTATAGAGCGAATATGGGTAAAGTAGTAACTGCTCTCATAAAAAAGAAGGCCGCAACTTCGTCAAAGTTGATTTCGGATATTTGAAGTTTTCTCTTACTTAGGAGTAGTTTGTACGTAGTTACGATAAAAATGCTTATGGTATCTCCAGATTCGAAGAAGACTTAGAGCTTTATGAGTAAGACTATCGAGTAGCATTTTTTTGCTGATTCCGAATTTACATTTAAGTTATTTTTGACCAAATTGTTAGTTAGGGCCTTCTTTATTATGACGACAGAGTAGATATATGAAAAAAATCGAGGCGTAATAATGTGGCAAACATTTGAAACAAATTATATTTTAATTCAAATTTTTACTATAGCTTAAGAGATTACTATGCCTCACTAACTTTCAACGTAGTTAAAGGTCACGAAATGTGGAACTTCGTCGTATTTTAGTTATTAGAATAAAAAATCTAATTTTTCTTTCAAAGTAAGCTTTATTAATATTATAGTTTTATTTAATTTATTTTTAATAAGATAAGAAGTTTGTTTTTAGAGTTAATAACTGACGGTTTATCCTTGCTTTACTTGGATTCATCCTTAGGTGCCCTTATTTATAACATTACTAGCAGAACCCGCGGCTTCGCTCGCGCTAATACTACAAAAAAATCTCTATAAATATAGGTACCTAGGTTCATACAAACTTTCATCTCCGAAGAATTCTGAATTTCGAAAAAATGTTAAAACACGTAAGTATTTATTTATTTGTGTCCAAGAGCATTAATACCAAGTTTCAAGAAATTCATTCAAAATATGTCACTCTCCAACTCTCCAATTATCTTCACACCAAAAGACACTCCGTTTCGACGTGAAATAAAGACAAACAAACACACTTTCACATTTATAATATTAAAGTATGGATATACAAGCAAAGAAAAAGTAAAAACATACATGTAACTCAATTCAATTTTCTTATTATTAATGGCTTCAAAGCGTGCCAGTTGAGCACGGATTACTTCACCAATGTCACGTAGAATGGAGACGACGTGACGGAGATTGGTCGGTAAAATAGTATCTTTTCTAATATCTTTTATAAACTTTGAACGTAGATTCGAAGATTGTTGTAAAACAAAAGATAGCACGATTAATTAACACCTCCAGGTAAATTTCTAAGATATTAATTAAATTTCTAAGAAATCTATTGTTAACTGACACACCGGCGTGTCCGCGGTCGTGGATGGACTAAGTATTACATAAAACCTAAATTAAAAATAAGTGGTGAGTAAATTCAAGTTGTTTTAAAAAATCTAAAATGTTTGGTATGATGATATCTGGTTTTTCCTGTCAACATATAGGATACTTTTTACTGCAGGAAAATATCTCATCTTTAAGAAATCTATATTAATCGTTAAAACGTACGTAAGGACGAACTCGAGCGGAGTGAGAGCGAGTCGCTAGTCATATATATAATATGTAGTAGTGAGATTACTTGTAAATATTGCGTGTTAACTGCGATGAAATCGATATCTATGCATAACAAGCAAGTATTTGCCTCTAACGGATGGGTACGAAGACAGTACCAACTGCCTCCATTGCGAGACAGCCAAATTACACTAAGATAATCGAAAACATAATGTGTATTGTATTCAGCCATTTCTACATGGCACCTAGGAAAATATCTGTTGATGGACTTCACATGTCTTTCGAAAACTTGCTAGGTTCTTACAAACATGCAGGTTTTTTTCACGATGTTTTCCTTCACCGTAAGACAAGTTGGTAATGATGTTGGAAATAATTCGCACATAAAAGTATCAGAGATGTGTGGCGTGACCCGAGATTTGAACCCGCTTCAGTCAGTTGCCAAGGAGCGTATTAACACTATGCTACCACTGCCTATATATATATATATATATATATATATATATATATATATATATATATATATATATATATATATATACCAAACTTAAAAGGAAAAAAACCCGTTCCGCGAACCACTTCACAAAATCTCCTTCGTTTTCATTACCCATAATACCTTGACATGTAAACTAACTAGGCACTATCGCATCATAATGTGCTTTGATGTCATTCAGGAGATATTGCTTTAGATAACACTCGTGTTATCCAATTAACATAGCAGGTATATGGTACCATATATTTTGTTCACCGACTTTATAAAGAAAAGGTACTCCATTCGTTAGCATTTTTTATTGATGTTAATCTATCTTTGTTTTATATAACGTTTTTGATAATTATTTCATCAATGAATAGGTTCTTCCAGGGATATTCAAATTCAAAATATTTAATTCAGCATTAAATTATTACATTTTTTTACTGAACGTCATGAGTGAAAAGAACTGGAGAAAGAAAATCAGCGGGACTAATATTAACTCGTTACCTTTTTTTATATGGATAAGGCTCAGAACTAACTTTACGTGCCCTTAAGGCACGGGTAGCACCAGCAACTTGCTAACTCCGGGCTGTTACTGAAAATTTTCTTGACAAAGACCCAATAATTGTACTAAGAGGCACTCAGAATTTTAATCCAGTATCTCCAAATCTACAGCCGTACAAGCTAGCCACTATACTAACGAGGTAATTTGCTTTGACTTATATATATATATATTATATATATATATATATATATATATATATATATATATATATATATATATATATATATATATTTGGATCATACATATAAGCTATTGGTAATATTAAATTGGCCAATAGATGCCTTGATAACTCATAATATTAAAAGAGCAATTTTTGTATACATATATGTATGTATATACATTTATTTTGTGTATCTCGAAAACGGCTCAAAAAATTTGGTTCAAATTTTGTATTTAGATAAGGTTTTGCTTTTTAAGTTTATCTATAAAGGCAGAATAAACGATTTTTTTATATTTTTTACCAAAAAACGCCGAGCCAAGTTCGGATGTAAATAGACTATAATTTAAAGAAAATCAAACAAAAGATTTCAATCTTTTGCAAGTAGATTTTTTTTAGTTGGGAAATTAACACACAGCACCATCTAGTTCCATGGTAAGCTACGAGGCTTGTGTTATGGATACCTGATAGTTGATACACTACACACGGCTGCAGTTTAGTTTTGGGGACTTGGCCCCTGGCGGAGTGGGTGGTATTTCTGGATAGGGGACGTGATAGGGAGTCCAAATGTTAAATTAAAAATTTTAAGAAAACAAAAGAGTCAAAAGTTATTGAGACTTAAAGTTACAACATTTCCATACATTATTTTGACATTACTACCATTTAGACACTTGGAAATGTCAAAACGTCACTTTCAATTGTCAAAATGATCTCCAGATGATTATGTCTTTATTTGTACTTTGCGTGAAATTCGAATTTTCTAGTTTTCTAGTCATTTATGGCACTCGCCGGCCGCTACCGCGGCACGCTCGCTGCGCTCGCTCGGCTCGTGCGTTGTGGTAACTGTTCTAACCTAACCTAACCAAGATATGACGAATAATAAATAAATAATATTTTTCTATTTATTTATTTATTATATTTTTCTATTTATATATTTATTTATGAAAATAATATTTTTCTATTTATTTATTTATTAATATTATCAACAGAAATAGCAAAAATAATCAAATATAATCTGTTGTCATTTAAGCGGTAATGTAAAACAAAGTGACAGTTTTGCTTTTGTCAAAATGTAAGATCATTTTGTTTGTGTTGTTGTGAAATTATTAAAATATTAAATACAATAAAGCATTAATTGTTGTGAAAATATGTATTGTACATAAAAAAGGATGCGTACTATTCGTTAAAGGTATGTTTATCTGTTGTAATCACTTATTTAGGTAAAGAAATGTATGGAAATGTGTTAGATATGTTATAACTTTAAGTCTCAATAACTTTTTACTCGTACGTTTCCCCCAAATATTTTTAATATATTTTGACTCTCTGTCACCTCCCCTATCTAAAAATACCACCCACTCCGAATGGTGGTAAAGAAATATATGAAAATGTATGGAAATGTTGTAACTTTAAGTCTCAATAACTTTTGACTCTTTTGTTTTCTTAAAATATTTAATTTAACATTTGGACTCCCTATCACGTCCCCTATCCAGAAATACCACCCACTCCACCAGGGGCCAGGTCCCCAATTCTAAACTTGTGCCCTACACATATATAACTTTAAATACATGTATGTACATATTATAAATATAAATACCCATGACATACACATACATTTTCATAGAACAATAGTGTACTCTCTGAACAACTCTGAATAGGGATAATTTAATAACAAAAATTAATATGCCAAAGTCGAAATTCAAAATGGCTACAGTACTTACTGAGTTATAATACTGTTCCTTGCAAGTTATATTGTTAGCTACATTGTTGCCGTTTTGCAACAGTCAAAGCAATTTCATAATGCAACTCAAGGTCGTTTCTAATGTAATGAGTTAAAGGGTATTGTTTATGCGGTTTTAATCCCTTTTATAACTTTCACACATAGATTATGGATCGCAAAGTTTTGTTGCAGTTCGATTCCCACAAGAAGCAAATTTTATAGATAACTTCTTAACACCACTTAAATAATAATTCAAAATGGTACGTCTGAGGCATGCATCATGCATTCTTACATCTAAAGACAGATGTCAACGTATGACAAATAACGATAAGGCCAGTTATTCGTAAAATGCCATATGTAAGAGAGGAACAAAACATTTTTCAAAAGGGAATTGAATTTACTAGAAAACATTTGAACTTTCGAATACTAGAACGCTCTTTGTTTATATCCGTACTAATATTATAAATGTGAAAGTGTGTTTGTTTGTTTGTTTGTTTGTCCTTCTTTCACGTCGAAACGGAATGACGGATTGGCATGAATTTTTGTGTGGAGATAGTTGAAGGGCTGGAGAATGATATAGGCTGCTTTTTATTGCGAAAGAGTAGGTATTTAATTCCCACGAGTAAATAGGCTATAATATAATCCAAAAAAATATTTATGATCAGAATTACTTGAAACGTGGTATTAATGCTCTTCTAAAATTAAATAAATACGTTTGAGCATTTTTCTAAATTCATCCCATAAGAGGGTAAAATAGGGGATGAAAGTTTGTATGAAACTACCTTTTCAGAGACTTTTTTTGTAGTTTTAGCGTGAGCGAAGTCGCGGGTTCTGCTAGTGTATATATAAATAAAAAGGAGGCAGTCAAATTTTTTTGTTGAATTTAGGAATTATGAGAAGATTAAAAAGAAATACGAAAAATTTGGAAAAGTGGGGTAAAGCCATAGTGCAATATAGTGGAAAATAGTGTTCAGAGACTGAGTTAAACCAAAATTGTGTATGTACTATGTGTTTTTGAATCGCCAAAAGTGAATCGTGTAGCAAAAGCAATAAAACATCTATAGAGCAAAAGACGTACTTTAATTTCCAACCCTAGAGCTCATAGAACGTGTCATACATTTATATATACATTGATACATTTTTAAAGCATACAGTTTATTTAAAAGGAAATTGTACTCTTAAATTACATCTCGGGTAGTTTTTATCCCAAATAAGCAGCCCAATAAATGGCCCCTAAAAACAAATGCGCGAGCGAGATTAAGAAGCGAGATTAGGAATAAAAGTCATCCTTTTCCTTATGTAGGGACGCAGAAATAAAATCACTAGATACGTGTGTGACATTTTTACAAATCTCATGTTAGGTTATAGAAATACTACCGGCTCCCCCTCGCTTCGCTCGAGTTCGTCGCTAGGTACATTTTAAATATAAATAGTTACTAGCCAGCGTAAGCCATATACATTTAAATTTTTTTTCGTTAATTTTTCAATTTTTTTCTTTCATAAGAACCTTCTCCTGACAATAACAAGCACAACAAAAAAAAATAGTTAAATCGGTCCACGCGTGATGGTGTGACCAAGGTAAATAGGGATTCATTTATATATATATATATATATATATATATATATATATATATATATATATATATATATATATATATATATATATATATATATATATATATATAGATTATGGAAATTTTGTTATATAGATTTTATGCATGCATGAAAATAAAAACATAAAGCGATGTTTATACGGTCGTAACACACTATTTCTTCCATTTGTGTACTTTGCATTCAATTACAATAAATAAATACATATTTTATAAAAAAAAATATTCTAGATTATTTTGATTGTAAATTCTTTTAGCATATATTATTCATTAAAAACAGTGCAGACACTCAGTTCCTATATATTTATACTACATATTATGCATTATTGAAGAGCAGTGGTAGCACATTGCCAAAGTGCTATTGGTAAAGGGTTTTATACATACTCCCTTTCTGCTTTCCTCAAATTCGAACTATGTAATTACTTTTAGCGAATACCTAATAAATATCTGAGATTCTATGAATGTTTAAGAGAACATAACCCGTTTTCAAATAACGTGTGAAATTCGCCAACCTGCATTTGGCTATGGTGGTGGACTATGGCTTTCTTCACCTAGGCTTTTTCTTCCCACAGTTGGGTGTGGGCTTCCTTGAATATGAAAACTTACATGGTCACAATACTTTAATGATATAAAACAGGATTTTTACCATGTTTTTTACTTACTTTTATGAGTTCTCAATATTTCCGCAATGTTACGAGCACCATGATGGTCACGGGTACCTGGTTAAATATCCAGTTTTACATCATAAAATTATGATCGTGAAGTATTTATTTAAGTAAATCAGACACTACTTCCAACAAAATTTCCATGAATAAACTAATCGATAGGTCGAACATTTAAGAGCCCTCGAGGAACGTGCACGAATAGAACGATGATATAGAAAAAGTGAGGGGCTGAGATCTGGCCTCTTGACGCATCTCTTGGTCTACTGTTGCTTAGGTATTTCGTAATAGCTAGATAATATTTTCTAGTACGTTACTGATTTCTTAACAAGATTTTTTTTATATTTAATCAAGACATTTAAATGTTAATTTTCGACCAATCTCTCTCGTGTCTTCTCCATCCTGCGTGACACTGGCGAAGTAATCTGTGTCAAACTGACACATTTTGAAGCCATTAATAAGAGATTCAATAAATTGAAAGATATTATTTACATATTTTGTGTACTTACTCAGAATATAAGTAATTAGCGAATCACCCTCGCTTCTCTCGGGTTCGTCCCTAGGTTGATTCCTCATACGAACTTTCATCCCCATTTTTACCTCCTTAAGGGATGATTTTCCGGGATAAAAACTATCCTATATCCTTTCCAGGCTCTCAAACTATCGTCTTACCAAATTTCATCTAAATCGGTGTAGTAGATCCAGAGATTATTACTCCCTACAACGTCACAAGTTCACAAACTTTAGGTCTTTATAATATTAGTATAGATATATAATACGGGCTTTAAGTTATGATAAAGTATGTTAAAATATAATTATTATGTCCGGTACTTATATTTTTTCTATTATTTTGTAATTACTTGTTTGATTACACAAATTCCCGATCTTTTTCTTTTTCTGTTCTCAAAGATTGTCTGGAAGTGATCGCTCACTTAGCGATAAGACCGCCTGTTGTACTTTCTTTTTTCTATTTCTCATTTCATCTTTTTATGTTATATTTTGTGGTGTGCAATATAAAGTCAAAGTCGCCTATACACGTCTACCTGTTTGTGCGCTTATTTCTTCTTAAAAAAAGGCAAAGTGATTTTGATACGGTTTTCTGTTTCTTTTCGGTAATTATTTCTGGACGGTCTATACATATGTATAATATAAGTATATTATATTTATACATAAATAATAAAGTAACTATGGCTGAAACTAGATTTTTTGGCCGAAACTAGCCGAAACCGTAACCGAATATTCGGTCGGTCATTAGTACGAGTATTATATACGAGAACGTGTATAGAGTAAATACTTTTAATATATCTATTATGAAGTGAGTGTAATCGCCTTGAACTCATTGCTAGGTCCTACATAATCGCATTGCTTCTCCAAGAACTTAATCTTCTTAAAGACTTATTCTCCGAGTTAATGAAAAGGGACTTGTATGGTTATACCTCGAATTTATTTCATACAAAAACTGAGTCTTTGCAGCAATTACTTATTTAAGAAAATATTTTAAAATATAATGATTGGTTCAGCGACTTAGGTGTGAAAAGGTAACAGACAAACAGAGTTACTAATGTATTTATAATATTAACACGCGGCTCACCCTCGCTTCGCTCGGGTTCGCCTCTAGGAAAACAAAAACAAATCATTCATTCGGGAACCAAATATATTTCCGGGAAAATAAGTAACCTATGTATTATTCCAGACCATAATCTATCTCTGTGCCAAATTTTATCCAGATCCGTTCAGCCGTTCTGACGTGAACGAGTAACAAACATCCATACTCACAAGCTTTCACATTTATAATATTTATACAGATATCTGATTCAGACACAGTATCCAACTAAACTTAATTTACTAAAAAAGTTCTTGCACAATACTTAATATTGTCGATTACGTATAAAGCTGAAAAGTTTGTCTGTTTGTTTTTTGTTTAACTCACGATTGATGCACTCACCTCTGTTTCTACTGGTACGATTTGTTTTTGTAATAGTCTACTTATTGAGGAAGGTAGTACCTTATATAACACTACGATCTTAGAGATGGAAGTTATTCTAACAAATTAAAGGACTCGGGTGGAGCTGCGAGAAAGTGCTAGTATAGGTGTAATTGTCAAAAATATTGTATGAGTCTTTTGAACCGATTGTATGTACTCCAAAATGAGTGGCGGAGTGTCATCAGATTGATATTGAAGCGAAGCGATAGAAAAATATAAGTGATCGTTATGGACCGATTTTAATCAGACTTTTTTTAATAACGACTCAAGCGTAATGTTGTCGCAAAAAATCTCAAAAATAAAAATAAAAAAGGAAAAATAGGTTCTAATTGTCTTTATATATTTAGCTCTATGTAAAGTAATTTTGAACGAGCGGAATGTATATAAGATACTAGTTTCTTCTAGTCTAGGTTGCTTCCCCATACAAACTCTCACCCCCATTTTCACCCCCTTAAGGGATGGTTTCTGGGATAAAAACTATCCCATGTCCTTCCCAAACTATGTTCTTACCAAATTTCATCTAAATCGGTTCAGTAGTTTCGTAGCCTATTCAATACAAACAAACAAACTCAAAAAAATCCTCTTTATGATATAAGAATAGATGTATTATGTATGTATGTATATCACAGGATCCTGTCTTGTTATAATACGTCGTTGTATTAAATTTACATATGTTTTATTACAGTTTGCTAATTATATTTAAATCTTTTCATCAATCTTGAAAGACCCATAAAACCTACTTGTAAGTTCAGAACAATATATGTAAATGTACAGCTAGAATCATTTCTGTGACATTTTTATATTTTTAAACTCCAGTTATGTTACAAAAGTACAAACAATAGGTATTTATATAATTTATTTTCGTGTTGTTATTAAAGCAAACGGTTTATATACGCTTATCGGTTATCACGCAAGCTTTGCTCGTGCAATAAAACTTATAATTTATTTGGTAAAAATAGGCGTTCTTGCCTGATTTAAATCGTTTTGAAAAATTTAACACGTAAGTACAATAATATGTCACTGCTGAAATATGTAGGCATAAAAAAGGTGTCATGCTACATTCGTTCAGGAATAAAAATCTAAAAAAATATTTGGGAATTATGTTTAATAAGTGTACTAGCAGTACCAGTGGCTCCGTTCGTGTTCAAACTTCCGATTAAATTTCATCAATATCGCTCCGGCCGTTTTGGAGTCCATAGGGAACATACATACACATATCAATTTTTATATACTTATGTAGATAGATGAAATATCAATTATTATCTTTGTCATTATGATACAATTTTTAAATTTTTATTTTTCAACGATTGTAGAATGATGTCTTGCTTAAGCTCCATAGGTAAGATACAGAAAACTTATACTCCAAATGCCATACCTACTTTACTTGATACCTTTATACATTAGACGACCGCGATAATGGCTAATTTTTTATATTTAACTAGCGACTAAGCGCTTTAACAGAAGCCTATATAATAGTTTATATTATAGTACATCGGTGTTCCGAATATCATCTAAATTCAAAAATTCATTCATGAAAACAAAAAAAAAACAAACACACACCACATACCAATATGTGTGTAAATATCCAGATATAACGCACTATGCGACCAATACAAGAACGCGACGATTTAAATAATAGTTAACGATTTAAAACGAACATATTTTTTTAAAACCATAGTTTTAAAAGTACAGTAGTAGAGTAGAAAGAGTAAGTAATTGCAAATGAATACAAATCTTGAGATGCAAAAAAAAAATTAAAATCCAAAAAGCTACAAAAAATTATATTGTAATTTTAGGAACACTTGTAAATGTAAAAAATCTATACATTAAAGCTCTATCTTGGAATAAAAAAAATAAAGAACTTAAAGAGCTTTTAAAAAATCAAAGCTTTTTATTAGAGTACTTTATATATAAAAATAAATTAAAGTACAGAAACTCATTCACATTCTCCTTTATCTGTCAACTAAATTTCAAAATCAACTAGGTTACTTGAGATTGGAACATAAAAGCTTTTGAACGATAGACCCAAGGATTCTTCACTGAACTACACCCTATTAAAGCGATGGAATCGAGCAGCCTCATCGGATCAATTATATTCAAATCTATACAGCTAAGGGCTACCTTGTGTTCGATTTCAAAAAGTAGAAGTTGCTTTAAATGAAAATCTTTCCTGATTTTGTCACGATTTCCTTTTCTATTTATATTCCCGACGTTTCAAATGCGTTATAACTAATATGGAGGTCACAGGAGTCTCTCCCGAGATAGTTACATTTCATTTTAAATACAACTATCTTTCGGATTTTTTCGTAGATTTATTTACATTTTTGGTTCTCGACGTTTCGAATGCTTTAACATCATGGTCACGGGAAAGACTAAGGTTTTAGGCGTCTCAAAGGCATTAAATAGTTGTTATTTTATATTAATGTTGTTTATTTAGTTTGCTATTATTTAAAGTAAAGCAGCAGCAGACTTTACGTGCCCTACAGGTAAAGTTAAATACTGCTAACTTCCAAAATCTGAGCTGCTACTAAGAAAATTTTGACAGAAAAACTCAATAACTTGGTCCGATCTAGGGTTCAACCTCCCCAGGGGTGTTGTAGTGTGTGCGCAAGCGATCCTGCAACGCCCCATTGCACTGCGGCAAAGGGTTCCGCTGTGGGATTTAGTGAGTAGGAGTCTCATAGTACCTTGCCCGTTGACGGCGGGCAGGGTCCCCATGATGGGTTTCCCCAGCGATCACAAAAAAAAAGGATTTAACCTCCGCATCTGTGGCTGGACATGCTAGCTATTAGATCAGCGAGGTAGTTTCCTAATTATAAGCTTTTTCCGCACGAGATTTATATGAATTACATATCTTCTTCTCCCTGCCCATTTCCCAATTACTTGGGGTCGGCGCAGTACATCCTCTGTACTGCTGAAAGGATTTGGCAAAAGTTTTACGACCGGCCGCCTGCCTGACGTCAACCCTCCTTGGGAATGCTGTTGTTTATTGCGCAATATGTCTTATGATATATATATATATATATATATATATATATATATATATATATATATATATATATATATATATATATATATATATATATTATATATATATATATATATATATATATATATCTGATTATGTCTTGTAATATGATACACTTTCGATATTTTTGTCTTTTAAAACATTTTTTAAACTATTAATTAAAGTTTAATGTTATTTTCGTATATATTATAAAGTAAATTTTAATCACACTATAAATTTTGGTTTGACGTATGAATGAATTACATATATTTAAGTACCTATATATATCTAATATCTACATGATACGTCCTCATCTTTACAAGATATCAGATATCTTCGAAACTAATAATGAACACTTGTCATATCAACAACAAGATGCGAAACTCGTATAAATTCCATGTTAGCTAACTTTCTGTTCAATGTCATACGCCATACAAATGAAGTGCATTGAAATCGTTTGGACTTTTTTACTGTACAGATAACTTATTGAAAGATAAAATCTGATACTTTCTTTAAACAATATTTTTGAGCTTTTCCACGGATATTTTTTTGGTTCTTGGTTCCCGACGTTTCGAAAGCTACAGCAAATATGGTAATGAGACCCAAAAATCTGAATAAATTTGCGAAAAAAGCCAATGATATCTACAATAAATAATAATCTATAATAGTTTAAAATATTAAGGTAGTTTTATTTTATACTAGCGACTTACCCTTGCTTCGCTCAGATACTTCCCTTATTCAAGATTTATTGATTTAGGAACGCATAAAAGACAAATGTCTGAAGATTTTTTTTGCTCTAGGAACCTTTATAGGCGTATACAGGATAACCCATCAGAGTTTCATCACAATCGGATCAATGGCTTAGGAGTGCATAGAGGACAAACATATGAACATTCATGTTTATTTATAAGAGAAGAAGAAGATGTTAAATATTCGCGTCTCTTTAAAAAAGTATCGGATAACATGTCGATTTAAGACATACAAAATAACTGTAAAATAAAGTAAAATACAAGCGAGCTACCTAGCAGTAATCAGTTCGTTACATATTATTAAGAAGTTAAGATGCAATGCAATCGATTCTTCACTAATGATCCATACATACATGTAAATACATCCAAGTTAAAATAAATCAAAAGGCAGTGGTAGCCCAGTGGTAGCGCGCTCGCTTGGGAAACCGAGTGAAGCGAGTTCAGATCCCGGGTCTCGCTCCTCTGATATTTTCATATGCGAATCATTTCCAACATGATTACCACTTGTCTTAACGGCGAAGGAAAACATCGTGAGGAAACCCGCATGTCTGAGAGAACCTAGCAAGTTTTCAAAAGACATGTGAAGTCGGCCAACCCGCACTTGGCCATCGTGGTGGGCTATGGCCTGATAACTGAAGGGAGGCCCACCCCCAGCAGTGGGACGTTAAAAAGGTCTGAATACAAATCAAAAGTGTCTATATATGGTTTACTGACAAATCGTTACTTAAAGTAAAGGGTTAAATCTAACTTTCCTGAAAAAAATCCCTAAATGAATAATATTATGGAAACAAGTATAAGATAAAACCGGTTGACACAATAGACATTAAAGCAATAAAACAATGTTAAATGAGCTGAAACTGCTAATTTATACTATACCTTATCAATTTACTCTTGCTAACTATATATATAGAGTTATATTTTTTAATTCAGCTAACTTTTGTCATATTATGTAACTGACAATTTTCTTTTGAATGTTCTTATAAAATAGCTCTTTAAATGCTATATATTGGAAAGATTGAAAGGTAAACCAAAAACCAATGCAAATTGTATATATACTAATGAATAACTAACTTAAAATGAAATAGCAATACAATAGCTCATTCATTATTTTATTAACACTGAACAACCCTTTCGTTAAGTCTCTATGATATTTATAATGTCGACTCTACATATTCATATAACCTTGAAGTATAAAATCTCTTTAAATGTATTGAAAACCTTAAAAATATTTCAAAACACCTTCGCTTATACTTGATTAAGTAAACACGAACATAACAATAAAACAGATTGAATAATAAATGAGTTTGAAAGATAGAGCAAAAAATATTCCATTTAAGAAATATATAGAAAATCTTCCATTGAATAATAGGAACATAACGTATTTATTACATGACATAACCCGTTTATGTAATTTGGGATACGCGAAGGTTTTATAACCACTTAATTGCAAACAGGCAATTCTGATAAAACTCTACATTCTTGCAAAATTGACATGGAAAATAACTAACAAAAATAATAATATCAAATATATTATAAATATTCATGGTGCGGATAAAATTAATAGTGGATGGAAGTAATAAATTAGATAACATAAAGGACTTACTGTTTTAGTTCTCAACACAGTGTGGTAACATAGCAAATTTTCACGATATCAGTCTGTTTACACGGTTACTTTCGAACTGGTCCCAGCAAACGTCAGTTTGTCCGCATATACTCTGCGCATGCACCCGCGATGGCTTCGGGTCGATAGTGGCGTATGATAAGGTTCAAAGGCCTCCATCCATAGATATATAGCGATGGAAAGCGCTTGTTCGCGATATGTGAAAAGTCAAGGACAAATGCTTTTTTAACGTAATATATTCACAAAATTGGATTTTTATTGGAAATTATCAATGACAAAGTAGAAAAATATCACATTTGTGTATTTGAATAATGCATTCTTATATAATATCTTGTAGCAATAGTATTTTTTTTGTGAAACACAAATATCTATAAGTAAGTAAGAAATGAAAGACGATAATGAAATGAAAGACGAAATGTATATACAGAGGTGTAAAATTAACAGTTCTGAACTTTTCGATTTCTATTACCTTTTTTTGGATTTGCCTATTTTTTATATTTAAACTTTTTTTTCAACCCTGACACATCTCCCACAAAACAAAAATATATTTTCAAATTTACAGTGCCGTTTTTGAGTTGCGAATGGCAATTGATTTTTATATATGTAGATATTGTGCATAAATAAATACGAGTATATTACATGAATATTTGTCTCGCAAGTAACTCAAAAACGTTTTATTCCTATTGAAATATTACTTAAATAGAAATAAAAACGACTTCATAATAACCTTATTTTAAGCACATCATGTTTTTTAATACAAGAAGGTCTATATTGTCAAAAACAAATCATTATCCAACGCCGACAATGCTATATATTATTATATCTTAACGCGCGCAGTAGTCCACCAGCCTAAGCTGCGCCCCCATGCTGGGTGACATTGTGAAAACGGGGTAATGTTTAGAAACGAGGTCACCGTTTTGTATTAGCCCGCGTTTCCGCTAGAGGTTGCCAGACGTGAGACAGTGCTACCATAAAGAAAATTGTATAAATTAGCGCTTACATCAGCGCTTTGTTACTTAAAGCGACATTTCGCTGTTTTTATAATTTTACTAGCCTTTTTATTATGTGACAAATAAAGGCAATGGCATTGGTGTTTGTATGAGTCAGTCTTAAAGTTATAACTGTATTAGGTAAGCTATTTTTGGCGGTTTTGATTCATATTACAGTACGTATAGCTATGAATACATAGATAACTTCTCGGGTTAGTTTTAACGGTTAATATAGATTTCTCAGAGATGAGATACTTTCCTGCAAAAAAAGTATCCGTATACGTATACCCGGATAACCAGCTATCATCATACCAAATTTCATCAAAATCTGTCCAGTAGTTTTCTCGTGATGCGTTCCCAAACAGACTGACAAAAATTCCAAAAACTATAGATTCGGCCTCTGTATGGATTGTATTCAGCCCTTTTAACGTCCCACTGCTGGGCACGGGCCTCCCTTCATACGAGGGGGATCAGGCCATAGTCCACCACGCTGGCCAAGTGCGGATTGGCGGACTTCACATGTCTTTCGAAAACTTGCAAGGTTTTCTCAGACATGCAGGTTTCCTCACGATGTTTTTCCTTCACCGTAAGGCAATGGTAATCATGCTAGAAATGATTCGCACATGAAAATATCAGAGGTGCGAGACCCAGGATTTGAACCCGCTTCACTCGGTTTCCCAAGCGAGCGCGTTACCACTGGGCTACGATATGGATAATAATGACTATTTCAATAAGATTTTCCAAAAACATTTAATGTACAGATTCGACTCAGAATTTTATTATATGTATAGAATATAGATGACACTATGTATAGCTATGAATATATAGATTATATCTGTAGAAGTTTTATGTTATGATATAATTATAATGGTGAGGTTGATATTCGGAGTGACCAGTGGGTATATAGACTTTAATTTCAACATTTATTTTAGTTATTAATAATAATACTTATAAGAATACTAACGAATATAAATATTTTTTGAGGTATTAGAATGTTTAACCACTTCAGTTATTAATCTTGATGGAAAATAATTTCTACAATTGATTATGTACTATATATAGCTATTATATACTACCTATATTAGCAACTTAGCTTCGCTTCGCTCGCGTAGGTATTGTATGTATATATATATATATATATATATATATATATATATATATATATATAATATATATATATATATATATATATATATATATATATATATATATATATATATATATATATATAATATATAATATATAACATATATGTATATATTTAAATCAGTTTAGTCTTTACAGCGTAAAGGAGTAACAAACAAACACATGTACAAATCACAATTATAATAGTAGAAAATTATAAAATAAAAAAAATGTTTAAAGAGGAAGATTTTTCTTGCTGGAAATGTCAATTTTCAGAATTATCACCGATTTTGATAAATAAAAAAATGCTATGTTCTTGTAAGGTATAAACCAATTAAAGTAGGAATATTATTATTTTCCTATTCAAGTTTAAAATAAAACACAAATAAAAATAGAAAACTATTTATTTTATTATCAATTATCATCAACGTCGATTGATAAATGATATAATACAACAATTAATATAAATAGGAACCTATGTTATTTTTATCAATCAGCATAGATGATTGATAAACACTAAATCTTTGGGTCGTGACATCTTACAAATAAGTAAGAGAAATGAAACAAAATATTCAAATATTTTATTAAATATCACGTCTCTTTTAAATTTAAAATATAATATAAATATGGCTTTATGATTTATCAATCATCATCAACGTCTGTTGATAGAAACCGTACTTCTGAGTCGTGGCTGACATGGCCTCGTAGCCGCGAAATGGCCTCGCGGCCGCGCGACGATCGCGCGACTAAAACCAGCCAAGACACAGTCCCCATACACGCAACTATACTTATTATTATTAAGAGTATTTTCCATCCACTTGCACCACTTTTTGGAGTATCTGTGAATAAGTATAATGAATTTGTTAGTAAAAGATCTTACAAAATTATAAAAAAAAATAATCAATTTTTTTATTTGTTCAGATGTTCATTTTGTTTTAAAAAAGAAATCCTTTCAAGCCTCAAGGAACTTATTTTAATGAAAATTTCAAGAAAATTTCACCCCTAAGTACGGATAAGTATTTACTTTATTGGATGACTTTGAAGCACCTTTCTATTTGAAAAGTAATCATTAAAATTTGTTAATTAAATTATAATATTCAAGTCAAAATTTAACTCGACAAATACAAAACATTTACTAGGTAATTATAACAAGTAATTCTACCTAAGTGCCTCCGTTCAATTCACCGCGAGGGGCGCTAGTATAGAGTGAGGTCTCTAGAAATGTCAAATGGTACTAACCGTTTACTATTTGCGAGCTTTTTATCGCGGATTTTCACTAAACTAAATGATTATTGTAAAGATTGTGCCTATCCTGATTAATTATGATAGGCACGATACTTATGGGTTTAAAAGAAGAGTTAAGAAAAATTAATATTTTATTTATTTGGTAAGATTAATTATATAAAATCCTGATAGAACTGTTTTCGCGCTAACAATTATAATTATATTAAATTTGTTGGCTCTGTCGCGCTAACAAATACTTTTCAACGACAGCGATAGGACCTCATTTGCCAGTGGCGCCAACTGCTACCACCGGAAACGATAGCAATTCTCGCAACAATAGCTCATTGCAAGATTTCCAATAACTTGTGTGTGTATTCTTGTTTTTTTATACAAAAAAATATATATTTGTACCTTGTAAAAATTATTCTGTTTGATTGATTATATTAACTATTGAAATTTAAACATGATTAATGAATATGTAATAAAACCAAAGTAAAGATGAAAACTCACCGTGTGGTTGTAAATGAAGAGCTTTTCTTAATTCCACTTCCTTTTCCTTTCTTGCCTTTTCCAAAATATCGTGATAATCGTTGTGATTTTCTATGGTTCTTGAGATTCCGTACGGCAAATTGGTTGTAGACTTTGTTGGAATTGGCGTAGAAGTTGTAGATGTAGTATAAGGTGTTGTTTTTATTGCTTGTGTTGTTGTTTTTATTGTAGTGGGGATTGTTGTTATTTTAGGTGTTGTTTTTATTGATGGTTTTGTTGTTTTCACAACTGGTTTAATAGTTGAAGGTGTTCGTGTGGTTGTACTCGTGGACTTAGTGTAGGCTTTAATGGTTGTTGTTTTTTGTGTTGTTTTTAATGTGGTACGTGGTGTTGTGGTGGTTGTTGTTGATGTAGTTGTTGTAGTGGTGGTCGGCTTTGGTGTTGTTGTTGTAGTTGAAGTCGTGGTTGAGGTCGAGGTGGTTTCAGGCGTGGTAGCTATGAGTTTTTGAGTTTGAGGAACTATTTCAGATACGGTCGCAGCTTCTCCCGCGCTATCTGTAAATTTTAGGATAGTGTGCAATATTCTCATTTTATGAACTATATAAATACCCTGTCCTACTTAAAGTGAATCGATAGAGCAACTTAAGTTATCTAACAAATTGCGCTCTTATTTTGGTGCAAATATAAGTCAGGCCAGCCATTTTCTCTTATATTCAAAATAATATTATTATTTATATAACATTAACTTAACTTTTGTACTATGTGGCATCAATTTTTCAAATAGAAACTATGATATATCTTTTACTATCAGACCCATTTTTATTATATTACTAGCATTGCCCACGGCTCCGCCCGCGTTCAGATGACCAAAAGCCAAATTCTTAGGTTTTACTTATTAGTACTCTTACATTGCAGTTTTTGTATTTTTTCGCAGAAATGAGATATTTTCCCGCGGTAAAAAGTATCCTATATGTTGACCCGGATAACCTGATATCACCATACCAAGTTTCATCAAATTCCCTTCAGTGGTTTTTCTGAGATGCGGTAGCAGACAGACAGACACACAGACAAAAATTGTAAAATCTATAGGTTCGGCCTCTGTATCGATAATAAAGTTTATTTCAATAAGACTTTCCAAAAAATATTTAATGTACAGATTCGGCTTAGTTATAATTTTATTATAGGTATGTATAGATTATATGGTAGAATTTTGACCACTAGGCGAATCTTATTAAATATTCTTGGCATTCTAGAGGTCGCGACAAATAATCAACACTAATTTGTACATAGAGAAATGAATGTCTGTATACGTCCATTCCGTTTAAATTTACATGAATGAAACCTTCTGAACTTGAATTTTTCACTTGAAAAAATTTCCAAATCCTAATGTTATTTTTTTATTATATTTAAAGAACATATCTAACTCTAATATAATCTAAAGTATATGTAAGTTCTATAACTAAGTTATATATATATATATATATATATATATATATATATATATATATATATATATATATATATATATATATATATCTGTATATATATATTCTTTATTGCACAAATAAATTATAAAAAAACAAAATACATAGAAAGTGATGTGGACAAAGGTGGATATATATATATATATATATATATATATATATATATATATATATATATATATATATATATATATATATATATATATCAATCAGTCGACTAAATTCAACGTTACTACAGGTCGCACTCATATATCGGGCTATTATGTTTGAGTGCGTAAGCGATCCTGCGACTTCCCATTAATACGGGGGAGGTTCGGTTGGGTTTTAGTGGGTAGTACTGGCTTCTCTAGCCGGTGAGTCCCACGTAACCACCTGTATGGATGCAGGTGATATGTGTAAATGCATTTCCCAACGTAAAGTCTCTCTCATATAAAGAGGTCATATATAGTTGATGTGTACTGTAAAATACACACAAATGAAGTCAATCCGAAAATAATATGAAATGTTGTTATTTATTTGAAGTTATTATTGATTTTCTCAGTAAAAATGTCGCAAGCCAATACTAGTTTTCTTTGAAACCAACTTTTATCTTAACAGCAAACTGCACTTTGGCTTGAAGCCAAAATTATTAAGAGAGCAGTTTCTCCTCAATTTGAAATATATTTACGTGAGCTTAAATACTTATTTGCGTTACATTATTTTTAACCCCCGACGCAAAAAGAGGGGTGTTATCAGTTTGACGTCGATTTCTGTCCGTTTGTGTGTGTGTTTGTGTGTCTGTCTGTAGCGTCGTAGCTCTCAAACGGATGGACCGATTTCAATGCGGTTTTTTTCATTTGAAAGCCAGTTTCCTTGCGGTGGTTCTTAGCTATGCTTAGTTAATATCGGTCCAGCAGAAAAAAATAATGTAAGGCATTTTGGCGTATGATTACTCGATTAAGTGCTTCACGCGTGCCAGTGTAATCGTTAAATAACAATTAATTTGCGTAGGGGTTTTTGTTTAAATTTATATTTATGTAATAATATATAATATAATAATAACAGTTTACGTCACAACATGTAAAAAAAAAAACAAAAAAAACATTTAAAAGTAATAGACGTTAAACAATAAATATTCATATATAAAATTGTACCTAAAGACAAAGTACTACATGTCGAACTTAACAAGTCTTTGTCAAGTAATAATCATATTGAAAATAAGAAGACTCGAGATTTCAACCCGTTACACTTGGTTTTTCAATCACTGAGCCACTACTGCCAATTTATAACATATTTTTATAATAAGTATACTTTAATTATAATACATATATGTATATATAGGTACCTGGTAGAAAAATACACATGTCGAAGAAGTCAAAGCAGCATTTATCCGCTAAGAAACAACTCGTCGAGCAGCTGCAGCCGACACTGCCCACAGTGTCGTTTGTTAGACAACGACCCACACAGGAATCCGCTGAAATTATTAAATATACTATACTAGTGACATACCCTCGCTTCGCTCGAGTTCGTCTCTAGGTATGTTTAACGGTTAGTATGGAATTATTAACTATATTTTATATATACATAGGTACAAAATAAACAATTCTGAACTATTCGATTTTCCAGCCATTTCTTTAGGGTTTTCGATATTTTTTATACTTAAACCACCCCAACAAAAACAAAAGAATTACCTATTCATATCAGACCAGCCGTTTTTGAGTTTTAACGAGACTAACGAACTTCAATTAATTTTTCTATACATATATGGATGTGTAAGGGAATAAATTGCGTTACATATATACTATTATATATATATATATATATATATATATATATATATATATATATATATATATATATATATATAGATAATTTTTTAAATTGAGTACTAATTCCTTTTTGTAGTGGATCAATTATGTAATTATGTATTAAATACATAATATAGCTATGTATATATAAATATGTAAAGATAAAACAGTTCAATACCTTTTTCTCCTACCTTTCTCTTTTTTTGCTTAATAGCTATTGACAAGCTTTAGTGTTATCGATAAAAATATTTTGGAAACAGTTTTTAAAGTGAAATTTCTTTAGAATCATTGTTATTTGAAACTCTATAAAACGAAAATGCGTCATGACAAAGAGACAAACACATAAATATGTAGGATCAAGCCGGCGAGAGAATGAGATAGAATACTGAAATGTAAAATAAATTTAAACTTGGTAAAAAATATTATAAAAAAATAAACCTCATAACTATCCTACTCCTGATAGTCTATATTCATCTCATTCTCTCGTAGATTACTTTTCTGAAGTTTCAATTCTACCATGCGTGAATACACACACACACACACACACACGCACTTTTTTTATTTTATATAGGTAAATAGGTAAATTCTATTTATATATGTTTATTTCAAATTTTCAATAATGATTTTGATTGAGTTTGGATCACTCAGCGAATACTTGTTTTAATTAATAACTTTATAAAACATACCATGAATTGGAATACACAGTTGACCTAGCATTGTCCCACTCTTCGCGCTTTCTATCTAAATAACGATTTATTGTATGAAATATTGCGTAAGATTTAATACGTAGAGAGTTTCATGCTTTACAATTGTTTTAAAATACCGATTTTCATGACCTTTTTATACCCTTTGATATCTAGATTTGTGACGTGAAACGAGACTGAGGTAACTTTTAAAATGCCAAACAAACATATATTTTAAAGGTTATAGGTTTAAGTCTGTCTGTAATAACGCCTGAAGTAGCTATGACTTTTGAGACTTTGAACATCTTAGTCTCTCTCGTAAATATATTTGTTGTAAAGGTTTTAGACTTTTTAGGCGTCTCAAAGCCCAAACGTCATTATATTGTTACAAACAGTGCCTACCCACAAAATTACAAAATGAATTAAAAAATACAAAAATGGCATCAAAGTACCTTACAATATTACTTAATTTTAAACATCAAATATTCGCGTAAATCTATGATAATTTTATTGAAAATTACCCAAAATAAAAAACCCAATATATATATATATATATATATATATATATATATATATATATATATATATATATATATATATATATATATATATATATATATATATATATATTACATAATTATTACTCACATATAGGTATAGTAGGTGGCGTAGTAGCGGCTACTTCAGCAGATGTGCAGTTGCTACCCTGTAGTATGGCGACGTCGTCGATAGCAATGTCGCTAGTGTAGCTACTTCCCCGAATACCTTCTATTACGATCTGTTTTATATAACAAAGATTTTAAACTAAATTATGAATCTATAATTTATATAGATAAATAAAATTGAAATGTCTGTTTGTAATGTCAAAATAAGAGTTTACGTATAAGAATAAAAAAAAAATGTTTGTCTATCCGTTTGTTCCGGCTAATCTCCGAAACGGCTGGACCGAATTTGAAGGGACTTTCTCTAGCAGATAGCTGATGCTACAAGGAGTAACTTAAGTTACTTTTATATTAGAAAAAGAATTAGGGGTCCGCGCAAAAAATTAAAACCAATGAAATTGTGAACAAAATCCTTTGTGTTATATCGTTAATTATTTTAATTCAATTGATGATACATTTTTTAAAAAAAATGTGAGTATGATTGATATTTATTCACACTATAGAGGCTCAAGGTTTTAGTGAAATTCGTAATGTAATTTTTGTATTTGCTTCGCGATTTTTCTGAAATTCAAAGCATGAAGTCTAATAGGAGTTAATTTTAATGAATGAAAAATGATAATTTACTTATATAGCGTAAATTATGAAAATTGCATTAAAATGGAAAATAGCGTTGAAATCTAACAAAGACGAAAAAGATCTACTTGAAGAAGTCAAGAATACTTAAAATATACAAACAAAATGTACCAAGATTTACGTACTCGTATATTATATATATATTATATTATAACTAAATAATTAATTAAAAAATATATTAAATTTATTGAATAAATAACAAAAAATACCTGAAAATTATCTTCGACATCTGGCAACGGAGTCACAGAGTTGAACCAGATATCACCCAAATTTCCCCATTTTTCGAACAAATTGTACTTTTTGTTTAGCTCTCCTGGTTTCGTTAGCTTTTCTAAATCTAAGAAATCTGGTTTTATGTACACTTTTAGACCACCGGTAGCGCTAAAATAGAAAAATATCGGTCAAGTGCGAGTCGAATTCACTCACGAGGGGTTCCGTACCATCGTACTTGTACTTTTTATTAATATGACTTTTACTCGGTGTATATTAACTTCGATTATCGATTCCGAACGGGAAAAAAACATTTCTTGTATTTTTATTATTTATTGTTATAGTGTTAATAGATATACATCTCTGTAAAAAATTCAACTCTCTACCTATTACGGTTCATGAGATACATCCCTCTGACAGATGGACAAACGGACAGCGGAGGCATAGTAATAGGGTTCCATTTGCACCCTTCGGGTACGGAACCCTAGGAATATACAACTTTATGAATATCTGTTTTCAACAGACTTCACAAAGGAGGAGTGAGTGAGATACGCTCTATTCATGTCTGTTTTTATATGTCTGTTACGCAATACGGAATACCTCCGTCAATTGTAAAACGATTTTGATAATTAATTTTGCAATGAATAGGTTAAATCAAGGGCGGCTATATGTATTTAAAAAGAAATAGGGTTCTAGGTTAGGCTGAGTTAGTTAATTTTACAATGAAAATGTTAGATCAAGGGCGGCTATATATATTTAAAAAAAATAGGGCTCTAGGTTCGAGCCACGGGTCGGGCCAAAACAGTTACTGCTATTTTGTAAGACGAAATACTCAATAGCAGCCCAGAGTTGGAAAATTAGTAGTGCTATGTTATGCTATATGCTATGCCGAGGCAGAATATGTAAAGCTCCTAGATCTGCATCATCTCTCACTCCTCATGTCGAGCAGTCGTCCCACCGGAGTATGAGATTGACAGGAATAGAGAGTGCACTTGTGTCTGCGCGTACACTCGTGCACTATCTATATCTCGTTTATTATATAAATCTCATTGAGATTGGCCGCCGTGGCTGACATCGGTTAGGAGAACATGATACTTACTTGCCATACATGTGGTAGAAGAATGAAAAACATCCGTCTTTCAAAAGACTACGGTCGTATACTGGCGAGATGAGGCGAGCGGCATCGTTCTCATATCTTGATGTAGTTTCAATGTACATATAATAACCTAAAACGATACAAGTCTTGATTATAACTTTTAATCTATAACAAAAATAGGTTTTCTAATTAGCTAGGTCTCATATGTACGCACTATAGATAAATGATCCTTATGAATGAGACGAAAGGTTAATGAGTTCTAATGATTAATTTTTTAATCACTATAAACTTTAAAGAACTTTGAATTTTTTTTTCATTTCAATGAAAAAAAAAATTGTTTTGAATCGACTACTAATTATTTTCATTTAAATAAATAGGTTATAGGATTCTGTTATTCCCTAGCCTTCCTGTTAGCCCTTGTATTGAAGGAAGGCCCATGGCCAGCTGTGGGACGTTAAAAAAGCCTAAATACGTAATGAGTATATTTATACCTGATCCGCCTTTTCCGAAAGTGTGGTCATACGAAGGTCCTGTCTTAAGAAACGAGCTTGGTGTTGCTTCATTCAATCGCTCCCAGTCAAAATCGTGGAGTTCAGAGTTGGTCCACCCGCAGAGGTCAGGGTCTTCGAAACTGCAGCTAAGTTGTGGCTTCGCTTTTGAATCTGCAAATCAAAAATCAATTTGTATGTTACCTTTAACTTTCATCGTTGCATATATTAAAAATGTACAATTCATATTTTTTGAGATTATTTGGGTTGTAAGTAATACAAGGACGGCAGTTTCTAAAATTTTCATGTGGCATCTGTTTGATTTTATTATAGATACTATAAAAAGAGGAAGCTACATGAACGTGGTTGTTGAGATATGACAATAATCATGACAATCTGACTGAGGCTAGCGTGCCCAGAAGAAATTCTATAAGGACAACAATTAAAGATGACCAGTGAGAGTACCCAGTGTCGCATTCAAGCTTTATTTTTAGCGCTGTAGAGTAAAAAAAGTGTAAGAAATGACGCCCTATTATCGAAATTTTGCATAAAATAGATAAAGTTTCGATAAAATTTATTTTTTAAAATTTTTGATAAATGCAAAAAAAAATTTTTTTTTAAAGGTTCATTTTTTGGAAAATAGAAAAGCATTTTCGATAACGCATTGTCGATAAGTTTTTTTTAAATTTATTTATCCTTCGAATTTTGCTCGCCATGAAAATTTACCGCCATGGGCACTAGCACCGAGTGCCTCTAGTTTAAATCCAGCGCTGGCAATACCGACACCTGAGTGGAACACCACCCATATTCCTATGTGCCAGAGAAAGCTATTTTTATGATAGAATAACCTTACTATTTTCACCAACCAAGGACTCGAACCTAGGATCTCACAATCTACAGCAGCACGTGCTAACTAATAGAACAGTAGGCAATCACACATTTACTATGTTTATAAACAACGTAACAAGTAATTAATATGTAAACATAAAATGACTAGCGTAACATAAAAACGTGTTTTAATAAAACTAACATAAACAATGATGCATCGGTAAAACCTACATATTTTTAAGAATAAGGTATTTTCCAATCTATCCTATAATAAAATTGTAACTAAGCCGAATCTGTACAATATTTTTTTTAGAAAATCTTATTGAAATAGACATTATCATCGATAGAGAGGCCGAATCTATACTTTTTAGAAATCTATTCTATACGTTAGAACGTAATTAGGGACGAATCCGAGTGAAGCGAGGGTGAGTGCTAGTTATATAATCATTGGAAGTTGTTTGAATATTTTTTTATGGATCTTATAGTGATGTAGAACTTTGTTTTATATGAAACCGCATATCATATAACTAGAGTCTATTAATCAATACAGTGGTACAGGTTTTGTAACCGTGCGGGGTATGCGGGGTGAGACGCGGGTGAGGCCCTCCCCAATTTCATACGTACTTTTATATGACAATCGGGAGACGGCTTTAATAGTAATTTGCATCGAGATATCGCTTTGTCTTCGAAACCGTACGACATGAAATAAGTATTTGCTTATAATCCTTGCTTTTGAGGGTTTCCGTGGACATCATAGGTTACCCACTGTATGGATTATTTTATTATATATATAACTTGGAACTGTTTAAATTTTTTTTTGTTCTTTTGTTGCTTTGTAAAATAACTTGTTCTAAGCAACTAATTAACGCTAAGCTTAAAATGTTATTCTAATCTATTATTAATTATTGTAATGAATGAGTTGTTGGATTTTAGTTGAAATTTCATACCAGTTTAACAAACAGTATTTTTTACATTGTATACATCCTCATATCCTGGTGGGACGAAAAATTGACACGTCCAGGGCTTGAGCTGAACTGATCTGAGTATCTGCCGCAGGACCGACGGCTGTTACATACTTTCCGAGGCACGGGGACCAAACATCGTCTACTTGCTAACTCCGGGCTGCTACTGCGGCTTTTTAGATGAAATATTTTCAACATATCATATCATTAATCTTACCGACACATGTAGGAGCTGAAGTATTCCACCTTCTTCCATCACAATAGATTGACTCAGAACCCTTAAGCTTGTATCCTGGCAGACAGAAGAATATAACCCAAGCATTGTCATAACTTGGTATTTGTATACTATTTTTCACAGGCGGTATAGGTGGGCAACCAGTACCTGTAAAGTGTTAAAAAGGACTAAAGAGTTGTTCTAATCTAAAACTAAAATATGAGATAAATGTAATATAGTAATTGAGGACCTAAAGTAGTATTATAATAAGATGTTTATAAAACTAATCCCACCACTCCACCCGCAATATGTTCTCTTCATGAGAAAAGTATTAAAAACAGTTTATCAGTTCTCTTTGGTTAAAATTACTGTTTCATATTCTGTTATATTATTTATTTTATTAGTCTGAGATTTTACATGAGCGTGTCAACGCAAAAAAGGGCTAACTGCATTGATATACAAAAAAAACTCACGATACACAATTAGCGTCTCAAAAGTGTCCTCAAAAAAAAAACACCCAATTCGAAATTGTGTGATTTTTTCAAATCTCCTTAGTCCATTGCTTTTTGGATGACGAAATTAAAACGCACGTTTTTTTTTTGTATAAACAAAATACTTAATGTGGTGTGCGTAAGTTCGAATTTGTGTTTAGACAATTAGAACTTTCGATTTTTAATTAATCTTTGGTTTGACTTAACGTAACATATCGACGACACTTTTTGAAGAGATATTTGTTAGGAAATGTGTATCTATGTTTTTATATATCAACTAGCGACACACCCTCGCTTCGCTCGGGTTCGTCCCTAGGTGGATTCCCCATACAAACTTTCATACCCATTTTCACCCCCTTAAGTAATGATTTCCAGGATAAAAAAATCCTATGTCCTTTCCAGAGCCTCAAACTATCTTCTTACCAAATTGCATGTAAATCGGTTCAGTAGATCTAGAGATTACCCCCTACAACGTCACAAACTCACAATCTCACAAACTTTACCTCTTTATATTATAGAAGAAGATGACTAGCTCTAAACAATTTAAAGAGGAAAATGGTGTGATATTATACATCTAAAGTAGATCTTATCAACTATCTGCGTGATTAAAATGTTTTCATTCAATTGGTTAGAGTATATTGCACAGGGAAATCGTGTGCAGCTATTTTGTTTTACCTTCCTTATTGACAGCATACATTGACAGTATGACGCATATACGTATCAACAGTATTCATCTTTTAAATTGTATAAGTATCATTCTAGGACGATAAGGACATTTTTCTTAATATATACATACATACATAATATATACATACATACATAATTATCGACTTTTTAAAATTTAAATTGAACAAAATTTGCCCCAGTTAAAAGTTACACAATTCTTTAACTTTGATGTAATTTTTTTTCATTAAATAGAACTCTCCACATGTTAGAGCCCATTATGTAAAAAAAGCATCTAAATTATTTCACAAAAGGCGCAAAATAAAGAATTAGTGGAAAAATTAAAACTTAAGGCATTTTTCTAACTCAAACTCACTTATACAAACAGGTATTTGCACGTCCCACTGCCCATTCCTACACGTGGCGTACTTATTACCAACTAGAGTATATCTGGGAGAGCACATAAACCTGACGAGTCGAGCTCGCTGTCGCACTTTGACTCTACCATTATTCAATTTTGGTATAGAGCAAGATCCCGACGAAGAAAGGAAGGGGTATTCTGAAAAAAATACAAGGGCTCATTAAAATAACACTAAAAACCAACTGTTTATCTGTATTTTTCAATTTTTAATCTATAGTTTCATTATAATAATATATGTATGTTTGAATGTATGATTTGTGACGACACGTTTGGCTAAGTATGTAGTGACCCTACTTGCTGTGCCAACGTTCGCGGGTTTGAGTCCCGCTGAGGGCATTCATTTGTGTGATGAGCACGAATGCTTGTACTGCAGTCATTTGTCTTTATATTTTATTTTTGTGTATGTATTTAAAGTTATATATGTGTAGTGTATCAACTATCTGGTATCCATAACCCAAGCCTCGTAGCTTACCATGGAACTAGATGGTGTTGTGTGTTAATGTCTCAACATATTTATTTATTATTGTTAAACATTTAATTATAGTTTTTCTTTTAAAAAAACACCTACTGTTAACTGCTGATTTAATATTAAGCATCAGATAAAAATAGTCACTATTCTTTCGTTTGGTTTCATGTTTGAAAATCTGTTAAAACTTTTGGAGACATAAATACATAGAAACATACTTACACATACATACATTCACACCCAAAAAAATAAAAAAAATACACGAAAATTCCCAAATTTCACGAAAGCGAAATATAATAAAGCATTAAGAAATATAATGTTGAATCGAAATTAAAATGATTCCCATTGATTACATTTGATGCCACTTATAGAGGTCATTAAAGGTACCACCTACGCACAGTCCGCGGAAGTCCGACACGAGAGCAAACCGTCAAGAGCGTGCGTCCGGCTGATAAAACTTATTTATTTCATATTTATGTTACAAATATGTACGCGTGTGAATTTTAAAACTATCATATAAAGAAATTACATTACTATTTTAAATAATCATACTTAGGATTTTTTTGCGAAATTAATTTTAATTTTTGGTATCCACAATCAATAATGTGATTTGTGACAGCGATAAAACAAATATTCGCCTTAATCTAAGAAAATATTATATTATAATTGGGAATGTTTGTTTGTGTATGCTGTTAGTCCTTCACTGAAATCTGAACGTACTGTATTACAGTAAAACTTAGACTTGCTAGTACAAAAATCTGGCTCTGTCTATATATAATAAACATAATACCTACATATATATTAGAATAATACATTATAAATGCAAAATGCACCTAAGAAAGCATTTGAACGAAACTATTATAACTTGCTAGTACGTAGGATATAAAATAATTAATAATAGCTAAAGTGGTTTTGGTCGTTTCCAGTTTGCACTCCGTGTAATTGTGAAGGTTGCAGATTCAATTATAAAGTTGGTTGTACTACATTAATTTTATTAAATTATATATTACATAGTTTTCTTAAATATTTTTAAATATTATATATATATATATATATATATATATATATATATATATATATATATATATATATATATATATATATATATATATATATATATATATATATATATATTAATGAGTACTGGCTCTCGTAGCCGGTGAATCTCTACATAACCACCTGTACGTATGTATGCAGGCGGTATGCGTAAATTCATTTCATAGTTTAATATAGGTGGTAAGCGTAAACCGCAGTCACTTTGCTCTTTTGTTCTCGCAAAGGGTGGAACTACAGCATGTATTTTTTTATTAAGATGCCTGAATTTTCTTTCTATTATTACGACTAATTTTGTATATTTTTGGACTTTTTAAAATTTATTCTAATCTAATAGTTCCAAATGGTGAAGATGTAAAGTTACAGAGCACTCTGTATCATGCAACATTGTACCAAGTACAGGTCATACTTCTCAAAGGGTAACTAAAAATTAAAAGAAATATGCACTAATAAAGGGAATTTTAAATATAGGTTTCAACTAATACTTATATATTGACTTATTACTATACTATACTATTAATTATCTAATATTATATAACAATTTAAGGAATTAATTATAAAGAGAGTCCTCTTCTCGCTTAAATTAAGATTTGTAAAGATTTTTTTATTTTAAATTTTATAATACGTGATATCGTCTCTATTTTTTTTCTCTCTCTCACTCAGCTGCGATTAAACTTTGATATTTCGCATACACCAAGTATCATTAATAACTTCCTTATTTCAATATCAAACTGTATTGTTTTTCAAGATTTTTTTGCTTGATTTAAATAAATAATGATCTAAAATAACAAAAAAATGAAAAAAGAAAATATGTATAATTTGCATGTATTTATAAAAAAATAAAAATTTATTGCGTGATTTGATTAAAAAAATTATTACCTATATAAATAAATAATAATATATAAAAATATTGTTATTGTACTAAAATTAGTGTTTCAATTGTTTTATTTAAATTATATGATGACTAACTTAAATTATTACTCTATTTCGATATGAACTTTCTTACAGTTTGATTTTTTTTTATTTATAACTCTTTGGTCATCATGACAACTTTTATTTTTTCCCGCCAAATCCTATTTTTTTTCTTCATGAGTGGCTTAGAGTTGCGTTAACAGAAAATCCTTTCTTTTTCTAGTATTTTATTTTTAGGCACAGGGTGACAGGTTTATCAGCCAGTTGGTATTAAGTATTTAAAGTAAAATTCACATATAAAATAAAAAACAAACATAAAAAAATAATAATGGATTAATAAAATAAATTACGTAATCAATTATTATGAAATAAAAATCACTAATTACACAAAATCCTACAAAAAAAGAACACAAAAATAAAACTCACCAGCAGTAATAGGTCCTAGAACAAATAAAAACAAAATACACCGAATAAACATTTTTAAAGTATTTAACAACACAAAATATAAATTTTATTCACTAATTTATTTTCCACGGCATTTAGAACTAGAACCTGCTTTGAGCGCGGCACATTTTAAAATATTATATTCGTTGGTAAGTTGCGATGAAAAGAGTAAATGATGGCCAGATGCGTCAAATTATAAGAACTGATAAAACGGCGCTTACACATTCAACAACTATGTTTTGTTTTATTATCTATAAATGATGTACACAAAGAATTGATGATTATTATTTATTTTAATACTTTCTTAGATTTACGCGTATATTATAAAAATCTATGTGTGTGTACATGTGTTTCCTATGGGCTCCAAAACAGCTAGAGCGATTTTGATGAAATTTTCAGGCAATCTTCAGATTAGCCCAGCGGGTGATCCTGTGACGGTTGAAAGCGATCGGAAGTTTGAACGCGGTACTGTCAGTTTTAAATAAATCTATCTTTTTTTTCATGACCATGATTGCTGTAAAGCATTCCACAGGTCGGCAACCAAAAATCAAATTGAATCTACGAAAAAAATCATTTTTTCCTTTTATGTTACAATTACTTTAACGATTTTTCGCGGCTCCGGATTCACGGAAATCATTCTTCAATAACTCTCTCTAAAACATTCTCATGTAAACTATAAACTACATGGTGTAAAGTTTTATCAAAATCTTTTTACTAGTTTTTCGTGAAAAAGTCAAAAACATACATCTATATATAATCATAAACTTTTGAGTTTATATTATTAGTAGTATATTACTCATAAATAAGCGGAATCAGATGTAAAATTAAAGAAAAATCATAGACAACATATTTCATTAATTAATTTTACTAAAGAACCCATCTATATTTAACTAATCTTTGCCACAAACGGGATGGTCGAAGTTATCAAAGGAAGCAGACTTTCAGTGATATTATGAATATTATCAACTACCCACGGAATTCTAAACAAATAGATTAATAAAAATACAAAAAAACCCTTTAGTGTTATCTCTCAAAATGCTCTTTACAATAGATGATTCATTTTCAAAAAATATTGTTTTGCAAGATAAGATACGTTTCGGAAATGACATTTTTATTTTATTCAGTGACCATTGAGGTTACTTAGACTGCATGAATTTCGGCACGCTTCTAGTTTATATTACAATATTATAAAATGGTATTTAATTTTTGCTTATTTATGTAAGGAGAATTTCTAAAAACACAAAACCGATACTATTAAAGTTTATTTTATAACTGATGTTACGTTACGTTTTAACGTTTAATATCTATAGATTTCTCAGAGATGAAATATTTTCCCTCAGTAAAAAGTATCCTATTCATTAATTCAGATAACCAGCTATCATCATACCAAATTTCAAGAAAATCTGTCCAGTGGTTTTCTTGTGATTTGTTTTCAGACAAACAGACAGACAAAAATTCTAAAAACTATAGATTTGGCTTCTTTATCCATAATAATGACTATTTCAATTAGATTTATCAAAAAATATTTAATATACAGATTCGGGTCAATTACAATTTTATTATATGTATAGATGTTACAAATTATTTGTTTAAAAGTGTGTATTTAAAACGAATAACTAATATTGTGTTATTAATATAAAATTAAATTGTCTTTGAGTATTTATTGTTTTAATTGCCACGCGTGTGAAGCCACGGTGGAGAAGTAGTTGTACTTCAAAATGTGTAAAATGTGTAAAAACGGAATAATCGTTACGTTCCACCGATCATCTTATTGCACTTGGGAATTCCCTGAGTTGTGGATTCGCCCAAGTGCAAAATCCTTACACAGTTGTATACCAAGATTACGCGCATTTAGTAAATATATTTTTAAATCACTACCCATTTTATTAATATTACTATATACTTTCTTTAGCGGAACCCTAATTCTTGTGCTAAAATAAAAGTAGCCTAAGTTACTCCTTATAACATCAGGCTGCCAGTGAAAGTCCCGTAAAAATCAGTCCAGCCGTTTCGGAGATTAGCCGGAACAAACAGACATACAGACAATTTAAAAAATGTATTTTTCTTATAAGTACCGTATATAATTTCATATGTATTTAGTAAAAAGCTGTTATTTTGACATTACACACAGACGCTTCAATTCTATTATCTGTATAGATTAGTGGAGATGTGTTTCGTTTACAGATTAATAGTTACATCATAAATAAAGCAGATTAAGTCAGAGCTCGCGTATTCTACTTCGTATGAGTGAATGTTTCACTAGTGACGTCAGTCTCAGTGGCAGAAGTCGATTTAAATAAAATTATACTTATCTATACAGATAAATAAAATTGAATTGTCTGCTTGTAATGTCAAAATAACAGTTTTTGACTAAATGCATGTGTAAACAAGTACGATACTTATAAGAAAAACATAACATTTAAATTTTTTGTCTGCATGATTTCCACTTGTATTAGGGTGAAGGAAAACATCGCGAGGAAATCTAGCAAGTTTTAAAAAGACATGAGATGAGGTCTGCCAACTCTCACATAATCTGCGTGATGGATTATGGCCTTGATCCCGTTCGTATTTAATGAGAAGCCCATGCCCAGCAATGGAACGTTAAAAAGGGCTGAATAAATATTAAAAAATTTCGTAAAAATAAAAGCACGCAAATTAAGCATCTGCTTTTTTGGAAAGAGTCTAAAATTAATATGGATAATAAAATAAGAAACACATTTCATTCAATTAACTATTTAATGAAATAAATAAATTTATTTGTAAAACTACATTACCATAACATTAGGCACACAAAATTAACAACTCAAATCTTCATTTTTATTATTATTTTGATATGTCGATAATAGAGGACTAAATAAGTATATACTTTTTAAAATAAGGTTATATATAAATAATATACACCGCTGTATAAAATCAAGTTGACTGTGTTGCCGAAATATATGTTGTTGTTTAAAGTAATTAATAACCAAAAAATGTCAAAACCAGTCGTTATTAAACATATTTTTGGTTCATATCATTACTGTAACATTGTATGGCAAAATTGATACATAGATTTTTCGTGTAACATTAAAAAAATTACATAATACAAAAAGTCCAGTTTTATTCAGATAAGACGAAATAAAAATGTTTTATGTTATAGAAATATGCATTCATACATTTCGGAAACAGACCATTTAATTTCATATAGTGTAGTAAAATATTTGAAACTAATGCCAAATAGTAAAATATTTATAACTTTACTGAAAAAAAAATTAAAGCATTCTATTAAAAGCAAAATAGTACGAATAATTAAATAGCCAAATTTCATTTTGTTTTATAGAAAAGCTAACATAGACAAAGAGACACGTAATTTATAAATAATATACATTTAATACATATGGAAGCACAATACTGAATGTTATACGTTTTATTAATTACACTTAAAATTGATATGAGTACATATTATATCTACTTTTAGTACATTTATGTAATAGTTTCTACCATATCTAAACGCAAAGTTGGCAACAAAATATCTTAAACGTATCGATTATTGTAATTAAAATAATAGTTTTTATATATATATTTACTTAACCTATTCTTATATATAACGATATAGAAATTGACTATATATTTAGATAGAGATAAAAATTTGAACACGCTTAGTTTCTTTGGGACTCCACACATTCCATTAGAATTAAGTGAGAACGTAGACGGGATTACATAAATATATTTTTGGTAAACACTTTAAAAATATATTGTAAATAATATTATAAATTTAGGCCAATATTCTGAAATTGCTATAAAACCTACAGTATAATATTTACGTTTGAATTTATATTTTGGTCTCAAGTGAAACACAGTATGTGTTTTTAAATAATGAATGCTAAAACTTAAATATAATTAAAGCTGTTGAACCAAACAAAATAATATCAGTCTATACGAGACTCTAAAAATATAGGTAATTAAGCAATCCAATAAATATCTATACATTGCAGTAAATATATGCACTTTAAACATTTAAAACATCTAATGTTATTTTAAATACACAAAATCGCGTCTCATTGCGTTTTACACAAATATAATAAAATTGCTAATCTAACCATTATATATTATCATTCAATAACTTATATGTAAACTCCTTTAAGGTTGGCGATAATTATCGATAAAGCCCTCTTAGATAAATTGCTTTCTACAATCGATATAGCTAATAGAAAATTTTATTATGAGAATGACATATGATATCGCTAAGCAAGCATTTCCTTGCTTAAGTTTTCTATTAGCGCTTTCGATTATAGAATGTCATTTTGTCTACACCCCAAGTTTAGAATGTTCTATCAACCGAATTATACATGCAAATATTAAAACTTTGAATGTTTTTAAGTGTTTATATATTATAAAAGATTAAATATTCATTTATATTTATATAAATTGACTACATGGAAGACAATTAAAAACTATAATTTATCTATTTCCTATGAAATATAGCGTAACGTAGAAAACGTACATGAACGCGTCGCGACGCACCCAAAGTCAGAATTTAATGAGACTAAAACCTTACAACAGACTTATTAATTACAAAAAATAACAATTAATAGCAAATTAACATAACTAGAGATAAATTAATCTATAAAGAGTAACTGGTCTTACATCTAACACTACAAGTATTATGGCACAAAACGTTGATACTATTAAAATTGTGCGTCACATATTAAAATAGGTTTATTATAAATTTCTTTAACATTTACATAATATATAATGAATATTTATATTCTCGATTCTCATACTGAGATTTAAGTTTAAGATGAGCATGGGATCCCATGCTTCGCTTGCTCTTCGGCTTGCATTTTAGTACGCAACGCGGGAACGTCTTCGGGGATCCTTACGATCGTGTGGAATTTCTGTAGTAAAAAATATATATACTTGTACATAGTTGTATTATAAATTTGAAATTTTATGAGTAAGAGAGTGTGTTTGTATTTCTAAACACTTTCATGGCTCAATGAAATTAATTGAAATTCTAATGGAGGCAGCTTATATTCTGAATTTAAAGTTTAATAGAATTCAATATTCTTGTTAATGGCCAATATCTCGTAGAATGGAGAAACCGCAAAGAAGATTTGTTTGCTAATATTTATCGACAATTATACTATCCAAACGGAGTAACGGATTAAAACCTTATCTTAGAATTAAAATTAATAATTACTTTCAATGCCAAATTGAAGCAGAATCTCGAATTAAAAAAGAATGCTTACCAGATCTAATTACATATTAAATACTATCAATTTCATACATAACTGAAGAATACTTAAAGTATAAGTGATTGAAATGTAATGAAACTTTATTCAAATAGATTTATTACAACAACTTTTTTTTTCAAAAATTCAAAAAAAACATATGGCTTGAATATCTTACCTCCATCTTGGTGCCGGGAGTGACACGCCATAGATAAATCATATATCCAGGGATGCAAAGCATGGAAGATAAGGCAGTGAACCAGCCAAAAGCGTGTGACCACCACGGATATTCATAGGTCATGTATTTAATTGGCTTCCACTGCACGAGGTTGAAAATGAAAACACTCTGAAAAAAAAATCAATATACTGTTTTAACTTGCGCATTCGAAATGTCGGGAACTAAAAATGAAAATAAATCCGCGAAAAAACCGAAAAGATAGTTTTATTTAAAATTTCAAATATTCGTGTAAATTTAAAAATGTATTATATTTTAACTAATTCTTAGACTTACTTTGCATAAGCAAATATAAGCCTTCATAATTATCATCACGATCCATTTTTTTCGAATTTACTCTTTGAAGCAGAATTCGAAGCAGAATAAGTTGACATTTGCTATGTATGTACAATGTACATACATACGTAGAGCTATTGAGTATCTTATCTTTTCTTTTGTATCCTTTTCTTTTTTAAAGTCAGTCAATAAAAAATAGTGTTTAAATTTACTTACAATACATATAGCCGGCGTAAATCCAACCCAACAGAACTTCCACCAAATAGTAGGATAATAGCCAATCATCTCCTTTATTCCATCATAAAAGCGGTTGACACCGAAGGCCCAGGAGATGGAGACGCACTCAAAGAAGATCAGGAACAACAGACAGAACCCGGAGACGGCATAGGAGTCCAAGATTTGGAAGACGTACATACCACCCTATAAAGCAAATTTCATTCCAATATACATATATGTACATACAATAAACAACTATAATGTTTATTATTTTTAAAATATATTCTTTATATATTACCATATAACATATATAAATCAGTTATATTGTTTAAGATCTACGCATACCATCTACCACAGGTAGTTATGTGGGAATCACAGACTAGAAAAACCAGTACTACCCACTAAAACCCAACGGAACCTCTCCCGTCTTAATTTGGTGTCGTAGGATCATTTACACACTCTACCACGACGATGTAAGCTTTATTCCAACTAATTTCAAATAATTAGTTACTACATAACTTACAAAACTATACATTTCATCTATTAAACTTACCTCAGATATACACGACAGCCCCACCAAATATGATATAACACAAGTAATAGCGATGAATATCTCCTTTCTCCTCCTGAGTAATTTAGGCCACTCGTCAATAACGGCAGTGATGAAGCCTTCCATAGTACAGAACTGGCTGTCTAAACCAATGAGAAGCAGCATGAAGAAGAACAGACAGGACCAGAGAGGAGCTCCAGGCAGTTGGAGAACTGCTGATGGATAAGCAAGAAAAGCTAAGCCAGGACCTGTAAAAACAAAATTTATTACAATTGTGTATTGATTGATTAACATTGCAAATAAAAAATTTCTGTTAAAGTAATTTTTAATAATCATGTCAGATATAACTTACCAACAAAATAAATTATATAACTTAATTTTTTTTTCATACAATGAGTTTATATAATTTCAGACAAGTGTCATTTCATCCATTACAACAGATAGAGGTTTTAAAAATTTACATTAGTATTGTTTATTTAGCAGTCAATAGTTAGGTTACCTGAAGCTGCTACCTCCGCAACAGGTCGTTGCTGCTCGTGAGCCATGAAGCCGACGACAGAGAATATGACGAAACCAGCAAACATAGATGTACTAGAGTTTACTGAGCACACTATCAAAGCATCCCTGGAGGAAATTTAAGTACATTTTACTTATATATATAAATTTTTAGTCTTTTAAAGTAGTACATTGCCAAAAACTGTATTTGTTGAAGACCATAGTCCACCACGCTGGCGGCAGTGCGGGTTGGCGAAATTCACATGTCTTTCGAAAACTTGCTAGGTTCTCTAAGACATGTAGGTTTCTTCACGATATTTTCCTGCGCCGTAAGACAAGTGGTAATCATATTGTAAATGATTCGCACATGTAAATATCAGAGGTACGAGACCCGGGATTTGAACCCGCTTCACTCGCTTTCCAAAGCGAGCTCCAGCCACGAGGCTACCACTGCCTATATCGGTTTTCATCATCATCGACAAAATTTAGAACTCTTATATCAGTATAAAAAAGAAAAAAATATAACTCACTTATACACATTGTTAGTAAATTTATTGTAACTTCCTAAAGCCACTAAAGTTCCCAATCCAAGACCATAAGAAAAGAAAATCTGAGTGACAGCATCAATCCATACTTCGGATTCGAGTAGTTTCGACATGTTTGGCATCACGTAGAACTTGATGCCTTCGATTGCTCCGGGTAGAGTTACGCCTGATGAGAATAAAACCTTCACTATATCTTATATTAATAATATATAATAGTAGAATTAAATAGTGAACTTGTAATTTCATAGCGATATAAAAATAATAGCGATAAAAAATTTATATCGCTATGAAAGATTTTTTTTATTTAGCATTTAATTAATACATTTTTTTATTAAACGTCAAATCTCTACCACTAATAGCATGGAAAGAAAAAATCTTACTCCAGAGAACTGACGAAAGAAACATTTTTCTAAATAAAATTATAAAGAAGTAGCGACTTTTTAGTTTTTTTAACGGAACCCTAATTCTGTTTCTAAAATAAAAAATAGCCGAAGTTACTCCTTATAACGTTAGCTATCTGCCAGTGAAAGTCTCGTCAAAATCTGTCCAGCTGTTTTGGAGATTAGTCGCAATAAACAGATGGGCAGACAAAAATATTAAAAATTGTAATAACCTAGAAGTGATCAAATTATTTTCAACAGAAGGCTTTTTTTAAGATTTCCTGTTGTTAAAACGTAAAGATTCTCCATAATTATCACTAAGAAAGTATTTGCTTCTGATATTAATATAATTGATATTGTTACATTACAATAATTATTATAACTTACCTCTAATAAGCAAAACGGTGAGTAAAAAGTAAGGGAACAGAGCAGTAAAATAAACCACTTTGCCAGTCCATCTTACTCCCTTCCAGATACAGAAATAGCAAAGTATCCAAACTAAAAGCAATGTGCCCGCGAGTTCCCAACGGATATTTCCTATATGTTCAATACCGCTTGAGATTTGGAGAGCACGACGTCTGAAATAGTATTATTTTATTGATACAACTACAAATATTGTAATTTAAATATGGCTGTTGCTATTCGTACTTAAAATAAGGACGAAAAAAAAAATAATTTTTCGTACTTTAATAGGACGAATAATAAATAAATAAAGGAGGCTGTTGCTATTCGTCCGATAATCGAATGAATAAAAATTATATTATTCGTCCGACTATTGGCGGTTTGTACGAATATTTAACACTTTTTTTCCTTTCTAATGTAAAATTTGGGATTTTTAAGTGCAGGAGTTCCTGTATGCAAAAAAAACCTTAACCTACCGAGCTGAACCGAGCTACTTATTCTATTTACTTATTTATTGGTCTATTCGTTCTTTCTCAAAATTGATATTTTTATAAAGGACGAATAATTACTTTTTATTCGTCCTATTAACGAATGAATACACACTCCGTTTAAATATTTAAGACGCGCGTTAAACAGTTATACATTGATCAGTTCATTATTAATAGTAATAATAGAAGTTTAATATGATTATAGATACAATCTCACAGTGAGTGTTTGTATAATAAAATAAGAACGGTATTAACCTATTGCCTTATTTTCTCACTGTAAAAAGTTTTTTTATAGAATATTTCATATTTACATTTCTTCCAAGACTAACATACCAGGAATACAAGACAATATAAATTACTACTTACTCCCAAAATTCTTTAACAGGGTCGGAGAGAATAGCTTTACTGAAATTTTTTCCATTAATTGTACATAGAGTAGTCATATCCATGTTAGACCAGCAAGTAAGGTTTTTCCTGTCGTAGGGATTCACACAGGTTTCCGTATTCCAATAATTGTCACATGTACGCCACGGCACATCTGTGAAACCACAATCACCACATTTACATATTTTCTGTTCAAATTGTGATCGTTTCATACGCGATCGTTTCATTATATCAGATATTAGCGCTTCGCTCGGGTTCGTCCTTACATACGTTTTGACGGTTAGTATTGATAGATAGACTATATATTATATGATATATAGCCTATAGCCTTCCTCAATAAACGGGCTATTTAATGCAAAAAAAAACAAATTTGATTAGTAGTTCCTGAGATTAGCGCGTTCAAACAAACAAGCAAACAAACTCTGCCTCTATAATATTAGTATAGATATAATTTATAACTGCCTCGGTGGTGTAGTTGCTAGCATGTACAGCTGCACACCCGGAGATCCTGGGTTCGTGTACCGGGTCGGGCCAAGTTTAGTTATTGAGTCTTTCTGTATAGTAAGCCTCAGTAACAGCCCGGAGTTGGGAAGTTGGCGGTGTTTCACCCCCGTGCCTAGGAGAGCACGTAAAGCCTTCGGTCCTGCGCCTTAACTCTCACTGGTCGTGTCAAGTGGTCGTCCCACTAGAGTATGAGAGTGACATAAATAGAGTGCACGTTGTGTCTGCGCGTACACTTGTGCACTATAATATCTCCTGCGCAGTTGGCTAGTCTCAATGAGATTGGCCGCCATGGCCGGAATCGAACGGAGAACAGCGTCATCAGATATAATTTAACTTAACAAGCTAAATTCTTAAATTAGATTTTAAAATTTAAGTCATTTTATTAAAGTAAAAGTATTTTATTAAAAGTATATCAATATTAGAAATAACTTACCTGATCTCATAGACATGAAGAAGTAGAAGATGGCCCAAGCAAGAATAACAATGTAGTACACGTTCATCCAACAAGACATAACGGCGGCTGCATAACCAATACCTAAATGAAAAATGAATAGCAGATTTGTTATATTTAATTTTATAGTATTAAACCGTGTCGCGTCGATCAAAAAAGTACTCAATGCAAAATCCTATGTAAAAGTTCTCTTAAACTGTCACCAATTGTGTTTAGGTGATGATTCTAGATCTAGTGAAATAAATATACAACAATGTAAATTGAACCTTTAAATTTGCAATGCTTAAAGTTGTTTTCACGAAAAAAAATTCAAATGAGCGCTCGTTCTATGAGGACATTTTTTATCGCTGATTGTGTATCTAGTACTTTTTTGATCGATGCATTTAACAATTATTGTAATTGGTTGCCAAAATAAATTAAATAAAAATATAACTTAGTAAAAGTCTCAAATGGTTTGTTATTAAGCCTGCTCGTTTATATAATTAAAGTCATTTATTTTCCAAAGAGATGAAACAATAGAGGGGTCTCATTGTAAGCCATAATTCTAAATTTTAGGACAATATAATGCTACTAATAATAATTAATATATTACTATTAAAATTATAGAAGGAATTGCCAAAATTATAAAAGCAATTGAATGCGAAATTATTTCAGTTTTATCTTTTTTCTAGTCTTTATCTGAAACATGAACGTACCTTTGAAAATCGGTGCAATTTTAAATACTCCCAAGCCGCCGATAGTTAGCATTTGTCCCATAGCCAGTTCCATAAAGAACATTGGGATACCAGCAAGGAACAGGGTGAGGAAGTAAGGGATGAGGAAGGCTCCACCACCATTTTTGTAGCACAGGTAAGGGAAACGCCATACATTGCCGAGACCAATAGCTAGACCTACCACTGAGAGGATGAAATCTAGCTTACTGGCCCAAGACCCTCGCTCTGGCAAATCGGATTTGGTTGCCACCACGCTGAAATAATATATGTAAACTATATGCCTCCAAAAACTGAAGTTCTAAGAGCTCTTTATTAAAGTGACGATGAGTCGATAAATAAGGAAGGATAATTAGGGCTACAAATAAGCCAATTTTAAAATAAGTATAATTAAGAAATAGTATTAAATAATGATTTACTTTAAAGCAAGATTTTTGTTTTAATGTTATTCTAATCTTACCTAGGTTTACTACTGGCTCCTTGAACACTCAGTTCGATGTCATCTCCACGGGCATCATTTTTCGTGTCCATCTCTGCCACTTTTTCTTTAACTCTTTCTGAAACTCTACTCTCACGACTTTTTAATCTCTCTACGTTTCCCTCACCAGCTAACGAATTAACAGTCAAGGAAACTGTATTAACATTTTTATAAAAGTACGTCGACTAGATAAGTAACTTTTTATTGTCTCTATCTGAAACAAAGTATTATCGGTTTTAATAATAGATCGATTTTGATTATTTACTTACTAATCTATTTTTAGTAAATAATTTGATCGATTTTCTTTTATCAAGAATGGTATGAGATATAAATATAGACCATTTTTCTCTTTTGAATAATATTCTAGCAGACAATAGACATAATAAATAATAATAATAAATATGTTGGGACATTAACACACAGCACCATCTAGTTCCATGGTAAGCTACGAGGCTTGTGTTGTGGATACCAGATAGTTGATACACTACAAATACATAAGTTTAAATACGTACATATTATAAATATTTAAACACCCATGACTGGAATACAAACATTCGTGCTCATCACACAAATGAATGCCCCAGCGGGACTTGAATCCGCAATCGCTGGCACCGCAAGTATATCACTATAAACTGAGCCAAACGTGTTGTTAATTTAAATTTATTTAACTAAAACTTCGACCGATTACGTTTAAATTGGGGAGTTTCAGATGCAGCACTGCATTCCCTGCATTATTGTGTCAATAGTTCGCTAAGGTGTAATATTGTCTGCATCCCTCTCCTTTGATGGAGATGCGGATGTTATTTGATCGTTTGCTAAACTACATCACGCTATTTTTTGAAATTAAATTCAACAATTTAAAATATGAATGCGAAACAACAAGTAAAGGCTAGTTTTAAATAAAACGATCACAAAATCAATTCAAGAACACTAATTGAATAACGAGCGTTGATTTCTAAAGTGAATACAAACAGACCAATGGACGAATACGGAAGTGCCTATGCTCTAACGTGCTATAAGATTATGGTTGTGTATTCTATACTAAAAATACGTTGGTTTTATTTTAGTGACATTAATAAGCTCATAAATTAATAATAGGAGATACACGCGTTTAATGAAATTGACCGCAAAATAGGTGTAAAGTATGTTATAGAAGAAGATTAAGGAGATCCGGGGCAGAGGCTGACTGCTACCGGACGCGTCCCCCGGGTGGCGGATAGGGGAACACCACTCGCGACTGTTTGGACCCGACAGGAGCTTGTGGTACCGGAGCAATCCGGCGCGGACCAACAGCCTGGAGGGGAGGGGAGAGCGGCGTCAGGAGGGCGCCGTCTCCTTCTTGGAGGTAGCGCGGTGTCTCCGGCCGTTTCGCGGTAGGAGGCACTGCGCGGGCCGCGATGCCGGGGCTAGCCCGTCGGTGCGGCGGCTGGAGCGGGGCCAGTTCTGGTCCTGCGTCTGGCGAGGGGTGTCGGCAGCCATTTTGGTCCGGAAGTGGGCCGACGGTAGGGGGGCCGCGGGGGAAGAGGAGTGTCGGTATGGCGATGCGCCGCTCGTCCCTATCTCCCGCGGCCTCGCGGGGCCGCCACCATTTGATGGCGGACGCGGTGGGGCTGCAGGGGAAGAGGAGTGTCGGTGTTTCGTTGCCGCTCTCCCTGTCCTCTGCAGCCGATTGGAGGTGGCCCACTTCGGTGGGCGGAGGTTCGTTTAATGGGGCTGCTCCGGGTACCTCTCTGGTGTAGCAGAGTTGACTGTGGAGCAGCCCCATCGGTGTGGTGGTCAGCGGTTGGCAGACCTGCCGCCGGGGCGCGGTAGTAGTTATGCGCAAGCGATCCAGCGGCGTCCCATTAAGGCGGAGGGGAGGGGAATGGCGGGTTTTAGTGGATAGTACCGGCTCTTCTAGCCGGTGAGCCCCACATCACCACCTGGGGGATCAGGTGGTATGCGTAAATGCATTTCCCGACAAAAAAAAATAAATAAAAAAAAAATAATAAAGAAGATTAAGGAGAAAGTCTTGCCTTCTTTGCTAAATTAAAAAAAATCTTTATTTAACAACGTTAATGATATTTTTGATTAAAAATTATTATTATTTTAAAATATTTTTTGTTTTTTTTTGTATTTATCAAATATTTTATAATCGTAGGCAAAGACTGCAGTTTAATTTCTTTTTTAATTATATGTATATAGTTTACGAATTTGGTTTTGTAGATTATATGTATGTAGTTATAATCTATACCTACATATAATAAAAGTGTAACTGATCGCTGTCTGTGGGGGTCTTTATTAACGCAAAAGACCCCAAAAAAAAATGTTTTTTAGAACTTTTGTCTCTTTGTCAGTGCGTTTGTGCGCGCTAATCTCAGGGACGGCTTAAACGATTTGGGTACCCTTAATATTTAGTATTTGTTTTATTTCAATCGGTTCATAAATAAAAAAGTTATGTCAATTTAAAGAATCACCTAGGGACGAACAAAAGAGAAGCGTGAATCGCTAGTTGTACATATAATTACAATGTAATTAATTTTGCTTGGAGAACGTTAGTACGTCTGATTAAATTTTCAAAAACATAAGCAAATCAAAGACTAAACTACTAGTGAAATAAAAGATATTGACTGAAAAATCTCAGTCCATTAGCCTTCGCCCTTGACACTGCAGTCTATGAATAGAGAAGTAATTTAATAAATGGCGCATATTGCCCGAACTGTTATAGTTAAGGATGATACAAGGATGTTACATGTCATAATTTATTTATCGCACTTTTATTATAAATGCGGATGTGTGATTGATTGGGTGAGTGAGTGAGTGAGTGAGTGAGTGAGTGAGTGAGTGAGTGAGTGAGTGAGTGAGTGAGTGAGTGAGTGAGTGAGTGAGTCTGTTAAATTTTCGCGATTTACTTAACGTCTTAATGTTAGGTTGTTTGGAACAGAGATAGTTTATAACACACATGCTACTTTTATCGATAACTTACTCGAGTGAACTCGAGAGCAAAAACTAGTAGTTTGTATAATAATATTGACTAGCCAATCTGTTATAGGATTTTCAAGTAATATGCGATAACATAACTCGATAACATATAATAAAACAGTAACTTTGCGAAATCGATTTTGCGTTTCACGCAAAAAGTACTGAACCGATTTTAACTAAATTTTATGTAAAATTCTTAAAAACAAGGGCTATCTACATCTTTGCGCATTTTATTTTCAATAATTAGAAATGTTTTTGAATTTATTTTATTCTTTAACAAGTGCAATGAAAAACGCCGTAATATTGCATAAAAAGAATATTTTGTTAGAAAATAACAACAATATCGCAATTAAAATACTATTTTAACAATCACAATTTTCAAATAAAATTATAAAAATATTACACTAAAGAAATTTTGCAAAGTTCCTGAAAGCTTGTTCAAGATATTTCTTTGAATTAAATTTTAATTTGTATAATGTTCTTACTACAAGTATTTATTTTTAATCTGTAGTATTGTAAAACCCTCCATATTTTGAAACCTTTTTTATAATAATTATAAAAATATAAAAGAATTGAATTAAAAAAATGTTTATACTTTTCAATTATTAGGGTACAAAAGATGACTTTCATCATAGATTACGCTAACTTACAAAATTTTTATTTGTAAGGTAACAATTTATATTTTTAATTGTAAAGAAATAACATTAAGCGTCACGTCAAGTATTCGTTAGAGTAACAAAAACTATTTTTTAACCCCCGACGCATAAAGAGGGGTGTAATAAGTTTACGTCGATGTCTGTCTGTGGCATCATAGCTCTCAAATTGATGGTTTTTATCATTTGAAAGCCGGTTTCCTTGCGGTGGTTCTTAGCTATGTCTGGTTAGTATCGGTCTAGCAGTGTCAGAGTATCAGCTCTTTTCCAAAATGATGTAAGACATTTTGGCGTATGATTACTCAATTAAGTGCATCACGCGTGCCAGTGTAATCGTTAAATGACAATTAATTTGTGTAGAGAGTTTTTTAAATTTTTTATTTATAATTATTTAAGCATCTATTAAAGCTTGAGATACCTTGTCTAAGCCACATACATGATCTTCATTAATTAGTAATATAGGTATATAATACTAATCAATAGCTTTATAATACTTAAGTCAATCCAAAATGTTTAATTTGATGAGAATATTTTGTAATTAAGAAGTTAAAAAGAACTATTTAGTAAGAATTTCCTAGGAAAAGAGCAAGGAGGTTGGTGAAGTCGCTGGATCAGTGATTTAACCGATATATACAACCTGTTTTACATAGACGCGGAAACAATTTCAAGTGAAATTAAGTGAACTTATTAAGTCTAGAACAACATAATTGAGTTTGATACGTTGATATAGAACTTGATATACCTTGAAGCTAATATGGAAAGAGAAGCGGACCTATTTTTTACTCTTATTTGTAAAATTAACTATATTTACATGTACACTTTGGTCTATGCTTTGTTTTAGATGGAGATATTATAGTTATATTATGATACTGTTCAAAGATGAATGAAAAAAGTCTTGAATTTGATAGATAATCAAGTATTAATTTAGATAGCTATGGTTTTATATTGATAACATACGATTTACTACCTACAAATTTACGTACCTACTGATTTTGTACATAAAATACTGCAATAAACATCGAAACAAAATAAAACTTACAATAAAACACACACAGAACAACGTTCACTACACACACCACTCAAGACACATTGTCAACACGAATCACGGTACAAGTATCCGAACACCCGAAAAACAAACGTCAAAACTGGCAAGATGGCGGCGGAGAGTTTGACAGGGGCGTGTTGTCCCGCCACATGCTTGGGCACGAATGTGCTAACATCGAATATCATGGCACCCACTTCGATGTGATGTAGATGTGAACCCTTCAAATGTCAGTCGTTGAAAGAATTTATGAGCATTGCTTGTTCCACAATCGTGACCCTCCGGAAGGATCGGGATCATCACGGGAACGTGATTCGCTGGCGTGGATAAATCGCCGATTATTTCTACGAACCCTATTTGAGTGAGATAATTTTGCTTCAGTTTCTATGCTCCAATTTGGACTGCTGCTAAAAGTTTTTGTAACCTTGGTATTAGTTTATTTATGTTATTATAAACCGGATATTTTTTTAATATCGAAAACTGGCACTTGAGGAAAAAGTGGTATTTTTGGATAGAGGAGGTGACAGGAAGTCCAAATATATACAAATATTATTTTGAGGAAATAAAGGAGTCAAAAGTTATGGACACTTAAAGTTACAGAATTTTCTCTTTTTCGAGAGGCGGCGTCCCATATACTAAGTTTCAGCTCGAAAAGTGTATTAGCATGTATCAAACAAGATATTCTCTCTCACCCTGATATCACTTTGATATTGGTCGAAAGCACTGTACAGGCCTGACTTCACTATGGACATATTTTCTTACACGAAAATAGAATTTCAATTGAGTAAAAAGCAGTATAAATTCGAACCTAACGTATACAGGTAGTTGCTAATATACGTACAGTTTCACCAGAAATTGTACTGAAGTTTCATGAGAAAATTAACTCACATGTAACGCTTCTGACTAAAGCGTATTTACCACGTGCAAATAATGAATGGTGGCTCAAGTCTGGCTGTGTAATGAGAAAATTAATTATTCATATCAAAACGAGATTATTCCAATACTTTATTTTCATTGTGCTGTCTTAAACATTATATTTTGTGAGTATTGGAACTACTTATAACAAGATTGATAACGAAAATAAATATTAGTTTAGAACAAGCAGTCATTAAGTTATAAAGATAGTTATTATTGCATATATAAGTCGTGTTAAAACAAAGGTTAGTAACTCTATATGTAAGAATACTCGACTATATGTAATGATAATTAGCTATATCTGTATCAAAGTTGGGCTTATGGAGAAAATTATTGTTTGAGGAATTTACCCAGAACTTATGTTCAAAATTAAATTATATTAAATAGCAACCCTAAATGTGCTTTTCTAGCAGCATTTTAAGCAAGGGCACACGATATAAATTATATACTAATAGCATTGAACGCGGCCCCGCCCATGTTCAGATGACCAAAAACCAAATTCTTAGGTTTTACAGATTAGTAGGTATATGTAAGAGACATAGCAGTTTTTGCATTTTTTCTCAAAAATGAGATATTTTTCCGTTGTAAAAAAGTATCCCTTTGTTGACCCGGATAACCAGTTATCACCATACCAAATTTCATCAAAATCTCTCCAGTGGTTTTTCTGTGATGCGGTAACAGACAGGCAGACAGACAGACAGACAGAAAATCAGACAGATAGACAGACAGACAAAAATTCTAAAAACTATAGATTCGGAATCTGTATCGAAAATAATGTTTATTTCAATAAGATTTTTCAAAAAATATTTAATGTACAGATTCGGCTTAGTTACAATTTTATTATATGTATAGATAGTAAAAAAGAAATGAAGAGACAGCTATGTGTATTTAAAAAAATATGTTACAGTCTTCTGATCTAATAAAGTAACAGCTTTTTCTGAAAATACAATTTTTGCCCAGTTTTAACAGTGAAATGTAAAGTTTTTCTAAAAAAATTTAGACTAAAATTATGACAGCAACTTTAGATTTTTGACAATCCTTCTGCTTAAACAAATTAAAAAAATATATAGGAATGACATATCGTGGACTTTTGACATACTCGTAGCTCTTAATATGTCACGTCCATACTTTTTTTTGTTAGTGTTTGCGATTGTAGACTGCCTTTCTACCTAACACCATTAGTCATCATTATTACATTTTGCCATAATTTAATAAAAGAAAAGTCTAATTTAATTCTATTTTTTAAATAATACTTTTGTGTCCCTATCCGAGTATGTTCTGCTCTTTGCATAGGGTTGTACCCTTCTTACACATTTTGATCTTTTCGCTGGGTACATGTGAAAAACATTTCTAAAGAAAGTGGTTCGTGTAGTATAATTGCTTCCTTTTGTCTTAATCACAGAAAATAGGTCAAAAATTGCTGTTTCGTAGGAAAATGTCTGCTAAACATGAGCTTGGCACTTCATGTTGATATTTTTTCCGCGAATTGTATAACAATATTATATATACTCGTAATATTAGTTTTGATTTAGTGTTCACGTGCTGAACTTTTAATCAGTCACCTATAAGTTAATTTTGAATTTAATAACATTTTTTTATTAAAAAAAAACAGAAACATTGGTTATAATATAAATATATTGGGACATTAACAGCTTATCATATATATTTATATTTGTTAGCTTGTCTTCCTACATTCCAAATGGATGAGCTCTGTTTCAATACTTGTGTGGTACTCTTAAACACTTATTTTGCTCCATTCGCCATTGTTTCCCATGATTTGTTCAGTCCATCTGCATTTATTTTTTACAGCACATGTTATATATTTACGTATCCAATCGGATCTTTATATTCCAAAAATAAGTCTTTTTTTGAAATCTGATTTTTAAGACTCCATCTTTAACCACCGTATTAGTGAGACTGCAAGTGTCCTGTACACTAGAACTAGTAGAATAAATTGCTCTCATTGGAAAGATTTATTTCCCATAATATCTTTATCCATATATGTTTTTCCAATTTTACTATTAATTTATTTATCATAAATCCTATTGCTCGGACAATTTGTCCCAAGTAAATATATTCGATTGATTTTCATCTAGCTTTCTGATTAATAGATTAAATATGACATTGGCAAATACTTCCTTTGAATTGGAGAGAGCAGTTGTTGATTACGTTATAGGTATGTACATTTATTACATTTATGCTCTCGAAAAACGTCTTTGTTTTGTTAGTGTATTGGACAAGAGCTTGATTCTTAACTTTGCAAAGCAATGCCCAGCCCATGGTCGCTAGTACAGTTTGCTTCCGGAGGTCGTAACTCCAGTTCTCATACTACCGAAAAAATCGAACGTTTGTATTAACGATGACTTCACACTGACAAAAGAAAAAATGAGTAAGGAGTAACTGTGTGTGATTCTTATTGGTAGTTCTAAATAACCTAAATTTATTAGACATTTTATTACTAAATACAAAAATTCCCTACAAATTACGTCAAATTTCTATTTATAGTAAGGAGAACCACAAGTAGCAAAGTTACGGGAATCTGCTGTTTTCCGCAATGGAAAAAAATATATAGGCGTAAAATAAAAAATTAATATTAGTACACATTTACTTCATACATGATGTATCCAGAAATAAAATGAGAAGAAATATAAATAACGAATTAAACTGGCTTATAACACCCGCAATAAAAAACATCTTTTCAGGACTACAGTCTGTTTTTCCTAAGAAAATAATATCCTAAAATAAGGATAAAGAGTAGTCTATTGATCTTTGTTTTGGAAAAATTAATGTGTCTTTTACATTATCACGTTGTTACTTCTGAATAAAAATCGTTGGATGACTTATATCCTACATAAGCTACTTTTTTTTAATAGGCAGAATATTTAGTTATTATTCAAGCTTTTTCCATTTTTTTATTGATAACACTAAAGCTCGTCAATAGATACTACAAAAAACATCGGTTGACAAACAGAGAAGATAAAGGTACTGAATTGTTTTGTATTTGCATAGTTATACAGGTTAGAACAAATCTATGAGACATGGAAAAAAGTACCTTAAATGTTGAAGTTATCAAGACTTACTCAAATGAAACATTTTTTAATTTTAAAAACTAGCGACTCACCCTCGCTTCGCACGGGTTCGTCCCTAGCTTGATTCCCCGTACAAACTTTCATTCCCATTTTCACCCTCTTAAGGGATGATTTCCGGGATGAAAAGTATCCTATGTCCTTTCTAGCGTCGCAAACTATATTCTTACTAAATTTCATTTAAATTGGTTCAGTAGATCCAGAGACCCCCTACAACGTCACAAGCTCACAAACTCACAAACTTTACCTCTTTATAATATTATAGTATAGATAATAATAACTGCATTATTTTTTTTTTAAAGTTTAGCTGAACCGAGAATCGAACCAAATAAAAATGCTAAAAAGGACACCGTCACTATCACTATATCGAATTAATCGATAGGGTGGGTCTATAGGAACGATAAAGTCTCTCGAACAAACAATGCGTCTTAGAATTGAAGAAAACGATGAAATCTTACAAATTATACATATCGACTCTAACATCGTGGAACAAACGCACAGGACATGGAAGAAAAGTGTCTGATTTGTTCCATCCTGTATACAGATTATAGATTTAAAGGATGTAAAGGCTTTCAGTGACGTAAGATTGGGGTTATACGATTATTATATAAAATTGAACTCGCTACCTTTATCGCATTAAGAAGAAAAAAAACCGCTTGGCAAAGAACTGACTTACTAAACGGGCTTGTTACATGTAATAATTTTGATGACGAAAAAGGAGGTAGACAATTCAGGAGTAATCAATGTTAATCGAATTCGACGAATGAACCTGAAAAGATTTTTTTTTGTTTGTAACGCAAAATTCTCGCTAATTGAGAAACAATTTTATTAATTCGTCTAGGTATATATTATTAAGAAAAATATATGAAAAAAAAATATTGCTAAGGATGGAATAACTTTTGAAATCGGTATTTTTGGTAAAAAGTAATAATTGGACACCATATCTACAGGTTTTGTTTTAACAGACCATTTTCGATTGTTTGATCATTTAAATTCATCGAATAAAATCACTCCACAGGTTTCTTCAACTAAAATACATCAGTAATATAAATCCAAATACTTATATAAAGTGGAGGTCATATTAAATGATCGTGATAATTACTAATAATAATCTATAATAATAATATTTTTATGCATTTTTGACGTTTTATTTTGATTTTTTGATTCTTTACCGAGAGAGTCATGCTGTAAGTCATCAGAAACGTCGGCAATCAAAAAATAAATTTAGCTCACAAAAGAATCATCAAAACTAAAAGTTTACAATGTTTAAATATTCGCGTAAATCTAAAAAGGTATTTTAATAAAGTAATAAAAACTTAAATACGGTGGAAGCAAGCCAGTGCTACTAATAGAAATACCCATCTGCTTATTTTTAATCTGACACCCGAAAAAATGTTTTTCATACTTCTGCGAGCTGTTTTGGCCCTTTTCGGGGTTGAATTTTAATTAATAGCCCTTTTTAATGGTTACCCTTGTTATTACACAAAAAATCTGTCATTTCAGCTCTTCGCAGTCTAATTTGACGTAGTAGATCAGTCTACATAAGTAATTTTATATAGTTATGTTTTATTTGATCTAATTAGCTTCTTTATTTTTCATATTTTTTTATCTTATTTCATAATTAACCGACTTCCAAAAAGGAGGAGGTTCTCAATTCGTCGGAATCTTTTTTTTTTGGGTAATTATTTTTTAAATAGTGTCAAATTTTAAATATTTTATTAATTTACTATATCATTAGATTGTAAATAATCTACAAATATTATAAAAACAAATCACTATCGCGTCTGTTTGCTTTTCTGCTTACTTCTTCTAAACCTCGCAACAGAGTTACACTGTTGTTTAAAAAATTTCATCCACAAGATTTTTATGTATAACTAGTGACTTATCCTGGCTTTGCTTGAGTTGACCCTAGGTGCTTAAAAGCCTATGTGTTATACCAGGTTATAGATTATATCTGTACTAAATTTCACCATAATGCGTCCAGTCATTTCAGCGTGAAGGAGTAACAAACAAACACGTACATATAAACTATCAATTCAATTTTCTTGTTAATGGCTTCAAAGCGAGCTAATTGTGCAAGAGTTACTTCATCAATGTCACTGCGAAAAATACATATACTTTTGAGTTACAATTCAAACTAGCATTGCTCGCGGCTCCGCCCGCGTTTGATGATCAAAAACCAGATTCTTGGGTTTTACATATTAGTATATTGTTATTAGTACATTGCAGTGTTTGTATTTTTTCTCAGAAATGAGACATTTTCCCGCGGTATAAAGTATCCTATATGTTGACCCGTGTAACCAGCTATCGCTATACCAATTTTCATCAAAATTCCTCCAGTGGTTTTTCTGTGATGTGGTAACAGACAGACAGACAAAAATTCTAACTATAAAGTCGGCCTCTGTATCGATAATAATGTTTATTTTAATAAGATTTTCCAAAAATATTTAATGTACAGGTTCGGCTTGGTTACAATTTTATTATATGTATAGATTAATTTATAAAAGTATACCCAATACATTTACATATATTAGATTTATATGTAGAAAGGTTTGTAATCAAATCGTCAAGCGAAGCGAGTGCGGGTCGTACTAAAGTATGTAAACGGGAATGTAATAAATGCAAAAGGCTCGCAGGGAGGCACCCGAGCGGAGTGAAGGTACGTCACTAGTTTATCATGTTAAACTCTGTTTATTATATTTTTCTATATAACTCAAAATATGTATGTATGTATATGTCTACTATCATATTCAATCGATCCATATATACATATAAATAAAATTGAAGTGTCTGTCTGTGAATTCACAATAACTATGTTTTCCTGAAGTACATAGTTTTTTATGATACCAGTTTGTGTAACTTTCTGTTTGTCCGGGGTAATCTTTGGGATTGGCTTAACCGATTGTAATGAGACGTCACTGAAAGATAGGGGAGTTTGTAGAGCTGCATATAGGGTGTTTTATTCCGGAAAACTCCAAAAAATTACGCAAAATTCAAATTTACGATTTCACGAAAATGTCAAGTGTATGTGTGTCTCTAAAGGTACACTCACAATAACTATTTTAATCTATTTAAAACGTACCTGCGAACGCACCCGAACGGTTACGTCGCTAGTTATAATATGAAATAGCTAAAAAAATATCGATTTCACACCGAATTTCACAAACTTTTACAAAGTCACAGTACAGAAACCTAACAAATCTACTACCTATTACAAATAATATTACTCTATAGAAATTGCCTTGAAATTTCGGGATTTTTATATTTATTTCGTACATGAATCTATAAAACCTTTTATTGGGATAAACAATCTATACATATAATAAAATTGTAAATAAGTCGAGTCTGTACATTAAATATTTTTCTGAAAATCTAATTGAAATAGACATTATTTATTATATTATATATTACAGAATCCGAATCTATAGTTTTTAGAATTTTTGTCTGTCTGTCTGTTGCCGCATCACGAGAAAACCACTGGACAGATTTTTATGAAATTTTGTGTGATGATAGCTGGTTATCCGGGTCATCATATAGAATACTTTTTACCGCGGGAAAATATCTCATTTCTGAGAAAAAATACAAAAACTGCATTGTAAGGGTATACTAATATGTAAAACCTAAGAATTTGATTTTTGGTCGTCTGAACGCGGGCAATGCTAGTGAATCTATAAAACATTAACTTTTATTGGGATTAACAATAATAAATAAAATACTTACGTTTTTCCCGCCTTCAGGAGGATCGTATGGTGACACCCGCACAGTCGCCCTCTCGGTGTAAGACAAAGGACGATTTTAAGGGATGAAACATCCTAGATCTCGCGCATGCGTACAGCATCCCACACCCTACTAAGTTTTTCATCGAAATTTTCCACTCATTTTAATATTTTGGTGGTGGTTTTAATACTTAAACGTATACTTAATGTGCTTTGACTCCTTGCTTTAGTCTAGGGCCTTGCATTACTAGGTACTTACTATGCTTTATCAAATTGAATTTGAAACGATACGTTTTAATTTAATTGATTTTTGCTTTAAAGTTTTAAGGTGCTTTAAAGTGGATTTTTCATAAAATTCTTAAGAAATAATACAATCTATACGTATAATTAAATTGTTACTAAGTCGAATCTGTATATTAAATATTTTTCTGAAAATCTAATTGAAATAGATATTATTATCGATGCAGAGTCCGAATCTATAGTTTTTAGAATTTTTGTTTGTCTGTCTGTCTGTTACCGCATCACGAGAAAACCATTGGACAGATTTTGATGAAATTTGGTATGATGATAGCGGGAAATATCTCATTTCTGAGAAAAAATACAATAACTGCAAAGTAAGAGTATACTAATATTATGTAAAACATAAGAATTTGGTTTTTGGTCATCTGAACGCGGGCGGAGCCGCAGGGAATGCTAGTTAATTAAATAAAAATGGAATATTTAAAGTGAATATAAGTCATACAAAACAAAAAAATAAAATTAAGTCCCCGCAAAACAAATATATTTTTAAGTTTTTATTTGAATATAACTACAATACTAAAAATAAAAATGTACACCAGACGTTAACGTCGAAAAATATTTAAAATTCTCATTTCATCTAGCGTCAAAAGACTAACTTGATCTCTACATCGAGTACACAACCCATATATTTCTTATCAACAAAAGATCTACATATAGAGCTTAAAGTATCTCCATAATGTGTAGGAAAATCATTTCCCTTCACACCAGATTTGCAAACTTGGTAATAGCGATGAACTGTAGAGTCAAAAACGTCATATATCCACTACAAACAAGTAACTTTTAACTCTATTTACATAAATTTTACGTTATTTTATAAAATAGTATAACATTTTCAGACTTTGATGACACGTGTAAGTTGCACTCGTTTACATAGAGTCAGTAATTCTTTTTATGGACAACTAGCAGAACGAGCGGCTTTGCTCGCGCTAAAACTACAAAAAAACTCTAAAAAGTTAGGTTTCATACAAACTTTCATGTCTTATTTTACTGCCTCATGGGATGAATTTCGAAATATGCTGAAATACGTATTTATTTATTTAATTGTATTGAAGAGCATTAATACCAGGTTTAAAATTATTCTGATCATAAATATTTTTCGAGTTGTATTATAACGTGTTTTGCCGTGGGAATGAGATTATCTTTCACAGTAAAAAGTAGCCTATGTCACTCTCCAGCCCTCCAACTATCTCCACACAAAAAATCACGCCAATCCGTCATTCCGTTTCCACGTGAAAGAAGGACAGACAGACAAACAAACAAACAAACAAACAAACAAACAAACAAACAAACAAACAAACAAACAAACAGGCAGACATACACATTTTCACATTTATAAAATTAGTATGGATGTATTATACGCTTTTACAACAGAATCCCAGAAAATGTTCAAAAAGCTTCTATCGCCAAATTCAAAAGAATTGTTAAAGAACGTTTGTGTGCTAAAGAATATTATACAATTAATGATTTTATAGAAGATGGTACGCTTTGGGAATGAAGTGATCGCCTCCAGGCTACGTCTTCAACTTGACAGAAATATTGTGAATTATAATTTAACTTACAAAAAAGATAACCAAATAATATTAGTCCCGCTGAGTTTCTTTCGCCAGTTCTTCTCAGGTCTGAGGCTTCTTTCCGAACTGGTAGTAGACTCATGACGTTCAGTAATACTGAATTTTTTTTAATACTGAATAAAATATTTTGAATTTTGATATAACTAGTCTCTACGTACAGATTCGCATAGGTTTTAACAATTAGAAAAAACAGTTGCTTATTTTATTTTAGTTAAGGGTATATAAACTATTCGATTCGGTTTAGATTATATACTATTTATAGATTATAAACTTTCTTAGGATATAGTAAATAAAAAAAAATTACGCTCTATCTAATGTAAAAAATATTTTAAGTAAGAACATTCTGCATTTAAAATATTGCAGCACATAAAAATATGAAAATAGGCACAGCATTATGAAGCAATTGATGTTACAAATTCAGACGAAAAATAATTTTTAATTTTTTTTTTTAATTTAACTATACACATACTAATGCTTAACTTATATATTCTCTCAAACATTTTTAAGCCATTACAATATTGAGTAATTAAAGTATTTCTTGCAAGTGTCTAAGTACATGCTAATCTAGTAGGTATATCTAAAAAATATTTACATATATTTATTTTATGTTTCTGTGATTATATAAAACTATCCTATAATGCCCTCCTGACTGATTTCGACCACAGCTCTGTCTCACTGAGACTAGCCACATAGTACACAAGTGTACGCGCAGACACAAATGCACTCTCTATTCCTGTCACTCTCAATTTCCAGTAGGACGGCAATTCGACAGGACCGTTGAGAGATCACACGTTAGAACAACAGGTAAAAATGGCAAACCACTGCAAACTTCCCAACTGTGGGTTGTCAGTAAGAATTTCCGATGTCGTAACAGAAAAACTTAAAACTTGGCTAGTCCCGACCCGGGACTTGAACCCGGATCTACAGCCAACATGCTAACCACTAGATCACCGAAGTACCTTTACTAACAGGTCCTGACTGTATTACATACATATTATATTACATTAAAATTCTTTACTTGCTTGGCATTCAGTATGCAAATGTTTTGACTGCGCATGAAAATATTTATTTGTCTCTGCCACCGTGTTGTTTTGTCAGTGTTGATATTTTAGCTGAAAAAATGAAATTAAAAATAGCTTGCGAGTATAAATGACTAAAATGAAAGAAATTTTCCACTTGTATTGTATAAAAAACTTTGTTTTAAGCCCGAAATAAAAGCGCACAGAATATTTAGTTTACTATATCTATATTACACATACTGTATAAATTTTAATATTTTAGTTTTAGTATAAATATTCATTTTTTACTTAGTGAACTCGTATTTTATACTATGTACATGAATTATATTTTTGCTATTCAAGTCTGTTTTAATTTTCTTTCATAACTCGGTAAGATTCTTTCTTTTTTTAAGATAAATTATTAGAATAAGTTTATTTTGGAAATAATTAGTTTTTTTTATATACAGATAAGAAAAATTCTCTCCATATACATAAGTTTTCCCCTCAATAATGATTATTGTGTTTGAATTTAGACGAACACTAGTTAATAAAACTAAGTCTATATTATAAAACCTCAAAACTACCTACATGTTAAATGAAATCTATAGGACACATAGTAAAAATTTAACTGATTCGAATCTGTACATTAAATATTTTCTGGAAAATCTTATTGAAATATTCATTATTATCGATACAGTGGCCGAATCTATAGTTTTTAGAATTTTTGTCTGTCTGTCTGGGAATGTATCACGAGAAAACCACTGGACAGACTTTGATGAAATTTCGTATGGTGATAGCTGGTTATCCAGGTTAACATATAGGATACTTTTTACTGCAGGAAAATATCTCATCTCTACCAATCGTAAAAACGTACCCAGGGACGAACCCGAGCGGTGCGAGGGTGAGTCACTAGTTGAAATAATAATTCTATGTAATATATTGTGTAACGATTTTTTTATTTATATAAAATGAATGTGTGTTTTATTTGTTATCTCTTAAGGTTTAACCAATAGTAATGAAAATTACTTTTAATTTAAAGGCATAAAGTTAAAATATCTAAGGTATACACAGACTTAGCGAAGCAGATATTTATAACAGCTTATTTATAAAACCAATGCTTTTTCAATTCTATTTGAAACGAAAAAACACGCTTTATCAAAAAAGCTCCTTTTTTCATCGGTTCAAATGTGGTAGAGTCTCGAGCGGATGAGTTTTAGCAAGAGAGATTTCTTTGTATAGGTACTCGTACAATATTTTATATTTTACATTTGCCCTTTGAAACCTTGCGAATGTTTTTCATTTTTCTATCATTAAGGGCAATACACATTAAATAGTATAACATTTTAAATCCTTACCAATATTATAAAATTGTTTGTTAGTTTGTATGTAATAATTCTTTCAAGGTTTTCTTCGTATCTATACATGCAGACATTTTTATCGTTATATTCATAATTATGTGATATTCCACGTACAAGTTTGTCTCATGATTTGCAATTACACAATACACAGGATATCCAGAGTACAGTATCGTCAATCTCTTTATGTTTTACGTAGTTTTCAAGCCTGAAAACGACTAATTAGATACCTACTTTTGTTCTGAAACCTGAAGATGATTTTAAACCCACTTTTAATTATTTCAATTCCCTATAAAGTAAAAGATTTCTTAAATAAAAAAAGGGATTGGTGCAGATATCGTGCAATATATAAAACTTCTGTTTTTGAAGTTGATCACAAAATTCATGGTTTTCACATTAATACTTTCTTAGATTTACGCGAATATTTGACATTTTAAATAAAACTATCATCGATTCGGATTTTCTCGCAGAATTATTTTGATTTTTGGTTCCACTTTGATATTAGAACCATATAAGCTCAATATTTACATCTAATTATGAATCGCAAACTGTTCTTGCTATTATTTCAACTTCCGACGGTTTAATTTTGTACAACGATGAAAATAGTTCTATTGCTTTAAAAAACTCATCTTTTTCTTTAATAAACTTACTTATTAAAAGTAAGCGGTTTCTAAAAGAAAATCTTTTAGATTTTCTCTTTTGTCATTAAATTCATAATAATCAGGCCCTTAAGAACCCATGGGAACTAGGTCAAGGGATCGATACAGGCCTTGAAATTGCCTCCCTTGGGAAACGCTATGTACCTTTATTCCTTTCCCCGTCAGAATGATTGATAATGCTAGTGTTTGTTTGGAGTTAAAAGTTTTTGTTTATTTTATAACGTGTGTTGTATATAATATTGTATATGTATATAATATTAATTAATATTTAAATATATTAGTAGTTTAGAAATATCTATCTTTCTATTTTAAGAAAAAAGTTATAGTCATTTTTTTTAAGTATAATAACCTTATTTCACTCTCGTTAAATTATCTCCATGTAAAAAATATTATGTATCTTTCTGAAAATGAAGAATAAAGAAGATTTCGAAGATGAAGTAGCAAACATACACATTTTTACGGTATGTAATTCGGATACAAATTTTACCGATGTCAAAATATTTATCTAAATTCGATGTAGGTACTTTTTGTTGAAAAATTTATATAAATATAATCATATAATAAAATAATTCTTAAGTGAGTCGAATCTTTACATTAAATATTATTTGGAAAATCTTATTGAAATAATCATTATTATCGATACAGAGTCCGAATCTATAGTTTTTAGAGTTTTTGCCAGTCTGTGTGTCTGTCTGGAAACGCATCACGAGAAAACCACTAGACAGATATTGATGAAATTTGGTATGATGATAGCTGGTTACCCGAGTCAGCATATAGAATATTTTTACTACGGGGAAATATTTCATCTCTGAGAAATCTATACTAAACATTAAAATGTCGCTAGTTACGAAATATACCTATCTAATTTTTTTTTATATTATTTTAATTTTCTTTTTAATAAATAAAGGCTTAAAAATGATATTAAAACAAAAAAATCTCTCATAAGGAAGCAATAATTTCAGCTTGTTATAAATTCTGTGTACTTTTTAGTTAAAAACAAAATATATTATTCTTTTGTGATAAAGTACAAATTAGCAAACCTCTTTGAAAGTGACCTATTCGTTTTTATATTTATTCCAGGAAATATAGGAAGCGTGCGCTGTATCCATCTAATCGTTTCCCGAGGTGTGAATGCAAAACGCACTTGCTGTTCGTCACACACGAGATTATGATCATGGGATAGATCTGATTAATATCAATCTCGGGATTTATTTAAAAAAAATTGTCAAAAATTTGTCACAAAACATATGCATGTATGTTGGCTTGTAAGGAATTATTTCGGGAACTATCTACCTACAGATTCTAAAAGTTATTTTACTATAATATAAACCTAACACAAGCATGCGCCGAGAACAAACCCAGGGCAAACCCTAGTTAACTTAAAGTTTACTCATTGATATCATTAACCATAGGTATACTTACGAAATATTCGATTTAATTAGGTACTTAATTATAAAAACGTACAAACTGTAACTTTAAAGTTGTAAAATTAGAGAGGATGAAATCTTAAAGTTTACACAAAAATCTCCCGTAACCATGATTGCCGTAAAGCATTGAAAACGTCGGGAATTAAAAATCTAAATAAATCCGCGCAAAAAAAAAGATAGTTTTATTTAAAATGTCAAATATTCGCGTAAATCTAAGAAAGCATTATGTTTACGCAAAAAAATAAAAATAAATACATTCATCGTTATTATGACTTGAAAATCAAAAGTGTTCAAAGATTTGAATTATACGACGCGCCTCTGATATTTTCATTTTCAACATTATTTCCATTTGTCAATACGGTGAAGGAAACATCGTGAGGAAGTCTGAGGGATCAGACAGTTTTGGAAGGATGTGTGTAGAGGATAGCCAAATCCTCGTATTTATGGGAGGCCCGTCACGCGAATTTTTTTATAAATTTTTGTATTCCATATCATTTGTAATAAGATAACTTAGAAATTAATTTCATTTTAAACGCTTCTGTAAATACAAATGAATAGATTAAGCTCCATTATTATTACTAGGTAGGTACCTATATTAATTTCTCATATTTGATGTCGACTGAAAACAAAAAGGCTTTCTAACATTACAAATTAGTAATAAGTCCGTATTACAACAGAGCAAGGAAAATGCCAAATTTTTATTTCTTGATTATTTAAATATCTTTTAAAACCCCCTATTCTGTCACGACTCAAAAGATTACCCTTTAAAAGTTTGATAGACAAAAGATATATATTAATTAGGAGTCTTAAAATACTTAATACACTTAACATAATGTCCATAACAAATATGTTAAGATATATTCCAACATATAACAGCATTTGCATCACCGGATCCCAGCACATCCGCGCGGCGGCGGATGGACGCGACTCCCGTGGGACGCGCCTCCCCTATTGCGTTTCACATCCTATAGTAAACAAAACGTAGCTTTGACCGGGTCATATACCAAAATTTAAGTAAAATTTTAGTATCTTAATTGGTAGCATAATTCGATTATAGGCTATTCAGAGAAAGGTTGTAGTAAAATGGGAGTATGTATTTTTTTATTCCTCCTCTGTTGAAAATTATGGAAATAAAGCCATAATTCCATTTGAGGCAAAAGAAATAATTTTGATGTGTATTTATTATTGGAATTATTTTATTTTAAACTAGCAGTACTGGGTCCATTTGTGTTTACCAACCATGCAGGGACCCACTCGAACATACACAAAAAATATCATTAAAATCGTCCCTGCCGTTTAGGAGATGATCAGTGTCACATCGACTGCAGCGCCACCTACCGGGTTCAATTGTATTTTCAAACCATCCAGGACCCTATTGAAATATACACACAAAATTTTATTGAAATCGGTCCAGTCCTTTAGGAGGAGTAGATTAAAAAACACACGCACTTAACAATTGAATTCTTAAAAATTAACCGCGAGGTGTTAAATGTATTACAATATGCATTGATCAAAAAAGTACTAGATATACACAATCAGCGACAAAAAATGTCCTCGCTAAATGAGCGCAGTTTTAATTTAAATAAAAATTTGTGTAAACAACTTTAAGCATTGCATTTAAAGATCAATTTACATTGTTGTTTAAATATCTGTTTTAAGCTTTATTTGGCCAACATAATATCTATAATGGAAAAAAAATAAAAAAAATATATATTTAAGAGAAATTACCTTACTATAAATGACGCTTAGTTTTTATAGTAGACACAAAATGTTTGTCTAAACTCTATAGTATTGAAGCACGGAGAATGGGTGTCAATCTGTACTTTTAGTCTGTTCAGCTGCTTAATTTTGCTGTAACCTATAATATATTTGTTGTATTTTATTATACAACAAATATCCCATTGCATTGTAAATTCCGAAATGATATGCGATTTCGTTGATAAAGTAAGTTTCTATTACATATCCTAAGCAGTTCTATGGTTTTTTCGCTGGGGAAATCCTCATGGGAATTGGGGAACCTGTCGGCCGTCAACGGGCAGGGTACTGTGAGACTCGTACTCACTAAAACCCACAGCAGAACCCATCGCCGCAGTATGCTAAATATGCCTTAAGCCCTAAAAATTAAATAAGATTCTAGGCTACCTAAACGCATGTATAAAATTATAATAATAAGCAAAACTATGTTTTTGGGGTTTTTTCGCGGATTTATTTAGATTTTTGGTTCCCGACGTTTCGAATGCTTTACAGCAATCATGGTTAAGGGAGAGACTAAGGTTGGAGCCGTCTCAAAGGTCAATCAATATACTTGTTACTCGGAGCACCTACCTACAATCAAAATAAATCCACGAAAAAATCCGAAAAGATAGTTTTATTTAAAATGTCAAATATTCGCGTAAATCTAAGAAAGTATTATTGCCTTGTTTGTGCAATTAAGAATATAAGTATATAGTTTAATTAATAGTCTTTTCAATTTATTTATTTATATTAATTATCTGCTACAGTCATATTTAAGTTTTTTCAGGGGATGGTAATAAAAAATACGCATAATCAATTTGTAATATTATTTTAATAAATTATTCTAACATACAACTAAATAACTAAGGTTGCTTTCTTTACATTGACATAATTCGTTGGTTCACTATTACAAGGTTCTATGTTACAATTTTAGTACTTATTTAGTTATTAATGCTACAAGGTGTCATTAGCTACAGTTTTGCAAAAACAACCCACTAGATAGCGGCACTTTAACTACAAAATATTCAATTTTACATAGTTCTATGTTGTTTTTTTACGATAACAGAATAACGAAGTTCTATGTAAAAATTACTAAACTTCATAAAAATTAACATAGAACCTTGTAAGCCAACGAATTATGCTTATGACTATATTTATGACAAATGTCACGTGTCTATCTGTCACTATGAGACATGTCATACTTGTCGTTTTGTGCACATACAGGTTATAAATACACATATACACAATCTTGTGTATTTAACGGCGCAAACCAGGCCATCTGTCATACAGGTGTACTACAAGTGAACAAGTGACGAAGAGGAATTTCTGGCCGAAATGCTAAAAGTCATATCTACTATATTTCTGTATATGACACATATCTTGTCTGTTATACACATATATGACAGATACATGCCACCATTTGACAGATGTCATTTGTGTCACAATCCCCACTAAGGCGCGGTGTCGGCGGCGGCGGCGCGGCGCGGGCGGCCGTCGCGCGCCAGGCGCAGGTGCACGAGGCGCACGTGCGTGGCGAGCACGCCGGCCTGCGCGAAGCGCGCGGCGCAGCGCGGGCACTGGAACGGCCGTTCGCCGGTGTGCGTCCGGATATGCGCTTTGCGGGTTGCGTTGCGCTATTGTCGTACATACATAATATATTGAATAAACAATATTATAAACTATAGACCATTCGCGTTAAAAAAATGGTGAGTCAAGTGCAACGGCATGTAAAGGTGTATTTCACAGTGGTGATAAAATACAATTCAAATATATTTCAAAAGATTAAATTTAATGGATAAATGAAAAAAAAAAATAAATGAAATAAAATACAATTCAAATATATTTCAAAAGATTAAATTTAATGGATAAATCAAAATAAATATAAAATCAAAATAAAGTCATTAATAATATATTTAAGTATGTCTTCAACTGGTCATTATAAAAGTTGACTTTATAATTTTAAGCAACCTAATTGGTCGGGGGGCGTGACCAGACCAGTGGACACCGATGACTTACTATTTTCTTAACACGAATGAACTAGAAACCTATCGAAGAGGACTTATTTTCACTATGTAGATACATCTTCTATCACAGTGATCGCAAAGAATAAAACCCTCATATACGAAGAAAAATCATCACACTTCAAAACTATAACATATGTAAAGCAAATAATTAAGGAAAAAACCAAATGCATAAGCATGAAAATTGAATTAAATCGTAAAGAAGTTTCAGTTAAAAAGCAATACTTACATCAAAAACTTTATCACAGAGCGGACATGGAAAATTCAAAGGACGTTTATACCCCTCGTGCGCAAACCTCGAGTGTTCCGTAAGAGACCACGCGTTCACATAAGCCTGTGGATAGAAACCATTATTTTTCGTTAAACAGCATCGATCAAAAAAGGTGCTAGATACACAATCAGCGACAAAAAATGTCCTCACCGAATGAGCGCTCATTTAAACATTTGAGAGCGCTTAATTTTTATTTTTTTGTTGTGAAAATAACTTTAAGCATTGCATTTAAGGTTCAATTTACGTTGTTGTATATTTATTTCATCTAGTATTTATGAGTTTTCATTTCATTTCCTATTTTGAAATTAATCGTCCTAAATATAAATACCTTATCACATTTATCGCACTGATATGGTTTGATATTTAGATGCACTCTATTCATGTGTCGGTCGACGTCTCGTCTAATACTAAATCTTTTTTCGCAGTGATTACATTGCAAGCTGTAACGATAAAGATTATTTTAATAAATATATGCAAATAAACAACGGAATTAGAAATGGAGGCTCATATTAAAATTATTTATTTATTATTAATTATATTATAATTTATTCTAGTAACTAGCGACTCACTCTCGCTTCGCTTGGGTTAGTTAGGTTTAGCTCGGTATGTTTTTATTTTTTTGAGCGGAACCCTAATTCTTTTTCTAAGATAAAAGTATCCAAGTCACTCCTTATAACATCAGCTATCTGACAGTGAAAGTCCCGTCAAAATCTGTCTAGGTGTTTCGAAGATTAGCCGGAACAAACAGACAGGCATACAGACAGACAGACAAACATTTTAAAAGTTGTGTTTTACTTGTAAGTACCATATATAATAATTTCAAATGCATTTAGTAAAAAGCTGTTATTTTGACATTACATAAAGGCACTTCAATACAAGTATACAAGTATTTAGCTAAAGACGCTAATAAAAGTACTCAAAAATAACTATTACTTACGGTAAATCCATATAATTGACATGTGGGGCAGCTATTTTTAAATGTTGCTTTAATGTATTATTCGATTTGAAGCTTCTGAAAAAGAAAATTAGAAATAAAATTATATTAAAAAAAATATTTTTTTTATGTTGGGACATTAACACACAGCACCATCTAGATCCATGGTAAGCTACGACGCTTGTGGGATACCAGACAGTTGATACACTACACATATATAACTTTTAAATACATACATATTATAAATATAAACAACCATGACTAGAGTACAAACCTTCGTGCTCTTCACACAAATGAATGCCCCCAGCGGGAATCGAACCCGCGACCGCTGGCACAGCAAGTAGAATCACTACAAACTGAGCCAATCATGTCGTCAAAAAAATAGAATTCCAACTTGCTTCTGAAGTACGATAAATAATAGTAAAAGATAAAAGGAAAGATTCAAAATTAATCTTATAAAATGAAACACCTTTAGGATAATGTTAGACTAATAATGAATATCTATTTGACCGACTTCGAAAAAATAGCATAGACTACATTATACATTACATATAAAATACAGTTTAATAATATTATGAATATTTTGGTCAATGGTGAATCGTTTTTCATAATTCTTTTTTATTTATTTAATTATTTTATTTACTTATTACACATAGACGATCCAAAGTAAATTAAAAATAGTAATGGTAGAAATTTTGGAATAGGATGATTCTAAAGTTGGTAAGTTTGTGTACATAATTTTTTTTAAATTACATCTCACTCATTCTCATTTCCGAATATTCTCTAGTTAAAAGAAATTCAAAAGTATCAATTATTTTAAACAACGAGCACAGTTTTAAATAAAACTATCTTTTCGGATTATTTCGCGGATTTATTTTGATTTTTGGTTCTCGACGTTTCGAATGCTTTCAGCATTCATGGTCACGGGAGAGACTGTCTCTCAAATCCGCGAAATAATCTGAAAAGATAGTTTTATTTAAAATGTCAAATGTTCGCGTAAATCTAACAAAGTATTAACGAGAACTGATTAAAGAACACACATTTAAATAAAACTCAATATTAATCTAATAAATGAAAAAAAAACCACTGTTTTGGATAAAATAATTTTCAAATTTAGCCACCCATTTTAAGTAAATTGCGAGTCATTTTTAATCTGTGTACATTTTTAGTTTTAAATTATGGCAACACTTAAAAAACAAACTTGCAATAACATAAAACCTTAAAAACCTAATACTCACCTATTACATTCCACACAATAATAATTTCTATTCACAGAGTGTTTTATCATGTGGTTCTTCAACTGTGAGGGGGCTTTGAAAGCGTCACCGCATTCCGAACAAACATGCTTTTTGCTCGGGACTTCCCCTGACGTTACTTCTGATGAATGTTTACTGTACCATAGGTAAAGGAATGGATAGATATGTTAAATATGTTGTTGGGACATTAACACACAGCGCCATCTAGTTCCATGATAAGCTACGAGGCTTGTGTTATGGATATCAGATAGTTGATACGCTACACATATATAACTTTAAATACATACATATTATAAATATAAACACCCATGACTGGAGTACAAACATTCGTCATCACACAAATGAATGCCCCCAGCGGGACTCAAACCCGCGACCGCTGGCACAGCAAGTAGGGTCACTACAAACTGAGCCAAACGTGTCGTCGTATGTATGTATTAATATAGTAAAGATTAGCAACTCACCCTCGCGTCGCTCGGATTCATTCTTAGGCATTTTTGGTACCTTAATTACATTATTTGCAATTTTGGTAAGTATCTCTAAATTTTTTGAAAATAAAGTTTGCCCCATGTTACCCGCTGATAATGTAGCTTTTGGTAGATAAAAGAATTTTTAAAATTGGTCCAGTAGTTTTATAGTTTATCCATTCCGAACAAACATACATAAATACTTTTTTTTTCTCCTTACAATATTAAGTATAGAAGTATAGATTAAGATAAATTCGTAGGGTATATATTACTATTTATAAATTGAGATAAAACAACTTTTGATGTCGATAACAACGTTTGTGTTTGTTTGCACGTTTGTTCCTAGATATCGGCTGAACATAATTCGATAAAAAAATATATTTTACCTATACATATAATAAATTTCTGAGTCAAATCTGTACATTAAAAATTTTTTTGAAAATCTTATTGAAATTTGTTATTGATGATGATGATGATGATGTTCTCCTAGCCGATTCCGGCCACGGCGGCTAATCTCATTGAGACTAGCCAACTGCGCAGGAGATATTATAGTGCACCGCGTGTGAGGGAGAGCGCAGACACGACGTGCTCTCTCTGTTCCTGTCACTCTTATACTCCGGTGGGACGACCGCTCGACACGACCGGTGAGAGTTAAAGCGCAGGACCGACGGCTTTACGTGCTCTCCGAGGCACGGGGGTGAATCACCGCCAACTTCCCAACTCCAGGCTGTTACTGAGACTTATTATACAGAAAGACTCAATAACTAAACTTGGCCCGACCCGGGACTCGAACCCAGGACCTCCGAGTGTGCAGCCGAACATGCTAGCCACTACACCACCGAAGCAGTTTATTAATTAAAAATTATATAGATTCGGCCTGTGTATCGATAATAATTTGTTATTATTATCGATACAAAGGCCGAATCTATATAAGTTTGTTACTCTTTCACGCAAAAATTACTGAATGGATTTTAATGAAACTTTACAATAATATAGCTCATACATCAGAATAACACATAGGATACTTTTTATTTCGGAAAAATGTACGATTCCCGTGAGATAGGTTTGTTTTAGTTTTTCACTAACAACAAACCCGAACGAACCTGAGTAGCTACTTATCATTATTTTTTATTCAACATTAAATTATTATCTCACCTTATCATATGAGTCTTCAAAATCTCTTTATTGGCGTAGGTTCTTTGGCAGTAGTTACACTGAGGCCGTTTCTTACTTCTATGTACGTCGGCTATATGCTTTCTCAGTGACACTTGCCGTCTAAAATACAAACTAATATTATTAATCTGAAAGCGTGCCTGTTTGTCCTTCTGTCACGTTTATGTTACGAGCAATTTAATGTACTTGTAGCTTAAAAATATTTACAGTGCAATCCTTTATTATGTGGATTTTAGGCAAAAAAAATATTTCTTTTTGTCGGACATTTTGTGACAAGAAAAATAGCACCGAAGTAACTTATTATTTTCTTTCGACGCCATTCTATTTTCTTCAAAATTTATATATTTTTGTGAGGGGAGGATCCGTCTCTACTAAATATACAACAATTTTTTCTTACTATCTTCCATAACCAAGATTGCTGTAAAGTATTCAAAACTTCCAGGAAAAAAAAATCAAATCACTCCACGAAAAAAAAGTTTTATTTAAAATATCATATATTTTCGTAAATCTAAGAAAATATTAAAACGTACTTACTTAAACGTTTTATTACAATGTGAGCATTTATACTGGAAAGTGTCCTGCAAATGATGCGCCGTGTAGTGATCCTTTATGGTCAACCTACTTATTCTTATTAGATCGCATTCTATACATTTGTATCGTCTAGAAAAATAAATTAAAATAATATAATAATTAATTAAAAAATAATAATAATATCAATAATGTCTATAACAATATGACGCAAACAACAAATATAACAAAGAAAAAGCAGTGGAAGCCCAGTAATAACGCGCTCGTTTGGGAAACCGAGTGAGCGGGTTCAAATCCCGAGTCTCACATCTCTGATATTTTCACGTGCGAATCATTTCCAACACGATTACTACTTGTGTAACGGCGAAGGAAAACATCGTAAGGAAACCTGCATGTCTGAGAGAACCTAGCAAGTTTTCGAAAGACATGTGAAGTCCGCCCGCACTTGTCCAGCGTGGTGGACTACGGCCTGATCCCCCTCGTATTGAAGGGAGGCCACCCCCAGCATAGGGACGTTAAAAAGGGCTGGATACATGACTAAATATTTTTCATGGTCTTAACTGTCCACATAAAAAATAAATGCCAAAGTTTGTACGTTTGAAACTTTTCTACTCTAACTCAATCAAGTGAGTGGAGTCACGGACAATAACTAGTGTCTAGACTCTAGTACAATATATAATTAAAAAAAAACAATTTGCTTCATATTACATAATACACTCACATTCTATGATATCGTTGATGACTCATTAGCTTGTCCATGGTCGCCATTCTCTGTTTGCAAATGTCACATTCGTATTCACCCATCTCCTGGTATGCAATAAAAAATCAAATTATTTACTAATCAATTTCATATATATATATATATATATATATATATATATATATATATATATATATATATAATATATATATATATATATATATATATATATATATATATATAATTTCATATAATCAAATTAATAACTAGCGACTAACCCTCGCTTCGCTCGGCTTCGTCCCTAGCTTGATGCCTCATACAAACTTTCATCCCCATTTTCACCCCCTTAAGGGTCCTTCCCCGGGTCTCAAACTATCTTCTTAACAAATTTCATCTAAATCGATTCAGTAGATCCAGAGATTACCCCCTACAACGTCACAAACTCACAACCTCATAAACTCACAAACTTTACCTCTTTATAATATTAGTATAGATTAACTTTTTGTGATAAACTAGCAGTACCCGCGGCTTCACTGACATTCAAATTTCCGATCGCTACCAAACTTCACAGCATCACCCGTTGGGATAATCTGAAAATTGGAACAAACAGACAGAGACAAAAAATTAAAAAAATGTGTTTTTCGTCTAAGTACTGTATATCATTTAATGCTGGTGGAACTTTCACTAGCAGGGTTCCTCTCAAAAATATTAAGTAACACACCCGAGCGAAGCGAGGTAAGTCGCTAGTATATACTAAATGTCATTCATACAGAAAAGGCAATGTTTCTTTTCTATGCTATATAATTATCTTTAAAAAAAATTTTTTAGTATATGTGCTCCATCTAAAACCATCCAATTTTTACTCCACATCCACGTCTTCTTACTTTTATCAACAATCAATAACATACCTTACTATGTTTTTCCATATGCTTCTCATACGCTCCTTTAAAATTAAAACCCTTCACGCAATCTTCACATTTGTATGCCAAATTCATATACTTTGGATCTTTCAACATTTTAGAACGCTCTACCATACATTGTTCCCTTGTTATATTTAATGCGATTACAACTAGATCTGAAATATAAACAAATTATTCATTATGATACACTAGTTGTCTCCCGCGTTTTCATCCGCGTTAAATTTGTTTGATTATAAATATCAGTTTTACAATAATATATAGACCCTATATATTATTGTAAAACTGATATTTATAATCAAACATATATATATGTTTGATTATAAATATCACCATAGTCTGCCCGATTTGTTGATATTTAAATAATTGAGTAGTAGTATGAGAATATATGCCTATAGCCTTCCTCAATAAACTGGCTATCTAATGCAAAAAGAATTTCTCAAATCAGATTAGTAGTTCCTGAGATTAGCGCGTTCAAAAAAACAAACTATACCTCTTTATAATATTGGTATAGATAATACATATCCACATATATGTATTAGGCAGTTTTAACTTTCACTTTGAATAACTTTTTATTATTACTCATTAAAAAGTTATTCAAAATGAAAGTTATTCAAAATCTATAATATTATTACACTTTTTTCTCCAATTAGGTAAAATGAATAAAAAAATCTTCCTTTGAAATTCTACAGTCATTTCCAGTCAAAAAAAGTAATAAAAAGTATTCTCTTCTCATCTTTTCTTACTTTCCTAAATTTATTTCGAAAATTATTTTTTTAATCTGCCTAAATTATGCATATACATACAAATAACATTTAAATCAAAAAGGTACAATTACACTCTGAGGTTTTTTTTATAATTTATTTTTCTATTATTATTTTTTTGTAATATGGGTCCAAATCTATATGCATATAATAAAATTCTAACTAAGCCGAATCTGTACATTAGATATTTTTTGGAAAATCTTATTGATATAGACTTTACTATCGATACACAGGCCGAATCTATAGTTTTTATTTAGATTTTTTTTGTCTGTCACGATTCATGGAAAAACCACTGTACTGGTTTTTATGAAATTTGGTATGATAGCTGGTTATCCGGGTCAACATATACGATACTTTTTACTGCGGGAAAATATCAAATTTATAATATACAAATAAAAAAATTGCACTTACCTAGATTATCAGATATGTTTATGCTTTTAGTACTTATACTTTTAAATTTAGTCGTTTTCAATTTTCTTCTATGTTTACTTAATTTTATATCACTTAGTTCAGTATTCTCTTCCTTCACTAAGTTTTTAAACGAAAAATTTTCTCCTCCTTTAATTGTTAGGTTTTTGAAATCTATAAATAAAACTAACATGAAAAGAAATATAATCTACAATCTATACCTCATATTGAATTTCAAGTGGTAACATACATACACACACAATATGATTCAATTTTAATCCTATTCCATTATTATTATAAATGCAAAAGTTTGGATGGATGTTTGTTATCATTAAATAAATTTGTTATATTTTTTTTATTATTAAATAAATTTGTTATATTTTTTTTTATTTGAGATAAATTCAGAAAAAAAGCTAAACAAAACTATGAGAGATCGGGTGGACTTTTGAGAGTCCACCCAAATGAGGTAAGTATGTTATATGTTATTCATTAATTTTAGCACTGTAGCACTCGGCTTAGAATAGGGCTACCCCATCTCCTCCTGTAGGTGTCATAGAAGACGACCAACAGATCTAAAGATCGCACTTTGAGTCCCTTGCTCGATAGAGAACAACAGCATTCCTAAAGAAAGTTGACATCAGGCAGGTGGCCGATTAGAAAATTTTGCCAAAACCAATAAGCAGCATTGACGTACTGCACCGAGCCCAAGTAGTTAGGAAAATGGGGAGGTAGATCATGAATATAAATTACTAATACATAATCATACCTATGTTGCTTTTACTGTCTCTTTTATGTCCTTTTTTCTTAACTTTATGACTTTTCAATGTTTTTCGCAACTCGTTTAAATTTATATCATCTAGCTCTGTACTTTCTTCTTTTATTGAATTGTCATTAGAATCAGATTCTCCTTTGATAGATTGGTCTTGAATATCTGAAAAATATTATAAAAATTGTTAATTTTCAGTCAATATATTGGTGTATATCATGTAAGAAGTTACCATTTAAAATTTAAAAGTACTCACATTAAAACAAAAGGAAATCTATTCTAATATTATGAAGAGGCAGCTTGTTTGTTTGAACGCATTAATCTCAGGAACTACTTGAATCCGATTTGTAAAATTATTTTTGCATTAGATAACCCGTTTATTGAAGAAGGCTGTATATCATCATGCTGCCCAAGTGAGCAGAGCAGTAATATAATGTATAGTTAGTATAATATATAGTCTATCTATTCCATACTAACCGTTAGAACATACTTAGAGACGAACGCTAGTGACGCGAGGGTGAACCACTAGTTAAAGTAGATGTATGTAAGAATGGGCTTATTTTCTTAAACATACAGACCTCACGAAATGAAATGTTTAGAATAAAAATAAAAACCTTATTACTATTGTGACATTTTCTCAGAACTACAGGTAAAGCTATTGAAAAACAATAAGTAAAATTTTACAATTAAATACTAATATCGAATAAATAATTTGTATGTATAATTAACTATTGAACTTCTAAAAAAGTGAATGATATTAAGATGATGAAGAAAGGTAAGTTATAATTTAATGTTGTTAATGGTTTTTAAGAGTCCTAGTTGATGTACTTTTGTATTCAGCCCTTTTTAATGTCCCACTGCTGGGCACGAGCCTCCCTTCAATACAAAGGGGGCTACCACGCTGGCCAAGTTAATAGTAATAAATTAGTTTCCCTATTAATTATTTATAATAAAAATGCCAGGTCTTGAAAAAAATAATATAAATAAGTATAACCAAACACTTACCTAAATAATTCGTAAAATCTCCTTCCAAATCATTTACACTTTCTTCTTTAAATTCAATTTTTATTTTATTATCCCAACCTCGGCTGTAAACTGTACAAATAGGCTCTTCTATATCATTTTCATCACTAAATTCACTTTTATCTAATGTTAATTGTTCTGTTCGTGTTGTTTGATATTTGCTTTTCACTGTTTTATTTGTTGTATCTGTAATCTTTTAATATTAATGACATTAAAGTATCTGTATTAAAATATTCATAACAAGAAAGAACTAAATAAGCCTTTAATACTTGTGGGCACACTTTTGAAGTAAAATTTAAATGATTTTTAAAAGGATTAACTTGTAACTAGTGACTTACACTTGCTTCGCTTGGATGCAACCCTAGGCATATTTAAAGTTTTGGAGAGCAACCCTAATGTCAGTCTAGCCGTTTTGAAGATTAGCCGGAATAAATATATAGACAGACAGACAAAAATAAAAAAAAAATTATATTTGTTATAAGTACCGTATATAATTTCATATTCATTTAGTAAAAAGCTGTTATTTTGACATTATAAACAGACACTCCAATATTATTTTTCTGGATAAGTCTTTACTTACTTAAGATTACCTTTTACTTTTTAACTCTTATTCTCACAAAAAATAGTAATTAAATTACAATACATGTATAGGTATTATATGTAGTTTGAGAATGAAAACTTACATTTGAGAAGTTCTGCATAAATATCTGATTACTCTCAACATTCTTAATGAAATATTCAGCCTTTCGCATAAGTTTTTTACAAATATAGCATAATTTTAGACAGTCAACCTAAAAAAATATTTTTATAGATTTATAATTTGTGATAAGTTTTAATGAATTTTCCTATTAACAAAATATTAAAATTACGATTCCATTGTAACACAATAATACCTGAAATAAAGTTTTCAAGTTTTCAATTTGCAGCTTATAACATTGTAAATTAATTTCGTCACTAAGATTTAGGCATCCTAAACAATGCTCTAATTTGTTCTTTATAGTATCCTCCATTATTCCATTTAGAAATTATTTACCTAATAATTTACAGTTTTTTAATTCAATATTTACATTGTATAGAAATCAAAACAAATAAACATTCCGCTATTTTGATTAAATTATTTTGTAGTTGACAGTCAGACAGTTGTCAATTTAAATCGTTTCATTCATTTAGCATCGATGTTTCAAAGAATTATCGATAGGCGTCATATCGAATCAACTTTTTATGTTCGTTTTACTGAAACAAGTTTTACGTTCAATAATAAACGAATGCTATTGAAATTTCAATATAAATATCTCAACATGTTAATTACAATGATTTTTTTAAAATTAATTTCGTAATTGGGACAAAAGTACCGGTACAATAGAATCGATAATTTTTTACAAAAAAAATATCGTTTACTTATTTCAAAGTCTAAAAAGTAAGTGTTGTAAGTTCAGAAACATACATATGACCGTTTTGCTAAATATCGGGTACCCCAAACTATATTTTTGGGCCTACTCAAGGTCTTATTTTCCTATGTGCAGGTAAGTATCTGTTCTAATGAGCAATTTTATTAAATTTTATATCATAAAACAAAGTGCCCCCGCCGCGCCTGTCTTTAATGTGGTATAAGTAGGTACTCAAAAACCTTTCATCTAATATTTCATTAAGGTTTTTGTAAATCGGCTGAAATATGACGGTGACTGTTGAAGATGCCGGAAAAAATAAAGTCCATTGGGTGTATCATCGGCGTACACAATAGTCATATGAAAACAATGTATTTCAGAATTATTCCCCATAAAAATATCTATTAAATTTTAGCTCCCCTAGAAGTAAGTAGTTTCTTGAACTGTAGCAACGCTATATACAACGTACCTACATTGCACATTCCTAGGGACGCACCCGAGCGAAACGAGGGTTAAATCAAGGGATACATTTGGTTTTTAAAATAATTCAAACATAAACTTTAAAAAATATATTTAATGTAACATTTAATATTAAACTATCACAGTATTCTAAACTTTTATGTTATTTTCCTGAACTGTGGTTGGTGGATTGACAGTTTCAGAACATACTTTTTTATGTGTTGTAAGCTTCACTTTTGATGTAAATAACTTCTCACATTGGTAACACTTATGTTTTGAATCCATGTGAAATCTGGAAAAAAACATTCGATTTATATATAAACTAATATTTGTTTTAAACTGAAGAAACTTTTACAATTATGAAGTAACTAGCAGAACCCGCGGCTTCGCTCGCACTAAAACTACAAACGATTTTCTAAAACGGTAGTTTCATACAAACTTTTATCCCCTATTTTACCCGTTTATAGGATGAATTTCGAAAAATGCTAAAACATGTATTTATTTAATTTTATTGAAGACCATTAATACCAAGTTTCAAGTAATTCTGATAATAAATATTTTTTTGGATTATAATATAATGTGTTTTCCCAAGAAAACTTTAGATAATCTCTCGCGGTAAAAAGTAGCTATGTCACTCTCCAGTCCTCCAACTATCTCCACACAAAAAATCAATCCGTCAATCCGTTTGAACGTGAAAGAAGGACAAACAAACAAACACACTTTCATCTTTATAATATTAAGTATGGATATGTTTATTATAATGCAATTTAAAAAAAAATTTTTTGCAAAGGTTTTTTTTTCATTAAGATTTTATTAGTTATGTATTTCATACATTGACATACAAAAACTCAAGATAGGTACACAATTAGTGTCTGTCTCAAAAGTACCCTCAAAAGAAGCGCACAATCCAAAATTGCATTGCACTTTTTTCATACCTTTATTATTCATTGCCTTTCGAATGCATCTTAAACGCACCTTGTTTCGTTTAAAAGAGTTAGACTATATGTTTGTGTGCGTAAGTTCGAATTTGTGTTTAGGTAATTAGAACTTGCGATTTTTGAATTTTATTCTTTAGTTTGACTTAACGTAACATGTCGACGCCAGTTTTTGAAGAGATGTTGTTTTTATAGATTTTTATAGATTCGTTTATAACGAAACTATTAACTATTTTAGTTATTTTGTATAACCAGATTCCCCATAATATATGTATTAATATTATAAATATGCACTCAAGTAATTTAAAGAAATTAATTGAAAAATTAATAAGCTTTTTACCGTAAAATATGCCTTTGTAGACTACTTTTTCTAGAAAACATTTTATCGCAAAAGTTACACGAGTAGCGCTTCCCAGAGTGTGTTTGTTCGTGTACTGTTAATGTAAATTTCTTAGGAAACGATTTGTTACAGACACTGAAACAATGTAAAAAAATATAAAAAAAATGGCATTTGGTATTTCTAGTTATTATTCAGTTTAATCAATATTAAACATCTTCTAGCAAAAAAAAACAAATATTATTCTTTAAAAAAAAAAAGTTTCAAATTCAAAAAAATCTAACAATGATTATCCCCATAATATTCAATATTATACAAAATATAAATAATAATATTTATGTACAATAATTGATCTGCAAATTCATGACGACGAGATCTTAAATAGACAAAAAAAAACAACAACAAATAAATAGATTACAAATATTTTTTCATCTATCAATGTCACCTAAATAGAAAAAAAAAAATTAAAATGTTTGTAACGGCTCGACAACGACTAGTTTGACTTTAATGGAATTTTTACAGGCGGATAAAAGATTTAAGCGAAAAGGGCAAAGGCTATTTATCCTGGGGAGGAGTCCCGCGGAATAAGATAACCTTTTTTATTAAAATTGACATCTCACCCACAAACATACGGTTTGATGTGCAAATGGACAGTCCTTTTGTGTTGTTTCAACTGTTGCGTGTCTCGAACCACTTTGCCACATATATCACAGAGTATTGATTTTTTAGTTATAACGCCATGCTTTTCCTGTAAATTATGCTTTTCTATTAATATATACAAATAGTTCTTATAATAATATATATAATTAATTTTGTAATAATTTATGGCTTCGAATTTATAGTATTATATATTTTCGATAAATATACTCTTATATCTATATCTCTTAGGTATAAAATATACATTGACTGAAACTAATTGTTTGCTATTAACATTATAAAGAGGTAAAGTTCGTGAGTTTGGATGTATTTGTAAAAGCATATTTGTGATGTTTTGCAAAGTCGGTTAGTAAAAAAAATACCTTTAAATGTAAATTTAAGCTGTTCTTAGAGTCACAAGGCAGTGAACAGAGTTTGCATATCCACGGCTTACGACCCGACGACTGCGGGTGTACGTTACTACGATGGGTTGTTAGATATCTGGAATTACAATAATAAATATGTTGTATGTTGGGACATTAACACACAGTACCATCTAGTCCCAGGTAAGCTACGAGGCTTGTGTTTTGGATACCATATAGTTGATTAAAAAAACTCTATTATACATGATACTGTCTTAGATTTACGCGAATTATATCTCGGTTTTATTTAACCACATTTATTATAAAACATTCGACATGTCGCGGGTAGTCGAAAACAAAAAAATAAATAAAGCCGCGAAAAAAGTCAGATTTTATACTACTCCACGGGTATATATTTTTTATATCTCAAAGGCAGTGTTATATTAATTTCCCAAAAAAAAAAATGTAGAGTAAAATCTCAACTTTAAAATTTCTTTAAATGTTACATTACGAATTTACAGAAAGATTTGAAATTGAGGTACCATTTTATTTAAATTAAAAACGGAGTTTTCAAAACATCTTTTTTAATGTGTATTCTTTATCTCTAATTTTTATGGGGGTTATGTGAAAAGAAAAATAAAATTTTACTTATGTAAATGGAATGCCATGCCACATATTTCGCAGGAGAATGGTTTAACACCTTTGTGTATGTTCTGATGTTGTTCATACCATGTTTTCACTAGGAAACCTTTGCCGCAAGCTTCACATTTATACTGAAAAGAAAAAACCTTTTTAATAAGAATAAAGAATAGTTAAAAAAAACTTTACAACTGTATAATATATCCATACAGATGAATAAAATTTAAGTGTCTGTGTGTAATGTCAAAATAACACTTTTACTGAATGCATATGAAAGTACCTATACACAGTATAAAAAAAAAACAATTTGTAAAAATGTTCTGTTTGTTTATTCCGGTTAATCTCCGACATGGCTGAACTAATTTTGACAGGACTTTCACTGGCAGATAGCTGAGTTTATAAGGATTAGCTTAGGCTACTTTTATTTTAGAAAAAGAATTAGGATTCCATTAAAAAAATACCTAGGGGAGTCACTAGTAGGACAATAAAATTAAATAAGTATAAGCTCAAAGGTTTTAAAAGGTAGGTTAAAAGACATTAAAGAGACTTTCACCTCCTGACTCCGGAGAAGAACTGCAGATAAAATATTTTGTAGAAATTTACCTTATATTCTTTCCTATGTCGTTTCTCATGATCCTTAACAACATGTTTGTGAACAGATCTGTACCCACAATTATATGAACATTTATACATTTCACCTGTATGCATTTTGCCATGAGCAACAATTATTGATGCCGTTTGATAGGTTTTTCCTATAATATATAATTTAGTTATTATGTATACAAATATCTGTTTGTAATGTTAAAATAACAGCTTTTTTAACTAGTTTTAAGTAGTCAACTATTTGTTGCAATGACAAAAGAATGTATCAAATATTTGTTTAATGTGACTTTTTTTTTAAATTTGTAACATACAAATGCTTAATATACAGAAATTCCTACAGTATACCAAGCCACCGTCAAATTGAAAAAAAAAACTTTTAAGATGATTTTGGAGTCTATATGTTAACAAATATAATAAAAATTTGATTCATACCACATAGTTTACATAAAAATGGTCTTGTCTCAACATGACTTACAATATGTCTTTTAATATCAGTTTTGTTTCTATATTTCTTATGACATCTTTCACATTTATAAACCAAAGCACCATTATCTGACTCTTGAACTTTATATGTAACCAGTTCATTTTCATTATTTTTAATATTTGTTGTATTATTTTTGTTAAATTTCTCCAACTCCACTGTTTGATAGTGTCTTAACAGCTCTAGTTGGTTGGAAAATACTTCAAAACAAGTAAGGCATGTAAATCGTTTTGATTCTTCAAATTTTATTTTGTCTACTGCTCGTTCCTCATGGTCTTCTATACTACTGACAATATTTTTTGATTCTGTGAAATTTTCTTTGATTACTTCTATTTTAATTTGATTTGAATTATTTAATTTGTCAATATTTGATTTGTTCCTTGTAGTACACTCATTTACATTATGTTTACAATGGAATACTTCAGGTTTTATATTTATTTCTTCTAAAGGCTTATCGATTTCTAAAGAATCTACATAGTCTGTATCATTTTCATTTATATTCTCTTTTTTTATTGCATTAACTTTCAAATTATTACATGTGATACTATCCAACTTTTTTTGCAGAATAATTTCATTTTGACTGATTGTCTGATGAAATTTATATATATCATGTACTTTGTTAATACAAGCATAGCATATGTTTTTTGGCAATTCGTCTGCTAAAGATACCTGTATAATAATGTAATTTGAGGTTTTAGTCTAGCTTTTTTTGAATATTATAAAGAATAAACGAATAAACTCAAAAACTACTGGACCGATTTAGATTAAATTTGGTAAGAAGATAGTTTGAGATCCTGGGAAGGACATAGGATATTTTTTATTCTGGAAATCATCGTGAAAATGGGGATGAAAGTATGTATAGGGAATTAACCTAGGGACGAACCCGAGCCAAGCGAGGGCGAGTCGCTTGTTTTAAATATATAGGTAATTTATGTAATTTAAATTGTCTGAATTAAATATTTTTTTAAATTTGTAAAGTTAACTTTACACATAAACGTACGTAGTGAGATAAAGAAACGGATAACTTATCCAAAATATCGCATCCTTCCCACAATTCTTCAACAATTTCCGGCGATTGCAGTAAACATAATCGGCACGTATTTTCCATTATAGTTTGTTGTTTTCAAATTACTAACTCATCGATATTATCTTAAATGATAATAATTTTAATAATACAATGTTAGTTTCATTGATTAAAAGATATTTTTGTGATGTTTAATAAAACTAAACGAGTATTTGTTGTTGTGACAATTGTTTGTTTTGCTTGTCAATTTAGATTTTTGAATTTGAAATATTTCGCACAGATTAAATATCTAAGTATATTAAGCACAGGTGCATATTATTATATTTTAGCTTTTAAAAATTCTCAAAAATTTATTTTAAAACTTAATACGTATACTAAGAAGTAGTATATTTTATGTTTTCAATAACATAAAACAATAACATTAATATTATTGGACGACATTGTAATGACTTTACAACGCTCACTTTGGCTAGTAATTATTACTAAATATATAAATAAATAAATCAAAATGTATATAACTTCTGACCGTTCGATTAAAATTCATTCAACGTTAGTACAATTTTATAACCAAAATAATCAACACACTCGGCACACTGATCACAGCACTGGTCGGCACGCGTCAAATACGAATAATTATAGCGCATGGAATGCTGGGTTATACAAAACAAATAATTTGTAGTAAAGAGCCCAACGGCCTCTAACTTTAATTAGAAATGTTGCTTAATTTTATTAAAGTCTTTTAACGATCCAACTGATTTGCTTTGCTTACTTGCTTGAAATTTACTTATGCAATAGTTGATCGACTAAAAACAAAACTTTATATAGATAAAATAATTATTATTATACCTATTATGAAAAAAATATATACAAAAAATCCGTTAGCGTAAATTTTCGAAGAAACATACTATTAACTAGTATAGTATTAGTATTATAATATGATCAACTATTATGTAGTCCAACTTTTATTAGTCATCCGTGATGCAGTCGGGGACATACATTTTTCAAGACACAGAAATTGACGCCTAGGATCTGCCATTTAGATTTTTGATGATATTTATAGGTACATAATATATGTATTCTATGATATTCGCCTTATGAAGATGAATCTAAAGAGTATAAATCATCAAAATCGGTTCATAAGCCGTTTACTTATTACGAGGGAACACAGGGTCGGACATATGTCCATACATACATAGTACATACATACAGGTCAAACACAACCTTCTTTTGTGCTTCGTCGCAGTCGGCTTAAAGGCAAGGCATTAAAAATTCTATCATCACAAAAAAAAACTATTTCTGATTCTTTAAATACACGGATGAGGGTCAGCAGGACAAATCGTTGTAGATGAAGTTGTTACGAAGTGTATATATTTTTTAAATTTACACCTCAAATAATATCAGTGTAAATAAAGAATACCTACAGAATTTGACACAGTAGTTAGGTAAGTTTAAGTAGCTTCTCTCACGTCTGTTGTATATTTGGTGATAATATTTCATAAGTAAAATTTCCATTTCTACTAAGTAATAACTCAAACAGATAATATAAAATATTCTTTGCGGAAATATAAAGCGACACCAAAAGTCAACATTTATGCCTAGACTAATATAAAATTCGTAAAAAGTAAAAATTATTATATTTGTAAGCAAAGGAAGAATTATTAATTTAAATATTAACATTTAAGGTAAATTATTTTATCATTATATTATATTTTAGGTACAAAAGTCGCCTTTTTACCTATTCATGTCCTTATCCAATCTTTTTGAGACTAGCCAACTGCGCAGGAGATAGGTATTAGGTAGGTATATTAGTAGGTACGCGTAGATACAAGAGCACTCTCTACTCCTTTTATTCTCAGATGGCCTTTTAGTCTCAGGCGGCCGTAATCGGTCAGGAATACATCATAATCATTATATCCATACTTTCCATACTTAATATTATAAATGTGAAAGTGTGTTTGTTTGTTTGTCCTTCATTCACGTCGAAACAAAGTGACGGATTGGCGTGTTTTTTGTGTGGAGATAGTAGGAAGGCTGGAGAGTGACAAAGGCTACTATTTTCCGTTGAAGATTATCTTATTCCCACGGGAAACACGCTATAAGACAACCCAAAAAAATAATTATGGTCAGAATTACTTCAAACTTAGTATTAATGCTTTTCAATTCAATTAAATAAATACGTGTTTTATCATTTTCCGAAATTCATCCCATAAGGGGGTAAAATGGGGGATGAAATTTTGTATGAAACCTACTTTTTTAGAGTTTTTTGTGTAGTTTAGTGCGAGCGAAGCCGCGGGTTCTGGTAGTACAGTTATAAATATAAAAAAATCGAGTGACTGTGTATTTGTTACCTCTTTACGCCATAGCGATTTTACGAACTATATGTACCTAATACGCTAAATTTTAGGTCCTTTAATAACACGTAGTTGTCTTTTTATCGATGTACTACACATGCAAGTGGAGTTGAGGTTCAAAACTAGTAGACAATAAATCTTCACAATCACGTTACATTAGATCTATAACGACGCTCACTGTAAATACGTTAATACTTCAACACCACGTGTTGTAGGTGTTAGCACCTTTTTCGTACATTTTTAGCGTTTCCAAGTAAATATTTGAGGTAACAATACTTTATCCGATGATGTAATTGTCTTGCTGTTTGCCTTGGAGTCTAGGTTGCAAAATTATAAAGTTTGACATATACATTAACACGAAGGCAATAAATCTGTACAAGTGGGTGGGTGGCTTAATGGTTACTCAATATTTAATTTGATTGTCAAGTCAAAAATAGCCTATAATCATAAAAGTCGACTCCCTATAAGAATATCGTTCAAATGTTACTATCGTAGTATTACGACATGTTGAATAGTGTATACACTATAACCCTGAGCTAAATTTACCTGTTTTTTTTACAATTTTTGCTACATACTAGTTTTCGCTCACAGCGTTGTTTGCGTTTTAAGTAGATGGAAGTAGCCAAGTGAAGCCAAAAGACCATCGGGTTGCTCCTGGTAGGTACTTCTCTGATATCAAAGTGGAGTGTGGACCGTGGGAGCAACCCCTTGGTTGGTGTGGTTTGCCTTGGTTGGCAGGCGTCGATGAATTGGTAGCGATTCTGTGACACCGACACCTAATTAAAGCGGAGGAGGTTTCGTTGGTTTTTTGTAGGTAATAGTGGCTTTTTTGGCCTGTGAGACCCACATAATGTGTATGTAAGCAGATGGTGTGCGTAAATCAATTTTCCAATGCTAAAAGACAATATAAAAAATATAGGGAAATCTGTTACTGTACCGTTTCTAAAACCATTCTTATTGATTTACTAGAATTGCCCGCGGCTCCGCCCGCGTTGAGATGACCAAAAACCTAATTCTTAGGTTTTACATATTAGTATACTCTTACAATGCAGTTTTTGTGTTTTTGTATTTTTTCTCAGAAATGAGATATTTTACCGCGGTAAAAAGTAGCCTATATGTTGACCCGGATAACCAGCTATCATCATACCAAATTTCATCAAAATCTGTCCATTGGTTTTCTCGTGATGCGGTAACTGGAGGTAGGAGGGTGAAAAATACTTTACGACCTATTCTCATACCTACTAAATATATAAAAAAAAATCATCAAAATCGGAGTGCGACCACAAACGCCGTAACACGAGATATTTATAGGTAATAGGTAAGTATATTAGATTAAACTGGCTTGATGACAAGGCTTGATAAAAAGGAATTATGGGTTTGATTTTTATATTATTTACATATTTGTGATTATTAAAGAAAAGAATTATAACAATCGATTCACAATTGGCGAATATATTATCGAGTATAACTAGACGAATTCAGTAGGTACCTATTCATCTTCTTGAAGTTGGTCAAACAAAAAAAACGAACAGGCTAAATTATTTTTTTAAGTCAAGCAGAATAAATGAATTGATAAGTTCTGTCAGCGCACATGACAGACATCAGATATCACGCAGACAGACAACGTGTAACACTTAGATTGTAGCTTTTAAAAAACTTTAACCATCTTTTTAACCGATTTAAAAAATGTTTTGTGTGCATACATAATATATTTATCAGATACTAGCGCCTCACCCTCGCTTCGCTTCGGATTCGTTCCTAGACAAAAAAATCTATCCCACGAGATCCATACATTTTTCCGGGTTTACATATAGCCTTCCTCAGTTAACGGGCTATCTAATGCAGAAAGAATTTTTTAAATCGGATTAGTATTTCCTGAGATTAGCGCGTTCAACCATACAAACAAACTCTTCAGCTTTATAATATTAGTATAGATAAACCGATTAACATAATTATTTTATTAATTAATGGATTGTATCTGAAGAATAATATGTGGGACCATCCATCCAAATTTGGTTGAGTTGTTATGGATACGCTCGCGAAGATTTCATAAAAAGATAAATTGTCTTTGTATTTTTGTCCTCTATACGTTTCTAAGCCATTCACCCCTAGAGCGAAACAGGGATAACTCTCTTGTTTCAATAGAAAAATCCACTCCTTAATATAGGTAATATATTTTTAGTTAAACGCTATTATTATTCTACTAGAACAAACATACTTTGCATGAAGCTGAGATGAAAGAAACAGGTAGTTTTAAAAACCTATATTATAATTCAAGCCACGTCGTGACCTTAACCAATCAAACTAAATCAATAAGTCTACTCAGTCCTGGAATCCAGCAAGCATATTAAAGACATGCTCCGAACATGTATAATACGTGACGGCATATAAATGAATAATTTGAAATCTTGTATTTTCCGGTATAAGTAAAGATTATGATTAGTATTTATGTAGGATATAGGTTTGTAGTTAGTACCTACATATATCAATATCGTGGTAGGTGTACAAACTACACAGTGGTTCGATAGTCTTGCAGATCTGGAGGTCCTGGATTCGAGTCCCCGATGCAAAATTCACGTTTTGCTGTTAAGAAATTCTCAGTAACAGCCCGAAGTTGGGAAGTTGTCGGTATTTTAACCCCGAGTCTCGTAGAGCGCGTGTCGCATCGTTCTGCACCTTTACTCACAATTATCGTGGCGAGAAGTCGTCCTACCGGGGTACGAGAATAACAGGAATAGAGAGTGCACTTGTGCTGCGCGTACACTTGTGCACTATAATATCTCCTGGCTTCAATGAGATATGCCGCTGTGGCCGAAATTGGTTAGGCAGAGGAGTTATTAGGTTTACATGGAGGTGGCGGTATAAGTTAGACTTCTTCCATAGGGTCTGGCCTTTTATGATGGATGACAGGAAGAAGTAAAGATAGAATATAGCTTTTATTTTTCTGAGGGACACTGGCTCATAATAATGATAATAATAATAAGGAGCTGTTAGGATTTTTTTATATGTACTTCCGTTTAGTCTTTAACCCCTAAAAATGAGACTCATTTCTATAGGAATATATTGATTCGGAAAATCGAAACAAAAAGGTCCATTTGTATGAATAAATAAAAATAAAAAAATAAAAAAGGTTTTTATTTCTTGCTTACAGTCTTGTAGGTTAATTTTAGGTAATATAAAACAGTATAAAATATAAAACAATATAAAATAGATATATATTTATAATTGCAGAAACTCCTCTCAGGTAAAGGCCTCTTCCAAAGCTTGCCATTTCTCTCGATCCTGTGCTATAAGGTGCCATAAATACTTCCGGCTATTTTCTTTATGTCGTCTTCCCAGCGTGTATAAGGTGTTCCCCTAAAGCGTTTACCGGTTGGGTTAATTTTCTGTAATGATTTAGTAAAATCTTGGAAGTCGAATATAAAAATTATAACAATAAATATCTTATATTAAGATATTTTTAATATACAAAGTAGCAACAATGTCCGACGTCGTTGTTTGATTAGAGTGAAATAAGCAAGTGTGTAATTTTATTTCTGGAAATTAAATTTAAAACCAAATATTTTGTTTCAATTCCCACAATTTTTATCATTCAACAACTAAGTATCGCTTAAAAAATAAGTGGAAAATCTATTTATTTTTTGTAAATATATGATGATAAATAAGCTTATGTTAATTCAATTTGTATACAACCCTTAGTTACAAATATGGAGTATCCCTATCTTTTTATATTTTGTAATTTGGCTACAGCCTTCGAGCGGTTCTTATTAAATACTGTTTTCTGAAATTACATCTATATGGTACCAGTCATCTCAGAGTAAAATATCTGTTATATATGAAGAGACGAACAGACAGACAAAATTATAAGGCTTTTATTTTTCGCTACAAAACTGACTGCATTCATTCAACAAATCATCCTTATCTAAACTCTATTTTAATAATATAATTGACAATAATAATTTGCATGCGTTGTATATCATGGCGATACGTGCAAGTGACCTTGAGGTCAACAGTAAGGCGCACGATCAGGGGTCGCGAGTTCACTTACCAGTCAGTGCAGACACAAATAAACGATGAAAACCAAAGGTATTCTTCTCAAAATTTATAATGTTTTGTTTGAAAACTTATTTCATTTGTGATGCTTCTTGGAATCATTATGAGATAGTTATCAACATCGGATAGTTAGTATACGTAGATCTCTTTTTTAGCGTACGGTAGCTAAAATGGCGTTTTTAAAATCTGTAATTAAGATGAAGTGTGTCATGTAAATTGCTTTAAACTTAGATATTATGAAAAACTACACTCTCTAGCCCTACAACTATGTATAGCTACACAAAAAATCATGCTAATCCGTCACTGTTTCGACGCGAAAGAAGGATAAACAAACAAAGAAACAAACACGCTTTCACATTTAAGTATAATATTAGTATGGATATGGGTAACATAAATGGGAGACATGTAATTTATAACTTAGGAGTGGAAAAAAAATGAGTTCTCGTAAGTGCTGGATACTTAGGCCATCAAAACTGAGATAAATCTTTCTAAAATCGCCTTTTTATATAAACCAAAAGTAAAGTCAGTCTTTCTTTTAATGTGGAAAATGGAAATCTTAAAAAAATGACAAAATGAATTAAAGAAAAAATTATTGTGTATAAGTTTTTTAGTTGGATATATTATGTTATATGTATCTAACTAAATATGTAAATCATGTAAGACAAATGCAATATAGAACTAGCGGGCCATCCAAAATTCTGTCAGATGTACATATTCAAATACGTAAATATATACGTATTTTGTATGTACATAAATCCGTATCGATAAATTCATATGGTAAAAAACCGTTTGTTACAGAAAAAAATCATTTATTTTTGTGTATATTAGATATAGACTTTCAAGACACAATTTTATACATTTTAATATTATAAAATATGTATATGAAAGTAAATAAGTCTATCTGTTAATTTTTCACCATCGCAGAACAGATTTTGATGAATTTTGGTAAAAATATAGGTAGATTGCATCATGCGGACGGATATAAGGTACCTTTAACCCCGAGCAAGCGAAAACGCGGAAAAAAATACCCAGTTGTACACAAAATCTCGAATAAAAATATTATTATTAACAGTTCGACATTATCCATATAGCTTCTTAGTTTTCTATGAAGCAAATATTCTGGACGGACATACAAATATTTATGTTTATATTGGCATAAGCGAGTTCGTAGAATGGCTGAGATAACGTCAACAAATAAAACGATAAGAGACGTTAGACGTGAGTCGTGACTAGTCAATGCGTAACTTCTGTGTATTGCATTAATTTAATCAAATCCTTTGTTTTGAAACAGACAGACAGACAGACAGAGAAAAATAACTCTTTAACTAAAAGAGTCAAAAACTTTAAAGTCACTTTTTCAGTCACTTGTCCCCTTTAAAGAGTGGAACTTTCAACTTATGATAAGTAATAAAAAAATCACTATTGGCGAGGAAAAAATCATTCGTCCAAATCGAGTATGATCTCTTTTTTAAACTCTTATTCTTGGAATAAAAAGTACCTATATTTAACTTAGTTAAACTTTTTCCATAGCTGTTCTAGGTAGCGACCATAAGTTAATATAATTAAAACCTTCCTATGTGTACACTGAGCCTACAATGAAGTACCTAACTTTTTTACGATGTAAATATTTTTATTAGTTATTCAAGTAATTGCCTCTAATTATAATATGGTCGTGTGCTAGCATGATAGAAAACGACATCGCATTAACGTGCCAGCCAAAATCGAGCCAAATCTAAGAGGGGGACTTTTTGCCCCCAAATGATCTTAAAATTGCTTAAAGTTTTAAGAATCAACGATATATTTTATCGTTCTGAAAAGATTAAACTTTGAAATCTTATGAAATTAATGGAAATGATAGAATAATTAGCTACTATTGAATTAGAGTGCTTATTCTAGAAAGCATAGTCTCATATCTTATTCTGTGAATTATGTCGCAAACAAGGAAATCGGGTGCGTCCTTATGTATTGTATTCAGCCCTTTTTGATGTTTCACTTCTAGGCACATGTCTCCCTTCAATACGAGGGGGATTAGGCCACAGTCCCCCACGCTGGCCAAGTGCGGGTTGGCGGACTGCACATGCCTTTCGAAAACTTGTAAAGTTCTCTCAGAGATGCAGGTTTCCTCATGATGTTTTCCTTCACCGTAAGACAAGTAGTCGAAATGATTCGCACATGAAAATAACAGAGGAGCGAAACCCGAGATTTCAACATGCTTCACTCGGTTTCCCAAGCGAGTGCTTTACCACTGGGTTACCACTGCCTTATGTAACTATTAATATTTAGCCCGTAAAAGTACTATGGTTAGCAACTCACTACATGAGGCCATCTATGATGGTAGATGATAACCTATTCAGGTAATTACACCGTGGTCCAAAATAACGTTGACAAAATTAATAAAATAATATTTTAAAAATGGAATGCCTTGCGTTCTCTCTTGTTTTTGTTTATTCTTTCTTCATTCTTTGGCGCCATTTTAATATTGTTTGTTGGCTAAAAAGTTTTAAAATATATTTATTACGTTACGTCAGAGCAGCGTGGAGCCATAATTTCATTGTATGAGCGTGGAAAACGGCAGTGTGAGATAGTAAACATTCTTGGTGTTAGTCGTCAGCTAATTTCTTCAGCAATTAAACGCTATGTTGAGCTCGGCAACATTGGAGACCGTCCTGGGAGAGAACGCAAGCGGATTGTTCGAACTGCTAGGAACCAACACATTATCAAACAAAGATTAGTCCGAAATCCACATACCAAGGTGAGAAAAATGTCGCGAGATTTGGATATAAGTCGCTCCACCGTGCAGCGTATAGTGAAATATTATCTCCAATTGATACCATACAAACTCAGAAAAGCGCAATTGCTTACAGAGAAAGACAAAAAAGTTCGCCTTGAGAGATGTCGTTTGCTTAAACAACGCTCGGCTGCTTCGAATTAGAAAAATATCGTATTCTCCGACGAAAAATTGTGTTCGATAGAACAAGCCCATAATCACCCAAATGACAGGATCTGGTCTTCCACTCGTCCTGGAGCTACCGCAGTCATTCCACGTCGCCAAAACGCAAAATCAATTATGGTTTTGGGTGCAATTTGCGCCACTGGCAAAACTCCCCTCGTTTTTGTAGAAAATGGTATAAAAATTAACCAAGAAAATTACCGACGAGACATCCTTGAATCTGTGGTTATTCCTTGGAGTCAACAGCACTTTGATAACCATTCATGGATTCAATAAGACTCTGCTCCAGCTCACAGAGCTTTAAGTGTTCAACAGTGGTGCAAAAGCAATTTCCGTGATTTCATCAGCTCAAAAGAATGGCCACCCTACTCGCCTGATCTGAATCCAATGGATTACAGTTTATGGTCCATATTAGAGGCAAGGACCTGTTCTACGCCTCATAGAACTGTTGATGACCTGAAGGCTACTCTTACACGGGAGTGGGACAAAATATCTGTTGAGGAAGTGCGGAAAATTGTGGAAAATTTCACCAAGCGTTTGACTCTATGCATTCGCGCTAAAGGAGGTTATTTTAATGACAAATAGGGATTCTTGTAAAATATAAGTTGTATTTTTATAATTTATAGCATAATATCATTTAAGTTTAAAGTTAATAAAATTATTTGAAAAATCACTTGTCAACGTTATTTTGGGCCACTCTTTATTTTACAAGTCAACATTTTGAGTATTACTGTCTTTCTTGTTTTTTTTTAAATTGCAAACACACTTACATACACTTCTCATTGATATATGTATTCACTATGTACCTATCACGAATCGTGGTCAACACATCATCATCATCATCATCTTGTATTATGTATATTGTTGGTATATTAAATATAAAATAAATTTAACAAAATTGTCATGAAAATATATGTATGTACATAAAGTGAAATGCACTGGAAATAACTATTTCTCTTTTTGAAGTCTGCCAAAAATTACTGTTAAACAAAAAACAAACACACACACCCTCAGTATAATACTAAAGTAGAGATTTTATACAAACTCTGTTCCGCTATGCTTTTGGTGCGGGTTTTTCTTCTTCGATATTATATTTAGATTAATTTTAGTAAATTACATTGAAATATATGGAGCATAATATTATTGTTATATTAATAATCTTATACTTGAATTTCTTGGGAACTATGTACTAGCTCTAAACAAAAAAACCCCACAAATATATGTATATGTTTGATAATCATTTATTTTATTTGTTTGTACATTTTTTAAGCAAAATAAAACTTTAAACTCTACTCATTATGGAATACGTGTGTGATTTAAATAAAGGTAAAATATATTTTTTTATTGCCTCTGAATGAAGCCTATATAAATATTTTTGAATGTAATTTATTTTTGATTTCGAAAATAATTATTGATAAGTGCAAAAGTAGGCAAAAATAAAAATCTAGACCTGTTTTGAAATGTTGTCATAAACTATGACGTCACGCCACGCGCACCAAAATGGTTTGCTTTTAAAGAATCCGCATCTGTACGATATTTTTAATTTTTTTTATACTAAATTTTAGTTTTTTGGGGCTGGATTTTTTTAAATTATAAAACGATATAAGCTATTGCATAAATAACCACGCATATTCCCTATTATACTTATTACACAAGCACTTTTGAATCGTTAACTTCTTCATTTCCTTACGATACAGAGATTTGACATAGCAAGCTATGTAAGAATTAATTTTTATCCGTAATAAGGAAAGCCACCAATACGTAGGCTACTACGGTCCATGGTATATGTATACGATATCATTAGACTTGTATTTGTATAAGCAAGTGACAGTTCATGCCTATGCACTACTGTTTTATAATTTTTTTCAAGTGTTTGCAGTATACTGAATGAAGCTTAGCGAAACCTTTGAAGTCAGAATGATATTAATTATTTTATGATATACTAGCATTGCCCGCGGCTCCGCCCGCGTTCAGATGACCAAAAACTAAATTCTTAGGTTTTATATATTAGTATACTCTTACATTGCGGTTTTTGTATTTTTTCTCAGAAATTAGACATTTTCCCGCGGTAAAATCATCAAAAACCCTCCAGTGGTTTTTCTGTGATGCGGTAACTGAGAGACAGACAAACAGACAGAGAAAAATTCTAAAAACTATAGATTCGTCATCTATATCGATAATAATGTTTATTTCAATAAGACTTTCCAAAAAATATTTAAAGTACAGATTCGGCTTAGTTACAATTTTATTATATGTATAGATTCAACAAAAAAAATTATATAAAATTTTGATAATTAGGTCTATATTTTTATTGCTTTTTGTAATGCAATTCTGTACAATTATCACCTTTATCTTGATTTTTGCGCAACAGCAGAAATGATATTATAAAATAATCAATTATAATACCAGTAGTGAGTTCTTTTCTAGATAAACAGAAGCAAATCTATGTCAGTTTCCTATACTCCATATAAAAATCATAACTTGACGACACGCTTAGCTAAGTTTGTTGTGACCCTACTTGCTATGCCAGCGGTCGCGGGTATGAATCCCGCTGGGGGCATTCATTTGTGTGATGAGCACGAATGTTTGTACTCCAGTCATGGGTGTTTATATTTATAATATGTGTGTATTTAAAGTTATATATGTGTAGTGTATCAACTATCTGGTATCCATAACACAAGCCTCGAAGCTTATCATAGAACTAGATGGTGCTGTGTATTAATGTCCCAACATATTTATTTATTAATATTTAAAACAGGCATCACGCTATATTCATTAGAAGCGAAGCAATAATTATGTAAAAATTAACTACATGAGCGGAGCTGCAGGCAAAAACTAGTATCAATCCAAGTAGTATAGAAATATAAATCCAAGTAAGATTTAAATTTCAACACATAATCAAATCAAGAAATCCATTTGTTTTAACTTTCAAAAGCATCGAGTATAAAAAGAATTTATTAAAGCTCTACATACTGTAAGGCATCTTATTCGTCCTGCAGCATCTTGCTTAAGATGCAGACTGGTAGGGATATTGTAGAATCAAATAAAAACAGAAGTGCCATGGTAATAAATTCAAAGTTTTAATTTTTTAAGTTTATATAATTTTGTATAAGTACCTATATTGTGTTGACTGTTGTAGGTCCTGATTTTACAACGAATCGCTCTGTTTCTACATGTAATCAGATTAGTGTTTTTTTTCTCCTTTCTTACCGGTCATTTTATACATAACGTGCGTTCTTCGTTCTACGCGACATTGGCGAAGTAAATTGAGCTTAAAGGCACTCCTAGAAGTCACGAAACTAAGTAATTGAATTGAATAATATTCTTAGATTTCTATTAAATAAATTGGATTACTTACTGTTATAAATGCAAAAGTTTGTATGTATGTGTGAATGTATTTGACATTTGTTACTCCTATAGCGAAAACGGCGAAAAAAATTGTACACAGAGTATAATCTGAAGTTGCACATAGGCCTCTGTTACCTAGACACACACCCGGGTAGTTGTTGGTAGTTGTGGTTGTTGTGGTTGGAATAAAAAGAAAAAAAAATTGAACCGTACACGTTTAATTAAGTTCATGAAATAATAACAGGAAATATGGCTTTCATTAAATTATAAGTGGATAAGGATAAATTTATAGTTAATAATTATAATAGTTAACTCATTAAAACTATACTTCCTCTTAACTTTGACCTTAGCTTCCTGTGTAACTGACAAATGTAGTTCATTTTAATGGTTAGTGTGGAATAGATAAACTATATAATATATAGCATAGCCTTAGCCATAGCCTTTCTCAACAATAAACTGGCTATCTAATGCAAAAAGAATTTTTCAAATCGGATTAGTAGTTCCTGAGATTAGCGCGTTCAAACAATTATTCCATATTATTAAATTTGCCTCTTTATAATATTAGTTTAAATAATATTTTATAGTTCTAATTTCTTAACAAAGTCTCATTGAAATCGGTATTTTTTTTTAGGATTACCTCAAACAAACAAATGAAAAGACAAAAATTATATATTTACTGATACATATATAGTATATACATATAATACAACTATAATTTCCAAAAAAACGGACATGTCTACTTTATTAAATGTATATACGCATCTACCAGATAATCTTTGTAAAGACAGAGATGGCAGTTGCAGACGGCGACCGAAATAGATCGCGGCGTGTACGCACTCGCATCGCACTCCTGCGCAGAGTTAGAGACCCACAATATTTATATGCCTTCAGTCCTAACTTATATCGTGAACTTGAGTGAAATGTGGTGATAACTGATAAAATTTGTGCTTTTTCTGGATCATTCAATTTTTGTGATCATGTGGTACATTGTTTTGTTATTGTTTGGTCTCCCTGTTTATGCAGATGGTAAGTTTTATTATTATATATGTACATATATTGCTCTATCTAATTAGATAATAGAGACGTACAGAAAACCCCTTACTTCCGTATCCTGTTTACATCTTATTAAATAATTTAAAGTACGGACTTGTGACTATATTGAAAGATACTAGCAAAATTAAAACGAAAAGAAAATATATTTTTTATTTAAATATAGCCTATAATTTTTTTGTGGTAAAGTTAAGAGTTTTCATTGGATCAACTTAACATTTTGAGTTTGTTAGAGTCTTACAACTAAATTGTATCTACAATGACTGCATGAGTACAAGCAAACCCTTCTAATGGGAAATAAACTTCTATAAAAGATAATTTATAATAGCAAAAGTACAAAAAAAAAACACTGAGAAAATGCAGCGTTATAAAATTCAATTCAGTTCATTTCAGTTTATTTTTGATATTGATAACTAAAGTAATATTATATTATTTCTATTAGACCTAAGCTACACACCCTCGCTCCGCTCGAGTTCATCCCTAGGAATGTTTTAACGGTTAATATAGATTTCTCTTTCCCTTAGTTAAAAGTATCTTATATGTTGACCCGGGTAACTAGCTATCATCATACGAAATTTCATCAAAATCGCTCTAGTGGTTTTCTCGTGATGCGTTCCGAGACAAACAAACAGACAAAAATTCTTAAAACTATAAATTCAGTTCCTGTATCGATAATAATGTCTATTTCAAGATAATAAATATAAGATTTTCCAAAAAATATATAATGTACAGATTCGGCTTAGTTACAATTTTATTATAGGTATGTATAGATTTTGAATATCTTTCATTTTGAATAACTTTTTAATGAGTAGATAGATTGATGATGACTATTTCAATAAGATTTTCCAAAAAAATATTTAATGTACGATATGTATAATGTAAGATAGTTTATTTCTAATATATCTAATGCTACTTTTCTTTTTCGGACCAATTTTAAAAAAGGAGAATGTATTCAATTCTGGTAGGTACGAGTATATATATATGTCAATTTGTGTACATATAATATGCGAAGTCTTTTCCAAGTACGTACCGATTTTCATAGTTTTATTGAATAGCGAGAAAGGTTAAACCTTGAAATGCAATTTTTTATTAGTGGTCAACTTGACTGAAGCCGCGGGCGAAATTTAGTATTAAGTACAATTTTAACCGACTTCCAAAAAGGAGGAGATTCTGTGTTCATATGTATGTCTTTTTTTAAATAATACTTAACAAAAAATAAAGGTTACATTTTATTAGGATTCAGGATATTTTAACTTATAATATTATACTCTATCTAAAAACATTGTTTTATTGATTAAAGGGGGTTATTATTTCACTTGTAAAGAATCATAAACCCATGTATCGTAGAATATTTTATTGACAATTAAATTAATTAATACCAACATTTATGATTAACATTTAGACATTATATATTCTTACAAAATTATAATCTTTACATAGTATAAAATGAAGTCGCTTCCGCTGTCTGTTCGCTTAGATCTTTTAAATTACTCAACGGATTTTAATGCAGTTTTCAGCAATAGATAAAGTGATTCAAGAAGAAGGTTTATATGTATAATACATGCATATTATAGCACAGAAAATCCGAGAAAATCAAAGATTTGTACTTCGTACTTACCGTTAAAACGTACCTAGGGACGAACCCGAACGAAGCGAGGGTGAGTCGCTAGTTAGCAATATTTCCTTTTAAATAGCCGGCATAATGTCATGTAATTTAACCTAACGAGAAATTAATGTTTACGAGTATTACTCGGAACAAATGATGACCAAATCACAAAAAAACTCTGTTTCTTGAAAAAATACAGAGTTAAAATAAATTAAAGTATATTTGAATACTGCATTTGTTCTTATAAAATTGCATTTGTTCTTATAAAATCTTATCTCATTGCATTTGTTCTTATAAAATCTTACCTCATTATCAAAATCGATTTAGTAGTTTAAGCAATAAGATGAAAAAGTAAATACATACACACATATAGACTGGCTTTTCAAAACACAAAATACCTTTTGGTTTCGCCGTAGTCGGGTAAAAAACGAAAAGGCAGGTGGAATACCGCGTATTCTGCCTCGAGCGATTAGAACATCTACTTTAATATTCAATAACTTGTTTTAAACGTCCAGGAATTCACATTATTTTATATCTATACGAGATTTAATCAAGGGAACGATGAAATATTAAAGACAAAATCACTGTGTTAGGCTTACTTCATAATCTACATATACGAGTAAATAGGCAAAGACAAACCAGTTCAGTACTTAGAAACCTTTGTTTGTCAACCGATTTTCTTTTTTTTTTGTTTAGTAGCTATTGATGAGCTTTAGTGTTATCTATACTTCTATACTAATAATAATTATAAAGAGGTAAAGTTTGTGAGTTTGTGACGTTGTAGGGGGTAATCTCTAGATCTACTGAACCGATTACCTTTCCACGATTAAATAGCTGAACTGATTTCGATAAAATTTAGCGAGGACATAGACTGCATGCTGGGGTTGGACATAAGCTATCTTTCATCCCCGCCTTAGTAACCAGGTGAGTGAAGCCGCGGGCAAAAACTGGTATAATAAAAGTATGGAACCGTCGCCGTTCTATTTCAATGTTTATTTAGTGATAATTGTGAATAGTGATAAGAATGGTTTAGATTCAGCTTTGTTACGCAGATTACGGACTTTTTGTTATATTTCCTTAGTATTATGTCTCTAATAAAATATTATTAACGTCCCACTGCTGGGCACGGACCTCCATTCAATAGTCCACAACGCTGGCCAAGTGCGTTTTGGCGGACTTTACAATGTCTTTCGAAAAGTTGCTAGGTTTTTTCGGACACGTAGGTTTCCTGCAGACGTTTTCCTTCATCGCAAGACAAATGGTAATCATGTTGGAAGTGATTCACATATGAAAATATCAGAGGTGCGAAGTGAGACTCAGGATTTGAACTCGCTTCATTCGGTTTTTATCACTGCTTTAATATATATCTATGTTACTATGTATTTCTTACTATTTTGTCCTACGGCTTCATTCATATATGTGTAGGTTTTAAAAGGTCAAGAGCAAGTCGAATTCATGCTACATAAAAAACCGTATACCTACTGGACTTTATATTGAATAGCGCGTTCCCGACTCGCACTTGGTCAGTTTATATTGTTTGTGGTTTTATTTTAGCGTTTGAGCTATTAGTATAGATCTCTCAGAGATGAAACATTTCTGCAGTAAAAAGTATCCTATATGTTGACCCGGATAACCAGCTATCATCATACCGAATTTCATCAAAATCTGTCCAGCGGGTTTCTCGTGATGCAAAAATTCTAAGAACTATAGACTCGGCTTCTATATCGATAATAAGTTTCTATAAGATTTTCCAAAAAATATTTTCCAGTTAGAATTTTATATGTTTATCTATATCTACATATGTATGTGTTATGAAGTAAATTATTTGTACTTTTAAAAAAAATCATTAATTAATATTTGAATTACTCTTTAATGTTATTTAACGCTAAAAATGTTTTATGACGATTCGGAGGCTTTAGTTTAAAAATTACTGGGGATAAAAAGATTATTTTTGTTCGAAACTGTTATATAATTTCACAGATGGAGTTATGACCGAGACTACAAAACATAAGTTTCTACCGTAGCCATGTTTGCTGTAAAGAATTCGAAACGTCGGGAATAAAATATCTATATATAAATAGGCGGAGACAAAATAGTTAGGTGCCTTTTTCTCCTGTGTTTGTCAACCGATTTTCTTTAATTTGAAATTTTTTGAAAAAGTTTTTTGTTTTTGGTAATATAGATAAGTTATTTCTATTCATATTTTCAATCAAAAGTCGAATTTAGGTCACTTAGAACTAAGAACTTTGTAGTCTAGTCAAAATAAACCGCGAAAAAATCAGAAAAGATACGTTTAATTAAGGCTGTTGCTATTCGCACTTAAAATAAGCACGAATAAAAAAATCATTTAATAGGAAGAATAATAAATGAAGGAGTCTGATGCTATACGTCCGATAATAATCGGATAATTAAAAAATATATTATTCGTCCGAATATTGTCGGTTTGTACGAATATTTACCATTTTTTTGTTTTCCAATGTAAAAATATGATTTTTAGGTGCAGGAGTTTCTGTATGCAAAAATAAATAACCTTAACCTACCGAGCAGAGCCAAGCTACTTATTCTACTTACTTATTTATTAGTTTATTCGTTCTTCCTTATAATTCATATATGTATTTTATAAAGGACGAATAATTATTTTTTTTTCGTCCTATTAAAGGGCGAATAGACTAGAATTTAAGAAAATAGGTGCGTGTTAACAGGCTTCTTCTGGGCAAACTTGCTAGATCGTAGATCGCCTTCGAGCTAAGATGAAGGTCAAGAGTGAGCCCATTTCTAATAAAAAAAAAAATCAGCTCAATTTAGTCCAATTTTGTCCAATTTTGCATATCCATGAGGATAATCCATACCAACGAGTTATTAATAAGGCAGATAATATGTTATTTGCGTCGTAAATCAACGTCGCGTTAATGGGAACTCGGTAATGGGAACAATATTCTGGGTCAAATGCTTTTAATATCTTTTATAGTGTTTTGTATCCTTGTGTTAATCATAATATTAAGTTTTTATTTACATATTATGTAGAATTACATAAAAGTCAATTTGTATATAGTATGGCGGCACATTGTATATAGTATGGCGGAGGTCGTGGGTTCAAAGGGAAATCAATGGATTCAAATGGAAACAAAAAACGGGTAATAGATAAATTATAGTTAGATAGGTTCTCTCTGCACTAAATGAAAAAATATGAAGATATCGCTAAGAGGAATTTATAATATTTAATTAAAAGTAAGTACTTAAATCAAAATTTAAGAAATGTAAAGGTTTATAAATGCAGTTGTTATTTTTTCACGCTGTAACAACTCAATATATTTTGAATAATGAAATTCAGAATATATTCTACATATGTATAAGCTACTTTGTATTGACCTACTACGGGATATAGTCATATTACGTCATCACATCAAAGACTAATCTTAATATAATAGCTTATAAAAGATGTGACCCTACAATATCAAGATACTTTAAAAATTGTATTATATCTATACATATAATAAAATTGTAACTAAGCCGAATCTGTACATGAAACATTTTTTTTGGAAAATCTTACTGAAACCATTATTAACGATACAGATGACTACTCAAACATTATTATCGATACAGATGCCGAATCTATAGTTTTTAGAATTTTTGTCTGTCTGTCTGTCTGTCTGTCTGTCTGTCTGTTACCGCATCATAGAAAACCACTGGAGGGATTTTGATGAAATTTAGTATGGTGATAGCTAGTTATCTGGGTTAACATATAGGATACTTTTTACCGCGGGAAAATATCTCATTTCTGAGAAAAATGACAAAAACTGGATTGTAAGAGTATACTAATATGCTAAACCTAAAAAATTGGATTTTGGTCATCTGAACGCGGGCGAAGCCGCGGGCAATGCTAGTTCTAAATAAAACAATTTTTTCGGATTTTTTCGCAGATTTATTTTGATTTCTGGTTTCCGATGTTTCGAATGGTTTACAGCAATCATGGTTACGGGAGAGACTAAGGTGTTAGATGTCTCAAAGGTATATAGTTGTTACAGACAGCCTACCCACAAATAAGTAAAAATCCGAAAACATAGTTTTTTTTAAATGTCAAATATTCGCATGATGTACCTATAAAGTACCTATTAAAGCATAAAGAATTAATAATTGTAATATAATGACTTTAATTGTAGAAACATTGTATGTAATTCATTGGAATTATATATAACTTCTAGTTTCCTATTCTTCAATGTTTGTATGATCACATATCATCTAACCCTCCAAATCACATAAACAAATACCTTTCCTGAATAATTTTCCATAGTACTTAACTCTAATTGTATCAAATTTTGCCTTGAAACTGAGTAAACTTTTCGTACAAGACAATTTTAGAAGATGACCTAACTTAGACATGAATGTTCTTGCAAAATTTTGCAACGCTTGTAAAGCAAAATTCTTTTAACCCTGAATATACAGTTACTTGTTTAACTGACGCTAATTGAAATCACTCGAAAGATATCCGCATCGATAAATATTGGCAAATGCAGCTTAAAATTTTGAGTACTCTCTTTTAGCTTATATTAAAAGCCCATAAGGGCTTAAAAATATGAACTGCTAATGTTTGCTCGCGGTTCCGCTCACATATGCTTATATTTAAAAAGGTCTAGAACAAGTCGAAATCTTAACGTAATGTGAAGTATTTATCAATAAATCTGCTATATATCGATTAACGCAACCTGACTCATTATTTCCATTATTTTAGATATTTTCGAGTTTAAACGAATTCAGTAAAGGAAGGAGAATTTCAATTTGTTATGTGTATATGTTACTCCATATGCCTGCCATCTTGAACTTGGCCAGCTTGGTGGACTATGATCAGGTCATAGTCCAACAAGCTCGCCAAGTGTGCCTCTCATATTGAAATTAGGACGAGGACGGTATAAATGGCTGAATACATGTTACTCCATATTTATATTGGCCAATTGTATACCAACATTCATGATTCCTTTTGAAGGAATCAAAACGAATTGAAAAATGAAAAGGAAAAATTGGAAGGAAAAGGAAGAAAAATCCAATTTGTTTTTCAGTTAAAAGTATTTATATACTAGCGATTTAGCTCACTCGCTTTGCTCGGATATGCTTTGAGCAATTTAATACAAAAACATCAAAAGATTTTGACAAATGATCAGGGTTATGTTTATGCAAATTCAATTACGAAAACTATAAGTAGCCTACGTTTTGTTATTATACAAGTTACTAAATTTCATCCAAATCTGTCCAGCCGTTTAAATGAGCCATACACGCACATACTGACAAATTACTCGTAAACATATACACATGCAAAGTTTCCCATTAATAATATTATTGTGATTTCACTTATATTTCTGTCGTGCGTTCATTTTATTTTACATACGAGTATGCACTTGCTATTTATTATCTGCGGTTTCTTATTTTGTACGTATTCTAATTAGTTCACGGTCAGTATGAATGATCTCCCTTTAAATATATGCATTACATTGTATGGAAAACTCTATGTGGTATTCGATTGTTTGTCTGGACTTGAATAATTGAAGAAAAAAGTTTTTAATCCAGACTATAATTTGTTAACTTATAATTTAAATTAGCTTAGTTTAGTTGCTACCAAGAATTATTTTAAGAACAATGTTATTTTACAATTGTTGAAGATTAGAAAGCTAAATAAATAAAAATTATTATTTTTTAAAAACAAGCTTTGTATCATATACATTGAGTAATGTGATAAATGGGTTTGTTTTAATTTAACGTTTATTTTTCTACTTTTTTGGTATTTATTAGTATTCTTCTCAGCAAACCCTTTCATATAATATCCATATCATGGGTGGCGCAAAAAAAAAAACAAAGTCCGCCATGTTGGATTTATAATGACGTCACTTATCTAACCATGCATTGTCGTCCAAACTAAATATCTATGCAAAATTTGAGCTCAATCGGTTGAGGATAACTGCTTTAAAATTCTGTTGCAAGATTTGACCCGAACAAACATTCATACAAACATTGCAAGTTAAATAAAAGCCTGTAAAAATATATGGGAATGATATACTATTATGATTTTATGATATGACGATTTTTGTTATTTCAATGCAATTTTGAAAATGGCTATTTTTTAACGATAGTATTTTTAGCCGACTTTCAAAAAGGGGGAAATTCTCAATTCGTCGGAATCTTTTTTTTTACTCGAAGACGCCTGAACTGATTTGGATTTTTTTTTGTTTCAAAGAGCAGCTAATAGCCAAAAGCCTGCAATATTTTGAGATATGAATATCTAATAGGTAAATATGTATTTTACGTGTCGAAATATGTTAGATTTGCTTTGCATCGGCTGGCACCGACTTCGAAAATATATGATTAGGTATCTACTCTAAATGAAAATCTCCGTTTAGTTATTTTTTTCATTTTATTGCCTCGAAGTCGGTTTTTACTTTTTCTAAAAAAGTTTTTATGTCTAAGCTACAACTATTTTGTAGTGTGTGTGTATTTTTGGCAATAATTTTGAAAACTACTTTTCAAAATTTTTGCAAAAAATCATTTAAAGATAAGCCTTTTACAAATTACCGATCTGCTTTTTCTTTCCTATAAAATACCGCGGCTTCGCTCACGTTGTCTATTAATAAAAAGTAACAAAAAAATGTAAGTAAAATTTATTTTTTTACTTAGAGATTGCAAATGATGGCCTTTTTATAAAGATTTTTTCAATCAATATAATATTTTTAGTGATTTACTCTCACTTGAATACTTATATTTGAATTATACTATTTTTTTACTGATTAGAATAATTTAGTATCCTAATTCTAATCGTACATAGATTAGTAGTATCTAAACCTAATTCTAGATCCTAAACCTACATACATATTATAATTCGAACTTTTTCTAACTTTTTATTGGAATAATAGAATGACTCTAAGTTTCCGACTGTTATGTGTACTTCGTCAATGTCGAACGGTAGAAATAACACAAAATGTTTATACAAAGAATCTGTTACGCCTGTCTTCTTTATCGTAGACGCCTTTTATTTATTTCGTCTCCTTTGTCCATATAAATACTTTACACCAATGCTAATTCGCACTCATTTGTATAACAACTCGTATAAAAGGCAGTGGTAGCCCAGTAACTAGTAACGCGATCGCTTGGGAGTATGAAGCGGGTTCAAATCCCGTGTCTCGCACGTCTGATAGTTTTCATGTGCGAATCATTTCTAGCATGCCATCTACTTTGCCTTACGGTGAAGGAAAACATCGTGAGGAAACCCGCTTGTATAAACCTAGAAAGTAAACCAGAAAGTAAACCTAGAAAGTTTTCGAAAGACATGTGAAGTGGACTAAGGTTTCTGATCCCCCTCGTATTATAGGGAGGTCTGTGCCCAGCAGTGGGACGTTAAAAAGGGCTTAATACAATACTTACTTGTATATATTTTTACTTCCTTTATACTAGTAAAAGTTATGGTAAAAAATATAAATAACGGTCCTCAATCTCTTCTTCTCCCTGCCCATTTCTTAATCACTTGGGGTCGGCGCAGTACATCTTCTGTACTGCTGAAAAGATTTAGCAAAAGTTTTACGACCGGCCGCCTGCCTGACGTCAACCCTCCTTGGGAATGCTATTGTCTCTCTTTGTCAAAAAACGGTCCTCAATAAAGGGGTATATTTTTTTATGTTACTGGTTGTTCTACAGTTTAATAACATTACTATTATAGATGTTGCAGTCAGAATTATTTCGTGGTCAATATAAGTTTCTACTGTCATGTCGCTCAAAACTCTTAAAAAGTTAAGGAGGCAAGTATTGAGGATTGAAAAAACGGCAAAGAATTATGTTAATATTATGAACTATCAAGGATTTTTTTAATATCTGAGGCAAGGTTATGTTAGATTAGCCATTTTTTATAATATAAAAGTTATTTGGACTAACACTCTTGGTCATTATCAGTCAAAAGTGATATATACCAATATTTTATAGTCAAAACTAGTTTTGACTTTTGACAAACCTCTTGATTCAATAATATTTTTGGCTGTCAAAAGTAGATATGACTAGAAAAGAGTTTTGACTGACATAGACGTATTAAATGAAAAATAATAATAAAATAAAAACTTTTTAACAAAAAAATAAAAACCGACTTCAAACAAAAGCACTAAAAATTAAAAAATAACTGATTGGTAGTTTTCATTTACTATACATACCTAATCAAATATTTTCGAAGTCGGTGTGCTTTGCTTTGTATGGGCTGGCACCGATTTCGAAAATATTTGATTAGGTATGTATTTAATAGGTAGGCTTTAATTACTTAGCCAAAGCACACCGACTTCGAAAATATTTGATTAGGTATGTATAGTAAATGAAAACTACCAATCAGTTATTTTTTAATTTTTAGTGCTTTTGTTTGAAGTCGGTTTTTATTTTTTTGTTAAAAAGTTTTTATTTTTCCCTTTTTAGTGTAGACAGTAGTAGCAAAGTAAGGATTCTAACGTGTTAGGCTTGTCAAATCAAACAAAATAAGCCCAAACTCAAAGTATCTACTATTAGCCGTTGAAGACTTCCACCTATCCACCTTCTTTCTGGCCTTGCCATCAGATCAGGTCAACAACACCGAACCACTGTACTATCAACGGAAATAGAAATACTTGCAAAGTTTCAAGTCAATATGACAATTAGAAGTATGTTAAATTCATCATTAGTTGTTTTTCCACCCTTAGGGGTGGTATTTTTTTTGAAATTTAAATGGGACCAATCTGGAAGTATACCCTTTCAAACAAAACAAAAATTGTCCAAATCGGTTAATAAATAACGGAGTTCTGAGGTAACAAACATAAAAAAAAAACATACAGTCGAATTGAGAACCTCCTCCTTTTTGAAGTCGGTTGAAAATATGATGTAACACTGTATTATCTTAAATGTCTCATCAAAATTAAACGATCGTAGCCAACAATATAAAAATATATATAACTAGCCAAGTGAAGTAATGGCATCATGCGAGTTTATATTTAATAAATCACATTCTTGATAATAACTTTCATACGCTCACATCTGCTGTACCCAGTAGCACACCTGTCGTCCCGCCGCGCGGTCAACTCAAAGGGATTTATCACTTGTTGACCAACTGATTTATTGATTATTTTATTTTGTTATATAAATTCAACAAACAAATCTATAAACAATGTCTTTGCTTTCGCATTAATAAATAGTCTATACTAATACATACATACCTCTATATAACTGAGCAGTTTTTTTTATACGCGCTAATCTCTGGACCTACTGGTCCGATATAAAAAATCTTTTTGCGTTTGATAGCCTTATTATTAAGACATCTATAGGTTTCTTACATCACTCTAATTAACATCAATTTACGTGTCTTTAACTTAAAACGACGATTCGACACAGCCGTAACGAAAGTACTACTTTGTGGGAAACCCATACACCGAAGAATCAGGCATTTAATTGTATCTACTCAGCCCTTTTTAACGCGTCCCTTCAATACGAAGGAGTTCAAGTTCGGGTTATCGGACTTGCTAGGTTCTCTCAGACATGCAGGTTTCCTCATGATATTTTGCTTCACCGTAAAATAAGAAGTAGTCACGTTGGAAATACTCAGCTCATAAAAAAATCATGTATTATATATTATATAATATATTATTATTATATATTAATATATGTATTTGAACCCGTTTCACTCGGTTTTTCAAGCGAGCGCGTCACCACTAGGCTACCACTGCCTTAAATAGTAGATGATGGTACTGTTGTATTGTATGTATTGATTTATAAAAGGATAGCAATTTTAAAAAAGGGCACAATACAATAACTCAATTTTTAACGCAGGTCTTGCCTTGGCCTTTTGTATTTACAAGGAGAGGTCAAACACATAAATATAATTACAACTTATACGATTATCTAAATGTATGTTGGATCATCATAATTAAAGTTAATGAATGAGCTACTGGGCATTGCCTCTTTTTAAAGACAAATTCTTGCACGCGGGTTCGCTCGTTCTATTATATCTTATATTCAGTTCGCTCTATTAATCTCAGAAACTGGTGCTGATACCTTATATTGACGGTCAAACAACATGTCACTCTTTATCCCGGAATAATGAACGGTTCCCGTGGGAAAGATCTGTTTGTGCTTTTCTAGAGGTGAGCTCGAGCGAAGAGTGGGTGAGCCGCTAGTCCTTAATAAAGTTTTTCCTTCGGAGTCTCAGGTTGAGATGAAAGTTTTGGATTTTTTGTTAAATGTGCAATTCTCAGTTACACTTTATTTTTTCATACTCTCGCAAAAAAATTAAAGAAGATTTTAAATTGTAGAAAATCCGAAATATAGAAGGTTTTATAAATTTTCTTATTTTTTATACAGATAATAAAATTTTACATAGCTTACACGATGTTAATAGTAGGCAATATCCTGAATAAATTGGAGTACTGAGTAGCGCTAATTATTATTGCTTATAATAATAGCTTCTTCTTCTTCATCCACGATTAAACTATCTCACTCATACTCGTTCGTATTTATAATACCCAATGTGTCTCTGTCCATTTCGTAAAATGAATAAGCTGGAAATAAAATGCAGTGCGTAGAGCGTATCTCGCTTTCATTTTTTAATATTCCGGACTAATTAATAAAAACTTGTTCATTTTGTTTTCAATTAAACGATTATTTACACAATCAACGAGTATCAATAAAATCGGCTCAGCAATTTAATAGCGATGCCGGATTAAAAAGATCATCTCGCTTATTATTACAGATAATAGCATTTTTAACTAAAGATTTTCAATTAAAAGGACTTTAAAATAACTTTTAATGTTATTATGAATGGATTTTTCAAGAAATCTATATAGAACCAACACTGATTTATAACTTTTTTTTTATATATTATGTACCTATAGTCAAAAAAATAATCAGGAAAATCAGTTGACGAAGAAGATATAGCCAAAAAAATTTCATTTACCGAATCGGTCAAAATGCAATATGAATATTAGACTTTTTTCAAAGTTAACATTATAATTAATGACAACTGAAATAGGATTTGAAGCCGAAACTGAAACCGAAAGAGAAACTTCGGTCTCAGTCTCAAGTTTCAGCCGTAATTGAAACCGAAACTTCTATCGGTCACTAATTATAACACATCCTTTTTATTCGAAGTTTTTTAATTAATTGTTTTTTTTTAAATTCAGGCAGCCTTATGGATCAAATGTCAGAAACGATGCAACTTTGCTGTAATCAAGGAACAGCTTTCGCTCGCAATCACACGTCTGATGATTGTTCTTCATCAGTGCCTCCTGATGTGCCTTCAACCTTTGCCTCCATGTGCGTCTTCGCAATGGACCAATGCTGCAAAGAGTTCGTTAAGTGAGTATTGACATTTATATTATCACTTTTATTTTGTCAGTGGTCTAAATTCTCTCCACAGCCTTAAATAATTATTTCGTTTCTATCAAATTAGAAGTCATTTAAAAAAATGGAACAAATTTTTAACGAAAAATTTGTTCTTCAGGGATGAACTAATATAAATTTTAAGAAAAAGAAAAAAAAAGTGTGAATGTACACTGTACTTCAGTAAGCACGTAAGAAATTATGCTTCTTTGTTTTCTTTAGAGTATTTAAATAAAAGCTTGTTTGTTATTATTTATTACTTTTTTCTTTTTTTTTAGTTTTTTACTCTATATGATGGTAATACGAGTAATTACTTAAAATTATATTTGTTTGTTTGAATATTATGATTCATACAAAATAATTTTCATTTAGTAAGCATATGTGTGAAAGACAACTTTACTTTGGATTTATGACTATAAGACTTAGATTGCTTTCCCATATAAACTTTCATCCCCATTTTCATCAATTTAAGGGATGATTTCCGAGATAAAAACTATCCTATGTCCTTCCCAGGGTCTCAAACTATCTTCTTACCGAATTTCATATACATCGGTTTAGTAGATCCAGAGATTACCCCCTACAACGCCACAAACTCACAAACTTATAATATTAGTATAGATTTCAAAAACAACATTAAATAGGTATTAATAATATGTAAGTTTATAGCGGTTTAGTTAGAAAATTGCTTTAAATAGTACGAACGTGAGAAAATGCTATTAGTAATTGTTTTACATTTAGAACAGAAGCATATGATGTATGTGGAATAACAGGATATTAGCGAATTATTTTCTTACTAGCTACTTATCCTCGCTTTTATCGAGTGCATCTCTAGATGCCTTTTGTATTTTGTAACTAGACGTATTTAGTAAAGACTTACACACAAACACCCAAACACACTCGCGCGTACACGTGCAACGCGTACTCACACACTCACACATTTACATACACGCATACGTACACGCTTAAACTCACCCTTACACACTCACACACGCACGCAAGCACGCAGACACATACTTTTTTATAAAATTTCTATCTCTAATCTTAGACATATAAGTGACTCACTTTCAAAAGCCAAGAAATTAATCACACAGAAACAAATTGTTATGTAATCTAACTTACTGTTTGCTAGAAATAATTTTATTCTGCCAATTACCGAACTTCTAAGAAATATTCGTTAATTAAAATTAACTTTAACCAATGTTTAATTTTGTTCAATTAAATATCATTTCCCATGAGAGTATATTTTATAAAAAGAATAGGTGATACAGTGCAACCTCGATATAACAAATCGGACGGGAACAAGTAAATATTCGTTGTATCAAGTAATTCGTTAAACTGAGGTTTGTTATGTTGAGGTTAGACTGGTCTAAAATTTGTTATAAAAAGGTAAAAAAAATAGTTTTATTCATCTCAACATTACGTAGGTACTCATCTTGTTGTGGCGAACAACTTCTACTAATAAATGATAATACATTTTTATAAAATTACTGTATGTATTTTCTATTTAAAACAATTAGGTAGGTAACAAAAATTTTCCCTTATATTGTCGGGCTCTGGCTGGGCCATATGTGTAGAGTTTGTGCGGAGAGTAAATGATAACTTCGTATACTGAGTATATGATGTATATTAAGCAAAAACAACTAATATAAAGAGTTTAATCTTAGGTATTTGGTATAAGGCGTAATGTGGGACGTAGTCACTACAATATTAATAATCAAAATTAAATGCAGTAAAATCCGTAAAAGTAGGTACATATCTAGGTGGGTACATTCATTATGTAGGTAATTTTTAATGTTAATTTCGGATAATTTAAGGTTAATGCGAACGTTATATAACTGAACGTTTTGGGTTGACAAAATTCGTTAATTATAGGTATTTACACTGTTTCTTGATAGTTGAAAATTCGTTATAAAGAGGTTGTTCGCAAAATTTTTTCGCAATGTAAAGGTATATTTTACATTGACCCTTATGGACAATTCAAGGGGATTACGAAAAGTTTGGTAAATCGAGAAAATCATTATATTGAGGTACATTATATTAAGGTTGCACTGTATTTCATTTTTTGTTTCAGAAAAAAAGCTGATTGCGAATATGGGATTGAAATAGCGACGAGTGCAAAAACTTGTGCTTCAACGAAAGAATCTGTAAAGGTAAAAAAAACTTTACAAAATAAATGTATAAGTATTAATAAACACTGTTTTATATTTGGCATATTATTAACGTTTGCTAGCGGCTAAAGCCTAGAGGTCGTAGCGCTATGTTTATTTAACATGTACGGTTATGTACATATTCAGCCCTTTTTAACGTCCCACGGTTGGGCACGGGCCTCCCTTCAATACGAGGGGGATCAGGCCATAGTCCACCACGCTGGCCAAGTGCGGGTTGGCAGACTTCATACGTCTTTCGTAAACTTGCTAGGTTCTCCTAGACATGCAGGTTTCCTCACGATGTTTTCCTTCACCGTAAGGCAAGTGGTAATCATGTTAGAAATGATTCGCATATGAAAATATCAGAGGTGCGATACTCGGGATTTGAACCCGGTTCACTCGGTTTCCCAAACGAGCGCGTAACCACTGCCTACTCTTAGTTATGTAATTAAGTATAATATATGTAGACTTAAAATAATATCATAATATAAGAAAAACGCAACTTATATTCTAACTAGCGCTCACCCTTGCTTCGCCCTTTTTTTTTTAAGCTTTGGGAAATGCATTTACGCACGAAGTGTGGAACTCACCGGCGAAGCCAGTACTACCCACTAAAACCCAACAAAACCTTCCCCCGTCTTAATGGGGCGTCGCAGGATCGCTTACGCATTCAACTACGACGCCCCGACAGCAGGTCTGCCGAAGCAGACCACAACAACCATGGGGTTGCTCCACAGTCCACTCTGCTATCAGAGAAGTACCAGGAGCAACCTGCATGGTACACCGCCCTCCGAAGAGAGCCGCCTCCCACCGCCCACCGAAGTGGGCCACCTCCCTGTGCGTTTCTTGGCTTCGCGCCCGGCTGTATTGCCGGGCACTACTGAGCCCCCCCACCACGACAAGGTGAACGCACGTTGGGGGGGACCCTCGCTTCGCCCTGGTCCATCTCTATGTATGTTTTAACTTTTAACGGTAAGAATGGAATAGATAGATTACATATTATATTACTGCTCCGCTCCCTTGGGTAATGACATGATGATATATAGCCTATAGCCTTCCTCAATAAACGGGTGCGAGTTTCGTGTGCGAGTCCGACTCGTACTTGACTGTTTTTTTTGTTTATTTGTCCACAAAACAAATGACAATCATATTTTTAACTTTCATATTTTCTTAATTTAATATTTGTTTTAAATGTCAACAGTAAAAACGCATATCAGTAAAGTTATGCTTAGCTCGAATATACAAATAGAGAGACAAACTGACAAATATAATTTATAGCTAATAATTGGCGTATCTCCAAACAATAACCCAAATACATACACTTTGATTAACTTATATGTATCCATTTATATTGATTACCTTATCTAAAGTGTTATAATGTGTTATAATAATTAATTTTAATTTGTTTGTTATATATGAATGTAGGTACTAGTTATTGCCCGATCCCAAGATGCCATTTATACCCTTGCCAAATTTTATCAAAATCTGTTTAGTGGTTTAAATGTGAAAAAGTAAAAGACAGAGTTAATTTTATATTTATAGTACTAGCGACTCACCCTCGCTTCGCTTCGGGTTCGTCTCTAGATAAAAACAAATCTATCCCACGGGAACCGTACGTTTTTACCCGATAAAAAGTACTTAGGTGCTTTTCCAAACTATAATCTATCTCTGCGTCAAAGTTCATCGAGATCCATTTAGCCGTTCTGGCGTGAAAACTAACAAACATCCATCCATCCGTCCATCCATCCATCCACACAAACTCCCTCATCTATACATATAATAAAATTGTAACTAAGCCGAATCTGTACATTAAATATTTTTTTTTAAATCTTATTGAAATAAACATTATTATCGATACAGAGGCCTAATCTATAGTTTTTAGAATTTTTGTCCGTCTGTCTGTCTGTTCCGCATCACAGAAAAACCACTGAAGGGATTTTGATGAAATTTATTATAGTGATATCTGGTTATCTGGGTCAACATATAGGATACTTTTTACCGCGGGAAAACGTCTCATTGCTGAGAAAAAATAAAAATATTGCAATGTACTAATATGTAAAACCTAAGAATTTGGTTTTTGGTTATCTGAACGCGGGCGCAGCCGCGGACAATGCTAGTTAATTATAATATTAGTATGGATTATTATGGAGTAGGTATATATGTACGTACCTAACAAGTAGAGTATTATTATATTGGCATGCATATTTTAGTTCAATAAAGTATTGAATTCTATGTTCTTGGCTACCTTGAGTAAAATACATAATATGTGAAAAATACCGATAAATATAAGTACATACTTTAAAGTGGAATGTCTTTAAAGTGCCATAAATTTAAAATACTTTATTAAATGCACTAGCTTAATTAGTATGTATGTGCTTATTTATTCCTTCTTAGCGCTGTAACGTCTCAATGATTTTTTTAATAATATAGTTTGTATAGTAATAGAGAGAAAAGAGAAAATTAAGGAGAGTATAGCTCCAAACGAATATTCTTACATTCACCAAAACGTGACATTATAATAGGGCGTCAAAGTTTCACAAACAGAAAATTTTTAAAAGGATTTGGAAACAACATCATTATATAGCATTCCGTCCGAACTGCCTCGATAGTGTAGTGGTTAGAATGTCCGGCTGCACGGAGTCTGACTGCGAGTCCAGGGTCGGACCAAGTAAAACGATTGAGAAAGAGAGACTCTATCAATTGTTTTACAGGAAGACTCCTATTAAGAAAGTCCCAGTAATAGACCGAAGATGGGAAGTGCTTCGGAGAGCACGTAATTCGTCAGCCCTGCGCCTGATCTCTTAACGGTAGCACAGCCTATATTTTTTTGTACACTGTGACGGTAGGTAATGTCGAATTAACGTTGTACCTTCGGAATTTGAAAGTAACAGGAATAGAGAGTGCATTTGTGTCTGTGCGTATACTTGTGCTCTGTAATATCTCCTACGCAGTTAGCTAGTCTCAAACGTTTTAATATAACGTAAAACTGCTCTCCTACGACCATTCTCTGCTCCATCATGAATGTAGTACAACTAATATATTTTTCCCATTTATGTTTATTAGTATTATTGTAAACGCCTATCATGATCTAAATTAAATTGTTTCGGCATATCTTATTTTTGATTGTTTATAGATAGACTATAGACGTATAGTAATGCTAAGTGGTGAAGAATTTTTGAAGTGAAACTTCTTGAGAATCGTTGTGATTTGAGACTCGATAAAACGAAAATACGACACTAAAAAGAGACAAACACAAAATATACAGACGACGATTACGACTAGCGACTCACTCTGGCTTCACTTCGGGTTCGTCCCTAGACAAAAACAAATCTATCCCACGGAAACCGTACATATTTCCGGGATGATATATAATCTATAGCCTTCCTCAGTTAACGGGCTAAGGCAAAAATAATCTTTCAAATTGGATTAGTAGTTCCTGAGATTAGCGCGTTCAAACAAACAAATTCTGAATAATATGTAATATATATTTATGTCAAATAAAATGTAAAATAACTTTTAAACTTGGTAAAAATATTATAAAAAACTTTTAAATATCCTACTCCTGATACTCTATATTCATCTCATTCTCTCTTTTTAAAAACTTATTTTATTATGATTACTTTACGTGGACGAAATATTTACGATTAGGTTATTATGTTTAGCTATTTTAATTATGTATATTCTCTTACAGAGATACTGTTATGCGATCATAAATCCATTTAGTTTTATGACTTAAAATATCAGAAGTAATCTTATCTAGACTATAAAATTGTTTGACTTTTCAGCTCAGTTTAGGAAGTTTTTGTGGAATTTTAAGTAGTAAAAATTTGCAATATTTTATCTACGCTGGCTATTTATGACATACTAGCATTGCCCGCGGCTCCGCCTGCGTTCAAAACCAAAAACCAAATTCTTAGGTTTTATATATTAGTACACTCTTACATTGCAGTTTTTGTATTTTTTCTCAGAAATGAGACATTGTCCTGCGTTAAAAAATATCCTATGTGTTGACCCGGATAACCAGCTATCACCATATCAAGTTTCATCAAAATCCCTCCAATGGTTTTTCTGTGATGCGGTTATAGACAGACAGACAAACAGACAGACAGACAGACAGACAGACAGACAGACAGACAGACAGACAGACAGACAGACAGACAGACAGACAAAAATCTAAAAACCATAGATTCGGCCTCTGTATCGATAATAATATTTATTTCAATAAGATTTTTCAAAAAATATTTAATGTACAGATTCGGTTTAGTTACATTTTTATTATATGTATAGATTATAAAGAAAATACATACTTAGATTAATAATGCGTTCTGAAAACAAGCGTGTAAAATATTGGCCTATCAAATTACTCTAATTTGACAGGCCAATATTTTACACGCTTGTTGGTGCCAAGTTTTTTATAATGTAATTTTCCCATTCGGATAAATTACACTAAAACAAATTCATTACACTAAAAACTCACATTCTTTTTCTAACCTTATTAGTTTAAATGAAATTGGTTCCTTCTTGCCTGATTTTATTCGTATAGTTAAGGGCATAAAAATTGAAGAAAGCGAAAAGAATTCATAATACTATCCATCGGTAACAATCATAACTTTGTTTCTATGTTACGTGAAGTAAAGGCAAACTGACAAACAAACAAGAACTTGTGCATTTTACAAAAGATTTTATTAACTTCGCATAAATGGATAACATATAACATGTGATATGTTAAACGGAATTGAAGTAAATGCACTGCAGTACCATTTAGTGACAAGTTACAGCAAAATGAATTTTCCTTAATATAAAAAAACCAATATGCAATAATTCAAATTCATTTCAAGACGTTTCAGGGTAAAGTAGTAATTAACACACACAGAAATATTCACATTTATAATACTAGTCCTAAATGGATACAATAACTATAACATTATTGTTGACAGAAATGTTGTGATCAATGCAAATCTGGAACAACAGTGGCTAAGGAAAATGGGATCAATTCCTGTGCAGTCTCCATAGAGGGGAAAAGTGCTGAGCAGCTACTTGCTAGTGATGCTTTCTCTCAGTGCTGCAAGGTTATGATTAATTAAATTATCTATTTAATTTTTATGTTATAAATATTGTAAATGATATACTGACTCGATAGACGGTAATATATAAAAGTTTGTGATATTTAAGTCTGATAGAAAAAAAAAAAATCGATCTTTCTTGAATTAGATTTTTCTTTGACAAATGTTCATACTATGTGAACAACTATGAGATGTTATTATATTAAAGTTATATTCATTTTAGAGTGCAGCAAGAGACGCTAGCAGTACTTCCAGATCAAAACCAAATCCAGCGCCAGTATCAAATCCTCCTGATAAAGGTAAGTTTAAGAAAAAACATAAAAAACCACCACATTATTTTTATTGAAATTTTTTTAATTATTTTTATTAGAATTCATTTGAAAATTTCAAGTAACTACATCTTTCAACTCATCATCTTTGTTTTTCCGGATTTTTTGCGGTTTGATTTTTCATTCTGACATTTTGAAAGCTAAAGCTTTTTAAAACTAAAGCTTTGGTCACGCGGAAGACTAAAATTTTATGCATCTCAAAAGTTATCGATATTACAGACGGTGCCTATGCATAATGATTTAAAAGAAAAGAAAAATTTCATCGAAGGTATTTGAAATGTTAGTATCTGTGACGAAAGATCAAGTCTAAAACGTTAAAGTAAAATTGCAAAAACAGTTGATGAATTTTTTTTACTACGACTACGAGTAATTCTTATGAAGTGTTCTAATATGTTTCTTCACTATACCTTTTTCACATATGAAGATATCATAGTAAATCATTACACGTGTCTTCTTAAATTAAACATAGGTCTGATTTGGTCAAGCGAACCGAAATACAAAGCCAGTAAACTGTGTATAAATAATGAAATCAAAATATCTTAAGACTAACCTCTAAGATTGGCTGCTCTTTTTCCAGTTCTATCATCACTGCCTTCAGTGTGTGAAGATTACGCACCAAATGAACTTTGCGCACATCACTGTATTCCGATACCAGGCTCATACAAATGCGAGTGCAATCCAGGTTTTATGCTTATGCCTGATGGACGGAATTGTAAAGAGGTGCGATATTTAAATGACTTTTTAATGTAATTTCTTAGCAAAAACTTACAAAATTTGTTTTATATTTGATTAAATTGAATGCATGGAATAAAGTCTATTCTATTCGTTTCATTCGTCTCAGCCCAAACATGTCCACTGCTGGACATAGGCTTCCACCAAAAAATTCCACGACAACCGGTCTTGTGCCACCTGCATCCAGTTTATTCTATACTATCTATAATTTTTTTATATGAAACTGAAAATTTTACTGATCAGATTCAGCAAGAAAAATAATTTTAGACAAAAAGATTTTTTAAAGATTTACGTTGTGATTTTTTTTAATCAAAATCTGTTAGGTAACTAAAAACAGATGCAAACCTCATAACCCCTGTCAGCACAAATGCAATGATAATGGAGTAGAAGTTAAGTGCTCCTGTAGACGAGGATATCAGCTCATGTCAGATGGGAAATCTTGTGAAGGTACGAAAAACAGTTTTATTTCTATAAAATTCATTTCATTTAAGCCAAGGATTATTAGATAAATAAGAATAATAATAAATTAATTATGAGATGAGTTATCGAGCGGAACCGTGGGTATAATTGTTGTATGAAATATAAATACTTGAATAATTTCTGGTAAGTACCTATTCATTTTTTATAGATTGTTAAGTAAAAATATTTTTCTCAGATATCGACGAATGCATCTTAGATCCACCTGTATGCTTGCCGAATACTCAATGTCATAACATCCAAGGATCATACAAATGTATTCCAATAAAACATCCAAAGAATAACTTAGGAAAAGGACAATGTCCTCCAGGATTTGCTAAGAACCTTTTAAACAATGCGTGTGACGGTGAGTTATATATTCAGGCTAAATAATTTATATTTTTACTTCCATGGGCGGCGGCAGAAATATTTCCAGGGGAGTGCATTTTCTTCTTTACTACTACTACTACTACTGACTAATCTTTAAATGATTAACTTCGTTATTTTTATTCATATCTTATTTATCGTATTTTCTTTGTAGATGAATTTATTAGAATTTAAACAGAGATTTTACTCATGTAATTTTATTTTTTTAATTTTTTCTATATATTACTTTCTTAGATTTACGCGAATATTTGACATTTTAAATAAAACTATCTTTAGGTTTTTGAAACCTTAATCTGTCCCGTGACACTGATTGCTGTAAATCATTCGAAACGTCGAGAACCAAAAATCTAAATAAATAAATTCACGAGAAAATCCAAAAAGATAGTTTTATTTAAAAAAAAAACTATATATTTTTTTCTTCACGGCATCATGATTACTTATCTTGCCCTTAAAAGAGTGAAAGCGAAATATTAGCTTAATATTTGTTTTTCTTTTTGATAATAATATCCGCTACTTATTTTTATTTATTAACATTTATATAATTATCACAGTAATGTATAGTCGATTAATATTTGTATGTTATCATTATGTTTGGTTTCATGTTTAGTTCTATCACACTCTGTCTATATTGTTCCTAAGTGTGAGGTTTTATTGAAGTTGTGATTTAACGTATTTTATTTCGTTTTCTTAAAAAAGCTATAACTGAAATTTGAGTTTGAGCTACTAGTAATAACGAACCTCTATAGTTTTAATAAATTTTATTGCAAAACAGATATAAATGAGTGCAAGCTACCTAAACCACCTTGCCCGAGCTATTTATGTGAGAATACAATGGGAGGATACAAGTGTGGCGGAGTATCTGGTGATCCGGCCAATTTTGGTAATAAGCCCAAATCTGTAGAAGATCGATGCCCACCGGGCTTTAGGAATGGCATTAATGAAGAATGTGAAGGTAAATATTAGTATAGACTTTAGATTTTTTTTATAATTTCGTTAGATAAGTTTACTAAAAATTTAATTATATTTTCCAGATGTAGATGAGTGTCTCTTAGGCCACGATGATTGCAATAAACAATCTCAATTTTGTATTAACACTCGAGGATCGTTCCATTGTCAAGATAAAGGATCTAAGCACTGTCCACCTGGATTTAAAACTAATGCACTAACTAATAAGTGTGAAGGTATTTATAATCGCCAAAACTAAGTTGTTCCTCTTTTAAGGTTAAATACAAAAGAGTTTCAATATGTTTGTAATTCTGAGTCGAATCTGTACATTAAATATTTTTTAGAAATAGAAATAGTCATTATTATCGATACAGAGGCCGAATCTATAGTTTTTAAAATTTTTGCCTGTCTGTCTGGACTGGACAGATTTTGATTAAATTTGGTTTATTCGAGACAACATTTAGGATATTTTTTACTGCGGGAAAATATTTCATTTCTGAGAAATCTATGTTAACCTTAAAACGTGGGGACGAACCCGAGCGGAGATACGGTGAGTCGCTAGTAGTATTATAATCCAATTTAATAAAAATGACGGTGTCTTAACTATTAATAAGCTTTTATAATGATTATATTTAAATATTAATAGTATTTAAAAAAATATTTTATTTAAATCTCAATAAATTATTTACAGATATTGATGAATGTGAAGATGGCCAAGATATATGCAGACCAGATCAAATCTGTGTCAATGTGCTCGGTGAATATGATTGCAAACCAAAATTGGACTTGAGGTACAAGAATTACTTAAATGTAACTTTAAGTGCTTCCAACAATATTGTTAATTAATACTATTTTTCTTTCATAGGAAATCAAATACGAAATGTCCTGATGGAATGAGATTGAATCCCGATACAAAAATATGTGATGGTTAGTACTAAAGTAAATATGAATTTTTAGACATGAATTAATAAAACTCTAAAATAGTGTTTGTAATTATTTATGTTTATTCAAATGTTTAGTTAAATTGCTTATAAATTAATATTACAGATATCGATGAGTGCGTGGAGGGAACTCATCTATGCGATCCCTATCAAAACTGCTTGAATACTAATGGAAGTCATGAATGTCACTGCAAGCTTGGCTTCGAATTGGACTCAACTATTGGGGCTTGTGTTGGTGTGTTATTTAAAATATTCAAATCAAAGGTTTACTTTACGGAATAAAATAAATTCTGTTACGGATTCTAAGATTTATTTTTGTGTTTTATGGACTAGATAATTCGATATCGCAATCTGCACGTACATCGGACAATCATTTTATAAAATATATTTTAAATGTGAAAGTTTGTGAGTTTGTATGGATGTTTGTTACACCCTGAACGGTTGTTGTTCACCAGAACGGCTCGACGGATCTGGATGAAATTTGGCAAAGAGATAGATTATAGTCTGGAATAACATATAGTCTACTTTCTATCCCGGAAAAATATACGGTTTCCGAGTGATAGATTTGTTTTTGTTTTATACTTAATATTATAAAGAGGACAGATTTTCTTTTGTTTGTTTGTACATACAATAAGCTCCGAAACTATTGAACCGATTTAGATGATATTCGGTAAAAAGATAGTTTGAGATCCTGAAAAGGACATAGGATAGTTTTATACCAGAAATGCGGAGCGAGGGTGAGTCGCTAGTAAGTAATAAAATAAATTGTAAGTCTAAGTTTTAAATATTATTACACATTATATATTATGGTTTTATTGTAATTCAATTTCTTTTTAGACATAAATGAGTGTGCAACGGAACAAAATAACTGTATTCCTGAATCACAGCGATGTGACAATACAGTTGGCTCGTTTCTTTGCATTCGATTACTGTCATGCGGTACTGGATACATCATACATCATTCTTCTAGCACTTGTGAAGGTAATGTTTTAATAAAACTAATTCGATTGTTACGAGACGATTTTTTATCAACAAGAATTAAATTTTGTTCAACATAAGCTATATTTTTTGAAGGAGATTAAAAAGAAGCTATAACAAAATTCCAATTTACCGTTTGGACTATCTCAAAATGTAAGAAGGAGAATCCCATTCCATTATAGAATCAAAATCTTTATTGGTACAAACTCAAATGTTGCAGATAGATTGTACGATAAAGACTACGTTAGTTGAAAACTGTGTTGTAACAAACGTCTACGTCCAAGAAATTTTATATTATCTACTAGTTCCAATAGCTTATATTAAAGTACCTAGTAGGATAGTAGTATTTAGGCATAGTGTAAAAAAATCTTGTAAGTTGTACCTACTTTTAAATCATTGATATTTAAATAAATGAATAGTAGACAATCTTTATTAAATTGCTATTTTCAATATAATAAAATAGATATCATCTTGCAGATATCGACGAATGTACTCTTGGAACGCATAATTGTGATAGAGCTGGACCTCAGTATCAATGTGTTAATATACCAGGTTCATTTCGCTGTCAGAAACGCGTCACTACCACACCCGTACCTGAGTATGAATACGAATATTATGACTCAGAGTGAGTTTAATTGTATTTCTAAATATAAAAAAATTTAAAGCATCTTAAGTTTCTAAATAACTGTCACATAAATATATATTCAACCTCTAAGAGTAACTAGAAAGGTTTTAAAACGTTTCTCATTGGCGGGTCTAGAGTTTGGCTAAGAATGATATAGATTGCATTTTATCTCAGCAAAAGTATGAGAGATGCGATTATTAATAGTCAAATTAAATGATGATACAATTTATCTCGGAATAACAAAGAAAAACGGGCTATAAGCGCGTAGATTTAGATTTTATTAAAATTTTATATGATTAATATTTAATGAAAACAGAGAATGATAAGTATTTTTAAAGCATGTTAGTATGCGAAATGTGCCTTATTTTCCGATTTATGGCAGTAAAGTATACTATAAATAGTTAATGCGCAACTTTATTTTAACGAAGACATATTTTCTTCATAATAATATGACAAAATAAGAAACAGAAACAAAAGCTTGTAAATAGTTACGAATGCATATATTATCGTACATAAAATTTTATTGTTATTTATTCGATTGTTAATATTATGGTGAACTTTATTTTCAGGGAAGAAATTGAAGTATCTCCAAATACAACTGTAAGTGACGTTATTACCACTACAATACCTACATCTACTGCAATATTACCAGCATTGCCGGATGAACGAAAGGTCGGATCAGAGGAAAAGGACATAAATAATCCTGCTATACCTGGGCTAGTAGAAAAAACAGAAAATACACTAGATAATGATATAATTACGAATGCTATTGACGTATCAGAGCAACCTGAACCTGCTTTTAGAGAACTCAATAGATCTAATGAATTCATACCCATTGAGCCAACGGTATCTAAGCCAGAAAAAACAAAACCATTTGATTTTGGACCTAGATTTGAACCTACTGAATCTACTAAAACTCAGCCTACAGAAAAAGAAAAGACCCGTGTTGTTAGTGAAGTTACAGATGTTCCCGAAGTAGTGACTTCACCAAAATTGGTAATATTAAATGCAGGTGAAGAAACTGCCACTGTGAAAGGACAAAAACTTGACGACGGTTCAGTTGTTGTAGATACAAAGGAAATGCCAAAGAATGAATGGACTATAATTAATGAAAAACCAACAGAGTGTCAACCTGGATTTGAAATAGACTCATTTGGCTTTTGTTTTGGTACTGATTTTTTTATTGTAAAATTTTGAGTGTTGACAATCTATGAGACTGTAATAATAGATTAATTTATATTGTTTTCAGATATCGATGAATGTGCTACAAATCGTCATAGTTGTTCTGGTTTAACTGAAATATGTCGGAATACAATGGGCGGATATCTTTGTGACTGTGCATATGGTTTTCGAAGAGTTCTGGCTACCGGAGCTTGTACATTGATTACTACTTCTTCAACTACTTCAACATCTACAACCACTACACCTAGTACAACTACGAGCACTACAAGTACCACCACCACCACTCCAGCGCCTACTACATCCAGTACACAAAGTTAGTAGTTATTGCTATTGTTTTAATTACCCATAATTATTATGAGTGTGTAACTCAATTATTTTTCTAAGATTTTTGACAGAGACTGATTTAGATATATTTTTTCCTAAAGCATTTCAAATATTATTGTTATGTTTTCTTCGTCTTTCAGACTATTACTGGGGTTATCCAGACCAACGAATCACTTCAAGACCATTCAAACCAAGAAGTAACTGCGATGTCGGTTACTATATGAATTCGAAGACTGGAAAATGTGAAGGTATGACAACAAGTACATATCTATGCATATAATAAAATTGTAACTAAACCGAATCTGTACTGTAATAGTATTGAAATAGTTATTATTATCGATACAGAGGCCGAATCTATAGTTTTTAGAATTTTCGTCTGTCTGTCTCTCTGCGACTGCATCACGGAAAAACCACTGGCGAGATTTTGATGAAATTAGGTATGGTGATAGATGGTTATCCGGTTCAACATATAGGGTACTTTTTAATGCGGGTAAATATCTCATCTCTGAGAAATCTATACTAAATGTTAAAACGTAAGTAGGGATGAACCCGAGCGGAGCGAGGGTGAGTCGCTTGTATTTAATAAGTAAGTACATATATTTTTTGCATAATTTTAAAACTGTCTTATAGGACTTTAATTTAGCGAAACAGTACATTTATATAAATTATGTTATTTAATATGTAATATATAAGAGCCAATATTTGTTCTAGATATCAATGAATGTACAAATGGTCAGGCTACCTGTGCGTCAGTAGAAATTTGCGTTAACACAGAAGGTGGTTACCGTTGCGAATGTTCGCCAAATTGGACTTTTGATCCGCATCGGAACCGTTGTGTCCAAGTATGGGGAGCGGGCAAGTTCCCTCCGGGATATGGTAATATACCAGGTAGGTATTTGATAAAAAATATTTACTTGCAATGTTATTATTATACTTATTAGTTTTATTGGGTTTAAAACGAAAAGAAATTAAGAAAAATCATAATAATACTGACTTGGATCGATAATTAACAAGTTAATAGATTATTCAGTTTCATATGCAGGTAGTATTAGTTCTCAGTACGGGCGGTGTATTTTATCGTCATACTTTAAATACCACTATCGAAAATTTTGATACAGAAAAGTTGGGCGTCTCAACAAAGTGAAGCTACTTGTGGAGTTTCAGCTTGATATTAATCATTAAGAAAAAGGGGTAGTGTATTGTAGACTACATATTTCGTAAGAAATTATTATTTTAGATATATAGTAACAGTATTTCGGCTTTGCTCAGATTTCTGAGGCGAACAAGGAGAAAAAACATCGCCTGGTTTTGTTTAGCATATTTTTATAATTGATGCTACAGTAGTTTTAAGTTTTTGTACAATTAAAAACTTCCTATTTTATATTATAGCATATACCCCGATAGACCCCAACACTATAATACCTGGCACCAAAGGAGGTAAAACAATAGCAGAACCAGAAATTACTCAAATTGAAGATAGAGGATCAGTGTACAAATGTCCATGGGGAACCAGATTAAGCGACGACAAGATTTGCGAAGGTCACACAGATAAATCTATCATAACCTTAAAATTTGTCTCTGTCAGCAGTTTTGCTTGCGCTTATATTTAATGCTAGTTGTAACTACTAAAAATTACCACTTCTTTATACAGTGCTGTATAATATGAATTGTTTATTAAATAATTTTTGTTACACTAGGAATTCATTATTTATAACTTATTTAAGTACCAAAAATATTTTTTGAAAACACAGTTTTCTATTACAGATGTCGACGAATGTGCCACAGGTGAGGCCCTATGTGGTCCTTTGCAAGTGTGTACAAATCTACCAGGCGGATACACTTGCAGTTGTCCCGCTGGACATAAATTAGTTGGTGATCATGTTTGTGAAGATGTTGATGAGTGTGCCTTGGGTGGAAGCATAGTAAGATCTTTATATTAATATTCCATTCGACAGTGTAGTACTATTTTTAAAAGCGTTCATATACAAACGAAATAGTTCACTGGATTTAGATCCCGTTAATACGAGTAATACGTTTATGTCCATAAAGGAATAAATTTGGCCTCCATAAAAATTGCCATTGACAATTTCAGCCTATATGTTCACAAAATGCTGACTGCATCAATACGGTAGGATCCTATCAGTGTCGATGTCATCAAGGGTTCAAGACTGCTCCAGTAAATGACAAGGTAGTATAAATATAAAGCAACAGTAAGTTATGTTATTATTTTAAGGTCACTGAAATTTTTCAATAAAATATAGTTAACTTTATAATAAAAAAAGAAAAAGTAGAAGAATTGGTTAATTTTAATAAACGTTACAAGCTTTTACATTACTTATAAAAATTGTTACAGAATATTTATAATTCTTAGACTCATTTTCCGAAGCATAATAGATTTATAAACTTCCGAAGATTAATTGTTTGTTTAGTTTTATTTTCATTTACGTCAAAGTTATGGTTGTTATTAAATAATTCGCATTATTAGGTATGCGTGGACGTAGATGAATGCACAGATTCACGGCCCGGTACACTTTGCCAGCATCGTTGCAACAACGTGTGGGGCGGCTATAGGTGTTCCTGCCACAGAGGCTACAGATTAAACCCGACTGATAATCGGTAAATATTTACAGTTTAATGTTAATTGCATATAAGATAATTCTAGTCATGAAAGGAAAGAGGAGATAGAGAAATTTAGCCCTAATAATATCTAAATCTAAGATCAGAAATTATTTTAATTCACACATCTGCTTAATGGATAGAGGATATTCATACGTACCAAACAATCATAAAACAAAATATATCTTCGATGGGTTGCCTTATAAAATAGCTCTAGACGCTAGGTGATGAGTGAAGGTCATGCTTTAATTATTAATTTGGCAAAAACCTTTTTCTGGTCAAAACATCTTACATTAAAAACCATTTTTTTTTTAATTTACTGGAAAATTATGTGCGCATTGTTTTTATAAGTGTCCAATTTCTCCGCATACATTAGTACGATTTCCCTGACTTTTTCTTTGCTGTGTTAGTAAACATGTCTGATATAATAACTTACTTTACATAATATAATCTGCAAAATTAATGGTTAAATTGTTGAACTTATTGACCAGTACCTGTACGGATGTAGACGAATGCACAGAGTTCAAGCACAAGAACTTATGTATTGGACGTTGTCTTAACGAGCCCGGCAGTTATCGGTGTTCCTGCCCCTCTGGGTACAGGCTGTCTGAAGATAAAAGAAGTTGTATTGGTAAGTTATACTTGATCAGAAGCGAATGACTTGTAAAGCCACGCTACATTAATGTCAAGTCACATTAAATTTGGAGTACGCATACGCATTATATAAATTACCTAATAGATTCAAAATTCCAGTGATTTCCTCATATTAAAGAACTGACGAATAGACATAGCTCTAGAGTACTTTGGGTGAAATAATTACAGTTATTTGTATCTTTCTGAAAAAATATTGTGGAAAGACCTTTTTCGTGACCCTTGCTTGAGTGCATCACTCCTTTAACACCACCACGTAACACACGAGCTATGGTACAATTTTATTTTCCAGATATTGACGAATGTGAAACCGGTGAAGCTCCTTGTGCCACTGGTGGTCAATACGAGGGTTCCAGTGTAGTCTGTCTGAATACTCGAGGAGGATATCGATGTCAGAGAATCACGTGTCCGCCAGGATACAAACTTGAGAGTAGACAGTATGTATCTTCATTAATTTTATTACATATATTTTTCCTAGTTTGAATATAGTGTTACCATAGTAAAAGTAAACAAAATTTTAAATATAATTTAGTCGAGAATTCCTCAGAAATCTCAGTAGCCTGAACATTGATATATAAAACACAGATACACATTTCCTAACGAATATCTCTTCAAAAAATGGCGTTGACACGTAAAAATCTAAAGTTATAAGTTAGAACTTTAGATTTTTACGTGTCGACGCCATTTTTTGACTTTTTGAGTATTTGTGTTTAGACAGTTAGAACTTCTGTCTAAACACAAATACGCACACCACATGAAGTACTTTTTTTAAACGAAATAGCGTGCATTTTAATTTTGTCATCTAAAAAGCAACCTACCTAAGAGAGAGGACCTAAGAAATTTAAAAAAAGAGCACAATTTCAATTAGTGCACTTCTTTTTGAGGAAACTTTTGATACGCTAATTGTGTATCTTGAGTTTTGTATATCAGTGAGCCTGAAGTTGGCCAGTAGATCCATCGCTCCAATTATATGGAATTGTACTCACATTTAGAGAATGAAAGAAACTGGCAGACACACACACACACACACACACACACACACACACACACACACACACACACACACACACACACACACACACACACACACACACATTTCCACTAATAGTCCAGTCATTATAGTAAGTTCACCTCGGAATTCGAGATACCCAGCTGTAAGTCTGTAAATACTTGTATATTGACACCCTAAAAGTTGTCTCAAAACCTACATATGGTAGGGTGTACGCGATTATTAAATTTTAAGGTCAAAGGTCACAAAAATCGTTTTTTTGCGCTTATTTTGTAAATATCTCACTTCCTATGGGTTTTTTGCTATTTGTATTTATTATCAATATTGTAGAGTACAAAATTCTCTCCTAATTTTGTTTGAAAAAATTATTTATAATTGTTGATTTATCGATAGTTCAACAACTATATATGGCGCGTTTTCGACCGGAGGCACCGGTTGACCTGAAGTGATGTTGTGACCGCGCGCTCTCCGCCCTCTATCTCGAAAACGGTTCACCGTATGAAAATTTTTTTGAACAAAATTTGTAGAGAATTTTGTATCCTACAATATTGATAATAAATACAAATAGCAAAATACCCATAGGAAATGAGATATTTACAAAAAAAGCGCAAAAAAGCGATTTTTGTGACCTTTGACCTTGAAATTTAATAGTTGCGTACACCCTACCCTATGTAGGTTTTGAGACAACTTTTAGGGTGTTAATATACAAGTATTTACAGACTTACAGCTGAGTATCTCGAATTCCGAGATTCTTACCTAATTTAAGCTTAAATGACTGGACTATAAGATATTTGTATACACTTAGCTAGTCCGCTAATTATTATTTTATTACCACGGTTATACGTATCTTTTATTTCAGTCGGTGCACTAAAATTCAAACCTACTGCCCACCAGCAGACTGGGCATGTTCCCATCAGCCCAGCACGTACTCATACAACTACATCACGTTTGTCTCCAATTTGTATATTCCCGAATCTAAGGTAAGCAAGTACTTTGGTTAGTTCTTTAAAGTTTTTTCATAGTGTAGTGGTGATATAAACTTTAAAGAGATTATATGCTATACATTGTGAGTTGTTCAACGTATGTTTTTAATCAACTAAAACAACATTACCTAATTCTTCACGATCCTTCTGACGCAATTTTGGTAATTGCGACCAATCTTACTGAATATTTGCAACTTAAACGATGCTAATTAGAATATTTTTATAATAATAAAGTTCTTAGACCTATAATACACTTAATGCTCGAAAAAACCTGTGGAAGGAAAATGCGCATATAATATTTTATTTTTGTATGTATAATAATTAATTGAATTAATAATTAATTTAATTAATTTGTTTCAAAATGTAAATCTATATACTGCCACATAACTTATGTATTTTTAATTTATTGCAGGTGGATCTTTTCACAATGAAAGGGCCATCGTGGCCGTATGCCAAGATGAAATTTCAATTACGTGTTGTGGACGTGGACGCTCCTCCTTCAGTTAAAGAAAAGGCTGATATAAATGCTTTCTTGTAAGTTTATTTTAGTTTAATAGTTTATAATTAACTTGCTAATAGTTAAAATCCGATGCTAAGTAAATAATTTGCCGTAAAGTTTTTGTTGGTAAAATTAAAGGTAAATATTTTTGATATTTCATGCTGTAAACAATTCTTATCTTACTCTGTTACTAATTTTGTTTGAATCAACATGAAATTTTACTGTTTCTCAGGTTGATTCAAACCGGAAATCAAGCAGTTATGTCACTTGTGAGACCACTGGAAGGCCCACAGAGTATAGAACTCGAATTATCGATGGAACTTTACAGCAGAGGACAGTTCGGAGGAATTGCTGTTGCAAAATTATATATTTATGTGTCTGAATATGAGTTCTAGATATAGCTTAGTTTGTAATAAAGTTTTACATTGTTTTAATTTCTTTATTTTTCCTATATCTATTATTTAAAGATGTTGTACTGGCACAGAGGCTAAAAATTTGGGGGTAGGTATTAAATGTATTAGGGATTAAAGTATACCACAAAAGTTGCAGGAAAATTTATGCTCTATAATTTTTGTAATGACCATTTATGATACCTAGATGACGCCGGAGAGAAGATATTCTCGAAAAAATGTTTTTTGGTACCATTTTTCCAATATAGCGGCGCGAGCGGCGGTCGTTCAAGGTCGCAAATTTAAAATATTAATTAGGACACCAAACTTTAATGCTCTGTCAAATTAGAACTCGCCTTATCCTTTTGAAGGGAAAGTCCCATTTTATGTCTGCAATGGCTGAACGAATTAATAAAATTATAGATAAAATTTAGGATTTTTAGGTTTACGTGCATAATATCAGCTCGTTGTATAAGTAAAATCAAAAAGGTATATTGCGTTATCCATACTTCCATACTTAATATTATAAATGTGAAAGTGTGTTTGTGTGTTTGATTGTTTGTTTGTTTGTTTGTTTGTTTGTTTGTTTGTTTGTTTGTTTGTTTGTTTGTTTGTTTGTTTGTTTGTTTGTTTGTTTGTTTGTTTGTTTGTTTGTTTGTTTGTTTGTTTGTTTGTTTGTTTGTTTGTTTGTTTGTTTGTTTGTTTGTTTGTTTGTTTGTTTGTTTGTTTGTTTGTTTGTTTGTTTGTTTGTTTGTTTGTTTGTTTGTTTGTTTGTTTGTTTGTTTGTTTATTTGTTTGTTTGTTTATTTGTTTGTTTGTTTGTGCTTCTTTCACGTCGAAACGGAGTGGCGGATTGGCGTGATTTTTTGTTTGGATGTAGTTAGAGGGCTGGAGAGTGACATAGGCTACTTTTTACCGCGGGAGATCATCTAACTCCTAAGGGAAAATACGTTATAATACAACCCAAAAAAATATTTATGATCAGAATTACTTGAAACTTGGCATTAATGCTCTTCAATACAATTAAAAAAATACGTGTTTTAGCATTTTTCGAAATTCATCGTATATATCGGAGGTAAAATAGGGGATGAAAGTTTGTATGAAACCTAGTTTTTATACAGATTTTTTTGTAGCTTTAGCGCAAGCGAAGCCGGGGGTTCTGCTAGTATATCTATACATATAATAAATTACTATGAGTCGAATCTGAACATTAAATATTTTTAGGAAAATTTTATTGAAACAGTCATTGTTACCGATATAGAGGCCGAATCTATAGTTTTTAGAATTTTTGTCTGTCTGTCTGTGACCGAATCACGAGAAAACCACTGGATAGATTTTGATTAAATTTGGTATGATGATAGGATCAGTATAAAGGATACTTTTTACTGCAGGAAAATATCTCATCTCGGAGAATTATATACTAAACGTTAAAACGCAATTCTTCAGACTGTTTGAGAAAAAGCTTTTACCTTTTGAATGTCGCTTGTCCATTAAAATTATCCAAGGACTAACTTGATCAAACTAGCTTATAAGTAAAATATTTTAATCGTTTTGTTTATTAGTATCCATACCACAGAAAGATATTGTCCGACCACGATTTAAAGATACATCAGACACGATGGATGTTATCAGTTTGACAGGCGGCAAGCCTTTTTTTTTGCCGATTCTCGTCTTAGTTTAGTATATCGAAGCATATTATCCTGTATGTTGGAGATGGAATGGTAAAATATTGTGGACAGTAAAGGTTTTCATAATATATATACCACATGCACTACTATTATCATCTTAAAAAAGTGATCTAAAAGTGTAAGTAACGTAAATGCAAGAAAAGAGAAATTTCTTTTGTATAAAGATGTGTCAGTACTAATAGAACTGGCTTCAAAATGGCATTTGATAAATATAGAGATAACAAAGGTGACGAAGAATAACAAAACTGATAAGTATATTTTAAAAGTGTATACAACACAATCTTTAAGCTTAAAAAACAATATAGGTACCTACATGACATTGTACATGAGAACAGACAGACAAACAACAGCAAATGTTATACGACGTAATAATAGATTTAATTTACATGAAGATTCTTAATTAGCACTAGCAATTAAGCAGTCTGCTTTGTGTTGCATAGGTATAACATTATCAGGTGTCGCGCATTGACGAATGAAGCATTGAGTTTGTTTTTGTTTTCCTAGAGGGCAGAGGCGAACCCAGGCGAAGCGAGGGTGAGCCGCTAGTTTATTATGTAAATAAACAAGATATCCAATATATATATATATATATATATATATATATATATATATATATATATATATATATGTATATATATATATATATATATATATATATATTTATTTTTCTTTGTTTTGTTGGTACATCACCAAGCTTTTTGAAATAGTCACATTAAAATATATTATAAAAATAAAAAACCCGACTCTATAAAAGCTAACCAAAAAGATGAAAACAAATTTATGATGGAATATAGTATTATGCAGTCGGAGATACGTACACATTTCATCCTTGCGCAAGATGTATGTACATACTCGTATGTGGTTTTTTATTTTTATAATATACTAGCGACTCACCCTCGCTTCGCTCGGGTTCGTCTCTAGCTTGCTTCCCAATACCAAATTTTATCCCTATTTTCACGATTTCCGTCGGTTCAGTAGATCCAGAGATTACCCCCTACAATGTCACAAACTCACAAACTTTACCTCTTTATAATATTAGTATAGATTTATTTTTTCACAGCTTTTTAAGCTTTTTAAGCTTTTTTTAATTTTTAAATAGAAAAATTAGCGAGAATGGTTGTTAACCAACTTTGAATAATGTTATATCCTAAAATGTTACTTAAAATGAAAGATGATGAAAGAAGCCTAAAATGATTTTTAAATACTTATTCAACGATATTCCACATGACATAGTTCGTCGATTTTGATTTTTTTCTGTTTCACATTATGGAATCTAGCAGCCCCCATATTTTTTTATGTTACCTATCTAAGAACACTTTGACTAATGAGACGAATCTAACGATACCTTAATTAAAGAAATCCGTCTAGTGGTTTGAAAGATATGAGGGAATAAAGAATATTACAAATAAACATACAAAGATACGCGGGAAAAACATAACACTTTCCTTGCAGTCGGGTAATAAAAAATATTACAATATTTTCATATTCATTTATTGCAAAATCGTTATAAGGATTAATCACTTTTGTGGTGACAGGGTAGTTCTTCAAAACGTGCTGAAAACACTGTGTCGAACTAAAACATATTATAGAAATGTTTGGCAATATACATATTTTTAAAAATAATACATATTACTATAAAATTCTAAATATTTTTATGTCCAATATATTCTCTACCAGTGCTTTCAAAAATATTTCATAATTAAAACTCATCTAGAGAACACTCATTTTACGTTAGTTCTTAATAGTTAATGAACCGTTTAACAATATTTTAATAACTGTCATTATATAAACGATATATACACATATTTTGAAGAACAATCCGACAGATTTAAAAGAACTTAGAGGTTTATTAAAAATTATAGTAGGTACCTCTAGAATTCATATTCCGATACAAAGATAAACAATTTTGCAACAGAACTCCCTCCGAACTGTCCTCTGCTGTAGAGTTCCATCAATAATTCGAGTTCTATAGTCTGTGGACCTTCCAGTGATCTAACTAGTGATGTTACCGCTTGATTGTCGGTTTGAGTCAACCTAAAAAGATAATAAAATTAAAATAGTTCATATTAGTCAAATAAAATTAGTAACAGAGGGCTAGTTATTTCAGGAATTGCTTAAAACATGAAACATCGATAAAAAAGTATTAGATATACAATTAGTGACAAAAATGTCCTCACCGAATAAGAGCTCATTTGAACATTTACAAAACAACTTTAAACATGGCATTTAAGGTTCAATTTACATTATTGTATATTTATTTCTACTAGAATAGTTACCTAAACACAGTGACAGTTTTAAGAGAACTTTTGCATGGGATTGTGTATCTAGTACTTTTTTCATCGATGCATGAAACGTATATTTATCTTTTACTTTATAAACAAAAAAAAAACATAGACAGCAATTTATTTACTAAGTATTGGATTTTAACTACTAGTAAATTAATTATAAGCCATTAAACAAAAATCATCTTACAAGAAATCATTTATATCAGCCTCTTTAACTGAAGGAGGAGCGTCCACGTCCACAACACGTAATTCAAATATCATCTTGGCATACGACCACGATGGCCCTTTCATTGTGAAAAGATCCACCTGCAATAAATTAAAAATATATAAGTTATATGGTAGTATATAGATTTACATTTTGGAACAAATTAATTAAATTGTTAATCCAGTTAAATTATATAAACAAAAATTAAATATTTTATCAACATTTTCTTTTCACTGGTTTTTTCGAGCATTACGTGTATTAAGGTCTAAGATTTTTATTATTATAATGATTTTAATAACAAAATTCGAATCAGAATCGTTTAAATAAATATGTCAGGACATGTTTAAGTTGCAAATATTCAGTAAGACTGGTTGCCATGACCAAAATTTTATCAGGAGGTTTGTGAAGAATTAGGTAATGTTATTTTAGTTGATTAGAAATATAGCATGATGAGCTCTTTCAATATAACTTTTTAAATTCGTTCACAACGCTCCATAATTATACATAGTATAATAATTACAGCATTCAAGTCGCTTTCAAGTTGATGTCACCACTACGCTATAAAACGAATTTAAAGAACTAACCAAAATACTTGCTTACCTTAGATTCGGGAAGATACAAATTAGAGACAAACGTGATGTAGTTGTATGAGTATGTGCCAGGCTGATGGAAACATTCCCAGTCTGCTACTGGGCAATAGATTTTAATTTTATTGCAACGACTGAAAAAAAATACGTATGTTTGTGGTAAGAAAATAATAATTCGGGCACTAGTCAAGTGTGCTGTGCAAAAGTGTGTGCGTCTACACAAGTTCATTGTCTTTAATTCTCAAATTTGTGTGTGACTGCAATTCCATATGATTGAAGCGACGGATCTCAGGCTTTCCGAGGCTCGCGGGTGAAACACTGCTAGCTTCAGGCTACTGAGATTTTTGAGAAATTTTCAACAAAATTAAATTTTAAAACTTTGTGTACTTTTACTAGTAGATACATACTGTCTACCCTCAACTTTGTACCCTGGCGGACACGTGATTTTCAGACATTGATATCCTCCTCGAGTATTCAGACAGACTACACTGGAACCGTCATATTGATCACCAGTTGCACAAGGACCTTCACCGGTTTTACATTCGTCAATATCTGGAAATTAAAATGATATCGTTACTTATAATATGTATATATACAATAATATAAATAGTGCGAAAGGGTTTGAATTGGAATGTGTTAGGAAAAACGTCATAAAGATGGTCTTTCTATAACATTTTTTACAGAAACATAGGTAACAGCCGTACGAATAAGATATTCTACCTCGGCTTTTCTACAACTTTATATAAATAATATTAATAAAAATAATACACTTTCAGGCTTATAAGAGCTGGAGTATATTCTTTCCAGATTAGTAATATTTATTATACCACATTCAATAAGCAAAAGTAGTGTTACATACATATTAATATTTGTACTGTTACATTATAGTCTAGTCAACAAGTGCCTTTTAGGTCAACTTTTTTCAGCAGTCTCGGAAAAATATGGAAGAGGTGTCATTCAATTCGGAATTGAAGCCACGCCTACTTAGGACACTATCAATAAAAAATATTTTAACATATTAAATATAAAATTTAAGATATGAAAAAACAGCCCCGTGTGCAGAGCATGTCTTCGAGGAGATGAAACACCAGCCCACATTCTACTTGGTTGCAGTGAACTAGAACACCTACGCGCAGAAAAACCAGGCCCCAGGAGAGAGCCCTTTGGAAATCTTCCAGGACACCGGCAGCCTGCTAAAATACTGGGATGCTCTGAGGTGGAAAGAATAGCACAAGTTCACGCACAACGTGCAAAACTGCCTAAGTGTGGAAAAAGCCGTGCAAGAAAAAGAAGAAGTAGAAGAAGCATACTAAGCGAAAAAACGATTCTGATAAAATTTAATTCGCAATTTTTTACCTTCGCAAATTTTTGTTTCGCTTATCTTTGCATACCTTCAAAAGTTATGCAACACATATATTACAGCTAGCAAAAAGCGTTTTCGTGGTTTATTAGAACTATAATTATTTCACCAAAGTACTGCCACCTAAGTCTATCCGTCACCCCTTTAATATAAGGAAATCACTGAAATTTTGAATCTATTAGGTAATTTACATATATCCGCTTCATCTACTCTGAATTAAACGTGACTTGACATTAATGTGGTAAAGTGTCTTTACAAATAATTCGCTTTTGATGAAGTATAACTTACCAACACAACTTCTTTTATCTTCAGACAGCCTGTACCCAGAGGGGCAGGAACACCGGTAGCTGCCGGGCTCGTTAAGACAACGTCCAATACATAACTTCTTGTGCTTGAATTCTGTGCATTCGTCTATATCCGTACAGGTGCTGGTCAATAAGGTCAACGATTTAACTATTCGTTTTGCATTTTATTATGTGAAATAAGTTATTATTTTATTTCAGAAATATTTGCTAACACAGCAAAGAAAAAGTCACGCAAATCGGACTAATACATGGCGAAAATTTGGACCCCTGTACAATTTGTTTTTCAAGTTCAAACACAACGATAGCGAGTGAAAAAACAACGATACCAAACCTCTTCCTACCATATATCGGATAAGTGCGGTAATTGGTTACTTTTTCATATTTTTGGCTTATTGAAACACTCTTTTGGGGGGGATGTTTTCTTGTTGAAGATTGTTTTTTTTAATATATGAAGATTAGTTCTATTATATGAAGAATTCATATAGTACAAGGTTTTGTGTAAGTTACTATTGTACTAGCAGAGGTTTATAAAGATACTTCAACCTAATGGTGAATCCTGATCAAATCCTCGTTCTTTTGAGTTAAATAATTGTAATTAAGATTTTAAGCTTGATTTTTTTATAATATTTATTTCTATGAAACGGACTTGAATAAAATTAAAATTTTATTTCTACACCCCGTGACAGTACATACATTTATACCAGTAAACTTAAATACTAAAATATTTTGACTGACAGAAGCCTAGACATACATGCTTCATCTGGCAACCCATCGAAAACATAAATGTTTATATGTACATACTAAACATTTATGTCTTCGATGGGTTGCCATATATTAGGTATAGTAAAAAGTACTTTCTAACCAATAAGTACATAGCGTGAATAAAAGTCCTTTCTAATCTTACGTTTAGGCATCATAAAGTGGTAAATTTTCTTATCTCCTCTATCCTTCTAGGACTAAAATTAATTTATATTTGACTGTAAATAATTACTGATTATCAGCCGGGTTCAACATGTAGCCTCTGTGGCAGGAACACCTATAGCCGCCCCACACGTTGCTGCAACGATGCTGGCAGAGTGTACTGGGCCCTGAGTTTATGCATTCATCTACGTCCACGCATACCTAATAATGCGAAATGTAAATATTCTGTGACTTTTTATCAGATATCAAATATAGACGTGGGCAAAGTCGTATCAGCAAGACCCCTTTTCTTTCGTTCCCAGGATCTACCCAATAGATCTATCCTACCAAAAATGCTTTGATACGACATACCTACTCATGATAGTGAAAAAATATAAATGCGCGGTGGAAGAATGTTGAAAAGCTTATAGATTTGAATAAAGATTTGTTTTGTGACTTGCGTGACTTAACTTTTTACAAAAGTAATGTTCTTCGGCTTTTTGCTTTACTGAAGCGGTTCGGCCTTAATACTAGGAGAGTCAACGCCGTCAATTTGACCACAAGACGATTTCGATCGCTAATAGTTTTTTAACTTAAGTCTTACCATTGCTTTTATTTATTTATTCTTAAGTACAAATGTGCAAGGCGGACTTAATGCAATTAGCATTGGCATTCCTTTGCACTTAAAACTTTTTATGTTATGAAAAATAAAGAAATAATATATGGTATACGCGAAAAACGCTTACTCATAGCTATTGATTCTTGACCAGTCTCGTGTTTTGTCAAACTAACGATCGCGGTCTTTGAAGGGAGTTACAACGGCCTCGCAGTCACGCTTAAGAGGGGCTTCTTGCGAGGCTCCAAACAAACACGCTTTTAAATTTGTGACATTCTTTTTCGAGCGTAAAAGTGATCAAATTAGTAAGTCTTCTGTGGAAAAGTCTGGGGACATCGCATTTAAAGGGGCCTCGTGTGTTCTAAGAGAAGAAATTTAAAAAACTTATTGTTACTTTATAAACTCTATATTTAAACTACCTTGTCATTAACTGCAGCAATCTTGAATCCTTGATGACATCGACACTGATAGGATCCTACTGTATTGATACAATCAGCATTTTGTGAACATATACCCTGAAATTATCAATGGAAAATTTTATGGAGGCTTGATATTTCTTTTATTTCCATGTAACAATAACGGGACCTAAATTGAGAGAACTATTCCATTTGTATATGATCACTTGTAAAAATAGTACTATACTGTTGAATGGAATATTAATATAAATATCTTACTATGCTTTGACGTAAGTCACATTCATTAACATCTTCGCAAGCATGATTACCAACTAATTTATGCCCAGCGGGACAACTGCAAGTGTATCCGCCTGGTAGATTCGTACACACTTGCAAAGGACCACATATGGTGTCACCTGTGGCACATTCGTCGACATCTGTAACAGAAAATTGTGTTACCGAAAATATTTTTGGAAATGAAATAAATTATAAATAATGAATTTCTTGTGCAGCAAAACTTATTTATTAAACAATTCATATTATACAGCACTGTCTAAAGAAATGATAATTTTTAGTATTTACAACTAGCAAAAAATATAAGCGCAAGCAATACTGCTAACAGAGACAATTTTTAAGACTATGATAGATTTATCTGACATAGACATTTGTACACTGATCTTCTATTTTCAATTTGAGTAATTTCCGGTTCTACAATTGTTTTACCACCTTTGGTGCCAGGTATTATTATTTTAATTGCCAGTATTTGGTCTACCGGAGTACGAGTATATGGTATAATATAAAATGGAAATTTTTTAATTGCACAAATCATTAAAACTACTATTAGTACAGTCATTTGGTAGTTTTCCGGAAAGTTTTCCGGGAGTTTAAAAAATGGCGATTTTATAGATTTTAACGGGCTCTTTCCGAATTTCTACTTTAAATTTCTTGCCGGCTCTTCTCTCAGAAGAACTGCCTTCCAAACCGGTGGTAGGTTCCTCACGGACTTACTGATATTTATAATTTACGTAAAGTTTTGAAAATGTAAACATTACGATTTATTGTAAAAATCTACTTGAATAAAGATTATTTTGATTTAATTTGGTTTGATTTGTGAATTAGGCTTCTAGGGACACCATGTTAAAAAACGCGCCACTTTATCTACATACACGGTAGTGTGGAAATTAGTTTTTGGGCCAAAACGCTTGTTGAGTCGACTTTGTAGCACTCGTACGCTACAACTATTCATCTTACAAAAAAAGTTTATTTCATAAATTATAGAAAATTTGGAATAGTGACAAAGATACCAGGTGTCAAAGTAGAAATTCGGAAAGAGCCCGTCGAAATTTATAAAATCACTAATTTTCAAAACTCACCGAAAACTTTCCAGGTAACCTCTTTCTTGAGGACCAAATAACTGGGTTATACAGCATTAATTATAAAACTGAGCTATCAAAACAAGGTGTTGTTTTTTCTCCTTGTTCACCTCGAAAATAATATGAAATCTACACATATAATAAAATTGTAACTAAGCCGAATCTGTACATTAAATATTTTTTGGAAAATCTTATTCAAATAGACATTATTATCGATACAGAGGCAGAATCTATAGTTTTTAGAATTTTTGTCTGTCTGTCTGTCTATTACCGCATCACAGAAAAACCACTGGAGGGATTTTGACGAAATTTTGTATAATGATAGCTGGTTATCTGGGTCAACATATAGGATACTTTTACCGTCTTTTTTTAATGTCTTATTTCTGAGAAAAAATACAAAAATTGCAATGTACTAATATGTAAAACCTAAGAATTTGGTTTTTGGTCACCTAAACGCGGGCGGAGCCGCGGGCAATGCTAGTAAATAATAATTGTGTTCTATACGTGTATATCTCATCTCTCATAATATTATTAACTTTTTACTTTGTATTAAAGAACTAGTGCGAATAAACGTTACGCTGTTTATTCGACAACAAAAACATGTGTACATACATTACCCTCATAAAAGTTGTGAACGATGCGACGGGAGGAATTTTCTTGTTGGACGCACCCAGTCAAACAGTAAGCACTTTTTTGATCGGATGCTTTTAGCAATAATTATAATACTTATTAAAAATTTTAAAACGTATAGAATTAAAATCAACAAATATTGTAAGGCACTTTGGGGCTATTTTTGAATGTTTGCAATCATTTTGAGAAATTGTGGGTATAATAAGTATATAACGCCTTCGAGACGTCTAAAACCTTGACCAAGATTGTTGTAAATCAAAATAAATCCGCGAATAATGCGAAAAAATAGTTTTATTTAAAATCGTCTTAAACCTGCACAAATTTAGCCTTTCTGATGTTTAATGGTAGAGAGTTTTTTGCGAAAGTCAGAAACGCGGTCATATTTACGGAGACTGAATATAGATGGTATGCAATGATTTTGAGGGCGCTCAAGTCGATTCAGGCGCTCCTATTTAATGTCAAGAAAACAAGTATCAGCATAGTCAAGGCTTTTTACCATCAATGTAAGTCAATCAAAATGCACCATAAACAGCAATCACGCCATGAAAAAAAAAATAACGTCAAATAACATACCAACACAAACCCCAGCAGTTGGGTCCAATTCAAACCCCTGCTTGCAGCGACATTCATGACTTCCATTGGTATTGAAACAGTTTTGATACTGATCACATAGATGGGTTCCCTTCACACATTCATCGATATCTAGAATATAATTTTATAAGAAAAGAATACATAGAACGTTTTTTTTCAATTCATCGTTTCTGTATATAAATGCAATTTGCAGCTTTTTGTCTATTAGTGCTACTATAAAATCTAGTGATATATATTACTGCAGATGGTATTATTTTAGCAGGCATCGAATGTCTTTCGTCATTGTATTAATCTCTATTAATGCTGTAGAAGAAATATTTATTAGATGTAATACAGAAATAAACTTGATTAAGAAAAAACTACCCTTTTTCGGATTTCGGTTAAGATGAGTAGGATAATAGATAAAATTGGTTGGTGCAAGCAGGATTAGGAATTTTAGGCAACGTTTCATGATTGTTGGTTATTGAATGCCATAATAATTAACAAACAACAACCATGAATGAACCAGTAATCCAAAATCAAGCATATTACAGGTATGACGTGAATCTGTTTTATCGATATTTAATAAAATATTAATATTATTAGAATATCATAAAAAGGTTAATAACTAAAACATACAGTACCAAAACATAAACCTAAAGAGTCCATTTCGAATCCTATTTGGCAGTCTGTGAATGTTTCATTTATTTGGCTCCATTCATTTTTAGGCATTTCCTCTGTATTTACTAAAGCTGAATCATCGCCAAGTTTTTGACTAGATGCAGTTTTTTCACCAATATTTAAAATTGACAATTTTGGTGAAGTTGGTATTTCAGGAACCTCTGTAACTTCACTATACTGTGTCTCATCAGCTTCTATTGATTTTGGGAGATGTTGTAAAGATACAGTAGATTCAAGTGTAAATAGAGGTTCATATTCTTTTACTGTTTTTGTTATTTTGTTAGCACTGAATTCATTTGATATATTTATGCTTACAAAACCAGGTTGTTCATCATATATTTTATTATCTGATTTTTCTAATAACGTGGGTAACTGAGATCTGTATGACGTAATTTCTAATGTGATGTATGTGGATGCAGTTTGTGTTGATACAACAATAGTCGGTGTAGCAGTAATGATTTCGCTAGTTGTAGTATGAAATTCTTTAGCTTCGATCCTGGAAATTAGGTATTAATAATGAACAGAAAATAAATGTACTATATGAATAGAAAGAATATGAGTATTCTTACTTTAGTAAAGGTGTGGGGAGGCTATTGACATGTTTCACACAGCGATATGAACCTGGTATATTAACACATTGATACTGATCTCCATCTCTTTCACAATTATGTATTCCAAGGGCGCATTCATTGATATCTGTATGTACACATTCATAATTTAAAAAGGGTGGTATATTTTTGATGTGCACCATCATCATTACTAGATGTTATAAAATTAATATATAAGTACAATGTACATAATATATACAATAGCTAAGAGATATACAAATTTATCTTACTTTTTTAGAATAATCTATATTTAATAACTGACTTTATTTCAATTAAAGATCTGACTTCGGTAGATTTCAAAACTTATGTGTATAAATAAAACATATTATTATTCCCATGGTTTTGTTATCGAAACTTGTAATGTTACCCTTCACACATACAAGAGGATGTATTATTACATAACTAATATTTATGTCCAATATATTACTTGAACTATGCATTTAATAAACTAAGGTCTAGACTATTAATAATCTAAACTAGCTTATAGATAGTTAATATAAAAATACTTATACAAAATTAGCCCAAAACACCTTCGCATGAACTTTTATCGGTCATAAGCTGATATCCTTTTTTACAGGAGCATTTAATTTCTGCCCCACTATCAATACACTCGTGCTGACAAGTGTTACGAGGGTCACATCTGTTATTTACCACCTGCAAAAATTATCAAATATATATGTAGTTTGATTGCTATATCTGCTTTTTCTTAAATAATATACGTACGAATGATGTACGATAATATAAGAGATAAAGCTAAAATTCTATGCTCATATTCTTTAAATTACTATAGCTGAATTTAAGTCTTGATTTCGGCAAAAAGTAAAAAGAAATCGTTTACTCTATTTATTTATATTTTCTTAATAGTAACCAGTTAACCGACCTCTTTACAACTCTGTCCATCAGACATAAGCAGATAACCTGGATTGCACTCGCATTTGTACGATCCTGGTACCGGAATACAGTTATGTGCGCAAAGATAATGTGGTGGAAATTCTTCACACATTGAAGACATCGAAGATACAACTGAAATATATCATATTACCATTATAAAATGCGAAAGTTTGTGTGTTTGTTCGTTTTTGTCGATGTTTTTGTATGAAAAGTGGAGAAAAACATTCATACGTTCATGTTTATTATTTTTACTAGCGACTTACCCTCGCTCCGCTCAGTTCCGTTGCTAGATACGTTTTAAGGTTTAATGTAGATTGTAAATTGTGGTTTAATGTAATAATGTAGATTCTCAGAGATGAGATATTTACTCGCAGTAAAAGGGATCCTTTATACTATCATCAAAATCTGTCAAGTGGTTTTCTCATGATGCGTTCACAAATAGACAGTGAGACAGACAAAAATTGTAAAAACTGTAGATAACAACAAGCCAACCGCAATTTCAAGATTCTCATTGGTTAGTTTCTCCTCGCGATTACATAGGGCTAAAAAAGTTATAAATTAAAAAACTCGGCGAGGCATTGTTTTTTTTTATTTTTTCATGTCCCTTACCAATACGACCGTTAAGCATAAGAAAGTCTAGCTTCCACGCCCAGTCCAGAAAACGCTATTAAGTTTACATAGGCACGTGAATTAAATCTAATGCACGGACGTCACACGGTCGATTTAAATGCATTACGTTTAATGCACGGACAGTCAACGTGATATGAATATTTAGATAACCACTATCAAACATAATAGTAAATAAACTAAGATTTTGCGATTTACTTCAATTGTGCCCAAGTATATAGTGATATATATATATATATATATATATATATATATATATATATATATATATATATATATATATATATATATATATATATATATATATATATATATATATATAACAATATATCGGATTATTTTACATTTTACTTCGTAGTCGATCCACAATCACAATATTTTAAGATATGAATATCTAATAGGTAAATATGTATTTTACGTAACGAAATATATTAGATTTGCTTTGCATCTCGAAAATATCTGATTAGGTATCTATTCTAAATGAAAACCCCTATTTAGTTATTTTTTACATTTTAGTGCCTGGAAGTCCGTTTTTTTAAGTTTTTATTCTCTTTATGGCTTAGACCTGCGTTGACAGACGCAATTCATTCTGCCAGTGTCACGTTTTGTGAGGAAGACACGAATGAGATTGAGCGGTTATTTTGAAATTTAGCAGCTTTAATGTGGAATTAAAAGTATAAATGAATGATCACATTATTTCTTATACACTACATTTATTAAATGTGACATGCTTTAAATTATAATATTTTTTACTTACGAGGAGGAGGAGTATCAAGAGTGAAACCTTTTTCTGCTGATTTGTTTGGATTGTCGCGAGCATCTGTAGCTACAGCTGCCTACAATTTAAACAATTTCAAGAGTATTTTTTTTAAATATTCATGTGTCTGTGTGTATGAATGTGTTCCTGCGATGTGTTTGCGTGTTTTCAAATAGTGCGTTGTGTTTATTTCATATAGTCAAATTCATAAATTCATATGTATATCAGCAATATTAGTAATTCTGTATTGGAATTACTTGAAACTTCTTCAGTAGGCATACAGAAGTATCATGTAATTGCAATACAAAATTTTAGTATCACTTATTGTTTATGTTATCTGTATGCGACTTATATTCTACAATACCTTGCAACACTTGGAAAAGGCGTAGTTAAATAACAAATGCTCTGCACTTTTTATTTGAACAGTCACTTTGCAGGAAGCGATTCCATTCGACTTGCCCACTGTTACCCCTAATTTGCACTGATCAAAGCAATTCTGTAGACAAAATAAAAAAATACAATTATTAATATTAGAAAAAAATTAACTCTCCAGCAAAATGACTATCGATATCGATTTTTATTTTAAAGTTAGACAGATTTATTAAAATATTAGTAACTTGGGTACGTCCCTAGGCTAACTAGGCTTTTCAGGTTCAAGAGACCTGAGCCAAAACTCAGAATTTTCTGGGCTTCTTCTTGAACCATCCCACCTCATTATTGGATTGAGTTATATAATGACAGAACGGCATTTGCTACGACCATTGTTTACCATAGCGCTTGCAATAGTACACATCGGGAATTTACGAAATAAGCGAAATAATAGATGAAAATAAGTTGACTAAGAAAGATAGTATTATGCTGCATAATGTTTCTTAGTCAACTTGTTTTCATCTTTTTGCACAGTCGGGTTTTTATTTTTGTAAATATTTTTTTATTTACAGCTTTTTAGTTTTTGACATTTTTAGTTTTATTTGACAATTTATTATTCGAAATTATTCTTAAATATAGAAGTTGCATACCTATATGTCTCTTAAAACTCTGTATTTTGATACCCCACTCGATTGATTCGGAAGAAAACAAAATCAGTTTTTCAAGACACACAGATTGGCGCCTAGGATCCGCTATTTTGATTTTTAATTATATTTATATACCCTATGACACTCGCGTTATCAAAATGAATCTAACGACGCGACGTAAGAATCATAAAAATCGACCTACGAGTATGGCTTCTAGAGTGCTACAAAGAAACAAACACACATACATACATGCATAGGCTGAGAAACTCATTAGCCTCATGCGTCACGAAGTCGGGTAAAAAGTTAACTTGTCAGAGAGACCAATAGTTTCTAAGTCTAAAGGAAATTGCTTTGTTTAAGTGTTTTTCAAAAGGTAAATTAAACCACAGGATTACCCTTTCAAGATTTTCTTTAAGTGACATGGTGAGTTGTGAAGTTTTTGTTAACTGTATTCCCTTTTCACAGTGAGCTTTTTTTCTGAAAAGAAAATATACCTAAGTCTATAAGTAAAAATATACATACATACATACATATATTCAATATCCGTAAACAGTATTTCGAAAGAAGTCTTCGTTTCTATTTTAAAATAACATTTTATTCTAAACTAGCGACTCACTCTCGCTCCGCTCGGGTTCGTCCCTAGTCACATTTTAACGTTTACTATTAGACAACAAGTGTAACAGTAGCTGCGAATGTTCTACGAACAAGTTTAACCATATTTGTGGAGTAGATGGCGTTACTTACTACACACCTTGTCACGCAGACTGCGATCGGGAAATCCAAGCGGGATATGGCAAGGTAATCAAATATCAATTAATTTCCAAACTAATAGCAGAAGTAAAAACTAAATTTTTTTTTTAGGTTTATCAAAACTGCTCATGTATCAGCAGCCAGACATCAAACTGGACGATGACAACCTACGAAACTTTCTTATTCATGAAGCTATCAACACAACCTGCACCAGCTGTTGCTTACATTTGAGGTTATTTATCTGTCTGGCGTTTTGTAACATGCTCAATTTTTTGTGTACGATTCCAGCGCTGGCTGCGACTTTGAGAGTTGTCAGAGATGAGCCGAGATCTTTCGCTCGAGGAATTCAGTGGGTTAAGATTAGAATTTTAGGAACCAGTCCAGCGCCAATAATCTTCGGGAATCTGATTGATGATACTTGACTTCTATGGAACGAAACTTGCGGGGGTCGAAGTGCGTGTCTGGCTTATGATAATTATTGGATGAGCTGGTGAGTGAAATCGATAAATTTACCATATTTTTTTATTTCAAGCAGTATTTTAATTATAAATTGATTTTAGGTATATGCTGGCGTTGGCTTTTATCTGTAAAACAGATTCTCTACTATTCTTCTTCCTTGCTTGGTGGTGTTACATCTCCCCCTGGCGGTAAGAAGACTACTTCGAAACCAGACTCAGGACCTGTGGCGACCATTTTATCCGACGGACCCAATGGGAACTACAACGAGACGCAGAATTCAAGCAACTCCCGGAGTATTTAATAAAAATCAAACCTCAAGTTAGACAGAGGAAAAACCTTTTGTATTATTTCATCAGTTTTTATTTAAGTATTTTGTAAGCAATTTTGGCTCACAACACTGCCGTAGCTAAGAAAAGTAATTTGATTTATTCGATAAATTTTATTTTTACACTAGCGGTTCACCCTCGCTTCGCTCGGATTCACCTCTAGAAAAGCACAAACAGATCTATCTCACGGGAATCATACATTTTTCCGGGATAAAAAGTAACCTATTTGTTATTCTGATATTATATATACTATTTATATTATTGTAAAGTTTCATCAAACTCCAATCACTAGTTTTTGTGTACTAAGCTGTATAAGTTACTATAGTTTTTTGACTATCCCACTGGAATTCTTTGATTTTCTGGGATGAAAAGTATCTAAAATTTTCTGGGATGAAAAGTAGCCGATTTATTTGTGTCATGTATGAAATATATTATTGTAAAGTTTCATTAAAATCCAATCAGTAGTTTTTGTGTACTAATCTGTATAAGTTATTATAGTTTTTTATCTATCCCACAGAAACTCTCTAATTTTTCGGGATGAAAAGTATCTAACATGTTACTCGGGGATAAAAGGTATCACCATGCAAAAATTCATTTAAATCGGTCCAATAGATTCGGAGATTAGCCCGTACAAACAGACAAACAGACAGAAAAAAAAATTGAAAATAAAACTGAATTTGTTCTATTTGTCTTCTTACATCCCCCTGACTCGGTTTTTAGCATTTTTTTTCTATGTACAGACATTCGACCTCTACAGTTTTATTATAGTATAGAAGATTAATTAATGGACAAATTATTGTATCAAGTAAGGGTATGAGTGGATAGATGTTGAGTATTTCTTGTATTGATATATTTAAGACGTTTGTATCCGTACTTGTTTATTATCTAAATAATTAATAATAATTAAAGAATAGTTTAAATGTATGGATATGATAATATAATTTATGTCTTTATTATTATCACTTTGATAGTTAAAGTAAACTTATTAGCTGGTAATTTCTGCGAAATTAGTGTAATTTATATTTAATATTCCATTTATCTATATATACATAAAATAATTTGTCCTGACAGACTGAGTGATCGATAAACGCACAGCCTAAACCGATGGTCGTACAAACGTAAAATTTGGAGAGCATATTTCTTATACAGTGTAGGTATTCACTAAGAAAGGAATTTTCAAAATTCATTCCCTAAGAGGTGGTAAAATAGGGGATAAAAGATTGTATGAAACTCTGTTATTCTTAACGCGAAATGAGTAAAAAGGGTAAAAGGGGGGTCATAAAGTTTATACGGGCAAACAATTATTTATGATCAGAATTACTTGAAATTTGGCACTAATGCTCTTCAATACAATTAAATAAATACATGTTTTAGCATTTTTTGAAATTCATTCCATAAGGGGGTAAAATGGGGGATGAAAGTTTGTATGAAATTCTGTAATTATTGATGCACGGAAAGTGGTATTTATTACCTTTGAAATGAAAAATAAAACAATATCAATTCTTTTTTTTCGAAATATATCCCTTAAAAGGGGATTGTGCTGCTTATACAAAGAAAAAATTATTTATAATCAAAATTACTTACAAACTTGGTATTAATGCTCTTCAATACAATTAAGTGAACATTTATTTTAGCTTTTTTTTTTAATTCAGCCCCTAAGTTCTCCGTAAGTGCACACTTACTATGTGGATATAAAGTAGAGAACGGAGATTATTTCAAACCCAAAAGGAAAATTATGTATAACTTCTCGGCTGCCCACAGCAGTGACAACTACATATAATAGACTTAAAGCGCGCGAGAGAGAACCTAGCTAGAGAGTATCATGCTATCTATATTCTCCTTCTGAAGGTTGGCACAATTGTAATGAAAAAGTCACCGAAGCTATGTAGCGGGATTAGACTGCGATTCAATAAACATCAAAGTGGCAATTGTGTTTGCTGGATGTACTCGGGGGGAATCAGAATTCATACCTCGAATACCACTGATAACTTCTGACTACGCCTTTGAATTTAATCTCAGAACCCCGAACTCTACAGAACATCCATCAGTGTGGTATATTTGTGGTTGGGGTTTTTTAGTGTAGAGTAAGGTAAGTGAATCTAGAGTTTTACTCTAGATATAATATATAAAAATTCGATATGACAACATATAAATTCAATGGAAATTAAAATTGAGCCAATATTTCAGTCCACGCGAGCGTAGTCGCGGGCAAAAAGCTACAGCAAAATAAGAATGGCTTAAATTTGTTTAATAAAATGAAACTGTAAGTTAGGAATACTGAACTAAATTTTAGGATGTTTTTATAAAAATTTAATTAAAATTTCACTTCCGGCTGATTGTTATAAAATCTGGTGATAACCGTTGGAAGAGGCAGTTTTTTGGACAGACGTGCATTACGCCAGAAAAGATAAGTAATCGTTGTTAAAATAAAAAAACTTATTGATCAAAATAGTGGTGAACTTATGTGTAAGAAGTAAAAAGATAAAGAGTTTTCCTGTAATTGGTTAAATAGTAGTGATATAAAAGGACATTTAATTGTTATATTAGATGGACATTATAAAACTTATAAAGTAAAAAGTGATAATATAAAGCTTATTGCATTAGTTTACTGTGTTCTTATTTTCCTCGTCCTGAAATCATATGTTTATTTATACACTGTTTTATCAATGTTGGCCCGTAGATTTGCAGCATGTACAGACCAGGTTAAAATTATACTCTTTAAGGCCTAATGTCACGTACACGTTTTCACTGTTTCTTCTGTTATTTTCAAATGTTTAGACTGCCTAGATATTGTTCTACGAGGCACACACTGATGGTTTTGTTGCTGTCATAAGAAAGAGGATCGCATGACTGAGACAGAGGATAAATGACAGCACAAATTTTATCATGAAAGCTGTAGAAGATTTTGGGACAAATTTCTCCAGGCATAGATTAAAGGATTTTTTCATATTATGTTTTAGTTTAAATGTTTAATTTTTTTTTTGTTCTTAATGTAGGAAATATGAATAATAGATGGTAATGGACGGACGGACGGACGGACGGACGGACGGACGGACGGACGGACGGACGGACAGACAGACAGACAGACAGAGAAAAATTCTAAAAACTGTAGATTCGGCCTCTGTATCGATAATAATGTTTATTTCAATAAGATTTTCAAAAAGTATCTAATTACAGATTCGGCTTATTTACAATTTCATTATACGAGTATGTATAGATTACTGTAAGCTTTATGGCAATAAAAAGTGATAATAAAACATCAAAACAAGCTATTAATATAAACAAAAAAGCTACAGCAAAATAAGAATGGCACTTTATATATATATATATATATATATATATATATATATATATATATATATATATATATATATATATATATATATATATATATATATAATATATATATATATATATATATATATATATATATGATTCTAAGGTCGTAAACATTGTATGCGATTGGATCATTGTACTCTCTTCCTTTAACTTTGGAAAGATGGAGTAGAAAAATACAGGTACTTAGTGGAAAATGAAAATTTATTTACAGAATATGATGATATTATAAGATCTTTTCAGATACCTAGGTACTGCATATTTGAGTTACGATCGCTGAAATCATATTAGTTTTCCTTATAAATGTTTATACATCCAAGATTAGTTTATCGTATACTCAACAACATATTTCTGTGTTATGACTCACTCTTAATAGCGGCGTTTCATAGATATATAGAGCCAAGGCGGTTGCAGTTTAGCACTGTGTAGTCGAGATTCAAAGCAATATAATATTAATATTTTGCATTCTTTGAAAAAGTGTGACGAAATTAACATTAAGTTGACTAATTCCGGTAAGTAAAATACAGAAAACCGATAATTATACACTTCTTCATCACATTATCTTCTCAAGATTACTGTTACATTAATTTATTTATTACTGATGATGCGCTTTAAAATTTTGATTTCTGGCATATTTCATGCAAAAATCATGTAAAACTTGAATTTTATTGTTATTTTAGTCATTAAATTGTAAAAAAATGTAATATAAATATCTGACACAATTTTTCATTTTATTTTAAAAACTAGCATTGCCTGCGGCTCCGCTCGCGTTCCGATGACCAAAAACTAAATTCTTAAGTTTTACATATTAGTATACGAAGAGTATACGAAGAGTATACAATATACATATAGTAATTTCATTGCGCATCGCATGATTGGTAAATAATGGCGGTGATTGACAATGCCACAAAGTTTCCTCTGTTAATCTCATACCTATTTGATTTAGTAATATTGCACTTTTTCTTTTAACAACATTTATAGTATATCTATACTTCTGTTTTGTTTGTTTGTTTGTTAAGTTTTGGGCGATAAACTCCCAAACTACTGAATTATTTTTAATCATTTATTTAATAATAGACAGCTATTGATTAATTTATATTTTGATAATTATTTAAATTACATAAGTAATAATAACTTTTCTTAATGTCAATCGGTTAATGTTATTATTTCATATTACTCGACCAATATGATAAAAGTTGTAAGCATTTTATTGCGTCCATTTAGCGAAGTTCCTTTCAAGGAATTGTGTCAAAAAATCTGAAAAAGTTGAGGTACAAAAATTTTTAAAATACTTTCATCGAGAGTTATCTTGCAAAATATTAGTTCTATAGTTTTAGAGATATGGTATATTTTTAGTTACCCGTTTTGTCAGTTTAACAAAAATAAACTTGTTTTAAATAAAATGTTAGTAAAAACTTAAAAAAATAAAATAAAAACCGACTTTTTAGTGTTTTTTGAAGTTGGTTTTTATTTTATTTTTTAAAGTTTTTTTTTGTTCCTTTATAGTGTAAATATAGAAGTAGCAAGGTAAGAAAATATTATAGTAAAATATTTGCTTAAGCCGTTGAAGTTAGTTTGATGGCCATTTTTATGTGAAGACTAGCGACTCACCCTCGCTCCGCTCGGGTTCGTCCCTAACGTGGTCCACCTTTATCACTTAGGGGTATGGAAAATAGATAGTAGCCGATTCTCAGACTTACTGAATACGCATATAAAATTTGGTAAAAATCGGTAAAGCCATTTCGGAGGAGTACGGTAACTAACATTATGACATGGAAATTTTATATATTAGAAGACTGACAAACTAAAATTCGATTTTATTAGTAACACAAAAAATTCTGGTTCTAAAATACGATTCTAACGTATTGGGATTGTCAAATCAAACAAAATAAGTCCAAACTGAAAGTATCTACTATTAGCCGTTGAAGAGTTCCACCTATCCACTTTATAGCCTTACCATCAGATCAGGTCAACGATACCGAAACACTGCACTATCAACGGAAATAGAAACACTCGCAAAGTTTCAAGTCAATATGACAATTAGAAGTAGGTTAAAGGTTAAATTTAAATGGGACCAATATAGGAGTATAAACTTTCAAACACGGAGTTTAGTAGGTAACAAACATAAAAAAAAATTGCCGAATTGAGAATCTCCTCCTTTTTGATGAAGTCGGTTGGAAAATAATATGAATATTTTGCTATAAGGAACCTATACTGCGCGATTTGGACTTGCATTTGCCCAATTTTTAATATATAAACATTAAGATTATTTACTAAATAATAAAAAAAAACAAATATTTTCATTTGAAAATTGTTTCGTCCAACAAAATGTTACTAATATCTTACTAATTTATAAAGCCAAAAACTTTGTTTTATTGATAATTTGAACACGGGCGGGGCCACGGGAAATTTAGTAGTAATTCTATTATAATCATAGGCTACGATAACATAATTATTTATTCGTAGTAGAAAAATCATATCTGTACATAATTTTTTTTGGAATTAAAACTATGTATTTTAAAAACAAATGGCGACATCTATTGACGAATATCTAAATAACACATACATAAATAAATATACTTGGTGTTATTTTAATAAATAAAATAGCGCTATTGATTTTTTTTTCAAGATAAGCTATCTTTGCCATATTAATAAGTTACGTTGGTAAAATGTTTATAGTATCATCGTGGTTTTATTTAAACCAGTTTTTATATTTTTTCTCAGCAATGAGATATTTTCCCGCGGTAAAGAATATTGTTAAGTTCTATGAGTTTGGGGATCGTAAATTATAAATTGCACTATTTTTGGATGTTTTAATGCTTTTGTATAACAAGAGCGTTTTATGGAGTTTCACTGACAGGCGCAGTATATGTAACACAGTTCTGGTCAATTCAGTCACTGAACACTAATTTTCATCACTAAATACACTTTCACTATGAGCTAACACTCCACCTTTCTTCACTTTTCACTTTTTCGTACATCTTCCCAGTCTTCACTTAGCTTCGAAATTCAACTGATCTCTCGACACACTGCCGGTTTTCTTATATGCATAACCAAAGAACATTCTAGTATTCGAAAATTCAAAACCTTTCGAGTAATTTCGTTTTATTCCTCTCTTACTCTTATACACGGCAATTTACGATTAACAGTTCTTGTCTCTTACTTTCGAAATTTCTAATTATTTCGATGCTTATCTGGAAATGTTTTTCTCTCTTACACACGGCAATTTACAATTAACTGTCCTTGTCATGTGTTGACATCTGTCTTAGGATGTATAAAGCAGGCTTCAGACGTGCCTTCTTAATTATTATTTTTGGTGTAATCATGTTACACACTCCAAGTTTCATCAAAATCCCTCCAGTGGTTTTTCTGTGTTGCGGTCACAGACAGACAAACAGACAGAAAAAAATTCTCTAAACCATAGATTCGGCCTCTGTATCGATTATTATCGATCGATAGAAATAGACGTAAGTAATTTATAAAGTTTGTTTATTGATAATTTCAACACGGCCAGCGGGTAATTTAGTAGTAAGTAATTTTATTATATAATTATAGATATTCGTAGGTCTTATCTGTACATTCATTTTTTTAGAATTACAACTACGTATTTTAAAAACACATGACGACATCTATTGATGAATATCTAAATAGCACATAGATAAATATTCATTAAAATAACTTTTTAATGATTAAAAAAGCGGTGTTGATTTTTTTCATCATAATCTATTTTTAATAGTTTTTGCCATATTTAGTATGTTACCGTGCTAAAATGTTTATAGTATCATCGTGGTTTTATTATAACCAGTTTTTGTATTATTTTCTCAGAAAAGAGATATTTTCCCGCGGTAAAATGTATCCTATATATTGACCCGGATAACCAGTTATGACCACACCAAATTTCATTAAAATCCCTTCAGTAGTTTTTCTGTTACCGCATGGTAACAGACAGACAGACAGATAGACCGACAGATAGATATACAAAAAAAAACTATAGATTTCGCCTCTGTATCGGTAATAATGTCTATTAGCTGCCTCGGTAGTGTAGTGGATAGCATGTACGGCTGCACACCCGGAGGTCCTGGGTTCAAGGCAAGGGCCAAGTTTAGTTATTGAGTATTTCTGTATAAGTAAGCCTCAGTAACAGCCCGGAGTTAGGAAGTTGGCGGTGTTTCACTTCCATGCCTTGTCGAACACGTAAAGCCGTCGGTTCTGCGCCTTAACTCTCACCGGTCATGTCGAGTAGTCGTCACACTGGAGTATGAGAGTGACAGGAATAGAGAGTGCACTTGTGTCTGCGCGTACACTTGTGAACTATAATATCCCCTGCGCAGTTGGCTAGTCTCAATGAGATTGGCTGCCGTGGCCGAAATCGGTCAGGAGAACATTATTATTCTTAATGTCTATTTCATAAAATATTAATTAATGTACAGATTCGGCTTGGTTACTATTTTATTATATCTATTTTTCTTATAATTCTTCAATTATCTTAATCTTTATATAATCATTTAACTTTTTATGAAAAATATTAAGTATTATCATTGGTGAGGTTTAAGAAAATTGACTATCCGATGAACTTTTTGCAGATGTTTTTGATAAGAAAATTAGTAGATTGTCTACAAGAGGTGAACATTATTGACTACACCGATACTTCTAAAGCTCAAGTACGTTCGAATAAGTACAAAGCTGAGAACGCGTTTAACGTAATATACCACATTGGTCTGAAAAAAGAAAACTTCACCTATGAAGAAAAGGGAACCATCAGAAATTTATTAGCTGACACCATAGAATATTTGCAAATCAACATCGAGAGTACGGCCAATGTCTACCGAACAAGACTGAGCAATTCTGTTCTCAACAAGAAATCAGCAGTTCAGTTCCTGATTGATAACTACTCTCAGTTTCTAGCTGGAAATTCGAATTTGGCTGATTAGCTCTTTAATCCGGGAAGTCTAAGATACTTGACCATATTATTAACAAGTGGCATGATATGATAGATTCTGACGAGGGCTTAAGCAACAGAAAAACGCCGGTGCTAACCAAGTACCAGAATCCCATACATGGTGGTCGAAGTAAAGTCAATTTTAAAATTAAAAAATGAATTTCCTTTCTAATTTAGCCGATTCTATTCCCGTGGTTGGTCATGTCAAGGGAGTCATCCATTACGCAGCTGGAGATACTGAAGACGGTACCAATGCCATGTACCAAGCCACCAGAACTACTGCAGTCTTAGGAGCTGGTGCTGTTGGATCTCTTGCGGGCCCTGGAGGAGCTGTAGTAGCTGCTATGTATGCTGGTGCAATTATAGACGGTGTCGCTTCTGTAGCCATGGATAAACCACAAGGATTGGTCAAAGGGTTCAAAAATATAGCAAAAGATCTAAATAAAGGAAAAAATCCAATAGGTTCAATAGCAAGAACAGGATTTCAAGTGGGAATAGATGGACTAGGTGGTTTCGGAATTGGAGGCGTTTCTAGTGCAGCGAGTCAAGTTTCAGGAAAAGCTATAGCGAAAGGTGCGGAAAACTTTGCGAAGACTGCAGTCAAGATTGTTGGAGAAAAGGCCATTCAGAAAACTGTGAAGATAAAGGGAGAAGAAGTGGTAAAGACGGTGAAGAAGACTGTTACGGAAAAGGCAGCGAAGAAGGTTATAGAATATGTCGCGGTTCAAGCAGAGTTTGCTTTGGTGTCTGCTCATATTTGTATGCAAGCTGATGAAAGAACTAAGGAACAAAAAAGAGTAAATGAGATAGAGATGATTTTGATGAGTTTAAAGATAGGTGAGGAAGACGAAGACGTGACAGAGAACGACGTGAGAGTGAAGAAAGAGAACGGAATGCGAGAGAAGAAAGAGAATGGCGTGAAAGAGAAGAAAGATAACGGCATGCGAGAGAAGAATGAGAACGGCTTGCGAGAGAAAAACGACAAGAACAAGAACGACGTGCTAGAGAACAACAGTAACAACGAGCTAGAGAACAACAGGAACAACGAGCTAGAGAACAACAGGAACAACGAGCTAGAGAACAACAGGAACAACGTGTTGAAAAACAACAGGAACAACGAGCTACAGAACAACAAAAACAACGTGTTAGAGAACAACAGGAACAACGTGTTAGAGAACAACAGAGACAACGACTTAGAGAACAACAAGAACAAAGATCTAAATAAAAACAGGAACAACGTGCTAGAGAACACCAGGTACAACGAACTAGAGAACAACAGGAACAACGTGTTAAAGAACAACAGGAACAACGAGCTAGAGAACAACAAAAACAATGTGTTGGAGATCAACAGGAACAACGTATTAGAGAACAACAGGGACAACGTGTTAGAGAACAACAAGAATAACGATCTAAATAACAACAGGAACAACGAGCTAGAGAACAACAGGAACAAAGAGATAGAGAACAACCGGGACAGCGTGCTAGAGAACACCAGGTACAATGAGCTAGAGAACAACAGGAACAACGAGCTAGAGAACAACAGGAACAACGTGTTAGAGAACAACAAGAACAACGATCTAAAGAACAACAGGAACAACGAGCTAGAGAACAACAGAAACAAAGAGATAGAGAACAACAGGAACAACGTGCTAGAGAACAACGGGAATAACGAGCTAAAGAACAACAGGAACAACGTGTTAGAGAACAACTGCAACAACGAGTTAGAGAACAAGTAGAACAATGTAGTACTCCTAATAGTAACTCTAGAGCCTCTCAACAATCACAAGGGAATAGAAATTATATATGTCTTTCTAAATTATTTATTGAGGTACTTTGTTCCTGGATTTTTTCTCAAGAACTTCATTTTTTTATTTCTAAGTGTTTAAATTTCTCATTTAAGTATATTATTGTTGATTGTATTTTTAATGTCTTCTTTCATTTCTAACATTTCTGTTTTCTGCTGTCTTATTTCTTGTTGCATGTTTATTAACAACTTTTTTATTTCCTCCATGTTAAGTGTGAAGTTGGAAGTAGAAAAGCTGATTGAAAAAGAGCACCAATTGAATCCCAGAGCACCCTTGTTGAATTGCAATTTTATACCGAGTATTAGTTTTTGAGGTTATAAACTTATGTTTTAATATTCACACTTCACAAATTATTTTGTTTTATTGTCATCACACACAGAAAAGATGGTTTTACACTGATAATATATATATATATATATATATATATATATATATATATATATATATATATATATATATATATATATATATATATGTTATGTTTGTCACTTTTGTATTTGTTTGGTAGGTGAATTTTTAAAAGCTCATTTGTTTTTAACACATCAAGACTGGGTGATTGCCCATAGGTTTTATCGATTAATTTATAATATTTAACACTTCTCTTTAGATTATTTCCACTATAATATTTTTAAACTTGATTTAAATATCGGACACGATGTAGACAGTTGCACAGTGGCGCCTCCCACCCACCAGAAGTAACAATGCAAAAATTATGAAAATGCAAAAGAAAACCATATGAAAATTCAAAAACACGCGTTTTCCCAGACATAAGACTAATCTAGATTGATTTATCGCCCCCGAAACGCCGTGTGTACTAAATTTCATGAAAATCATTGGAGCCGTTTCCAAGATTCATATTATATATATATATATATATATATATATATATATATATATATATATATATATATGGACATTTCTATTTCAGAGTACTATGCTAACCATACAATTTCATTGCCTAAAACCGTTGCTAAGTTCAAGATCAGAGTTACAATAGTTTTGTTATTACTTCACATCGCTGTTTGTTGAAAAAACGAAAAACTAGCTGAATAACTTTGCCAAGATCCGAGGGTTATTATGGGTGCTATTAGCTATGCATATTAGACTCCGTATCATCTGGCATTCTTACTCCGTAACCCAAAAATAGTGGCCCTCAAGTGCACTGATTCAGTTGACTGTCTAAATGACAGCACATCGTCGCATGTGTGTACTCACTCCACTGATTCAGTGCACTTTTATACAGAAAACCGATAATTATATACAATTAACCGATAATTATATATAATTATTACATTATATTCTCAATATTACTGTTACATTAATTTATTTATTACTGATGATGCGCTTAAAAATTTTGATTTCTAGCCTATCTCATGCAAGTCATGTAAAACTTGAATTTTATTGTTATTTTTACCCGACTTCCCAAGAACAGGAGGAGATTCTCAATTCGTCGGAATCTTTTTTTTAATATATGTTCACCGATTACTCGAAGACGCCTGAACCAATTTGAATTTTTTTTTGTTTCAAAGGGTATACTTTCCAGCTGGTGCCATATAAATTTTATTGAAATCGCTCAAGCGGTTTGTTGAAAATTCAACAATAAATAATATATATTTTAAATAAATTGTTAAATCGAATATGTTATTAAAAAACTTTCTTCTTACAAATTACCTGCTTATTACGTCTACACTAAAAATGGAAAAATAAAAACCTAAAAAAAAAATATATAACCGACTCCCAGGCACTAAAATGTAAAAAATAACTAAACGGAGGTTTTCATTTAGAATAGATACCTAATCAGATATTTTCGAAGTCGGTGCCAGCCGACAATATTTTAAGATATGAATTAATTGGAATGAAAAATATGTCATAGGTAAATATGTATTTTACGTATCGAAATATATTAGATTTGCTTTGCATCGGCTGTCACCGACTTCAAAAATATTTATTACTCGACTTTTATATATTACTCGACCAATATGATTAAAGTTGTAAGCATTTTATCGCGTCCTCTAACGAAGTTCCTTTCAAGGAATTATGTCAAAAAAATCTGAAAAAGTTGAGGTATAAAAGTTTTTAAAATACTTTTATCGAAAGTTATCTTGCAAAATATTAGTGCTATAGTTTTTGAAATATGGCATATTTTTAGTTACCCGTTTTGTCAGTTTAACAACCATAAACTTGTTTTAAATAAAATGTTAATAAAAACTTAAAAAAAAATATATTTTTTAACATAAAATAAAAAAAAAAAATTTTTGTCCCTTTTTAGTGTAGACATAGTACTAGCAAAGTAAAAAAATATTATAATAAAATATTTGCTTAAGCTTACCATCAGATCACGTCAACGATACCGAAACACTGCACTATCAACGGAAATAGAAACACTCGCAAAGTTTCAAGTCAATATGACAATTAGAAGTAGGTTAAAGGTTAAATTTAAATGGGAATATAAACTTAATGGAAATATAAACTTTCAAACACGGAGTTTAGTAGGTAACAAACATAAAAAAAAATATAGCCGAATCGAGGAACCTCTTCCTTTGTGACGAAGTCGGTTGGAAAATAATATGAAACGAACTTATTTTTACGATTGATAAAATAATTCGATATTGTGGACACGTAAATGTTATTCGTATTTACTTTAGTGTTAACCTAACAAAATACGTAAGTAAGTAAAACAACACATTATTTTGCTATACGGAACCTATACTGAGCGATTTGGACTTGCATTTGCCCAATTTTTAATATATAAACGTTAAGATTATTTACTAAATAATAGAAATTTACAAATATTTTCATTTGTAAATTGTTTCGTCCAACAAAATGTTACGAATATCTTACTAATTTATAAAGCCAAAAACATTGTTTTATTAATAATTTGAACACGGGCGAGGCCGCGGGTAATTTAGTAGTAATTCTATTATAATCATAGATGCTCGTAGGTCTTATCTGTACGTTTAATTTTTGGAATTAAAACTACGTATTTTAAAAACACACGGCGACATCTACTGATGAATATATAAATAACACAAATAAATATTCATTAAAATAACTTTTTTGATGAGTAAAATAGCGCTCTTGATTTTTTTCTTTATTTTTCGTTTTTGCCATATTTAGTAAGTCACATAGCTAAAATGTTTATACTATCATCGTAGTTTTATTATAACCAATTTTTGTATTTTTTTCTCTCAGAAATGAGATATTTTATCGCGGTAAAATGTATCCTATATCTTCACCCGGATAACCAGGTATGACCATACCAAATTCCATCAAAATCTCTTCAGTAGTTTTTCTGTGATGCGGTAACAGACATACAGGCAGACAGATAGATAGACAGACAGACAAAAATTCAAAAAACTATAGATTTCGCCTCTGTATCGACATTATTACAATGTCTATTGCGATAAGATTTTCCAAAAAATATGTTATGTAGAGATTCGGCTTGGTTACAATTTTATTATATGTATCGGTAAGATAGAAGATAAATATGAATTCTTCAATTATCTTAATCTTATAGTTTTATATTATCTTTTAATTTTTTTATAAAAAATATTTAGTATTATCATTGATGAAGATTTAAGAAAATTAACTATTCTTTTTGCAGATGTCTTTGATAAGGAAGTTAGTAGATTGTCTACAAGAGGTGAAGACTATTGATTACACTGATACGTCTAAAGATCAAGTGCGTTTGAACAAGTACAAAGCTGAGAACGCGTTTAACCTAATATACCAAATTGGTCTGAAAAAAGAAAGCTTCACCACTGAAGAAAAGGGAACCATCGGAAATTTATTAGCTGACACCATAGGATATTTGCAAATCAACATCGAGAGCACAGCCAACGTTTACCGAACTAGACTGAGCAATTCTGTTCTCAAGAAGAGATCAGCAGTTCAGTTCCTGATTGATAACTATTCGCAGTTTCCAGTTGGGAATTCGGATTTAGCTGATAAGTTCCGGGAAGTAAATATTGAAGAAAGCGTCGAGATACTCGACGATATTATAGACAAGTGGCATGATATGACAGATTCTGACGAGGGCTCAAGTGACAAAGAAAGCGCCGGTGCTAACGAAGTACCAGACTCCCATACCTGGTGGTCAAAGTAAAGTCAATTTTAAAACAAAAAAATGGATTTCTGTTCTAATTTAGCCGATTCTATGCCCGGGGTCGGTCATGTCAAGGCAATCATCCATTATGCAACTGGAGATACTGAAGGCGGGAACAAGGCCATGTACCAAGCCACCAGGACTGCTGTAGTTTTAGGAGCTGGTGCTACTGCTGGACCTGGAGGAGCTGCATTAGCTTCTATATATGCTGGTGCCATTACAGACGGTGTTGCTTCTGTAGCCATGCGTAAACCTCAAGGATTGTTCAAAGGGTGTACAAATATAGCAAAAGATCTAAATGAAGGGAAAAATCTAACTGGTGCGATAGGAAGTACAGGATTACAAGTGGTATTGGATGGAGTGAGTGGTATAGGAATGGGTGTCGTTCCAAGTGCAGCGAGTCTAGTTTCAAAGAAAGGTGCGGAAAACATTGCAGTGATTGCATTCAAGACGGCTCATGTTATTGCGCGGGCTGATGTAATAACTGAAGAAGAAGCAAGAGAAAAACGTGATAGAGAAGAAACAGAAAGACGTGACAGAGAACGGCGCGAGAGAGAAGAAAGAGAACGGCGTGAGAGAGAAGAAAGAGAACGGCGTGAGAGAGAAGAAAGAGAACGGCGCGAGAGAGAAGAAAGAGAACGGCGTGAGAGAGAAGAAAGAGAACGGCATGCGAGAGAAGAAAGAGAACGGCTTGCGAGAGAAGAAAGGCAACAACAGGAACGACGTGCTAGAGAACAACAGGAACAACGAGCTAGAGAAAAACAGGAACAACGAGCTAGAGAACAACAGGAGCAACGAGCTAGAGAACAACAGGAACAACGAGCTAGAGAACAACAGGATCAACGTGTTAGAGAACAACAGGAACAACGTGCTAGAGAACAACAGGAACAACGAGATAGAGAACAACAGGAACAACGAGCTAGAGAACAACAGGAACAACGAGCTAGAGAACAACAGGAACAACGTGCTAGAGAACAACAGGAACAACGTGTTAGAGAACAACTGCACCAACGAATTAGAGAACAAGTAGAACAATATAATACTCCTAATAGTAACTCTGGATCCTCTCAAACACCACAAGAGAATGGAGATAATAATGACCGTTCTAAGAAGAATAAACCTGACTACTTTGCTATTTTCAAGAATTTATTAGAAAAAATATTGAATGTTATCTTTGGTGTCGAAAGACCATTCATAAGAAATCGCATTTCCCAGATTTTTCAAGAACTTTCAAAGGCACAAGAGAATTATTTGGCAAAAATAATCGAAAGATTATATAATAGTGGAATTTTAGTCGAGGTACTAATGTTAGTAATTAGAATATTTGCAGAACATTTTCCTGAAGATATATCATTCACGAATTTCCTAAGTTTGACAGAATTCGTTGCGGTTTATATTCAAGAAGAAATAAATTACCGAACTGTGGTTTTCAGAATGGCTGAAGACATATCGAGAAAAAATGATAGCTCTATTCCAAAGGAGGAAACCGAGAACCTCAAAGCTGCAATTGTTTCGAGCATTATGAACTTACCAGATATTGTCAGTAGTATAGTCGACGTATTTGTGAGACTAAGATTTGACATCGAGTCAGAGTTGATGCCTTTCGAAATATCTGAGATTTTGTTGATAACTCGTGATTTATCTTCGAACTTTCGAGACGTATTCTCAGCAATTTATCATTACTTTAAACACAGATGTGTTCATAAACCTGAACAAGACTTCTATCTTCATAAACATGTTTTATCGGTTACAGAGTACTACGACTGGATACGAAGAGTTCTGGAAGAACTTGGAAGACATCAAGATTACAGAAGTTTGTTAGAATATCGGACAACTGGCGTCGTAAGAGCAAATGTAAGGTTCGAGATGTACGTCCCTATATTCGACAGACGGATTAGAATTGTTGTTAAAATTCACCGTAATTCTGAAAGCTTAAAAATTGTATTAGCTTCTTGTTATATTCTTGACAACAAGAATGATGGTGATGGGGAAGGAATGGTATGGATATACATTCGTCGTTTGTAAAGAATTGTTTTGAAAATATTCGATTATACATAACATCTAATCAATAAAAAATCATTTTTAAAATATACATTTGTTAATAAGTCAAATTGATACAATTATTTCAATTAAAATTGTAATAATTTTGCGGAATGGACAGAGTACTATATTAACCATACAATTTCATTGCCTCAAACAGTTCACTAAGTTCAAAAACAGAGTTATAATAGTTTTGTTATTACTTCACATTGCTGTTTGTCGAAAAGACTAAAAACTAGCCGAAGCTTTGCCAATCCGAGGGTTAATATGAGTGCTATTAACTATGCATATCAGACTCCGTATCATCTGGCATTCTTACTCCGTTACCCAAAAATAGTGGAGATTCTCAGGACCAATAAAGCCCTTTGTGATGACCCTGTTGATAGTGACTATTCCTTTAGTGACGATTAATATACTTCAAATGTAACGGGCGATCTACCTTCAATTACTTACTTCACCCTACATCGGACACATCTTTTTTGAACCTTCATCACTCGGATAGTACGAGCGCAACGCCTCAGCTAAATCGAGCGCTGTGTTTTTCTTTAAACTCATTTTTCTTGTGGAAAGATTTAAATGTTGTTGGTTCAAAACAAGTTTAAATTTTTCAGTTTTTTTCTTTGTAATATAAGATTTTTATAATGAAATTAAAATTTTAACATACTATGTAGTAAAAGTAGCCAATCTAATGGCCGATTGGTCTAAGGTACAAGTCTTAGTCTCCTCGAACATTAGAACTGGTCAGGCGAGGGTTTAAATCCCGTAAATGACTGTTTTTTCAGCAATTACCAAGATTCGTTCCCTAGGCCGGCTGTACCTTGACCAGGTTTCTGCGGTTTGCTCATATAAGGGGCTGTGCTAAGGTTGGGCCCAGGTGAATGCGGGTACGGTAATAGGCCGCAGTCGCGAGATTAGGCAATGAAAAGAATTAATGGTTATGAAAGAATGAAAGTAATACATATATATATATATATATATATATATATATATATATATATAAATAGTAGTAAGTAGTAAGTAGAAAAATAACATTAGACCATTTTATTAACCTCTATAAATTTATGTATTTTTCAAATGTGTCTTTCTGTTAAATAAATAGCATTTTTGTTAACAATTTGTGTTTATTTTAAGAATTTATTTCGATCACTAACTTACTTAAGCTTGACTTAAATACTTTTGATTCTTAGAAGTATACTTAAATGGAAAATTATTCTGATACATATCACGCATCAAAAATACATTAGAAATAACCTAATCGAAAATAATATGAATAATAGATGGTAATATAAGTTAACAATAAACTTCTAATACTTCTGAGCGTTTCCCCTACCCTGTGGTCTACCAAGTGGGGTTTCGTATTTTAGTTAGTACTTAGTGTGAATTCATGAACGCTAGCGAGCAGTGCCGCCCCTACTATAGGGTTCTTAGAATTTAATAAGAATATAAAAGTAAAGGGCTCCACCCGTACCCGTTTGATAACTGCATTCCATTTACAGATATCAGGAATAACTTTGTTTAGGATTTTTGTTCGATATTCCAAAAGCTATTACTTAGTATGTTGCACAAAATTCTTATAGAAATCCATTTGATCCATTGTTTAATCGCAACTTGCTCACAATTTGAATTCATTTATAAAATAATAAGCAATTCATATTATTTAAATAAAAATAACAACTCTGTGAATAGGTATGGTATTTTTAGGAATTAGAAATGTTATAGATCCATTTTTCACAGATGAGCATAGAAATGTAGCTGATGGAAGATTTGCATTCAACTGAAGGCAAGTTTAGTGAATCAGACCATCGTCCACTCAAAACCATAGCACGCAAACTGTAATCTCAAATCGTGAAACTTGACCGTGGGAAGGCTCTAATTTTCCACAACGCGAACTCTACTCGTTAGTATCCATTTCTCAGAGATGAGATAATATCCTGCGGTAAAAAGTACCTTTTATCTATATGTTAACCCGGATAACCAGCTGTCATCAAATTTCATCAAAATCTATCCAGTGGTTTTCTCGTGATACATTTCCAGACAAACAGACAGACAGACGGATAAAAATTCTAAAAACTACAGATTCGGCCTCTGTGTCGATAACTTGCGACTCAGCCTCGCTTCGCTCGGGTTTGTGCCTAGGTTGATTCCCCATACAAACTTTCGTCCCCATTTTCAGCCCTTTAAGGGATGATTTCCGGGACAAAAAGTCATATGTCCTTCCCAGGATCTCAAACTATCTTCTTACCAAATTTCATCTAAATCGGTTCAGTACATCCAGAGATTACCCCCTACAACCTCACAAACTCACACACACAAACTTTACCTCTTTATAATATTAGTTTATGACTATTTCAATAAGATTTTCCAAAAAATATTTAATGTTCAGATTCGACTCAGAATTTTATTATATGTATAGATTATTTTTATTTATCGCAATATACTTAGTATACGCTTTCTATTCCATAATAATAATTTATTTCTATTCTATTTTATAGTCTTACTACTAACACCATTTGGTTGGCGTAAATTGTAGGAATTAGGTACTTCATGTACGAAATGCAAAATATTTATTGCGTCCGCTTTTACAGAGTGGAAAAAGTGAAATGGACGGGAAATAAAAAAAAGTACCTTAAATATTGAAGATATCAAGATTCACCAAAAAAAAAAAATCTTTTATATTTAATGGTAAAAATGAATGATGAATGCATTTAAATATTTTTTATAAAGCTTGCATACTTAAAAATATCGAGTCCATTTCTCATTGGTTTCATCCTGTATATCTACACATATAATAAAATTGTAACTAAAGCGAATCTGTATATTAATATTTTTTTTTTGAAAATCTTATTAAAATAGACATTATTACTTATTGTCGATGCAGACGCCGAATCTATAATTTTTAGAATTTTTAGCTATCTGTCTGTCTGCGACCGCATCACGGAAAAACCACTGGAGGAATTTTGATGAAAGGTATGATGATAGCTGGTTCTCCGGATCAACATATAGGATATTTTTTACTGTGGGAAAATATCTCATCTCTGAGAAATCTTTACTAAACGTTAAAACGTAAGTAAACGAACCCGAGCGAAGCGAGAGTGAGTCGCTAATTATTACATAAAAATTAAGAAAGATTTATTTTATTTATTTATATCCATAAATAGGATTAGTTTTATTTCTTTACGGTTTTGCAGCCATACATGCTGGCCACTAGTTCAACGAAGCACTCACATATTGTACTCCTGGCAGCACTGTTTGCTTGCATATTTACATACTTGAGCGAAGCTCAAAAGGTCAGGGGGAACCTTTACAGACGAACAGTCCTCTGCGGTACCATTATAGGCGAACTCAGTACCATGATCACAGCAGAGCTGCATCCTTTCTTTCATTTCATCTATAACGTTGCCTGAATACAAAAAAAATAAGCTAAAAGTAATGTACATTATTATAAAATCGTGAATACTTCAAGTAACTAAAATATACACAGCACCATCTAGTTCCATGGTAAGCTACGAGGTTTGTATTCTAGATACCAGATAAATGATATATGATATGATATATACACATATGTAACTTTAAATACATACATATTATAATTATAAACACCCATGACTGGAGTGCAAACTTTCGAGCCCGCGACAGCTGGCACAACAAGTAGGGTCACTTCAAACAGAGCCAAACGTGTCGTCAAAATAAATATTAAATTGTTTTGCCTTATTCAACTAGGTATTCAACTATCAACATAAAACTCACCATCTATATAAGCAGGAAGGCCAAACAAAAACACTATAAAGTACCACATGATCACAAAAAAGAAATTTTCCATAAGCAACTCAGTTTTAACACAATGCTAAATAAGTTATCATTACAATTTACTTAAATTAATTTACTAAATATTCACTGGGTTTTTAAATCGACGGAAGAGTCTAATGCGAATGCATGCGAGCCACGATCTGCGAATTTTGATCGGCTGATTGATGTCATCTATGTACTTATATTGTCTGTCCTTCGAAGAAACAATACACCCGTAAGTATAATAAAAATTGAAATGGAAAAATATTTTGCAAAAGTGAAAAAGTTGTCTTACGAGTAAAAAATGTTATTTTCTCTTTCAAGTTTTCTAAGTACCTAGTTTTCTTGATAATACTAACCGTTATAATTATTTGTTAATAGGTATATTAATAGAGTTTGTAAGTTTTTTGAAAATATGTAGTAAAAGTATTATCCCACAGAAAGGATTTACCGGTTTATCTTTGGAGATACAACTAAACACTGTACTACAAAATTGTAGGTTTCAAGAAGGCCTACAAAAAGTCCGCGATAACTATTCTTATCCAATTAAGTAGCCGCACGCACTCCAGCGAATCGAATTAGAGTCGCTATTATTGAAACAAACGTTTTTAAAATTATTATTTGAATGTAATTCGCACGGGAACCGTACATTTTTCTGAGATAAAAAGTAGCCTATTTGTTTTTCTGATGTATGAACTATATTATTGTAAAGTTTCATTAAAATTAAGTCAGTAGTTTTTGTGTACTAAGCTGTATAAGTTACTATAGTTTTTTAACTATCCCACGGGAATTCTTTAATTTTCTGGGATGAAAGGTATCTAAAATGTTTAGCAGGGATATACGGTACCACCATGCAAAATTTAATTTAGGTCGGTTTAACAGTTTCCGAGATTAGCCCGTACAAACAGACAAAAAGACAAAAAAAAAAGATTGGAAAAAATCTGGTTTTATTTTATTTCTCTTCTTATATCCCCCTGAATCGGTTTTAGCATTTTTTTCTATGTACAGACATTCGATCTCTACAGTTTTATTATTTGTATGAATTAAAATATTCACCATCAAGCTTGGGGCAGGAAAACAACAAAAATTACCCATTCATATGTCATCGTAAGATTTATTTATGTTTTAAATATGCTCAGTGTACTCCATGGCTACGTGATATAACTGCGTGATTCGAATAACAATATAATTTAAGGACCAATGCTATAATATGTTTTCTTTATCATTCATAAAAACTTAAAAAAAACCGACTTCCAGGCACTAAAACGTAAAAAATAACTAAACTTTTTTAATTTCATTTAGAATAGATACCTAATCAGATATTATGTCTATGTACGTATGTGTGTGCGTGTTTGCGAGCGGGCATGTGCGTGCGATTAACTAATACAATAAACAGATACTTATGTAGTTCAAGTTAATAGATAAAAGATTCAATTATTCAAGTTAATTGCTTGTGGACCTATTCAATTGGCTTAGTCTTTCTTCCAGCCTTATATAGGTACCTCTAAAATATGTTTTTAATTCAATTAAAATAACCAATCTAAATTATGTACAATTATAATAACCTTTATATAAAGAACACTAAACAAAAATAAATAAAATGACCATATTTTTTTCTTAATAAACATTTATTTAAAAAAAAAAAAACACGATAGTAAATACATATTTATGACTTTTCAATTTCTACTTTTACGCCATATCACAGTCGCATTTCAAAGCTTAGTTATAATAAATACAATTAAAATGAAGAAAGATATTATTATTAAAAACAAATTAGTAGTTTAAAAGAACTAAAACACGCTTTAACTAAACCTAATGTATTGGATATGCCAAAACGAGTTAGAAAAAAAAATTCAAGCAAACCTAATAATCGAAAGTTGTATTAGTAGCCATTGAAGAGCTCCATTTTCTATCCCCTAGTTCCAATCTAGCCGGTTGTGAAGACAATATACACACAGGGAGGCGGCCTCACCTTGGTATGCGGGGTGCCATGCGGGTTGCTCCTAGTACTTCTCTGATAGCAGAGAAGACAGCGGGAGCAATTCCATGTTTGTTGTGGTCTGCTTCGGCAGATCTGCCATCTCGGTTGATAACTCGGTTTTTAAGATTTGATTTATGTAATCAATTACTAGAATAGTATATAAAAGATTAATAATAATAAATAATAAATATGTCGGGACATTAACTCACAGCACCATGTAGTTCCATGGTAAGTTACGAGGCTTGTGTTATGGATATTAGATACTTGATACACTACACATATTATATAACTTTAAATACATACATATAACAAATATGACCCATAACTGGAGTATACGTATTCTTGCTTATCACACAAATGAATACCCCCAGCGGAACTTTAACTCGCGACCGCTAGCACAGTAAGTGGTGTCGTCTCGGATAATGGTTATTAATATAAAAGATTATTGAAAAAAAGAGTACCTTCTACTGTTTTTGACGTTGATTAAAAAGATAAGATTGTGCAAAGATAATATCTATAAATTCAACGGGGGAATGCGACTAGCATTCTTGCCACAATTCCGCACTTACATGGCTTGTACAATAATAATTGTACAATAATTGTACAACCAAGTGTCCATTTTTTTTGTATATATAATTAAGTATTACTTGTAATTTTAATCTATTTCCTTTGTAATAAATAATTATTTATATTCTATGCATCGATCGAAAAGTAGTTAGCTAGATACACAATCCCTAGCAAAAGTTCTCTTAAACCTGTCACCAATAAATATACAACAATATATATTGAATCTTAAATGCAATGCTTAATGCTGTTTTGACAATTTTGTTTTAAATTAAAAGCGCGCTCAAATAGAACATTTTTAGTGTAAATAAAGTAAAGGTAAATTGGTAAATTTAAAAATGTACAATAGAGATATTTTTTCATATATCTATATTATCTATACGTTATTATAATTTATTACTATTATAACTGTATGTGGTAGTCAGGTAAATAATTTTGTACTTGTTGAAATATATATTTATAATTGACTTATCATTGAGGCCACTAAGTCCACGAGGTTTATGGTTCCGCCTTTCTACTAGTGATATAATTTATTTGCCTTTCAATTGATTACGGTAAAATACCAAAATTAAAAAAAAATTATCTTTTCAGATATTTTGTCCAATTTTTTGTCCAAAAATCCAAATAAATCCGGTAATAAAATCCAACGAGATAATTTTATTTAAAACTAGGTGATCCTTAAAATGAACACATTTTTGTATTTATGAACCGATTGAAATAAAACAAATACTAAATGATAAATTAACTAAATGTGAAGCTAACAAAAATACATTCGTGAAAACAGCTCACAAGTAGCGGAGATTAGCGCGCACAAGCGCACAGACAAACTGACAAAAATTCTAAAAATCATTGTTTTGGATTATATTGCGTTAATAAAGACCCCCTATAAAGTTTTTGTCAAATTTCACAGGCATCGATCAGTTACAAATTTATTATATGTATAGATGTCACTATTTGGTGTAAATCTAAGAAAGTATTATGTGCAGCAAATTTTAAGTCTAAAAAATAACAAAAAATATATGTAAAATAAAAAAAACATATTTCGTTCTCATTCCCAGCCCTCATTACAATAACTTATAAATAGGTTTTGTAAGCTACAATAATTTTTTGAATAATCATTTATATAAAGGTACACTAAGAGATAAAGTACAAAACCCTTGTGGCATAGCAAAACATATTTTTTTCTGAACTTGTAGCGCACAATGAAACTGGTAAATATAATAAGGAAACGACCAAAAAATATTTGCAATACGGTGGCCTAAAGTTCCCTAAGAATCTGTACAGTAAATATTTTTTGGAAAATCTTCTTGAAATAGTCGTTGTTGTCGATACAGAGGCCGAATCTATAGTTTTATAATTTTTGTCTGATTATCTGTCTGTTACCGCATCACGAAAAAACCACTGGACAGATTTTGATGAAATATAGGATAATTTTTACTGCGGGAAAATATCTCATCTCTGAGAAATCTACAACTAAACGTCAAAACGTAAGTAAGGACGAACCCGAGCGGAGCGAGGGTATGTCGCTAGTGAACTACAATAATAAACATATGCGTTAATGGTATGATATGGTGTCACGTCTCGGATATATTTAATAATAATAGTCTATCTCAAATAAACGACAATATTTTATTAAAAATGAAGTAAGTAATTGTGTGTTAATAATCGTCAGTTGTACTCAGAAAATAACTTGCAATCTAAGTGAACCTCAGAATATCTCGGGAACGTGATACTTTAGAGCTCCATATTGCTGATATTATTTGTTTAACTGCCCTCTCATCCATTTATGCCAGTTTCAACGGGCGCCACTACTTTGAAAAAAAAATGCCAGCTTCTATATCAATATGTCCGAATATATTTATATTATCTCTGTTAAAATGAATCCATAATGCCAACATTCGTTTACCTATAACGAAGGCATAATATCATAAGACTTATTACAGTTACGGATTAGATAGAAAGAAATAAACAAAAAAAAACCTGTCATTCTCTGCGATCAATTCTTATATAGGTATTTCTTATAGATAGATATTTCTTATAGATAAAAATAAATAAATAAATAAATATTTATTGCCATAAAAAAACAAAAAAAGTAACAGAAACAATAAAATCTTAACTTAATCTACAGCAAAGGGTAATACTAGTTAGTACTCAGCCGATGCTGCTAAGACCGAAATCTCGAGTAGCGGCGATTTTCAGTTATACTCAGCTCCCCAGGGAGTCGGGCGGGAGGATCAGTGGCATTTCTTTCATGTAACTAATAAATCCGGATCTAAACATAGGGGTCCACAATATTGAGTACGGTGAGACAGCCGTCCTGCGAGGTGAGCGCGACGGCCGTGCCGCCGCGCGCGCTCGCCACCGCCGTCACCTCCGCGGGCGCGCGGTACTCCGCTATTGCTTTGCCATCAACAGTTCTAGAACATTCGATTTCTATGTTGGCTAGTTCTAGAAAATTTGATTTTAGTGATCTGCCGTCATAAGAAAGAAGACTGTAACTAACAATTTGATTAAACACGATTTATATTCAGATTCGGAATCAGCAAAAAAATACTATACGATAGTCTTTCTCATAAACCTCTAAATCTTATGAATCCGGAGATACCATGAGCATTTTAATCTTAACTACGTCAAAACTAAACTAAGACAAAACTTCAAATATCTCGAAATCGACTTTGACGAAGTTACGGCCTTCTTTTTTATGACGGCAGCAGTTATTTGGACTATGTTGGCTAGTTCTAGAACATTCGATTTATTTGGACATATTTGAAAGTCACAGCTTTAAAGTTTACTGCTGGCTACTAGTTTTTGCCCGTCACTTTACCTGAGTCTGAAAAGGGTTTTCGTTTAACTCTTTTATTGAAGTAGTGTTATAACAGTGAAGTTGTATTATTATTTATTTTATATGCTACTTCAAAATTATATTTGTCAAGTTTCATCCAAATTCGTTCAATTATTTATTGTATAATATAGCGATTGATGCACAATAATTTTAACCAAAAATTAAAGATGTTGGGATAATTGATTTTTTAAAAGTTCAAATTTTAAATATTGTGGGCATTTACAAAACATATGAGCATACTTACATTTCTTTGTCCCTGTATAGATTATTTTCACAGACAAAATAACTGATCCCAATATTATAATTTTTTTGGAGAACTCTAAAATGTACTAACTACTAATTTTCTAAGTTCATTCATATTTCTCTAAAATAAGTCAAATACAAATTTCCCCGAAATTAATAAAAATAATACATTAAATATCGACAAATAAATGAAAATATTTCTATTAATTATTACATAACGTTCAACTAAAGAATAATTTTTGGTAAAATATCAATTCCTTACCTGAACACCCTCAAAGTCTTCCTTCCACTGTGATAGTAGAACACGTACTGATCATCAGAACTGAACATGGTGATGATGGAGAAGACACCCTCGGCAGCTCTTGAGATGAGCGGCTGCACAGATGTGCCTCGTTTTAACTCTATCAAGTCGAGCCCCCCTCTTGTCGGTGCGCAGAGACCGATCTTCCCATCTCTAGTGCAGGACCCATTCCAGCGAGGCACAAACCTAAACAAAAAAGCTTAGGAAGATAACCTAACTGAAAAATAACTTTAAAGTTTGACATTAAACCTAAGGGCCAAACTAATTAATATTAAATGAAGATTTTTGAAGTATAATTTTTTTAAGGAGAATTTTTTTTTTGAAGTCGTGTTATTTAAAGGGAACTATTATCATGACAGTGTAAATAAATTATGTAAATTGTGCTCAAATCAAATGTCATTTTTTCCATCATAATACAAAGTACCTATTCTGTAAATATTGATTAATTTTATATTTTCATTTCTATTTAACATTTATATACTGTATCGACTTAATGAATGCATTTATTGAACAACAAAGCGGACATTAAGTACCAAATTTACCTGACATGTCGCTTAGTTTTGATATCTAGTATGCCAGCCTTGTCGTTTCCGATGACAGCGACCCAGTGCGGCTTGTGGGGGAGCGCCACTATGGACTGCATGTCTTTGATCCCACTGTTTTTGATGGGAATTCTGAAATATATACTATATATTAACTAAAGAGTTGTTAAAGTAAGATTTAAATTTAAGGATAGCTTATTTTATGGGAAAACATTACATTGATTCATGTAATAACGGCCATTTTGTAGGGTTGTCAATAATTAATAAGTACGCTGACCACCGTGGGATACCTTCTGTCATAACTATAACTTTAGAGACTAAAAAAATCTAATTTCTCCCGTGACTGTATTTGTTAAAAATATTCAAAATATCGGGAACAAATAACAAAAAAAATAGTCTTACATAAAAACATATCAAATATTCGCGTAAAACTAATAAAATATTAAATTAAAGTTTTATCTAAATCCGTTCATTGTTACCATCTTATTCTATTCTATATAAATAAAAATGAATGTTTGTATGTTTGTCCTCTATGCGTTGTTAAATCATTGATCCGATTGTGATGAAACTTCGGTGGACTATTCTGTATACGCCTGCAAATGTTCCTGGCGAAAAAAGAATTCTTCTTTGAACATTTGTTTTTTTGTGCGTTTCTAAACCATATAAACCCGAGCGAAGCAAGAGAAACTCGCTAGTCTGTAATATTAATAGAACAACTAAAAAATTCGAACCTATGCAGTCTAGCTCCGGTCCTAGCGTGGAACACGTGGAGGCACTCCCGCGCGTTCTTGTCGAGGCCCGGCGCCACGAGGTGGTTCTCGTCCGCGGACACGACGGCGGCGCGGTGGCCAGTGCCGCGCGCCTCGTAATCCACTGTGTAGATCTTTTCACCATCTGGAGAACCCAGAACCTTTATTATATTATTTACTAGCGACTCACGTCCCTAGGTACGTTTTAACGGTTAGTATGAAATCTTTAAAAATACAAATCTTTAAATTTCTCAGCTTTTCTGTACTATAATATGCATGTATTATACATATAAACCTTCCTCATGAATCACTCTATCTATTAAAAAACCGCATCAAAATCCATTGGACTGACTGGAGGACATTTGTGCTTAACACACAAATGAATGCCTGTAGCGGGACTCGTACCGCGACCACACACCGCGACTGGCACAGGAAGTAACACTACAAACTGAGCCAAGCGCGTCGTCAAAATTCGTCGTTTATTGCATATTAACTATGCAATAGAGATAATACAGGGACCAATGTTAGCAAAGAACAATGTTTCCCGCTGCAAAACTAATTAATTATTATTCTTAATGAAAATGATATTATTAGGCTGGGTTATTTTAAGTTTTTGCTGGCAATAGTAAAATATTTATAAGAACAGTTCGCTATACAATTGTAAGATATTTTGTAATATTTACCCGGAATAGTCCTTGTCACGATGTGAGCCATGGCAATGTTATCAACATTATCAGAAGAAACTACCATAGAAATGGTCACAAATTTCATACCATCTTCTAAAAGAAGAAGCTGCTTTATACCTTTCTGCTCTTCTTTGAATACTACCTGGAAATAAAGAAATATTGTATTTCATGATATCTTTTTTATAATTTTTTTACGATCTTTAATTTCGTTTATAATTTTTTTTTATCATTAATAAATGTGATCAATACTAGTCATAGGAATAAAAGAGATAGTTGTTTTTTCTATTTAACTTAAATGTTGCGCTAAAACTGCTGAAAAGATTTTGACGAAATTTTACTAGAATATAGGCTTATGGTCACGGCAGCTGACTAGCTGACCGACTGGTCACTGGAACCTTTTAACAGAAATATTCAATAGCTAAGCTTGGCCCGACCCGAGACAAGCCCATGGCCTACGAATTTTCAACCGTACATGTTACTACACCACCGAAGCAATTACCCTGCTCAAGTGGTTAAGAGAAAGTATACGTGTTTAAAAAAAAAGATATACATATTTACCTGTCTATCATTGGTATCCCATATGAGAACGTTCCCAGACTCAGCGGTGAGAACGTTCTCGCCGCTCGGCGTGATGAGCGCGTGCGTGACAATGGCGCCGAGCGGCGCGTCCGCGCACTGCGCCTGCAGCCGCCCCGTGCGCGTGTCCCACAGCGCCCAGCAGCTGCGCGTCACCGTCACCGCGAGGTGCTGGTCTCGAGCTAGGCTGAATTAATATATATATATATAGGCGTGATTATTAGGGCGAAGCGAAAAAAAAATGTTCTTTTTTCTTAGCTTGTTAGAAATTGTAGCTTATAAAAAAATTTGAAACGAAAAAAAATTACTATATCAAAAGTCTATCTATATCAAAAAACACTTATAAGTATTAAAAAAAATATCGTACATGATATGAAGTACTCGTAAAAATACTACCGACTTACGCATTTTTCGCCTTGGTTCGTAAGAACGTGTTACCTAACCTATGTGTTACCTAACCTATGTTTTATAGTTCATAATTTATCTGTATAAATTTCATCCAAATCCGTCCAGCACTTTTAGAATACAGTCGTAACAAACAAACAAACATTAGCAGTTATAATAGTCCAATTACATTATGTTACATCTCACCTTATAGAATCAATAGGTAGCTCTTGCCGATCTATTTTGTGAACTTGCTCAAAAATATTATCAATGTTCCAGATCTTCACGGTGCGATCGATGGAGGACGTGATCACATTGTTCCAGGCGCCGAGCGTGAGAGGCTCGAGCTGCACGATGCGGCCGAAGTGCGCGTCCAATACTTTGATCAGCTTAGTTGTTTCTAAACTCCATACGTACAGGTTTTTTCTAGTGGATAAATATTTGGTTTGACTCAGTTTGTAGTGCTAGTAATACTTGCTGTGCCAGCGGTCGTGGGTTCGAGTCCCGCTGGGGGCATTCATTTGTGTGATGAACACGAATGTTTGTACTTCAGTCAACTCAGTCCAGTCCATTCAGTGTTTATATTTATAATATTTATGTATTCAAAGTTACATATGTGTAGTGTATCAACTATCTGGTATCAATAACACAAGCCTCGTAGCTTACCATGGAACTAGATGATGCTGTGTGTTAATGTCCCAACATATTTATTTATTTATCTGATAGAATACTACTACTATTAATAATATTATCTCATCAGATGCTGATTCTATCGAGAGAAGATGACTGTTGTTGAGGTATTTTTTATATTTAATAATATTCAATACTATGTTATATTTCTATTCTTAGGAAATTTTGACAAAAAAATATTTATAAGTAAAGTACAGTACAGCTTTCTTTTCCTTTTTATTTTCCCGTGCAAAATATTAGAGGTGCGAGACCCAGGATTGGAACCCGCTTCACTTGGTTGCCCAAGCGCGTTACCACTGGCCTACAACTGCCTTTGATTTTCACAATGACTTTGACACCCTACAATATATTATCTATATAAAATGCTGAAATTTTATCGTAATAGAATAAATATTTTTTTTGAAATTATTTTATACTTTATATGCCCATATTAGTTATGTTAGTTTACTTCTAGAGTACCTAGTCATAATTAATAGGGTAGGTAAAAGATAAAATTTTATTGGCGTTATCAAAGCACAGATATTATGCTTTGTCTACCTATCATAAGGATTACTGTTAGATACATAAGCTTTATTTTACCTTACGGAAGCGTCTCTATAACACCATTTAATTTAAACTTTAAACCATTCGAAAAGTTAGACACCAAAAATTGAAATAATACAGCTAAAAAAAGTTTTTATTTAAACTTCTTTATAGATATGCGATATCTTGGAATAAGTGACATTTGTATTTTGCTAACTTTTTTAAACTGTTAAGTCACAAGAAATAGACCAGTTCTATCCATTATATTTTGTGAAATTCACAATATTTTTTATAAATTTAAAGTAACACAGTTCAGCTTTATACGTGTGCGAATTTTCGTTTGCTGAACGTTGTATGGTATGGACCAATGGGTGCAGTGGTTGCCCAGTAGTAACGCGCTCGCTTGGGAAACCGAGTGAAACGGGTTCAAATCCCGAGTCTCGCCCTTCTGATATTTTCATGTACGAATCATTTCTAACATGATTATCCTTTGCCTTACGGTAAAGGAAAACATTGTGAGGAAACCTGCATGTCTGAGAGAACCTAGCAAGTTTTGAAAACCATGAGAAGTCCGCCCACACTTGTCTAGCGTGGTGGACTATGGCCTGATCACTCCCGTATTGAAAGGCGGCCCGTGCCCGGCAGTGGGACGTAAAAAAGGGTTGAATACATACATACAAATAAGATAAAATCTAATAACCTACCTGACTCCAGCTACAGCGTAAGTATTATTATTGCTGATCATAAATGAATTAGAGAGGGTCATTTTTGTAGAAATATTTCGTATAGTGTGCGGAAGTTTTAGAACTATTCCTTCTAAGCGCAAATCTTTCTCTTGTTCAGTATCTTGTTTCTCGTCCTGAAATTAAAATTTTGTTTACAACTTCATGGGATTCCTTTTTTAAAATAAAAGTTACCTAATTTACTTTTTTTAATACCAGCAGTGAAAGTTTCCCCAAAGTCAGTCCAGCCGCTTCGGAGATTAGTCGGAACAAACAGACAGACAGATAAACATTTATCATTATTTTTATTAGTACCTAACGTAGATACTGTCATATGCATTTAGTACAAAAGCTGTTATTTTTACATTACAAATAGACACTTCAATTTTATTGATGTGTATAGATTAGATTCCAAGATATTACTTGAGTATCATACACAAGTGTCTAACTGTGAATAATTGCGGATGTGGACACTTAAGAAATACTAATATACTCAGAACCAAGACGTTAGCTAGTTCTTATCTTTCTATATAAATAAAAATGAATGTTCGTATGTTTGTCCTCTATGTATTACTAAGCCATTAATCTGATTGTGACGAAACTTTGGTGAGTTATTTTGTATACGACTGCAAAGGTTCATCGTGCAAAAAAAATATTTTTCTTTAGATCGTTCCTAAACCATACAAGCGTAGGGGCGCACCTTTTTTTTAACGTTGGGAAATGCGTGTTTTAGGGACGCACCAAGGCGAAACGAAGGCAAGTTGCTAGTATTAAAATATTTATTTAAATATAATTTACCTGACTGTGGCCAACTATAGGAGGATTATTATTTTTTATACAAGTGTCATTTTATTCGCTAATAAAATAAATCTTACTTCTTCCTCTTTCTTCTCTTCACTTTCTTCATTTATCTTGTTGCCGTCGATATGTTTCCCGCGCGGTATAACATTCTTGAAGTCCCAAACAACGAAGCTGTATGTCGTGGTTGCTAAAATTAATAAAAACTTAAATCTTTAATTTGAATATAATTAAGTAAAATAAATTATTTTCAAAAATAAAAAATAAAAATATCTATCGTTTTTTTTTATTTCAATTCATTAGGTATATTATATTAATTTATCAGACTAACTTCATTGTTTTATTTAATAGTTATTTATGTTGTAAATAGAGAACTATTTTAAAAATAACTCAAACATTTTTTTACTAAAGAATATCCATATCCATACTGATATACTGCGTTACCACTTACCATCAGGTGGAACGTAGTCAAGCACTAATTCAGAATAGTATAAAAAAAAATTATAAATGTGAAAGTGTCTTTGTTTGTTTATCCTTCTTTCACGTCGGAACGGAGTGACAGATTGGCGTGATTTTTTTGTGTGGAGATAGTTGGAGGGCTGGGGAGTGACATAGACTATTTTATCGAGAGAGATTATCTCATTCCCACGGGAAAATACCTTATAATACAACACAAAAAATTATTTATGATCAGAATTACTTGAAACTTGGTATTAATGCTCTTCAATACAACAAAATATTGTTTTCGGATTTTTCGAAATTCATCTCATAAGGGGGTAAAATAGGGGATGAAAGTTTGTATTAAACATAAAGTCGAAGAGTTTTTTTTTTGTAGATTGAACACGAGCGTAGCCTCTGGTTCTGCAAGTTACTATATATAAATAAGAAAATTTAATATTACCGAGCAACATCCGATCCTTCTTTCCTCTCTTCAACTGGAGCATCGCTTCGGCGGTGTCGGTCTCTAGGTGATGCAGTTCCTCCACTTTGTCCCATTTTTGTTCGGCCTCGTTCATTCCGTACACTGAAATCTGAGAAACTTATTGTCAAATTAAATATAGATTTTATATTTTGTATGTCTTACTAAGTTTTGAATAGATTCCATATTTTTGGTTTTCTTACTTATTTTTGTATTTTTAATTAATTTATTGATATATATTTTCAACCGACTTCAAAAAGGAGGAGGTTCTCAATTCGCCTGTATGTTTTTTTTTTTTTTTTTTTTTTATGTTTGTTACCTCAGAACTCCGTCATTTATTAACCGATTTGGACAATTTTTGTTTTGTTTGAAAGGGTATACTTCCAGATTGGTCCCATTTAAATTTCAAAAAAAATACCACCCCTAAGGGTGGAAAAACAACTAATGATGAATTTTACCTACTTCTAATTGTCATATTGACTTGAAACTTTGCAAGTATTTCTATTTCCGTTGATAGTACAGTGGTTCGGTGTTGTTGACCTGATCTGATGGCAAGGCCAGAAGGTGGATAGGTGGAACTCTTCAACGGCTAATAGTAGATACTTTGAGTTTGGGCTTATTTTGTTTGATTTGACAAGCCTAACACGTTAGAATCCTTACTTTGCTACTATTGTCTACACTAAAAAGGGAAAAATAAAAACTTTTTAACAAAAAAATAAAAACCGACTTCAAACAAAAGCACTAAAAAGTGACAAATAACTGATTGGTAGTTTTCATTTACTATACATACCTATTCAAATATTTTCGAAGTCGGTGTGCTTTGCTTTGTATGGGCTGGGACCGATTTCAAAAATATTTGATTAGGTATGTATTTAATAGGTAGGCTTTAATTACTTAGCCAAAGCACACCGACTTCGAAAATATTTGAATAGGTATGTATAGTAAATGAAAACTACCAATCAGTTATTTTTCACTTTTTAGTGCTTTTGTTTGAAGTCGGTTTTTATTTTTTTGTTAAAAAGTTTTTATTACTTTTATAATGTTTACTGTAATTCTGTAGCGTAGGATTACAAGCAATCCTTGACTGCTTCGGTGGTCTAGTGGCTAGCATGTACGGCTGCAGATCTGGAGGTCCTAGATTCGAGTCCCGGGTCGGGCCAAGTTTAATTACTGAGTTTTTCTATGAAGATCTTCTCAGTAGCAGCCCAGAGTTGGGAAGTTGGCGGTGTCTCACTCCCGTGCCTCAGAGAGCACGTAAAACCGTCGTTCCTGCGCTTTAACTCTCACCGGTCGTGTCGAATACCAAGACAATCTAATTTTAGAGGTTTTATCCTTAATAATTAATACCTGATAGCCTCGTTTAGGATCACTTGTATAGATCTTAGTCCAGTTTTTGTTAAGAGTCAAAGCTCCTCGACATCTCAGCGGTTGCATCCAGACATTGGACTTGTAGAAATGCACTAACAGTCTATCATCATCTAAATCTCCGCTCCACATCACCAGCACAAGATTTTCTAGGTCCCGGAATTCTATTGCTGAAAAATAAACTTTTTGTTTTTTTTTTTTACTCAGACTGAAGATTTATATAAACGGAGTCCACCAAAATAAATGTCAAAGTCGTAAATTATAGCGATTATTGCGAATCAGAATTATTTAATTTTTTTTTAATATGTTGGGACATTAACACACAGCACCATTTAGCTCCACGGTAAGCTACGAGTACTTGTGTTATGGATACCAGATAGTTGATACCATATTATAAATATAAACACCCATGACTGGAGTACAAACATTCGTGCTCATCAAACAAATGAATGCAACCAGTGGGACTCGAACCCACGACCGCATAGCAAGTAGGATAGCTACAATCTGAGCCAAACGTATCGTCAATAGTTTAAAATTTAGCCATACAGATTCTTTACATCTTTAAAGAATAAGGAAAATTCAAATAGGTATTATTAGCTGAATTAACATTTTTTTTAAATGAAATATGAATAATAAAAATAATACAATATACTTTTGTAATGTAAAAAGAAACCTGAGGATGTTGGTTTGTCTTAATTTTACATAAAATTTATACAACGTATTGCCCTGATTGTTATACACGGATAATTTATGAGCCGGAGCGAAATGTAGGCTATTAATTCTGCCCTGAAATTACATTTAGGATATCGACTACTGAAATTTGAATAGTGCAGATGCAGCGTATATTAGTGTGGTAAGGCGATAGCACGAGTACTGTAGGTAAATCTATACTAATATTATAAATAAGCAGAATTTTTTTGTTTGTTTGTTTGCGCTAATCTCAGAAACTACTAATCCGATAATACTTTTTTAGATTTACGCGAATATTTGATATCTTAAATAAAACTACCTTTTCTTTCGGGAGAGACCTTTCCCGTGAGCATGATTGCTGTAAAGCATTCGAAACGTCGGGAACCAAAAATCAAAATAAATCCGCGAAATAATCCGACAAGATAGTTTTATTTAAAACTGTTAATTCAATTTGAAAAATTCTTTTTGCATTAGATAGTTCGTTTATTGAAGAAGGCTATAAGCTAAATATCATTTAGTATATAATCTAACCATTAAAATGTACCTAGGGATGAACCTGAGCAAAGCGAGGTGAGTCGCTAGTATTTAATAACTAATAAAATTAAAGAAAAACCTCAACAAAATGACTGATTCATTGAGGTCATTTCATTGAGCCTAAGCATTTTAGTAAAGAGTTCTTGCAGATTCCATATCGTTGCCATTGTTATGTCATTAAAGCAACGAGATACTAAGTTTCAAATCGATTAAAATTTAGATGTAGAGACGTGGTTCATGTCCTTTAACTATCAAAAATCTGATAGCTTGCAAACGACTAAACGGATTTTATTGATTTAAAGCTAAAAACAATCTCGATCTAGCCACCTTTCAAAAAACTAAATTAAAATCGGTTCATCCGTTTGGGCGCTCTGATGCCACAGACAGATACACAGACACACAGATACACTTGTTAAACTTATAACTTCCCTCTTTTTGTGTCGGGGGTTAAAATAATAATAATCGATAATTATTCCAACAATATTTGATATGATTTTAAGTACATACAAAGAATTTCCCAAAAAACATCATCGTAAGGCGCCGTATTAGGCGCGGGCTTAGTATCTTCAAGTTCTCCCCTCATGTTGTATTGCACCCACGATTTGGGCCCGTAGATGAACATGTGATGATTTAAAACGTATACTCCTCTGACTGTTTCACCTGTAATACATATATTATTGTATTAAATTATTTTTTTCCCATTAAAGAAGTCACATATATTGATTTATTTATTATAATATATAAAATAATCTGTCTTGAATATGACTTATTTTGGGCATAGCTTCACTGAAATTGGATTAGCAATTTTTGAAATTGCTCGCTACAAACATACTTCCAAACGTGAATTTGTACATACATAATTCATTATAATATTACCATTAATTCATTTCAACCTACTCCACTCATTCTTTTATACTTTTGTTTATGACTAGCGACTTACGTACTCTTGCTCCGTTTGGGTCGCCCTAGGTCCTTTTTCATTAGTAAAAATAGGTATTGTGAGAGTGTACCTACCGTGGACGTTTTCGTGAAATTAGAATTCTAAAGTTGCTTCATTTTTAAGATTTTTTTATTTTCGCGCTGGAACTATACCATGTAGCTCTACAAACTCCTCTACCTTTCAGTGAAAGCACTATTATAATTGGTAAAGCTGTTTTAAAGATTATTCCGGACAAACAGAGAATCAGAAAAAAATTTTGTATGTACATATTTGAGAGAAAATAGTTTTAATTTTATTTATATGTATAGGTATTTTTGAAAAAACTAAATTGCTTTGAGTCATTTACGTCAAAATTGAATTAAGAAATATAACTTATTTTTTATGGAAGTAACACCTTAAAATACTCCATACATCTTGATATATAGATATTACCTTCCTCCAGCGGATTTTCAATGGTGACATATTCACTGGTCAGCATGTTTAGAAGTATTGACTGAAAACAATAATTTTAAAACATAATTAAATTTTCAATACTTTATAAGATTTTTCTTTAACTTTTGAATAATATTTACTTAAAATATGCAATTAAGCAGTGGTAGCTCATTGATAACGCGCTCGCTTAAGAAACTGAGTGTAGTGGATTTAAATCCCGAGTCTCGCACCTCTGATATTTTCATGTGCGAATCAGTTCCAAAATGATTACCACTTGTCTTACGGTAAAGGCAAACATCGTGAGATAACCTGCATGTCTGAGAGAACCTAGCAAGTCTTCGAAAGACATATTATGAAGTTTGCCAACCCGCAATTGGCCATCGTGGTGGACTATGATCGCCTTCGTATTGAAGGGAGGCCTGTGCCCAGTAGTGGGGCGTTAAAAAGGGCTGGACACTTAAGCAATTTAAAAAATTACCACGGAATTATTTGTAGAAGCGGCCGCCCATTTGTTGTCTGGGGAAAGTTCTAAGTTCTGCATAATGCCTTCTAGTTGAGGACACAGGTCCCTCGCCAGGTCCGACGTGGACAGGTCCCAGGATATCACTCTACTGGAGATTGACACTACGTAGCGCTTATCTGAGCTTAGGCGGAATGCAAATACTGCGAACTGGTGACCTTCTAGTGAATACTGGAATACATAAAAAATAGAATTATTAGAATCTATATATACAAAAGAAAGTCGTGTTAGTTACACTATTTATAACTTAACAACGGCTGACCCGATTTGGCTGAAAATTAGTGGGGAAGTAGCTTAGAACCAGGAGACGGACATGGGATACTTTTTATCCCGTTCGATCGCGTTCCCGTGTAACGTGACATAAAACTCAAGAACGGCTGGACCAATTTTCAACCGACTTCAAAAAGGAGGAGGTTCTCAATTCGACTGTATGTTTTTTTTTTTTATGTTTGTTACCTCAGAACTCCGTCATTTATTAACCAATTTGGACGATCTTTGTTTTGTTTGAAAGAGTATACTTCCAGATTGGTCCCATTTAAATTTCAAAAAAAAATACCACCCCTAAGGGTGGAAAATTATTATTATTAATAATATTAATTATTAATAATAATAATAATAATAAGGGTGGAAAAACAACTAATGATGAATTTAACCTACTTCTAATTGTCATATTGACTTGAAACTTTGCAAGTATTTCTATTTCCGTTGATAGTACAGTGGTTCGGTGTTGTTGACCTGATCTGATGGCAAGGCCAGAAGGTGGATAGGTGAAACTCTTCAACGGCTAATAGTAGATACTTTGAGTTTGGGCTTATTTTGTTTGATTTGACAAGCCTAACACGTTAGAATCCTTACTTTGCTACTACTGTCTACACTAAAAAGGGAAAAATAAAAACTTTTTAACAAAAAAATAAAAAACCGACTTCAAACAAAAGCACTAAAAAGTGAAAAATAACTGATTGGTAGTTTTCATTTACTATACATACCTAATCAAATATTTTCGAAGTCGGTGTGCTTTGCTTTGTATGGGCTGGGACCGATTTCAAAAATATTTGATTAGGTATGTATTTAATAGGTAGGCTTTAATTACTTAGCCAAAGCACACCGACTTCGAAAATATTTGATTAGGTATGTATAGTAAATGAAAACTACCAATCAGTTATTTTTCACTTTTTAGTGCTTTTGTTTGAAGTCGGTTTTTATTTTTTTGTTAAAAAGTTTTTATTATGATATTTGAATTTTTGGATTTCTCTTAGTCCGGAATAGGATAATAAGTATTAAAACATCAGAAAAATTAACGAAAAAAAATTATATGGCTAGCGCTGGCTAATAACTATTTATCTCTATTTAAAACGTACCTAGCGACGAACCCGAGCGAAGCGAGGGTGAGCCGCTAGTAGGTAATATTTAAATTGTATCATGTGACACATTGAATTATTTTGTTACTAGCAGAACCCGAGAGAGAAAAGAACTATTTTACACTCTTATGGGATGAATTTTGAAAATTGCTAAAACACGTATTTATTTAATTGTATTGCAGAGTATTTATATTCAAGTAATTCTGATAATAAATATTTTTTTGAGTTGTATTATAACGTGTTTTCCGTGGGAATGAGATGATCTCCCGCAGTATAAAGTAGCCTATGTCACTCTCCAGCCCTCTAACTATCTCCACATAAAAAATCACGCCAATCCGTCACTCCGTTTCGGCGTGAAAGAAAAACAAACAAACACACTTTCACATTTATAATATTAGTATGGTACAACACATGGTATGTCAATATTATTGTATTTTCTAATTTTTAACTAGTACGATGCTCGTGGCTTCATATTGATGAAATTGCATAAAAATATTCTCCTAACTTAAATAGTATACCAATGCATGTCATATTTAATTAAAAAGCTGAAGCGTCAGAGAGTAGTGAGTTACAACATCTTGGGTAGTATAAAATTTTCTCTGCATAAAACACTTAAAAAACATAAAATTTTTATTCAAATATTTTTTTAAATGTATAATTTAAATTAAATATTCGGCAGTAATCATTACAATAATTAATATTGGGGCATGAAGTAGTTAATGCAAATATTTACAATTACATATGGAGCTGCAAGCATGAGTAATATAAAAATATACTAAAATACTAGTCTTTTGGGTACTTTCATCCAAATACGTTTAGCCGTTACAGGGCGATAAACGGACACGTTTTTTGGGTCAAAATTTTTATAATAACAGTCTCAAGTAGGTAAAACATTTACCTTCAAAGGTCCGCCGGGGGTGTGCAAGCAATGATGTGAGGGCAGCAAGGCACAGTGGTTTTTCCCCTTGTCGTGGCACTGCTGCAGCAGCGCGGCCACCGCAGGGTTGTGCGGCGCCTCCGGCCGCAGCCGCCCCACCAGCTGCGGCGCGAGCATGTCCGGGAAAGCCCCGAGAATCGCACCGCCTAGACGTAGCGCGTCGGCTACCAGCATTAACTCCCTATTTAGAGACTTAAATTTAATATGTTGGTACATTAACACATAGCACCATCTAGTTCCATGGTAAGCTACGCGGTGGGTTATGGATACCAGATATTTGGTACACTACATATATATATATATATATATATATATATATATATATATATATATATATATATATATATATATATATATATATATATATATATATATATATATATAACTAACTGGAGTACAAACATTCGTGCTCATCACACAAATGAACGCCCCCAGCGGGACTCGTAGAGTCACTACTGACCCAAACGTGTCACCAAAATACATGAATACATGGTATTAGATTACAATACTTTAGTTGCTTACTTGTTCTAATGACCAATACTTATTGTACTTTTCAGTACAGATTTTTTTCTTCTTTTTTAAGTTTTTGTTCCGTAATGGTTTACAATTGCGTTAACAGACGCAATACATTCTGCCAGAATTTTTGTTTTTTTTTTAGGCAAAATGTGTATTTTATACATTGATATACAAAAACATATTAAATCAATGATTTTATACTAATGGAATTGGCATTTAAAAATCAATAATTCTGTAATAAAAACTCTTTTGGTAAATTGGTCATTTGGACAAAGAAATATTGAGACTACGAATAGTCGGCACGAATCTTGAGGGCTTAGATAAGATGTCATTGTACTATTGGAAGTAAGACCTATAATATATATACTACTATAGATCTATAATATGTATATTTTTGATAATATCGTAAAAGCGTTAATTTAAAAGACACGTACTTGTAAAACTTTCACAATGCTTTACGAGATTTAGCTGACCAAACAATTGCCGGTTCCCATTAAGTATTTCTAGTATTTTAAGTATATCTATGAATGTCTTCATATTACAAGGGTTTTCAGATTTACTTTAAAACTTTTGATTTAAATAAAACTATTTTTTCGGATTTTTTCGTAGGCTTATATTCGTGTTAACCTAAGGCAGTGTTCTATTAGATTTTGCTAGAATTAACTCAGAATTTTAGATTTCACTTAAGTATGTTACATTATCAACTAAATTATTTTACCTTACTGCATCTTTATTAACATGTAATTTAGCATCTTCAAAATCAGCCAATACTGCCTGGAGAGGACAGCAGTTCAGCTTTGCGTGGAGCCACTCATAGTTGAACAGTACTTCTGCATAGAGGTCAGTGAAGCGTTTCGATCGAACTAAATGGAATGGCAGTTCACCAAACTGAAAGAAAATAAATCTCTTAAAGTCTTATTAATCATTTAAGTTATAATAAACATACATGTTCTGTGGTAAATTTGATAAGAGTAGTTATGAAAATACAAACGAAGAAGATGGCTGTTTTTGTAGTTTGAAAATTTCCTTTTTGTGCATTAAATAAAATAAAAATTGACAAGTTAAAATAACGGACAATATTAAAATAAGTTTATAATCGCAAAAAAAAATCTACAAGACTTATAGCTTCTTCCCAAATTTCATGATTCTTGGTCAACGGGAATACCCTATAAGTTTTAATTCTCTTGCGAGTGTCAAAATATGTGGCACAAGTGGCCGTATCTTTTGATTGCGTTGACTTAGTATTTTCAATGCCAAAGCGACACAAATATCTAAAAATTCAGTGTCTAACATCCATTACCCATTATCCTGCGACGTTTTTTAATTTTACCTTTCTTAAATTGTATCTTTTGGAAGATCCATCAGCTGAAGTGAAAACAAGCGGTTGTAATGGCACTTTTCTGTCAGCTACGCCTTCTTTGTCCGCCAGATTAAATCTGTGACGTTGAATCTCAGTATACTTAAATGGCTTCGGAATACCACCACCCCAAATACCTGAAAATTTATTATTATGTTTAATTGATATGAGATATTTATATATAAGATTATAAATGAATGAACAAGAAATTATGCTGCTATAAATATTAATTGAACTACTTTAAGTAAGTTTTACTTCAATAATAATTACCTAAATAATAATCAGCAATCATGGAGTGAAAATACATTGCCATGTTCATATTTTTGAAGTATCTCTCACGTGCGGTGTCGCGGAACTGTCGGTGGTACCAGTTCATCACCGAGACCCCATCAGCTTCTCTCTCTGATAGGTAGTTTGGGAGATCGTTACGTATTCTGAAATGTTTCATTGGCTGTACTTTAAAAAGGAGAAGGAATTAAAAATATATGTAGTTTTAAATAAAGATAGTTTTATTTAAAATGTCAGATATTGGCGTAAATCTAAGAAATAATTATTAGAAGCTAATCAGTCAGTATTAATAGGTGTTTTTTTTTTGTAAAATGGAGAGAAAGGCTCATGTCCAAAAATATCCAAAAGAATAAGGTTATAATATTAACTTTTAACTAACTGTACTTTTAAAATAATTTTTAAAATCAGAATAACTTTTTTTGATCATCTTATTTTGCGTTGGTTGGCACCGACTCCAAAATAAGTAAGAAATACGCAAGATTTTTTTTATTTTTATTGGAACATTAAGATATAACACCATCTAGTTCTATGGTAAGTTACGGGACTTGTGTTATGGATACCAGATAGTTGATACACTACACACACATATATATATATATATATTTATATATAACTTTAAATACATACATATTATAAATATAAACACCCACCACCACACAATACAATTAATATTTAGTTTAAGTCTACTTACTTTATAAATAAGTATTTAATTAAAAAATGTTATTGCACGGCAAAATATAATATGCACTACATAAATAGAATATTTTAATAATATGTTAATATAATTTTATGGAAAGTACCCAACAAAAACTATAGTAGGGCTTAACCATGTTTCACATATTGAGTCATTCGCAAAAACACACAGACACACTGACATAACTTACCTGGTCCACAATAACGGGGGTATCCTTCGCACTGGAGGTAAGTGGTATTGATACACATCGTCCAACACTTTATCGTCCAAGGAAATTAAATCCTCCAATTCGGTTTCCGACAGCCCACTTCTAGCGGCTGTTATGTACGCGAGCGCATGGAATACTAATAGACGGCCATGCTAAAAGGACATTTTCTTATTATCTGTACTGGTTATAAGTTTATTTGGTAAACATTTTTATTTGAAACTAGCAGTACCCGCGGCTTCGCCAGCGTTCGAACTTCTGATCGTTCCCAAAATTTACAGGATCACCCGCAGGGCTAATTTGAAGATTGGCTGAAAATTTCATCAAAATCACTCCAGCCATTTTGCGCATCCATAGGAACATATGTACACATCGATTTTTATATATAAAGATAGACTATGTAACTTTTTTTGATTATTTGATTCGCTACATATAGTTACTTAATATAACCATTACCACTAGTCTATAAATAGTTATTTATAATATTGATGTTATTATTTTAGCTATTTTTTATAGTATTTTAGCTAGTTACTATATAATACGCATTTATTATACATATAAACCTTCCTCTTGAATCACTCCATCTATAAAAAAACCGGCATCATAATCTGTTGCGTAGTTTTAATGATCTAAGCATACATAGGGACAGACAGACAGCGGGAAGTGACTTTGTTTTATACTATATAGTGATGAAAATCGTATATTATCTACCTTAAGCACACTATATAAGCTCGTTTAATTAATGCTATAGGCGGCCAAGATAAAACTTAGCCACCATTTATACTGACCTGCTTTTCAATTCTTTCGAACAGCATCATAATGGAGTCCATGACGGTTGAAGCTAAATGGGTATCTTGAGGTTTTGTATAACTTCGCCAACGACACACCTGCAAGTGACCTAAGTTTAAAAACATTACGTACATAATATAAAATAGGAATAGTGCGAAATGAACATATTAGAGGATCATTTAAGATCCTGTTCCCAAAAAGTTAAAAGAAGCCGAATGCGCTGGAACAGCAATATCCTCAAACGAAATGATGATCATTCGATCTAAAAGGTCCTAAGCATATGTGACTGGATGACCACCTGCCACCTGGTGGTCAATTATGCAGAAAGATACCTAGAGAGATAACCTAAGTACACAGATATGCCAAAACAGAACTTTCTGGCGCAGGCGTACTAGGAGACCCGATCCCAGATAAACTAGATAGAGGTTTGGACAATGAAGTATTTAAAATAAGAGTATCTTACTATACTTGTAACATCTCATTATTTAATTTCAACTATTTACCTAATCTGATTTCTATTACCAATAGTATTATCTGTATCAGCTTTGTGTTCCAATGGGCAAATAATTTCCTTCTTTGCTTTCAGACAGCTCAATCTTCAGTTTTTAAGACTTGCGTTTGTCGTATTGGTCTAGACTCTAGACGATTACGCAAACCTTTGAGTTAGATAGTGAATGTTTTGCATTTCGCTCTAGATTCGATCGATTCGATTCGATCTTTGCGATTTGGAATATACCTGTTCAGATTTTAGCCCAACAGCTACCCGATATTCAAAAACACATCGCCTAGTTCTTTTGCCCTTTTTTGTAATTCATAATTTAATGTTTATTGTTTTGATTTGATACATAAATTTATGTCAAGTAGGTGTTAATTGATTCATAAGATTTTATGTAAAACAAAAAATTACCTCAGCAAATACTAACTTCACGAAGATTGGTAGAGAGCATTGTCCAATCGCGTTAGAGACGAGGCGCCACTGATAGTTGCTTAGGTCTCGTGCTGCAGAAGCCATCCATAATCTAAAATTAAAAAAAAAACTAAATTGAAAACATATAATAAGTATCTAATTTTTATAACGCACAAATTTTACAAAATTAATTCTATATCAAGATAATAGTTATTTAGAGAATAAGATACGACATAATAAAATCAATTAGCAATTGAAAGCTATTAGTATGTACATAATAGAATGCATATATATACATATAATATAAATGGATACTAGAAACTATGAAGTTTGGACTCACTTCAAAACCTGCATCGCTAAATCTTCTCCCAAAGCTTTTACTTCTAGAAAATTCTCTTCAGAATCAATCATTCTTCGCAATACATCGTATTCTTTAGAAACTTCAGGGTTTGCTTCTTCACATGCACATGTCACTATAATCTTAAAGAAAAAAAACAAATATATTCAATATAAGTTACTAAATTGTCTTGGCTTTAGTCACGTTATATGCTTTCTTTTTTCTCCATATATTTAAGCAACGCCATCTATAGATGAATTAAAAATTAATATGATTTTATACCCAAGAAAGAAAAACTACTATATATATATATATATATATATATATATATATATATATATATATATATATATATATATATATACACAAGCCTTGATATTTGTGTGCCAGGACACATCTAAATCCGTTTTCACATACTTTCCCATTCATTATACTGTTAAAAATTCACTATTATATGACAATTATTCTTTCATAGCATCTATGGAGGGAAGTAATCATTTGACATAGAATAAATTCATTTTGTTTTATATACATACAAGCGGCTCACCCTCACTTCTCTAGGTACGTTTTAAATACATATAAATAGTTATTAGCTGGCATTAGCCATTTTAATTTTTAATGATTTTTCTGTTTTAATAGTTATTCTGAAATTCGGGACAGAGACAAATCCAACAAACCAAAGATCATAGAAATCGGTCCAGCTGTTCTTGAATTATAAATGGTGTAACTAACCCGACTTTTTTATATATACGAGTATATTATATAGATATGTATAGTTGCTGTAATAGTACCAAAAACTAACTTACTTTACAATGTGGAGGCAATCTAGTTGGTAGCCATGATACTTTATTGTTTTCAGTTCCAATACCCGTCAGCTGGTCGACGGAGTCGAGGTATAATAGCAACGGTTGTTGTTGAGACGCCATTGTGAGTAGTTGCTTGAAATGTGCCGTCAGAGGGACTAAATCGTCGGGAATGCTTTCGAAAGGCAATGCAAAGTTGTAGGAAATCTAAAACAGCGATTTAGAAATATGTATGTATATTTTTGTATATATTACTCAATAATGATTCTACTAAATAATTCATAATATTTAAGTTATTTTTTAATATTAAAAATATGCTTGTTGAAGTAAGTAGCGACTAAGAAAATATATAACATATATATTTTAATTTTATTAAAAAAAAACCATTGTAAATTAAGATTTAAGTTTATTTATGTGTGAACTGATTGGAATGAAACAAACACTAAATGTTAAGTGGCCACAATACATTAGTAAACCGCACCCAAATCGGTTAAGCTGTTTCTAAGATTAGTGCGCACAAACGCACAGACAAACAGACAAAAATTCTAAAAATCATTGTTTTGGGTTCTATTGCGTTAGCGAAGACCCCTAATAATAGTTTTTCTCAAATATCTTCGATGTACAGACATTGATCAGTTACAATTTTATTATGTGTATAGATGATAAAATACTTAATGTGACAGGTACTTTTGACATAACGAATTCGACTCTCCTAGTTTTTATCCGATTGGCGCGAAACCACATAAAAGGGTTATGTGTTTGATTTGTTAATTTTTTATATAATATGTTGTAACATTAACACACAGCACCATCTAGTTCCATGGTAAGCTACGAGGCTTGTGTTATGGATACCGGATAGTTGATACACTACACATATATAACTTTAAATACATACATATTATAAATATAAACACTCATGACTGGAGTACAAACATTCGCGCTCATCACACAAATGAATCCCCCCAGCGGGACTCGAACCCACGACCGCATAGCAAGTAGGATAGCTACAATCTGAGCCAAACGCATCGTCAATATTTTAAAATTTAGCCATACAGATTCTTTACATCTTTAAAGAATAAGGGCACAACAAGTAGGGTCACTACAAACTGAGCCACACGCGTCGTCATGTCGATATGGGCCAAATTAATTGTTTTGTTTGTGCCATTGAACAGAATTTACTACGTCAATGTCACATAGAGTGGAGAAGACACCATACAGATAGAATGACCGGTAAAAAAGAAAAAAAAATTCACTAGATTTTAGTACATGTAGTAGATATATTGGTCAATATTTTAAAGCTTTTGAAAACTGAGTTGTATTGATACGAAAGCCCTACAATTTTTTCGTCTTACTTTTTATTCCGATACATTACACAATAGTATGTTTATTGCTTTAATAATTAACATTATATCTCATATGAAACTATATAAAATTGTTACAGATGAAGTAAATAACCTGTTGACAAATAGATATAAGTGTTGGAGTCAAAGCGCTAGAGTCAGGTGTTGTTCCGAGGAACCTGATGATGTTAGTGGGACGCACTTCTGCGAACCAGTAGTCTAGAGACATTGCTGAACTTTTCGCGAGCAGACTTGTTTTACCGCAACCACCTGTTAATAAAATACATAGACATTGAATATTTTTTTAAATAATAGCAACATAAATGTATGCTAATGTAATTGGAGTAAAACTTCTTTAGAATCGTTGTAATTTGAAACTCGATGAAACGAAAATGCAACACTAAAAAGAGACAAACACATAAATATATATGATTAAGCCGGTGAGAGAATGAGATAGAATTTATTACCAATACACAGGAAGTGAAATATAATAAAATTAATTACTGAATAATATGTATATTTATAACAAATAAAATGTAAAATAACTTTTAAACTTGGTAAAAGTATTATAAAAAAACCCTTACAATAATATCTTATTCCTGATATTCTATATTCATCTCATTGTCTCGTAGGTTACTTTTCTGATCTGTATAAAAATAGTCAAACCAGAAGATGGACAGTCATAAAATGTTATTATATAATATTATTATATTTAAATACAATTTAAATAAAACTTTTCTCGGTTTATTTCGGGAATTTATTTTGATTTTTGGTTCTCAACGTTTCGAATGCTTTACAGCAATCATGGTCACGGGAGAGACTAAGATTTTAGATGTCTCAAAGGCGTTATAGTCATATTTATATTTAAACTTGTTATAGTCAGTGCCTACCCACAATTTTACAAAATGATTTCAATAATGCGAAAAGATAGTTTTATTTAAAATGGAAATAATCGCGTAAATCTAAGAAAGTATTATTTAATTATACATTATTATAATTTACATAAAAAATCGGAATATAAGGACTTAAAAGAAGTTTCACCCAGGACGATTGCCGGACGCATCCTAAGTGTTTAATAACGGGACTTCCCGTAAAATCATTATGCTTTCGGCGGGAAGTCCCGTTTCTAAACAACACTTGTGACTGACACTATAAATTGCGACAGCTATAAATCGTGTACCATTCCTATATGAAATAGATACACCTCTTACCACAGATTACATAATACTATACAAGAACGGATACCCCATCCCATATTAGAAATTTCTTAATTCGGGCTATTATTGTTTGCTTAAATGGACTATGATAGTGTCAATCCACAATTTATGGAATTATTTTTTTTCTAAATACTTATATGTACCTACTAGAATAAATAAAATATAGCAAAATCCAAAATTTCATCATTATCATTCACCAATTTTAGTTATTTTAACCGCATTTTATGAGTTGCTTAAACTCGTAAAATGACATAATTATCAATAATTTGTAAAGTTAAGATTTAATTTACGAACGCATAATTTTATCTATTTATTTTTCACTTTTTTGTCTTTTTAGATGAGATAATCTTGTAGAACCATTAATAACAATATAACGCCATCTACTGATAATTACTTGAACTGTTTTTTTTTATTTCGAATGAAACCCCATGTCTTTTATGAATATCTTACAGTGTAATTTAGTTTTTACTTAAAAATACTAACCTCACTTATATTGACTATGACTGGTGAAAGATTAGTTACTGGACCGATGGCTTTACGTTTCCTCCGAAAGACGGGGTTTTAGCACCGACAATTTCTCAACTCCGGGCTACTTTCATTATATACTGAAAACCCAATACTTGGGTAAAAAGACATTACTGAACCAGGATTCGAACCTAGTCCCTCCGAATCTAGTAACCATTTAGCCTTTATAATATTAATAAGAATAAATAAATCAAGAAATCAATTACCCTCTCCATATAACACTAAGGGCTTGTCAGAATCGTTCATCATATAATTTTCTATAAAATTCAAATCATCCTCCCTCCCATGAAACACTTTCACAGAGTTGTTACAAGCGTGCAAATGTTGTAGAATTTCTGTTACAATCTGTCCTTGAGCACTGCTGTCTTCTTTACGCATGGCTCTTTAAACATTCAGAATATTTAATCAAAAGTAATATAAAGTTATATTAATATCCTAATAATAATATATCCTAATATATAAATAATTAATATCCTAATATTAACGTTTAGTATAGATTTCTCAGAGAATAGATATTTTCCCACAGTATAAAATCCTATATGTTGATCGGATAACCAGCTATTATCATACCAAATTTCATCCAAATCGGTCCAGTGGTTTTCTCGTGATGCGGTCATAGACAGTCATACAGACAGAGAGACAAAAATTCTACAAACTACAGATTTGGCATCTTTATCGATAATAATGACTATTTTAATAAGATTTCAAAAAAAAAATTAATGTACAGATTCGACTCAATTAGAATTTTATTATATGTATGGACAGATTATTCTATTAAATGTTTAAGCCTAGTTTTTGCTTAAAATAGATTCTATTTGAAATATTATGTGTCTTCTCTTTTTAAGTTTCTTGAACAACCTTCTACTGATAAAGAATTATTAGAAATAAAACAAAAATCCCATGCGTTAATGTCCTGGCATGGTCTACTTATGCGCTAAGTTTTATCCAAATCTGTTAGCAGTTTACAATTAAATAACTAACATTAAAACACATAAACAAATTCTCGCATATTTAATTTTAAACGAATCTACACAGTCAACAGCACAAGTACTCTATTTAGTAGTAAAATTATTTTGTGATTCTATATTCAGAAAATAGTAATAAAACTATGTCAATCAAAACGTAATTAATATACGAGTATAATTTGAAGACAATGTAATTTAGTAAGAACAAAGAGAATCGCACCTGTCCACCAGTTTAATGATGTTTTTGTAGAAATGAGATATAAAATGATTGAGGTATTCGCCATGTGTTTCATTGTCGAGTCCGTCGCGTCCGATCCATTCTACTGTGTACCTGTAATTAATGATAAATAAAAATAATATTACAGTAATAAAGAAGGCAGTGGTAGCCCAGTGGTAACGCGCTTCCATGGGAAAGCGAGTGAAGCGGGTTCAAATCCCTGGTCTCGCACCTCTGATATTTTCATAGACGAACCATTTCCAATATAATTACCACTTGTCTTACGGTGAAGATAAATATCGTGAGGAAACCTGCATGTCTTAAAGAACCTAAGAAGTTTTCGAAAGACATGTGTAGTCCGCGAACCAGCACTTGGCCAGCGTGGTGGTCTATGGCCTGATCCCCCTCGTATTAAAGGGAGGCCTGTTCCCAGCAGTAGGACGTTAAAAAGGAATGAATACAAGATAATACAAAAATAAAATTATTTTTTTCAAAGTCAGTTAAAGGCTTTGATTTAAATATTTTATTTTGTATTTAGAGATTCGCAGATACGATTCCCGTTTGTGCTAAATCATTTACTCACAAGTAACGCTGATTACCAACAACATATTTCATCACAAGTAACGCTGATTACCAACAACAGGCTTAAAAACCGAAATATTTAGTACCAAACCTATTGTTGTCAGTAGTCTTGTACGGGAATCAAACCTGACCAAATTAATCTACTGACATCGCTGTAATTATGATAATACATAGCGTCTAAAGTTATATTTAATAGTTTACAAATCAAATATATTTTATGTTCTAGTCCATAATACGTTTCTTGAACTGACAATAATTAATTAATACGGCTTCTACACAAAATAACTCGTTGATTAGTTACGAAGCCGCTCATGTGATCCAAATAAATTGTTATTTCTCATCGACCAAAATCATACAAACTTGGATAATCTTTTGTAATTTGATGAATATTGTATTTGCATAAACGATAGTTATAAAGTTTTTAAGTATACGGTATATGGAAAAGTACCTTGAATATTGAAGATATCAAGTTTTGCTCAAAGGAAATACTCTTTTATTAAAAGTCTATGTATTCAACCCTTTTAACACTGCTGGGCACGGGCTTTCCTTTTATATGAGGGAGAGTTTATAAATTTACATACAGTTACACATATTTACATACAGTCCACCACACTAGCCGAGTGCGTGTTGGCGGACTTCACATGTCTTTCGAAAAGTTGTTAGGTTCTCTGGCATGTAGGTTTCCTCAAGATTTTCCTTCACCGGAAGACAAGTGGTAATCATGTTAAAAATATTTGCACATGAAAACATCAGCGGTGCGAGTCTCGGGATTCGAACCCACTTAACTTGGTTTCCCAAGCAAGCACCTCACCACTGGGCTACCACTGCCTTTATTAAAATTAAGCATTTAATTTTTTTAAAGGCTTACCTGAGCTTATAATCTAACCAAGTACAATTTATGCAAAAAAATAATTGTATACAATGGGATGAAACAATGTTTACTATTGCCTAAAAATAACTTATTTATTTAAATAGCTTACTTTTGTATATTTGTTGTTTCAATTTTTTCAGGTAGCCTGACGTCTCGTAAGTCCGCTAGAAGTTTAGAAGCTTCTGCATCCAAACTCCTATTGAGGATGTCAACGAAATTGCTAGCTTTTTTCAAATTCTGCAGGTTTATATTGTTTATATATCGAACGTATGCCAAACAGTGGTTCTTTGTATTTTTAACATTTAGAATACCGTTGATCACTTCACGTTCGGTAACTGTAACCATTATATTTTTATTATATTACTTACATGTAAAATTGTCAAGTATAACTGCGATTCAAATAAGCGTTAGCTGCTAAATCGTTTTGGATCGCTTATTGTGGATGCCCGTCGGCCGTCCAGACTATGAGCATGGGATAAAAAAGTATATTTTTACATTGTTTTAAGTTATCTCCATTTTTAGTTTCCTTCAAATCCATGGTGCGTTAGAACATGAAGAACAACATGCATACGCACTTGCACTCACAAGCGCACACACAATATTTGCTAGAGTCGATAAATCAATACCTGTACAAAATGAATATTTTTGGTTACAAAACAGTTTCTCCCAATCAGTTCTTATTAGAATTTTGCATCGTTTGCGTCCAAAATATGATAATTTCTACGTAAACGATTGATTTTGAACATTACCTGACATGAAGTAATTGTGCATAGTGTCTTTGTCAATTTTGCCAGCGTTATACAATTGTAAAGAAGACTTGCGGAATAACTTCTGCATCTTGGTAAGGGTGTCCCACCAGACGGCTTGGTCCTCCGCTTGAAGTTTGGGAACTCTCTGAAATAAACATCAATATGATTACCACTTTATACTTTTCTTTTTATTTACATAATATTACATATAAAGCCATTCTTCTGCTGAGTAGACGGAAAGAATTACGTCTTTTGTTTTAGAACTGACGAAAGAACGCATATACACTATATTCAGTGTGGTGAAAGTTTCATAGGTAATAACTTTTAAGACTTTAACCTAAATTAACTATTTAGCATAACATTTAGAAGATTTAAGGAAGGGAAAATGAATCCATGACCACATTTATACAAACTCCAGATATTAATGCAACAATATCATACTCTACGTAGGGTAAAGTATTATTTAGTTTCTAATTAATTTTGTGAGAAGAAAACAGGGTAAGAAACTTTACTAATGTCACATAATTCTATTTCTATAAGAGCTTTTAACATCAAGTTTTGTTTAAGATCGTTAAAGCATAAGTAAAGAACTAGATTCAAAGGCGACAAAGAAAACCACATACACAAAACCTCTAAAGTAACACAAACTGAGATAATTCTGAACTTAATCAATTCCCAATACTTAAGCTCCATTGAACGAAGTTTGATTTAAACTTGTTCTTGTTTCGAACAAACAACTTTATTAATTGCTCAATGAATTGCTGATTTATTCACACCACAAATTGTATTCCGTAATAGGTTTAATGTTAATTTTAACTAGCTTTCGTTCATGGATCGGCTTTCGTGATGACCAACCTTCCGCTATTGACTTTCCGTAGAAGGAGATTGACAGGCTCTGGAGATTAGTGGGAATACAGAAATAGATAAACTATAGCGGGGAAAAATAATCCGAAATATTTTTAAAGTTGCCATTGACGTTTTTGTATCGTGCAAAATAATTTAAATTACAACTGATATATTCAATGTAATGCACATTTGGACGACTGATAAAAATATAATTCAATGCAACGTTTAACTTTATTTTATTAATTTTCTGCTTTTAAAGTAATTTAAAATTTCGTGAATATATTAATATGATCTTGGTTAATATTTAAATAAAGTAATTTTAGGAACGGCAATAAAAACAAAATTTTTCTTAATTTCATACTAAAAGTTGAACTGTTTGTTTGTTTGAACGCGCTAATCTCTGAATCTACTGATCTGATTTTTTTTGCATTTTATAGCATATTTGTTGAGGAAGATTATAAGCTATCTCACATCACTCTACGAGTTACTAGAGTCGAATTCCACAAAATTAATCAACACGGGCGAAGCCGCAAGAAAACGCTAGTAATATTATAAAAATGAGGCTAGACTTATTATCATAGAACTAAGATAATAGTTAAAGAAATACCTTATTATTAAAATTCACGAGTATAGATGAAATAGGCTGTAGTACAGACACGGGTGGTACCGCATTCGAATCCTTTTTGTACCAAGTGTCCAGTAAAATTACATCGACTCCGCCAGCTACTAGCTCGTCTCTTAGCATCTGTAGCTCTGATGACAGGACATATGTTGGGATTGGTCTGAAAATGTTTAATTTGCTACATATTTATATATGTATATAAGCAAAATATTACTCCATCATTAACTGAGACAAAATCTCAATAACTACTAAACTTAGTATGAGGTTTTGATAATCAGACATGTGTTAGAAAACATTACAAAGGAGAAAAGAGGAAAGTGAGTAACTAACTAAAGAATAGTTTTCTTTTATAAATCGTCCTCCTCCCGAATGAAGTTTAAAATACATCCTTACTTTAACATCGTGAAAAACAGTCCAGCCGTTTCGAAGATTAGCCGGAACCAACAGACAGAAAGTTTAAAATTGTGAAATAAGTACCATATATAATTTCATATACGAGTACATACATACAATTAGTAAAAAGCTTTTATTTCGACATTACAAATAGACACTTCAATTTTATGTATCTGTATGGATTAAGCTTCCTTGATATGTAGTAATAAAGTTTGGTGATAAGATTACAATACAATGTTATAATCAAGTGCCTAGACTTTTCTTCGCGCAAAAAGTTGAATATATCCAAAGTTGAGTTTGATAATAATAGTAAATATTTCCATTATTACCAAGAATAATGAGATATTAAAAAACAAAATACCTGTATCCATACTTTTGTCCCAAAAATACCACAAAATTGGGACCCATGGAGAGTCGCTGGCAATTCTTAATTTCTCGCATACAGAGTTCTGTGGTCATGTGGTCATCGGTAGCCTCATCTCTGACTCCCCAGCGCATGTCCACTACCTAAAATATGATTAAAATAATAATTATATACTCTTAATCGATTTCGGTTACGGCGCCAATTTTACTGAGCAAACCTACTACACGGGAAATATTTTACTCGTAGTTATAGTTTACTAGCGATTCATCCTCGTTTCGCTTGGGTTCGTCCCTAGGTTGATTCCCCATACAAACTTTCATGCATTGTAAAAGTATACTAATATGTAAAACCTAAGAATTTGGTTTTTAGTCATCTGAACGCGGGCGGAGCCGTGGGCAATGCTAGTTCTTTATAAAATAGTGAAAGGCACATCAAAATCTGATGGGTAGTTTCGAAGAAGTAAACACTGAAACAAACAGACATGTAGAGCAAAATTGTTTAATATTTATTAGAGATGTTAAAGGTCGGATTAAAATTATAAGGAGTAAGTAATACTAGGAAAAAATGTGAGTGTTAATTTGTAAAGAACATATTTTAAAATCATTTATGCATTTGAGAAGTCAGCCAAAATGTTCATTTTCCAAGCTTTATGTGTTTACGAGTTTTGTATATTTTTCTAATTCATTCTAAGTGACAAGAATTGAAATAATTTTAATCAAAATTATGATCTGGAGTAACACATACTACTGTGAAGGAGTTCGATGAATTGTATGTTCCTGGATTCAAAAGTTACTATTTTTGTACCGAGTAATACCTTATCAATAGCCGCAGAACCTCTAGAAGGATTTTTTACGAGTGTGTTAAACAAAGATTTTATTATGAAAGTTACAAAAAATGCTAAAACTACTTGTCTGATTTGGATAGGGTTTGCACCCTTTCCTAGAGCTATATATCCATTATCAACCTAAGGTTACAAAAACCTAGGTCAGGCTTAAGACTTAGGCTTATTATTTTTTATAACTATGTGTTTTTGCAAAGCCCTACGAGACTCGGACAATCTAGGCTCTAATTTAGTCTTTCACCGACTTTTCTGTTTATATCTAATACGATAGCCCTCAATTCCCTTTGTGTATAGGATAATATTAGCTATTAAATAAAGCAACAAAGGGCTTACATTATTTTCACATAAGTTACAGTGGCACATTAGTATCATTACATTATTTTATATACCGTTTTTTAAATTATTATGTTTTTATAAGGTAATCTATAGGTACAATATAAAGTTAAAATAGTTTAAAACGTATCAAATCTTATTATCCACAATATAATTTCGTGTATCTCTGAAAACGGATCTAACGATTTGGATCAAATATTGTATTTAGATAGTTTCGGTTTTGGAATAAACTTTTTATGTCTTTTTCGAAAAACGCCAACAGAAATTCGGTCGCCCAGGTACTATTAATATAATATAACCAATTATATATATTAAATAGCCCCGATACCTTATATACTAAGATCGAAGTAAGTTATTTCTTACTAATATCATAAATGTGAAAGTTTGTAAGGATGTATGGATGTCTGGATGTATAGATGTGTGGATGTTTGTTACTCTTTCACGCCAAAACTACTGAATGGATTTTAATGAAACTTTACAATAATATAGTTTATACATCAAAATAACACATAGGCTACTTTACATCCCGTAAAAATGTACGGTTCCTCTGGGATAGATTTGGTTTTGTTTTCTAGAGACGAACCCGAGCGAAGCTAGGGTGACCCGCTAGTGTTATATAGAATTATTTGGACGCACACAATATTTTATTTTAAATCGTTTATATGTTGCAAATCTCGAGTTTCTTATTTTTGTTGCTTGTTCGCCTGAATAGCAAAAACTTTTAAGTGAGAGGTTAAACTTTTCGAGCTGTGCGTTATGAAATATTGAGGCAAAATAATCTATAGAGTTGTTAAAAGTTTGCATGAACCTTTCTTTGCTTCTTTATTTAAGACATTCGTGTTATTAAGACGTCTGTTAGAGTCATAAAATATGTACGTAGGAATTAAAAGTATTCCATATCTGTCTATATTCTATACATATAATAAAAGTCTGAGCCGAGTCTGTAAATTAAATCCATAGTTCTAAGAATCATAGTTTTTAGTATTTATGTCTGCCTGTCTGTCTGAAAACGCATCACGAGAAAACCACTGGACAGATTTTAATGAAATTTGGTATGATGATAACTGGTCATCCGGGGCAACATATAGGATACTTTTTACTGCGGGAAAATGTCTTATCTTTGAGAAATCTATGCTAAACGTCAAAACGTAAGTAGGGACGAACCCGAGCTGTGCGAGGGTGAGTCGCTAGTTAATATTATAAATGTGAAAAGGAAATGTGTGTTACCTTTTCACACTTAAACCGCTGAACAGATTTCGATACAATTTGGCAAAGACATAAGTTGGATCCTAATGACGGTTTTGGGCTACCTTTGATCCCATACTTAAAACGCAAGCGCAAGTTGCGAGCACAAATTAGTACAGTATAATTTATATTCCACATGATAGTAGAGAATCCGCGGTATTTTATAAATAGCCCATAAAAACCGCTATTAGCTGTATATTTATGATCTTTCGCCGAGTTCAGTAAATGTTTTCTTATTTTTTTGACCAACTTCACAAAGGAGGAGTCCCTCCTACGTGAAGTCGAAAAAATCAATTGACTGATTGAAGTGTTTTTATGTATACTATTGAAGTTATTTTTTTTTTTGGTTTTCTTTTAATTGTTTTTTTTTTTAATTTTGTTCGATTTCTTCTTAATTAGTAACTAAACCGAACGAGCGAGGGTGAGCAGCTTGTATTATATGATTTGTTATATTGAAAGAATTAATGAGTACTATAAAAAGTTCTTAACTAAAAAAATACAACAAAAAATTTGCACTATGCAGGATTTGAACCTGTTGCATTTGATTTCTAAAATTTCATAAGAAACCGGTTCATCATGAAAATAAATCTAAATTAATAATCAACTTTAAACTTATTTTAATTCTCAAGGATTAAATTAGAAATTCTCGTTCATTGTTTAATTGTCTGGACCATGTTTCTATTACAATTCTGAACTATTCCTGACTAACGAAGTGTAGGTCTTGTAAACGTTTAAAAGCTAGTGCACATTGAAACATAATTTTTTCTTATCTAGGTATATACTAAATCCAAATACGCTTACTTGAACGTTTTTTTAACTATGTATATCGTATATGCATAGATACGATAACTTGCATGTTTATATAACTTTTGTCAATCTACAAGTATGTACATAATGTTATGACCTTTGTTTAATATGAGTGCATTATGGTATACAAATTAAAAAAAAAACAGTTTTTTTTTCGAAACTTTGGAACTGGGCTAATTAATAAAAACTTAAAAAAAATGAAACCCGAGTTCCAGGCACTAAAAAGTAAAAAAATAACTAAACGGTGGTTTTCATTTAGAATAGATACTTATTATATACATATATTAAGATATTATAGCAAGTGATTAGCTTATAGTGTGTCCAGTCCTTATAATAACCAACAATTCCCAGTTGCAGGTTTATTTCTGTCGACGGAAGCTTGCCCACGTGCTGTACTAAACTGAACGTACTATTTAAACTCGCTATGAAACTTTAACAAAATTCCTCTCATATTAATAGAAAGTATCAACGGTTTTTTTTAAATGTAAACATTGTTCTATTTTTATTCTTTTACTGGCAGCCCGTTTTAGCTTTATCTGTTTTTTTTATTAAAATTATTTAAAAATGTTTAAAAATGTTTAAAGTTAAAAGTTAAAATATTGTAAGGTACTTTAGTGCCATTTTTCAATTTTTGAATTCATTTTGTTAATTGTGGGTAGGCTTTCTGTAACAACTATATAATACCTTAGAGACATCTAACACCTCAGTCTCTTCCGTGACCATGATTGCTATAAAGCATTCGAAACGTCGGGAACCAAAAATCAAAATAAATTCGCGAAAAAATCCGAAAAGATAGTTTTATTTACAATATTATTTAATTTTTTATTTATTTTAAAATTAGACGTGTCAAGCAAAATATTGAACTTAGAATATAATATAAGCTAACATTCCACGTAACATAATTATAATGGGATACAAACAAAACTAAACCAACTATAAAAGTACACATTCGAAAATTTATCTATTTCATAAGAATATTATACAAATAAATATTTATACTATTCAGTTCCCGAAAACTCACTTTGTTGTTCGACGGATCGATGTCTTTTAAAAGTCCCTTTGCATTTCCTTGGAAAAATCTCGGGATTCATTGAGGATTATTATGAGAGACAAATCAAACTAAGTTAAGGGAAAGCTATGGATTCATCTTTTTATTTTTATTTTTTTTTTATTGTACTTTACTATATAATATTCATTTTGATTTACTAAATAAATATGTTGGGACATTAACACACAGCGCCATGTAGTTCCATGTTAAGCTACGAGGCTTGTGTTATGGATACTGGATAGTTGATACTCTACACATATATAACTTTAAATATGTACATACATATTATAAATATAAAGACCCACGACTGGAGTACAAACATCCGTGCTCATCACACAAATGAATGCCCCCAGCGGGACTCGAACCCGCGACCGCTGGCATAGCAAGTAGGGCAACTACAAACTGAGCCAAACGTGTCAGCAAATGTGTGATTTGACAATATATATTACAAACACGGTTTTTTTTGCTACTTGGTGAATCTGTTACCTTTTTCTTGCTTAATTTTGTTTAGTATTTTCTACTTTATTTATAGGTTATTTAATTGTGAAAACTTAATTAATATATATTTTACTGTACAATGTTCATGTTATTATATTGTAGTATTGTTTGTTTTTTCATAAAAGTAAATAAAATAATATAATTTATTTATAGTATTTAAACTATTGTATAGAAGAAAATAGTAAGTATTGATACAAATAATAAATAAAAAATATGTAGGTACATTATTGAATATTAGTTTAAACGATATTTGAAATATTTTTTATACTGAAAGACAGAAATTTTCGTCAGACATAATATTATGTCTGTCAGACATACGAGTAAACACACACACGCTAGTAAACCTATAATTTTTTTTGACGTACGAATCCCAAAAAAATCAGCCATATCGAAAATCCCGTTCAATAAATTCGACTAAAAAATATATTTTCCCTTAAACTCATATACAAAAAAAATATTATTGTTGATTTTAAATAACTTGCCCTTAACAAAATCGAAGGATTTAGAGACTGGAAACGGAAGATATAAATTTTTATAGTATCTTAAGATGATCACTTAAATTCGAAGAAAAGCGATACTTTTGCAAATAATAACAACGTATTTTTGTATCTATACCGAATTTCAAGAAACCTAGTATATTTTAGTATCAAAATTAATGGCTTATATGTTACTTTCCGCCCATGTTCACGTCCATAAAATAGCCCATGTAACTAAAAAAGCTTAACACGAGTGAACAGATTTTTTATAATGTATACGATAGATCCTGAGATTATTTATCGACTAGAAAAAGAAACTAATTTTACCTAAAGAAAACCTAAAGGGTATAACTATAATCTAGATCTACAAATATCCATATATAACAAAAGTGTAACTGATCGCTGTCTGTACATGGAAGATATTTGAGTAAAACTATTATTGGGGGTCTTTATTAACGCAATGGAACCAAAAACAATGATTTTTAGAATTTCTGTCTGTTTGTCTGTGCGTTGGTGCGTGCTAATATCAGAAACAGCTTTAGACCTCCTGGAAGACTATTATGGTAAGCTTCACTTAACATTTAATGTTTATTTTATTTCAATCGGTTCATAACTAAAAAGTTAAGTCAATTTAAAGAATTACCTATGACGAGAATAATATCTATACCTACTTCATTAAACTGGTACATAAGTACCATAATCACGTACATATATATATATATATATATATATATATAATATATATATATATATATATATATATATATATATATATATATATATATATATATATATATATATATATATATCTGAAGGTTTCAATACAATTTTCTCGTTAATGGCCTCTAAACGTGCAAGTTGAGCACAGATAATGTCACGTGGAATGAAGACACGAGGGCACCACTGGTATTATAGTGCTCTTATTAGATTACTACTTTCATGGTCTAGTGGCTGGCATGGCTGTAGATTCAGAGGTCCTAGGTTCGAGTCACGGTTCGAGCCAACATAAGAGTTTTTCTGTTAAGAATTTCTCGGTAGCAGCGCGGACTTGGAAAGTTGGCGGTGTTTCATTCTCATGCCTCGGAGAGCACGTAAACTCGTGGGTGTTGTGCCTGAATTTTTACACTTGCACTATAATATCTCCTTCGCACATGGCTTATCTCAGTAGAGTTGGCCGTGGCCGAAATCGTTCAGGAAAATTAGCTACAGATATTGACGCAAGCACCTTACAAATTATGTCAAATGCCTATCGCTAGTAAATTAAGTCGCTTGTAATTTTTATAAAACTATTGATTATTAATTAACTAAAATCAAATGATTTTTATTTGTACTTTATTTTATATTTTTAAATTATGTTGTTTCTAATTTTTGTTAATTTTGTATTTTTTATCAATTACTATAATAATTCCATAATATTATAAATGCTATGTACACTTGTAATTCATATGTATGTCTGTTTCTTTTTTTACTTTAATTATGTATTGAATTGTTTTAACATGTGTATTGTAAGTGTGCTTAATAATAAATAAATAGTAAAGAAACACACATATGTATATATAGACAGGTTATTGGGATTACTATATAATATATTAAAAGCGGGCTACTATTGTTATGTTTGTATGTATTTTATTCCATCATTTTGAAATGGCTGGACTGATTTGGATGAAATTTAGTATATACCAAAACTGGTAACACTTTGGCTACCATTTGACATTGCGGCACACAACCGACTGAAGCGAGGTAAGTCCTAGTAGTAACATACATATATACATACATACATAATATATACAAATACATATTATGTTATTTAAGTAAAATAAATGAATTATTTAACTACAAAACGAAATACTTTGTAGATCGTTAATTGTAAACTGACTTGAAATTCCAAACCATGTTTTTCACGGCAATAATCTTTTATTCGGGGGTAGCATTTCGCCATCAGTGTGTTTCTTTCCATAGTGGTATCTGTAAAAAAAACATGTTAATATTAAAAATGTGAATGTAAATGTCTGTTTGTTTTCTTTTTTACTTAAACCACTGAACAGATTTCGATGACATTTGGCAATGACATAAAGTGCATTGTGAGAACGGACATAGACTACCTAATACACTCGTCCCGCTTACCCGAATTGTAATGCGGGTGAAAACGAGAGTAAAAATTGATATATTATACATCCTATTTATAAATTATCTATCTCCGATTTTCTGGACTGTAGGTTCGATGTCCACTATATATAATATGTAATCTAGCATGTACGGCTGCACACCCGGAGGTCCTGGGTTCGAGTCCCGGGTCGGGCCAAGTTGAGTTATTGAGTCTTTCTGTATAGTAAGCCTCAGTAAAAGCCCGGAGTTGGGAAGTTGGCGGTGTTTCACCCCCGTACCTCGGAGAGCACGTAAAGCCGTCGGTCCTGCGCCTTAACTCTCACTGGTCGTGTCGAGTAGTCGTCCCACCAGAGTATGAGAGTGACAGGAATAGAGAGTGCACTTGTGTCTGCGCGTACACTTGTGCACTGTAATATCTCCTGCGCAGTTGGTTAGTCTTAATGAGTATGGCTGCCGTGGCCGGAATCGGCCGGGAAAACATCATCATCATATATATATATATATATATATATATATATATATATATATATATATATATATAGATATATTAATGCTCCGGATCTTCATACTCAACTGTGTCGCATTCATGCCCCAATTATTAATAATCTCCGCCCCCGAAAAAATAAGTTTTTCGCTGTCCCATATTGTCGCACTGTTGCTCGAACTATGGCACCTTTACCGCGTTCATTGGCATCGTTCTACGCACTCTTGGACAACATGCTCATAGGGACCCATTCAATGATAAGTGGTCAACTTTAGTTTTGAGTTGCTGAGGTATGCTGAGAATATTGAATAACCCTGTTATTAAACGGGATTATTCAATATTCTCAGCATACTCTCAGAACCCAAGTAGTATTTACTTTTGTTTTGTTTACTGTATTTTATGTTTGTAATAATTTATAATGTATAATCTAGTTAGTGTAAGTGGCGCTGCCGTTCTAATTGGATGTAAAATAAATAAATAAAAATAAAATAAATAAATATTATATAAGACTTGTTATGTACTTATCCTGACCATCAACAAACAAACCGTTCGACGGTCTTTAATTTGACAGTTCATTTCTATTAATGAATTAAACCCGCTAAATATCAACCCCAAAGTGACGAAAACGCTTGACGTAATTGACGCGTTTGTCCAATCAAAATTAGCCCATTAATGTATTAACCATAATATATTAACCCATACCCCTATTTTTTAATATTTTTTTCATAATTTAACGTTAAAATTATCTATCAATTCTTAAAATACGACTATTATCTAAATTTCAGTATAACAGTAACTATAGTCAGGGAGTTATATGTCTGTGACTTACAGACAGATGGATATGACGAAATTTTAAAGGCATTTAGTACGGAACCCTAATAAGAAACAAGGAAAGATCGCTAGTATTATGTATAGATTTAAAACTTACACATCAAATAATGTAATTTTCTAAAATGACTATTCTAATTTAATCTATGTAATGCAAAACTGACCACTCTACTTGAGTGGCAGTAACTAGGATATTTATTGGGCTCCCGTGGGCTTTAATACGAATAACTAAAAGGTTTATTTTTTATTAAATTTGCTTTCTTCACGCTACTTTCTTTTACAGTAGGCAGGAAAATTACCTTTAAAGGATTTAGCATAATATCCAAATTAATATTACAGATATACGAAGGTTGCTCTGTCTGTTTGTTTTTTGTCACGTTTTTAGCTTAAATGGGGCACCAATTTTAATGGATTTTCGTAAAGATGCCTATTGTCGCACAAAACTTGGAGGAGTTTAAATAGGATATGAAAGTTGAATGATGATTATTTATTTTATTATTATTTGATTAATTCAGGATATCCATATTCTTTTTTGTGTTGTTAATCTATACTAATATTATAAAGAGGTAAAGTTTGTAAGTTTGTGAACCGATTTAAATGAAATTTGGTAAAAAGATAGTTTGAGACCCTGGAAAGGACATAGGACACTTTTTATCCCGGAAATCATCCCTTAAGGGGGTGAAAATGGGGATCAGCTCACCCTCGCTTTGCTTAGGTACGTCCCTATGAAAGAGTAGTTTAGAAACAGATAGAGTACAAACGTACAAAGAAACGTTAATTTTTATATAATAACTAGAATTGCCCGCGGCTCCGCCCGCTTTCAGATGACCAAAAACCAAATTCTTAAGTTTTACATATTATTATACTCTTACAATGCAGTTTTTGTATTTTTTCTCAGAAATGAGATATTTTCGCGTGGTAAAAAGTATCCTATATGTTGATCCGGATAACCAGCTATCATCATACCAAATTTCATCAAAATCTGTCCAGTGTTTTTCTCGTGATGCGGTAACAGACAGACAAACAAAAATGCTAAAAACTATAGATTCGGCCTCTATATCGATAATAATGTCTATTTCAATAAGATTTTCCAAAAAATATTTCGATTAGATTCGACTTAGTTACAATTTTATTATATGTATAGATACCTATAGATTTATTATAATTCAACAACAGTATCACCTACAATATCCAAATTATATAATTTATTTTGGCACAACCACCATATATATAGTGAATAGGAGTCAATTTGGCCCATAAGAATAGACTTTTTATTTACATGGCCATAACACAACCTATTGCTACCGAGCACAACTGTAAACGATAATTAATAATAATAATAACGCTACTTCTTTTCATTATTTTTTCCCAAAATAACACCGAACTCAAATTCGCTGTAAATTTAGTTATTTAATATGATTTTTATTGAGACTTTTCATGAAAAAACAATTATCGATTTCCAATTGGCAAAGATGTACTATAAAAAATTATAATATAAATATGTACGTTTTTTACGCTTTTCAGGTGGATAGTCTATGTCATGACTTAAAATAATACATGGACTGTAAGTAATAAAACTTGGCAAAAGACAGCGCTGTCTGTATATAAATATTTGTTCGGCACGGGATTCGAACCCCACTAAACCTTCATTACATTCACGCACTTCTGACATCAAAATATTCTAGTACTGTTTTATGCAATATGCCTTCAGAATTTTATGGCAATGCAGTACTAACTACTCGTAGTATCAAGGCACTTAGAATATTAGCAAAAAGTTGCTTTGTTATAATCTATTTCTTTTTAACACGCGATTTAAAATCGTTTAGAATTTCATTTTTTTTAAATAAACTAAAAGCCTAACATTTTATGCAGTCATCGGTAGACATCCCACAATTTTAAAAACAAATTTAGTTACTTACACAAGTTATTGTCACGTTCAGAGTTATAGTCCACAAAAATAAGGTTTTCAGAGTAAAAGTTAATAACTAAAAAATTACTAGTTATAAACTTGTATATTTCTTTTATTAAGCGAGTTTACGAACACTACAGGCTTTAGTCTGTGCCTTTTTGTGAGCTTTATGTTTTTTTTTTGTCATTTTATTTTTCCTCAATGTGTTTTGAACTTTGTCGTGGTGGAGGAAATCATTAGCTTCCGTCAAAGCAGTAACAGTAGAGTGGACTATACGAGCAACGCCTTGGTTCTAAAGGTAGACAAAGAGGCGTCGTAGTTGAGTGCGTACGATTCCGTGATACCTTTTAAAGATGATAATAGTTACGTTGAATTTTTGCACGTAGCTTTTCTAATCGATCAGTCTCCGCATAAACACCCATCTATGCAGCTGAAATCCACATGTTCCAATGTAAAAAAGGTTTTTTTATGTTTTCGTAAAAGTTTCATATAATCTCATACTTATATTAAGACGTCACCAGAAGTCACGTAAATCAGTTTTTTGTAATAGTTTTGCGAAATTACATGTGCCTATATTAATATTATATTTACTTTACTGATCAGGAAATAAGGTGGTCCTTTAACCATTTCCTTACCAGATGAAAAGTCATTTGTATTGGACATATCTTTGTTTGGTGGCTTTAAAATTGTAAAATTGGAGCAATTCCAGACACGCTGCTGATTAGCATTGCGCGTACGATCTGTTAAGATGTAGGAAGGCTTAGTTTAGGACTTGTAAGATCTATAGTGTTGTCTTTCAGTCAGTCAGTTAGAGTTTAATTAAGTACTCGTACCTACATAGAATATTTACGTAAGTAATAAGTTGTAACGGGGTATTAGGGTCAAAATATTGTAATATCCTGCGTCAAATGCAGCCGTAGTGCGGAATACCGCAAAACTGTGACAGCGGTTGGGTCGGTTTGATTTCGAATATGCAAAATGGTAGTAATAAATCATTGAAATTAGCCTCAGAATGGAGTTTTAATAGACATGCTAGTTATCTTGCTTACATGTATTAATACTTTAAATTGACTTCAAAAAGGGGCAGATACTCAATTTGGGTGTGGTTTTCTTTTTATGTTATGGATATCTACGAACCGATATAATTGATGTTTGTAGTTTGTACCTACACCGCACCGCATTATTATTTTTTTCTCACGCTTGAGGGTATCTGGTAGAGATCTCTTAAAAATATAAGTCATCCTTTGTATACATAGTATCTGTTTTAACTTGTTTTTTTTCTGGTACATAAATAAATAAATAAATAAATTTCAAAGAATCCATAAAGGGGAAATGATAACGTAAAATATGATTTAGAATTTCTACTTCCCAATCAAATTTAATTAATTCAATTTCTTTTCCCAATTTAACCCTTATAAAATCATTTTCTATCTTCAAACACGATAAAAATTATTTTCATACAAAGAAATTGATTTTACACCCTTTACCTGCAAAAAGATGGCATCTACTCAAACTCATTAGGTATGCGAAAGCTTGCCAAGAACTCACATTATTTACCTACCAACAAAGATTTATTCTGGAAATTAGCAAAATTAAAGATTTTAGATTAGAAATACTTAATATTATTATTATTTAAAAATAATTATTTAATATAATAATAATTATTATTATTATTATTAGAAATATTGCATCAGGATCTTATTTTTATAATTTTGTATAAAAAACTTCTTTAATATTTATATTTATGATATTTAAATTTAATATTTAAATTTGGCTTGGCTTACGATTTAATAAAAAATAATAATTCAGCCTTGTTAACATTACACGCTATAGTCCACCAAGTTGATCAAATATGAAATTTACATGATTTTCGAGAAGTATGCATTCTATCAAAGAAGCAGAATTTCTCAGTATATTTCCCTTCACTATAGCAAGTAGTAATCGTATTTAAAATAATTAGCACATGAAAATTTTAGAGATGCAAGGCCCGTGTTTGAGATGGTTTTGATGTGGAGAGAATATTCTAATACATGTTATAGGTACTCCTCTTGCTTATACATTATTACGTATATTATATACTTATAGGGGCTAGCGAAATTGTTATCACTTGTATATATGTATAAAATTATATCAATAGAGAATTTAATTATTTGTTTTTATTTATTTTCACCCGCCCAAAGTTCTTTAATGGAATCGAGCAAGTTAAATTTAACCTACCTTCCCAGTGTCCGATTGAGCTAAAATTTGGCACATTAGTTTGGTTAATATTAATGCACGATTACCTAAATGCCGCCATTTTTAATCCAATATGGCGGCTGCCGGAAAATGGCGATTTATCATTTCCACATTAACTCCTATGATATATGTAGGTATCAAATGAAAGGGCTTGATGAGCGAACACACAGTAAGTAAAGTGATTACGTTATTTATTAAATGTAAAAATGTGTATTGATAAAAAGAATTTTTGGAATACCTTTAGTAAAGTCATGCTTCATTCACTTTTTTGTGAAAATTAATTAAAGGAATAGTAATAGAATTTATATTACCTGTGAACGTGGAACTGGTGAAAATCCTGACAATTTTGGAACTGACTGGTGGCAAGGACTTCAAGGAGCCTCCGAAGATCAGATCCACTGTTCGGTCGTCCATAGTTGTGTCTTATCTATAGAAAACATAACAATCAACTTGAATTAAATCTTATATAGATGTTGGGAGTAAAATAGCGTTTTTTTAAGAAATTTAAAGTATAATTACATACAATTAGATTACACGTTTGGCTCAGTTTGTAGTGACCCTACTTGCTGTGCCAGCGGTCGCGGGTTCAAGTCCAGTTGGGGGAGTTCATTTGTGTGATTATCACGAATGCTTGTTCTCCAGTCATGGGTGTTTGTATTTATAATATGTATTTAAAGTATATATATATATATATATATATATATATATATATATATATATATATATATATATATATATATATATATATATATATATTTGTAGTGTATCAACTATCTGGTACCATAACACAAGCCTCGTAGCTTACCATGGAACTAGATGGTGTTGTGTGTTAATGTCCTAACATATTTATTTATTTATTATTTATTTATAATGGTCTGTTTTTCGCTCTTATCTCTTGATTACTATTACTGTGTAAAAATTGCTTCATTAAAATATTTTATTCGATTCCTTGATGGACAAAGTAAACATGTTAAATAGCACTGTTTTCGTTTTATTATTGTGGTTTTATATATATTTTTGATATCAGACGTTTTAAATGCTTTACAGCAATCATTTTCACGGGAAAACTTCCATTTTTGTAAAATATTCGCATGAATCTAAGAAACTTTTATGTTAAACTAACCAACAATAAACTTCAAAATTGCCTTAATCTTAACCAAAACCAACAATAAAATTTAAAATTAATTTGCTTTAATGCTTTGTTACTAAGTAGAACGCTCATAAAAAATGTTCACACGTTTTAATGTTTCGTAAAAATAAATAGACTACTAAATCGATACTAACAACATAGGTTAATTAGAAAATTACAGAGCTTACAAATTACATTTAATCACGACACCGACCAATTACACTAAAAGCTTGCTTATCAAATTTATAGACAAAAGCTATCACACTGTCGACCGAAAATCCTATCTCTTCATTACAATAGGCTATGAATCTACATCATATGCCTACTAATAACTACTTGTAAATCTATACATATAATAAAATTCGGAGTTGAATCTGTACAATAAATATTTTTTGGAAAATCTTCTTGAAATAGTCATAATTATCGATACAGAGGCCGAATCTATAATTTTTATCTGTTTATTTTGTCTGTCTGTCTGTGAACGCATCACGAAAAAACCACTGGACAGATATTGATGAAATTTGGTATGATGATAGCTGTTTATTTGGGTCAACGTATAGGATACTTTTTACAGCGGGAAAATATCTTATCTCTGAAAAATCTATATAAAATCTAATTATAAGTATAAATATATATGAAATTTGTAAACTCTAATAAATATTTTCAATTTTCATACTCTTCGCTTATGAACAGTTATATATGTGTGAATAATACGTAAATACAAGAAATTCAGGCATAATATGGAAAATTCAATATATACAAAAGAACTTACTCTCCTTTTGGGTTAGTTGGATAAAGGATATCAAAATAAACTCGCTCACCGCGGTATAGTGGTTACAGATATTACTTATTTAAAGTCAAAAAGAGTATGTTAAAGCATTATTATTTATAAGTTTCTTTACTTGGTCTTAAAGGCACAGGCTAGTCTACAGCTAAACATCAGATATATGTACATATTAAAGTGCGTGTTTGTAGACACGAGTGTATAGACTATCCTCTAACTCTCATATTCCGGTGGAACGCCAATTCGCCGTGTTTAACAGCATAAAATGGTATTCAAAGCACTGGAAAGAAACCTTGCCAAATTTCCAATTTTAGGCTGCTACTAACTATTTTATGACAGAAATATCCCGTAGCTATTTTGGCCAAACCCAAGACTAGAACCCAAGACCTTATGATCTGCAGCATGTTCATGCTAATCACTAGACCAACGAGGTAGTTATGATAAGAAACTATATATTATAATGAAAACGAAAAAGATTTACCAACATCCAATCAGTCCAAAAAATTACTTACAAAGTATATACAGTGATTTGATAGTATCAATGTATACAAAAAAAGACGTCAATAAAAATACTTTTCCCCATCTAAAAATAAAATATGGGCGAAAAAGATTATTTAATATAATCAATAATTGAAATTGAAAAAATCAAATTGCTCACCAAAATTACATAATGATTAATCAACGCCAGATAGAATTATTATTAAATTTACACGAAGTATTTAAAAGATAAAAGGGAAAATTTATTACATCGTGTATACAATTAAGAGTTATCTCTTCAAGTATTTCAAGGACTTGATAAAGTTTGCATGAAATTGCATAAATCGATAATGACTAAGTTAGTAGCACAATGTAGTTGAAGCTTTTATTAAAGCGTTCACTTCAAATGTCAGTACTGGGCATGATATTTTCATTAAAATATATTTGGGAATTCAAATAGTGATTCAAATTTCATCATATATAATATCTTCATATCCGTTTGTCCGTTTATACGTCACAGTCTTTATACCCAAAGCCTCAGTCACTATATAGTTTAAATTTAGAAATCTTCTGTCTCACTTTAAAATGGTGAAGTAAGGAATAGAGGAAATACTAATATTAAATATTTAAAACTTATTTTGTAAGCCGTTTTTAGCTTCCCACTACTGGGCACGGGCCTCCCTTCAATGCCATAGTCACCACGCTGGCCAAGTGGGCGTTACACAATATGCCTTTAGAAAACTTGCTAGGCTTTCTCAGATAAGATTCGCTTATGAGAAAATCAGAGACCCGAAATTTGAACCCGCTTCACTCAGATTCCCAAACGAGCTTGTTACCAATGGACTACCACTGTCTTAAAATCTTATTTAGTTTATCCTTTTTTCTTTAACCAATAACAGATTAAAGTAATATTTTGCAAAGTGATCATTACTTTTGAATATACATACGTTGCTATTTCTTCCAGTACATTATATCCTGTTTCGCAGAACTTAATAAGTGTCAAGCGCGGATCCATGGGGGGAGGTCATGACTTCCATGAAACCCCTGGATCCGCGCTGTGATGAAAACTACTTTTGACCATCCTCATTAGTCAAAAGTAGTTTTGACTAAAAAAATAGTTTTGACTTTAACATATATAAATTTTTATAAGCCATAAGCTCCTTTATTATCTCTCTTGTTATTGTCCCATTGAAATTTGAGACTGAAAGGAATAGAGAGTGCACTTATGTCTGCACTATAATATCTCCTGCGCAGTTAACTAGTGTAGACAGCTGAGAGTGGCTGCCGTGGCCGAAATAGGCCAGGAGGATATCTAACGGTTTCCGGTGTACATGAATTAGGTTCATATTTATTGTTTATGGGACAATAAGCATACACTGGAGCAAAATGGTACCGTGGTCAAACAAAAAACTAAGTGCTGCCCAACCCACTCGGTTCTCATTTTTTGATATTCAGTGCAAATAATTTTCATCGTAGGTAATTATCACTAATCTTACAGTGAAGGAAAACATAATGAAGAAATTTCTATATCTGAGAGAACCAAGATTTGAAGTCCACTAACATGCGTTTTGGACAGCATAATGGACTATGACCATACCCTGGCATCGAAGGGTTCCCCATTCCAGTAGTGGGACGGTAAAGGGGATGAATTATTGTTATTATACTAAGAAATATTCGTAGATACAATTTTCTTTTCTAATAACAAATTGTTCTCATTCAGATATACCCTACAAAATACTTAAATAAAATATTCATAAACAAAATAACATTTTTTTCTTTAAAACACATCAAATAACAGCGTAGAACTCGAAGGCCAAGAAAATTGGCGTCGGCGCCATAATGACTATACAGAATGTTACGAAATAGGTTTATGTATTAATTCAAAATCATATTTTTCTTCCTATACCTATAAATTACATGTTCATCGCATTTATAAATGCGTATGTTTGTATGTGTGTTTGTGTCTACATTTGTTACTAGTTCACTCTGAAACGGCGGGATGGATTTTGATGAGTAAAAAAACGACTAAAGCGCATTTTAAAGAAAACTATCTTTTCGGATTTTTTTGCGGAAAATCGTTTTATTTAAAACTAGCGTTATGTTTTAACGTTTAGTATAGATTTATCAGAAATGAGACATTTTTACGCAGTAAAAAGTTCAGATAACCAGCTATCATCATACCCATCAAAATCTGCCCAGACGTTTTCTCATGATGCATTCCCAAACATACAGACAGGCAGCCAAAAATTCTAAAAACTATTGATACGGTCTCTGTATCAATAATAATAACTATTCCAATAAGATTTTCCAAAAAATATTCAATGTACAGATTCGATTCAGAATTTTATTATATGTATAGAATATAATAGATGTCTAATATTCTCGTAAATCTAAGAAAGTATTATGCTAAAACGGATTTACTGTTTGTTTAATATTTTTTCTCTATTAAAATCGGTATGAATACTACAAATATATAGTTAAATACTATAGTTAAACACAAAAATAAATAATATAGTTAAACACTCAATAAAATATTATCTTAAGAAACCTTTCAAGATAACATCATCAGATAACATCTAAAGTGAGAGGAAACTGAATTCAATGGAAAAAAGGATGTAAAACCCGAAAATTTTGATTGTAAATATGAAAATAGTTTAACTTTTTAAGCTTTTTCATTGTTAAATTAACGATTCATTGCTTTTTAAGAAAGCTAAATACACCAAACCCAATACAAAGGAGTTTAATTTTGATCCAACTCAAATATAGCACACAAATTAAGTTCTAAAAACATATCATATCCATATAAATAAATAATTCAGTGTCACAAAGTCCTTGTACTTTAGTACTTAACTGGTGATAGAGAGAGGCATATACATATTAACCGCCTTGTGCAAGCGAGACGCTTCTTCAAGTAAGTTGTAAGACGTACCTGCTCTATTTTGCTTTAACTCAATCAATACACTGCACTATGAAATGTTAAGGTCAACATCGATTTTTAATCTAAGCACAAAAGCATTAAGTTTTTTTTTTGATCTACATTATATAACAATAACATACCTCAAAATTGGTGTGGTGGGTGCGTCTCCCTAATTGTCAGAGCAAATATAGGTCATAACTTGAAAAAAAACACTGTTTTTGTATACTTTAGTTTTAGAATACGTGTAGTCGCTATGTTTCTTTGGATGGTACTGTGGTCTGAGAAGTGATATATCAAATCTGTTATTGGTTGCTAAGTAACCGTTTGATTTGAATCCGTTCGCGGTTTTCTATGAAGTGCGGATTATAATGATAAGGCACAGTGTACACAATTGTAATGAGGTCATCATGAACAAAAATATCCCATTATCCAATTAATATTATAAATGCGAAAGTTCCGATAGATGTTTGTTACTCAATTCTGAACAGATCTGAATGAAATTTGGCACAGAGATAGATTAAAGTCTGGAATATCACATAGAATACTTTTTATCCCGGAAAAATGTATAGTTCCCGTATTCCCGATTTGTATTTGTTCTTTATTAGGGACGGATCCGTGTAAAGCGAGGGGGAGTAGCTAGTGTTCAAATAAATGTCAACCTAGTTCTAACGTTTCCCATAGGTATCAAAGCTTAAACTGTAGTTGTATCTTATCAACTTATTATATAGAGATATTTCAAGACATACAATAAGCTACTCGTATACTTCTATTTGTTTGTTGGTCTAATCGCTAGTTGGCAGTAGATTATAAAGACATGAAGAGTAATTTCGATACCAGCCATGAATTGAAGTATTGCTACATTTATTTTAGAGGGATGTAAACCCACTAGCCTGTGATAGTGTATGGGATCAGAGCATGTAGTATACTAAAACTCTCATAAATATAAGCATAAATAGCTAGCTTCATGAAACTAGCAGCCGAAAATGTATTTTACACACTTAAAAAAAAAGAAAAAAAAATCTATTAAATTCTTTCTAACTGATTCCAAAATAAGTTTCAATTTTAAATTATAAAACTCGTTTTTTTAGAAATTTAAGTATCATTTTCATATTTAAGTCACCTGTTTGTTCTCATCTTTACCTTTGGACGGATAGACACCGCCAGGCACCATTATAATTGAAGCTTACGTAAAGCGTTTAATTCGAGTGAACTTTAGATAGGCCTTAGTTATCTATTTTATGAACAAACTGATATTAATATATTTTATATTGTGATTTATGAAATTAAGTAGTTAGCGTTAAGCCAATTCAATTTAATAGCCACTATAGTGAATGAGTTATTAGTAAAGACGAGGGTTTTACGATTTGCTTAATAATACGTTATAAGTTCAAAAAATATGTCGCACTAGCGGTATGTTTCAACGGTTAGTATGGCATAGATAAATAAATAAATAATAAAAAATATAAATAAATAATATGTTTGGACATTTCACACAGCACCATCTAGTTTCATGGTAAGCTACGAGGCTTGTGTTATGGATACCAGATAATTGATACACTACACATAAATAACTTTAAATACGTACATATTATAAATATAAACTCCCATGACTGGAGTACAAACATTCGTGCTACAAAAATGAATGCCCCCAGCGGGACTCGAACTCGCGACCGATGGTACAGAAATTAGAGTCACTACAAACTAAGCCAAACGTGTCGTTATATTTTAATACTCCTAAAAACGTAGGAGGAATTAACAAATACATTTTCTTATTTTAAATATTAGTAAGAATGCATTAGCAACCCAAAGTTCTTTGCATATTTCCAAGTTTGAATTTGAAACAATGAGTGATGGTCTCAATGCTGTACGACTTTATTGTTTTATAACATTTAATACAAATATTTATATTATATGAAAATTAAGATCAGTATTACCAAAATCATATCAGGTACTTGGTCAGAAATTGCATGGGTGTAACATACAGTGTCGTATTCGAATCGTATTCAGCCCTTTTTAAATCCCACTGCTGGGCACGGGACTCCTTTCAATGCAAGTGAGATCAGACCATAGCCCACCAGACTAGACAAGTGCGGATTGGCGGACTTCACAGGTCTTTTGAAAACTTGCTAGGTTTTCTCAAACATGCAGGTTTCCTCACGAAGTTTTCCTTGACTTCAATGCACATGGTAATCATGTTGTAAATAATTCGCATATGAAAATATCATAGCGAGACCCGGGATTTGAATGTGGTCCACTCGGCTTTCCAAGCGAGCGTGTTACCACTGGCCTACCGCTGCCTCAGCATACAGCACCTACTTAGTAATCTTTTTGGCAAACTTTTATATAGTGACCGTAGTATATAAAGGAAGGTTTATAATCTGTAACGATAATAATAAGGGGCATGAAAAGCAATCCATTAGTAACAGTGTATGCAGGCCGCACCTTACGCTGGGCGTAGTCTTTCGTGTCTGGCGTAGGATAGAGGTGGTTGCGGAAGTGGATAGCAATTTTTTTATAACTAGCAAAGCACTTCCAATTTGCTTTGAATCTCGTTATTATACATATAAGTTGTCGAACTTCTACTTACTATCCTGATCCTACCGCATGAGTCCTCTATCCGGGATGAAAAATTGCCTGTATAATTTTGACATAATCTTCTTCTATCCTCTTTCCTTTATGTATTTTTGTTCCGTTTTAATTTTCCTTCTGGTAATAACCCTTTGAATTAAAGTCAACTAATCTGAAAATTAGTGGATGGGTTAAAAATACAGAGAGAAATTTAAACGGTTGTTTGGATTTAGGTTATATTAGGATTAGGTGAGACGTGTGCTTACCTTATCATGGTGGGAAAATTCTCTAGCATCCGGCAACCCAGTTTAGTGTGAAACCAAGAAAATCACTTTGGAGACGGCCCGCTTCAATGGGTGATGTACCATTGCTCTGGTACTTCTCTGATAGCAAAGAGGACCGCGAGAGTCGTGATATCTTGGTTGAGTGCATAAGTCATCCTGCGGCGCCCCATTAAGACGCGACATCTAAACATGTTAAGATGGAGAAAAAGGACAGAATGAGATATTTATGTTTTTAATTTGGTTATAGTATATCTATTTGGTTCTCGGCAACCTAACCCATACTACCATTTAATTAAGGATAAAGGTATATCTATAAGATTTCTGTGATAACGCTATGGTAGAGGAATAATTCTTAATTACACATAAAATAACTTTTTAACTTCGCATATAGTTTGTAACTAAAATTTTGTTTATTAGGAAGATGTTTTACATCACGTGGTAAAGTGAGATTACATATCTACCACAATAGGTGGCCAATAGCTTTTCTGATAACGAAACAATGTTCCCCTGCTGCATTAACGTTATTTTGCTATATCGTCGTCCTTAAGATAGCATAGCATGATACCCCTCCCTTGCCCTCTTTAATATTATCAAGTACGGGTTATCTTCGCACATCTAACGAATTTTCATTGATATTCCAAACGATTACGATCGAATAATTGTTTTACTATTTGAACTGCTCAATGACTTTGAGTAAATGCGTAACGAAGGTCTACCTTTTATTCTTTAAAACCTATCTCATTTAATTATTGATTGGTTTTAATTTTATTGTGATATTTGCCAAAGAAGTTTTACTTCAACCACGCGTAAAGGTTACACGCACCCATTTTTGCTTTTGTTACGTTAAGCTTATAACTTGTGGCAAACAACAGCGGAAGCGTGTCTATTTTTGTATCGATTCCTACCTGCTTTTCCACGATTAGACTTGCCATAAACTCAGTTCCGGTGGTAACTCCCACCACAGTTACTGCTTGCAGTTAACACTAAAATACATGTAATTTCAGCTGTCACTTGTTACTTTGTTTAGTGTCTATTGACGCATTAACAATGTTGATTTTGTGACATCCGCTTATAATTTATAGGTGGTACCTAGAAATGTATTGAGTCAAAGAATGTAATTTTGGCCATGGTTTCATATTTACTAGCCATTAGTTTAGCCATGTATGTACACCATAGATATAACCACCATAAGGCTCGCACTATCAAAAAGTTATCAGATATCATGTAAAGCCAAGCTTCTAACTCTACACGCCATAACTCTTCAAGCCCCAACTTCACAAACTGTACACCTCAGTCAAAATATTTGGCTTGACCGTATAGATACTACAAGAACCATTTATAACAGAAAAGTAATGAAATGCTTCCAAAAAAGGTAGGTAGTGCCCTTGCGTTTCGCTTGGCTTGTCTTGGTGGGGACCAGTAGGAAGACAAGCGCAGGAAGGCTTTATCTGCATTCTGATGCTTGTCAGTGTTACACCGATAACTTACTTCCTGCAGGTAGCTATTGGAGATTTCTTAACAAATACAATTACCTTTACTTAGCCCGACCTGAGACTCGAATTTAGGACCTTAGAGTCTTTAACCGTGCATGCGAATGATTCTAATAAACGTATGAAAACTTCAAATATGTATCAAATCGTATACAAAAATTGCTTGTCAAATGGAAATATATGTACATGTATCAAATTTTAATAATACCACACCTACGAGTATTATATAAGATACAAATAATTCTATAAATAAAGGATTACGTGACTGATTGAACCGGACATAAATATATGTATGGAAATACCAAATGAATAATATAAATATAAGTTATTTTTTTTAACTTTCTATCCCAGAATAAAAAAAAGGGTGTGTGTGCAATTGACATACAGTAGAAGTGAAACTTCAGAAAAGTAACCTACGAGAGAATGAGATGAATATATAGTATCAGGAGTAGGATAAGTATAAGGTTTATTTCTTATAATATTTTTATCATGTTTAAAAGTTATTTCAATTTTTTTTTCATAAATATATGTATGTACCTTACATATTATTCAGTATTAAATTTAGTTATTTTTCACTTCCTGTGTAATGTATTCTATCTCATTCTCTCGTCGGTTACATCCTATATATTTATATGTTTGTCTCTTTCTCATGTCGCATTTCTGTTTCATCGAGTTTCAAATCACAACGATTCTAAAGAAGTTTCACTTCAAAAAATACCTAATAATCTTGCAGAATCCTGTGTGATAGTAATAGCATTTGAGTTAGAAGTATGACCTTCTATTTTGAAAATAGAATGTGGAAGCAAAACTATCTTTATTTCGGAGAAAGCTAATATTTAGTTAGTTTTATTTTTTTAACAACTTCGTACATAATCACTATTAATTTTATTTCCTACTAATTTGAATACTGTTTAGTAGCTTTCTGTCTGTTGGTAATAAAATGAGTAATAAATAAACTTTTACAGCTCCGCTAGTAACTTATGCATATGTATTATTGTTAAAGCATTATAATATGTACGTACATAAATAATAAATTATTCTAGTATCCTATTTATTATATATGTCACAGATGGATTGTCGAATCCGCTGTTTTACAAAACCGCTAGTTGTTTTACATAACAGCTCGGTTATGTAAAACAACTGAATGACGTTTAGCGTTTTTTTATAACTATTGAACTTTAGTACGCAGAGTTATGTGAATGTTTTGCGTTCATCAAAGCAGCGGATCAACGATTAGTGGCTATGTACTCGTAAAAGTGCGAGAAATGAAACGTCATAACGTAGATTGTAGATTTTAATAATTTTTAATTTCCCATTAGGTGACAGATCCGACTTGGATAACGTAGGTTGAAAAGGCTATTTTTATTTCAAATCCAGAACACCTACTATCAAAAACTACTAGCGCAACGGCAATTCAGTTAAACGTAGTTATGTAAAAAAACTAACGGTTTTGTAAAATAGCTCATTTGAAAATCCAATAGCGACATTTAAACTGCGTGAAAATATGTTTCTTTGTTACTTCTACACGTGATACGATTGGACTAATTTAATTGAAATCTAGTACACGGACATTATGATATGGAGTAGCACATAGGCTACAATTAGGTAACTAAGGAGGACTAGGAGAGAAGCGAGGGTAAGGCGCTGGTATATTACTAATGTAGGATATCTCAGGAAAAACCAGCATCATGTTTCAAAACTTATATATTTTAACTCACTTACTCTCAACAATTTCTCACTTTAAATCTATACATATAATAAAATTCTAACTAAGTCGAATCTGTACCTTAAATATTTTTTGGAAAATCTTATTGAAATAGACATTATTATCGATACAGATACCGAATCTATAGTTTTTAGAATTTTTGTCATTTTGGTTTTTGGTCATCTGAATGCGGACGGAGCCGCGGGCAATGCTAGTAAATCTATATTTTCGGATTATTTCTTATTTCCTTTTTCCAGTTAAAAAAACTAATAGCATCCAGCATAATCAATTAAGGACTGTTTTATTATAGGTATATTAAAATAGCGAAAACTTACACTAAGAATAAAAATAATACTCTTACTCTGCTTTTGATAGACAGCTTAAAGCAATTGCGTTATATAAGCTGCAAAAGGAAATTAATAAAAATCACATAAAATTTTACAGTCTGCAAAGTTATTACAACTTGAATAGTGCTTTAATAATTTAATAGTTCTCTAAGACGGATTTAAAATAATTAACTCATATCCTGAATATTAATTTTACTTGCGGACGTATTAAGTACAGTCAAGGCAATAAATAATAATTTATCTATACATATAATAAAATTGTAACCAACCCGAATCTGTATATCAAATATTTCTTTAGAAAATCTTATTGAAATAAACATTATTTTCGATACAGAGACAGAATGTTATTAGAATTTTTGTCTGTCTGTCTGTCTAAGACCGCATCACGGAAAAACCACTGAAGGGATTTTGATGAAATTTGGTATGATGATAGCTGGATATACGGGTCAACATATAGGATACTTTTTACTGCGGGAAAATATCTCATCTCTGGGAAATCTATACTAACCGTTAAAACGTAAACCCGAGCGGAGCGAGGGTAAGTTGCTAGTTAAATATATATATATTAGTTCCTACTAGTAACCTCAGGTTTTATACATATATATGTTGTATATATATATATATATATATATATATATATATATATATATATATATATATATATATATATATATATATATATATATATATATACAACATCTATACATATAATAAAATTGTAACAAAGTCGAATCTGTGCATTAAATATTTTTTGAAAAATCTAATTGAAATAATCATTATTATCGATACAGAGTCCGAATCTATATTTTTAGAATTTTTGTCTGTCTGTCGTTACCGCATCACGAGAAAACCACGGAACAGATTTTGATGAAATTTGGTATGATGATAGCTGGTTATCCGAGTCAACATATAGGATACTTTTTACTGCGGGAAAATATGTCATCTCTGAAAAATCTATATTCAACGTTAAAATGTAGCTAGGGACGAACCCGAGCGGAGCGAGAGTGAGTCGCTAGTACATAATATGTAGTAGATTTAACAAAAAAAAACGTTTAACGTTTTCAGAACTCTTGGATTTGAGTCCCGTAGAGTGCTTATTAGGTTTTTCTATAAAGAAATTTTTAGTCGGCAAAGCTATTGATTTTGCGCCTAGTCTCACCGGTTAATTATCGTCCCTTTGGTATTTAAACAGATTTTTAACTGTAATCAAACATTTGAATGAAACGAATAAAGAGTTTACTTCTGATTGCGTACGGCCAAAATGACATTATTATTATTATTGCATGGAATAGTTTAAGAGAGTATCACTTAAATATTTAAAATAAAATAAAAAACTACAAAAACAAAATTTGAAACTCTGAAAATGGCTCGGAAACATCTGTGCTGCTCGAATACAAACATAAAAAAAATACTTTTGCAGTATAATGGCTTAAAAGCTCGACAGTTAAAATCGCTACGACGCTTCATTAATGAGTGCTAACCATGATATTCTGATTAGTTTATAGAAATAACCAAACGAAGAAAGCCTTGATTCATGGAGTCGAAGTTCTAAATACTTCTTAAACATTACACTTTATCGCTTCTACTGGTGACAAGAGATCTGTCTCGTTTTTCGTTAACAAAATCGGCATTGTTATTCAGCGGTAGAATGCAGGTAATATTCTTGCCACAAACACGCGGACGTGACTTGTACAGTAATAATTAAGTGTACACTCATTTCTTATATATAAGTATAAGTACATATTTATAATTTGAATATATTATCTTTTCTGATAAAAAATATTACGTTAACAGAAATTATACCCAGACGTGAGAACAATAACTTTTTAAACTTTCATCGCAATCTAAAAAATACCTATTAGAAAGAACACCTTACAAAGAGATCAATATGGTTCATTTAAACATTATATAGATCAGTGGATTAATTTGGTTCAGATTGTAAATCAGAAGCCAAAGTTCGTTTGTTTGAACGCGCAAACCTAAGAAACTACTAATCCGATTTGAAAAGTTCTTTTTGAATTAGATAGCCCGTTTATTAAGGAAGGCTATAGGCTATATATCATATAATATATAGTATATATATTCCATACTAACCGTAGAAACGTACCTAGGGACGAACCCGAGCAAAGCGAGGCTGAGTTGCTAGTTTATAATTAGAAATAGAGTCTTAAAAAATATTTTGGCTTATCAAAGATCGTATTAAATTATAATAATTTAACCATTTTAACGTCAATTCGCTTTGCTCCCCTCAATGTGAGAAATTAGGCCAAATGCGGGTCAGGAACTTCACGTGTCTTTCGAAAACTAGTTAGTCTTCCTCTCTCTCTCTTTGTTGTTTCATTTGACTGTATAAGCAAATAGATAATATGTCGAAAATGTAATTAACATGTAACATATCGTATCGCAATATGAAAATCTCCGAGATGAAAGATCTAGGTTCATTATCGATTTTTTTTTATGCGATGATGTTGCATATTTTTTCATGGACTTATTGGGTATCCTTTATTCATTACTACAATAAGTTAAATTTAATATAGCTAATGGAAGAATTTAAATTGGAAAACGTTAATCGATTCTTTTATGTGTATAAGCAAATTTATATTTTCTTTCTTATAGGGTAACAATCCTACTAATATTATAAATGCGAAAGTTTGTAAGGATGTATGGATATCTGGATGTCTGGATCTGGACTAGATGTAAGGATGTTCGTTACTCCTTCACACAAAAACTACTAAGTGAATTTTAATAAAACTTTACAATAATATAGCGCGTACATTAGGATAACATGCAGGCTACTTTTTATTCCGGAAAAATGTACGGTTCCCGTGGGATAGATTTGTTTTTGTTTTTCTACAGGCGAACCCTAGCGAAGCGAGGGTGAGCAGCTATTCTACTTATATACGAATATTAATTTTCTTCCCTATATGGGATTTTTTATTCAAAAAACATAAATACACACAATAATCGAATATGTCGTGTTAAAATTTTGTAAAAAATAATAAAAAATTACTACATAATTCGGTAAAGTCGTACTTTTTGATGTCAGTTAAAAACATCCAAATCTGGAATTATTGAATTGATCGTATCGTATTAGTCCTAACAATTCTTTTACGAATATTCATAACAATCATAACAATTCTTTTTAGAAAGGCAATATAGACCACTTTAAAGATAAAATCCAATTGAGGACGATAACTATTAGCTACATGGAAACTATTTCACGCAGAAAATAATAGAATATCTGAAAAGAATCCTATAATAGTTACAACTACTGTACTAAGCTAAATGTATCAAATATTTTCCATCAACGCTTAGGTATCAGAATGACAAATCATCTGTGACAAGAGCAAAGCTAGAGTCGTAAATCGTAGGTGTGGACCGAACATGGCTACACTTGGACTGTGATTGATTAATGAATGTTAAACGTGAGAACTTACTATTACAACATATGTATAGAATATTTTATCGAGTAAGAAAAGCTATGATTCTACAATTGCCAATATATATAATATATATAATATATATAGAAGCTATCTATAGAGACAGTGGTAGCCCAGTGATAACGCGCTCGTTTGGGAGATATAGTGAAGTGGGTTCAAATCCCGGGTCTCGCACCTCTGATATTTTCATGTACGAATCATTTCTAACATGATCACCAATTGTCTTACGACGAAAGAAATCATCGTTGAGAAACCTGCGTGTCTGAGAGAACCTAGCAAGTTTTCAAAGGATATGTCAAATCCACTAACCCATACTTGGCCAGCGTGGTGGACCTAGCTAGGGGGGCTTAAGGGCATATTAAAGGTAGGTCGGTGCCCAGCAGTGGGACGTTTAAAAAGGGCTGAATAAAGAAACAGAAAGCTATTTGGAAATATCATATTGTAGTCTAGTCGATAAGTGCCTTTTAGGTCAACTTTATTCAGCAAACTATAAATTTGAGATTTTTTCTTTTTTTGGAGCCATTTGAGATATTTGCAAAAAACTAAACGCCCTTTTTTACTTTTAGTTAATTCTTTATAACTTTTGTAATATTTGCAAGCGGAACTCGATGTTTTTATAAAATCATCAGTCATTCCGAATCGAATGACACCTCGTTCATATTTTTCCGAGACTGCAGAAAAAAGTTGAGTTTAAAGGACACTTGTTGTCTAGACTATTGTGATCAAGTGATATCGCTGAGATATGTCATTTTCATCCTTATTTAGCTTTCTACGGGCAATATCTATTATAGGATCCTTACACGCATCCTCCACGCAAAATATGGCCGCTAATTCGCACGCTAGGACATAAGCATCGTGGTCAAGCGGCAAAGGCGCAAGTTTGACATCCACAGGTGTCTGAGTTCGTATCCCGGTCAAGTACAAAGTTTTTATTGTTGTTTTTTTGTATTTATTCAAATTTTTAGTTAGTTTTTTTTTTAATTTTTTTTTTGGCCATAAACTGCCCGGTCGCCCAGGTACTATTACAATTAAACCTCAAAGAAGGACACGCTTCATTTTGTGCTTTTTATTGCATTTATGACAATTCGTCATACGTTCTTCTTAACATTTTTTGACTAGATCATAAAAAATACGTCTACTGTATAAATAAAACTATTCTGTACTATTTAAATAAAATAAAATGCTGCTTGTTGGTATGAAAGTTGCTCGGTAAATTGGAAAATACGAAAAAAAAATCATAAGTGAACAAAGTCCAGTACTAGTCAAGACTATTTGCGATAATTTTAACCCCCATGCATGATGCAAAAGTGAACCATTTTTGAGTTATCATATTTTTTAGCTTTTTTCAAAATAAGTAAAAACTGCGACATCAAAAATTTATTAAAAATAAATATCAATTTAAATCTCATTTTTTCTTCTGATTTTTAAAAACGATTAAGCACTGGCTGGCTATTTATCAATATTAAAACAACAATTATTATCGGACCAAATTTAAAAATACGAGACGAAAAACGATATTATTTCAATATTCTTTTTTCTAAAACCGCGAAAATATGAAAAATAGTTTTATTTAAAATGTCAAACATTTGCGTAACTCCAAGTAAGCATTATAGTTTAGTTTTATTTTAAATGTTGGACTTTATAAGCAAAAATATATTTTTATACAATGACCATCTGATTCGGTAAGCGTCTTTCATACACATTCTGCCCTTTTCGAAATATAAAATTTATTTACAGCTTGACCTGTAGGCACCACCTGTCGCTCCAGATTTTTGAGTTTCTTTCTTAGCTTTTGACAAAGCTAATGTTGTTTATATTATTATGAATATAAATAATTTTAGTACATATTTCTTAAAAAATATTCATATATAAGTTCCATATACATCACACTCACGCATGAACAAACAGAAATGCAAACAATTTTAATGGTTGTACAATCAAACAAGTATGTACATTACGAATTGTCTCATAAAACTAGCGTGTTTACCATACGTAAATAGGATTAAGCCAAATATATTCAGGGTCTTACATATATATTGTATACAACTCAGCAAAGTTTCATCGCAATAGGATGAATGATATAGGAACACCAAAATGCTGTAGGAACACCAAAATAAGTCACTAAAATGTGCATGTAAACTTTCATCAATTCATAGGATCGAGTTCATCAATACATCTAAAATCGGACTGCAAAAAATACAAACTTAAACGGCTGGACAGATTTAGATAAAATTTTCTATATACATAGGCTGCTACCGCAACTGTCTGGGATTGGAAATGAGCAATGCGAATGTAAGTCGCTAATTGTTCCATAACGGTAATAAAAAAAAACATCCTTCTAATATAATAAATGCGACAGTATGTAAGGATGTCTAGATGTATAGATATGGTATGGATGTTTGTTACCCTTTTACGAAAAAACTGAATGGATTTTAATGAAACTTTACAATAATATAGCTCATACATCAGAATAACACATAGGCTACTTTTTATACCGGAAAAATGACCGGTTCCCGTGGGATAGATATGTTTTTGTTTTTTGTAAGTATATTATAATTGGAGTAATACTTAAGAACAAAAGACGATTAACGACGAATTGTAATATCTAAGCATTAGATTAATTATTTCATGAGATCTTCATCCCCTGTTATTCTTACAAAGAAAAATGAGTTCAAGTTCGATTTGTTATAGATGTTTGTATAAAATTAACAAAAGAAAATAATTGACTCCATAAAGGTACACATTCTGGTTTTATAAAGGAAATAAAAATGAAATAACGTGTTATTAAATCAAATTTTCGTAATTTTACTTAATCTATGTATAGGTATTAAACAAAGTCGGGTTTGTTACAACACTTATAACTCGAGAACTACTGGACCGATTTCCATGGTTATTGATTTGTTACATTTGTCTCCGCCTCAAATAGCAGAATAACTATTAAAACATCAAAAAAATCACGAAGAAAATTGAAAAAATATCTATTTCATACTAAGCGTCAACACACATAGGGACGCACCTGAGTGAAACGAGTGTGAGACACGACCAGTGAGAGTTAAGACACAGGACCGACGGCTTTACGTGCTCCTTGAGGCAACGCCAATTTCCCAAATCCAGGCTGTTGCTAAGGCTTACCAATCAGAAAGACTCAATAACTAAACTTAGCCCAACCTTGTATCCCGATACAAGACCTCCGGATGTGCAGCAGTACATGCTAGCCAATACACCACCGAAGCAGTTAATGTCTTTATTAAATATGAAATGAAATATATATTTAGATAAGTCATAAAATAGTTCAACAGGTTGCAGATCAACATAACATCGTCTTATAGGAAAAAAAACGGCTCTAAAAAGACTGAGAAAAAAATATCGGAATATTTCATTTTTTTTAATCCATAAACTCACATGGGGGTTCACTCCAACTTAGTTCATTGAAATTTAACATTTTAATTAATTACATAATAAAAAAGCAAATATAAATAGCTTATAATCTATAGCCATCTGTACTTTTCAAGGTAATGTCAGCATTCACTCGTGCGCTGAGTGACAAGCGCGTATCGCGTTACAAACTATACTACAATACCAATCAACGTATCATAACTTGTCATAAACGTGGACTATATTTCTTTCATATTTCACAATCTATATTAAACTTCAATTAAATGTAACTAATTAAGTCACGCGGTTTTGCTCATGTACCTATTTTCGTATTGGTCGAAATGTCTGTTTTACGCCGGAACTCGCGGGTTGTCATGTGCTGCCTACTCGTGGCAAAAATTTATTTAGATAATTGCTGTAAATCAGTAAAACCAGTTTAAGCATCCTATTTTTACTAAAAAACGTTAAAATTACTCTTAACTTATTTTATTCAACCCAGCAAAACTAACTAAATAACATTGATAGATAATATTTCGTGTCACGGATGTAGAGCACTGTACCGAGGCAATACTGATCAGACGTGACGGTGCGCGTGCGCATTGTTACTCGAATAACTGATTTATTATTGGGAAACGAGACAGGTGTAATTCCAATTTATTATACTAAAATTACAGACTATATATTAATACCAGATATATTTTCAGTATTTACTTGTAGACCTATGTGTATATATATTTATATAAATAAAAATCCATGTTCGTATGTTTGTCCTCTATGCAGTATGCATTCCTAAACTATTAATCCGATTGTGATGAAACTCTGGTAGGTTATCTTGTTTACGCCTGCGAAGGTTCCTGGCGCAAAAATGATTTTTCTTTGGACCTTTTTCTTTTATGTGTTCCTAAGACATTCAAGCTTATGGTCGCACCCAAGCGAAGTGGGGTTACATCGCTAGTAATAAATAAAGAATTTCTTTTTTTGTTTGTTGGAACGAACTAATCTCTAAAATGACCAGTACAATTTAAAAAAAATATATAAATAAATATTTTTTCTAAAAATCACGTTATGACTCTTGGGAACAGAGCGATTATAAAAAGACTGCCCGGCCCTAGCCCCGTCACATAAATAAAATAAGCGGAATTCATATCCGTATTCATTCATGTGGATCCGTGCAAATGGTACTATTAAACATATTTGCACAGTACTAATTTGTCTATTAGATACAGAAACATAAAGAAGTTATTTGGTTTTTCAGTCAAACACATTTTCAAAGCATGTAGGAGTTAGTGAATGATAGTATGACTAATAGTAAAGTTTTATTGAAGAATACATTATTTATCTAATAGTAAAAATTATAATCCATACTCATATTATAAATGTGAAACTTTGTTTGTTTGTTTGTTTGTTTGTTTGTTTGTTTGTTTGTTTGTTTGTTTGTTTGTTTGTTTGTTTGTTTGTTTGTTTGTTTGTTTGTTTGTTTGTTTGTTTGATTGTTTGTTTGTCCTTCTTTCACGTCGAAACGGAGTGATGGATTGGCGTGATTTTTTGTGTGGAGATAGTCGGAGGGCTGGAGAGTGACATAGGCTACTTTTTACCGCGGAAGATTAGCTTATTCTCACGAAAAACACGTTATAATTAAAAAAAAAAATATGATCAGAATAACTTGAAACTTGGTATTAATTAATACTCTTCAATAAAATTAAATAAATACGTGTTTTAGCATTTTTCGAAATTCATGCTATAAGGGGGTAAAATAGGAGATGAAAGTTTGTATGAAACTACCCTTTTAGAGATTTTTTTGTAGTTTTAGCGCGAGCCAAGCCGCGGGTTCTGCTAGTAGTATTGAAAATGACATTATTTTCTGCGGACTGTACTAGTAGGTAAGAATAAGACGATGACAGTTTTCGAGCTATGAATAAAATTTAGGCAATCTAGGATCCCATTCTTTATCTGCACGAGAAAATTAAAAAAAACTATAATCCCATTAATATTATAAATGCAAAAGTTTAGATGGATGGATGTTTGTTACTCAATAACGCCAGAATGGCAGAATGGATCTGGATGAAATTTGGCACAGAGATAGATTATATACATACCGGCATATTTAGCGGAACATAAAATAAAGGTTTGATATCAGTATCATATAAGGTTGCTGGCTGGTTTATACGTCATTTAATTTAAAAAGAAATATTTTCAAATTAAGAAAACAACTGAACATCACATTTTATGCAATTGTTTTAATTTTATTCAAATACACCTTATCTGGAGCGAACTTCGAGTATTTCTTCCTTCTGAGTTTGATTTAAAATTTCATTGAAATACTGTTTTTTGTTAGTTTTTTTTTAATCGCGTATCTTTTTGGAGTTGAGGACTGAATTATGCCTGACTTAGACCCAACGGAGATTGCCGGGGCACTCGAAATGCGAAGAAATGGTCAAACCTACAGAGTGATATCCAGAGATCTTCGTCGACCAGTTTCAACGATCCATCGCAGTATCCAACGGTTCAGGGAGACCGGTACTTATGTGAGAAAAGCAGGACAAGGCAGAAAAAGACGCACTTCGAGTAGGGATGACCGTTTCATTCGGCTTCGTGTACGTAGGAACCCCCGTTTGACAGCCGTCCAAGCCCGACATGAGTTAGAAGCAGTGCGGGGTGTAACCGTAAGTGAGCGTACGGTACGAAGAAGGTTCGAAGAAGCTGGTTTGGGTTCGTTTGTGCTCGCCAAGACTCCAAGGCTCGAGGTAAATCATCGTAGAAACAGGTTAACTTTTGTTTAGGAACATCGACTTTGGAACGCGGACCAATGGAGTAAGGTATTGTTTAGTGATGAGTGTAGATTTCTCTTAAATCAAATTGACGGCAGGCAAAGAATATACAGACGCAAAGGAGAACGATACATTCAGACAAACTTTGAAACTACAGTTGCATACGGTGGTGGATCAATAATGGTTTGGGCGGGCATTTGTTTGGGAGCTCGCACAGACTTGGTAGTGATTGACAGAGAGAGTCTGACTGCAGACCGCTATATCAGAGAAGTTTTAGAAGAAAATGTCGTACTGTTTGCCCCATATATCGGTAACGGTTTTGTTTTTATGCAGGATAATGCTCGGCCGTATACCGCTCGGGTAACTCAAGCTTATCTTAATGATATGAATATCACTGTTATGGAGTGGCCGGCGAGATCACCAGATATGAACCCAATAGAGCACGTTTGGGACTTGCTGAAAAGAAAAGTTAAGTCCAGAATTCCAGCTCCTGCCAACGTGGGTGAACTGCGAATCACCGTAGTTGAGGAATGGCGGAGACTATCCCAGGAGACCATCGATAACATCATTCTCAGTATGCTTAGACGGGTAGAAACTTTAATAAAAGCACGTGGAGGAAATACGCGATATTAATCACCATTTTTCTAATTTAATTAATTGTTATTTTAATATTAATTTTCACTTTTCCCGGTTATATGAAAAGTTCAAAAATGTACCATTTTTCACAAATAGCCTTTACTCGCAAAATCTGTTTTTAATGTGATTTCATTTTAAGTAAAACAAATAAAACTTTAAATAACAAAAGAAGTGTAGTAAGTAGATTTTAAAATAAAACCATATTTTTTTAATAATGGACCTTTTTTTTGTGTTCCGCTAAATATGCCGGCGAGTGTAGTCTGAAATAGCACATAGGCTTTTTTATCCCGGAAAAATGTAAGGTTCCCGTGGGATAGATTTGTTTTTGTTTTTCACTAGGGATGAAACCGAGAGAAGGAGAGTGAGTCGCTAGTAATATCATACGTGTACTACTCATTATCGTTTGCCTTTTATTATTTTTGGCTAGAACGTGTTCAAGTGGCTTTCTCTCGAGTAAACTCTTTAAGAGGTATGCTCTTATTATAATCATTCGTTAGACATTTCTTCATATCTCAATAAGCATTTGCCTCATAGAAAAGTTATACCATATCATATTTTTTCGCCCATACAAACACAAAACGATGCAATAAATTGTACGTAAAATTCAATAATACATATTATTAAGAAAATGAGCATTTTATTGATAGTCATTAAAATGATGCATGTTTTCATTTTATTGTACACATTTACGAAAATTACGTGTGTACGTATAAGTAATAAGTAAACTAATTTTAAAATATAATGATTTTTTTTACTATTAATTTTATTTGAAGGTAATTAAGTGTACAACTATAATTTAGTAAAAGCCTGTAATATTATAGGAGTTAGAACAAAGTGCCGATATCGTACCCCACTTAAGTGCCGTAGTACAATGGACAGAAGCGTCAAAAGCGATCGGGGTTCAATGCTCTCACCAGCTGTAACTATTCATCATGAAGGATTCACTATTTCTAAGCGAGATGATGATTTAATTATATTTTAACTAGACAGTTAAATATAACTAATAAAATAATACACTATACTGATTATAAAATATTAATAATTATTGCTTTTTAGCTAAAATAGCACATCGACTTTAATTTAGGTACCTACTTTAAAATTATGAAATTAGTGAAATATAAGAACCGTAAAAAGATATGATCTAATATTTAAATATATTAAACTATCTGAATAGTTAGAAAAACGTCGAGGCATTTCTTCTAAAAATGTTGGGGAAAAACCGTTAAGTTTACCACCAATAAGTATAGAATTACTGAACTACTAAATCTATACATATAATAAAATTGTAACTAAGCCGAATCTGTACATTAAATATTTTTTGGAAAACCTTATTGAAATAGACATTATTATCGATACAGAGACCGAATCTATAATTTTTAGAATTTTCGTCTGACTTTCGATTTTATTTCTCTTTTTCGATTTATACAAGCGAGATATAAGTATCATTTAACTTTTGTCAATATGTCGTTCTCATAATAATGATAATTATTACGAAACCTCAGCATAGTAATATGTTAATAAAAATTAAATGTTATAAAAATTAAAATCCTAAGCAGGCAAAGTATTGAAATCTTTTAAAAAATTGCACGAAATCTTTGTCACACATTCACATTACCATTCAAGAATTGAAAAGGGTTGTTTAAACAGGTCCTGTAAACTGTAATTTATAAGTCATCAAAATACATCTGCAAACATCGCTATACAATAATGTCAACTAATTTAACATAATATGTAAAGCAAAAACATAACAAAATATTCCATAGCGTTAGTTCTATGTTGTTGAGTGGGCAAGGAGATCTCACTTCTTTTCTGTATGTCACGGGTTTTATGCTCATACGAGGTAGGTATATATCTACCATGACGAAATGGATTTCTTGGATTTAATAGACTGCAAAAACCTTATTTTTGGACTATTAAGAAATAAAAAAAAAATCATCAAACTTCTCTGAAGTGCAAAAATAATTTAATAGGTTTTTATAGTCTATAGATTTCTATTTTGGCAGCTGTCAGATTGACTTGTCTAAAGATGTAGCTAAAATAATCGGTAGCAAAAACCCGATTTAATGAGAAATCGATATTGATTATGTATTATTTAGAATTTTAAGAGTTTTTAAAATTAAAATTGATGATTCTGTTCAGTATTGCTATAAATTTTATACAATTTAATTATATTGCAATAGGAAATAGAATCACCAGTTATTATTCTTAAAAAACCTTCAAATTTTAAATAATTCCCGCTAAAAAAATGATTCGATTATTTGCATTATCCAATATTTTTTCAGATTATTCGGATAATCGTGATACATTAAATAACTTATTGACGTAACATTGTAATAACGTCAACTTAATTTACAATTTGAGATATAATGTTTGCTTTTAATTAGTTTTACGAGATTCAACATTAGATTACGGTACATTAATATAATGTAATACACACGTAAAAATCTTACAAGTTAAAAGCTTCTAATTAAAAAGAAGATTTTTTTTCCATTTAATATAAAAAAAATGAATGATAAAAATACATAAGATATGCTGTATTAAAAATAGCATCGGATTTTTCCAGCCATACCTTCCTATTTCTCCAAACTATTCAAAACTACTGAATAAATGTCGCCTGAACTTTAATTTAAAATGTGAGGTTGATTTCAATCTGACGCCGACGAATCGAGTTCAGTGTGAAAAGTTCAGGAGCATCGTTTATATTGACTTTGGGATTCATGGAAGGTATTTGAAGGTATATTCAACGAATATAGTTCAATAAGCGATATTTTTTAATAATTAAAACTTAAGATACAATATATTTTAGCATTATGGTATAGTTTATGTATTGAGGAATGTACCTATATCAGGGCAGCCATCAGAATATCATGGTAGAATGCTAACAAGTTTATTTTTCCACCCCGATCCCTATTAATATATTTTTTTATATCGCTAGGAAAACCTATCTATCTTACATAGTAAGCGAAATAAATAATCAGTACCGAAAAATAATTTATGTACTGGGGACCCACTATTTACAGTGTAACCATACCAACGGAGATAGACTTTATAGGGTCGCTCGCGCACACAGTATAAAAAACTAACGTAAATGTATGTGCTCTACGTTTCATTAACTACTAACTAAAAAGTCAGTAGTACTTCAAATCACTACGATATACTAGTAAAGATGCCTCATCCCATAAAAAGAGAATGGCGTTAGTGCGGGCTATTCTGTGGATCATTTTTTGTTTGTTTGAATAGATAATAGATGTCGTTAGTCTGCAAACATTCATACTGTTTTATTTTATTAATATGTGTAAACTAAAATGCGATTTGTATGTATTCAGCCCTTTTCAACATCCCACAGCTGGGCACGGGCCTCCCTTCAGTACGAGGGGAATCAAGCCATAGTCCACCACGCTGGCCAAGTGCAGGTTGGCGGACTTCACATGTCTTTTGAAAACTTGCTAGGTTCTCTCAGACATGTAGGTTTCCTGACGATGTTTTCCCTCACCGTTAGTTAAGACATGTTGAAAATAATTCGCACATGAAAATATCAGACCCGATATCTATAATATCAGAGACCCGGGATTTGAACTGGCTTCACTCGGATAAATACAATAAATATTGCAAAATTCTTGAATTTAATTAAACTAAACTCAGTGAATTTAACAGTTTTTAACTATAGAGTAAGCAATATATAACAACAAAAATTAAAAACACCATCTATGAATATATGTATACTACAAACCTATTACCCAATTATTAATTTTTAAATAATAGTGAATTAACACAATGTTCGTTTTAGTTTAATTAGAAAATAATTTATTCCCTCAACGACCACGGACGCGCCGGCGTTACAGTTAACAATAGATTTCTTAGAAATTTAATTAATTTCTTAGAAAGTTACCTGAGGGTGTTAAAAAGCATATTTTTTACATTTGTGTGCACAAAAATAACAAATAAATGTATATAATGCCATCTGTTGACATTTACTTGAACTAATTTTTCTTTTTCTATGATGATACCCCATGGTAATTCTAGCTTTTCTAGTCAGCGAGTCACAACCTAACTTTCTTTATGTAGGCAAGGTATTTATAAGATAATATATATAGATTTCGTATCGTTAAAAAAGAATATAATACCAACTTAAAATGAGCCCAAATTCAAAGGTAGCCATTGAAAGCTTCACTATCTCCTGACTCTATCACAACATCTAATTACTTTATTCGCATTTCGTATTCTTATGAAGTTTTAAATCGATACTATAATAGTAAAAAAATAGTTAAAATCGATTTCCAATATTTTTATTATTAGTTACAAGTGATTCTAATATAACCGTGTTGAAGAAACTCGAGCTATCTAATAAGGTGCAAATTAATAACGTAGACATTAAAGAAAATCTAGAAAAGATGACATGACGTGACTTCTTACTTTATATATCTGAAACAGAAATTAAAAGAAAATTCACGTATAGATGAAAACATCTTAGTAAGTTTACACATAGATGATGTATACAATACATAATTTTAAACCAAACCAATCTGAATAGCTACAAAAATTATATGCCAGTACGCGGTACTCTTTGTAATGCTAATAGCAATTACCGCCTTCAAGGTTGCTAGATGCTCTCAATTGGCGAATAGTAAATGAATAAGTGACGCACCAGACGTTATTTTTCAAGCTTCATTATATAACTATCAGGAAAAAAATGAAATTTCAGAGTAAATTATCGACAAATTTTGTATACGACATACAAATGTTATGTTATAAGTAAATATTGTAAATATCACATATTGACTCATACTGTATATTGATAATGCCTTGCTAACCGATTTTAGTTACGGAAAGCGAATCTCACTCAGACTAGAGTAGGCGACCTAACTATTCGCTTGACGCACGTCTCATCCTAAATCCTTTCCTTCGTCTATAACTAAGCCGAATCTGTACATTAAATATTTTTTGGAAAACCTTATTGAAACAAACATTATTATCGATACAGAGGCCGAATCTATAGTTTTTAGAATTTTTGTCTGTCTGTCTGTCTGTCTATCTGTCCGTCCGTCCGTCCGTCCGTCCGTCCGTCTGTCTGTTTGTCTGTCTGTCTGTTACCGCATCACAGAAAAACCACTGGACAGATTTTGATGAAATTTGGTCTGATGATAGCTGGTTATCCGGGTCAACATATAGGATACTTTTTACCGCGGGAATATATCTCATTTCTGAGAAAAAATACAAAAATTGCATTGTAAGAGTATACTAATATGTAAAACCTAAGCCTTTGGTTTTTGGTTATCTGAACGCGGGCGGAGCCGCGGGCAATGCTAGTTCTTAAATAAAAATATCTTTTCGGATTTTTTCGCGGATTTATTTTGATTTTTGGTTCCCGACGTTTCGAATGCTTTACAGCAATCATGGTCACAGGAGAGACTAAGGTTAAATAACAGTTTTTAGAACAAGTATTGCTTGCATTTGTAAAGGACCCATACATACATTTAAAGTGAGAGTCCTTAGCAAAAACAACAGAAAAACAGAAAAAATGTTATTTAGAAATACGACTGAAGATATAAACGTAAGCTGGTAAACAATAAACTTAGATAAAATCCTAAAAATTGTATGTTCATAGAATCTAAAAATCTATTATACTGTAGTTGTTGACTAGATCCACTAATGTGAGCATCGCGTTTCAAATGATGAATTTGTAAGGATTCAATACATTTACAATAAAGTGGATAATGGACTTTCGTTTTACAGACAAGCGGAACAATTTTCTTCTAAGTTTTTATTTTTATTTAGATTTAATTCTACAATTTATATTATTGTGTTAGAAAACTTGTTTTAAATTGTTATAAATAGTAATAGTTTAAACCAAACTTCACTTGCTTCTATCATATCATATTCTATCATCGGTCTATATAATACTAGTGACTCACATTCGCTTCGTTTCTGGTCCGTCTCCAGACAAAAACAAATCTATGCCATGGAAACCGCACACTTTTTCGGAAAACTCGTAAAAAGTAACCTATATGCTATTTCAGATTATAATCTATCTCTGTGTCAAATTTCATCCAGATCCGTTCTGGCATAAAAGAGAACAAACGTACAACCAAACTTTAACATTATAATATTAATGGGATTAGTAAGGATATCAGAAAGTGTAAATGCTACATTATTGAATTTTGCTCGAAAGATTCCTGATAGTAAGTGGATACCTAGAAAAGTATTTTTTGGAATTCAATCAATAAAAAAAAAGTGAAGTATTGGACCGATTGTGATGAAACTCTGGTGGAATATTCTGTATACGCCTGCGAAAGTTCCTGGTGCAAAAAAAAAATTCTTTCCATGTTTGTCTAAACAAACTTCGGGAGCGCACTCAAGCGAAGCGAGGGTAAGTCGAAGCCGTCTTAGTCTAGTAGAACCCGCGGCTTCGCTCGCGCTAAAACTACAAAAAAACTTATAAAATGTAGGTTTCATACAAACTTTCATACGCTATTTTACCCCTTTATGGGATGAATTTAGAAAAATTCTAAAACACGTATTTAATTAATTGTATTGAAGAGCATTACTTCCAAGTTTCAAGTAATTCTGATCATAAATATTTTTTTGGCTTGTACTATAACATGTTTTCCCATGGGAATGAGATAATCTCTCGCGGTAAAAAGTAGCCTATGTCATTCTCCAGCCCTTCAGCTATCTCCACATAAAAAACCACGCCAATCCGCCAAGCCGTTTCGACGTGAAAGAATGACAAACAAACAAACAAACAAACAAACAAACAAACAAACAAACAAACAAACAAACAAACAAACAAACAAACAAACAAACAAACAAACAAATAAACACACTTTCACATTTATAATATTAAGTATTTGTCGATCAATTTAAACGACCATCATTGTTGTTGTAATAATAATATAATATATTCGGTGATGATTTTTTACAAACTGACTATTTTTTTTTTTAATTACATACAATTTCTTAATAATAAAGTTTTGATTAGGTTATAATCCCTTCCCTTTTCTCTCTTCCTAATTACAACCTCATTAGGAACGATCGCACTTGTAAAAGAGGAGGAGGTGTTTGCATATATCTCAAAAGTAATATCTATTACAACATAATAAAACAATCCCCTAATACTGATGACTGTAACCTTGAATTCCTTTTTCTTGAAATTATTTCTCATCACTCCAAAGTTCTTCTTGGTGTACTTTATAGTCCCTCTGTAAACGTTAACTATTTTAGTACGTTGGAATCTCTTCTTGAATCTCTTACACCTTCTTATGAGCATACCATTCTAATGGGTGATCTTAATACGTGTCTCCTCAAACAAGATACTCGATCACATAAGCTCCAATCCTTAATAGAATCTCTAAATATGACTATACTTCCTCTTACTGAAACCCATTTTTCTCCTATCTCTAATCCTTCTCTCATCGATCTTATAATTGTATCTAATCCTAAAAATATCCTTGCTTTCGGCCAACTCACTGCTCCCTTCTCCTATCACGACCTCATATACATCAGTTACAATTTGTCACTCCTTAGGCGTAAAGCCAAGATAATCTGGAGGCGTAATCTCAAAAATATCGATTACGAGAAATTTTACTCTGACCTGGTCAACATAGTTGGTCCTTATTATACAATGTCACAAACATAGACGAAAAATTGCAAATACTAAATTCCAAGATCACACAATTATTTGACATTCACGCGCCCGCTGTTCCAATCAGAGTAAAGCACTTGCCAGCGCCTTGGCTAACTACAACAATCAAAAAAATAATGGCGAAACGCAATAAAGCTAAGAACAAATATAAGCGATATCCTACTGAGTCTAATTTCGCAGCCTATAAAAAGTTGCGTAATCTCTGTAATAGGATGTGCAGAGATGCTAAGCGCCGCCATATCCACTCATGTATCTTACATTGTATACCGGCTCAAACTTGGAGGTTTTTTAAGTCACTAGGTGTGGGTAAATCACAACATTTGTCTCTTGAGTCCGTCAATGTCAACTGCTTGAATCAACATTTTTCAACTCCGCCTGTTCAAATTTCTAATATCGAGAAGACGTTAACCATTAAGCAACTTGCTATGACTAACCAACCTAACTGTGACCCTTTTGTTTTTCAAGAGATCTCAGAGGACGATCTTAAGAGAGGCATTCTTTCTACTACTTCTAAAGCCGTTGGGAGTGATGAAATTAGTCGTGATATGCTGCTTGTAACAGTTGATCACATCTGCCAAATATTAACTCACATTTTTAATTTTTCATTGTCTTCTAGCTCATTTCCCGCGGCTTGGAAGTTAGCACATGTTATCCCCTTACCTAAATCTCCCAATCCTATTGTTCCCTCACAGTTTCGTCCTATCTCAATTCTTCCCATTTTGTCGAAAGTTCTTGAGGGCTTAGTATCTAAGCAGATGTGTCAGTACTTATTACGAAATAACCTATTTAATGCTTTTCAGTCTGGCTTCCGTCCTTCGCACAGTACGACATCTGCTTTGCTAAAAGTCACTGACGATATTCGTTTCGCCATGGATAATAAGAAAGTGACTATTCTTATTTTGCTTGACTTTAGTAATGCCTTCAACTCAGTGGACTTCGATGTTTTACTTTCTATCCTTGCCTCCCTTAACTTCTCGTCTTCTGTGATTGATTGGTTTAAATCATATCTTTATGATCGCCAGCAGAGAATCTACTGCGACGAGACTATCTCAGAGTGGTCCAATCTCTTCGCAGGCGCCCCCCAGGGTGGTGTGTTATCGCCATTGCTTTTTTCAATTTTCATTAACCAACTCCCACAGGTACTCTCTTCTAACTACCACCTATATGCGGATGATCTGCAACTTTATAGACATGCTTTGGTCGGGGACTTAGCGTCTGAAATAGACAGGATAAACCTTGATTTGGCAAGAATCAAAGATTGGGCAAAGTCTTTCGGACTCCTTGTCAATCCAATAAAGTCTCAGGCCATGATCATTGGTAGTAAGCAGTTGCGGAACAAAATCGACTTCAACAATCTGCCTGACATCATCTACGATAACACTTGCATTAATATCTCAGACACGTGTAAAAACTTAGGTTTAACAATCGACTGCAACCTGTCCTGGGCTGCGCATGTCAACGAGGTCAGTAAGCGCGTACATTATTCACTTCATTCCTTGAAACGTTTACAGAATTTTCTTCCATTTCAAACTAAAATTATCCTAGCTCAATCACTGCTAATCCCTCTACTCGAATATGCCGACGTCTGCTATCTTGATGCAACCGAGGAGCTACTCGACAAGCTAGATCGCCTTCAGAATTTGTGCATCCGTTTTATATATGGATTGCACAAATTTGATCATATAAGTATTTTCCGACGGCAGCTGAAGTGGCTCCCTATTCGTTTTCGCCGAAACGTTCGTGTATTATGTGTGCTTTACAATATTTTGAAGACTTCTACACCTTCTTATTTAAGTGAACGCTTCACATTAGTGTCTCCTAGATGCAGACCAGTGCGTTCTTGTGTCAATTTGCCCAAATTAGTGGTTCCTCACTACAATACTACGTTCTATAAAAAATCTTTTTCTGTTACGGCAGCAAGTTTGTGGAATTCACTGCCTGATTATATTTTCAAAGATGATCCCTCATTCACTACATTTAAGTTTAGAATTAAACAGTACTATTTATCAAATCAGACATAAATAATTGTAGATTAGTATGTATTTATATGTAAGTATATGTGTTTGTATGTATGTATCTGTGTGTGTATATATATATATATATATATATATATATATATATATATATATATATATTATATATATATATATATATATATATATATATATATATAAATATTTGTATAATCATAATATTTAGTTAATATATGTATTTTAATATTAAGACAATTCCATTCAATGCTGTACTGTGCCTACACCGCACTATATAACTTATTTTCTCATTTCTGAAGGGTTTCTGGAAGAAATCTCTTAAAGAGATAAGTTATCCTTTGTCAACATTTTGTTATTTTATTTTGTATAACGTATATTTTATGGTAAATAAATAAATAAATAAAATAAAAATAAATAAATAATTTTTAAACCGAATACCATGCATCCATATACAAATTAAGTATCAAATTTGTGATTCGATGACATCAACGTTTTTGTTTTTTACTTTGCATTTTCGAAAATGCTGTAAAGTTAGCTCGTAAATGTCAAAGTAACTTAGAAAATAATAAGGCAAGTGCTTTGTGAATAGACTCGCGTAGGATATATGAATGTACTAAGTGCTTCATACACTCACACTTCGCCTAACCTGTGAAGAACATAACTCGAAGATAAGTACAAGCTTCAAAAAGAAATACAACCGCTATGAAAAAAGCTGAAACTGAAAATGTTAGTTTAAAGTAAGAATGTATTCTGCCCTTTTTAACGTCCCATTGCTAGCAACCTCCCTTCTATACGAGGAGGATCAGACCGTAATCCACCATGCTCGATAAGTGCGGGTTGGCGGGCTTCTCATGTCTTTCAAAAACTTTTTAAGTTCTATTAGACAAAGTAAGAATGTTTCTAAGCAATTCAAAGTAGCTTTTCATTAAGATAATTTGGCTTTACAATCACGGCTGTCTCTCTATCATCAGAGCTGGTTTTGGATACCATGGTATTGCATTGGTATTGGACTTATGAAAGTATATCAAAGTTACTTACAATTGCTCCAAATATAAAATGCCAAACAAGTGAAGTTAACAGAGATCTTGTTTAAGAATTTTTGTATAGTTAATATCTTTAGAAATATCGATTCAATAATATAATTAATGAGACAGCAAACTGGTACTTAGCTACTTTAAAATGATGAATGATGATGTGACTAACAAATATTTAATCCTACATATACAAAAGGATACTAAGTTATTAACCAAAGATAATTTTCACACCACCAAAAATATTTTTTTTTAAATATTTTTGCTCCTAAACATACGTGATTAAGCACGATATCCTTCTTCAATCATTGAAAAATAGAATTGAAAAAAATATGTCAAATAAATATTAAAAACATTCTATGTATATATATATATATATATATATATATATATATATATATATATATATATATATATATATATATATATATATATATATATATAATATATATATATATATATATATATATATATATATATATATATATATATATATATATATATATATATATATATATATATATATATATATATATATATATATATATATATATATATATATATTAACTCAACTGCCTCGGTGGTGTAGTAGCTAGCATGTACGGCTGCACACCCGGAGGTCCTGGGTTCGAGTCCCGGGTCGGGCCAAGTTTAGTTATTGAGTCTTCCTGTATAGTAAGTCTCAGTAACAGCCCGGAGTTGGGAAGTTGGCGGTGTTTCACCCCCGTGCCTCGGAGAGCACGTAAAGCCGTCGGTCCTGCGCCTTAACTCTCACCGGTCGTGTCGAGTGGTCGTCCCACCGGAGCATGAGAGTGATAGGAATAGAGAGTGCACTTGTGTCTGCGCGTACACTTGAGCACTATAATATCTCCTGCGCAGTTGGCTAATCTCATTGAGATTGGCCGCCGTGGCCAGAAACGGCTAGGAGAACATCATCATCAATATTAACTATCCATACTAATATTATAAATGTGAAAATGTGTTTGTTTGTTTGTTTGTTTGTTTGTCCTTCTTTCACGTCGAAACGGAGTGACGGATTGGTGTGATTTTTTGTGGAGATAGTTGGAGGGCTAGAGAGTGACATAGGCTACTTTTTACAGCGGGAGATTACTTAATTCCCACGGGAAAACACGCTATAATACAATCCAAAAAAAATATATATTATCAGAATTACTTGAAACTTGGTATATATACTCTTCAATAAAATTAAATAAATGCATGTTTAAGCATTTTTCGAAATTCATCCTATAAGGGAATAAAATAGGGGATGAAACTTTGTATTTGACTACCTTTTTTTCCTAGTTTTTGCGTCAGCGAAGCCGCGTGTTCTGCTAATATTCTATAAATAAATAAATATCACTATTCAATTTCTCGATACAATTTTTAACATTTCTATTCTACCACAATCGTAGAATGACATCTCGTCTAAGCCCTCTTATACATATTACGCTTTTTCGCACATTTCGCATAACACTTCAAGTTGATAATAAAATCCCTATGGAGATAGACCGTATATTTTTACTTGTATCTCATATATTGTGCAAAGAATGGTTCGAGAACGTCGGTTATTATAATAAGTATAGTGTAATTTTCTGTCTTTACTCGAAACTATCCTTCAAAGCCCAGTCCACTGAGGGCATAAAGTAAGCAATTAACCTCGTTCCAGCGTATAAAGCATTGTTTCATAAGCACCTACATATGAATGTATGTATGTATTTACGTACAACAATGAAGTGACATCACCGTGGTCTAATCGTGATCAGAATCGTCCTTTGCCTGTATATAGGATGCTTGGGTTTTAATATATTTTTTTTAATTTCAGTAGTGAATTTGATATAAATAATTAAGGCGTTTAAAAACTGTTATCACGAATTAACACGCTTTACTCGTACGTATTATGCTGTAACTTCGCGAGTATTTAACGTTTTAAATGAAACTATCTTTACGGAATTTGCCGCGGTTTTATTATATTTTTGAAGTTATATTTCTTTTGGGACGTTTGAAAAAAAATATGAGAGTAAAATTTATACGATGCGCGCGCACACCGACAGCCAAAAATCGACATGATGAAGTTAGCTGTTAACAGTTTGTTGCCATGGTAACCGTTTTTATTGTCTGAAAAATGATATATAAAATTATATTCTTTCCTTAAATGATATTCTATAAATATATGATTGTATAATGCACAATATGCCTTATTTAATAATTTTATTAATTTATCATTCCTTTTACGAACAGTGTTGTGACATATGGGATGAAATCTTTAGCTATTTTTTACGTGCGTTACGTGCGTACACACGCACATTTTTATGAGTGCCTCTATATTATATATTTATATTATATTATAGTACACAAACTAATCAAAAAAAAGTAAATAAAAAAATAAAAATGTATAGTGATGTATAGTAGGTAATTATTATCCTTATACTTACTACAAGTGTGCATCAACTTCTATAATAATTACGAGTATTATCATATACACTTATGATAATTGGTAATTGGCATTGGTAATTTTGAATTAACAGACAATCGGATTACTATTATTTGGATGACATTCAGTACACAGGTAGATTATAACTTGAAATAACATTTAAGCTATTTAGTTAGCTTAGATATGGGCAGCTAAAAAAATATACGAGCAAATCAAGGGTAAGTTACTAGTAGGTAAATAATAATTACTAGCATTGCCCGCGGCTCCGCCCGCGTTCAGATGACCAAAAACCAAATTATTAGGTCTTACATACTAGTATACTCTTACAGTGCAGTTTTTGTATTTTTTCTCAGAAATGAGATATTTCCCCGCGGTAAAAAGTATCCTATATGTTGACCCGGATAACCAGCTATTATCATACCAAATTTCATCAAAATCTGTCCAGTGGTTTTCTCGTGATGCGGTGAGACAGACAGACGGACAGACAAACAGACAGACAAAAATTCTAAAAACTATAGATTCGGACTCTGTATCGATAATAATGTTAATTTCAATTAGATTTTCCAAAAAAATATTTAATGTACAGATTCGACTTAGTTACAATTTTATTATATGTGTAGATAGATGATTCCACATTTAACTCAATTATGAAATAAATATCTATTATGTCAATCTGTAAATCTCTTCATGGTGGTAAAACAATGTCTATATAATATAGTAAAATATTTTTTTTTTCATTACAATCAAATTAGCCTCGTATATGTAGCTAGCTTTCTACTGAATAAGTTTTAATAGTAACTTATTCATTAATATCCACTTTTTTTATTAAAGGTTTTTTTTTTATATGTGACGCATACATAAATCATCCTGTATATAAATTCATGTGATAATCGGCCTGCAATTTTAATTTTATATTATGTCAGACAGGAAGTCAATGCAGTGGCTATCTGTTTTGCATAGGGATTTAGATCTACAGATAGTTTAGAAATATCATATCTAGTTAATATTATAAATGAAGCTAAGTTTTTGCTAACTGACTGGCTTAGGATCAGATGTTATTGAACAATGTACCTATCGTTCTCTCAGTGCTTATTTGTCCAAACGACCAATTCACCGAAAGAGTTTTTTAATACAGAATTATTGACTTTAAAATGTCAATTATATTGGCATACTAGCTGCTCACCCTCGCTTTGTTCGGGTTTGCCTCTAGTTTTTTAGATAAATATAAAAAAAATCTATCCCACGGGAACCGTACATTTTTTCGAGATAAAAAGTAGCCTATGTGCTATTCCAGACTATAATCTATGTCTCTGTACCAATTTTATCAAGATCCGTCGTCCAGATCATCCGTTCAGCCGTTTTGGCGTGATTGAGTAACAAACATCCAAACATCCATTTATAATATTAGTAAGATAAATACATGTTTTACATTAAAAAATGTAAATGTATTTATAAATCTTAGAAATACAGTTTTTCTTTTTAAAATATAGTACAAAAACTTTCTCCTGTAAAGTACAAGAAGTATTGGTAGTTTGAACAAATGAACACTAAGGCGACAATATAGTGATAGAATATGTTGGTTTAAATAATTAGTATTTCGTCTCCAAAAGGCAAAAACCGTCTGTCCGTTTATCACAACCAGTTTACTTCAAGACTATTATTATTATGTAGCTGAAATTTGAAAAATAGGTTTACATTGCTATGCAATACTGTAGTCAAATCTAATCAATCAATCGGAGATAGAACATCTAATATATTATGAATGAACATTATTTTGGCTAACATATGTTTATACGTTCTAGAGATATGGGATATTTACGGTCAACAGTAAATTTAATTTTGATTTCAAAGAAATACTATGAAACGTAAACTTTTTCAGGCTGTCACTAAAATTAATATCGTAGATAGCGTAAACAATTAATTTTACTTTTAATCATAAGAAATTTCGGAAGTTAAAGTATAACACAAATTAAAACAAAAAAGCTTGATCCTAGGATAGCCTAAGCACGCGAACCAGACTCAAATTTGTCTGATATTTGAGGTTAGCTGAAGTACAGTGAAGGAAAACATCCTGAGGAATCCTGTATGTCTGTCAACCTAGCAAGTTTTGAAAATGATAAGATGTGAAGTTCGCCAACCACACTTGGCCAGCTTGGTGAACTGTGGCCTGATGTGGCGTATTGAAGTAAGATATGCGCCCATGAATGGGACGTTACACCATGATATAATAATATATTATTATTATTATGTTGGGTGTGGTGCCGTGGTCGGCCCTAGCTACGTCGACCAGTTTTGGTCCATTGTAGCTATAATAATATAAGTAATCATAAATAAGTAAAAAATGGCTGAAGGTAGAAAACTAGCATTTCTACTTAAAAGAAATACAGCATTTGACGAAGAGGATAGGTACGTGAGGGAAGTTAGAAGTTAATAGGAATATTTAACAGTAAATTCTAACTGGCATTCATGAGCATCTCTTAAGTCGAAGTTCAAAGCATTGAGAACGTTGAACTGCTTTTAAAGGTGAGACTAAGTGGTGAGGTTATTGAGATGAAAATGAAAAGAAAACACTTACTTTATATTTGGACGAGTTAAATAAAAAGGGCATTCGAATTTTTAGTTATACTCATAATTTTTATTCTGCCTATTTAAGATATAGTTACTGGCCTTATTTTATTTTTGTATATGTATTTTTATTAGAATCTAATAAAATCGAAAATATATACGAATAAAATTTACCTATACACATATATAAAAAAAGTAATTCCAAACATATTTTTTTGATAACACTAAAAGCTACTTAATAAAGAAAATGAGTTGAGAAATAGGGGAGAAAAATTTGCTGAAGTATTACATATACATAAATTATTGATAGATAAAATATGAATATTTATATATACATTATGCCTATTTATATATACATAGATTCTATACAGTATGTGTTTATCGTAATCGTTGGAAAACGCCACATGACGTACGTTGTCCGGTGACCAGTGAGAAGTGGAAAAAATGGAGTAAAGTGAACACAGCCAACTACAATCACATGGTTTACTCTATACATCGCAAAATAGTATGAGGTTATATCCTCTACATTTTCAAATATATTATTTTACGTGAACTACCTGGAAAACGTGGTCTACTTTATTTTAGTAAGTATATACGTCTGCAGATCTAAATGTCCCAGGTTCGTGTCTTGGATCGGTTTAGTTATTTTGTTCTTTAGAATTTTTTGCTAAGAAATTCCCAATAACACTACTGAGTTGAGAAATTAGTGTTTTGCTTAGTCGGTGTCTGGGGCACGTAATGTAGCATATATCTGTACATCGTCAGTCCCGAGCCTTACCTCTTACCAATCATGTCGAATTGTCATCACTTACTGGTGGGCTATAATATCGTCTAGTGGCCAAAATAGGTCCTCCAATCGTATCGGATGATTTTCCAACCAAACTATGTGAGTGAAAAGAACATACAGTGCACTATGTTTCGCATACACTTCTGTACAGGTGAACCTTAGCCTTGCTCTTCAATACGAGAGGAATCAGGCCGTAGTGCACCACACTATCCAAGTGCAGGTTGGCAGATTTCACATGTCTTTCGAAATAATGCAGGTTTCCTCACAATGTTTTCCTTTGCTTTAACAATAGTATTTAGAGTTCATGAAATAGAAATAATTAAATATGACTTACACTATCATCTATCACCGCCTTATAGCTTAGAGGTATATAATGAATACTAAAATTTTATACAATATCTCAAAAACCTATATAATTTTTTTATTACTTTCAATTCCTTGCAATGCGACTGTCGGTTAAGTGCTTGTAAAAGTCTAATTGAACAAAATATCTTTCAAGAGCTTGAGCAGTTATTGTTGCAGAAATAAGTCCTTATGATCAAATATATTTAATCGACTTTCTAAAAGGGGGAAGTTTTATGTACACTATTTTTCATTCAAAACTTTGTCGGTCTGTATTTTATCATGTTGTTACACGATAAAATAGGAGAGATCATTAACAGGAGAATCTAAAATACTAATTGTACCCTTAAAGACTATTATATTTCTTTTAAAATATACCAGTCCTTAATATCTTTTCATCAATATAGATATCATAATCAATATATATATATATATATATATATATATATATATATATATATATATATATATATATATATATATATATATATATATATATATATATATATATATATATATATCACCAAAGGTTCTCTATGCAGAGCGCGCACACAAGTGAAAGAAACTCCAGCACACATCTTCCTTAAATACAACGTAGTGCAATATCTGCACGCAGAATAACATGGTCCCGGCAATTTACGCCCAAAATATTCTGGGATACTAGCAGCCTACCAGACTACTGGGGCGTCCTGGGGTAAAAGATTATCGCATCAGAACCAGTAGCACAAACTCTTCACAAGCACAACAGAGTGCAATAAATTGCCTAAATGCGGAAGAATCCGTACGTAGAAGAAGATAAAAAAGAAGAATCCGCAATAAATATGGGTTATAAATGAACTTAAAATGTTGTTCTTTGCAAGTGACGCTATTATTAGAAAAACAAGCAGAACCGCATGCATAAGCTTAAGTATAGTTATATACGTTTCTGGACCGCTACTCAGTAAGCGGTCAGGTGGAAAAGGTTATTAGAATTGCACCCCAATAACGATAGTTTTGGTATTTTGGTATGATATTATATCCTTTACATACAGGAAACCCATCCAGATAATAATTTATGGTATAATAATAAATATATAGAGTCACTTGTCTTACGGTGAAGGAAAACATTGTGAGGAAACCTGCATGTCTGAGATACCCTAACAATTTTCGAAAGACATGTGAAGTCCGCGAGCCTGCACTTGGCCAGCGTGGTGGACTATGGCCTGATCTCTCTCGTATTGAAAGGACGCCAGTACCCAGCGGTGGGACGTTAAGAAGGGCTGAATACAATAAATATATTGGGAATGTTACATTTTAGTTATAATTTAAAGATGCAGCGAAATTTTATTTTAGTTGGATGATTGCATTTGTTTGACTTTAGACTCTAAACATTATGTTGCTTTCGTCAACGTTTTCGTTCGCATGTTACTTCAGTAAAATATACTTCAAAAATTAAAAAAAAAAACCAGATCCTTGAAAGATTTTATTAGAGTTCCATATAATTAAATATTGTCATCAGGTTTCACATAAAAACTTCAAACTTATTACTATAACAAATATGCTTTTGTTTTGTTATATTTCAGTCCATAGTTAGTTTTTTCAGCAAAAAACTTTTTTGAAATTCGCCTTCATCTTGGTTTTTTTATTATTTATTATGGCGGCAATAGAAATATACACCTGTGAAAATTTCAACTCTCTACCTATTACGGTTCATGAGATACGACCCTTTGATAGACGGACGGACGCATGGACAGCGGAGGCTTAGTAATAAGGTTTCGTTGGCACCCTTTGGGTACGGAACCCTAAAAAAAGATTGTAATCAAATTTCGACCACTGGGCGAACTCTAGTCAAAATAAATCCAAGAAAATATTTGAATGGATAGTTTTAATTTAAAATATCAATTCGCGAAAATCTAAGAAAGTATTAAGTACCTGTTAAATACACACATAAATCACATTCGAAAAGAGTACCTCCTCTTTGAAGTCGGATAAAACATGCAATTATCTTCCTCCAATATAATTTTAAAGTATAGATTAAGACATAACCATCATAAAAATCTGCCTCACGTAAAACGCGTCATATCTTTTACGAACGAACGTATTGTGAATGAAAATATAAAATTATACTGCATTCCCGTCATTTTATGGCCCCCATGACCCCATTCGCGATTAACGATGCAGCGTTATTGGAGAGGGTGTTTTATTAAACTATTTGATGAGTACTTATGAGTAGATATAAAATGTGACATGATGGGGGTTTTGTCATTTCAAATTCTTTCCATGATTGGATACTTGTTTCTATGTGATAGCAGATTCGATAAGAAGAGAATAGAAAAAGAGAGAAAGAGAGAGAGAATGTGGACTTTTGGTTAATATAAATTTAGATGTTTGGTTGAAGCAACTATTTTTATTTATTTTAGTTAAATATATAATAATAGTCATCCTTATAAAAGATTTAGTGCTTATGCAGTTTTAAAGCATTATGTGACATTTACAACTTTTAAAAATTTAATATTTATCAGAATTCAAATCAATTTCCTTATCTATATACTAATATTATAAAGAAGTAAAGTTTGTGAGATTGTGACGTTGTAGGGGGTAATCTCTGGATCTACCGAACCGATGTAGATGAAATTTGGTAAGAAGATAGTTTAAGACCCTGGAAATGACATAGGATACTTTTTATCACGGAAATCATCCCTTAAGTGGGTAAAAATGAGGATGAAAGTTTCTATGGGGAAACAAGCTAGGGACGAACCCGAGCAAAACGAGAGTGAGTCGCTAGTTAATTAAATAAAATATTAGTATTTTTTATTGCTCTTTAGTTAGCTTACTATTTAGTTCTTAAAACAAAAAGTTAAAGTGAACTTATTTTTTTTTTATATATATACCTCGCAAAAACTTTGAGATGCTTAAATTACAATAACGTTTCAAGCTTTTAATGGTTAGTATGAAATAGATTGACTATATTATTATTATATATATACGTAGGTAAAATGAGTTGTTGCTAAGTGAGTTGTGCCAATATGTTTACTTCTAGCGGTCATAGTCTATAATGTACAAAATTTCTACAAAATTCAGCACAAATTATTCAGAAGCTTCAAAGGATATAAGATAGGGAAGAAATTAAAAAAGCAGAAGAAGAGAAGAGAAAGATTATAATCACACTTTACAAATCAATCTCCATAGGGTCTTCTCCATTCTATATGACATTGGCAAAGCAATCTATGTTCAACTGGCACACCTTAAAGCTATTACCAAGACAATTGAATTGAATTGAAGACATAACTTTTGCCAGCGCCTTTGTCCTTGTATTTCTATACGAGTAACAACGAATAAACAACACATTTATATGGAAATGAATATAATGGAGATCTCATGTTTGTTAGATTAATGTCTATTCAAACGGAAATGAGATGAAATGTAAATTGAAAAATAAGTTATTTAGCGGTTAATCCCAATAACCTATCTATCTGACGACACATTTGGCTCAGATTGTGGTGACTCTACTTGCTGTACCAGCGGTGGCGGGTTCGCGTCCCGCTGGCAGCATTCATTTGTGCGATGAGCACAAATGTTTGTACTCCAGTCGAGGGTTTATATTTATAATATCTATGTATTTAAAGTTATATATGTGTAGTGTAACTAACTATAAGGTACTCATAACACTAGCCTCGTAGCTTACCATGGAACTAGATGGTGCTGTGTGTTTATATATATATATATATATATATATATATATATATATATATATATATATATATATATATATATATATATATAAACACACAGCACCATCTAGTTCCATGGTAAGGTATCTGTGCATCTCATTACTAGAGATAGAATTTTGAGATAATTCATATTGGACTTTGAGGTAATTAATTTTGGAAAACACAGATAAGTTTTTTGGATTTGCGGCCAGATATAACTTCCTAGTAGGAGATCATTTTAAAATTTCAATTACTAAAATACATAGGATGTAGAGTTTTTTTTTCAATTATTCTGAAAAATATTTGCATGTTACAGGTTTTTTGAATATTCATTTTCTATAAAAAGTAAATATACTTTTCGTCTCCATTCACTTCTCCGGCGTATAGTCGGCACTAACACACCTGAAAGTTTGCTCACCTAGTAAATACAGGTAAGAGCAACAGTTCAGGCCCATCAGTGTACCGAACTTCTTCTTTCTTCTTTATTAATTCTTCTTTTTTCTTGATCTTGGTTCTTGTAATACAACAGATAAAACAAAATTCGTAGAACTCACAAAAATCTAATATACTAGCGACTCAATGTCTCTCCGCTCGGGTTCGGTCCTAGATAATTTTAATGATTAGTATAGATTTCTTAGAGATGAGATATTTTCTCGCAATAAAAAGTATTCTATATGTTGACCCGGATAACCAGCTATCATCATACCAAATTTTATCAAAATCTGTCCAGTGGTTTTCTCGTGATGCGTTCCCAGACAGGCAGAAGAGATAAATTCTAAAAACTATAGATTCGGCCTCTGTATCGATATTAATGACTATTTCAATGAGATTTTCCAAAAAATATTTAATGTACAGATTCGACTAAATTAGAATTTTATTATATGTATGGATAGTCATTCTACAAGGAATACAACATATATTTGTAGAAATTTGAAACCTTCTAACATAACCTTCATTTAGTATAGCTTAATTCAAAATCTTAACTAACAAGTAATGATTTGTATATTAGAATATACCAACAAACGTAATTACAACATTATTTATAATAGTAAAGTACATAAATTATTATATTAAGGCAGTGGTAGCCCAGTGGAGGCAGTGGTAGCCCAGTGGTAACGCGATCGCTTGGCAAACCGAGTGAAGCAGGTTCAAATCCCGGGTCTCGCACCTCTGATATTTTCATGTGCGAATCATTTCTAACATGATTACCACTTGCCTTACTGTGAAGGAAAACATCGTGAGGAAACCTGCATGTCTGAGAGAACTTAGCAAGTTTTCGAAAGACATGTGAAGTCCGCCAACTCGCACTTGGCCAGCGTGATGGACTATGGCCTGATTCCCCTCGTACAGAAGGGAGGCCCCAGCCCAGCAGTGGGACGATAAAAAGGGCTGAATACACACATACACACACATAAATTATAGTGAGAAGAGTAAAACAGAAGCGTCTTACTAGTATAAGCATTTTAAATATAGTTTAAATAGGTCGTGTAGATTTAAAGATATTGCTAGATCTTCACGTTCTCAGTACTTCCTTATGAATGAATATAATTCATATATTGTTTGTGAACTAAATAGGTTATATGAATATGTATATACCGAAGCAAAACCAAAGGCAGATAAATATATATAAAAATAGAACCTGTTTTTATTAAACACTAATGATAATATATGTTTTATATGGACACAGTTAACTAAGATTACTTCGATCCCTTGGGTAGTATCATAATGATATAAAGCCTATAGCCTTCCTCAATAAACGGGCTAGCTAATGCAAAAAGAATTTTTCAGATCGGATTGGTAGTTCCTGAGATTAGCGTGGTCAAACAAATAAACAAACAAACTCTACCCCTTTATAATTCAGTATAGATGATAATAGTCGATTTTCGGCCATTGAGCGAACACGAGTACAATGAAATATTTTTCAAAAATATCGTATAAAATTTTCACTCAAGTTCTAATTTGAACTAACTTAAAGGTTTCTTCTATTAATAACTAAGCGGATTTTCTGTAATCCAATAACTCGATTTATTGATTATATGATTACCCTTAATATGTATAGGTGGATAAATATATAATTTTCAAAGTTATATGGTTCGTGCGTATGTCTAGCGATGTGGTACCATGACCACCGATAGGTGGAGATCACCGGATCGATTTTTGTACGATGTAAATACTAATTTTCTGTATTTCAAACTAAGAATTATATACTAAAAACAAATATATTTTTCAATTTACGCGAATATTTCACATTTTAAATAAAAATATCTTTTCTGTTTCTTTCGCGGATTTATTTTGATTTGACTTTTCGAATGTTTTATAGCAATCATGATCACAGGACACAATTCGCGAAAAAAGATAGTTTTACTAAAAATAAAGAAAAAATTAACACATAGGTATTGTAATGATGCTGTGTTCTGAACTTCACAATGAATTTATGAGATGAAATCTTTTTGTTCATAATTTGGTACTTAAGCAATAACTGAATTAATACCTAGACTATTCTTATACGTGTAATGTACTTTATATTATTAAATACGTACTAAAAATACGAAAAAATACTTAAAACTCTAGATTTGGCTTTGACATTTAGAAAAACTCATAGAATCTCATTTTGTCACAAAATACATATGTGTATTTGTATTAAGGCCATATAAGCGGCACACATTGATAAAAAAATTATGAGTTAATTCAAGATATAAGCTACCCCTTAAAATAGAAGATATAAAAAACAAACAGACAGACAGTCAGACAAATAAACAAACTTTATCATTTACAATATTAGTATAATAACTTACAAAACATAATATATATTCTGGGGCATAACCTTCAAATAACAAGGCACATATCGAGTAACATAGAGAAGCTAACAATCGAATTAACACAATAAAAAAACACGAGTCCCGAACGTTATCTAAATATTCTATCAGTTCATCATTATGTTAACAATGTAGCTGGGAATGGCAAAAATACGAACAATTTGACAGCTGTCAATTAGATACTGATAAATGGATCGGATCCCATTATAATACGACACGACTACGATGTTTAATATCGGATATATTAAGTGACCTCGTTGACCTATTTCTGGAAGTGTCTCATATACGGTATTAAGCGGGTTTATTTTACTTACAACTTATAGAAGTTATGTTATTATCATTTCCTATTATTTTCTATCACTATATATATATATTTATTTTAGTAGGGACTGATAGCTTAGTGGTAACGCGCTCGCTTGGGAAACCGAGTGATTTTTTCATGGGCGTATCATTTCCATCATGATTACAAATTTGTCTTACGGTAAAAGAAAAAAAATGTGAGGTAACCTGCATGTCTGAGAGAACCTACCAAGTTTTCGAATGACATGTGAAGTCCGCCAACTCACTCTCGACCAGTGTGGTGGATGGACTACGTGACATACGAGAGGGATGAGACCATAGTTCATCACCACATTGGCTAAGTGCGAATAGGTGGACTTCACATGTCTTTTAAAAACTAGTTGAGTCTTCTCAGACATGCGTCGGTTTCTTCATGAGTTTTTTTTCGTCGTAAGGCAAGTGTATAAATACTGAATATAAAACATAAGAATTTTGACTCCTATTTAAAATTGCAGATATTATGTCAATACAACGTCCATACACACAAATTCTAAACTAGAAGTCATAATACTGCTATCGCTTCTTAGAACTTAGTGTGTGGTCTTACATTCTCAACGTAATCATAAAAGAATGTGTATACGTGTGTTTTATATCAAATGATATGAGATATTTTAAAATATAACACAAGTAACAAGCAGTTTATTGTAAATCAATTCGTGTAGGTGTAATGTAATGCTATTGCAAATAAAACTTTCTTAGATTTACGCGAATATTTGACCTTTTCGAATACTTTCGCGCTATCATTTTGATTTTTTGGTTCTCGACGTTTTCAATGCTTTACAGAAATCATGAGCTATTGCAAACGCTGAGGTCACATGTTCGATTCCTGTTTTAATGAATATAGGTCCATAATAAAGTTTTTCTTTTATGTTTTTTTTTCATTTTGAGTTCGAAAAGATTGATTTGTATATTTTTGTTTTGTATATTTGTCTGTTCAGTCGAACATTACTCAAAAACAAATCATAAATCATAGGTAGTTATATTTTTGTATATGTAATGTAATTGTTTAGTTTACATAACATATTATGTACATTTATCGAAGGGATTCGATTTCTACTGGGTTTCTGTTGTATAGATGGCATGATCATCTAAAAAAAATATAAGTAAGCTTCTTAACAATCTCTTTATAATTCAAGAGACACAAAATAGATAGATATAGATATAGATATATGTTGGGACATTAACACACAGCGCCATCTAGTTCCATGATAAGCTACGATGCTTGTGTTATGGATACCAGATAGTTGATACACTACACATATATAACTTTAAATACATACATATTATAAATATAAACACCCATGACTGGAGTACAAACATTCGTCATTACACAAATGATTGCCCCCAGCGGGACTCGAACCCGCGACCGCTGGCACATCAAGTAGGGTCACTACAAACTGAGCCAAGCGTGTCGTCGAAAATGCAGGCAAACTGAATGCAATTACTACTAATGAGTATAAATTAAGCGAAACGTTATTTGCAGTAAAACTTAAAAAATTCGATACACGTCATAAAACTATCAAATTTGGACATAGAAAGTTTCTATTAGAATGTGTCCACTTAATGGCCATCCATCTCAATTTATTTGTTTCGTTAAAAGCCTTTATAGTCCAGGAGACTGCTTCATTTAAACAATTGCTTAATAAATAACTATAATACTATATAAATATGTGTATAGTATTATATACTCACTTTTTTAAAGTAATTTCAATCATGCTTATGATTTAACAGACTTTAAAGAGGACTTTATTTATTATAAAAATATATTGTACCTAAAAAAAATCATCTCAAGCGAGAATCAAACCCTTGACGGTCGAGTAACAGGTATTTTTTTAGATTCAGTGTTAGAAGTCGAAAAAAAATTATGGGTTGTACGAACACGAAGGGTTCCGTACCAACCTACAAGATATAACACTGTGTATTAATTTTTTTTTTTTATTTGAATGGCTGTCATTGTGAAATTCGCTATCTTAGTTTTTTTTATTATTTGTTGTTATGGCAACAATAAAATAAAGTGTGTGTACTCTGTGAAAATTTCAACTCTCTATCTATTACGGTTCATGAGACAGCCCGCTGACGGACAGGCCGACGGACAGCGGAGATTTAGTAATACGGTCCCGTTGGCACCTTTTGGGTACGGAACCCTAAAAAAGGAGGAAGTGCCCTCGATTTGTACATATTATATTCTATAACTAATATATTATACATTCTGTGGTAATTCCGTTTAAATTTAGACAAAGATCATCTTTAAATATGAAATAAGTACTTAAAATATGAAATAAGTATTTAAAATTTTATGTAATTATTTCGTAAGAAAGTGATTAGAGTATGTTAAATTATATTATATCTATATCTTAAGGTATTTTGTATTTGATATCAAAACATGTTTTTATAACTAGTTCTAAAGTAAACTTTAAACTTTTAATTGCAGGAGAGTAGTCTAAATACTTTTTAATACTATGGTATTTTAAACTATTCTGGTAGTAACGAACGGTTCTGCATAAAATATTTAATGTTATTTTATACCTTATTAATACTGCCCACATACTATTTTATTATGTTTATAATAACTAATAATAAAACAAATGTTAATTCAAGGCCGTCTTGTCCATACATTTATATTAATTTGCGACACCTAACTAAACATCCATAGTAATATTATAAATATGAAAGTAACTTATTACGCTCAAAGTGCTAAACCTATTTCGATAAAATTTGCAAATACATAGATATATATCATCATGGAGACAGTCATAGTATATCTTCTATCCCGCCTCTTTTAATACGCGGATAGTGCTAGTATGTATACAGCGAAATTCTTTTACAGCATATCCAAGCCTGCTAAAAAAGGGGTTTTAAATGAAATTTGTCCTAAAGGAAGAAAAGGATGGAAAGTGACAAAGAATTGCTAATTGGGACAGGATAGACCACTACTACTAGTAGTAATATATAAAGTAACTTTGTTTTCCTTCTCTCTACTTACAGCCAACAAGAAATTATAGCAGTTAAAGCGTAATACCCTATGTAATGAAAATATGTATTATATACTATATAAAAAGTATATATCTGATTAAAATAAAACAATATAAGCCTTTAAACTTTCATGATCACTGACAATACTTTTATGATGTAAAACGGAATTTTATGATGTTGTTCACTTACTTTTATTGGTTCAAGATATATTTTAGTCACTGTTATACACCAAAAATTTAAATTATTTATTTTAAATATCAGTGGGCCGCCTCAAAATGTTGAGAATTTTTTTTTTCAAAAAAATTGTTTTTTTATAAGCTACTAATTCTATCCCCAAGTCAAGAAAAAAAATTTTTTACGCTCTACCCTAGTAAATACCTATCCCTAAATATTCTAGTTTGGATAAACATCGTGTAAATCAAAAGTAGTAAAATTTAAACAATGTAAAAACATAAACAATCAAGTCTCAACACGTCAGACCAATCCTCAATGACCGCTTGCAATGTTCTCCCCTAACGACCTGCTATTACTTTGATTTAAACCGAATCGTGGGTGTTGAATGAATCAGATATAAACCTGTATGAAATAAAATAGATATTTGCAATCGATTATCTTTATATCTTTATAACACTATTATAAATGAGAAATTTTGTGGGTGATTGAATATGTTTGTTAATTTTTCACGCTGTAACGGTTTAATTGGATTTGAGTGAAATTCGGAATGAGGATAGAGTAGTAAATGCATTTTTTCTTTATCCTTTTTTATTATCGCTGGGGAAACCCATCAAAAATTAAAAAAAAAAAACATTGATGTATATGAAAGTGCAGGGATATACAAGAAGGTAACACTACAGTGTCGACGCTATACAGCGGGATAAGGTCATGCCGAAAAAGCTCTTACTCGCTAATACCTACAGTGGAGCTCTTTCGTTGCCATTTTGAGCCATTGGGATCGCTTGTGCACATACTACTCGTATAATTTCACTGCCAGATATCTTACATCCTGGACATAGATAGGGGAGGTAGAGTATGGCCTTTATTTTTTTTTCGTTGGGAAGTGCCATACCATCTGCATAAATACATGTTTTAGTTAAGATGATTATAGGACTCACCGGCTAAAAAAGTTAGAACTATCGACTAAAACTCCCCCTTCTTAATGGAGCGTCACAGGTTCGCTTACGCACTCAATCAAGATGCCCCGACAGCAGGCCTGCCGTGTGCCGTGTCTACTCGTGCCGTGTCTACTCTGCTTTTAGGGAAATACCTGGAGTAACCCGCAGGCACACCACCTACCGAGTTGGGTACCACCCACACCCACGCCGTAACACAAAAGCGCCTGGGGACCCGAGGAAAGTGAGGGCGAGTCGCTAGTTGTTGATATTTGATAGAAAACAGTAAAAATATCTTACATTATCTATAAAAAACTTGTTCTATAGCCAAAGAAATAAGAAACTGCCAGGACTTGTGCCAATATCAATATGATAGTTCTGTGAAGTTCCAAAGAGTTTAGTAGAAAAATACTTGCTGTTAAGAGTAAATAGTATACGAAAAGGAACCGTGACGTAATCTCAGATGACATGATAAATTACTGTTTTGATTGAATAATATAGTTTCTATTTGATATTACTTTCTATTATAGATTGTTTATACTTAATTCATACTTTAAAAGCTTTTCATAATATATATAATAAAATGCTAACTGAGTCGAATCTATACATTAAATATTTTTTGGAAAATCTTATTGAAATAGTCATTTTTATAGATACCAAGGCTGAATCTATAGTTTTTAGAATTTTTGTCTATCTGTCTGTCTGTCTGTCTTTCTGTGACCGCATTAAGAGAACCGCGGAACAGATTTTGATGAAATTTCGTAAGATGATATCTGGTTATTCGGGACAACATATAGGATACTTTTTACTGCGGAAAAATAGCTCATCTCTAAGAAATCTATACTAAACGTTAAAACGTAATTAGAGACCTATCCGCGCAGAGCGAGGGCGAGTCGCTAGTATAAATATCGATAGTCGCTAGTATCAAATCTTGAAAGTCGATTTTTACCTTTTTCTAATAATAATTATTGTATGGACTTGAATTACATTCGGATAATTTGACGTTATCGAGCTAATTTGGATTTATTTACACTATACACTTCGGTTTCATATCTAGAATAGTTAATACGAAATGCTGAAATCAACATCAACAAACTCTTGAACGTTTTCGGTCACTGTGGTCAAACTGACAGTGACACGAACTCTAATCCTTTCAAAGACCATTGGGATAATAATTCGACACTCGCAATGAGAGATCCGGTGTATATAATCAACAGCTCAACGTGCTCCCCCGGGCATGAGGCTCAACTCGGAGGCTATTACTGAAAATTTCTTGAGAGGAAATCTAATAATTATATATGGCTGGACCCGGAACCGAACCCGGGACTTCCAGATCTGCAATCGTACACGTCACTAGATCAACGCGTAAATGCTGAGTTTAAGTATAGCTCGCACTTGACCAGTTATAGTATTTTTAACGCAAAGTCGCTAGTATAGATAGTCTAACATAAATAATATTGTAGAACAAATAAATAACAATAATTAAAGTAATAATAGTCAGTTTGAAACTTAGATCGTATCTCATGCCTCTATTTGCACAATTATTCGTAATAAAGTAATTGAAACTGTCTAACTAGATGTAAGATGTAGGTAGAATTTTATTGATTAGTTTTATGGATAGCGAAAAAATGGCGTTTACAACAGTCTTTATTGTTATTTCCTCTGCGATATTAATAGCTACGAACTGACTGCTTCCCACGTATATGTATTTAATTGACCAACTTCGTAAAAAAGAGGTACCCAATTTACTTGTGTTTTATGATGATTAGTGGATGATTCGCCTAGTGGTCTAAATTCTACTATAATCCCTCCACGACCCCGGACCCGGACGGACCCCGGCGTGTCAGTTACCAATAGATTTCTTAGAATTTTAATTAATTTCTTTAAAATTTACCTGGAGGTGTTAATCATTATTTTTATTGAGCTCGACAGTAGCTACTAAACAAAAAAAAAGAAAATCGATTGACAAACATAGGAGAAAAGGGTACTGAACTGTTTGTCTTTGCCTATTTATATATTTTTTTATATGTTGGGAAATTAACAAAGAACACCATCTAGTTCCATGCTATTGATACCAGGTAGTTGATACACTACACATGTATATCTTTAAATACATACATATTATTATAAATATAAACACCCACGACTTGAGTACAAACCTTCGTGCTTATCACGTAAATGAATGCCCCCTGCGGGACTCGAATCCACGACCGCTGGCACCGCAAGTAGGGTCACTACAACTGAGCCAAACGTGTCGTCATAATATGTATGTATACACAGATGTTATACGATATCTTCTCCGATTGTGAACCGATTTTTATGATTATTACTGTAATGAATTATTTTTATCTTAAGGGTAATGCACACACAATTATTTATAGCAGGTTAGACTGATAACCATTTTAAACTCTACTTCATAAAAAATATTCATAATATATCAATATTCATAAATATTATTGTTCAATGTAGAATTTAAAAGGCGTTAGGCCTTATCTATATAAATAAAAATGTATCACCACAGTGTATGTACGCGTATAACTTCCGATCAACTGCACCAAATTGGATAATTCTCTTTTTTTGTGTTTGTTATTGTCAAGACGAGTTTTATACAGAAAAAAATTAAAAGAATTTTTTTTTTACTAAGATAAGTTTTTTTAAATGTCATGATATGAAAAGTGAGTGAGTGAAATAGTGTTTATTCCAGAAATCATCCCTTAAGGGGGTGAGAATGGTGATGAAAGTTTGTATGGGGAAGCAAGCTAGGGACGACCCCGAGCAAAGAGAGAGTGAGTCGCTAGTATAAATATATTAGTGTTTAAATTGACCTAAATAAAACTTATAAAATCTTCCCTCAGATCACTTATAAATTAACAGTGAAGCAATACATTAATTTTAAAAGTACACTTTACGGCTTACCTCTAAAACAAATAACTCATTTTATATAAATCATGTGTGTACGAGATTACCAAATATGGTAAGAAAATCAATATTTGTTAAAGCAAATTACACAAAAATATGAAATGAACGCAATGGATTTCTTAATCATGAGAAATATACACTCGGTTGAAACTGAGTGCGTATTGACCGACAGCTGCACTAGCGATCATTTGTCTAGTCTAGGCCATAGAGTGGATTATGGAAAGGCTATCAAGTATAATTATAGAAATATTTTAGAATGTTTATTGTATATTTAGATTTAGTGTTCGAAATTCGATCATAATTATCATTGAATTTCAAGGAAAACATATAAATATGAATAGAATTTATCTATATATGTATGTATAATAAGTTCTTTATGTAAATAATAAAATATATATAAAATTGATTTTTAAGAAGTTCTTCGTGGCTATACTTTATATATGTACGTACCTACTCTCTTCTAAGCAAATTTAATAAATAAAAATTAATATTTATTTGTAAATGATTTTCGTCTACCCGCTCCTGAATCCGATTGAAATGAAAGTTCCCGACCAAAAAAAAAACAATTTTTCTTTGTATGTTTGTTCTCTGTCTATTCCTAAATCATTCACCCTTAGAGATACTAGGTCACTTTTAATCATTCTTTATTATTTAGTAATGAAAAATAGTAAGTTAATAATCCAGAACTAGTACTGATATAAATAAATTAATTATTCTTAAATATAGTCATTAGAAAAAAGAAAAGTGAAAAAATACTGCGCATATACCACTTTTACAATAGCTGTTTTGTTCTACGATATTGGCAAAGACGAGTGAATGGTGTCATTATATTCGCATAGGGCCGCTTTGACAAGTAATAATATTTAAGACTAGCATTGCCCGCGGCTCCGCTCGCGGTTAGATGATCAAAAACCAAATTCTTAGATTTTACATATTAGTATACTCTTACAATGCAATTTTTGTGTTTTTGTATTTTTTCTCAGAAATGAGATATTTTCCCGCGATAAAAAGTATCCTTTATGTTTACCGGATAATCAGCTATCATCATATCAAATTTCATCAAAATCTGTCCAGTGGTTTTCTCGTGATGCGGTAACAGACAGACAGACAGACAAACAAAAATTCTAAAAACTATAGATTCGGACTCTGTATCAATAATAATGTCTATTTCAATTAGATTTCCCAAAAAATATTTAATGTACAGATTCGACTTAGTTAGAATTTTATTATATGTATATATTGTAAATTCTATTTATAATGCTTACTATATTGATTCTAAGTTTAATCTTTAAAATGTGTTAGCAAAAGAAAAAAATATTTTTTGACGTTTGGTACCACTGTTTAAGCCCAAACAATATCTCTATACAAAATTAAAGATTAAGAACGGTTTAGACCAACTGTAATAACCAACTCATCAAAACAAAACAAATGAGTCAAAACTCAAGGGTTTTACTAGAAGCTACTGAAGTACCACTATCTATTCAAGTTGGCTGAGAACTTCCTTCCTGTCTCTATCATAAGATGAGTTCGATGGCATTAGGATTTCACATACTCACTAACATTCTAATCTATTACGTTTTGGTTTGATATTTGTGACAATGTTTTTAAAATAAATCTATAAAATATACATACAAATGTCTGTTTGTAATATCAAAATAACAGATTTTTTACTTAAAGTATATGAAATTACATATATAATATATAATAAGATACTTATAAGAAAAACACAATTTTTAATTGTTTTTCTATCTAGTGTTCCGGCTAATCTCCGAAATGGCTGAACTGATTTTGATAGGACTTTCACTGGCAGATAGCTGATGTTATAAAGAGTAACTTAGATTACTCTTATTTTAGAAATAGAATTAGGGTTCCGTTAAAAAAACATACCTACGTAAATGCACGTGAAGCGAGGATAAAGCGCTAGTTAAAGCATAAAGTCCATAAAAAATAAACTAATTTTATCTATTACAATGTACTTTCTTGTATCTACTATCTAATATTCGATGCGATTTCGTTAAAACTCAATAGAAACAATTTGATAGTTCATGGCCTTTAGATTGTGAATATATGACATTTATGCAACTGCTTGTTTTGGCCTCAAATGTAATGGTACCAATAACATTTCATATAAATAAACGCCACTTGAGCATTTATGTTTGAATTAAATAGCTGACTTATTATGGATATGTCAGGGAGTTAGTTCGTGAGAAAGGACTTAGCCTAGCTTTTCTAAAGAAATAGTACTAACATTTGACGAGACGTTTGGCTCAGTTAGTAGTGACCCTACTTGCTGTGCCAACAGTCGCAGGTTTGAGTCCCGCTGGGGCATCCATTTGTGTGATAAGCACCAATGCTTGCACTCCAGTCATGGGTGTTTATATTTATAATATGTATGTATTTAAAAGTTTTACATGTGTAGTGTATCAACTATGTGGTATCCATAACACAAGCCTCTAACTTTAAATACATACATATCATAAATATGAACACTCACGACTGGAGTACAAACTTTCGTGCTCATCACACAAATGAATGCCCCCAGTAGAATTCGAACTCGCCATCGCTGGCACAGCAAGTAGGGTCACTACAAACTGAGGCAAACGTGTCATAAAAACATATTAACAAATAGACAGACGCATTCGCATTTATAATATTAGAACGAATCGTTATATAACTTTCTATTAACACACGATCGCGTGACTGCTATATGTCATCTTAATGGACTTATTCAATATAACGTATTATGCTATAATAGTTGTATGAAAAACTAATATTCAAATTAATTATGACAAAATATATGGTTTTCATTCATACATTCATCATGTGTTATGTCATTTTGTGAGACTTAGGAAATTTATCTTTATACTTTACGTATATCGCGTGGTCGATTTAAAAGCGAAATATTTTAAGTACGTGCGATATTTTTAATAATAATATTTTTTTTGTTTAACTCGATATTTATCGCGTCTTTATATATGTGTACGTATGTATGTACATATAATTTTAGTCTTTTTTAACATCCCACTGCTGGGCATTGGTCAGGGGCAAGTTGGCGGGGTTCACATGTCTTCCGAAAACTTGCTCAGTTCTCTTAATTAAACACGTAGGTCTGTCTAATGTATAGTATAAATGTATTTTTATTGAAAAAAGTGGTTTTTTAGCTATTAAATTATTAATTTTTAAGTAAACGATTAAAATAAGCATTTTTTTAAATCTAAACTATTATAATTTATTATACAACAAAAGAGTTCTATTAAAACCTGTCTAGCTATTTCAGACAGTACAAATTGAAATAATCAGGTCAGACAGACAAAATTTAAAAACTATTTATATTATATGTACTTCTATATTTTCAAATAACAACATTTTAAAAAGATATATTCAAGTACCTTTATTTATTTTTTTAATCTGAGGAAAACATATATATGAATAGAATTTACCTATATTAATTTTTTACTGATACCACTAAAGCTCTTCAATAACTACTAAGCAAAAGAAAAGAAAATCGGTTGACAAACAGAGGAGAAAAAGGTACTAAACTGTTTTGTCTTTGCCTATTTATATATAAGTAGATAACATACGACGATAATCGTCCAGCCCCTAGACTACACCACTCGCGTGACCACTGTCCATACTAATTGAATTAACTACAATTCCATCCACTTAATCTCAAAGTACTCTATCCATTAGTTAAACTTTAATCGGCAGTTTATATTAATTGAAAAATAAATTGCTCAGGGAATAATATGCGATTTTGTTAATGTCTTTATATGTATAATATAAGACGCATACCACAAATTTGGTTTAATATTATAAATGCGAAAGTCACCTTGTCTGTCTGTTACGTGTTACGTATTACACTGTTACTTTTTTGACCTAGGAGAAGGACATAGGACACTCCTTATCGTATAAATGGAACTTGATAGGGGTTGAAAGTTTGTATTGGGAACATATCATTTCTCTAGTTAAGAACAAAATATACATTATATCCTATAATTTTGGTAAGAAATGAAGAATACGTCAAAAAACAAACAGCCAATAAACAATATATATTAAAATAAAACAAATTTATTATATTAACACAGCAATTACAATTCAAAAGATAACGTTCATAAATAAATTAAAACAATAATTAAAATTGTTCAAAAAGCATATAATATATCACTCTACGTAGAGCAAGCGAAATTTGCATACAAGTGAATTATGAGGCACTCTCTCAAATAAACTGAAAGTAATTAGCTATTACACTGTCTGCCAGAAAAATGCTCTAGATTTAAAGCAAATTTTTTCTGTATTTTATTTATTAAAGTATTTTGTTTCAACAACCGTGTAAAGTAACTAAATTACTGTTATTTAAGATTTACCTAAGAATTATGGGAAAGTTTAGGCTTAGTTTTAGGCTTTTTATTCTTCACTCAATGTTTTCTTTTCTACGGAAAGATATGAAAATTATATTTTATTTTTCAGAGAAGACACCTAAATATATAAACTAATAAGCAAAACCTTATATACTTGTTAGAGCAGTTTCCAATATATAGAAATAAATCTATACATACGAGTATAATAAAATTCTAACCAAGTCGAATGTGAACAAAATTAAAAAAAATGCTTCTATAAAACCTAATCTTTTTTTTCCAAAACTATACATTACATAGTGTTCTATTAGGCACTACAGTAGAGTACTAAAATGAGTTCTTATATAAGTACATAGGAGTCGTATATTGAAATTATAAAGTCTTTCAAACAAACTGAAAAGCAATTAACCATTGCAGTGTCTGGCAGTAAAAATGACCTGGTTCCGTGTAAATTGGCACGATCAAGATATTTTTATTTAATCTACTACATACTGTTCCTTTGGAGTCATCCACTTGATTGGTATCTGTAAAATATAAAACAATTATTAGTTTTATACATAGAAAAGTTGTTAATGTTGTACTTTTTTCAATTTTATATGATAACAGGCTGAAAAACCAGCTATTATCATACCAAATTTCATCAAAATCTCTCCAGTGCTTATTCCGTGATACAGTTACAGACAGACAAATATACAGACAGATAGACAGACAAAAATTTTAAAAACTACAGATTCAGCCTCTGATCGATTTTTATCGATCAATTGAATAGATTTTTTTAGAATTTAATTATATTATTGAGCCCAGCAGTAGCACCTTATCATAATAAGGTTACGAATGCAATTATATTAAAAAGAGTTAGTAAGAAACTCAACTCTCTCTCTCTCTTCTTTAGATTATGAGATTATATTTACGAGTACATCATCATATATCAGTTAGTCAAATGGTTAAATTAATAATAACGATATGGTTTATGCCTAGGAAATATGGGTTTTTCTTATGATATTTAACATTATTTAATGAAATTAATATATTTATTACATTATAGGTAATATATAAATAATATTTCATGAAATAATTTCAATTCTGCAATACATTTTCCCTGCACATAGAAGTTTACAATTTCATTCAATTACCTATTCAGTACACGTAATGCTAATATACAAATTAGGTTAATAAGTCCGTATGTTTATTTTACAGTCAGTATTGCAGGATGTGCTTTTAGAATTAAGTATTTAGCGTTAAAAGACAGTGGTAGCCTAGTGGCAACGTACTCGCTTGGAAAAGCGAGTGTAGCAGGTTCCAATCCCGGGTCTCGCACCTCTGATATTTTCATATGCGAATCATTTCCAACATGATTACCACTTGTCTTACGGTGAAGGAAAACATCGTGACGAAACCTGCATGTCTTAGAGAACCTCGCAAGTTTTCGAAAGACATGTGTAGTCCGCGAACCAGCACTTGGCCAGCGTGGTGGACTATGACCTGATCCCCCTCGTATTGAAGGGAGGCCCGTGCCCAGCTGTGGGACATTAAAGAGGGCTGAATACACTCAGCGTTATTTGTGGTAGAATATTTATTTTATTTATTATATAATATTTTTACTGTGAATAAACAGTATCAATCTTTCTGATAAAACAAACGTTTTATCAGACCGATATTGGACCGAGAATGTACCACGGTCGTCACTATAGTGTGTATGGTGCCTTATTGTCTGTTGTAAAAAATTAACTTTACTAACGACCTCACCTGTTTTCGCTCTAGTTTCCGAAATAAACCGGCAAATCGCGTTTTTTTTTCAATTTTGATCAACTTACATTGCAAAATTGTCTCAGCGTGAATTCTTTTTAAAATAAATAGATAAACAGTTTTGGATTCAAACTTACAAACTTTTTCTTATATTACCTATAAATAAAAATTAATGGTTAAACCTAACACAATTTTAACCTTATACTTTAATACTTTCTTACTGAATTATAAAAAATAGCAAAAAAAACGCAGCCGGAACCAAAGATGAAGGCTAGTCTATTTATATATGGTCTCGAACAGTTGCGTAATTGGATATTTCTGTGAATTCTATCGACACTGAGCCGTAAGATATCCGACGCAGATTTGACGGACACACGCCAGGCGCTACATGCTTCACAGTTATTACTATATCTAAGTTATGAACTGATAGCATTTATAACATATAGCGACTCACTATCGCTTCGCTGGAGTTCGTCTCTAATGAAAAACAAAAAAAAATCTATCCCACGGGAACCGTACATTTTTCCGAAATAAAAAGTAACCTATGTGCTATTTCAGACTATAATCTATCTCTGTGCCAAATTTTATCCAGATCCGTTCAGCCGTTTTGACGCGATTGGGTAACAAACATACATCCAAACATTCGCATTTATAATATTTATGGGACTAGATAGGTGCCCTTAGCATTTATAGTAATATGGACGATCGTTTTAGTCATCATACTGGTAATTGGTTTTCGCAAAGTGTTTGGAAATTATAATCTATAATCTTTCTATATAATTCCTGTTTCTATTGATAAAAACCACATGCAAACAGTTCAGTAGTTTTGGAGATTAGCCCGAAGAAACTAACTCAATGTGAGCCCTTATTTATAATACGTAGTGACTTGTGTTCTATTAGCAACTTTCTTTCTTTAACTTAAAATATATCTTTTATATAAACTATCATTCCCTGTTTAACTCCTTAAGGGGGTGAATTTTCTGAATTCATTACTTAGTGGTATTTCAGCCATAGATAGAGCATTTTTTATCTTATTAAAAACTTTTGACTACTTGACTTTCTACAAGATTTTAACAGAAGCGAGCATCGTAACTTTAAACTGTTTATATTGTATAAAATAACATTTAGCTACTCGTATATCGCTTTCAACGACACTGTCACAAACTGTCGTTTGACGACACGTTTGGCTCAATTAACTAACCCTACTTGCTGTGCCAGCGGTCGCGGTTTCTAATTCCACTAGGGGTATTTATTTGTGTGATGATCACGAATGTTTGTACTCCAGTCATGGATGTTTATATTTATAATATATATATATATATATATATATATATATGTGTGTGTGTGTGTGTATTGAAAGTTATATATGTGTAGTGTTTTAACTACGAGTATCTAATTTCCATAACACAATCCTCGTAGCTTACCCTGGAACTAGATAGTGCTGTGTGTTCATGTCTCAACAGATTTATTTATTTGATATAAATGAATTCAGCCATCTGTTAAACTAAATTAGGGCAATTAACCTAAAAAAGATAAAAACTTCTTCAGTACCAGAAATCACCCATATTAAAGAGGAATACAACGATCGAAGAAACACTTGGAAGTCTGCCATATTGTTGGGATTTAAAGAATATATCCCAAGTAAGGGATAAAAATATGCCTAAAGTGTAAGGACTAGCATTGCATTGTGCATAAAAATCGGTCAAATGCGAGTCGGGCTCGCACACGAAGGGTTCCGTAGCATAATCGTTTTTTGGAATTCACCATCTTGGTTTTTTATTATTTGTTGTTATAGCGGCAAGAGTAATACACTCTGTAAAAATTTCAGCTCATGAGTACAGCCCTCTTACAGACGGACGGACAGACAGCGGAGGCTTAGTAATAGGGCTAAGTTGGCTCCCTTCGGTTACGGAACCCTAAAAATGAATATTGAATTAAAACGCCAAAAACGTATATCTTACACCAGCCACAGATAAAAGCAAAATGGATTGATCTTACATTAAATTTATTTCTGGACTAAGATTAATATTTTTGGCAGAATCTCAAAGAAGCTGTACTGACAGCTAGGCATTCCTTCACAACGATCTTCATATTTAAGACAGACTTAAAAACTGATTATCGTTTGCTATTTTATCTTAATTTTAATTGAATTTAAAATAATTATAAACGCGAATATTTGTTAGGATGGATGAATGTTTGTTACTCTTTACTCAAAAACTACTGGACGGATTTTGATGAAACATAACAATAATATAGCTTATATATCAGAGCAACATAATCCATACATATAATAAAATTGTAACTAAGCCGAATCTGTGGATTAAATATTTTTTGGAAAAATATTATTGAAATAAACATTATAATCGATACAGAAGTCGAATCTATAGTTTTTAGAATAGTCTGTCTGTCTTTCTGTTACCGCATCACAGAAAAACCACTGGAGGGATTTTAATGAAATTTGATGAGGTGGTAGCTGGTTATTCGGGTAAACGTATAGGATACTTTTTGCCACGGGAAAATATCTTATTTCTGAGAAAAAATGCAAAAACTGCAATGTAAGAGTATACTAATCTGTAAAACCTAAGAATTTGGTTTTTGATCATCTGAACGCGGGCGGAGCCGCGGGCATTGCTAGTAATACATAAGTGAACTACTGTGAACTGTGCTTGAGTCAATCAAAATAGGTTATGTATATATTTGCATAATTTTTTGGTTTCCAGAATGCCAGCGCTGATTTCAAAGTTAATCAAAAGGAGTCCTGAGAAGAGGTACTGGAAGAAACTCAATGAGACTAAAATAGGTACTTTGTTAATCTAAGACTAAAATAATTTATTGATCGTCATATCATTACAAAAGTATTGTTTTATATAACATTAATTAACATATAATATTATTTAGCACAAAATCTTATTTAGGAAATTTTAGTAGGTCGGTAATTTATCACTTTAACTTAGATATGACTGACATCTTTACATATAATAAAATTCTGAGTTGAATCTGTACATTGAATATTTTTTGGGAAATCTTATTGAAATAATCATTATTAGCGATACAAAGACCGAATCTATAGTTTTTAGAATTGTTATTTGTCATCTATCTGGGAACGCATGAGAAAACCACTGAAAAGATTTTCATAAATTTTTGTATGATGATAGCTAGCTGTCCGGGTCAACATATAGGATACTTTTTAATGCAACAAAATATCTCATCTCTGAGAAATTTACACTAACTAAATAATATATTTACTTCAAACGGAATAAATGTCTTAGCATAAACCGATACAATTCGTGATTAAAAAATCGATTTTATTATTAAGCAATTCTAATATCGATTAATATTTACAGTCGAACATTTCAATAAATTTTAACAACTCGAATGAATTCCACACGCCAAACGATTTATCTGAAAACTCTTGCAATATACATCAGTGTAAAAAAATCACTAATTGACAATCTTGGCAGAGAACACTTCTTCGATATGCCTTGATTAAAAGCAGGCTTTTACAAAAATAGAACAAGGCTTAGAAAAAATATCGATGCGGTATTTACTTCGTAATGATTGTGCATAATTTGATTTATGCTATTTTGTTTTATAGATGTAATGACATTTTTTATTTAAATAGTGGCTTTTTAATTTAAATAGAGTGTTGTCTCAAAAAAAATCTCTCTCAAAAATAAAAAAGAATTATATAATAAGACAGATAGTACCTTTTTTCTGCTCTGTTTATCAATGGATTTCTTTTCTTTAGTATTGGCAATTGCTGTATTTTTAGGTAAAGTCTATTAATATGTATATTCCTCAAAATTTCAATAATCATCATGATCCAGATCAAATTTTAGACGGACGTCATAATCAACTCTTCTGTATTTTTAGTGGATATGTTACATGATCTTCGCAAATTTAAAGATTAACATGGTCTCCTGTACAATAATTAAATAGTACAGATTTATTTGATATTTTAAAAACTTATTACAAAATTATCTTTCTATTTTTTAAGAAAAACATATTCAAATTGATAACTTAACCTTTTAGCTTTGAGTTTAAGTTTATTAGTTTAAAACAAAAGCTTGTAACTCAAATAACATGCACTTCAGACCGCCCTACAGATTCGAGACAGGAGACGAAATCAATTCGTTGTATATACACCAAGTACTTGAGTGCACCTTTTTTTTTTAATATTTCAATATATAAAAATACTTAATTTCTTTCTGTTTGTGGATAAAATGTATAAAATAAGATAAAAGCAGAATAAAGCTAGAAACATTATCGAAATTTTAAATCCTTCAGTTAACTTGTATAAGCTATCGAATAATTTCGATTGTGTAGAATTGCGATTATTTTAAGCCTTTAGTCTATTTATCATCCTTTTCCGTCCTTTTAATCTTATTTTTTTAGAAGTTTTCTTCCTCCATAGTAAATATATGGATATGTAATAAAGACGCCAAGCTCGAGCGAAGTGAGGGCGGGTCATTCATCTATACATATAATAAAATTGTAACTAAGCCGAATCTGTACATTAAATATTTTTTGGAAAATCTAATTGAAATAGACATTATTATCGATACTGAGTCCGAATCTATAGTTTTTAGAATTTTTGTCTGTCTGTCTATCTGTCTGTTACCGCATCACGAGAAAACCACTGAACAGATTTTGATGAAATCTGGTATGATGATAGCTGGTTATTTGGGTCAACATATAGGATACTTTTTATCGCAGGAAAATAATTCATTTTTGAGAAAAAATACAGAAACTGCAATGTAAGAGTATACTAATATGTAAAACTTAAGAATTTGGTTAGTGGTCATCTGAACGCGGCAATGCTAGTTTTACCCCTCATCAATTAACCACGAAAACTCACAAAAATTGAAATTTGGCTGATAGAGATATACATATAGTCCACTAAGTAAAGATTATTGGCAATTTCCCACTACAGAGGGAAAAAAGGCTCTAAAATTTGTATATATTTGTTATATGTAAGCTACGCAGGCACATCCGTCAGTAAATGCTAGCTCGCTATAACAACAATGTGCAAACTCCCTTACATTCAATCACAGTTTCCCAAAGGGGGATGTCTCGCAATCCGTTGGACGTGTATCCCCAAACAGCTACACAAGATTCGTTTTAAAGCATTACAATTTGTACCGAAGTAAGAGTTTTTATGCAACTGTACGAATAGAAATAAATATCCTGTGTCTTTTTTAGTAACATTTGATGTTATTTACGAGTATAAATAAATGTTGCTCTGTATATCATCTAGTTTCATGGTAAGTCACGAGGCTTGTGTTATGGATACTAGATACTTGATACACTACACATATGTATATAACTTTAAATACATACACATTATTAATATAAACACCCATGACTGGAGTACAAACATTTGTGCTCATCACACAAATAAATGTCCCGAGTGGGACTCGAACCCGCGACCGCTAGCACAGCAAGTAGGGTCACTACAAACTGAGCCAAACGTGTAGTGATGTCGTGACGTAGTGTATATGGTTTTTATAATATTTATAATTTATAACTGCCTCGGTGGTCTAGTGGCTAGCATGTACGGCTGCACACCCGGAGGTCCTGGGTTCGAGTACCGGGTCGGGCCAAGTTTAGTTATTGAGTCTTTCTGTATAGTAAGTTTCAGTAACAGCCCGGAGTTGGGAAGTTGGCGGTGTTTCACCCCCGTGCCTCGGAGAGCACGTAAAGCCGTCGGTCCTGCGCCTTAACTCTCACCGGTCGTGTCGAGCGGTCGTCCCACCGGAGTATGAGAGTGATAGGAATAGAGAGTGCACTTGTGTTTGCGCGTACACTTGTGCACTATAATATCTCCTGCGCAGTTGGCTAGTCTCAATGAGATTGGCCGCCGTGGCCGGAATCGGCTAGGAGAACATCATCATCATCATCATGGTTTTTATATACGAAATAGAGAAAGATTTGTGACTTTTTACACATAAAGTCGTATTATGAGTTAAGTTTTTGCTAGAGGCTTTTAAAGAATGTCTTCAAGTTTGTAACAAAGAGGTAAATTGACATACCTAAATATTTCTATTACTTTTACTTTGAGTGAAAATCATCTGCGATTTAATACGGTAGCATATTTATTAAAACTTAGCAATATTATTTCAATATTTTTAGTTTATACTAATATTATTAAAATATAAAATAAAACAACTGTCCATATTTTTGCTTTACTTGGTTCCCGACGTTTCGAATGCTTTACAGCAATCATGGTCACAGGAAAGACTAAGGTTATAGACGTCTCAAAGGTATTATATAGCTGTTACAGACAACATACGGACAAAATAACAAAATGAATTCAAAAAATAGAAAAATGCCACCAAAATACATTACAATGTTTGTTAATTTTAATTTTAAACATTTTAAAATTAAAATTAACAAACGCCGGGAACTAAAAATCAAAATAAAACCGAAAAGATAATTTTATTTAAAATAACATTTTATAGTAAAAATATCTCACTTTCAAAGCCCGTTAAACAATTCATTCTTTTATTACTATAATCGTCTGAATGTCTAATCTACAGTCCAATTTATATGATCATTAAGTCCACTGGCTTTGTGAGTGTAATTTATCAGATTTCGCCACTCCATTCCTTTCCAATTTCAGTCAGAGATGGATGCCCATCGCTTGAGTGTTATTGTTCTACTTACATATAACTTCAATCAGCTATTCCTAATGGAACAATAAAATCTAGGACTCGACCCCATTTAGTTTATTTTAGAATGTTGTACTGTAATAAAGTTATGTATTCATTCTATTATTCTACATTCCATGTTTCCAATTCATTACAACATCGTAAGCGTATTTTCAAGATTAACTATTAAAAGAGCTTAATGTTGGTGTTCAGTCCATTTTGTAGATTTGTATGTAAATGTATAAAAAACTAGCGGCTCACCCACGCTTCGTTCGGTTTCGTCGCTAGGTACGTTTTAAATAGATATAAATATTAAATAGTTATTAGCCACCGCAGCGTTAGCCATATAATTTTTTGTCGTTAATTTTTCTTATTTTTTAATACTTATTATCCTATACCGGACTAAAAGGAATTCAAAAAATCAAATATAAAAATTGGTCCAACCGTTCTTGAGTTATAAATGGTGTAACTAACACGACTTTGTTTTATATATGTATATAGATGTAACAATATCAAATCGTAAATTATTGTGAAATATTTAATTGTAAACAATTTTTTTTATGTGTATTTATATAGTATATACTTTATTGTGATGTCTTGTTTGTGGTAGGTCCAGATTATACAATTAATCTCTATACATACAATAAAATTGTAACTGATCGTTGTCTGTACATGGAAGATATTCGAGGAAACTATTAATGAGGGTTCTTTATTAAAGCAATTGAACCCAAAATTATAATTTTTAGAATTTTTGTGTTTGTTTGTGCGCGCTAATTTCAGTATTATATTATAGTACTTAGTATAATATTAAAGTAGCATACAGGACAATGCAGGCAGAGCCGCGGGAAAACGCTAGTTCCAAATAAAACTGCGAAAACCCCGAAAAGATAGTTTTATTTTAAACATAACGATACTCTTAAAATTTATAATCATAGTAATTAATTATTGATTAACTAAGCTTTCGATTTTCCTTTATCAGAAAATCTAATTACGCAATCAAATCTCCTGCAGCAGATTTTCTTTATACCATTAATATTTTCACTATTCTAATATATATAATAAAATTCTAACTGAGTCGAATCTGTACATTAAATATTTTTTAGAAAATCTTATTGAAATAGTCATTATAATCGATTTAGAGGCCGAATTTATAGTTTTCAAAATTTTTGTCTATCTGGTACCGCATTACGAGAACACCACTGGACAGATTTTGATGAAATTTGGTATGATGATAGCTGGTTATCCGGATCAACATATAGGATACTTTTTACTGCGGGAAAACATATCGTGTCTGAGAAATCTACACTAATCGTTATAACGTAACTAGGAACGAACCAGAGCGGAGCCAGGGCGAGTCGCTAGTAAGTGTGTAATATCACTTTAATTCTATATTAAATTCTGACAGAACACAAAACCTCTCTTGTTAAGCCGAAATAGATTCGTGAAACCTTTTTATAATGGATCAAGTTACTTAAAAAGGCGAAAGCAAATATTGTGTACAATTCAGATTTGTGTTACCGGTTTTGCTTACAATGTTTTTTTTAGGCAAACAGCTCATTTGCTGCCTATTTTGTTTTTTTGTTTGATTTTGTATTACAAACGTTTAGAACTGACTATTTTGAGATAAAAGATATTAATTTGTATCCATGATTCCTGTATAGCCTGTTTATAAAAAGCTTTTAACATTTGGGTGTAAAATAGGCATTTTTTTCAATTTGCAAGAATTAAATTTAGTTCAGTCATAGAGATTAATAGTACAAGAAACGATATTAGAAATATATACCGTCAACTGTTATTTGATAATGACAAACATTATGTGGTAGATATACATATGTATGTACATCGAAAAATAACAAATAGGTTTCCTAGCTAAATTACGGACCAAAACTACTAAATAATATTAACTTTAATTAAATTAATTGATCAACTTTCCTGATGTTTTGTAAGAAAATCGAGCATTTGTCGAGAGAATATATTTCTAGCTATATATTGCTTATACCGTATAAATCAACATCCCGCTGGAAGATTGCTACGTTTATAACGTATTTAAGTTAGTTAAGTTAATTAAACATACTAGCGGGCACATTTGAATAGGCACCCCGGTCAAAACATATTGTCCCTTTTATTATTGTATATAAAAAAATGATTTCGATTAAATACGCTATGAACGTAGCAATCTTGCAGCGGGATCTTAGTCCAGTATCTTAGACTATAAACAAACAAACAGAATTAGTTAAACGTTTATGATATTAGTATAGAATAAAACGCATTAGTTCGAGAGAAATCTACATATAACGTTACTCCAAGTATTTACAATAGCGGGAAGAAAGATTGCTCTAAAAAGATTAAGGTAGTGATATCAGCACAAGGCTGGAACTAATGGCGTTAGCTAACGACTAGAAAATATACGTATATCTTTCTCAATTCAAATTATGATGGCCAATTTTTATCGTATGGCATATTATTTCACTTATTGTCAAATTATATACAAATCTATACCTATAGACAAATAGAATTGAAGTGTCTGTTTGTAATAATCAGTTCAAAAAATATGTAAAATTAGTAAAAAGGAAAAAAAAATTGTAAGCTTTTTACCAAATCCATTGCATATGAAATTATTTACGGTACTTATAAGAGAAACACATTTTTTTTTTAATTTTTGGTCTGTCTGTCTGTTTGTTCCGGATAATCTTTGAAACGGCTGGACTAATTTTGATGGACTTTCACTGGCAGATAGTTGATGCTATCCTTATATCTCCTTAGAAACTATAAATTTTATAAATTTTTCGTGCGTAAAATTGAAAGAAAGTAGAAAACCCATAAAAGCTGTATTGCGTCAGAATTTTACAATTTATAACTTGAACGTTATTTTCCTAACGCTTTAACATTAAAATGAATATTTTTATATCGCAAATGCTGTAATGGGTAAAGCCACATGAACCACTATCAATTTCCATTTCTGAGAAGGAAAACGGTGAGAGCGAGAACCCTTTGAGGTTGATAATATGATTTTACCATTTGTCGATTTTAATCCAACTTGGAAAATCTTAAATTTTATTGGTATTTTTATATGTACGTAAAAATATTTATGCCATATTCTTTATTAGAGTAAGTATACATATATTAATAATGCAAATTTTCCTTCATTTTAGTGAAATTTAAAATGAGACGTACCTACTAGTCGATTCTTAAAGCTGGGATTTTCTAAACTGAATACCGCCAACCTGCATTTGGTCAGCGAGGTGGTATAAGACCTAATCATTTTAGCATTCTGAATGCAATTATATTAATGAGAGGATTTTTTTCAGTATATTTATATATAATTTTGTTCTTCATTTTCACTTACATGAGGTCTAAAGAGAACGTGAAAGATACCTGCAGATGAAACTATTCGTCTAACGTATAAGAAGTACGTACGCAACTCTTCAAGGGCAAACTTCAAGTTTCTAAATTTCAAGATAACGAACTTTTACGGAAACTTTCATATCTTATTTAAACCTTATAGATACGAACTCTGAAAAATCTTTTCATAGTGCTTATTTTAATAATAATATTCTTGTGCTAAATTTTGTGCTTCAGAACTTAGCGGTTTATTGTGTGCGTTCTCTGTCAATTTTTCAGTTGTAGAGTCCGAATTGCTACTAGTATAAATACAGTAAGCTCCGAAACATAATTATGAATAGCATTTATCTATTTATGTAATAAAAGCTGATTGTATCCAAAAAAAATTATGGAGGAGAAAAAGGTACTGATTTGTTTTGCCTTTGCCTATTTATATATTTATATTGAAAATTAAACTTCAAAGTTATTAGACCAACACGAAGTACTGTACGTAGTCTATCAAATGTAACCAGCAACATAACCTCGTTTTGCTCGGAGTTCACGTTTTATTTTTTTTGAGCGGAACCGTAATTCTTTTTCTAAAATAAAAGTAGCCCCGCTGTTTCAGTGATTAGCCGGAACAGACAGACAGACAAATAGATAGACAATTTTTTTAAAAATTGTGTTTTTCTTAAAAGTACCGTATATAATTTCATGTTTTGAGCTGAAAAAGCTGTTATTTTGTCATTACGAAAAGAAACTTTATATATCTGTAATGATTATAAAGGGTATTTAAGTTAAATGACAATATCACGACTGCCTTTAAAGCAAAAGGCACTAGTCACCACTTATTTTTTTTAACCTATTATTTACTATTCTTTTCTTGGCGCATAAAACTATACAAATTTATCTTTCTCTAAACATAAATAAAATTTAATTAAAGAACTTGGCTGTTTTTGTAGACATTTTATTCCAAATATTTTGCTTTGTATTCTATTAGGTCAATTTAAAATGAGCAATGCAATTTATGTTGCATTAACATTTTTTAACATTTAGAAAAATGTATATTTACATTTCTGTGAAATTTTCTCCCGCATTATATATTATCAAAGAATCTTCTTTATCGATAATATTTAGTTGGAACGATTAAAAAATTCAAGAAATTCTTGATAAATTTTGTAATATTCTATACATTTTGTAATATTCTATACAGTGATCGAAGTTGCGCCTAATTGCAAAAGTTTGTTCGTCATTGTTTTAGAGTCAATATTTCCTAACTTTACCGGTCAATCGATGGGAGATATGCGTTTAATATGTTAAAACCAACAATTTCAGATAACTTACCGGAACTTAAATACTCTGATGAGAAGTTGACGAAATTCGTAACCACGAAACCATCCTGTCAGTATATCCAGAGCCTGAACGAACCCAGCTTAAGGAAACATCGTATAAAGTAAATAAACAGTTATCTCTCAAAATTTTATCTATTAAGGATTATGGTTTAAAGGGATTGTGTTCATCAAGCGTTCTTAACAAGTTTACCAAAATTATAAAATATTAATTCAAGTCGTTTCGTTGTAGGATGTCGAAAATTTAACAGTTTATAACGAATGATCAGATAAAGAGATTGTTAGAATTAGTGCTATAAAAAACTATTCCAAAAGCAAACTAAGGATGTACACGTAACATGGATGTAATTTATTTGAACTCTATTAACACGAGCAAATGTTAGTTAACCTAAAACAGGCCCACGCGATAATTCAAATTCTAGGCTACAGACTAATTAACAAGCGTAGGCGAGTTGACTCACTCATTTAACAAATTATCGCGGAGCTCCGAGCTGTTCTACAGCACGTGTATTACTGAACGTTTAGGAGAAATGTCACTTCTTATAAAGCACGGCCATGGGGGTGCGCGCGCATATACAATAAACCTAAATGCTAGCTTGCCCCATAAACTGTCCTCATTAGAGTAAGGGCGCGTCAGGGTTTGTATACACGCCTTTATTGCAGGTATGACGTCCCACACCAGATCATCTGTTTATTTTACTTTAAGGTCGTTTTCTTTATTATTTTGTTATTGGGGTCGACTAATAATGTCGTAATAGAGTTATAGCACCGCACCCTTTCTAAGCAAATGCCGAGGAAAATAGCGTTTTGTTTATCACAGGGTGCGGCAGGGTGGAGTGACGTGATTTATCAAACGTGAAAGATAGTCCGGTAACTGCACAATGCTCTTTACGTATCAACCCTTATCACGTTTTTATGTCTTCGCAAACGTAATTTAGCGAAAGATGTCCGCTTTAACGATGTAACATATATGGGATAGGGGTAGTTGTCTACCAAATGTACTGATTTTTTTATATTATTTGTATATTTTTATACTTTGTTATGATAGAAGCAGTTTGCTATATTATAGCATATTACCATAATCTCGAAAATAATGTTCTGACGAAATGAAAGGATAACATTATGCAATCAATTTAATTCTACCATCGTTTTCATATCATAGAGCAGTAGTAGCCCATTGGTAATGCGTTTGCTTGGGAAATCAAGTGAAGTGAGTTCAAATCCCGGATCTCACACCTCTGATATTTTCATGTGCGAACCATTTCCAAGATAATTACCAGTTTACCATGATTACCATGAAGAAAAACATCGTGAGGAAACTTGCATGTATGAGATAAACTAGTAAGTTTTCTAAAGACGTGTGAAGTCTGCCAAGCCGCACTTGGCCAGCGTGGTGGACTGTTGCATGATTCCCCTCATATTGCAGGGAGGCCTGTGCCCAGCTGTGGAATGTTCAAAAGGGCTGAATATAAAATTTCATATTCTCACATACAAAAATCTAATATCCTAGAATTCATTATAAAACCTAGATTTGTAGAAACTTATAAAATACTTACATTTATTTGATTCTTTTTTACGCTGTGGCGAAGGCACTTATTATTTCAAGTTTTCATTTTGGTCTATTAACTTTTAAAAGTCAATTTAAATGTCAGTTGGCCCTTCACATGGTGTATTACGATCAGAATACAAAAACAAAACTAAATCAAAGACTTTATTGAATCAATGGTTCCCTATTATATAATAACGTTATTCGAATTATTGCAAGATAACATAAAGGAAATACCACTTAGCAGAAAATATGACAAGGAAATTTTAACATATTTTTTAAGCTTACGAAAAATGAATACAAGATTTGCACCTCACAATACATAATATGATACTCTAAAAGATTTAGTGCCCATAGATGTGATGTTTTCACTCAATTACGGCATTGCCAAAAGTAGGTTTACGATTTTTAGATTTTGATATCTTAGTGCGAATTAGGGTTATTTCGGATTTTTTTTTTTGAAGAATAATGTCGTTAGTCGTTACTACTAATATTTATAGTCAGTGCTAATCCAGTGGTAATGCGCTCGTTTGGAAAACTAAGTGAAGCGGGTTCAAATCCCGGGTCTGAGAGAACCTACCAAGCATTCGAAAGACTTATGAAATCCGCTAACTTACACTTGGCCATCGTGGTGGACTATGGCCTAATTCTCCTCGTATTGAAGGTAGGCTCGAGCCCACCAGTGGGACGTTAGAAGGGGCTGAATACAAATATTTTTATATTAATTACGTCATACACGTAATACAATTGTCTCATACAATAATCGAACTAGCGACCTGACTGACATGGGACGCATTACCTACAAGACAACGTTAATGTATTTATAACTCATCATTTCCACCTTAAATAAGAAACTTAAATATAGATCAAGAGACAATCTTTTAAAAAAATCCTGTTAAAAAAAATATCCTGAGCATCAAAAATCTGAATTCGTATTTCAAGGTTCTAGAAAACGTCTATTTTCCGTATTCAAACAAAGTGTTTTTTCTAGTCTGGCACATGAGCATGACGTATGACCTAACAATGGAAGTAGCCTCTACTGACTCATCGACTAATATTATCGAACGAATGAATGTGTTAGGAATAAGTTATGAGAGTCAGCGTTTCATATCAAAAATATACCATCCATACTAATATTATAAATGTGAAAGTATGTTTGTTCGTTCGTTTGTTTGTTTGTTTGTTTGTTTGTTTGTTTGTTTGTTTGTTTGTTAGTTCATCTGTTCTTTTTTCACGTCAAAACCGAGTGATGGATTGCCATGTTTTTTTTTGTCTGGAGATAGTTGGAGGGCTGGAGAGTGACATAGGCTACTTTACCGCGGGATATTATCTAATTCCCGCGGAAAAACACGTTATAATGCAATCCAAAAAAAATATTTATAATCAGGATTACTTGAAACTTGGTATTAGTGCTCATCAATAAAATTAAATAAATACGTGTTTTAGCATTTTTCGAAATTCATCCTATAAGGGGGTTAACTAGGGGATGAAAATTTATATGAAACTACCTTTTTAGAGTTTTTGTGCAGTTTTAGCGAACGAAGTCACGGGTTCTGCTAGTATTATATAATTATATACTAATAGCATCTACACTTCGCTCGAGTGCGTAAGTGATTTTTCAGGTTTGATAGTATTCTATTACTTAAATAAAATATAGCCTATAATTTTGTATAATATAACTTTTCTATTACGAAAATGCTTCAGAATTTATAAGCAACAAACAAACAAATCTTTCTTGTCATAATAGTGATATACATACTACATATGAATAATTATATCTATAAGTATGTCTATTACATTATTACTGCATTACTACCACACAGGTAGATGATCTAAAGTAACACATACAATGTGTACTAAATTTTACGCAAACCTGTTCAGCAGTTACAACTAACAAACATACATCCAAAAAATATTCTTTTATTTAGCATTTATAATAGTGTGATAATCATAATTTCCTTCAAAATTATGTCGCTTATATTTCATAAATTATACCAAACAAGTAGCGAGTTATTTAATGGGCGGCAATTGTTTAAACTATTAAGGCGGTCCCGCATTCGACTCCCGGCTGATAGAAATATCGTTCTATTTCCTTAAGTGTTGATAGTATTATATGTTTGCTTCATGTTTTCCAATTATTGAATGTAGCCATTCAATTTGCTTTTTATTTTATTAGTTGAAACGTGAATGGTATACGGATGTAGCATTTAAAGTTATTTTTAGTTTATTGTGTTACAGATTAATTAGCATGGACGACTGTTAGACGATCTGTATGGAACAAAATTAAGTTGAAATTTTAGTCTACCATATTTAATATTAAGTGTTTCGCTTTTGTAAAGCAATCTTAAGACCACATTTGATGCTATTTTCACAAGAATTTAGAGAATTTGATTAGAAATATAAAAATTGAAATGTGTATAATGTATATTATATTAAAAGGTAGTAGAAATCTTGATGTTTCAAATGTCTCCCGAGTAGCTTTAGACTTAAATTTTATATACAATGTAACAATATATAATATACATACACATATTGTAGATATATGGAAATGATTAAAAATAAATACGATCTTATGTAGCTAAAAGAGTATATATGTCTAAGAATATTTATAAACTAGCGACTCACCCTGGCTTCGCTCGGGTTCGTCCCTACTTACGTTTCAAGGTTTAGTATCGATTTCTCAGAGATGAGATATTTTCCCGCAGTAAAAAGTATTCTATATGTTGACAAGGATAACCAGCTATCATGATACAAATTTCATCAAAATCCCTCCAGTGGTTTTTCCTTGATGCAGTAACAGACATACAGACAGACAAAAATTCTAAAAACTATAGATTCGGCCTCTGAATCGATAATAATGTCTATTTCAATAAGATTTACCAAAAAAATATTTAATGAACGGATTCAGCTTAGTTACAATTTCATTATATGTATAGATTTTAAATAAAACTATTTTTTCGGATTTTTTCGCGGATTTATTTTAATTTTTGGTTCCAGATGTTTCGAATGCTTTACAGCAATCATGATCACGGGAGAGGCTAAGGTTATAGACGCCTCAAAGGTCATTATATAGTTGCTATAGTAAAGGTATATGCATGTCAATTACATTGATACACATATGTATTACGATGATACATTAACCATACACATATATGTATACATGTCCTTATCTTATAATATAAAACGGAAAAAAATGCAGATTTTTTCTTTAATGATCATAATTTTTAACTAAAAACTAATACAGACTTCAAAGTTACTATTAGGGCAGAATTTTATTTAAAAAATCATTGAACTCCAGCCATAATTAAATTAAAAAACATAAAAACACCACTAAATTCAGTCCTTTTTGGTATAAAAGATTTGAACGCAATATAAAAATTTCGTTATAACGACGTTATTGGAATCTATTAAAGTTTCATCGAATAGAAATACACCTGTACCATATAATTTATAGCCAAAGACTCATATATCACACGTGTCATCACATACTTCCACCTTATTTATGACTACCTCGTTTTATCGCGCGTTAAAATAGTAAATTAAATTAATTTTTTTGCTGTTTTCATGGAAAATCGTCACAATATAAATAGTTTTGGACGATATATAGTGAAGTACAGCTGGCACTATGCGGGTAATCAAATAATATTTGATTTTAACATATCTATACTGATTTTAAATGTGAAAGTAGGTCTGTCTGTTTGTTACGTTTTTGCACTTAAATACTGAATCGATGTTGATGAATTTTAATATAGAGATAGAGTGGATATTATAGAAGAAAATATAGAATACATAAGTTACTTTTTGTCGCGAAAATACTTAAAAGTTGGTGAAATAAGGGATGAAAGTTTGTCTGGAGAAGCCTGATTTACTCAAGTTCAAGCGTCGGAGGGCTCGAGAGTGACAGGTCGGTATGTTTTTGTTTATTTAGTATTAAATATACTCATTGTTAATTCAGGTCTGATTTTGATAAAGCTCGTACATATATTATACTTAAAAATAAATGTAACAATCCATATTAAGGTCATATTATTTACACTGCACTAATATAGTAATATACACAAAAAAGCAGTGAAAGCACAGTGGTAACGCGCTCGCTTGGGAAACCGAGTGAAACGGCTTCAAATCCTGGGTCACGCGTTTTTGATGTTTTCATCTATGCGAATCATTTCCACCATAATTACCACTTGAAGGAACCGATTACCACACGATGAAGGAAAACATCGTGACTAAACCTGCATGTCTTAGAGAACCTAGCAAGTTTTCGAAAGACATGTGTAGTCCGCGAACCAGCACCTGTATGTTTGAAAGAATTTAGCAAGTTTTTGAGAGACATGAAGTCCGCTACCGCATTTGACCTGCGTGGTGGACTATGGTCTGATCCTTAATTGAAGGGAACCCAGTGTTAACAGTGGGATGTTTAAAAAAAGAGCAAAATATATACCTATACAAAAACACACTCTCCTCTTTTAATGTCGGTCAAATAATTGAGCATCATTATTATTTATTATTTGGGTCACATTTAGAATTTCGTTAATTGCAAAAAAACCGAAAACCCTTTCGGTTGTTGCCGGATGGACAACGGTTTGTATGAAAAACATATTTAGATATAAGAGTATTATATTTAAAAAATTGCATTAACTGAGATAGGATCCACCTTGATTAAGAATATTTTATATTATTAAACTTATATTATCAATTGGTGTGCAAAATATAGCAGTTATCTATATTATAATATATTCTCTCTTGCGGCTCCTCCTACGTTTTTTAATTTTGTAGAATTACTCCGCTCGACATCTTACATCATATTATGACGTATAACGTCGTAATATGATGTAAGATATAGCCATAGGCTACCAGGGCTATTGTGTTCAGCCCTTTTTAACGTCCCACTGCTGGGCACGGGCCTCCCTTCAATACGAGGGGGATCAGGCCATAGTCCACCACGCTGGCCAAGTGCGGGTTGGCGGACTATAACCATCCAAAATTATCTATACTAATATTATAAAGAGGTAAAGTTTGTGAGTTTGCGACGTTGTAGGGGGTAATCTCTGGATCTACTGAACCGATTTAGATAAAATTTGGTAAGAAAATAGTTTGAGACCCTGGAAAGGACATAGGATACTTTTTATCCCGGAAATCATCCCTTAAGGGGTGAAAATGGGAATTTAGTTTGTATTTGGAAGTAAACTAGGGACGAACTCGAGCGAAGCGAGGGTAAGTCGCTAGTAATAAAAAGACTATAAAAGGTAGAAAGAATTTTTCAAATCATACCAGTAAATCCAGAGATTAACGCTTTCAGAAAAATTTAAACACAAATTTTTTAGCAATATATATTACTAGCAATACCCGCGGCTTTGCCCTCATTCTAACTTTCGATCGCTACCAAACTTCATAGGATCACCCGCAGGGCTAATCTAAATATTGCCTGAAATTTTCAAAAACACGCCAACCGTTTTGGAGTCTATAGCGAACATACATACCTACATACATCGATTTTTATTTAAATATGTATGTTATATAGATATAGATTTTCAACTATTCTATAAACAATGTAAAGTCGATTGTGACAGCTCCTATAGTTTACTGCAAACGTGCACGTAACGTAAAGCAACGAATTTATTCTCGTTACATGACGTACATACATATTTAAGAAATAATAAACATTCATTTGGCATTATATCGAAAACACGTTGTAAAATAAACGGTTCCGTTTAGCGTTCATAAGTTTGATGTTTTAAATTTATATTATAAACTAAATTTCTATTACGTCTCCGCTAATAATTTGTACTTACTATAAATTTTGTATGTGTGTATGTTTGTTATTTCGTGTTACTGAAATGGCTGGACCGATTTGATTGATACACAAATAGACTATGGCCTCGAGAATTTTCAAATTCAAAATATTTTATTCAGCATTAAATTATTACAATTTTACTGAACGTCATGAGTCTACTACCAGTTCGGAAAGAAGAAGCCTCAGACCTGAGAAGAACTGGCGAAAGAAACTCTGCGGGGCTAATATTATTTCGTTATCTTTTTTTATAGAATTAAATTATAAATTACGAAATTTCTATAAAATTGAAGGAGCCTGGAGGCGATTACTTCATTCCCAAGGTGTGCCATATTTTATGAAATCATTTATTGTATAATAAATAGCCTTTAGCACACAAACGTTCTTTAACAATTCTTTTGAATTTGGCGATAGAAGCTTTTTGAACATTTTCTGGGATCCTGTTGTATAAACGTATGCATTGTCCATAAAAAGAATTACTGAATCTGTGTACAGTAAATTTTAAATTAATTTGCTGATTCAATATAAGGCAGTACACAATCTAAACCACAGTGTTCAGAGATTTTGTGCATAAGAGGTATTGTTGGGACGTGAACTCTAAGTATTTCTTGAAAATTTACCCTCTAAAAGAGTAAAACAGATGCTTGATAAAAGATTGTATGGGAGTTAATTATTTTGAAGTTATATTGAAATTGATATTAAAACCGTTTTTTTATATTGTCCATGAGTATTGAATATATCGAGTTGACTGTTAGAGGTTGTTATCATACCTTAGAGTTATATAAAGTCATAATTTACCTGTTTGATTCACACTGAAATGCCACATATTATATTATTTCTCCATTGGTGGTGAGGTTTTTCTTGATATAAGGAATAATTACCCTTATTTATAAATAATCTATAATATAGAAATGAATCGCTGAATGTGTTGGTAAGCGCAAATCTCGAGAGCAGCTGAACCGATTTCGCTAATTCTTTTTTTAGAATATTCCTTAAAGTACGAGGATGGTTCTTACAGAGATAAAAATTTAAAAAATTGCCTGAAAAATTCTAAAAACAACACTTTTCTATATCCCATACAAAAGATTCGTAATAATACTTAAAAGTCAATTTGAACTTTAATACCATAACATATAGTTTAAGTATTAATGGAGAGGTTCCGGGAAGGCAAAACATTGATGGCAATTGAGTGACATTAGTATCGTATAAATATTAATGTCAATATTACAACAAAAAAATATTTGTATAGCTAACGCTGGCTAGTAACTATTTATATCTATTTAAAACTTACCTAGCGACAAACCCGAGCGAAGCGAGGGTGAGCCGCTAGTATTGTATAAAAAAAAGAAAAATGTAAATCTATTTACAATGGCTGCAATGTCTTTCAACATATATATATATATATATATATATATATATATATATATATATATATATATATATATATATATATATATATAAGTTTTCAAAAGATACCAACCCGCACTAGGCCAGTGTGGTGGACTATGGCCTGACCCCCTCGTATTGAAGGTAGGCCCGTGCCCAGCAGTGGGACGTTAAGAAGGAATAAATACATATGGGGACACGCTTCATTGTTATTATAGGTTTAAATATTGGAATATAGGCGTCTATTTCATTTCTTGGCAGTAGGTACGCTGTAAAATATAAGACATCTGTTTAAAATCACGTAGTCATACAAATACGTTACGAGCGCACTAAAACGTTTAATTTTAATGCTTACTTGAGTAAAACATTTATATGTAAAATGTAAAGTTTGGAAAATTATCCAATGTTTCGTATTTCGCTACTCTCTTTGACCAACTTCAATAAAAGAGTTAATGTATCGATTGTTTAATTTTCTTAATAAATAGGTTATTATATTTGACACGTTTGGCTCAGTGTGTAGTGACCCTACTTGCTGTGCCAGCGGTCGCGGGTTCGAGTCCCGCTGAAGGCATTAATTGTATGATGAGCACGAATATTTGTACTCCAGTCATGTGTGTTTATATTTATAATATGTATGTATTTAAAGTTTATATATGTTATAATTTACATAGGCGATCTAAATACGTGCTTATTAAAAAATGACGCCAGGGCAGAAGCTTTAAATGAATTGACGTCTTCAGTCAATTTGCATATTCTTCCCCTGGATTCCCCCACTCATCACTTTCCTAATAGTCGGCCATCTCTCATAGATATAATCTCTGTCTCTCAACCTACTCTCACTGTTTCGCATGGTCAAATGACTGCACCCTTCTCACATCATGACCTAATTCACCTTGCTTACAAAGTGCGTCCTCCAAAGGTTAGAGGCAAGGTTATACTTCAGCACAATTTTAAGCATATGGATCTAGAACGTTTGAGAGAGGATGTTAAAAACATTGACTGGTCAGCAATAATGTCAGTAAATAACATTGAAAGCATGGTTGCCTCTAGCTGCTGAGCTGATTAAATTATACGACAAGCATGCTCCGATCAGGCCGGTGCGGATGAAACATGCTCCCGCTCCTTGGCTATCACCAGTGATCAAAAGAACTATGGGAAAACGTGATAAGGCTAAATCCAGGTACAAAAGGCAATCATCTGCCGAAAATCTTGATGCATATAAAAACTACGTAACATCTGCAACAGAATGTGTAGGGATGCCAAACGCCGCTATATTCACACAACGATTCAGGATCTTTGTCAAGCGCAAGTTTGGAGATTCCTATTGTCACTGGGTGTGTATCATTTTACCACTCCCCCCATCACTTTAGATTCGCATACAAAAACTGAAACACTTTCATTCTTATCGAACCTTGCTCCCCCTGACATACCACCATTCGTCTTTGAAACAGTCTCAGTAGATTATATAAAGAAGTGTGTCCGCTCTATTTCCACAAAAGCCATCGGTAGTGACAACCTCAGCCTTGAAATGGTGCTTCCGGTACTGGAGGATATTGCACCTGTGATTACTCACATTATTAACCTTTCATTCACAAGTAATGTCTTCCCGTCATTATAGAAGAAAGCCTTCGTTATACCACTACCTAAATCCTCGAATCCTACGTGCCTCACTCAATACTGTCCTATATCGATCCTTCCTATCCTATCCAAAGTCATAGAATCCTTGGCTGACAACCAACTTTACTCCTATCTGTCTCTCAATAACCAAGAGGGCATAAGAATGCCCTTTTCAGTCCGGTTTCTGCTCTTCCCACAGCACGGTTGGGGCACTGCTGAATATTACAGGATATTCGTCACGCAATGGATAACACCAAGCTCACCGCGATGGTGCTGCTAAATTTTAGTAGTGCTTTCAACTCAGTTGTAGTACCTTGACATTCTTATTGGAACTCTCCGCGCGGTCAAAATTTCTCCTAATGTTATAGACTGGTTTCACTCTTACCTATTCGGACGTCAGCAGTGCGTGAAAACTAACGATACATCATCGGATTGGTTAGATCTTACTGCTGGTGTACCTCAAGGCGGCGTACTTTCCCCTTTACTGTTTTCTATCTTTATTAATAACATATCAAAAGTAATTTCTTCTCCCTTCCATCTGTATGCAGATGACTTACAGTTTACCGACACTTTGAGCTGACCGAGTTACATGAGGCTATTAGTGCATTAAACTCGGACCTTGTTGAAGTTCAGTCGTGGGCTGAGTCTTTCGGCCTTCTTGTGAATCCCACCAAATCACAATGTATAATTTTTGGCAGCAGCAGACTTAGGTTTAAAATCGACTGGAACTCAATACCTCAAGTCTAGTTCTCTGGCGTTTCAATCCCTTATTGTAATAGAGTGAAAAACTTGGGCCTAATAATGGATTGTAACATGACCTGGGTAGCTCATGTCAACGAGGTCAGCAAGCGAATGCATCACACTTTCCACTCTCTCAAGCGTCTCCAATTTTTTCTCCCTTTTACAACCAAGATTATGCTAGCTCAATCACTCCTTCTCCCCATACTTGACTACGCCGATGTGTGTTATTTAGATGTGACTGAGGAGCAACTCAACAAATAAGAGCGTCTCCAAAATCTCGCTATACGCTTTATTTTTGGCTTGCGTAAGCAAGACCATATATCAAACTTTCGTGCTCAACGTAAATGGCTCCCAATCCGCCTTCGCTGTGATATGCACATCCTTTCGTTCCTTTTCAATATTCTTAATGACCCTAATTCTCCTTCATGCCTCCGTTCTCGTTTCCAAATACTGCCTACTCCTTCACGTTCCAGGTGGCGTTGCATCACTGCGACGCTCGATATACCCAAGAGCAACACAAAGTTCCTCTTGCATTCTTTTTCGGTGTATGGCGCATTGCTCTGGAACAAACTTCCTGAAGAAATCCATCTTAGTCCCTCTATTGATTCTTTCAAAAAAAAATTAAAACAGCACCTTCTCACTCAATTAAATCAAAAATTATCTTAATTACTATTATTATGTATTGTATTATATAGATATGTATTTATGTAAGTAGTAGTGTGTATGTATATATGTACATAAGTGTGTATGGTATAGTAAGTAGTGTATATTATATGTTATTATATATATTATTTAATTAGCTATTTATTTTTGAGTATCTATATATTATTTATATAACTACGACTGCACGAATTTAGCCCGCTTTGTAACACTATTTCTCACTACCATAGGTTGGCTGGAAGAGATCTCTTCTAGAGATTAGTCCACTTTTGTAAATAACAACTATTTTTAAATTTTTGTATTGATTTTTTTAAGTGCAATAAAGAATAGTAATATGTGTAGTGTATCAACTATCTGGTGTTCATAACACAAGCCTCGTAACTTACCATGGAACTAGATGGTGCTGTTACGGGATTTTAATTAAAGCCCATTTAAAAAAAATGATTTTTATTAATTATAATTAATTACAAATTAATTATGGGCAAGTGTCGCCGAACGCGGTTGGAATAGAACTAATTAGAAAAACAAAAGGTGTAACCTTATTAATGTAATTGTGCTGACTATGCAGCGTCTCTTGTAATTTACCTTACATTAAACACATAACAGTGCTGTGTGTTAATGTCCCAACATATTTATTTATATCTTTAGAGTGATCTCATATATGTATAATTTAAAATAATAATTTCTAAGAGTAGAATATTTATTTTGAAAGTGATTTTGAAGTCTTTTTTTTTACTTAAAAGTATTCTAATCAATCTAATAACCACTATTCATTTATGAAGAAATCTTTTTTCCCTTTTAGTATGGAACAGATGAACGAGTCAGATGCCAAAATAGGTCTTAGCTGGGTTTTCAGATTCTCAACTGAAAGGTCTGATAGTGACCAACACCGTCTAAGCCGGGTTGCGTTTGAACACAGACCCGGGTTAATGCAGTATATTCAACCGTTTAGGTGTTTTACGTAAAAAAAATAGAAATGGCTATGTAAATATTTATAAAAAAATAAATTTTCGAAACAGCTAAAACCTGCAGTTTATAATAATACACATTTTAAACTCTGTTCTCTAAACAAAGGCGTATTGAAATATAGAGAACAAATTCAAATGCACAGATAAATCTCGTCTCGTTTTCATCCTTTAAAAATAATAAAGCCTATAAGGCTTGCAACACACCGGTCCCGTTATTCTGACGCAACCAACAACAAAGAGATTTGCATACGTATATAACTAGGGCAGTGCACGTGTGTACACTACTTTAGTCACATAAAAATCAACCAAAATGAAGCTTTATTACCTTTCAATATGGTTGTAAATACAAAATGATTGCTATTCAATACGAATTTAAATACTCCAAGCGAAAATAAACTTTATTCCTTTACAATAAGAATTATAGTCTTATCAAAATTGCAGTTTTAAATCTACCATCTCAGCGAATAGGTAAAGGAAAATACATCTTATTCCTTTAGAATACAGTTGAAACTATTTTTTAAGTACAAATTTATTTCTACGGTCTTATTTTAAAAATTTAAAGCAATTTCGATCTTATTACTATAGAATAGAGTCTTTTAAATTTGTTTGACAAGTAAATAAACGTAAGGAGAACGTCTCAAAGAATGGGTTGTTTGTATGAATGGAGTCTTTTAATGTACAAATGAGGTGTTATCTGAACTGAATAATGTTGCGTATTAAAGATGCCTTTATATTGAGAGAGGAAATTTTTATACTGCATACTTTAGAAAGTAGCTAACCATTTCATAAGGAATACCTATATCTATACGTATAATAAAATTGTAACTAAGCCGAATCTGTACATTAAATATTTTTTGGAAAATCTTATTGAAATAGACATTATTATCGATACAGAGACCGAATCTATAGTTTTTAGAATTTTTGTCTGTCTGTCTGTCTATCTGTCTGTTATCGCATCACGGAAAACCCACTGAAGGGATTTTGATGAAATTTGGTATGGTGATAGCTGGTTATCCGGGTCAACATATAGGACTTTTTACCGCGGGAAAATATCTCATTTCTGAGAAAAAATACAAAAACTGTAATGTAAGAGTATACTGATATGTAAAACCTAAGAATTTTGTTTTTGGTCATCTGAACGCGGGCGGAGCCGCGGGCAGTGCTAGTTATACACTATATATAGTTATACACTATATATAGTTATACACTATAGTCATATACTTACCCTAGCTTCGTTCTGGCTGGTACGTTTTAAATAGATACGAATAGTTATTGCGAGTGTACCTTAGGAAAAAGAGTTATGCTATTGCAGATTTTTCTGTACGCCTTATTAAGACCTACAATTTTCTATTACATTGTTTTAATGTATCTCTTAAGGTTTAGCCAACGTTAGCCTTGTAAATTTCTAAGAATGATTCGATAGAACCAGTTATTGTCTCTTTACATGGGAATGAAAAAAAATCCTGTAGTAAAAGGTATCCTAAATATTGACCCGAGTAATAAGTAACCTAGTACACAAAATTTAGTTAAAATCGATTCAGTACTTTTTGCATGAAACGCGCACATCGATTTCGCTAAGTTATTGTTGTATTATATTTATAGATCATTTATGTTATAGTATATGACGTAATATATTTTTAATTACATATATATAAAGCATATTGTATTGTATTTAGCCCTTTTTCCCGTTTCACTGCTCTGTACGGGCCTCCCTTCAATACGAAGGGAATCAGACCATAGTCCACTACGCTGGCCAAATGCGGGTTGGCGAATACACGTCTTTCGAAAACTGAATATCTGAGAGAACCTAATGTTCTCTCAGACATGCAGGTTTTCAGACGACGTTTTCCTTTACCGAAATACAAGTGGTAATCATGTTGGAAATGATTCCGCACATGAAAATATTGGAACCCGCATCATAGGTTTCCCAAGCGAGCGCGTTACCATGGGCTACCATTGCCTTTTTATAAAAGATTTTAGAATGCATATAGTTAAATTGAAAGCTGTCAAAAATTCTCACACCTGGTATAATGTGAATAGAGGAAGGATCTAAATAAATAACCCATATCACACCATGTCCACAACGTATGACACCCATATGTTCAGTCAATGCATCATTTCGTAGTATGTAAGGAAAAAGGATATTTAAAATAATATCTCAAAAACTTAATTTAATATCAATGATTATTCGAATTCATGAGTAAAATTTTCTTTAAAATATTTAACTAATTTATTTTGTTGTAAAGCTTTTTAACTCTACTTACGAATACTTGATTATAGCATCAAAAACTTTTAGCTTAAGACATTCATAACTATATGTAATTAAAAGACTGTATAATATAACTTGTTGAAAAATTCAAGAAGCTAATATAAATAGACCCTTAGTTACGTAATAATAAAGTAAACAGACCGACCGACAAGCGTTCAAACAAAATGAGCAATAAGTCATCGTTTCAAGAAAAAAACTTTACACTGGCCGAATTAAAAAAAAATGTGTCAACTTGGTCCCGCTTTCAAACAAAGAAAGAATAAATCACAACCCGCCCAGCCGTCTGGGGCCTGCCGCACCCCGCGCGCAGCAAATAAAATATTCAAAATTCACGCGCCACAAAGAATCCTAACAGCTCAACGTATGATGGCCACAAAGCTATGTTCCACATCTGTTACACCATAACTTTTTGCCGCAAAGCGATTACAAAACAAACAAAAACGATCTTATGCCTTTAAAAATAGATGCGTCGATGCCGTAACATCATTTTTTTCAGTTTAAACTTAACTTGGTCGAATGTATGTCTTTACTAGGTCTAATGTAACATTTTAAATTCTTTTGACTCCAACGCCTATATACGGAGTGTAATGAGTTTTAATTAGATCTAAAATAGCTGTCTGTCTGAAATTTAGTGGTCTTTGTTATGGTTTTATTCCCTTTTACGTATCATAGATGGAATTAGATGGTTTATTTTTGGTTATGACGTAGTTTTCGGAAGGGTTGATTCAGACTTACAAAAATTATGTCTTGGGATAAATTTGACTTATTTTTTTCTTCTCTTTTCAATTATTTATACATAATACTAAAACTTTGAGTAACTAAGAAGTTAAAAATGTCGAAATAGGTTAATTTGGTCCAGATTTTATGTACTTGAGTAACAATTTGATTCTATTGTATGTTTTTTCTTTCTGATTATGTATGCAAGTTGCGTTTCAGATTCTTAAGAAATCTAAAAGGAGAGAGGGAAGCAGGTAATCTCCAACAGTAAGTATTATTATTATTATTTTATATGTATTACATTATTTTAGTTAATATTCTACTACGGGATTTTTTTAATAAAATGACCTATGATTCGATTATATTGATACTAGATGCGTCCCTAGATGCAACTTTTTGGTAAATATTCATAGTTACAGTCTATCTATGTACTAAATTTTATCCAAATCTGTCCAGCCGTTGCAGCGTTAAGAATAGACAAACATACATACAAACTATGACATTTATAATGGTTAAAATTAGCATTAGCACAGATAGTATTCGTATGTTAAAAGTGCATATAAAATTGTTGTCTTTATGTTTCAAAAACATACGGCTACAAGAAAAAAAACCATAAAAATTGGCCCCATTCATAAAGAGTTTCATTCATACGTTCTAAGCCCTTCATTATGAGAAGAAAACAAAGCTCTATTTCAAAGCGACCGCGCGGAAACGCATCACAGCGGTGTAGGAAAGTACATGTTAATATTTTATATAAAGAAATAACTGTTGTTTGTTCTTTTATTTTGTAAATGTTTTTATAATACTACTAGCGATTCACGCTCGCTCCGCTCGGGTTCGTCCCTAGTTACGTTTTAACGTTTAGTATAGATTTCTCAGAGATGAGGTATTTTCCCGCAGTTAAAAGTATCCTATATGTTGATCCGGATAACCAGCTATCATCATACCAAATTTCAACAAAATCTGTCCAGTGGGTTAGCCATTACACCACCGCAACGATACATATATGTTTGCAAATATGTATACGTCATTGTCAAGAATAGCGACCAATTAGTCTGTCGATTTGACAAATAGCTTTGTTAGATTAGTCATAGCGAGAATAACTGCAAATTGATTTTAATTTATTACAAATTAAAGGAATAAATGGGTACTAACACGTTTATTTGTCATAAAGCCAAATTAATAACTTATCTGTGGATTGTTTGGTCTACTAGCGGTAGATAATTGACATATATGTGACTACTATGGAGCTTGTCTTTCTATCTCATGCATTTTTTTATCTATATATATACCTAATAAAATTCTAACTGAGTCGAATCTGTACATGAAATATTTTTTGGAAAATCTTATCGAAATAAACATTATGTCTGTCTGTCTGTCTGTTACCGCATCACGAAAGACATTTTGATGACATTTAGTATGGTGATAACTGGTTATCCGGGTCAACATATAGGATACTTTTTACTGCGGGAAAATATCTCATTTCTGAGAAAAAAAATTGCAAAAACTGCAATGTAAGAGTATACTAATCTGTAAAACCTAAGAATTCGGTTTTTGGTCATCTAAATAAGGAATAAATAAATAAAGAGTTCTACTACCTTCAATTAAATTACCTTAAAACCTTAAAAAAAATAAACTACCTTCTTAGACGGAGTGTCTATTCGTCCTTTAATAGTATGAATAAAAATAATTATTCGTCCTTTATAAAATATATAAATTATAAGGAAGGAGGAATAGACTAATAAATGAGTAGAATTAGTGGCTGGGCTCAGCTCGGTAAGTTAAGGTTTTTTTTTTTCGAAATATGAATAATTATTTTTTATTCGTCCTTATTTTAAGTACGAATAGCAACAGCCTTTCTTTAAAACGAAAAACTTAAAAAAAAAAGTGTAATGTTGCTGATTTTTTTTATTGAAATTCAATTTAAATACTAAAAAAATCATTTTAATAATAATTGTCTTTTGGTTATATATAGTAAGATAAGAAAAATATACTGTTTACTAAATTGCTCCCGCTCAACACCCTAGGGAGCTGGGTGTAACTGAAAATCAGCGCTGCTTGAGATTTAGGTCTTAGCAGCATTAGCTGAGTTATTACCCTTTGCCATAAGTTAATTTAAGCCTTACTGATTCTGCTTACATTTGTTACTGTTTTTTATGGCAATAAATACTATTTATTATTATTATTATTATTACTAATGTTCAATTCAATTCTTTACTTTTGTGGCTTCTAGGAGTGCCGTTTGGGTACAATTAACATGTTATTTGGGAGCAAATCGATTACCAGAAATAACATATATCTGCCCGAATTAAGTAGTATATTTTAAAATAATTACACTACGGGACTTAATTAAACACATGACCCGTAAGTGGCTAAATACCTTATGCCCGACGTTTTTACTGCATAGCCGTAGTCACAGTAGCAGGCAATTCTGTAGGTGCATCACTAGTTTGCCCGTGACCACGGCTGTTCACGCGTTTAAGTCCCGTTGTGTCAAAATTATATGTATAATTATTGAACGCGGAAATTTAAAAAGTTATTTCTTTTAAAGGTTAATTAAAAATTGGTGTTCTAGGTGACATTGGCAAAGTAATTTGTTCTCAGTTGTGCTCATGTTTTAAAGCCATTAACAAGAAAATTGAATTATTTTATATAATCTTTTTTTTTGGATTTCTCGGTTGTGTTTTTATTTTTCCTTGTTTTTATTCCTGATTGTTTGTTGCTTAGTTTAATAAATATAAAACTAGGTCCGCATAGTAATCCAATAAAAGTCCTTTTTATAATAATGATAGTATACGAGTACCTACAGTTTATAATCTATATTCCATATAAATGGGAAAGTAACACTGTTTAAAAGGTTTAACGCGCTTTAACCATTGAGCAGATTTCGATAAAACTTGGCGAGGACATAAATTGCTACTTCTGATCCCTATACCATTTACCACACAAGCGAAGCCGTAGGCAAAAACTAGTTTCAAATTGTCGCGGTTATTATAAGACGAGTACGTATATAACTGTCATCTTATTTTTCCATCAAAAAGACCGAGATTTTTATCAGTCCTTATCATCCACTGACCGCTATTTCATAAGCCAGAAACCATAAGATAATCCAAAAATCCTATATCATTTATGATGCTCCTTGTTTACATCTTATCGTTCTCAAACAATATGATAGACATAAAAATTAGGGCCGCTCAAGTAAGATTTCAAAATATACATAACTTCATATAATCTTTCTGGAAGGAAAATATTATGACGTCACTGATGTATTTATATTATAAAGGAAGCATGTACTGCTGCACATCCGGAGTTCCTGAGTTCGAATACCGGTAAGATTATTTCTTATAGTTATTGTATTTTTCTTTGAAGAAAGTCTCAGTAATAGCCCGAAGTTGGGATGTTGGTGGTGTTAAACGTAAAACCGTCATCCTGCGCCTAAACCTCCCTAGTGTAGTTTCAAATTGTCATTCCACCGTTTTGAGAGTGGAAGGAATAGACAGTGTACTTTGTTTCTGCATACTACTGTACCCTAGCTATCCCTAACGAGATTGGCCGCCTTGAACGAAATCAGTCATCTTTAGGGTTCTATACCCGAAGGGTGTAGAACCTAAAAACGCCGCCACTGTCCGTCCGTCCGTCCGTCTGTCAGATAGCTTTATCTCATGAACTGTAATAGGTAGAGAGTTGAATTTTTCACAGAGAATGTATTTCTATTGTCGCTTTAACAAAAAATAATAAAAATTAATAAAAATAAAAATACAAGACTCATTTTTTTAACGTTCGTAATCGATCATCGAAGTTAATATACTACATACATAGAGTGAAAGTCATATTAAATAAAATATACATGTACGATGGTACGGAACCCTTCGTTTGCGAATTCGACTCGCCCTTGACCGAGTGTTTTTTCCTCTCCCACTTTTCGTTTTTTATACTGTCTTCGCTATTGTATACGGGCTATAGTATAAGTTAAATAAGTAAGCTTAAATTAATACTATAGTTTCAGTCATTTAGTTTAAGTTATTACAAGACCGAAATCAGATAAGTCGACATTATCATTATTATACAGAAATATTTTTTTTAATTTATTTAAATAAAGGGTAACTTCTTGTACTCCCAAAAGTTATCATCTCAATTATCAAATCGATCAAAAGTAGCTCTGAGCAATATACTCGTAGGTACTATTTTCACTTCTGTTCTCAGTTGTTGAATATTATTATTTTTCTTATAAATACATTAGTATAACAATTTAAAAGAAATACTAAAAGTATAGAATTTCAAAATTCCACAAAATCAATCTAAAAATATTCATGTTATAATTAAAGTCAGTCAAAATTGTACGTGCTTGCTAGCGAGTGTCGAGATAGCTTATGGTAGGGGTATTTGAATTATTTAGTAACCATATATCGTATTTAAAGTTGCTATGATACTGCATTACATATTGTGTATCTCATTCAACTGTCAGTTAACTGCGTATATTAATAAGAGAATATAATTGTACCAAATTACAATAATTATTTATAATATGTATGTATTTAAAGTTATGTAGTATGTGGTATCCATAACACAAGCTTCGTAGCTTACCATGGAACTACATGTAGATGGTGTGTGTTAATGTCCCAACAAATTTATTTATTTATTTAATATGTTAATAACTTTTTAGATATTCACCAGTGAATGAGTAATTCAAAAAACTAGTGTACAAATATTGTCAGTAGTGGTCTGGAAACTCAATCATAGTAAATCAAAATAAATCCGCGAAATAATCCGACAAGATAGTTTTATTTAAAATGTCAATCATAGTCATTATACATATATGAAAAAACGATCCATTTACTAACTTCTTTTTACTAGCGACTCACCCTCGCTTCGCTTCGAGTTCATCCTTAGACAGAAACAAATCTATTCCACGAGAACCGTATATTTTTCCGGGTTAAACCTATGTGCTATTCCAGACTAATCTATCTCTGTGCCAAATTTCATCCAGATCCGTTCAGATGTTCTGGCGTGAAAGAGAAACAAACATCCATCCGTCCATCCATCCATTGCTATCCCTATTAAAGGAATCTACTGATAGAAAAGTTATCTGTAGCGTCCGTAGCAATAGAGTCGGGCGCGAATCCAAGAAATGCACTGGGAGCTGGCCCACCTCAGTGGGTGGTATGCCATGCGGGTTGCTCTTGGTAATTTTCTGATAGCAGATAGAGATTGTTGGAGCAACTTTATGGTTGTTGTGGCCTACTTCGACAAACCTGCCGTCAGGGCGTCGTTGTTGAGTGTGCTAGCGATCCTGCAACGCCACATTAACACCTCCAGGTAAATTTCTAAGAAATTAATTAAAATTCTAAGAGATCTATTGTTACTGACACGCCGGCGTGCCCGCGGTCGTAGAGGGATTAAGATGGGGGAGGTTCCATTAGGTTTTAGTGGGCAGTACTGGCGTAAATGCATTTTCCAACATTAAAAAAAGGTACTTAACACACCTATGTACTCGTAAAATACACTCTTTCAATGTGGGTAAAATTAAAAATACAAACTTACATAACATTACTCCTTGCAATCGCCATTTCGTATCTGTAACAATCAGAATAAATGATTAAAAATCGATTATTATATTGATTATATATAAAATACGGATATAAAAATATTTTCCTTATTAATGTTAAGAAAACATCGCTATTTTATACTATTTTAATATGAATGTGAATCATAATATTCTCGATAGTTTCATATTGACACTTGAAATGAAAAATCGATGACTAAACGATTTAAAAATATGTTTTTTATTAATAAAAGCGTTAATATTCTAAACATTACTAGGAAATAAATAAGATCGCTCCATAAATATAATTTTTATTGGACTACTATTTTTATGTTTTGCGTGTGTGTTTGATACTCTTTCAAGCTAAAACGGCTGGATCGATTTAGATAAAATATAACATATAGATAGATTATGACCTGGAATAACGCAAAGACTTGAACGGCACGTTTGGATCAGTTTGTAGTGACCCTACTTGCTGTGCCAGCGGTCGCGGGTTCGGGTCCCGTTGGGGGTATTCATTTGTGCGATCAGCACGAATGTTTGTACTCCAGTCATGGTTGTTTATATTCATAAATTATAATATATATATATGTATTTAAAGTTATATATGTGTAGTGTATTAACTTTCTGGCAACCATAATACAGGCCTTGTAGCTTACCATGGAACTAGATGGTGCTGTGTGTTAATATTCCAACATATATTTATTTATTTATAAGACCGATACACACTATAGTACCGATCACCGTTCGTTCTCAGTAGTACCTAATGTATTTTTATACAGGGAACGAGTGCATTTACGATTCCACGATCGAAACACTCCAGCAACGTTATCAACCGATATCGGACCGGGAACGGACTGACAACACTAGTATTGATCGGCCTTAACTCTACAAACACTTTTACACTTTGACTAAGAATTGTTGTAGCATTATTTGCTTTAGTTGGAAATCGAACATGTGACCTTCACAATAATCAGTGCAGGCACACGCTATACTTTTTTTAAACATCGTAAAATCAATAGTTAACCATATGGCGATTGAAAAAGTAAGGAAAAAAAACCATAGAACATCTGTAAACACGTATAGCTGTGATTCAGCATGTTGCAGAGCATGCTAATTACTTTGTTCTTATATCACATTAGATATTAATAGTATAGTACACATCTATATCTACACATAGTATATAACAAATTCGCTGTTTGTTTCTAAACCATGCAACAGATTTTGATAGGGTTTGTACTAATAGAAAGGGCGATAAACTAGGGAGGTTTGTGTATATAATTTTTAATATTTTGTACAAAAGGGCTGAGCCTTGACGGTGTTTTGTCAAAAATCTGTTTTCGTATTTGTATTGCATGTCTTGCGCTGACTAAATCTTAACATATTGCTAGGTCTTAAAAAGGCCTACTGAAAAGTCTGCGACAGTATGTGTCTATCTCCTAAGGTTACACACGAGCTAAGCAAGGTTAAGTCGCTAGTAATTGATATTAAAGAAGTTATTATAATAATTAATTATTAATTTAAACTTATATAAAACTTTCATAGATTTACGCGAATATTTGACATTTTAAATAAAATTAAAATTTTATAATACTATCATCCTGTGACAATGATTATAAAGCATTCAAAACTTTAGGAACCAAAAAAAACCGAATAGAAATAAATAAGTAAAACTATAATATTTTTTTAGATTTACGCGAATATTTAACATTTTAAATAAAACTATCTTGTTTTGTAACAAGTATATATCTATGCATAACGCCTTTCGAGACGTCTATAACCTTAGTCTCTCCCGTGACCATGATTGCTGTAAAGCATTCGAAACGTCGGGAACCAAAAATCAAAATAAATCCCAAATAATCCGAAAAGATAGTTTAAAAGTAAAACTATATTTTAAGCTTCTTCTGATAATAATCAGAAATTTGCGATTTCTGCATAGAAATAAATAAAGAAAATCGAAATACATACATATATCGAAATTCAGCTCCACCAAGAGTCCTTACTTATACTGAATATTTCGTTTGTGTTTGTTCTTCCTTCAACACAAGTTTAATTTATATTGAAGTAACAAGAGGGTGTGTCTCCAGATCGATTTCCATCTTGGCGGCCAATCTCACTGAGACTAGGCATCTGTGCAGGAGATATTGCTTGCATGCACAAGTAGGTGCAGTCATAACGTGCACTGTCTTGCCCTATACTGCTAAACTTCGGTAGGACGATAATTCGGCACGGTAAAAGATCAGTTCTGCTTCAGCACGAAGGTATTACACCACTAATTCTCCCACTATCTGTTACTGAGAGTTTCGTGAGTGAAAAATCCAGTAACTCAATAACTATTTAGCCCAACCCGAGATTCAAATGCAAAGCCGAGAACAGCTGTACGAGGTAGCTAGACCAAAACAGGCTAATTTTTATCTCGCTGTTAAAAATGTTTTCCGGAGGATGCTTACAAAAATTACCCCGGATGATGACTAGTTGGTTATTGTTGCATAATAAAATGTAAAATTATGCAAAAAAATCATACAGTGGAATATAGAACCTCCTTTTTCGAAATTGGTTAAAAATGATACAAACAGGAATCGAAGCTACAACCTCCTATTAATTTGTAAGTAAACGTGAAACTGGTATGTTTCTATAGATTTACTATACATTACGCAATACTCGTAGAACATGAGTAATTGTCCGTATGACGTAAATATGAGTAATTGTAACAAAAATAAACTAAATACATTATCGTAAATATGGTTTGCTAGATCTATAGATATATGGATTTTTTAAGCTTGATGCGATTTTTTATTCATAGCTTCACATTCCTTTAGTGTACAGAAATAATTGTGATCAATCTCCGATTTCTCCGCTTTCAGGCATTCAGGAAACAGAATATAGGTACAATATTCAGAGAGAAATGACAATTTTATATGTATGTATTCAGCCCTTTTATACAAGGGGGATCAGGCTACAGTCCACCACGCTGGCTAAGTGCGGGTTGGCGGATTTCACGTCTTTCGAAAACTTACTGAGTTCTCTCAAACATAAAGATTTCCTCACGATATTTTCCTTCATCGTAAGGCAAGTGGTAATTGTGATAACTCGGGATTATAACCCGTCACACTTGGTTTCCCAAGCAAGCGCTATACCACTGAGCTACTACTACCTAGAATAATATGTGCAGATTGAAAATATAGATTAAACAATAGAAATTATCTATTTTATTCACAAACTGACGAGTTATGAAAGTCGTCAAAACTATTATTGTGCGAAAGAGTACCTAACAGCAGTTCACTTCCACCGGGGACAGCAATTTAGTCTATTAGCGCTAACAACTAAGGCTAGTACATACTAGAAAAAGCAAATTTTATCTTTTTTTTTTACTAATTTAGACGACACGTTTGGCTCAGCTTGTAGTGACCCTACATGTTGTACCAGCGGTCGAGGGTTCGAGTCCCGCTGGGGGCATTTATTTGTGTGATGAGCGCCAATGTTTGCACTTCAGCCATGGGTGTTTATATTTATAATACGTATGTATTTAAAGTTATATACGTGTAGTGTATTAACTATCTGGTATCCATAACAAAAGCCTCGTACCTTACGATGGAACTCGATGGTGTTGTGTGTTAATGTCCCAACATATTTATTTACATACTTAGTTAATAGGAGTAAAAGTGTATAGGACTAGTTGGTATTAAAAAAAACCGAGTGATAGAAGTTCAACCACAATCATAATTGATAATTTGAGGAAAATATGTCATCAAAATTTACCTTTCTAAAAAACCATTTGCTTCCAAAAATTTTTGGTGACATTAAAGCTCGTCGATAACTACTAAACAAAAAAAAAGATCGTTTGACAGTGTGGAGAAGTAAAAAAATTAAAATTCGCATTTATAATAGCAATCCAAATAGGAGATTAGTTTTACGTTGTTTTTATATAGGTACTCGCATTGCCCTCGCCTCCGCCCGCGTTCAGATGACCAAAAACCAAATTCTTAGGTTTTACATATTAGTATACTCTTACATTGCAGTTTTTGTATTTTTTCTCAAAAATAAGATATTACTCGCGGTAAAAAGTATCGTATATGTTGACCCGGATACCCAGCTATCACCATACCAAGTTTCATGAACATCCTTCCAGTGGTTTTTCTGTGATGCGGTAACAGACAGATAAACAGACAAAAATTCTAAAAACCATAGATTCGGCCTCTGTAACGATAATAATGTTCATTTCAATAAGATTTTCCAAAAAATATCTAATGTACAGATTCGGCTTGTTTACAATTTTATTATATGTATAGATGTTTTTTTTATATAACGTCCATATAATTAAACGTCAATGTGACCTTTTTGAAACAGTGTATTAGCTTCGCTTGTTATTAAATAACTAATAATTATGATTTCCAATTCATAAAGTCATTATAAGCCACTTTTATTAACTTTTTAATTGATGTATCGATTTGAAACTTTGTAAATATACATATGTAGATGGGTATTTCTCCGAGATTGCGTCCTTCATCTGATTTATCTGGCCAAAAATTATTTTCATTTTTGGCTCTATTCAATATACTCTTATGATTAAAGACATACCAAATAGTATTTGGCGTGTCTTTAATCATAAGAGTATGTTGAATAGAGCCAAAAATGAAAGTAATTTTTGGCCAGATTAATCAGATGAAGAACGCAATCTCGGAGAAATACCCAGATATTCGTTGTTCGTCCCTAGGTACGTTTTAACGGTTAGTATAGAATAGATAGACTATATTATAAATATGATGAGTTTTTGTAGGTTGTATTATAACGTTTTTCCTCGTAGGAATGAGATAATCTGACACAGTAAAAAGTAGCTTATGTTACTCTTCAGCCCTCCAACTATCTCCACACAAAAAATCAGGCAAATCCATCACTCGGTTTCGACGTGAAAGAAGGACAAACAAAAAAAACCAACACTTTGTAATATGTTTTTTAAAATATGTTGGGACATTAACACACAGCACCATCTAGTTCCATGGTAGGCTACAAGTCTTGTGTTATGGATACCAAATACTTGATACACTACACATATCTTCGCCCTGCCCATTTCCCAATCACTTGGGGTCGGCGCAGTACATCTTTTGTACTGCTGAAAGGAATTGGCAAAAGTTTTACAACCGGCCGCCTGCCTGACGTTAACCTCCTTGATACACTACACATAATATAACTTTAAATACGTACATATTATAAATATAAACACCCATGACTAAAGTACGAACGTTCGTGCTCGTCACATAATTGAATACCCCCAGCAATCTAATTCTTATGCGTAAAGATACTAAATGGGTTCAAGAGTGAGTTACATTACATTACAAACTCTATATCTGTTAGTTCGATTACCGGTTCAAGTAAGTTTAAAAAAAAATGCAATTATAATAATTATTATTTTTAAATAAAGGAACCTTTTTCTTTGAGTAAAACTTGATAATTTCCATATTTTACGGACTTTTCTTCTACGTCCCATCATTTTGTTCCATTATGTATACATATTATGTATATGCAAAAAAATTACACAAAGCAATTAACGCATGTTGTAGTAGTTACTAGTAAAATATAATTCTATCAAAGTTCAAATATAACTTTAAACTTAATAAGTACTAAATTCAAACAAACAAGTGATATTGTTATTTTTTTATGTTCCGCTAGTCTGTACATCACATTATTCTCATCATTGAATCTAGTTAACGTTCTAACAGATGACAAAAACATAATGTTTAAGAATTAGGTCAACGTCTATATTAATGAACTAAATTATATGTTAATTATGATATGTATTCATACATATATATTAGATGAAATATAAAATGTTATATATAAAAATGAATGGCTAAATGTGTTGCTAAGCGCAAAACTCGAGAACGCGTGGACCTATTCGGCAAGTTCTTTTTCAAATATTCGTTGAAGTATGAAGAGAAAAAGTTAAAAAAACACGGAAAAACGTAAAAATAACATTTTTCTTTTTCCTTACCTACACTGAGAAACTGTTTTAGAATTTTTTATTACACATTAAAAAGTACAATAATTATTTATTATTTTTGAACAAGCAATGGCAGCGAAACACAATGCCACTGGAAAAGCAGGTAAGAACTTAATGGGGAATGAATATGATAATTCATCATATTAATATAACTTGTAAAATAATCCAAAAAAAAATTGTATCTAATAATCCACTAAATCTATTGAAAGCTTGATAAAGGAAAGTGGCCTACAAACTTGACATATCTAGGTCCCATGGTTTATATTGTCATATCACGTCACGCTGCTAAATTATTATGTACACAGATAATAATTGCTATTGAAAATTGGTGTAAATTAGAATCCTTAGTTTAATTGGTTTGTTCAAAGTAACAAAGATTTAAATGCTTCAAATATAATTATAGCAAAATCAAGTCTAAATTAAATTTTGCATTGGAAATTTAAGAAACTTATAATAATTATTTTGGTCAAAACAAATATTTTGAGTGCCATAAGTAATAATAATATCATGAGTGTCAATCGAACTTAAATATTAATACTACTAGCTAGATTGATTCCCCATACAAACTTTCATCCCCATTTTCACCCTCTTAAGAGATGATTTCAGGAATAAAAAATACTCTATGTCCTTCCCAGGGTCTCAAACTATCTTCTTACCAAATTTTATCTAAATCGGATTTTTTTTAATTCGTTACAAACCTACAAAAATACAAATCTTTCCTCTTTATAATAATAGTGTAGATTGACTTATCTTACTTTCGCTTGGGTGCGTCTCTAGGTGCCTAATATAGCTTATGTGTTACTCCAGGTCATCTACGTCATGGTCTATCTATATACTAATTTCCATCCAAATTTGTACACCCGTTTCAAAGTGAAGGATCTATGAAATAGAAGTTTTCAACCGACTTCAAAAAGGGGGAGGTTCTCAATTCGCCTGTATGTTTTTTTTTTTTTTTTATGTTTGTTACCTCAGAACTCCGTCATTTATTAACCGATTTGGACGATTTTTGTTTTGTTTGAAAGGGTATACTTCCAGATTGGTCCCATTTAAATTTCAAAAAAAAAATACCACCCCTAAGGGTGGAAAAACAACTAATGATGAATTTAACCTACTTCTAATTGTCATATTGACTTGAAACTTTGCAAGTATTTCTATTTCCGTTGATAGTACAGTGGTTCGGTGTTGTTGACCTGATCTGATGGCAAGGCCAGAAGGTGGATAGGTGGAACTCTTCAACGGCTAATAGTAGATACTTTGAGTTTGGGCTTATTTTGTTTGATTTGACAAGCCTAACACGTTAGAATCCTTACTTTGCTACTATTGTCTACACTAAAAAGGGAAAAATAAAAACTTTTTAACAAAAAAATAAAAACCGACTTCAAACAAAAGCACTAAAAAGTGTAAAATAACTGATTGGTAGTTTTCATTTACTATACATACCTAATCAAATATTTTCGAAGTCGGTGTGCTTTACTTTGTATGGGCTGGGACCGATTTCAAAAATATTTGATTAGGTATGTATTTAATAGGTAGGCTTTAATTACTTAGCCAAAGCACACCGACTTCGAAAATATTTGATTAGGTATGTATAGTAAATGAAAACTACCAATCAGTTATTTTACACTTTTTAGTGCTTTTGTTTGAAGTCGGTTTTTATTTTTTTGTTAAAAAGTTTTTATTTTTTATAAAAAACTAACGACATATACACCTTGAGCAACCTTCATAGAACAACACAATGTATACAAATAATTTACTTACTGATTATAATATAACATGTATCTATACATATAAAATTGTAACTAAGCTGAATCTGAACATTAAATATTTTTTGGAAAATCTTATTGAAATAAACATTATCATCGATACGGAGGCCGAATCTACAGTTTTTAGAATTTTTGTCTGCATGTCTGTCTATCTGCCTATCTGTTACCGCATCACAGAAAAACCACTGAAGGGATTTTGATGAAATCTAGTATGGTGATAGCTGGTTATCCGGGTCAACTTATAGGATATTTTTTACCACGGAAAAATATTTCATTTTTGAGAAAAAATACAAAAACTGCAATGTAAGAGTATACTAATATGTAAAACCTAAGAATTTGGTTTTTGGTCATATGAACGCGGGCGGAGCCACGGGCAATGATAGTTGACTAATAAATCTTAAGATATTCGATACGAGTCTCGTATTAGCAATTGTACGTGACATCATACAATTTAACAAACTTTGACGTTCGTGCCAGTAGTAATTGTACGAAGTTTCAACTTAATCTCAACCGTACATGAATAAGGAAGGGATCGATAAACATAAAATATATACATATTATAATACCATATCTTATATAGAAATATATGATACTATACTAGCGACTCCACGTCGCTCCGCACGTTTTGGTCCCTAGTTACGTTATAACGTTTAATATCGATTTCTCAGGGATGAAATATTTTCCCACAGTAAAATGTATCCTAAATGACCCAGATAACCAGCTATCATCATACCAAATTTCATCAAAATTTATTCAGTGGTTTTCTCATGATGCGTTTGCGTTCTCAATTCTAATATTTAATGTACAGATTCGACTCAGAATTTTATTATATGTATATACAATATATATAGATTACTCGGGATGTAGTGAAGAAAAAAGGTTGTTATATAATGAATGGTTCTATGACATAACGATTAAAATTGTCATTTCTATATAATTAAATTAATTTCTCTACCCTCATGTTTTCACCGTTCTACGTGACATTGGCAAAATAGTCAAGTCAACTGGCACGTTTTGACAAAAAAATTAAATTGAATTGAAAATTCTTTTCTTCAACGACTGATGAATTACATCTTTTATCTAATTATAGCAAGTAAATTATATGAAGTTACATAAAAAAGTCTAATTGATCGTGGATGACGTCACTCATTATCTAAATTAGTTACCTCAATGTGTACTTTAGTTATCTGATCTGTATGTACGTTTTATTGTACTCGATTGATTAAGTAACCGACTTCTACTCGTAAGAGTAAAATTGTATTATATATATTTTTTAATATCGACACCTATTTACTTACAATAGTATTGTAACTCTGTATGTTATATAACTATTTTTTGACGTTGGGAAATGCATTTAGGCATACCACATGCATACATACAAGTTGTTACGTGGGGCTCACCGGCAAAGACTACTACCTCGGAACGGAACCTCCCCCTTCTTCGTCTTAATGGGGCGTCGCAGGATCGCTTACACACACAAAAAATCATGCTAATCCATCACTAAAACAAATAACAAACAAACAAACAAACAAACAAACAAACAAACAAACAAACAAACAAACAAACAAACAAACAAACAAACAAACAAACAAACAAACAAACAAACAAACAAACAAACAAACAAACAAACAAACAAACAAACAAACAAACAAACAAACAAACAACAAACAAACAAACAAACAAACAAACAAACAAACAAACAAACAAACAAACAAACAAACAAACAAACAAACAAACAAACAAACAAACAAACAAACAAACAAACAAACAAACTTTCATATGTAAAGGTCTCGGTAAATTTTATTACTCTATTCCTATTTGGATAATCTCTAAAGTGATTTAAAATCAAATTCCTAAAAAGATGAAGATGGGTGCTAAAGTTTATGTGGGAACCAATATTTTTCGAGTGTTAAGTGTGGTACTTTAGTTATATTTGTAAAACTCTAAAACGTACACACGAAATGATGTATTAAAATGAAATATGCATTATGTGGAAATTTACATTTCTTTAATTTAATTATTTTATTATTTTTAAATTTTTAATTATTATAAAAAAATGATGAAAAGAATAATTTCATTAAATAAGTTTTAGTGGAAAAGATAAAAAATTGACCCCTTTATCTAAGATCACTTATGTATGTTTCCCGTTGCTAATTAATAAGTTATACAATAATAATTCTTTGTAGATGTACTAACTAATATATATATATACATATATATATATATATATATATATATATATATATATATATATATCGAATTTGTTACAACACTTATAACTCAAGAACTGCTGAACCGATTTTCGTGGTTTTAAATTTGTTCGATTTGTCTTCATTTCGAATAGCAGAATAACTATTAAAATATCGAAAAAAAAACACGAAAAAAAAATTGAAAAAATAATCTTTTCCATATTAAGCGTCATAACATATCTATGGACGAATCTGAGCGAAGCGAGGATGAGTCGCTAGTTATAAATACAAAAAAGTTTTGCAAGTCTGTTAAAATAATATCAACAAAAAATCTGATGCAGGAAACAGAATGTATGTACATAGAAAAGTAAGTAGTAGGTTAAAGGCATGAGTTATATTGAAATGCCAATTTTTATGACGAACGATATCTATGTTAAAGCGCAGTAATGACCTCTCAGGGTAAGTGAGATTTATATGTATTAAACCCTTTTTAACGTCTCACTGTTGGGCATGGGCCTCCTTTCAATTCAAACGTGATCGGGCCATATTACACTATGCTGGCAAAGTGCGGGTTGGCGAATTTCACAGGTCTTTCGAAAATTGGCTGATTTCTTTCTAGCATGCAGGTTTCCTCAAGTTTTATCCTTCTCGTAAGGCAAGTATAATCATATTGGAAAATGATTCGCACATAAAAATATTAGAGGTGCGAGACCCAGGATATGAACCTGCTTCACTCAGTTTCCCAAGCGAGCGCGTTACCACTAGACTATCACTGCCTTTTTTAGAATTATATCCGTCAGCCTTACATATACCTTATACATCATAGCCATCACAATCCGTGCAGCTTTTTTAGCTTGATAGAGTAACAAACATTAATAAAATTAGTGTGATTTTTCTAATATACTCGTACTTATGAGTAAAGCTTGTATAAAAGAATTTCTTATTCCATAAAAGAATTGTATACAATAAATCCTTGCAACTGTACAATATATTATTAAAGATAATTACTATCCACTTTTATTCAAAGTCCGGCTACATTTAGTACTTTGTAAGTTAAAATTTCATACATTAACCGCATTGTTTCTGAGAACTTTAGGAATTTATATAAGCGTAGGATAATTAATGTCTAAAACTGTAGGTGATGTTAGAAATAATGGCCATAATTTTTACTAGTGGGTAGCTGTATGAAATCGTTAATTCACTGAGAAACTATTGCATCACTAGCTTCAACACGCAGTTTCGCCCGCGCGTGTTATTTTGTACCTAGGAGATTCTTATCATTGAAATTAGTGATATAACCTTGCTTCGCTCGTTTACACTCGCTATGTGTTGTTACTCCAGATTACTTGACGGCATATTTGACTCAGTTTGTAGTGACCCTACTTGCAGTGCCAGTGGTCGCGGGTTCGAGTCACGCTGAGGGCATCCATTTGAGTGATAAGCACGAATGTTTGTACTGGAGTACAAACATTCGTGGGATTCATGGGTTCAGGGGTTCATGGGTGTTTATATTTATAATATGTGTGTATTTAAAGTTATATATGTGTAGTGTATCAACTACCTGGTTTCCATAACACAAGTCTAATAGCCTACAATTGAACTAGATGGCGCTGTGTGTTAGTGTCCCAACATATTTATTTATTATTACACTTTCCTTATTAACATCCCCCGTTGAGTTTTTCTTTTTCGTGGGTACTACTGACTATTCTAGCCATTGAGGTTTGACATAATAATCTGTATAATATATACAGGTGGTATGCATAAATACATTTTCCAACATTCACAAAATGTCACACTATCTTTATATTAAATTACATCCAATTCACGCTAGCCATTTAGCTTTAAGGCGTGTTTCTCCTGTCATACATTTACAAACTTTAGCATTCATATGTGCTTATCCATCTACATTCAAACCTTCACATGCCACCTCAATCTCTCTACCACTGATATTGGTGCTTCTATCAAATTTGTTCTTTTACAATTATGTAAATACTAGCATTGCCCGCGGCTCCGCCCGCGTTTAGATGACCGAAAACCAAATTCTTAGGTTTTATATATTAGTATACTCTTACATTTTGTATTTTTCCCCAGAAATGAGACATTTTCTCGCGGTAAAAAGTATCCTATATCTGACACGGATAACCAACTATCACAATACCAAATTTTATCAAAATCCCTCCAGTGGTTTTTTGTGATGCGGTAACAGACAGACAAAAATTCTAAAAACTTTTTTTCTTGATTCGGCATCTGTATCGATAATAATGTTGGTTTCAGTAAGATTTTCCAAAAAATATTTAATGTACAGATTCGGCTTAGTTACAATTTTATTATATGTATAGATAATATTTAAATTATAGTAACTTGCAAAAGCTACTAGGGATTTACCTAATTAAAATATATACACATGTATTAGTTACTTTTTAACTATATAAATTTCTTCTAGCCTAAGAGACTAATATAATTATATTAGCGACTCACCCTCGCTCCGCTCTTGCTTGTCCGGTACATTTTAACTGTTAGTATGGAATAGATAGACCTATATATTATATGATATATATCCTATAGTCTTCCTCAATAAACGGGCTATCTAATGCAAAAAGAATTTTTAAAATCGGATCAGTAGTTTCTGAGATTAGCACGTTCAAACAAAGTCTGCCTGTTTACAATATCAGTATAGGTCAACCTATTTCGAAGTCGATCAAATAATCGAACCAAAATGTTAATTCTTGTATGCATTTTGGGTTATTGCTCTAAACAACGCTTGTAGTTGTAAAAAACCATATTAAATTTATTTGCGTAGAATGAAGCACTTATGCGGGCTCTGTATAGGGGGCGTTATCAATTGATAATCACATGACACCTGATACACACACTACTCAACCATTTATATAAAATATATAATTATTGCACTAGCAAGCTTAAGGTGGATAGAGTAGCTGTGTACGCCGGTAATTGCGGCTTCGATTCTCGTTTGAGCCAAAAATATTCCCCTTTGATTTTGTTCGTCATTTTAGTGTGTTATAAAATCGAAACAAGTACTGCTGAATAAGATGTCCTCGACAATCTGAACTTTAAAGTGTTTTAATTGGGAATAACGCTAATAGTGAACTGCACTTTCCCATAAAATTGTGTCAAAAATGATTCGCAGAAAAAAATATCAGAACACGCACATCTTAACTCGGGGTTTGATATTACACTTGGTTGGAAGGCCGGAACGGCTGAACGGATCTGAATGAAATTTGGCACAGAGATAGATTATATTCTAGAATAGTACACACAGAACCGCACATTTTTCCGGGATAAAAAGTATTTTTGTATTAAATATTTGTATTAAAAATGTACGGTTCCCATGTGATACATTTGTTTTTGTCCTGTGACGAAGCGAAGCGAGGGTGAGACGCTAGTTTATTTTAACAATATATTAATAATTTAAGCCAAGTCCAATGTCCATAGTATACAAATTAAATATCGATTTATTTGTCATATTATTAAAATGTCATGCGACAACGAACGTGAAGGATTTAGAAAGGATTTCTAGTTAGACAGTATGAGACGTGATCTCAAATATCATAGATTGTAGGTCAAAGTCACTTGTTAGAAAATAATACAGAAAAAATATAGCTACACTACTATTTATAAAGAGGAAAGATTTGTATTTTTGTATGTTTGTAGCGAATAAACTCAAAAACTGCTAGACCGATTTAAATGAAATTTAGTAAGAAGATAGTTTGAGACCCTGGAAAGAACATTGGTTATTTTTTTTATTCCGGAAATCATCCCTTAAGTGGGTGAAAATGGGGTTGAAAGTTTGTATGCAGAATCAACTTAGGGACGAACCCGAGCCGTGAATCGCTTGTGAGTTATTTTTTCTGCTCACAGACATTCTTTGTAGGATATAAAAGAATTATTTCCTTCCTATTTTTGGATTCAGTACTTGAGCTTTAAGCTTTATAATGTCAAGTGGGTAGCCGCGTCGAAGTTGAACTTAGAAGGAGAATTGAGAAATCTTTTAAAACAAATGATGATTAAATTATGCACAATAATTAATAGTATTATTCTGCGTTTCTGCTCGCATATAATACCTTTATTACTTAGAGAAATTATAGGTTTCTAATAATGAAACTTTTTTATAATAATGCATGTTGATTACTTTATTCTTTCTCTAAAACCGCAAAAATTGGAAATTTAATTTATTCAAAAATATTTAATGATAGACAAAAAAGGTCATTATTAATATATACTAATATTAAAAATGGGAAAGTTTTGTGAGTATGGATGAATGGATGTTTGTTACTCTTTCACTCAAAAATTACTGAATGGATTTTCATGAAACTGTGCAAATAATATAGCTTATACATCAGAATAACACATCGGCTACTTTTTATCTCGGAAAAATATATGGTTCCCGTATGATACATTTGTTTATGTTTTTCTAGAGGCAAACCCAAGCGAAGCGAGGGCGAGCCGCTTGTTTCCTCCTCCTTCCTTGATTCTTGATCCTTGACTGGATATTTGTAATGTCTTAAAAAATTGCATTACATACAACTGTTTCTATACGATATTTCTTATATTATAAATATAATAAAGTTTTAGGTGAGTTTGCGCAGATGTCACTTGTTTTAATGTTTTGTAATTTAAATTACGTATATACGAGTATCTCACCAAATGATTTAGTAATAAACTTGTAAAGTTCATGTATATTAATTAATTATTTGTTTTTTATCATTAAAAACTTTACATAAATATTTTTTTAAATAAATACTATAACATTAAAAATCACTGAGAAGTATGTAATGAAAAAATAAATAAAAAGTAATGTAAACAAAAAACATTCCAGTAAATAGTAAAAAAATGTATTAAACACAAAAATAGATCAATATGATACTGAAGGTATTAATAAGGTAATATTACATATAATAATACAACTCAGCAACCAAGCATCACTTTGTAGCCTATCGCGATTCACTCAATTGCTCTACTCCTGTAAATGCAAGAGTCTAAATTCTAATTAACTAAACTAAATTCTAAATCCACCACATTCCTCCTGTTGAAATTCAGATTATAACTGCAAAAGTTACATCCAAATTCGTTCAGTAGCTATCGACATTAGCGCACGTAAAAACAAGCTTTCGTTGGTTCCTTTTATAAGTTTAAGGGTGTTTTGAAAATTCTTCTTTCTTGTTTATAAAGTGGGACGTCGCGGGCTCAATTTCTAAATGAGATCAAAACGAAGTGATGTAAAAATTACTTCGCGGAAGGTCACTAAATTTTTATATTTTCTAATATAGACTCCAGAAATAGGAAAACAGTACAAATATTTAAATTACAAATATTGAATTTATAACATTATATTAGATTAAGTATTTGACGTAATTTATAAATTAAAAGTTAGATAAAATTTAATTGATTGTTGATGATTCTAAACAAATCCCATGTAAGTATTGCATAATGCATAAGTATAATAATATTATATAAGTATAAAAGTACGTGCTTTACCGAATGATCGTTAAATAATCTTTAATCTACTCCACTATATTTAGAAGTCAGTTTAATTATAATATATTATTTTTAAATATAACCCCATGTACGGGACCCTTCAAAGCAGATGTGCGGGACACGCGCGCGTGACTCATCACATGCGCAGGCGCAGCACAGCCGTGCACGAAAGTGGTTTATATCTTTTTGTTGGTAAAGGTGGTGTACCGACAGATGATTATGATCGTATTGAATGACTTTGTAAGTAAATTAAAATCTGCTCGTATAGTGTTGCTATTAATGTGATTTTTTTAAATAATGTGTGAGATACATTTTAATTTATTATGTATATCTATAGATAGGTAGAAAATATTTTTCATAATAATTTATGAATTACAACAAATAATCTAAATAATAGGTAAACATAATATGAAGTTATCGCTGCAATATGTAGAGATATAATATAAAATTATATTGTTTATTTTACTGCTATATATAGCCTTAAAGGTGGTGAGGTTGACTCCTGATTAAATGTAATGATAATACCGCGGCTTATACAAGAAGACATGCCAAAACTATTGCAAACATGACAAAAAAAATCTATAAATGTGATCATATGTTACATATGTTTAACCAATTTCAAAAAAGTAGTGCTTCACATTTTTTTAAGGCAACTGTCGATATTAATTAGGCTTAGATAGGTCCACTGGCATATATATTACCTATATACATATGAAAGAAGATAAAGAATTTGTAAAGATATATATATATATATATATATATATATATATATATATATATATATATATATATATATATATATATATATATATATATATATATATATATGTATAATGCGGCGTTTTTTTTTCAAAAAAGATTCCTACGTATATAGATAAACTTGAAAAGCAAAACCTTATGTAAATACAAAATTTGATCAAAATCGTTAGAGCCGTTTTCGAGATATACAAAATATATTTTTATAAATACAATTTCTCATAGAATATTATAAGATTAAAACAAACAATTTAACTCACAAATTCTAAATCGTCCAATTAAAGTATTCGAAAAGCCGCGAAAGCCATTAAAATAACTCTTTTATCTATTTGCTCTTACTATCGGATCTTATCGAGATGCAAACTCCAGTCAAGGTCTCGCCTACGTATGTATATGTATATTGTATATACATACGTATATAACACATTACTTTGCTTTTGTTATCCGACTTCAAAAGATGTAGTTTTAGTTTCAAATCCGGTTTTTTTTAATGGATAGGTTCTACCTCATGGGTGAATTAAATTTAAACAAAACAATCTGGGTGGAATAATTGCTATTTAAACTTGGTGTAGGTTTTTCAGTGAATAAGTACTATTTACACTCATTATTTGTATAAATAATGCTTTAGATTCGCATGTATGAATGTATATTGTATGTGCTTATAAACAATTTGATAGAGACAAATTATATTACATCAAATTGTACGATATTACATATGGGATATTAAATATGGGATAGGTAGTGTGAGTGTGGAAGGATACTGAAGTAGAATTAGATCAAGGAAGACATGGATGAACTATGTGGAAGAGGATATGACGAAGAAGAAGAGATGAGAAGATATGTAAAGTAGGTAATCCCATTGTAGTATGTATTATAAATGTGAAACTTTAGATGGATGTTTGTTGCTTAATACGCCAGAACGGCTGAACGGATCTAAATGAAATTAGGCACACATATAGATTATACTCTGGAATAGCACATAGGTTACTTTTCATCCCGGAAAAATGTACGGTTTCCGTGGGATAGATTTTGTTTTTCACTAGGGACGAGCCTGAGCGAAGCGAGTGTGACTTGCTAGTATATTATGAATTGAACAATTTTCCATTGCCTATTGATAGTTGTAAAGAAATGTATGTATAGTATGAAAGAATATTATAACACATAGTTCCGTTATTGTACGATATATGGTGTAATAGTTCCACCTGGGTAAAGGTGGGAATGCTTATTAATGGTTATATTATGTGTGTTATATCTTATTATAAAAGCTCTAAAGTTACGAGTAACTTTCGAAATTATATAGGCAGCTTTTTGTCAGGTATTAAAAAAATATAGACAATACTCGGTTTCGGTAGTTTCCAAAGCTAAGACATTTTACCTCGAACGATAAGGAACCTGCGACCCAATAGTGTTTAAAATAAGAATTCCGTCAGCAATAAATTGCGTTTGAAAACATTTTCTACGTTTACAATTTAAATTTAAAGTAAAAAGCTCTCAAGTTTCTCATGAAGAATAATTAAATATACGTTCATAGTTCCTTTTAAATGACCTCAAAAATTTTATTTATTTGCTACTAGTGGCTCACCCTAGTTCCGCTCGGATTCGACTCTAGTGAAAAAAAAAAACAAATCTTTTCAACAGGAACTGAACTATTTCCAGACTATAATCTATCTCTGTCCCAAATTTCATCCAGATCAGTTCAGCCATTCTAGCTAAAATACCGAAAAAATATTTTTTATGACAATTGATCCTATTTCATGTAAGGATCAAAAGGCTATGGGACCATTTATCTATACCTATAGAAAAAGGACCGTTTGACAACAAAAATATTTCGAGTTGATTACTCGTTTTTCCGTACAAAATGTATGGGATAAGTTTTTGACCATTTCTGTAATTTCTAGTATTATACCTTAAATGGTTCCTATAGAATCCTTAATAATAGTTTTTCTTAAATATCTTCCATGTACAAACAGCAATCAGTTACACTTTTATTATACGTATAGATTAATTATTTGAACAAATTTTGTTACATTCAATTTAGTTTTTAAAACAACCTACATGAATAGAAGTGGATAACATTATATATATAAAATACATTTATTTACAACAACAATATAAATTTGGTGTTAGTTAATATTCAAAACGCGAAATTTACGTGTCACGCATATTATATGTGAGAACGAGTATATCACTTCAAAACACTAACGAGAATTGATGTGGTATACAACTTGCTTCATAGAAAAACCATTCAATTTTATTTATGTTACGTCTCTAAGTTAACAGTAGCCTATGTGTTACTCCAGGTTTTAGTCTATCTATACTGAATTTCATCCAAATCTATTCAGTTGTTTTATCGTTAAGGAGTATTAAACACACATACAAACTAATTATATTTATATTAGAATTCCAATGTATATATAAATGTTATTATGTACGATTATATATGTATGTACATATCATTTGATAGATTTGGTGGAAGACGTGCTTAGTAATAATAATAAATAAATATGTTGGAACATTAACACACATCACCATCTAGTTCCATGATAAGCTACGAGGCTTGTGTTATGGATACCAGATAGTTGATATATAACTTTCAATATAAACACTCATGACTGGAGTACAATGATTCGCGCTCATGACACAAATGAATGCCCCCAGCGGGACTCGAACCTGCGACTGCTGGCACAGCAAGTAGGGTCACTACAAACTGTGCCAAACTTGTAGTCAGTAAAATTAAAATACAAAGAATTGTACTAAACAAGTTTTAGCATTATTAAATTAAATATTCAAAAGAAAGCTATAAGGGACAATAATAATACTCTTTATTGGACACACAGAAAAGTAAGCAAAGTTATAATAACAAGAAATAAAGTATAAATAGGATTATGTAGGAAAGGCGGCTTTATCGTTAAAACATCGATCCCTTCCAAGCAACCTTATGGTATTACAACTGACACCACATAAACTGTAAGACGGAAGAAGTGTCAATCTATACATATAATAAAATTGTAACTAAGCGAAGTCTGTACATTAAATATTTTTTGGAAAATCTTATTGAAATAGACTTTATTATCGATACAGAGACCGAATCTATAGTTTTTAGAATTTTTGTCTGTCTATCTGTCTGTTACCACATCATGGAAAAACCACTGGAGGGATTTTGATGAAATTTGGTATGGTGATAGCTTATTATCCGGGTCAACATATAGAATATTTTTTACCACGGGAAAATGTATCATTTCTGAGAAAAAGTGCGAAAATTTTTATAAAAACTATTAGAATTCACATATTTAGTTATGACCGAGCCGAAAGACACCTATCTATACTAATGTATAATTTATATTATAAAGAGGAAACATATTTCGTTTGTTTGTTTGTACCGAATAAGCTCCGAAACTACTGGACCGACTTAGATGAAATTTGGTAAGAAGATATTTTGAGATCCTGGGAAGGACATAGAATAGTATTTATCACGAAAATCAACCCTTAAGAGGTTAAAAATGGGGATGAAAGTTTGTATGAAGAATCAACCTAGGGACGAACCTGAGTGAAGTGAGGGTGAGTCGCTTGTATTAAATAAACTTAAAAAGTAAAACCTATAGTATCTAAATATAATATTTGATCCACTTAGAGCCGTTTCCGATATGTACGAAATAAATTTATATACAATAACTAGTAGTATTAGTAGACTCACCATCGCTTCCCTAGACAAAAACAAATCTATCCCACTGGAACCGTACATTTTTCTGGGATGATATATATATATATATATATATATATATATATATATATATATATATATATATATATATATATATATATATATATATATATATATATATATATATATATATATATATATATATATATATATATATATATATATATATATATATATATATATAGCCTTTCTCAAAGAATTTTTAAAATCGGATCAGTAGTTCCTAAGATTAGCGAGTTCAACCATACAAACAAACAAACTCTGCCTCTTTATAATATTAGTATAGATTGCTCATTCAATATTATAAGATACGATATCTACGAGTACACCATAGCTTGGTGATTACAGTTATTTTTTGTTATTAATATTGTTGTAGTAACATATTCAATTCAATTCCCTTGTTAATGGCTTCAAAGCGTGCCAGTTGAAGACAGATTAGTTCGCCAATATCACGTGAAATGGAAAAGACACGAAGGAGATTGGTCGGAAAATGTAAAATTTTCAAAACAATAAAAATTTAGTGGCATATTATTAATTAACTAGCATTGCCCGCGACTCCGCCCACGCTTAGATGACCAAAAACCAAATTCTTAGGTTTTACATATTAGTATACTCTTACAATGACGTTTTTGTATTTTTTCTCAAAAATGAGATATTTTCCCGCGGTAAAAAGTATCCTATATGTTGACCCGGATAACCAGCTATTACCATACCAAATTTCATCAAAATCCCTTCAGTGGTTTTTCTGTGATGCGATAACAGACACACACACAGACAGACAGACAGACAGACAGACAGACAGACAGACAGACAGACAGAAAGACAGACAGACAGACAGACAAAAATTCTAAAAACTATAGATTTGGCCTCTGTATTGATAATAATGTTCATTTCAATAAGATTTTCCAAAAAATATTTAATGTACAGATTCGGCATGGTTACAATTTTATTATATGTATAGATTAAACATATAAGAACAATTTAGCAGGGGAATGCAGCTTGCTCTAACTAATGTTGCATGCGCACATGACTTGTACAGTAATTAGTTAATAACACATTCGATTATCATACAATCAAGTATTATAAATAGAACAAATATAGCACGTAATTAAACAAAGAACACACTTAGTTTTATATAATAGACCTTATTAGGTAGACACATAGGCTATTGCCTATGTGTCCAGATTTTAGACTATCTATAAACCAAATTTTATCTAAATCTGTCCAGCTTGAAGGGGAAATTTTTTATAGTGAATTATTAAAAATTAATCTCAAAACTAATTACAACTACTTATTACATACAGACTTACAAAATAACTTCTAAACTTCTAAGTATTGAATTCATATAACGTATTAAAGTACCACCCACCAGGTTTTACGGCGCCTGCTAGGCGCATCTAGCAATAATTGTTATATGTAGGTCGCCGCCCACAGTGACCACTTCGACCACTTACCAAAGACCTCTCCCGTCTCCCGCGAATAACAGAAGATCACACAAAATGGACGGGCGTGGTATATTCACAGAGCTCTTATTATACTGGTAGACATGACCTCGGCGGTCTTCTGCTACTCTTTATTCGATGTGAATTTGTACTCGTTTGATTTTGGATGGTTATATCTAGATTTTATAGGTTTTCATCATGGTTTTTTTACATGAAATTTGGTGTACTTTTATTTGTGATTATTTTTTGAAAAATTAAATAAAACTATAGATTAAACATGAAAGACTATGCACAGTGGTAGAATATTTAAAGTACTACTAACTATACACTTAGCCGACGGTCATAAATTCGAGTTTGCGAAGTGCATTTTTCTATAGGCTTATATATTTTGTATAATAGTTCGGTTTATAATATCAGAAAAGTATTTGAGAGTAGTCACCCAACACTCGAAATATGGTTTGAAAAATGGAAAATAGAATAACGTACTTTATATTCAAATAGAGCACACACTTTGTCGTAATTTACATTTGAAGTAGAGATTGCTTTAGATGTAGAGTCCCAAATCTTTTCAAGTTGAAAGCCAATTCAATACAATAGAAACATTGTGTAAACCGAAATACTTACAAATAAGTCAGTGACAAATGCACATCCATTTGTCATATTTTAAACGTTCACCAGATTTTTACGAGTAGTTTTTATTTATCAAGCAATTTATGAATGTATGTTTTATTTGAAAATTGTATAGGATAATTACTCTTTATTAATGGAGCTTTATATAAACTTTTAAAAAATATATATGCAATCTAAAAAGTCTATCTATTTAGCTTTAGTTAATTTAGCTAAAATTAAGCTTAAATAAGAGGTTAAAAAATATAAGTTTTTTTAGTATTACAATTTATGTAATTATTTTATTATATTTTTATATATGCCTATATAAGTTTAAAAAATTAAGATCTCGCTCCAGTCAAAAATAAAGAATTTAATTTACAATCCTTTGATGAAATGTTTCTGTTATAATAAGACAGATAAAATGTATTTCAATTTGACATCCACAGAAATTGACCGCAAATTCTCTTCCAAAATTCGAAATAATAATAACAATTCATTATATTAAATTTCATTAAGTATAAGAAATATTTCTAAAACTAATGTTATATTAAAAGGCTTACGTTTGAACTTCATTTGATAACTTACGTTTGAAAAAGAACAAAGAATAATATTTAAAATTTACCAAAATAAAAAAAAAATAAGTTGTATCAATGTATATAATATTGTATTTTGACACTTCAAACTTTTACGCAAATAAATAATTCGTATCGAAAAAGCATAAAAACAGAAAAATTACAAGGAACAAATCCCATGTCAATAAGAATAGGTCAAGTGGAAATTCTTTGTAAACTGTTGTCTTAGCGTACAAAAAAATCGATACCGTATAAAAGCTCGATGCGGCAATGTCATCGAAAAAAAAACACAACGCAAATTATAAACTTTTATTACCAAGCCGCATATAACAATGCGTCGTAAAAAAATCATAAATACACCCACAAATCGAGAATCGATTAAAAAAAAATAAGAAACGAAAAATAAAATTAAAAATACAGATTAAATAATACTTACATTTTAATCGATTCCATTCGTTTTTAAACACTAAACAAAAACCACTCGTTGCGTAATATAGGTAACTAGTCGGGACGCGGCCGCTCAGAAGGCCTGTATGCACGCTACTGATCTAATTCCAAACGTATGGTCGAAATGACGTAATGTTCGCCATCTTGCCCCTCTCCGGCCCCACCTGTAGTAGGAAAAATGCACTTATCAATTTCAGTAAAGTAATAAAATAAGCTTTAAGTTTTCCAGTCGATAGCTACGCGCTACGTGTTATCTATTTAAATGCAATATTTCAAATAAATTCTAAAAATATTCACTAAATATAAATATATTCATTAAATATACAATATACTTAATTAATTTAAAATTTATTTCTATATGTTTTTACATTTAACCATGATAATTTCTCCTATTTAAAAACTTATATTTATAGGCGTGAGAAAGAATAGCTCAGGCTGTGTTTTAGCCAAACTTTTTATGTTTTTAGCTGTTTTTATTTATTTTATGATCTTTACAATAAAAGCACAATTAAAATCTAAACAGTTTTCGAGTAATATTCAAATATACATATAAAAATTGTAAAAACTGTTGACTTGGCTTCTGATACAATTATTGATAAACACAATCTTATACAATAAACATAATAATATGTATTATTGTAAATATGATTGAAATCTGATATCAAAGGAAAAATTAATGCCTTTCTAAAATTATAGTACGAGTATACTTCTTTTGTTTCTTAACACGACACGGTGATATAACAAAATATTTTGTTCCGAATTTTTGTATGCCATTTTATTCGCCGTAATTTTATAAGTCGTAATGTGTTATTAAAATCTCTACGGATTATAGACAATAGATATTGACGAGCTTTAGTGTTATCAATATTTTTTTAAATAGGTAACTTTTTTATATAGATAGATAAATTCTATTCATAATTATTTTATTTTTTATTTATTTATAAATTATAATACATCGATATCTTATCCGAAAACGATTTACAATTTCTAAATAATAATTATTTTCGGGTCACCATAATTAGTCTCTGTTAATTAAAGAAAATAATGATTTAAAGCAATATTTAACTATCTAATTCCATATGATAATAATAAGTAAATTTGTCTGCCTGTTTAGCTTTTGAACTAAAAACTGCTGAACAGATTTTGATGGAATATGAATAAAAACATAAATTGCTACACGGGTATCGACATATTCCACCATTTATTCCTTCCATGTTAGCATACTAGTATATATGTATCTGTATTGTAGGACTAATTTTCCAGCTCGTGTCAATAATCACTGAAGGCTAAGTGTCTTTTAAACTTTTGACCCAATTTTGAGCTTTGTTAAGAACTTTTCGCCTAAATATTATTTCAAGTAAAGCGGACAAAAGAATATTTTAATAAGAGCTTTCTCTGGAAAGCTTTCAAAATTTGTATAATAAAGTATATACACTAACATTTTTAAAATATATTCACCATAACATATTCTTATATTCATTAGTTGTTGGGACATTAAACATTTTTTGGACAACACAACAAACACAATTGCATTTAAATTTTTAAGAACTTTTTTTGCATTTTTAGTTGATTTTCGGTTCAGGAAATATCTTTTAAAAAAATACACGCAGTTATTCTTATTTACAAAAAAATATAATATTGTTATATAGTATTTACATATATAGATTTAAAACACTTTCGTTCCATGTCCCGTGCGTTTGTTTGTTTCCAACGTTAGATTCGAAATGAATTAATCGTAAGATTTCATGGTTTTCTTTATTTGTAAGATACAATGTTAGTTCGAGAGATTTTATGCTTATCATATATAGACTCTATGATTAATTCATTAAAATAGAGACAGTATATTTTATTGTATTTTTAGTAAGTTCGATTACCTGTTCAGGTAATCTTTCTTAAATAAATACATTCAAATTTCTTAAATAAATCATTTTCTTTTAATAAAAGAATGTTTAATTTGAGTAAAACTTGATAATTTCAAAATTTAAGGCACTTTTCTTCTATTTCCCATCCATTTTTTCCACCCTCTATATTTGTAATGAAAAAAAATATTAAACTAAATATAAGTTAAAAAGATAATAATCGCACCCTTAGAAGTGGGATATTTCCTTAAAATTTTAAATGGAAACACCTTTGAGGTATAGAAAAGAATATATAAAGATATCAATAACGTCCATGGAAATGAGTGTCTCCTCTGTTTTTGAAGAAAAAAAAACATTGTTTAGCTAGAATTCGTAGATACTGCAATTTTTACTTCACCTAGATAACGCAAGAGCTATAGACGGGTCTTAGTAAATTCGATATCATCAATTTAAAATCTTCTTCATCAATAAACCAGACATACAATTTTTAATCTATACATATAATAAAATTGTAACTAAGCCGAATCTGTACATTAAATATTTTTTGGAAAATCTTATTGAAATAAACAATATTATCGATAGAGAGTCCGAATCTATAGTTTTTGAAATTTTAGTCTGTCTGTCTGTCTGTTACTGCATCACGAGAAAAGCACTGGACAGATTTTGATGAAATTTGGTACAACGACAGCTGGTTATTCGGGTCAACATAAAGGATACTTTTTACTGCGGGAAAATATCTCATTTCTGAGAAAAAATACAAAAACTGCATTGTAAGAGTAAACTAATATGTAAAACCACAAATCATATAATACTACACTCGTACTAGTGTAAAACCTAAGAATTTGGTTTTTCGTCACCTGAACGCGGGCGGAGCCGCGGGCAATGCTAGTCATTTATATTAATAGAAGCAACTCACCCTCGCTTCGCTCGGGTTCGTCTTTGGGTACGTTTTAATGGTTGGTATGAAATACAAATCTTTGAATTTCTCGGCTTTTCTGTACTATAATACTTGTATTATACACCTTCCTCTTGAATCACTATCTATTGCTGAAAACAGCATTGAAATCTGTTTAGTAGTTTAAAAGATCTAAACGAACAGACAGCGGAAGCGACTTCATTGTATATTATGTAAAGGTTTACAATATGATAATTTTCTATAATGAAATGAATCGTCAAAACATTTACTAAAACATAAAAGCATATTATACCCTTATCCTATCAAGTCACTTACATTTTCAACCGACTTCAAAAAGGAGGAGGTTCTCAATTCGACTGTATGTTTTTTTTTATGTTTGTTACCTCAGAACTCCGTCATTTATTAACCGATTTGGACAACTTTTGTTTTGTTTGAAAGGGTATACTTCCAGATTGGTCCCATTTAAATTTAAAAAAAAAATACCACCCCTAAGGGTGGAAAAACAACTAATGATGAATTTAACCTACTTCTAATTGTCATATTGACTTGAAACTTTGCAAGTATTTCTATTTCCGTTGATAGTACAGTGGTTCGGTGTTGTTGACCTGATCTGATGGCATGGCCAGAAGGTGGATAGGTGGAACTCTTCAACGGCTAATAGTAAATACTTTGAGTTTGGGCTTATTTTGTTTGATTTGACAAGCCTAACACGTCAGAATCCTTACTTTGCTACTACTGTCTACACTAAAAAGGGAAAAATAAAAACTTTTTAACAAAAAAATAAAAACCGACTTCAAACACTACAAAGTAAAAAATAACTGATCGGTAGTTACACTAACTAAGGGAGGTTACACTAACTGACAGTTAAACAAACTGTCTGTTAATTTAACTATGAGTTAGTTTAACTGTCAGTTAGTTTAACTGTCAGTTAGTCTAACTGTCAGTATGATTAACGGCTAGTAAGATTAACTGCCAGTTAATTTAACAGTCAGTTAGCTTAACAGTCAGTTAGTAACCTTCAGTTTCTTTAACTGTCAGTTATTCTAACTGTCAGTTTTTTGAACTATCAGTATGTTTAACTGTCAGTAAGATTAACTGACGGTTTGACTAACGGCTAGTAAGATTAACTGCCAGGTTATTTAACTGTCAGTTATTTACTGTCAGTTAGTGTAACCTCCAATTAGTTTAACTGTCAGTTAGTCTAACTGTCACTTTCTTAAACTACCAGTAAGTTTAACTGTTAGTTTCATTTAATGTCAGTAACGCTATCTGTCAGTTAGACTAACTGTCAGTTTGAATAACGGCTAGTAAGACTAACTGTTAGTTTGTGTAACCACCAGTTAGTTTAACTGTCAGTAAGTTTAACTGTCAGTTAACGTTACTGACAGTATACCAAACTTACTGATAGTTCAACAAACTGACAGTTAGACTAACTGACAGTTAATCTTACTGACAGTTAGACTAACTGACAGTTAATCTTACTGACAGTTAAACTAACTGTAGGTTACACTAACTGACAGTTAGTCTTACTAGCCGTTATTCATACTGACAGTTTATCTAACTGACAGTTAGCGTTACTGACATTAAATCAAACTAACAGTTAAACTTACTGATAGTTCAACAAACTGACAGTTAGAATAACTGACAGTTAAACTAACTGGAGGTTACACTAACTGACAGTTAGACTAACTGACAGTTAAACTAACTGGACGTTACACTAACTGACAGTTAAACTAACTGTCTGTTAATTTAACTATCAGTTAGTGTAACTGTCAGTTAGTTTAACTGGCTTTAAGTGTAACTGTCAGTTTGTTGCACTATCAGTTAGTCTTACTAGCCGTTATTCAAACTGACAGTTTATCTAACTGACAGTTAGCGTTACTGATATTAAATCAAACTAACAGTTAAACTTACTGATAGTTCAACAAACTGACAGAATAATTGACAGTTAAACTAACTGCAGGTTACACTAACGGATGTTAAACTAACTGACAGTTAAATTAACTGGCAGTTAAACTAACTGGAGGTTACACTAACTGACAGTAAATCTTACTAGCCGTTATTCAAACTGACAGTTTATCTAACTGACAGTTAGCGTTACTGACAGTTTATCTAACTGACAGTTAGCGTTACTGACATTAAATCAAACTAACAGTTAAACTTACTGATAGTTTACCAAACTGACAGTTAGACTAACTGACAGTTAAACTAACTGGAGGTTACACTAACTGACTGTTAAACTAACTGACAGTTAAATTAACTGGCAGTTAATCTTACTAGCCGTTAATCAAACTGACAGTTAGACTAACTGACAGTTAAACTAACTGGACGTTACACTAACTGACAGTTAAACTAACTGTCTGTTAATTTATATATCAGTTAGTTTAGCTGTCAGTTAGTTTAACTGGCTGTAAGTGTAACTGTCAGTTTGTTGAACTATCAGTATGTTTAACTGTCAGTAAGATTAACTGTCGGTTAATTTAACTGTCAGTTAATAACTGTCAGTTAGTGTAACCTCCAATTAGTTTAACTGTCAGTTAGTCTAACTGTCAGTTTGTTAAACTATCAGTAAGTTTAACTGTTAGTTTCATTTAATGTCAGTAACGCTATCTGCCAGTTAGACTAACTGTCAGTTTGAATAACGGCTAGTAAGATTAACTGTCAGTTAGTGTAACCTCCAATTAGTTTAACTGTCAGTAAGTTTAACTGTCAGTTAACGTTACTGACAGTATATCAAACTTACTGATAGTTCAACAAACTGACAGTTAGACTAACAGACAGTTAAACTTACTGACAGTTAAACTAACTGTAGGTTACACTAACTGACAGTTAATCTTACTAGCCGTTATTCAAACTGACAGTTTATCTAACTGACAGTTAGCGTTACTGATATTAATTCAAACTAACAGTTAAACTTACTGATAGTTCAACAAGCTGACAGTTAGAATAACTGACAGTTAAACTAACTGGAGGTTACACTAACTGACTGTTAAACTAACTGACAGTTAAACTTACTGACAATTAAACATACTGATAGTTCAACAAACTGACAGTTACACTTACTGCCAGTTAAACTAACTGACAGTAAAACTAACTGATAGTTAAAATAACAGAAAGTTTAACTGTCAGTTAGTGTAACCTTCAGTTAGTTTAACTGTCAGTTAGTCTAACTGTCAGTTTGATTAACGGCTAGTAAGATATCCTGCCAGTTAATTTAACTGTCAGTTAGTTTAACGATTGATGACTTCGAAAATATTTGATTAGGTATGTATAGTAAATGAAAACTACCAATCAGTTATTTTTTACTTTTTAGTGCTTTTGTTTGAAGTCGGTTTTTATTCTTTTGTTAAAAAGTTTTTATATATTTAAATAATATTAAGATGATTCGACTTAATGAAATGTCACGTTTTAATTAACTCGGCAAAATTGAGAATGTATACTTTGACATTTATTAAAATTATTCATTTAAGCCCATCGCGGGTACTGAATTAGTGATCTGTGCATTATTAATTCGGTTAACGCTTTCTCTATACATATAATAAAATCCTAACTGAGTCGAATCTATACATTAAATACTTTATGGAAAATCTTATTGAAATAGTCATTTTTATCGATACAGAGGCCGAATCTATAGTTTTTGGAATTTTTGTCTGTCTGTCTATCTGTTACCGCATCACGAGAAAACCACTGGACAGACTTTGATGAAATTTGGTATGATGATAGCTGGTTATCCGTGTCAACATATACTTTTTGCTGCAGGAAAATATCTCTTCTCTGAGAAATCTATACTAAACGTTAAAACGTAACTAGGGACGAACTGAGTGCAGCGAGGGTGAGTCGCTAGTCCTGTAATATTATAACACTTTACTTTGTACTATTATTACCTTTCGTTAAAAAAAACGAAAGAAAATCTGAACCTTGTTATATTTGTATAATATTAAATTTTATCTACTTTACGGATGCAAGAGCTAGCATGTACTTCATCATAAGTTCATGGGTTTGATTCCTGAGTCGGTCTTCTATCAAGAAATTACTAACTGCTTAGAATGTTAAATTACATCAAAATCTATACAGAAATAGTTTCTATATATTAATAAAAATTTTATAATAATTAAAAACGTCCAGTCCCAGTCGGGTGTGCGTCATCCTCGTCTCGCATCGCGCGCCTCTTTTGCGCAATCTAGAGGCCTTCGTTAGACAATTATATGGATTAGTATGATATAGTACTACAGTGGTAGTATAATATTGTGAATTTTATTTTATCACCCCATAGAAATGATAAAAAAGTGAGAGTTTGTTGTATTTGTGTGTATGTTTGTTAGTCCTTCACGCTTTAACAGCTGGACCGATTTGAAAAAAATTTAGTATACAGATACACTATGACCTGGAGTACAATATACGAGGATGCTACTGTTAGGCACCCAAGAGCACACACGAGCAAAGCTAAAGTTATTGATACTTAGTGATTAAATGCCTACATCAGTCTGTTCAGTGTCGAAGAGTCCTCTATCCTGGGGCTACCCAGCACGTGGCAGCAATCCCTTTAAAGTCCTCTTATCATATATATGGTCAGCCATAAAACGATCTCCACTCCAAAAATCGACTGTTCTACCAATTATGGGATCTCCTCAAGACATGGTCAACCGACCTTCTGCCACTTCATGTTAAATCGTTGGACTTTTATTATTTGACACATATACTAGTTTCAGATCCTATCCCTTATAGATGATAGGCATCTTCCTCCGTACTGAGTGATTTTAAATAGTGAATCAGACCTTTTGTGAGTGTCGATGTTTCGGCAGCCTAGGTTGTTCTGATTAAAGAATAGATTAATTATTTATTATTTATTTAGCCGACACGTTTGGTTCAGTTTGTAGTGATTGTACAGGCCTCGTAGCTTACCATGGAACTAGATGGTGTTGTGTGTTAATATCCCAACATATTTATTATTGTTGATTTACATGAAATACGAACAAACAAGAGTTAATGTTATTTCCATATACGAGATGTTTTGTGATATTCCTATCCATATGATAAGAATCCTTCATAAACTGGAATAAAAAACAGGTCAGAAAAGTTAATAATTAGATATTTCACGAACGTCTGCTTTTTCTCAACATGCTCAGTACCGGGAAAAGCCTTAATTAAATTCGTATGACGTTCCATTTTACAATTAAATAGACTGTGTAAATTTTACTCTGAATGCGACAACGATTCAATGATCCACATATTTCATATCCACTATGATTGTTATGAGGTCACTATTTAATTAATTTTTTTGTAAAGAAATTATATGAAGGAATATTTTGGTGTTGATTTAACATGTCAATTATAATAATTTTATTCTAGTTTTAGTATAAAAGATTTTAATCCTTTCAGGATACTATTTCGAAATGTTTTTTTTTTTCAGGTTTAAAATTGGGCTATTTCATATATCTTACAGCAGATGAATAATAGGTTGTCTTTGATAAAAAGTAGACCGTCTCTAGAATAAATCAAGATATATTACTTAATTCATAGGAAACGGTTAAGCAGTTTGCCCAAAAGTAATAGACAGAACGACATAAAGCTTACGAGTTGTATGAATAAGAATTTATATTAGTTAACATTTAGTATAGATTTCTCAATGATGTCATATTTTCCCGCAATGAAAGTATTCTATATGTTGACCCGAATAATCAGTTCATCAAAATCTGTCCAGTGGTTTTCTCGTGATGCATTCTCAGACTGACAGACAAAAATTTGAAAAACTATAGATTCGATCTCTGTATCGATAATAATGACTATTTCAATAAGATTTTCCAAAAAATATTTAATGTACAGATTCGACTCAGAATTTTATTACATATAATATGTATAGATATTGCAAACTATTCTTATCATACACAATTTGCCGCAGCATTTTGTAAACGCCCTAAATAACGTCACCTGTGTTTTATAGACTATTTACCGCCTGCGTGTGACTCTAGATCATAGCCTGCCTATCTATGTACTAAATTTCATGCAAATTTGTCTAGCATATTCAACGTGAAGGATTAACTTCATATATGATAGTAGTCCGATTATAAAATGACGTCAATTTTTTAATTTGCCTACGGTATTTTACAAACAAGCTGAAACCTTTATTTACTATAATGATAAATATTCTTTTGTTATTTTTTTATTTTGTTTCTTTTCAACCGACTTCTTCGAAAAAGAAGGAGGTTCTCATTACGCCGGAAACTCTATTTCTTAATTTTTCCTTTGTTTCTTTGTTATAAATAATATATTTTTGTAGTATGTTATTTTTGTTATTTATTATATTTTTTTTTTTAAATAATAATAATTTATTTATTAACACAACAATAAAAACTATAAATTAGATAACAATATACATTTACATTTGAAATAAAAATTAACATATAATTAATTGATTAATTTAAAATTTATTTATTTATTTCAAATCAAATCAAAATTTCAAATTTTGTGGTTGAGATCCCCTTTTAAGCAAATAATTTGCCTGTATTAGGAGACCCTGCCCTTTCATAAAAACGTAATTTTATCGTTTATCTGATTATAATATTATGGGTAATACTACAAACTTAAATAGATCAATTAAGACAAACAAAAAAAATAAAAATAAAAATTAGCGTGTATATACGTGTTTGTGTATTGTGTGTGAGAGTCTGTGTGTGTATGTGCGCGCGTGCGCGTGGATATTGTTTAAATATTATATTATTTCGTAGATATTGTATTTTTCTACATTTTGTGTTAAGTTTTTACTTAAGATGTTATAATATTTTAACAAATGTATGTCTTGTAAATAAGTAAATAAAAAACACAAAAAAAAATACGTAATGCCATATACCTGGGACATAAAAAATTATATTATAAGTCTAAAAGTATAGATTTGACTAAATTTGAAGTTGCAAAATTACCAGATTACGTAATATTTGGATTACTTCAGATTAGTTCCAGCCAGATTGTCATCAATTTATCACAAGTTCATTGTAGAGGAAAATTCTATACATTTATAATATTGATACGTTAAATTATTTATAAATGAGTTTCTTGACCAGGTCTTAGGTAACTGGGGTGTTATTACGAGTACTAACTAGCTACTGTACACGACTTCGTCTACATATAAATAAATTATAATAAATAACTTGGGACATTAACACACACCACCATCTAGTTCCATTGTAAGCTATGAGGCTTGTGTTATGAATACCAGATAGTTGATACACTACACATATATAACTTTAAATACATACAACATTCATAGTCATCACACAAATTAATGCCCCCCAGCGGGACTCGAATCCGCGACCGCTGGCACAGCAAGTAGGGTCACTACAAACTGAGCCAAACGTGTCGTCAAATATGAGTATGAGTATATAATTTTTAAATTACTGTCCATTGTTCAAAATTATATTTTACTGTTTTTCCCCGCAGCTTCGCTTACGTGGTAAGTGGGATAGGGATTAAAAGTAGCCTATCGCCATCCGGAGGATGCAATCCTTGTCAAATTTTATTGAAATCTGTCGAGTTGTTTGAGCGTGAAAAGATAACAGGTACCGTTAATTTCACATTTATTATACTACTAATAAGTTCCTAAGTTCAAAGTTAAAGTACAATTTTTATTTTTTTTGTCTCTGCTTGTCTGTCTGTTTGTTGGTTCCGGATAATCTCTGAAGCGGCTGGACTGATTTCGACAGGACTTTCCCTAGAAGATAGCTGATGTTATGCGGAGTAATATAAGCTACTTTTATTTTAGAAAAAGTATTAGGGTTCTGCTCAAAGAAATGGAAACGTGCCTAGGAACGTTTTTATATGGGAATACGAAGGTTAAAAACACGTAAAATCTATTAAAATAATAATTTTCACAATTCTTGGAAAACATTCGAGATAAGACTAAAATAAGGTATTATAACGTGCTCGTTGAAATTTATTTCGCATATACCACACAGAGAAGGGCGATGCTCTGAGGCCGCATTATAATGAATAGCTTAGACTGTAGCTTTAAATCTTCTAACTTTTTTATAATTTTCAGCTTTTACATTATACAGGTAAAGGTAGTGGTGGTCCAGTGGTAGCGCGATCGCTTGGAAAACCAAATGAAGCGGGTTCAAATCCCAGCTTACACACCTCTGATATTTTCATGTGCGAATCATTTCCAACATGATAACCAAAGTATCTTACGGTGAAAGAAAACATTGTGAGGAAACTTGGATGTCTGAGAGAAGTTAGCAAGTTTTAATTAATCGAATTTATTGGTATAATAAGCGTAAAAGATGCTAAGATTAAATAAACTTATATCTCAATAGGATATAAGTTTTTTTAATCTTAGTTAACGAAAAACGTGCCCTCGAGATAGGGTTCTAAAGGGGAGGTTATATATAAGTACTGAAGTAAAAAGAGGGAGTGTTATATTGAAATTAGATACTATAGAAATAAATAAAAAATGCTTTTAGTTGCTGGTCTAAAATATACTTAGTACATTTCCTAACTAGATTTTAAAAATCTGTTGTATTCATAACAATGCAGCATCAAAAACGAAATAGAAAAATCGGTTAAGGTATTTTACCTGCCAAAAATACTCGTACAAGGACTATATTATAGATCAAAGAGCGAATCTCGACGGAAGACGGTAACGACGTACGGAAAGAATAATGAGGATGCGGAAGTACAGTTAAATACGGAACATATCTCTAAAAAGTCGACTTAAAGGTTATATTATGGCTTTAAAATCCACTAATATTCGGGGTCTTGTATTCAGCCCTTTTTAACGTCCCACTGCAGGGCACGGGCCTCCCTTCAATACGACGGGGATCAGGCTATAGTCCATCACGCTGGCCAAGTGCGGGTTAGCGGACTTCACATGTCTTTTGAAAACTTACTAGGTTCTCTCAGACATGCAGGTTTCCTCACGATGTTTTCCTTCACCGTTAAGACAAGTGGTAATCATGTTGGAAATGATTCGCACATGAAAATATCAGAGGTGCGAGACCTGGGATTTGAACTCGCTTCACTCGGTTTCCCAAGCGAGCGCGTCACCACTGGGCTACCACTGCCTTCCCACTGAGCTACCACTGCCTTCGGTCTTAGGAATAATATAATATGCATTCTAAACTTCCTTTTTAATTATAGTCGGTTAAAGATGTATATTTTTGCATTATTTTATATAAATTGTTACAGTTTTAAAATGTTAAAATTATTATCCTCTATCTATGTTCTCTATGTATGTTCGTATGTTTGTCCTTTTTGCGTCCGTAGATTATGGATCCGATTGTGATGAAACTCTAGTGGGGTATTCCCTATAAAGTAGCGTTCCTGAAGTAATATTTTTTTTATTATTATATAATATGAGATATGCGATATTGTATAGATATGAGATTTAATTAAATAATAATTATGTCATAATGTGTGTCAATCCCATTCACCAATTTTAGAATGACATCCAATCTAAGCCTCTATATGTATGCTAAATTTAATTATTTATTTATCATTTATAAAAATGTCGTTACATTAATATTAAGTTACAACTATACGAGTATAAGGTCTTTAAAAGGTCTAAAACCTTAGTCTCTCCCATCACCATGATTGCTGTAAAGCATTCGAAACGTCGCGTCGGGAACCAAAAATCAGAAAAAATCCGCGAAAAAAAACAAAAAGATAGTCTTATTTAAAATAATTAAATGTTCTTGTAAATGTAAGAAAGTATTAAGTTAACTATTGTTACAACTATCTTCTTTCCAAAAAGTAGCCCTAACACTTACGATAAATAAATAAATACGTAAGGACACTAACATACAACGCCATCTAGTTCCATTGTAAGCTACGAGGCTTGTGTTATGGATACCAGATAGTTGATACATCATACATATATAAATTTGAAATACATACATATTATAAATATAAACACCCATAACTGGAGTACAAACATTCGCGCTCGGCACACAAATGAATGACCCCAACGGGACTCGAACCCGCAACCACTGGCGCAGCAAGTAGGGTCACTATAAACTGAGCCAAACGTGTCGTCAAAGTTACAAAAACAATATGTATATCCTTGAAAATACAGAAACAAATCTGCGTAGGACCTAATAAGAAAGTATATCATTCCATAAAAGGCAATAAGCCTTTCAAGAAAAGCATTTAATCAAGTAAATAAGTTCACTGAATGAGTCGTGACAGACGGACGGAAGAAAATAGCTGCGCTCGGAAGACGTAATGAGGATGCGGATATGCCACTGAAATAGGGTGACCAGCTATTGCGCTACTTTTAACTATATAGATACAGGCTCCCCTAGTTTAGACACTTAAAAACAAATATAGTGTATATTATAAATAGGCACATAAAAACATTCAGTCTTTTCTTTATTTATTTATTAGCTATTGACGAGCTTTAGCGTTATTAATAAAAAAATATTGGAAACAGTTTTTGATGTGAAACATCTAATGCGGTAGGTAAAACCGTCGCCATGCTCGTATCTCTCAAACTCTCTTCCCACTCGGCTCTGTGATTCCTTCCTTCTTTTCTCTCATCGTGTTGAGCTCGTATTTTAATTTTTAATTTTGGTTTTAAATAAGAATGTATTTTTTAAATAAAGATTATTATTGAGAAAAAATTTGACAACGTCAAAATAAAATTTAATGTGTAATCGAAATTCATTTTAAAATATATCCGAAAATAACATTAAAAATTGAAGTAATAGTATAAAAAATGTTTAAAAATACAACAAAATCGAAAGTGCATAATAATTACAAGATTTTCGCGACACCATTCAGACAAAGAGATACAATAGCATTCCCAAGGAGGGTTGACGTCAGGCAGGCGGCCGGTCGTAAAACTTTTGCCAAATCCTGTCAGCAGTACAGAAGATGTACTGCGCCGACCCCAAGTGATTGGAAAATGGGCAGGGAGAAGAAGAAGAGATATGGGCCCAAAATTCAAGCTCCATGGCATTTCACATCGGGCTCAATACTTATACAAGATAAAATTTAAAAATAAAAATTTTTGATAGGATCTCTATGTTTAAAAGGCAAATATACGATTCATATAGATGCGTTGATATAATCATACTTAAAAAAAAAGCAAACACGGAATATGCCAAAATGGAGGACTTAGAGTAAATCACTGTAAAATATGGCCACCCTTACAGGAGATCACGTATTACTATTTCACTGTACATAATTTTAAAGTATAATATACTTGCCTTGAAATTCTTTGTCTTCAATCAATTTCTTATTTATTTCCTACATTTCATCCTTTTCCTACATTCTCACGAGTTACAATAGAATTGTATTGAGGTCAAAATTGTATGTAATATTTTTTCGTCGAATCCTTGAAGGAAAGAAATTGTAAATGAAAAATTGTTGTGTAGTAAAATCATACGTACATATATATATACGTTACGTACGTAAATATCATCGTGTATATTAGGCGATATTTTTAAAAATTGGGCGATTTTCATAATTTTTCTTTAATAAACTTAAAGTAGGTACTAGTGACTTTAATAAACTACTTTTAATTAAAAAAATGATTTTAATTAAAAAATTAATAATTCAAATTTATACTCGTGCGAAAAAGTCATAATAAATAATTTTTTTCAGCATTCTTATAAAAAATCTTGGCGCTTAAAACGTACAGCCAGTATTTATCTTATGTAAAAAAATCCTTTCTCTATATATATTTACACGAAATACCGTCTCATCAGAACATACCTCGAACATCTTAAAGTGTAGCTCTTAGCACTGTACTCATATGAAGGTGAAGGCAGAACTACTAATGAGACGTTTTTGGAGCGTAAAGTATTTCTAAGTGCAATATAAAATGTTTTTAGCCTCGTGGTATTTTAGATGGATTTCTGAGACACTAAATTTCTTGAGGCTTATAAAAATCTTTAAATGTTTTCGATAACATTAATATAGTTAGTTTTCTTTATATTCATAATTGGAGAGTACCATTGTTTTTGGGGAATTAAAAAAGAAATTTTGTTTTTAGCCCTCGTGTCCACTGAACGTGCGCAACTAGTATAAATGTATAAATTATAATTTTTGAATTAAAATAGTTAATAAAATACATACATCATATATTACTATGATGTATGTTTGTTTATTAAATTCTATGTGTATGTATGTTTGTGTACTATGTTTTGTGGTGAGTAATATGTAGGAGGATCCCACAATAATTTCAAATATAGGTAAAGATATTTCTTGATATAGACTAACAGACAGAAAGAAGGACAAGCGATCTAGACGGATGAATAAGATTTCAACTTTACCCTAAAAGTGAAACCAAGTGTGTAGCTAAATTGCAGGTTTAAATTACTAAGCCTTTAATTTTACTAGTGACCAGCCTTCGCAATACAGAGCCCGTCTTTGACAATTTTGAGTAGCACTTAATGTACCAGAATAAATTTGGCATTCATACTGTCCGGGGTATTACGGGCTTAAAGCCTGCATTAATAGCAATCTTAATCGCGGTTAGATATCAGGTAAGTAGAAGCAAAACTATAACTTTTATATCTAAACTAAAAAACTAGAGTAAGTTAGGTTAGTCTGTGATAATTTAAAAAAAATACGTTTGTGTGTAAGTTGTTATACTTCTTTGGCCTAACAGAACAAAAATAGCTAAAGATCATCTCGTATGTCACAACTCTCTGTTTGTAAAGGGAATACAGCTAACTTCATCATGTCACTTTTTGGCTGTCGGTGTGCGTGCGCATCGTAAAAATTTTACTCTCATAGTTTTTTTCCAAACGTGAAGAAGTATAACTTCAAAAAAGATGGACATATCCAACTTTTATACAACAGTGTACGAAGTTTTTTAGAATTTTATTAGCCAGAGTGCTATAGATTACTTTCCATAAAAACACATGGGATGATTCTCGTAAGATGAAAACGCACCTTTTCGCAAAAGTAAGGGAAATAAGGCTGGCTCGAGTAAAAATATTTATACATACGAAATTTGATATCTTAAATATATTTATATCCATTTTTTTTCAAACTGTGGTTTTAATAAGGTCTAAGTTGTAAGAATATTAGTAGATAAATAAAAAAACAATGACGAAATTAAAAGGTTCAAAATTAACAGCATCCTTTTAGAAAGGGTTGGCTTTTGTAAGAGCTTTACATGTTGTAATGTAATAGAAAAGCTAAATTTTATTTTTCTTAGAGTCGAGATATTTTCTTACTGATTTACGAGCTTTCTTACAAACATAACTTTAGTTTTAATAGGGAATATCCGTGTGATTTAAATAAAAATGAATATTTTTTTTCATAATATTTATTCCTTCTGAATTATTATAGGCTTAAGCCTATATCAATATTTTTATTGTAATTTATTTTTGACAATAATTACAAAAAGTGCAAATAAGGTGGGAAATTCACAGTAGTTGAAGCGCACGCCATTGGTCACACCGAATATGACGTCAAAGTACTATCATAACAGAGCGATTAGCGATTTTGTCGCTACAAATTGAGTCGTCATTTTTCTGTACATATCATACTGTGACGTCATGCCAAGCGTGCGCAATGGCGTGCGCTTAAAGCATCCGTACTGGTATAATATTTTTTAATATTTTTTTTTTGTTTCTTGGAAAATTTTAGTTTTTTGGAGTTGTATATTTTCCTTACAATTATATAATAACAATATTAGCTACTGTATAATTTTTTTTAAAAAAATCATGCATATTCCCTATTGTATGAATTTTAATCATAATTTATTTAGGGGACATAAATTAATAACTTTTCTTAATAGATAAACAAGGAAAAAAAGCATTTGTGAAATAAAGGTTAAGGTGAATGTTGAAGACTGCTATTGATAGATAAGACCTATGCGATGGCTGAACGTGCCTTCTGAACCACTAACTCGCTTAGGTTCTTGATATGGCAATCCGCCTAAAAATAAACCTTTTGGTTACTCTATATTTAGGTAATCTAATAGTAAAAAACACAAACAATAACACGTTAAATACTATGTCTTGCTACAAAGGAAAACTAGCTGTCTTCTCCGATTTAGTCTTCTATATTATACATATCTATACATATAATAAAATTCTAAGTAGGTACATTAAATACTTTTTGGGCAATTTTATAGAAATATTCATTATTATCGATACAGAGGTCGAATCTATAGTTTTTCGAATATTTGTCTGTCTGTCTGGGAACGTATCACGAGAAAAGTACTGAACAAATTTTGATAAAATTTGGCCCAATGTTAGCTGGTTATCTGAGTCAACATATAAGATACTAGAAACTTGACATATGCTCCATACAAATTATGTCAAATTCCTATCAGTACTAAGGAAAACCACATGTAGATAGGTTATTAAAAACCGCCATAAAAGACGATATAAACGGAAATTAAAGCAGTATACTCTCTTATATATAGTATACATATATTGGTTTAATAAATCTTCTAAACAAGAACCAGGTACACACTTTGTTAGTATAACTACATGTATTTTACAACTAACTTTATTGCATAGTACCGATGAGCGTTTCAAAATGGTTTTCCCGGAATATGTAAAAAAACTGTACTACCCTCGAGGCGACGGCCTCGTAAAATACGTTTTGGATTGGCACCAACCTTAGAATAGACGAATATCCAGAAATGTCATTGAACTGTCATTAAATCTATAATTATGTGTTGCTAGCTTTAAACAAATGAAAATATTATGAGCATAGCTTAAAAGCAATCCTGTTCTCCCTTTTCCATGATTTTCAACAGACATCTATATTGAAAGACTCCTATCTATATATGTTGGAAATTAAGAAGAATCAATATCGTGGCAAATTAATCTTCTATCTTCTATTATTTTAAGTTTTGTAAAGCTAATACTTTCTTAGATTTACGCGAATGTTTGACATTTTTAAATAAAACTATCTTTTCGGATTATTTCGCCGATTTATTTTGATTTTTGGTTCCCGACGTTTCGAATGCTTTACAGCAAAATTTTTTTGTAAAGCTTTCACATGCCATCAAAACGGTTTGTCGGTCCTCTTGGTCTGGATCGCAGTCCATTCTGATATCATGGATAACTAAACTCCGGATTCTGGCGCAAAATCTGAGCATTTTCATTATTCGGCTCAGGATCTGTTACCGCTTTCTAAAAACCATTTAGAAAAAGCCTGGAATAATAACAGAAATCTATCAATATCTCTTAAATGTTAGCATTGTGCCTTAAGCAAATATCCTAAGACGTCCTTTGTCTCATTGTCTAAAACTTGCAGAATGTCGGGTTATAACTAAAAAAACCTCAGTCACGCCTAAAGAAGTTTTACTTTACTTACTAAAATGTATTTTGAGTTTACATTTACCTAATTTTAAAGTAATTAGTCAAATTATACCTGTTTTGTAAGCATTTTAAATAAGAAATCAAATACTGTCATATACATGCAATACTGATTTTTGTATATCTATCTTATATATAAAAGTCTATGTTTGAATGTATGTTCCTGTGGACTCCAAAACGGCTGGGGCGATTTCGGTGAAATTTTTAGACAATCTTCAGATTAGCCCAGTGGGCGATCATATGAAGTTTGGTACTGATCGGAAGTTTGAACGTGGGTGAAGCCAAGGGTATTGCTAATTAATAAATAAAATTCAGATATCTACACAAACACCAAAACCTTGTTTTAGTATTTCAATGTATTTATTTATTACTTAATATTTCTTCCAAAAATATTGATTAAAAATAACAATTTCATTAATGATAAACTTTATTTATTTGAATTTTATGAGAAAAAAATCAAATTCATTCCATTTCTAACAAAAACATATTCATATTTGTAACATCAACTTCGACTAAAATAGTGCAGAAAACTAATGGCTCGAAAACGCTTAAAATATTTGCGACATTTATAAATATCGCATAATCACAATAAACTACTTGACAGTTTGATAATAATTATTTACACTAACGTTTGAAAATCGATATGAAATCGATAAACTTTGGAAGTTCTAAACCAATTTCAATAATCGTTTCGCCGCGAAATAACCCAAAATAACATATGCTATGTTTCCCGTAATAATAAGTTTTCCAGCCAGAAATATCATCTAGAGACAAGTCTTTATTATTCGCCAGTTCTTCTCAGGTCTGAGGCTTCCGATCTCATAGTAGACTCATGACGTTCAGTAAAAAATTGTAACAATTTATTACTGAATAAAATATTTTGAATTTGGATTTGAATTTACATATTATCATTATTTCTAAGAAAATTAGAAAGCACAGAAGAAAAAATCATTTTCTAAACAATATATCGTCTAAAACCTTAGTCTCTCCCGTAACCATTGATGTACAGCATTCAAAACGTCGAGAACCAAAAATCAAAATAATAAAATCCGAAAAGATAGTTTTCTTTTAAAATTTTATTTAACTGTATAGATAAAATATTTATTTTAATATATGTACGAGTAAGTTAAATTCAAAAAGCATTCAAAAGTCATTTACGTACAAAATATTTTATATTCTGATATCTTTAAAAGAGCATTTATCATATCGATGCACTCAAACGAACGATGCATTCATTAGCAGATATTATTTTATCCTTGCCTTTTGGGATAATTTACGGGCAAACGTTATTTTAATAATTAAACTTAAATTTAGTTTTTCATAAATCATAATATAATAGGTGATAAATATATCTACGATTTAGTTTGGAGTAGTATCTAAGTTATAAGTAGATACGTTTTGTCATAATTTTACATAAGTTATGTATGTATATGTTATATTATACGAAAATATACTGTAAAAAAACTATAAAATTCAAAAAAACGTGTGCGTACTTATGTACGTATATAAGAAATTGTACTTCTTTGGCGTATCAGAACAAAAATGCTAAAGATTTCATCCCGTATGTCACAACTCTGTTTGCAAAAGGAATGCAGCTAACTTCATCATGTCGCTTTCTAGCTGTCGGTGTGCACGCGCATCGTAAAAATTTTACAAATACTCCCATATTTTTTTCCAAATATGCCAAAAGAAGTATAACTTCAAAAATTAAATTATAATATAAAAAAAACCAACTGCGTAAAGAGTTCCTTTATCTACTTACCTATATCTATATTTTAACTTAGCTCTTTACAGCGACGGCATTTTTTTTTATTTTTGTAAAAAAAAATATTTACAGCTTTTTAGTTGTGAATAGTTAGACATTTGGAGTTTCATTTAACAATTTCCAATCCCAAATAAATTTAAACTCCAAAAGGAAGAGCATTCATATTGATACCCCACTATTTCTGTTTGGCAGAAAAAAAAATGTTTAAAAACATACTACTTAACTTTTGATTTTTAATAATAATAATGGGATAAATTTGTTTTTGGTTTTCTAAAGGTGAACCCGAGCGAATCGAAGGCGAGCTCCTAGTCTATACTAATATTACTATATAGAGGTAAAGTTTGTGAGATTGTCAGTTTGTGACGTGGTAGAGGGTAATCTCTGGATCTACTGAACCAATTTAGATGAAGTTTGGTAAGAAGATAGTTTGAAACCCTGAAAAGAACATAGGATATTTTTTATCCCGGAAATCAACCCTTAAGGAGGTGAAAATGGGGATGAAAGTTTGTATTGAGAATCAAGCTAGAGACGAACCCGAGCGAAGCGAGGGTGAGTCGCTAGTAACATATAATTTTAAAATCGCTACATTTTATAACTTATTCCTACACAATCTCATCGTAAAGAGCGTGAGTAAAAAGCAGATGTGCGAGTAAAGATTACTTTCATGGCGTGTGACGCGCGCGCATATCTCATACATTAACGATCGCAGATCGATTACTATTTATAGATAAAATAAAGAGAGCTGTAATGACTAATTTATTTACCAACTTCAAAAATGAGGGGTTACTTTATAGTTTATTCAGATGTATGTTTTTGTTGTACGTTATGCAATATCTTCAGCAATTATGTGGTGTATTCCTGGTATCCTAGATTCAAGTTCCGGATAGGGATAAGTTTAGATATTGAGTTTTCTGTTAAGAAAATCTTAGTAGGAGCTTGGAGTTGGGAAGTTGCTTAACCCTGTGCCTTGGTGGTGTCGTAGTATCATCCTATCGGAATTTGAGAGAGAAAAGGAGTAGAGAGTGCACGTTGTGTCTGCGCGTACACTTGTGCCATATAATATCTCCTGCAGTTAGCTAGTCTCAGTCTCTGGAGACTGGCCGCAGTCGCCCAAATCGGTTATATGTCAGGAGGACATCGCTTTAAGTTTCAAGAAAGTTTTGCTCTATTTTTAAGTTTATTTTTGAAGTCGCTGTATTTTTTTTAATAAAGCTATTTTTCTTTCTTTTCAAAATGATATAAGTTCTCTTTAGTAATTATATCTAATACTAGCAGAACCCCCAGCTTCGCTCGCGCTAAAACTATAAAAAAAACTGTTTGACTTTTTGCTATTTTTAATAATGTATGGAAGTCTGCCTGATTTGTTGACATTTATAATTACTGCTCCCAGTGCTGGATTTACACTTGGGGCGTATTCGCGTTATCTAAAAAGGTTTTTTATTTTCCAAAAAATAAATAAATAATAATAACAAAAAATACTAAAACATTTTACGAAAAATTAAAATCATTTATAATTTTTTTTTTTCATTTCTCAAAAAATTAAAAAAAAAATGTAACTATCCAAACTTTACCTATTTTATGAAAAATATCGATAATATGACAGCATTTTTTACTATGCCCAGGGGCGGCGCTTAGGTTAAATCCGGCACTGACTGCTCCGCTCCCTTGGGTAGTGGTATATTTATATATAACCTATTATAACCTTCCTCAATAAACGGCCTATCGGATTCAATTTTTTTGTTTTAAATCAGATTAGTAGTTCCTGAGATTAGCGCGTTCAAATTAAAAAAACAAACAAATAAACAATCAAACAAATAAATAAACAAACAAACAAACTCTGTCTCTGTCTCTTAATAATATTAGTATAGATACGCTTCGTTCTACTTAGAAAGCTACTAGCTTCATTGATTACTTACAGTGAATCCCAATAATCTATCTATCATAATTGTCCCCTACCAGAGACATAAATTTAACATAAAGTTACATATCTATACAAATATATCTAGCTGAAGAGTTTGTTTGAACACGCTAATTTTAAATAAAACTATCTTTTCGGATTATTTCGAGGATTTATTTAGATTTTTGGTTCCCGACGTTTCGAATGCTTTACAGCAAAAGACTAGGGTTTTAGATAATTCAAAGACGTTACATACTAGTTACAGACTGTGCCTACACATAATTTTACACAATTATTTCAAAAATTCAAAAATGCCACTAAAGTACCTTACATTATTTGTTGATTTTAATCAAACCAAAAATCAAAATAAATTCGCGAAATAATCCGAAAAGATAGTTTTATTTAAAACTAGCATTGTCCGTGGCTCCGCACGCGTTCAGATGACCAAAAACCAAATTCTTAGGCTTTACATATTAGTATACTCTTACAATGCAGTTTTTGTATTTTTTTCTCAGAAATGACAATTTTTCCGCGCTAAAAAAATATCCTATATGTTGACCCGGATAACCAGCTATCATCATACCAAATTTCATCAAAGTCTGTCCAGTGGTTTTCTCGTGATAGACAGACAAAAATATGACATATGACAGACAGACAAAAATTCTTAAAACTATAGATTTGGACTCTGTATCGATAATAATGTCTATTTCAATTAGATTTTCCAAAAAAATAATTAATGTACAGATTTGGCTTAGTCACAATTTTATTATATGTAAAATATTAGTGTAAATCTAAGAAAATATTATGAGCAAGGTTACACTCTGACATACGAGATAGCGAGCGCGATCCTATCTCTAGTAAGGAAGAAGATAGACAAATTACTGAGATCCGCCCTCTGGTATGAAGACTTATTATTGTGTAATTCGCTATGATGATATAATGACTTATCACCCAACTCATACGAAATTCTGAGGAATGTGAAAACGGAAATGTGAATCAGTATAACAATATACGGAGCAAACCTCTTGCCTATTGGTGACTTGTAAATTTTGAGAATTGAACTTTAAATTGTAATTTATGCGCTTTCCCTTTATAGAGTAGACAAAGAAGTAATTGTTTTTAGTTATTCCATAGGGTCTCTTCTAATAACGATGATGATAGATAAATAGCGTGTAGTTATAAAAACTGAGAGGCAGTGGTAATACGCTCGGCTGGAAAACCGAGTGAAGTGGGTTCAAATATTTTCAAGTGGGAATCATTTTCAAAATGATTACCATTTGTCTTACGGTGAAGGAAAAAACATCGTGAGGAAACCTGCATGACTGAGAGAACTTAGCAAGTTTTCAAAAGACATGTGACTGTCAACCCGTACTTGGCCAGCGTGATGGACTATGGGCTGATCTCCCTTCTATTGAAGGGAGGCCCATGCCCAGCAGTGGGATATTAAAAAGTGCTGAACACGCTTATAAAAACCAATTAGAGACAGAGGCAGCAATGAAATCAAAACCTACATCCTATCAGGCTAAAAGCTAAAATTAAAAAAGTTAACAGAAATAACGACTTATCTAAAAACAAAATTCAATTATAAATTAGGTACTTTTTGTTAAATAAATGCTATCCGCATGAACTCTCTAAAACTTCATTTTGTGATAAAGACTACAATTTTCTGCCACTTTTTACTCACAATTATAGTATCTATTAAACGTTTAAAACACTTTCTCTAACTCTCTACTTAAAATAAGTTATCAGTTAAATCAAATAAATGAGTTTCATTAAGAATGAAAGAAGGTATTTAAACTTTCGTTCAATATAAAGAAACTAAAGCGTTTTGTTTTAACTGGAACTAAAAGGATGAACGGGACTTAACTATTCGCAATGTCTATATAACTAATTTGTAAATTTAATTCGATTTTGAATAGCTCTTTCGGTGTTTTGAGTATAACACGAGTATTGTAAATAAGAAAGTACAAACATACAAACGTATAACCAAATACATGCATATAAACTTCATACAAAGTTTGTATGTATATATGTATGTTACTCCTTCAGAATGAAACTGCTGATTCGGATGGAATCTAGTAAACAGATAGATTATGGCCTTGAGTACCTAATACAAATATCACGCGTATGCTAGCCGCCCGAGAGAAGTGAGAGTGCTGTCTTAGATGTCTTTTGTATTTATAATATTTTTATAAACCTCCGACGCAAAAACGACGGGGTGTTATAAGTTTGACTTGTTTGTGTGTGTGTCTGTCTGTGGCATCGTAGCTCCAGAACGGATGAACCGATTTTGATTTTGTAATTTTTTTTTTTGTTTAAAAAGTGAATTAATCGGGAGTTTTTTTAGCTATGTTTGATGAAAATCGGTCCAAGATGGTCGGGGGATTTATTAATTTTTAATCAATTACAATTGAATATTATACAGATTACTGCACTATAGATTAGGCCTCTGTATCGATAATAATGTCTATTTCAATAAGATTTTCCAAAAAATATTTAATGTACAGATTCGACTCAGAATTTTATTATACGAGTAAGTATAGATTTTGAAACATATCGACTTACATATTTCATTTAAAAGCCCCATCAACAACTGTGTTTCATTGTAATTCCGTACATCCGTCTATAAAATGTGAACCTTAATAAAGATTTAGGCGCAAATAAAACTTTGTTCTTTTTATCACGCGAAAACTTTTCAACTGGAGATAACGTCTGAAAAAAATCTTTTATGTCGCTGCTTTTCCATTCGACTCGAATTGTATAGAATTTGGAAGAAATTGAACTATTATATATGTGAAGGTTTGTATGTTAGTATGTGCATATGAGAATTATGACTACTTCACGCTAAAACGGCTGGACTGGTTTGGATGTAGTTTAGTTCGCCGTTAGTATGTATGTTTTATTTAAAATACTAGCAACATACCCTTGCTTCCTTCGGGTACGTCCCGTTTAACTTTTTTTAATTTTTTTGAACGGAATCCTATTTCTTTTTCTAAAACAAAAGTAGCCTAAGTTACTAATAACATATATATATTCGTTTGCTAAATAAGCTCGAATAAACTTACAAACTAATTTTCTTCTGAGTTAACATTTTATTATGAAAGTTTAAAAAGATATCCAAGTAATACAACCACTTTAACTTACTATTCTATAAAATTATAAATGAGTAAAGTAAATGAAAGATTTTTATCACCAGTAAAAAGCTCTTTAAACAGCGCGTTTCAGCGTTTGCGATAAAGGCCCCATCATTTATTACTTTCATATTGATTTTGCTCCACTTGTATGCTTGATGGTGAAATTTGTGGTATAATATTTATTTTTATAGCATGAATCATAATATTTATCTATACATATAACAAAATCCTAACTGAGTCGAATCTATACATTAAATATTTTTTAGAAAATCTTATTGAAATAGTCATTATTATCGATACAGAGGCAGAATCTATAGTTTGTAGAATTTTTGTCTGTCTGTGACCGCATCACGAGAAAACCACTGGACAGATTTTGATGAAATTTGGTATGATGATAGCAGGTTATCCGGATCCACATATAGGATTTTTGCTGCCAGAAAATATCTTATCTCTGAGAAATCTATAGTAAACGTTGAAATGTATTGTATACTATATGGACAAAAGTATACTCGTAATATATATGTATACTTTTATCTGTGTTAGGCTAGTGGCTAGTATTTACGGCTGCAAAATCGGAGATTCTGGATTCGAATCCCAGGTTGGGCCAACTATACTGATTCGGTTTTTCAGTTGTTTTTTCAGACACAACTAAGAAATCAGACGGAGGTCCGATGGCTTTACGTGATCTCTTAGGCAAGAGGGTGAAACAACGCCAACTGATCCATTATGGACATCTACTAAAAAAAAATTTCAGGTAAGGTCCTCAACCTTTTTGACCGACTCGAGACCTGAACTTAAGACCTTATAAGTTACTCACTAAACTGACCAAACTCAGCTTATTGTAGATTATCCAGATATATCTCTGCATAGTAGCTCCACGTTTTACGTACGTTTATTTAATTTAGTTGCTGCAAATACAAATTGAAGCTGTTTGTTTATCGAACAATATAGTATAAAGAACCCAAGTTGTTTAGCTGTACGCAAATGAAATTTTGTTTTTTAGGGTACCATAGCCAATAGCAAAAATAAATCCCTTAAAGTTTCATCGTTACCGCTATTTTTTTAAAGTCTATTGAAACTATTAAATCATAGTTATTACAGAGGTAGACTCCCTAAAAATAAAAACAAAAATTTTGTAAAAAAAATTGATTTCTGATTTTAACCCCAAATTACCTTACAATTTTAAGGACAATTTTGCCAAAAACGTCCAAAATCCAAAATCTAGGGAAATATTACAAGAGCATATCACCTAGTTATAGTTACGGTTGTGCTAAGTTACATACCCTTCAACGTACATTCACCTTGTCGTAGTGGGGGGCTCAGTAGGGCCCGGCAATACAGTCGGGCGCGAAGCCAAGAAACGCACAGAGAGTTGGCCCACTTTGGTGGGCGGGGTACCATACAGTTTGCGCCTGGTACTGTTCTGATAGCAGAGTCGACTGTGGAGTAACCCCATGGTTGTTATGGTCTGCTACGGCAGACTTGCCGTCATGGCGTCGTAGTTAAATGCTTAAGCGATCCTGCGACATCCCATTAAGACGGGGGAGGTTTTGTTAGGTTTTAGTGGGTAGTATTGACTTTTCTAGCCGGTGAGTCCCACATAATACCTGTTTGTTTACAGATGGTATGCTAAATGCATTTCCCAACATTGAAAAAACAGTGCTAAGTTACATTAATAAACAAACTTACTTTAACCATGTGGAATTACTAAGTATATAAGAAACATGTGAAACTCGTTAATAGTGAAGAACAATAAAATAAATAGCACTATTGTTTAAACTAAATGACACGTTGTCGGTTCGAAGTGCCATTGAACAGCTCGATTACCTGTCAAATACAGACATTGCGTATTTAGAACAGATAATAACAATAATTAATATCTATGCTATATTTGTTATCTATCTATCTATATAAATAAAAATGAATGTTCGTACGTTTGTCCTCTATGCGTTCCTAAACTATTGATCCGATTATGATGAAACTCTAGTGAGTTATTCTGTATGCATAAAAAAAGCGTTCTTAAGCCATTCAAGCTTAAGTCATTAGTAAATATAAAAATCTGAACAGTGTGTTTGTTTATTTGAAAAAGTTTGTTAGTTTGAAAATACGGGTTCGATTTGTGTAATTCTTTTTGCTTATTTATAGAGGAAGTTTATATATGTACGAGTATAGGCAATCAAATCAATCATCAATAATTTATTGGGCGGTGTACCATGGGGTTGCTCCTGGTACTTCTCTGAAAGCAAAGTGGACCATGGGAGCAACCCCATGGTTGTTGTGGGCTATATAATATTATATGCCGCTAGCATTCTTACCACAATTCAACATAGACATGACAACAATATTTAAGTGTATGTAGAAATGTTTTGTATAAATAATTAATTATATTAGTAATATCAATATATTTCGTTTTTTTTATATTATGAAGTATTATAAAGAAGAACGGTCTACGTCTTATTCAAAAGGTGTACAATTTAAATATTTAATTAAAATATTAGCATAAAGAAATATTTTTATTCGCCTATCGAATTCGATGAGCTTGCTTTTTTTCATGTACTTAATTCTTTAAGTACTATCTCCAGATGATGAAAATGTAGTCCCTGACGTCAGGTTAATGTAATTATACGGCGCCAAAAGCCCTATAACTGCTTCCAAATTGCTATTACAAAGGGTTTTCAGACGTACCAAGAATTTTTAGACTTTTTATCGTTCTTTCTTACGTTTCTATATAATTTAAATAATGCTTTTGTTCTATTTTTTTTACTATTTTTTTTAAATACTTAATGATCCTCCCAAACACTTCCTTTTTTTAAGTAGGTCAAATACGACTCCTATCATCAAAATAATACATTTATTTATTGGTTGATAGGTGGAATCAAAAACCTTGTTATTTTTTTGATTGAAAAGCAAATTAACACGTACTTCGAACCCAACGTATACCGATTCCACTCGTAATGTGTCAAACGTCAATTCGGCCACTGATGGAACAGCCACGAACATTCTTGACTGTTGATTGATTTAAGTGTATACTGTGTATATATATATATATATATATATATATATATATATATATATATATATATATATATTATTCTAGTTTAAATTTTATATTTTATCTAGTGACTTACCCTTGCTTAGCTCGGGTGCACATAGCGTTGCTACACCTTAATGGGAAGTTCTTTTTAAGAGAAATAATTCTGTTATACATTGTTTTCATATAACTTTATTAGCATTCAATTTATACGCGACGCACGCCAATGAAGCTCAGTCAGCATGATTTTTTCCAACATTCTTAACAATCATCGTCATAATTCAGCCAATATACACAAAACCTTAATCCCTCTACGACCGCGGACACACCGGCGTGTCAGTTAACAATAGATTTCTTAGAAATTTAAGTAATTTCTTAGAAATTTACCTGGAGGTGTTAATGAATTATACATTTCAACCTTTCTCATGAATCACTCCATCTATTGGTGAAAACCGTATGAAAATCTGTTCAGTATTTTTTGAGTTTATAGTGTTCAAACAGACAGACGCGGTGGGGGACTTTATCTTACAATATGTAGTAATAAAATGAGTTAGTTTATATGGTTAGTGTGCCAGTAAAACCTAATATTTATAAAGTTTCGGTAAAGTTCCCAAATGTTTCTTGGATTTTTTTTTCAGTTTGGAGTTCTTTCAGTATTCCATAAATCTTAGGTCTTAGGTTCTTCTCTCTTGAACATGCTATATCAATATTTTTAAGGCGAAAGGATATTTATTGTTTGTTCGTCCTTCTTTCAAGACAAAACAACTATTAAAGTATAAGTTTTATATGGAGTTCTTTAGAAGACTGGAAAGTTCTTTTTACGGTAGGATATTTCATTTCCACGGTTAATCCCTCCACGACCGTGGACACGCCGGCGTGTCAGTTAACAATAGGTTTCTTAAAAAAATAATTAATTTCTTAGAAATTTACCTGGAGGTGTTAAATAACAGAAGATAATTTAAACTTAAAGTTATATATGTGTAGTGTATCAAATATCTTGTATCCATAACACAGGTCTCGTAGCTTACCATGGAACTAGATGGTGTATTGTGTTAATGTCCCAAAATATTTATTTACTTAAACATATCTACATAATTTAGTAATTTTCATTAACAGCATTGTCTTTAAGTGGTCGAAATACAACGAGAAAAAAATATATATATGAATAGAATTTACCTATTTTTAACTAACTTTTTCCAAACTTTTTTTTGTTACAACTAAAGCTCTAAAGTCAATAGCTACTAAGCAAAAAAAATTAAAAACTTTAAAAAAAAATAGAAACCGACTTCCAGGCACTAAAATGACAAAAATAACTAAACGGCGGTTTTCATTTTGAATAGATACCAAATCAGATAATTTCGAAGTCGATGCCAGCCGACGCAAAGCAAATCTAATATATTTCGATAGGTAAAATATATATTTACCTATTAGATATTCATATCTTAAAATATTGTAGGCTGGCACCAACTTCGAAAATGTCTGATTAGGTTATTGGTGGAGGTGTATTCTAAATGAAAATCTCCGTTTAGTTATTTTTTTACATTTTAATGCCTGGAAGTCGGTTTCTTATTCTTTTTTATTTAAGTTTTCATTTTTCATTTTTAGTGTAGACGTAATAAGCAAGTTATTTGTAAGAAGAAAGTTTTATAATAACATATTCGATTAAACAATCTATTTAAAAAAAAATATTTATTGTTGGTTTTTTTTAAACTGTTCGACCGATTTCGATAAAATTTATATGGGACCATCTGGGAAGTATAATACCCTTTGAAACAAAAAAAAATCCAAATCGGTTCAGGAATCTTCGAGAAATCAGTGAACATAGATAAAAAAAAGATTCCGACGAATTGAGAACTTCCTCCTTTTTGGAAGTCGGTTAAAAAGAAAATCAGCCGACAAGCAGAGGAGAAAAAGTTACTACTTAGCTACTTATATGTATGTATATAGATACAAAAGGTACCTAGGGTGTTTGTTGAGTAAATAATATAAGTCGCAATCAAGCAAACCCGTTAATTTGGGCTTTTTACTGAAACAAAAACAAACATTTACCGTTCACTGAAACATATTTCAGATAGATAGTATGAAGATACCACAAGCGATAGGTCATTTATCACGATCATGTCGAAGCCTCCCTTGTACCTAATCAGTCTATAACGAGTTAAATTGACATTATATGATATCGTATTACATTACAACTGTTGTTAATTCGTTAAATAAATGCGTCATAATATCACTTTATCGTCGTTACGTTATCTATTTGTAGATACTAGTTTATCTATTTCTAGATATGTTTACACGTGACTTCGCCCGCGTAATTTATAATAGCGTATATCCTTCCTGAATTAAAATGACGCTACCATTAATATATGCAAGTTTGTATGTTTTTGTGTGTATGTTTGTTACTCATTAACGCTAAAGTGGTTAGATGAATTTCAATAAAATTTAGTACAATAATAGACTATTTGGAGATTTAGAGTAAGTTACCCTAGATAGCGAACTATCATCATACCAAATTTCATAAAAATCACTCCAGTGGTTTTTCCTCGATGAGGTCACACAAAGACAGACAGACAAAAATTCTAAAAACTATAGATTCGGCCTTTGTATCGATAATAATGTCTATTTCAATAAGAATTTCCAAACAATATTTAATGTACAGATTCGGCTTAGTTACAATTTTGTTATATGTATAAATTGATTTTAGTATATAATGTTACATTTGTTATTTTTGTACAGTTGCAAAACAGCTTTTATAACTATACGTCTTAACCACCAGCAAAACAGAAGCTATAATTTTTTTTATTAATACAACTAGATTAAATATTTAATATATATAATAAAGCTTATATTTCTTTTTGTATATCTATTTTATGAACTTTTAAAAATAAAGAAAAAAAGATAATAATAAACCTTTACTATTCTATCACCAAATCCTTAGAGAATTATACTTCTGATGTTTGAAACTACTTCGCAAACTTTAGTTGTTTGGAATTTGGCATCTTGAAAACAATCTTATGACCTCCATAAATACAAGAACTTAGATAAGTAGACATGACAACTTCAATAAAAAACTTTAAAAATAGTTAAAAACTTATATACATACACTAGTATACAAGTTCTGCGAACAGTAGACGTCGCGAGCACAACTGCATTTTCAGGAGCTGTTCTGCTCGCCACGCTCAAGATTCACCAAATTTTTATGAAGCCAACTTAAAGTAAACCTTCTAGATAAAAAAAAATATCCATCGAAATCGGATCTCATAGAGTGGATATATTTTTTGGTCCCCCTTTCGCCCCTTTTTGGAGGAAGTAACGCTCCAATCAAAAATCCCCGATAATAAAAAAAAATCTATGTCTATAAAATACGACCACCAAATTGACAGAGGAAAGCAAATTTTTTCATATTTGAAGCAGAGACGCTTAGCTCGCTTAGTCTTTTACATGTTTTTACTAGCGACTTAGCTTCTAACAATAGCTTCTGTATTATTCAAAGTTATAATTTATCTGTGTACTAAGTTTCATCCAAATCCGTCCAGACTTTTTAGCGTGAAGGAGTAGCAAATATACACACGCATACAAACTTTAACACTTACAATATGTAGCAATCGCCAATATGATTTTATTTTACTAGTACCTGAATGTACAAACTTCGCTCGACGGAAACGGATTTTTTTTCGGGTAAAAACACCTATATAGATAAACTTGAAAAGCAAAACCATATCTAAATACAAAATTTGATTTGATTTTTTAGAGCCGTTTCCGAGATACACGGTATAAATCTATATCTATAGTCTATACATATAAAAAATTCTAACTAAGCCGAATCTGAACTTATTATTTGTTATAATAATTGTTATATATATATATATATATATATATATATATATATATATATATATATATATATATATATATATATATATATATATATTATACTATTCTGAATTAGTGCTTGACTACGTTCCACCTGATGGTAAGTGGTAACGCAGTCGTAGATGGTAAGTCGCACTAATTCAGTAGCCACCTATTCACTCTTGCCTTGAAGACACCCATGTCGTAATCGGACAATGTTGTATTTAATATTAATTACTAACAATTTTATAAAAATCATTATATTAATTATATTTTGTTTTTCTTTATTTAATTACAGTATCTGCCACAACGCCAAGAAGTTTTACTTCAACCTCGCGTAAAGGTTACACATAGTCCACCACGGTGACCAAATGCGGGTTGGCGGATATCAAATGTCCTTCGAAAAGTAATTAGATTCTCTCATATCTTCTTTCCTCGCGATGTTTTCCTTCACCCTAAGTTATTTAACAATACATTCAGGCATGGTGACAGATCCGAGTCGATTATAATTATAATATACTAGCATTGCCCGCGGCTGCGCCCGCGTTCAGATGACCAAAAACCTAATTCTTATGTTTTACATATTAGTATACTCTTATAATGCAGTTTTTGTGTTATTGTATTTTTTCTCAGAAATGAGATATATTCCCGCGGTAAAAAGTAGCCTATATGTTGACCCGGATAACCAGCTATCATCATACCAAATTTCGTCAAAATCTGTCCAGTGGTTTTCTCGTGATGCGGTAACAGACAGACAGACAGACAGACAGACAGACAGACAGACAGACAGACAGACAGACAAAAATTCTAAAAACTATAGATTCGGACTCTGTATCGATAATAATGTCTATTTCAATTAGATTTCCCAAAAAATATTTAATGTACAGATTTGAATTAGTTAGAATTTTATTATATGTATAGACTAGCGACTCACCCTCGCTCCGCTCGGATGCGTCCCTAGTTCTGTTTTAGCGTTTAGTGTAGATTTCTCAGAGATGAGATATTTTCCCGCACTAAAAAGTATCCTATATGTTGACTCGGATAACCAGCTATCGTCATACCAAACATCAAAATCGGTCCAATGGTTTTCTCGTGATGCATTCCCAGTCAGACAGACAGATAGACAAAAAATCTAAAAACTATAATTCGGCCTCTGTATCGATAATGACTATATCAATAAGATTTTCCAAAAATTATTCAATGTACAAATTCGGCTCAGTTAGATTTTTTTATATGTATAGATTAATAAGCATTTGCAAGCAGACGGCGCCATTTGTATAGTGACAAATTACAAGATATTCCAGCGATATACATACCAACAATTTTCATGTTCAACGTCAGTAGCTTTATGGGGTCATAATAACAAAAATAATTAAAAACGAGCGATTGTCGTGGGTTGGTCGGGGCGCGGCCTAATGCTTTCGAGACGTATTCACAATGTTGTTGAAACGCATGATGCGATGTTTTAATATGACAAAATAATATTATTAAACTTTAGAAGTTCAATAAAAATAACAAAATCTATACATTAATAGGTAAATATAAAACAGTTTAGTACCTTTTTCTCGTCTGTTTGTCAACCGATTTTCTTTCTTTTTTTTAGTAACTATAGATGAGCTTTAGTTTAATCAATTTTTATTTTTTTTTGGAAAAAGTTACTTTTTTACATTGATGGGTAAATTCTATTGCTAGGCAGGTATATGATTTCCTCAAAAAATAATTATTATGGTCTATTTTCGACCACTGGCCGAATAATAGTTCATATTTCATAATTTCTTTAATTAAAACTAGCGACTCACCCTCGCTTTGTTCGGGTTCGTCCATAGGTACTTTTTTAGAAGAATTTGTATGAAAAGTGTCATAGAAGCTATAGTAAGATTATTTAAATTTTTCTTTTTACTCACTGTCTATTTGTCTTTTTGAACATAATTCTCGAACAGTAAACTGAAAACTCGAGAACAGCTGAGCGATGTAAATGAGACTTAGTTGTTAAAATTAATATCCCTGTCCCTAATAATTGTAAAGAAAGGAAAATAATATCGTGTCAATTTATTTTGATATGACTCGACACTTGACGTCGAGTAGACATTTGTATATTTTGTGACAAGTGTTAGTTTTGCGACTCATTATTATGTTATTTCAGTTTATTTATTTATGCATATTTCTCTTACTCATAGCTGATATTATCATCAGGGTAGAATTAAGGTAGCCTATGAAAGTTCCCATGATGCAAACAAAGTCTGTGTTAAATTTCATCAAAATTTGTTCAGTTTTTGAAATGAAAACTTCTATAGGCCGGTTTGGATGGGGAGTTTTGTGTAAGTTGTCATCGACATGGTCACGTGACGTGTTAACGCTAACACGCAGAGTGCAGATAGATGTCAAAACCAGATAAGTGTAAACAGTTTTAATTTACAAATTTTAATTTAAGATCAAACAATTAATTTGAATATCCAAAAATAACAACTGTTTATTTATAGTTTTAAGTTTTCACTTCTGCCGGCATTTCTCATGACTGCTTTTTTAAAGCTTAAAATAGACACATTACAACTTTCTTTACTTTTTTAGTATGAAATATGAATTTACTAACACTATCCACAAATATTAAGTAGCTGTTATATACATATATCTGCACAGGTGAGTCTAGACGCATGTACTTTTACATAACGATGTCTTATATGAAATCAAAATTAACGTGAATATGAAGATATAAGCATGTAGAATTTTTTAAAAATTAATTGCAAAATTAAATCAATAGCAATAATTATAAAATAAAAATTTAAAAACCCCCTACGCAAATTAATTGTCATTTAACAATTACACTGGCACGCGTGAAGCACTTAATCGAGTAATCATACGCCAAAATGCCTTACATCATTTTGGAAAAGAACTGATACTCTTACACTGCTGGATTGATATTAACCAAACATAACTAAGAACCACCGCAAGGAATCTGGCTTTCAAGTGAAAAAACCGCATTGAAATCGGTCCATCCGTTTGAGAGCTACGATGCCACAGACAGACAGACATCGACGTCAAACTTATAACACCCCCCTTTTTGCGTCGGGGGTTAAAAAGGTACATATATACATATATGACAATATTTACACTTCATCAGATATCTAAAAGGAAAGAGGTTTTAATACATTTAAAACAGTAATTTTTAAAATACTATAAACGTAGCTTTAGTTTGGACGAGGGAGTGCCGGGAAGTAGGCGCGTTGAGTACTCACAGACAGCAGACTATAACCGATGAAGCGCGCGCAAAGTAACAAGGACGGAAAGATAACTAACTGTACAGGATAAAAGGGTCATTGAAATTAATAAAATAATCTACTATATTGATGAAATCATTGTTTTCATGTCTAGGAATTTGAAACGGTAGTAGTCTATGGAAAACCAAGTGAAGTGACCTCTAATCCCAGATATATTGTACCTTTCATTTTCATTATGATTGTTTCTCGCTTCAGGGCGAAGAAAAACTTTATGAGAAAACCTGCGTGTCTAAAAGAATTTATTTATAGTTTTCGAAAGACATGTAAAAAGTCCCAATCCACGTTAGGTCAGCGTGGTTGAGTATCGCTTAATACCTCTCAGTGCTGCCCACATTGTCTGCCGCACTTGAAATCGATCAGGAGTTAATTTTTTATTTGTAGAATCTCTGAAATCTAATATTTACCACAAATTCAAGATAAATAAACAAAATTTTCATATTTGCTGTAAACTACATCTATACATATAATAAAATTCTAACCGAGTCGAATCTGTACATTAAATGGTTTTTGGAAAATCTTATTGAAACAGTCATTATTATCGATTTGCAACAAACAGTTAACTAACGTGCTAACTCTCTTTCACTTTAATCTACCTTTGCCATGGTAGCCGTTGTTATTGTCTGACAAATGATGTATAATATAATATCCTACCCTTCTTTTCTTTCCATTGCGGCCACTTTTACATAGATAAGAGATATTTTATCATGTACAGAAATAAATTAGCTTTAATTTGATATATAAATGATGAATATACGCGATGTCGTAGCAATCTTGCAGCCGGATCTCGATCCAAGAGGATATTTTTAAATCTACAACAAATTTTATCATCCTTACAAACATTATGTATGTTACAGTCTATCTATATGTTTGTTGCCTTTCACGCTTGAACTACTAAACGGATTACGAAGAATTTTGGCAAGAATATATGTATATTGTGTCATGGGGACGAATGCAGACTATCTTGTATCCCCGTCTTGCTTACTATGCGAGCAAATCAGCGAGACAAAATTTGTGTGTAATGTTTGTACTCCAGCCGTAGGTGTTTATATCTATAACATGTATGTATTTAAAGTTGTATATGTGTAGTGTATCAACTGTCTGGTATCCATAACACAAGCCTCGTAGCTTACCATGGAATTAGATGGTGCTGTGTGTTAATGTCCCAACATATTTATTTATTATTTATATTATTAATACGAATCCCAAAAGCGATAGGAGATATTCAATCAGGAAGCTGTAGGATCATTCAGCGTCAATTAAAAGTCAAATCTCGGAAGCCGGATATTCTCTGTGATTGGCTTTACTGTTAACTCTAAGCATCAAATACAGTAGTTGTGTAAAAAAATTTTGTAGTTATCTCCGACATTATTAGTTTTAATTGTACGTAAAAACTATATAATATATACGTACATGTTTAAAACAAAGTAACTAGATGTGTAACAGTAGACTGTTTTACTCCAGGTCATACCAGATAGTTGATACACTACACATATATAATTTTAAATACGCACATATTATAAATATAAACACCCATGACTGGAGTTCAAACATTCATGCTCATCACACAAATGAATACCAACAGCGGGACTCGAACCCGTGACCGCTGGCACAGCAAGTAGGGTCACTACAAACTGAACCCAACGTGTCGTCGAATGATGCATAGATAAATAAAACATGATATCCAATATATAGGCTCAAGAGTCAAGTCTATCATCATTTATTTTACAATGTTACTAATTTACTTTACCTATTTAAGTTAACAACTTAGTGGTCTAACAAAACGTATAATAAAACTTAGATTTACGATGACATGATTTCAATTACGTGTAGCAAAGACACCGGTAAGTGTTAACAGTTACTCGTAGTTTCAATATACAATCAAACGAATTACAGTATTACTTTAACAGACCATAAACTTGGCCTCTCTGGATTTAATTAATTCTACCCTTGACAAATACAAGATAATTCTCCCCCATGATATGTTAAACGCTCTAAAATCAACTGTATTTTATTGTAATAAGGTTTCGAATCCCTAGTCCTGATAATGTATGCTCTTTTGTAGGATAAAGATTTACGTTGCTAAATTTTCAACCTTACTACCCTTTAATTAGGTATAAAATTGCTTGATATAAATTCTTGCATAGATTACAATGTCTTATAAAATACTTGCTATGTTCATTGCTTACTTGATATGACACAATAATTTTGTATGACGATTTCAAAGGTAGAATAGAGTTCCTAACTACCTACCAACTTTTTCGACCAATCCCACTATATGGTGTCAAAACATGATATTGGTGAAGTAAATGGTGCTAAAATGGCATGGCTAAAAGCTATAAACGATGGCATCTATAAAATAGAATACTTTACTCGTCTGTTTCCCTAAGATCCTAAGTAAAGTTCCCAGCTCTGATTTGTTTTAGCCAAAAAGTTTGTGTTTATCGTGTCAGAGTAGTGTTTATAGTGTAAGCAGTGGTAGTCAAGTGGTAGCGCGCTCTCTTGGGACACCGAGTGAAGCGGGTTCAAATCCTGGTTCTCACACCTCTGATATTTTCATGTACGAATCATTTCTAACGTCAAACATGATTACCACTTGTCTTACAGTGAAGGAAAACATCATAAAGAAACCTTCATATCTGAAAAACAGACTGAAAATGGCAGACATTTTATATATCAAAAATCGGTCAAGTGCGAATCGGACTCGCACAAGAAGGGTTCCTTACCATAATCGATTTTTTAATTTGCATGACAGCTTTTTTAAAATTCGATATCTTGGTTTTTTATTATGTTATAGCGACAATAGAAATCAACCCCTCTGACAGACGGACTAATGGACAGACGGACAGCGGAGGCTTAGTAATAGGGTTCCATTGACACTCTTCGGGTACGGAACCCTAAAAAACAAACAACAGCATACAATAAAATAAAAGAAAACCTACTGCAAAATGCTAACATTTATAGCTTTAGCCGGATGGGGTAAACATATTTAGATTGGCTATTTACTAACTTGTACGTGATTACTACTTGGCTACAACAACAAAATATTTCCGCCTTTCTTGTTTCTAAGACGCCATAACTCTATATATAAATAGGCAAAAACAAAACACTTTAGTACCTTTTTCTCCTATTTGTCATCCGATTTTTTTTTCTTTCAATAAAAAAATTGGAAACATTTTTGAAGTAAAACTTTTTTAGACGTGACTTAAAAACGGGTAAATCAATACTTTGGAAAAATGAGTGTAACGGAAGTGAGAGTCATATTTGTTATTAATAATTAAAAAAAATATATTGTAATTATAGTTTATAAAAATATATTATATACATAATTATTAACAATAATTTTATAATAATTATATTACATACATACTTATAAAGATAAATATTTATTACTGTGGGATGAATGTGCATAAATTAAATAAAAGGTATTATGACTAAAGTGTGAATGAAAGAAAGAATGATTGAAAGGGACAGATAAAGTGTTGGCCAAATACAAAGACATAATAAACTAATGAAAAATTAATACACGTATTAAGGTGATTTTGTGGTCTTATTGCTGGTGTTCTCAATCCCACATTACTAATAGCTTTATAAAAAATATAATTTAAATAATGATAAATAAATAAAAAAAATCTATTACACAAGTTAATTAAATTAATTTTCATTTAAAACAAATAATAATTAATTTGTATAATTTTATAATTACTAACATAAATATAAGAATCATGTATTTATGAATATAAATAAAATTTATTCATTTATTTTATTTAAGCTCCATTATTAATCTCCAAAGAGGTACAAAAGCCACCCCAAATATACAAATATAGATCCTATAAAAAGGCACTAAGTCATCTCACGCCATCCATCATTCCCGCGTTGACAACAGAAAAAAAACCATCGTCATACTAATTAGCAATAATTAAACTACTTGAAGACGTTATTTTTACACCTGGAATGAATGCTAAGTTGATTTAAACTCTATTAGTATATATTAAGGTTTATTTTACACTTTCGCGTCATTTAACTTGGGGTAAACGAAGAATTAGTGCGATACGTAATTAAGGACAAACCGGAATAAATATTGGTATGGGTACCATTTCAAATATTCGCTTATCGAAATCGAACTTGGGCCCTTACGGCTCTTTTAGGTTTCTGGAAGTACGGTAAATATATGAACTATATATTTTTTTATTGTTTGTTTGTTTACATTTCCAAACTATTGAACCAATTCTAAAAACTTAACTATATAAAGTTAATCTCCATGTATATGTATTTGCAAGCGCAGACAGGAATAAAAATATATCAATTATAAATCTAAAGCTAATACAATAAAGATTTAAATATAATATCACAATGATACGTAGGCTGTAAAGTTATGATAAAATATAATAACTTTTTTATTATTTACTCGTTATGAAAATCGTATTCAGGACCTACATGACTTTATTCTTATGTATACTGCCACTACGCCTAAAAGTCTCATCTGTACTAGTAACTAAAGAAAAGCCAATATTAATTGGGTTATCGAAAAATCCTATTTCTTCGTTATTCTCTAACAAGTAAAGTTGCTGATATAAAAAATAAGTTAGAAAATGCACAAGATGAACTTTTTTATACTTTAATATTGCTTTTAAACCAGTTTCAAGTTGTTTCAAACTTTAATTAACTTCAGTTCTTTGTTCATACCTTTTCTATGGCTAAGATTTATATTTGGTAAGAGTTTAAAGTCCACGTGACAATATTAAGCCATTAAGCCCTATTGAAAATTACAAACAAAACTTATCACTGCAAAAAAAACAAACACCTAAATCGTATTCTCCATTGGATTGTTGTATCGGTAATCCCTAAATGATCCACAATTCGCAGTATCCAGGAATATATGGCGACGCAAAATGGTCAATGTAAATATCTGATTCAACCAGGACTCAAATCCACTACGATTTAGAGACACTGACCACTTCACCAGTTCCATAAAATTCGTATAAGGGCGATGGAGAGCATGTCAACATTTTCAACGTAGTTTGACAGATCCTTCAACACGTTTGATTGGTGGACGCGAGCTGTTAAAGACTGCGCCCAAAAGATCCATGTCAGCTGTCATCTCGTGGCTTCTGATTTGTTAGGTGACATGTAAACATATGGATAGTGATGAAAAATTTGTTTGCTTAATAATTAGAGTATTTGTTAAGTAATGACATATAAATTTGCTGATACCAACTATTTTTTGTGTTAAGTGATTCTATTTTGACTCACATTGTTACAACGTTGTGCTCGTAACTTAGTAATATTATGACTGACGCTGTAGCCTGTATAAAGTAAAATAAGTATGTTGTAGTACCACTGCTAGTAGTACTGCGTAGTACTGCTCAGCCATAAAATACCGAAGAAATTTAATCAAAACATAAAACTAGATAAAGTATTTAATTTACTTGTAACAATAATTAAAAAAAAAGTAATTTTAAATAGTAAAAAACTATGAAATATAAAGCAAAAATGATTTTTAAAGTATTTATTTTAATACTTTTTTAAATTTACGCGAATATTTGACATTTAAAAATACTATTTTTTCATAGTCGAAACGTCGGGAACCAAAAATCAAAATAAATCCGCGAAATAATCCGAAAAGATAGTTTTATTCAAATTGTTTCTTTTTAGTCAACAATAGTTTAAGCAATAATTACAATTTCGAAATTCATTTAATACTTCATAATGTAGAGGTGATAAATAATAAAATTATAACACTGTAATTAATAGTATCTATAAATTTGTAGGCACAGCGAAAGTTACTAGCTCTCAATTTGCTTTATGTATTGTGTATCCGGCTCAAAGGACCATTAAATGTAGTTCAAGTTTTGAAGTCTAACAAGGACCGTTATAACTTTGATGCATCCGCCTTTGTAAACAGCTTAAATGCTGCTTAAATTTTTGTAAAGGATTCAAGATTAAATAATAATATTATTAATATTGTGCTAATTAAAAAGCCATAAAATCTGTTCTATATTATATAGATTAATAAAAAAAAACAAATCTACAATTAGTCTGTGCGTATGTCACCGCAGAACTCGGAAGGGCAGAATTAATTAATCCTACAACATGCCTTACAATTTATTATGCTTTAGAAACATCATTAATAACACAATATGAAACCTATCATAAATTATACCATGACATTAAAAATGACAAGGCAAATCAAAATTTTGATTATTCGTTCATATAATATATTATGTATATCTAGTATTTGTCGAACTGCCCATTTTTGTCTTACATTAATTCAATTACTTTTTCTAAGCGTTTATTCCACAAACTTACAGGGTACGGTAGCCATTTTATTAGCTTATTAGGGAAAATAATATAATAAAAAGTATTTAATCATATTTCAGAGTATTTCGAACGTATTGTAATTGTAGATCTTTAATATAGCCAGTGTCACTGATTCGATGCTTATGTGAAGTAAATGTTTATTATCGACTATACAAAATATGTTTATTCCGATGTGATAAACGGATTTTCTGAAAAAAAGTATTTTTCCCATTAAAAGGCTTCACGTCCTCTGAGTGTCCTCTGAGTGAGTACTAATGTCATATATGTATATACGAAATTGTACATATCTGTTTGTCTCTATTTCACGCAACAACGGAATGACAAGTTGGTATAATTTTACAATGAGATAGTTTACCTATATAGGTTTTTTTATCCCATTAGTGAGGATCAAGGGGGATCATCAAAAAGTATTTATATTTCTACTTTCACTCCAGAAAAAGACAACTTGCTAGGCATATTATTACTATGAAAGTTGTTACTCTGTGAATACGTCAAAGCAAATTGATTAAATGCGTGTTTGGAGTATTAAAAAAATATTGTAAGAATTTAACAAACTTCTCTCATATGTGACACAAATAACATTATTTTACCTCACGTTGTAAAAATAAAGGCAATTTTATGTACGCCCCGAGAGGGCGGTACCTACTAATTTGAAACCATTAATCACTGTAGACTTAGCGTACGGCGGTATAATTTAAGAGCTTTAACATATTTGCTTACATAAAATTATTGCATTAAACGATAATATTTTTATATTTCAACCACCTTCTTCAAATAGAAAAAGGTTGTCAATTCGGTTGTAATTTTTTTTTATGTTTGTAACCTCAGAACTTCGTCATTTATTAACCGATTTAGACAATTTTAGTTTTATTTAAAAGTGTAAGTTTATTATTATAAATGAAATGAGATATTACAACGATGAAGCCTGCGCTTTCATTATGCTAAAATCGCGATTTCAGCTCGAGCTGAATGTTTCTATTAGCTATGCTATTTGGCGTTGTTCCACTGAACATTGTTTAACATAAGCAAACAAGAACAAAATGCAGATATGTTCTCTCCACCTAACTTGAATTTAATTTTCAGGCCTAAATATATATCAAGAGAATTGGCAATAATAATCCTATGGACAAAATAAGTATTTCTTTGGAGTAAGATTCAAATCTACGACCATTTGCATAGCATGTAATAAAATTCTGAGTCAAATCTGTACATTAAATATCTTTTGGAAAGTTATTATTAACGATCCAAAGGCCGTATCTATAGTTTTTAGAATTTTTATCTATCTGTCTGTCTGGGAACGCATCATGAGAAAACCACTATAGATATAGGGTACTTTTTACCGCGGCAAAATATCTCGTCTCTGAGAAAAACCGTCAAAACGAATCTAGGAACGAACCCGAGCGGAGCGAGGGTGAGTCGCTAGTACTACATAAAAAAATATCGTACTAAATGGAAAAGAAATAGGATATACACCCTACAATGTCCGCACTAATCAAGGCGCCCAGCGATTTCTAAGTTTCAAACTTTTCGTGATTTGATTGCGTGCCTAACGAAGTGACGGACGGATAGTCTTTTGTTCTTAGAATTGATATACCCTTTATTCCCTTCATAGTAAGGACAAAAGTACAGATACATTCTCTTGTAATTAGTTGGTATTGTTTTGTTATATTTATGTTCAAATGATTGGATTCCCAAATGAATAAAACTGTGAAAAGCAATTTGGGATGACATTTCAAATATATTTTTGATTACAATGTCGACAGTTTGTTCATTTGTAAAATCTTTTATGACTACTGCCTTATTTTCAATTAAGTCAAGGGCTAAAGGCAGTGGTAGCCCAGTGGTAACGCGCTCGCCCGGGAAGCGGCTTCAAATCCCGGGTCTCGCACCTCTGATATTTTCATGCGCGAACCATTTTCAATATAATTATCACTTGCCTTATGATGAAGGAAAACATCGTGAGGAAACCTGCATCTTTGAGAGAACCTAGCAAGTTTTCAAAAGACATTTGAAATCCGCCAACCCGCTCTTGGCCAGCATGGGAGACTATGGCCTGAACCCCTGAGCCCCTCGTACTGAAGAGAGCCCCGTACCCAGCAATGGGACGTTAAAAAGGGCTGAATACATCATACAAAGAACCATGTTATGAGCTCAATTATTATGGATGACAAACACTTCAATTTTATTTAAATGTAAAAATAAATATTTATTCAAAATGTCAATATTATTTTAAAACAAAAAGATTTATTTAAAAAATGTCCTATAGTTTTCCTTTAAGTGCATAGCACTATCCATCTCTGTAAATGTCTTTCAACTTCCTTTGTAAGGCGACACCCTGTCGAGTCACACCCCTATTTATACTCGTACTAGATTTTCCAGAATAAGAAAGCATTTATGAATTGTTTATTCTAACATAAATATGTCCTGAAATTTTCTCTAAACATATTATATTGTGAATATAACTTTTTAACCGATTTAAAAAGAAGTATCTACTGAATTTGACTTAAGACGAAAAGTTTGGCTCAGTTTGTAGGGACCCTACTTGCTCTGCCAGCGGTAGCGGGTTCGAGTCCCGCTAGGAGCATTCATTTGTGTAATGATCACAAATGCTTGTACTCCAGTCATGGGTGTTTATATGAATAATATTTATGTATTTAAAGTTATATACGCATAGGCGTAGTGTATCAACTATTTGGTATCTATAGCACAACCCTCGTAGCTTACCATGGAACTAGATGGCGCAGTGTGTTAATATCCCAACATATTTATGTATTATATTTATTTTTACCCAACTTCAAATTAAAAGGAGGTACTCAACATGCAAGGATACTTTTTGTGTGTATATCTCTGTTATAAAAAGATCTTCAGAAGATACTGAATTACCAAGATTTATTTTTAAATTTAGTTAAAAAGTGGTTATTGGGCGAGTGTGAATTCAACTTGTATCTTCTTAAATCGTCAAAAGTTGCGTGTTTATTTCCTTTTTGGACTAAATTCCTATACTTATATAAACAAAATTATAGGACTTTTAATTAGGAAAGAACAAAAAATGTATTGAATGTTCTTACATTGAGTCTCTTCGTTCAGATAGTTTACTGTACAATCTTTCCCCATCCGATGATTTGTCTTAACAAAATTGTGTTCTTTCTCAAGCAGCCTGATCTCAATAACAGATGTAACATTTTGAGTATAATGACAGGCACCTCTTGGAACATTTTAGTACTAACAATAGCCCATGTGTTACTCCAGGTCATATTCTATCCATGTACAAAATTTCATCGAAATTCGTCTAGCTGTTTTAATATAATAGCATGACTTAAGAGAGAAAAAATGACGAAAACAATGGATATAGAGTAGGTACTCCAAGTAACAACTAATTAGTAAATCTATAATTTGTATTCAGATCTTTTTAACATCCCACTGCTGACTCCAACTCCATGGCCCTTCCTTCAATACGAGGGGATCAGGCCACAGCCCATCACGCTGGCCAAGTGTAGGTTAGCATACTTCATGTGTCTTATGAAAACTTGCTAGATTCTCTCAGACATGCAAGTTTCCTCATGATGTTTTCATTCACCGTTCAGACCCGGGATTTGGCTAGGCACTGGAGAAACAATAACTTATGAATTATTTATTACTTCGCGCTGTAACGGCTCGACACGTTTTAGTGAAATTCATAGTGGAAATAGCTTTATTTCCACATAGGCTTCTGTTCTAATGTAAAGACATGGGCAAAAATTAGTGTTTCAGCAAAACAACAAAAACGGAATAAGCTGTCATACATCACGATAAGTTATATTTTGTATAATGTACCGACCCCATATTGGCATTTCGCCAAACACAGTGTTATTTTACTTCACCAACCTCCTGAAATAATAATAAATAAAGGTTTCATGAGATATTGAATTATTCTAATGATCATAGCACTAGGTATCTGTGTCTATGACAAATATAATGGGTTCGATACCCGTTTAGAATAAATATAGTAGTAATACACCGACGCTTATAAAAATATTTTTTGTAAAATTAAAGTTTTCGTATGGATATTAGCAATAGAATGCTTAAATATTTTGGACAAGTAATTTTCTTATTATATATAAAAAAAACAATATTAAAATGAGATGAATATGGCTAATGGCCATATCAAAAAATACTTCAATTTTTTTACAAAAAATGTACACAGACTTAAGTCACTTTAACCTTCACAAAAAAAATATAAAATACTGTTGACAGTTCTGACATTCGCGTAACATACATACAAAAACAACATTCCTCTTTTTTGATGTCGGTCAAATATATAATTTTAAATACAATACAATTTTATTATATGTATAGATAGAAAATATTTATCATTATACTTCGAAAGCTATACTAAAGCACATTGTCTTAGCTTACTGTATACATTGTGAGTGAAAGAGACAGAACGATCATTACTGAGGTCATCTCAAGTAATACTTGACCCCGTAAAATAAGAATTCGAAATCGATTGCTTGTAAAGAGCTTTATTATTGTTCTTATATATTTTAAAGACGTTCATCAATTTTTATTCAAAAGTTATCGTTCAATAATTATGTATCGGAAATATTACAATTTAACTTTTTAGTAGTCCGGTTAAATAAATAAACTACTGTACCGTACCTATACATAAATAATCTATACCTACATATAATAAAATTCTAACTGAGTCGTATCTGTACATTACATATTTGTTGGATAATTATATTGAAATATTCATTATTATCGATACAGAGGCCGTATCTATATTTTTTAGATTTTTTGTTTCTGTCTTTGTCTGGGAACGCATCATGAGAAAACCACATGACAGATTTTGATAAAATTTGGTTTGATCATAGTTGGTTATCCGGTTCAACATATAGGATACTTTTTTTGTAGGGAAAATATCTCATCTCTGAAAAATCCATACTAAACGTTAGAACGTGACTAGGGAGGTACCCGAGCGGAGCGCGGGTGAGTACTTTATAATAATATAAGATTTTTATTATAAACTACATTATGTCACCTGTAGAGTCACATATTTTCTTTACTTATTCTTGAAACTTCAACAAGCCTTTTATAATTACATATACAAGTTTTATAAGATTAAATATGACATAATATTTTTAAAAGCTTAGACGATATAACACCGAACAAAATGCGGAGTGGAAGCCACAGAATTTTTATATTTTATTTGTTGTACTGTCTGTTGATGCTAAAGGAGATTACACGTGCAACTTATTTCGTGATTTAAAAAGAGCTCAAGAGATGCTGCAAATCCGGAGAATCCTGTATTCGATTCCCAGGTCGCATAAAATTTCGTACATGAGTTCCTTGTAAAGATGCTCACACGAACGATTCCTTCCTGCTCAAAATTCATCTCCTAAAGGGTTTTAATAAGGGATGAAAGTTTGTATTAAATTTTAACATTTTTGAAGGTAGTAAATAAAATTTTTACTTTACAGACTCACAGTTTATACTAAATCTTTAGACTGAAATTTTGACTACGGTTCAACTTGACCTAGATCTTAATTATATTATATCAGATAAGAATGACATGTTATAAGTAATTCATTGAGACAGTGATTGCTGATTCATGCTCAGACGTAATCTACATTATAATGTTATGAGTAATGTTAGTATAGAAGATTAAATTAATATATTAATACGTACATTATCTCAATAGTAGCGACTTGGTTCCGTACCTTTTCACGCTTTTTCTTTGTTCCGTACTCTAACATTCAAATCGAAATATTTCTTGTGCACCAGTCCTTTACTCTCAAAGTTTAAAGGGACGATACGACACAACTGATAAGAGATCAGACGCAGGACCGACGAGCTACCTCCTCTCCTAACCCCCGAGCTCTCCCTGAGAAATAAAAACACTTATCAGTATATCCAAGCTAGAGATATTTGGCCCGACTTATTACTCGAACTTTAGACCCCCTCTTCTGCAGCTGTATCCACAAGTATACGCAACAGACCTTTCACTTAAACCTCGGATATTTATTTCGGAAACTTTATGTGTGAAATACACATATTATATTATAGTCGATGTTATCCAATCAACTCCTAAAGCAAAGCGAGTGTGGTTTGTAATATTAAAAATGCTGGAGGTTAAATCGCTAGTACATACTATATTTTTTCACTAACCTAATAAAAATGTACCCGTTTTATGGATATCAGTATAATTTGCTTCCAAAGTGTCATATCGCGTTTCCCTTGAGATATTCATACAATTTTCATTTAGCAAAAAAGCTATTTATAACGAAAACTTCCTTCACGATAGTTCAATCGATATGTTCAATAACATTTGTATTCTGATATAGTTAATCTCAATTCAAACACAAATTAGTATAAATTAAGAAAAAATATTTTTTGCAAAACTTAAATAATATGTTTTTTAAAATGTTTCGTTTAGAAATATTTGTTATAGAACACAATATCTAAGTCACTACTTCATCCTAAACACAAACTGCTTTAAAGTTTTGACATAATATATAGGTGCTTCCGCTTTAGGTCATCAACTTCCACATCATTCATACAACCGTCACTAAAAAAGTGCAATTGAGTACTTATTTATTAGGAATTTCCCGTCATCCATTTACACGAGCAAAGCCAAGTGCTTAGGCTAATAATATAAAAAAATCTAATACAAGACTTTAACAAATGGAGTTTCCTAACAATAATCCTTTTATCTTCCTCACCAAAACTATTACACAAAGAAAAGAAATTGGCAAGAAGTGTAACCCACATAATGTAATAAATATATCAGCAAAAATAAGTAATAGAACTAAGCAAATATTTGACTCCAGCGGTTATTGAATTAGCTGCTTCCTTATTTTAGTTCGAGCTTTTTTCCAATTGTTCAATTGATTGTAAGGATTTCCAAGGAAAGTTTACTTTAATTAAGCTATATGTATTCAGCCCTTTTAACTTCCCACTGCTGGGTATGATCCTTCCTTCAGTACGAGGGGGATCATGCCATAGTCCACCACGTTGGACAAGTGTGGGTTGGCGGATTTCACATGTCTAACGAAAACTTGCTAGGTTCTCTAAGATATTCAGATTTTCTTACGATGTTTTCCTTCACCGTAAGACAGTGGCAATCATGTAAGGAATAATTTGCACACGAAAATAACAGAGGAGCAAGACCTGGGATTTGAACTCGCTTCACTCGGGCTTGCAAGCAAGCGCGTTCAACTTGGCTACTACATATAAAACATTTAATTACCTTGTGGAGTCATCTGAAATACTCTAGTCGTGCAGAATCGAGGTTATTAAAGTGACTAAAGAAAGAGCACTAACTTTTTTAACTTTATTTTTTTTATTATTTCTCGAAGCTGCAAGACCACAGAGAAGGTTGAATTTAATAAACTATGTAAGTACAGTTAAGAATTATTTATTTATTTCCTTTGCAATAAAAATCCTTGGGCTTGTCCTTGTGGCTCTAAAAAATTCTACTAAAAATTATTATATGGCTAATATTAGATGATTACTTAGATTTACGCGAATATTTTATATTTTAAATGAAACTGTCTTTTCGGATATTTCGCGGATTTATTTTAATTTTTGGTTCCTGACGTTTCGAATGCTTTACAGCATGGTTTAAATTAAAAAATCCGAAAAGAAAGTTCTATTTAAAATATGTTTAATAATTTATACTTTTTTTTAAACATAAGGATTTCAAATAGTTTAATGGGAAATGTAGCTAGAATGTTTTAAAAAAATATTATCCTATACAAGAACCTATTACTACGAACGATACTGTGTTTCATTTATTTGTGGCTTCCGTTTCTCACAATTTATAAGAGTGAATGAATGTTGAATGTTGCTAGCATTCTTGCACAATGCGACAAGGACATAATTTGGACATTAATTATACCTCGTTTTGTGTATATTTTTAAGTAAATAGTTAATTTCATCATATATTTTCCTCTTGAGAATATCGAAATTCAAACTATTTGTTTTAGTAATAACCTAAAAACCTTGCACATTTCTCATAATTAGGTAAAAGCTCTGAAAAAAGACCATTCGCCTTAAGGACATTTTCCTGAGTACAATTACTACATTAAGGTACATTAACACGACAATAAACTATCGATACGACAGCGGTCTCATCCATCAACGACGGGAAATGCTTCGAAATGCTTTCCTTCCTGCCTTTCTGACTATTAGAATGCCATTCCTCTACGATTAGAAAAATGTCCGCATTATGAATTACAATAATTTTATTTGTAGCTTCAAATATTTAGACTGATCCTAAAAATTTCTCATATATTTGGCACTAGCTTTTTATTGGTTTTTCTTATATGCATGTATATTATTCCCACATAAATTCTTTTCAAACTAGTGAAAATATCATTAAAAGGGGAATCGGAAAAATTTTTCCTTATCCCGGATTATATTCAATGCTACTCTCAGTCAAATCTCATATTTGCAAGTTAATACTCTGTGATATCAGTTCCGTTGGTTGAGCGTCTACGTATATAATACAGGGAAAAAAATAATTCGGGTTCTAGGTATTTTACAATCACAGATTTTTAATTTTATTTATAAGTGTAGATAATATACAGCAGCATCGCTCAAATAACATAGTACTTATGTAAGCTTGATTTTAATAGAGAGAAATAAAAATTAAAAAGTAACAAAATTAGTTCCTACTGGATGCAAATCCATAAACAGCCAAAAACTAGGCTCGAATTTAAAACTCCTTATTTGGAGTCGATCAATAATCACTGAGAGTAGCTACTGTTTTTAATAAATTAATTTACAAAAAAAAACAATGGATTCGGACGAAAAAAAATTGCCATTTTGTTTTTTTTTTTAAACACCTATCTAATGGCATTTGAGTTTTTGAGACGAATCTAATGGTACCTTAACTGTCGCAATCCTTCCAGCCGTTTAGAAGATAAGAGATAATAAAGAAATTTACAAACATACATAGAAACATTTATACATACAAGAAACGCTTGAAAAACATTACCCTTTGTTTTCAGTCGGGTACAACAATATATGCTTTAATCTATACATATAATAAAAGTATAACTAAGTCGAATCTGTACATTAAATATTTTTTTGGAGAATCTTATTGAAATAAACATATTATCGATACAGAGTCCGAATCTATAGTTTTAGAATTTTTGTCTGTCTGTCTGTCTGTCTGTTACCGCATCACTAGAAAATCACTGGACAGATTTTGATGAAATTTGGTATGATGATTTATATTAGGTTTTACATATTAGTTTACTTTTACAATGCAGTTTTTGTATTATTTCTTAGAAATGAGATATTTTCCCGCGGTAAAAAGTATCCTCTATGTTGACCTGGATAAACAGCTATGATTCTGTTTGGCTTTTGTTCGAATCCATTTTCTTGCGATTACGGGTTTGTTGTTGAGTGTTTTGGATATTTTTCGATTGGATTTGACTACCGGACTTTGATTTCTGCAATACATGTTTTGACTTTTGGTTTTTCTCACGGATTTTGGATTTTTGCACTTGGATTGGATTTTTGTCGTTTTGGCGACGTTTGTTGTGTTGTTTGGGGGTGTGTTGTGTGTGTGCGGTTGGCGAATGAGTCATGGCTGACTCAGACGCCAGCGCGGACACAGATGCGTCCATTGGGCGCAAGAGAACGGCTGCGCGTCCTCCGTTAGCGGGCTCTACAGGCTCGGAAACGGAGACTGACGAGCGAGTCCGCGCGAAGGCCAATAAGGCGCGAAGGGGGAGGCCCATTGGGTCGGGGGTTGGCACGGGTATTACCCGCGCACGCGCAGATCTGCGCAAGCTGGAGGCTGAGGCCAGGGAGGCCGAGTTTGAGCGCGCGCTGGAGGCTCGCGCTTTTAGGAAAAAGAAGGGAGAGAAGGCCGACAAGGCGGATAAGGCGGACGCGGCAGTCTTCGAGTTTGGCTCGGACCTGTCGACCTCCGAGAATCAGGAGGTAGGAATCTCTGCAAGAGATGTGCAGGGCCTGCGGGCAGAGGCGGGACGTAGTGTGACGGAGATCTTGCATGTTGCCAGGACCTCTGGCAACTTGAAGGGGGAATACGTCCGCCGTCTCAAGCTGGCTGCAGAGGCCTTGACGGGAGTTGTGGACGCCTTGGCGTCTCGCTCTTCTAGCGAGGAGACCAGGAAGGTCGCTGCCGACAATGAGAGGCTCCGCCGCGAGGTTGAGAACCTCAAGGCGGAGGTGAAGGCGCATCGTCGGCAGTTTTCAGAGCTGAGAGCGAGTGCTCCGTCCTCCTCGCTGCAGGGGGATGCTATGGAGGAGTTAAGGGCCTCCCTCATTTCCTCGGTGGGGGCCCTTATTGACGCCAAACTTGCTGGCATTGAGGAGCGTCTGCTGCCAGCTAGGTCACATCGTCCGCCTCTAGCAGCGGATAGAAGGAAGGAGGCGGGGGCGCCGACGCCTGCGCCGAGAGTGCCTCAGAGCACGTCAGCGCCAGTAGCGGCTGTGGCGGGTGACGGTTCGGCGACGCGCAGGCGTCAGCCCAATGAGGTTAGGACGGCAGCCCCGGTGCGCCCTAGGCCGCAGCCGGCGCCACCGGCCCCTGTGGCGGGACCAGCTCCTCCGGCCCCCGTGGCGGGACCGAGCACTGCCGGAGATGACACGTGGGCGACGGTGGTCCGCAAGGGCAAGGGAAAGGGCAAGAAGTCCTCCCCCCCTGCGGCCCCGGCTGCCCCGGCTGGTGCAAAGTCGGCGCCAAAGACTCCTTCGGGGCCAAAGGCGCCTGTGGTGCAGAAGGCCCCTTCGGTGCCGGCTAAGCCCAAGGTGTCGGCCCCGCCGCGTTCAGCGGCGGTTATTATTACGCTCCAGCAGGAGGCGGCGGCTAAGGGTGTCACCTACGCCAAGCTGCTGGAGTGTGCGCGGCAGGAGGTAGACCTTGCCCAGTTGGGCGTTACGGGAGGTCTTACCGTGAGGGTTGCGGCGACGGGGGCACGACTGTTGGAGCTGTCGCCCTCCGTGCCTTCGGAGGTGGCGGACAGGCTGGCGGACAAGCTCCGCCAGGTCCTGGATGGAGTGGCGACCATCGCTCGTCCCGCAAAGACGGGAGAGCTGAGGGTGTGGGGCCTCGACGACTCGGTCACCAAGGAGGCGGTGGTCGAGGCAGTCGCAAGGGCGGGCGGCTGCTCATCTGAGGCCGTCTGGGTGAGCCGGGTCCACACCGGGAAAGGGGGGATGGGCACGGCTGTCGTAAGGTGCCCAGTTACGGCAGCCAAAAAAAGTGGCCGACGCAAGCCGACTTCTGGTCGGGTGGTCGTCGGCCAAGGTCGAGGTTCTGGAGCAGCGCCCATTACGCTGCTTCAGATGCATGGGTTTGGGGCATACCCTACCTCGGTGCCCGTCGAGGGTAGAGCGGGGGCGCCTGTGTTTCCGGTGCGGCAGCGATGAGCACCATTCCGCAGCCTGCACCGCGAAGGCAGTCCGCTGCGCGGTCTGCGCAGATGCTGGGCGCCCCTCTGGGCATATGATGGGTGGGCGAGACTGCAACCCACCCATCACGAAAGGCAAGACGGCTCCAGGGACCGGAGCCGTCGTCAGTGCCGGAAGCCGCCAGGCTGAGGAAGCGCATATGTCGTCATAATGGGTGACGACAAGCGCTTCCTCCAAGGGAATGTTAACCATTCGGCCGGGGCGCAGGACCTTTTCCTGCAGTCCATGGCCGAGTGGGAGATAGGTCTGGCGGTGGCCTGTGAGCCCTACTTTGTTCCTCACCAATCGAACTGGGTGGGGGACCTAGAGGGCTCCGTGGCCATAGTGTCTGGGAGCAGCACCGGCCCCCGTCTCTCGACAATCGAGAGGGGCCAAGGACTCGTCGTGGCAGGGTGGGGAGAGTACGCGGTTGTCGCCGTGTACTTCTCCCCCAACCGCAGTCTGGCGGAGTTCGAGATCTTCCTCGACTCCGTCCGCGCTGCGGTTTGCAGGCAATCGCCGAGGCCCACTATCGTCCTCGGCGACTTTAATGCCAAGTCCTTGGCCTGGGGGAATCCCACGTCGGACGCTCGAGGGCGAGCCGTTCAGACGTGGGCCCTACTCTCTGGTCTGTCCCTACTCAATGTGGGGACAGCGTTCACGTGCGTGCGACAGCAGGGGGGGTCCGTGGTGGACCTAACGTTCGCCACCCCCGCCGTCGCACGCAGGGTGATCAACTGGAGGGTAGAGGAGGAGGTGGAGACTCTGTCGGATCACAATTATATCCGATTCGAGATCTCCACCCGTCCGGTGCCGGTGGACCGCCCAAGGGGGCCCTCTCGAGCGTTCCCGAGATGGGCCCTGGGCCGGCTCGATACTGAGCTGGCCAAGGAGGCGGCCATCGTAGAAGCATGGTGCTCCCAGGGGAGTGTGGTGGGCGCCAGCTCCAATGTTGAGGAGCTGGCTGGCCGCATGTGCGACGCCCTTACGAGGGTGTGCAATGCGGCCATGCCGCGGATCAGGCGGATCGACCGGCGTCGCCGGTCTGTGTATTGGTGGTCGCCCGAAATCGCACAGCTTCGGGCGACGTGTAATTGGCATAGACGGAGGTTTGTCCGGTGTCGCAGGAGGAATGGCCTGGACCCGGTTTTGGAGAGCGAGTTGCGGGCGGCCTACAGGTCAGCCAAAAAGGCCCTGCAGCTCGCCATCAGCCAGGCCAAGGCGGCGGCCCGCCAGGAAATGCTGGCGGGCCTGGATCGGTATCCATGGGGGCGCCCTTACATCAGCGCGCGGAACAAGCTCCGCGCGCACGGCGCCCCGGTCACGGAGACCACGCCGCCCGAGGTCCTCCTGCGACTGATCGGAGGGCTGTTCCCGGAGTCGTCTGGGCACGTCCCCCCGGTGATGGCTCCTCCCACACGCTCTGTGGGAGTGGAGGAATTCCCCCCAATCACCGAGGGGGAGATGGACCTGGCCCAGGACAAGTTGCGGGCCAGGAGGACGGCTCCGGGACCGGACGGTATTCCGGGGCGAGTTCTGTGCATCGCCCTGGAATACCTGGGAGGGGATCTTCGGGACCTATTCAACGCGTGCCTTCGTGTTGGGCAGTTCCCGAAGATCTGGAAGGAGGGGTTATTGTGCCTGTTGCCCAAGGAGGGTCGTCCTCTGGACTCCCCTTCGGCATACAGGCCGATCGTGATGCTGAGTGAGATGGGCAAGCTCTTCGAGAGAATTCTCGTTGCCCGTCTTACTCAGCATCTCGAGGAGGTGGGGCCGGGCCTTTCGGAGGCTCAGTTCGGGTTCAGGGCGGGTCGGTCGACCGTGGACGCCCTGAACGCCCTGAAGGCTCGGTCCTTGGCCGCGGTGGAGGAGGGAGGCGTGCTGCTAGCCGTCTCGTTGGATGTGGCCAATGCCTTCAACACCCTGCCGTTCGAGACTGTACGAGAGGCACTTCGAGCTCATGAGGTGCCTCTCTATCTCCGGCGGGTGTTGGATGCATACCTCCGCGACAGACAGGTCGTGTGGACGGGGGCAAATGGGGTGGTCGGTCGGCGGCGTGTCGACTGCGGGGTTCCACAAGGGGCTGTTTTGGGCCCGGTACTGTGGAACCTCGGGTATGACTGGCTCCTGCGTTGTCCGCTTCTCCCCGGGCTCGGTGTCATCGCCTACGCCGATGACACCCTCGTCACAGCCCGGGGGCGTTCCTACGAGGAGGCGGCACGCTTGGCCACAGTCGGCACTAACTTGGTCGCCGACCGGATAGGGATGCTGGGCCTGAGGATCTCCGTCTCCAAAACGGAGGCCCTCCTGTTTCATGGCCCACGCAAGGGTGCCCCCCGCAACGCCTGTCTGCGAGTCCAGGGTAGGATGGTGGAGGTTCGGGCCCATATGCGCTACTTGGGCCTGACCCTGGACGGACGCTGGACGTTTCGTGTCCATTTCGCCCAGCTCACCCCGAGACTGATCGGCGCCGCCTCGGCCCTCGGCAGACTTCTGCCGAATGTCGGGGGCCCTGGATCTCACTGCCGGCGGCTCTATGCCGGCATCGTGAGGTCCATGGCACTGTACGGTGCCCCCGTGTGGATTGACGCCCTCTCCGCACCGAACAGGGCCCAACTGCGCAAGGCGCAACGGGTCCTGGCGGTGAGGGCGGTGCGGGGATACCGTACGGTGTCCTTCACGGCGGCGACACTTCTGGCGGGCGATCCGCCCTGGGAACTCCAGGCGGAGGTGCTCGCCGAAGTATATCAGTTTCGGGCGAGTGAGCGGGCTCGAGGGGAACGTCCAGCGCGGGAGGGAGTCGCTCGGATCAGGCGCCTAGCTGACGAGACACTGATCCGGCGCTGGTGGGAAGACCTGGGGACTCCAGCGGCTGGCCGGGCGACGGTGGGGGCGGTTCGTCCGTTCCTGTCTCGCTGGGTCAGGCGGCCACACGGCGTCCTGACGTTCAGGTTGACGCAGATGCTTACCGGGCACGGGTGCTTTGGTAAGTATCTGTGTCAAATTGCGCGTCGGGAACCGTTGCCCGCATGCCACGAGTGTGGTGCGTCCGAGGACACCTCACACCACACCCTCGCGGTATGCGCCGCTTGGGCTCCCCAGCGCCATGCCCTGATGGCGGTAGTGGGTGGAGACCTGTCGTTGCGAAGCGTGGTGGGGGCCATGCTACGCGACGAAAGGTCCTGGTCGGCGATGGTCTCCTTCAGCGAGGCCGTCATCTCACTGAAGGAGACGGCGGAGAGGGAACGCGAGGCTAACGCCTTAGCAGACCCTCTTCGTCGCCGTCGGCTGGGGGAGAGGAGGCGCCGGTACGCGCATCTTCTCCCGCCACCCTAGAGGAGCTACTGCGGGGGGGTCTCTCGTTGACTCCCCTGCACGACATCGGGGCGGTCGGGATGCTCTGTGAATCGAGGGCATCCCGGTTTAGGCGAGGCAGGCCCGCGGGGTACGGGCCGTCCGCAGGGGTGTTGTAGTGAATGCGCAAGCGATCCTGCACACCCCATTGCACTGCGGCGACGGGTTCCGCTGTGGGTTTTAGTGAGTAGGAGTCTCACAGTACCCTACCCATTGACGGCCGGTAGGGTCCCCATGATGGGTTTCCCCAGCGAAAACAAAAAAAAAAAAAAAAAAAAAAATAAACAGCTATCACCATACCAAATTTCATCAAAATCCCTCCCGTGGTTTTTCTGTGATGCGGTAACAGACAGACAGACAGACAGACAGACAGACAGACAGACAAAAAATCTAAAAACTATAGATTCGGCCTCTGTATCGATAATAATGTCTATTTCAATAAGATTTTCCAAAAAATATTTAATGTGCAGATTCTGCTTAGTTACAATTTTATTATATGTATAGATTAGACATAATAGTTTACAGAAAATCTGGCTTGCAGCTACTAAATAAATTTAGATATTTTATGCTAGTTAATCATTAACAATGCAGACCTCTATCTTATCTATTGTCGGTTTGTCATGAATTGTCACTTGTTTTATATTCTAATATAATAATAAAATAAAATAATGATTTGAAAGAGGAGTGTTCAAAAAAGGAAATAACTTTAACCCACCAAACTAAAAATTGTTTTTTAAGTTAATTCCTACCTATCGAGTTGTAATTTTTAGTTCCAAGAGTTTTTATGTGTAGAAAAAAGAAAAGTTCCCTAACTTTAAACTATGACTTTTAACTAAAAAGTCTATTAAAAATAGACTTTTTTAGGAGTATGTTACTGCTATTTAATTTTAAGAAGACAAATCTAACATAGCGAGCCATAAAGATGTTTAATTTCATTCCATTTGAAACTTAATATTTTAACTATCGATATTCTAAAAAATCTTTATAACTCGATATGTTAGAATAGTATATTTTTTTGTAGAAACATAAAGAAGTCACATATAATAGACGAAAAACATATTTTTATTTATCCAATAGACACTTTGTCTGGCCACTAAATAAAAAAAAACACTTCGTCTATGGTTAAATCCAATCAAAAATAATGAAATTCGTCCTTCAAAACTTAATAAAAACTTTTTAACAAAAAAATAAAAACCGACTTCAAACAAAAGCACTAAAAAGTGAAAATAACTGATTGGTAGTTTTCATTTACTATACATACCTAATCAAATATTTTCGAAGTCGGTGTGCTTTGCTTTGTATGGGCTGGCACCGATTTCGAAAATATTTGATTAGGTATGTATTTAATAGGTAGGGGCTTTAATTACTTAGCCAAAGCACACCGACTTCGAAAATATTTGATTAGGTATGTATAGTAAATGAAAACTACCAATCAGTTATTTTTCACTTTTTAGTGCTTTTGTTTGAAGTCGGTTTTTATTTTTTTGTTAAAAAGTTTTTATTTTTCCCTTTTTAGTCTAGACAGTAGTAGCAAAGTAAGGATTCTAACGTGTTAGGCTTGTCAAATCAAACAAAATAAGCCCAAACTCAAAGTATCTACTATTAGCCATTGAAGAGTTCCACCTATTCACCTTCTAGCCTTGCCATCCGATCAGGTCAACAGCACCGAACCACTGTACTATCAACGGAAATAGAAATACTTGCAAAGTTTCAAGTCAATATGACAATTAGAAGTAGGTTAAATTCATCATTAGTTGTTTTTCCACCCTTAGGGGTGGTATTTTTTTTTTGAAATTTAAATGGGACCAATCTGGAAGTATACCCTTTCAAACAAAACAAAAATTGTCCAAATCGGTTAATAAATGACGGAGTTCTGAGGTAACAAACATAAAAAAAAAAAAAAAAAAACATACAGTCGAATTGAGAACCTCCTCCTTTTTGAAGTCGGTTGAAAAGATAAAAAATGTAAGAAGCAAAAGATGAAGGAAATAAAGTCTACAGTTATATAACAAAAGTCCACTCCTAACTGACGTATCTAATTAAGCGTATAACAAGATCAATTTAATCAATTGTGAGTCATGGCGCTAGTAGTCCAAGAAGGAAATTTATTCGTAATATTTTGCTTTGGTAATAGTAATTCAAAGAATTAGAGAATTTGTAGAAACCGGAAAGCTAGGCTAAAAATAGCCTATTATGCACTTATACCAGTTATAGATCTAATTGTACTTAAATATTATATTTATTGTACACTAGCGACTCACATGTCTTTAGAAAACTTACTAGAATCTTCGCCGTAAGACAAGTAGTAATCATATTGAAAATGATTCGCACGTGAAGGTATTAGATTTGAACCCGCTTCACTCAAGCCTAGTTCGCATTAAGCTAGTATTTTAGTCTAGTAGCGAGTAATTTAGTAACTAAATGTGTCTGAACACTAAAAATTTAGTCGATTAGTTTAGTAAGTAATTTCAAGTCGAGTCAATCCATTTCATTCTATTTTTTTGGGCGAGTAGCAGCCCCCACCACGCGTCCGAGCTCACTGGTTCACCGGCTAAACAAGTACGAACCTGTCGAATTAGTCGAGTTCATTAGTTGCCGCCATAATGTCGTTTCGCTGGAGCGAAGAAATGACTTTTAAATTTGTTTCGAAATATGTTGAACACGAATGCTTGTTCCTTCAGAAGACAATTAGTAGCTCCTAGTTTATCTCGTCTTTCGATCCATTTTCGTACCCATAGCTTCTTTTTATTAATCACACAAATTTCCTCATCCACCTCTTCTAAAATAGCCGTTACGATCAGCTTAATCAGTTTATTTACTTTATTGCGTTGTAGGCTGTTCATCTTGCAAAACACCACTCACTTGTAAACTGTACTCGACCAAAGTGCGAACGATTTTTGGTGAGTAGCGAGTAATTTAGCTACTAAATTACTCGCTACTAGACTAAAATACTAGCTTAATGCGAACTAGGCTTAAGTTCTGCAAGCGAGTGTTATTATTGGGCTACCATAACCACAATATACCCTAGGTATTATACTACATCAAACAGTTACAGGAACGCCTAAGGAAAACTTGGACGGGTCTGTAGTTTCTTGTAATCCAAAATAGATCCCAAACAAGATATTGCCTCAGAAGAACAATGGCATGACAAGTTAATCTGGACGAGGGTCACAACAAATGTGCCAGTGCTATTTATTTCTTATCATACCCAAATAAGGTAATTAAGACAAGCTATTTGTTCACAAGTAACAGTTTTCCACCAGTTTGAGAAAAGAAGGAAATTCTCTATTTGATTCTATATTTTTGTGCGTTTTATGAAGCTATTTCTACAATTTCTTAGTTAAATTCGAAGAAAAAATCGATGTTATGAGTATAAAGTTGATCATATATAACAGTATTATAATGGTAGAAATATGTATGTACGTATATCTGCATGGCTCAAAATCGCATTTTATGTGTTAAGTCCTGGCCTAAAGTACAGCTTATATATAATTGAGGATTTTATATCTTGATGAGATATTATTACCAACCCTACGCTATCTGTTCGTCCGTCCGTCAATCCTTCCTATTGCTGTATATTTTTTATAAATGTTAATAGAAAGTGGCTGAAGTTTTTAGAGAACATATATTTCTAAATAATTATTACTTCTAATTTTTCTGTTTGAATTCGAGCTATCACTACATATTGTATAAATTTATGTTTGTTCAGGTTAATCTCAGATATGTACTACTGCCGGGATTTTCATTCATGGTTTTTATCAATAATTAATAAGAGTGAGTTATTGAACGTACCTATTACGAAAATTGGCTACCGGAATTACGGTATTTGTGAATTAAATTTTGAGAATTTCACTAATATTATAAATGCCAAGAGCATTTAGTAACACTTGGTTAGTTAAATGTAATGGCCTGTTTTATTACTAACGGCTCAAGCTCGCTTCTCTCGGGTCCGCCTCTAGAAAATAAATCTACCCCACGGGAACCATACATTTTTCCGGGATAAAAAGTAACCTATGTGCTATTCCAGACTATAATCCATCTCTGTGCTAAATTTCATCCAGATCCGTTCAGCCGTTCTGGCGTCTCATAAATTTTCCATAGAGTACAAAGTCGTACTTGAGTAAATCTTCAATTCATCAAATAAAAATGTTTAATCTTATATTTATAAAATATTTGAAAGCACATCTTCTGGTATACAGTAAACAATTATTATGTAAGTCGAAATTAATTTGTTTTCATCCACTGATTAAACACTTTGCATTTTAAATTTTCTTATCGTTACTTAAAACTCTTAATTTACCTCCAGGTTGGTAAGAAAATGTCTCATTTACGAACAAGTGGCAATAAAAACTCAGTGAGGCTTGGTGCCTGAATAATTTTTTTTATATCAAATTAGATATTATAATTTTTATTTAAAATTGTAACTAAGTCGAATCTGTAGATTAAATATTTTTTGGAAAATCTTATTGAAATAGTCATTATTATCGATACAGAGACCAAAAGAGTTTTTTCACGTTTTCTGAGATTATTATAAACCTATACAGTGCCCTAAGGCAGTGGTAGCCCAGTGGTAACGCGCTTGATTGGGAAACCGAGTGAAGCGGGTTCAAACCCCGGATCTCGCACCTCTGATATTTTCATGTGCGAATCATTTCTAACATGATTACCACTTGCCTTACTGTGAAGGTAAAACATCGTGAGGAAACCTGCATGTCTGAGAGAACCTGGCAAGTTTTCAAAAGACATGTGAAGTCCGCCAATCCGCACTTGGCCAGCGTGGTGGACTATGGCCTGATCCCCCTCGTATTGAAGGGAGGCCCGTGCCCTGCAGTGGGACGTTAAAAAGGGCTGAATACATACAGTGCCCACAAAAAAGTATACAAGCTATTGATTTCTAAATAAAGTTATGTTTATTTCTATTATTTTTTTTAATTATCTACGTATCTTTTTAATATATCTGTCCTATAATATCCCTTCTTTATCATGAAACTACTCATGAAGATAAAACTTATCCATTAGAAAAGAATTATTAAAGTCGACATAAAATTGGAGTGAGATTAATTACCTTTTTGTTTTTCGATTAAATATTTAAATATTTATGCACTACTAGCATTGCCCGCGACTCCGCCCACGTTTAAATGACCAAAAACTAAATTCTTAGGTTTTACATATTAGTATACTCTTACATTGCATTTTTTGTATCTTTTCTCCGAAATGAGACATTTTCCCGCGGTAAAAAGTATCCTATATATTGACCCGGATAACCTGCTATCTCCATACCAAGTTTCATCAAAATCCCACCAGTGGTTTTTCTGTGGTGCGGTAACAGACAGACAGACAAACACACATAAATTCTAAAAACTATAGATTTGGCTTCTGTATCGATAATAACGTTTATTCCAATAAGATTTTCCAAAAAATATTTAATGTACGATTCGGCTTGGTTACAATGTTATTATATGTATAGATTACCCATACAAATCAACCAGCCAGCAGCGAAAACCTATATAAAATAAATTACCGTTCGTTGGTCTCGCTAAAACTCAAAAACAGCTGGATTGATTTGAATAATTCTTTTTTTCTTCTGTTGGGAGTGTGTGAGGGGTGGTTTAAGTTTTAAAAAATATATAGGGAAGACTAAAAAAACTGGCGGAGAATCTAAAGGATCACAACTTTAGTTTGTACTATGTAACTATATACATATGATATATAGTCTATCTATCCCATAATAACTGTTTAAACGTACCTAGGGATGAACCAGAGCGAAGCGAGGGTCAATGTGTGTGAAGCTTGTGAATGTGTGTCAAAAGTGAACCCTAATACTTTTTCTTATATAAAAATAGCAAGTTACTCCTTATAATGTCAGCTATCAGCCAGTGAAAGTTCCGTCAAAATCGGTCCAGCCGTTTCTAAGATTCGTCAGAACAAACAAACAGACAGACAGATATACAAAAACTTGAAAAAAAAGTTTTTTTCTTACAGATACCATATATACTTTCATATGCATTTAGAAAAAACTTTTATTTTGACGTTACAGACAGACACTTCAATTTTATTTATTCGTATAGATTATTAAAAACTAAATGTAGAGCCATAAGATTGATATCACGTAGAAATGGAAACGCGTAGGTGCCAACTCTATAACACACCTGTTGCTCACTGGATTTACACCTCCCTTAATTGTATCTGCAATTCAGGGGTAGCTCAGTAGTAAAGTTACTAGATTGGAAAATGGAGTGAAGCGGTTTCAAATCCTGGGTCTCGCACCTCTGTTTTCATGTGCGAATCATTTCCAACATTATTACTCTGAAAGTACCTAGCAAGTTTTCGAAAGACATGTGAAGTCCGCCAAGCCGCAGTTGACCAGCGTGGTGGACTATAGCATGATCGTATTGAAGGGAAGCCCGTGCCCAGCAGTGAAATGTTAAAAGGGCTGAATACATACAATCTTTAAATGTGAAAATTTGTATATCCCATATATATATATATATATATATATATATATATATATATATATATATATATATATATATATATATATATATGTGTGTGTGTGTGTGTGTGTGTGTGTGTGTGTGTGTGTGTGGGTGTGCGTGTGTTTTATGTCTTTGATACTGATACTTTTAATACATAAGTAGACTATGAACTGCACGAGCACTGGCACCTAGGGATTTACCTGGGCAAATCGAAAGTAAGTCACTAGTGTAATTGTTAAGGGTTGAATTCAAAATAATTACATATTGTCCCATTCAAGTATATTCCTTCAGTTTGTACGGATTATCATAATAATATTATCATGCAAATATGCACTAGGTATATGTTTTCTCTAAAAGACTGCATAAACTGGCGTCTTGAAACTATAAATTTTTGGTACAAAATGGGCAAATTGGTGCAAATCAGGACCGAAATGCTCCCAGAGGCCATATTTCTTTACCTATTCCGTCAGACATTTGAAAGGGAGTGCAGACTTTAGACAGAAGGAAATTGGCCTGGTCTTGATATTTTGTTAGGTAGTGATAAAAAATTGTGGCTTTATTTAGTCCTACATGTAAATTACGAATAATAAATACCGTGATTAATTTCGCTATCTAACCGAAACAAATATTTTGCTAGAATTTAAGCTTCCTATGATGTGACTAGCGATGTATCCTTTTAGTTGTTATAACTTGTATTCGCCTAGAGGTAGAAATTCGACTTTATTGATACTAAAACTCGTCCATAGCCACTAAACAAAAAAAAATCGGTTGACATAAAAGATTAAAAAAAAATATCGGTTGACAAACAGTACAGAACTGTGTTGTATATACAATTGATTGTATATTGAATTGACAAAACTGAATTGTAATAAAGCATTTCTTGCCAACCTTGCACAAAAAAAATGATGTGCCTATATACAATTATACTACATTTTAAAATTAATGTTTATACTATTTTTGTGTACCTTTATTGTGCATGGAAAAATATAGATTCATGATACAATTTTATCTTTTGTTTGCAGACACTTTTACTCCCTCGAACCGTGCTATCCTGAATAATATGAATGCCAGACGTAAACAAATTCATATCTATAAGTCGTAGACTTTCAGATCCGGTTTATACAAAGCAAACGATTTCCCGTGACTTTTTTCGAGGAATTTCATTAAGTTAATCTTTACTTATGTAAAAGTGTTTTTGACAAATATTTTTGAAGTTAGGCTTCTTTTGGCACGCTTGGAAAAAATATGAGAATAAAATTTTTACGATTGAACTTGTTAACGCTTTTTATCCTTTCCTTATAAAATGTTTTATCGATGATGTCAAAAAGACTGATACTATATACACTGTAGTATATATGACATAAATGTTTTTCTTTGATTAAGATGAACAACGGGACTTTAGGAACTGCCACTCAGTAAATACTCTTACTTTGGAGGATGTACTCGAGTTGGGTGTGTTTTCTGTGCCTGATCTTGTCGGTCGAATTATCATCCCATCGGAATTTGGGAGTGAAAGGAATAGAGAGTGCACGTTGTGTCTGCGCATACACTTGTGCGTTATAATATCTCCTGCACAGTTGGCTAGTCTCAGTGAGATTGGCCGCCGTGGCCGGAACTGATCATGAGATAGTTCATCAGATAGTTTAAAAGGTAGATTTCATTAAATTACAAAGTAGAGAAAAATTTATGTACAAAAATTTCTCCGCCTTCTTAAAAAGAAATATTACGAGCTTTACAAATCCAATTAAGACTCAGTATCCATTTAATACTAACTGCCATAAAACATTTTTACATTAATAAAAATATGAAAGTAACAAATTTCTACATTTCCTCCGCTATTTCCATAATAAATATAGGCGAGAAGTTACACATTCATAAAATTCACAATCAAATAAATATGTTGGGGCATTAACACACAGCACCATCTATTTCCATGGTAAGCTATGAGGCTTGTGTTATGGATACCAGATAGATTTCTTTTAAAACATATATATATATATATATATATATATATATATATATATATATATAAACACCCATGACTGGAGTACAAACATTGGTGCTCATCACACTAATGAATCCCTCCAGTGAGACTCGAACCCCCTCGACCGCTGGCACAGCAAGTAGGATCACTACAAGCTGAGCCAAACGTGTAGTAATTTTTTTTTATTTTACATTTAAAAAAGTTACATATTATAGCGAAAAGCTCTAAACAAAGTGAAAAAGTGTAAGGTTGCATTTTTATATATTGAGTGTTTTAATAGAAAATAATATATTTGATTAATTTGTAATTTTTTATGTATAAGGCATTTACTTATGTTAGTTACGTTGGCCGTAAGGAATGTGTTTGAAAAAAAAAGGGCGCGGATATTCATTTGTTTTTCCATGCTTTTGGACAGAGAGGTCGGTACCACCATGTACTATGTAGTGACTAGTCACGAATTGTTTGTAATACTGACAATTATAATAATGAATTATGTAACTCACTGACGATTATAAAAGTACTGAATGTAAGAATGTAAGCAAGGAATATCTCGAAGTTTTATTAGGGACCCAACAAAAGAAATGAAAAATCACTCCATTTCTCCATCTTCTCCACAAGTGACGCACAAGAAACTCTACCTACTCATTAAAGTCATAACTCATAAACAATCACCTCTTTAAAACCCACACATTCTAAAGAAAAGTTCAACTTTACATTGAAACCGAAGTAGGTAATTTCACTTCATCTCACACACAATTTCGTTTTTTGATTAAATTCTTTGCAGCTAACCCTCGGGACTGCCCTCGTTCTAAGAATTACTTTGTGGATTTCACCTTTGAGTTATGCTGGAATAAAATATCTGGTCTCTTTGATAGATGGCGAATACGAGACGTAATTAGGCTTCCCATGCTTAGGATTTAAAATATCGAGTATTAAATAATTATTTCTTCTATGTGTAAGTTACATATACAAGACTAGTGACTTACCTTATTTATATATTACTAGCAGAACCCGCGGCTTCGCTCGCGCTAAAACTACAAAAAATCTCTAAAAGGGTAGTTTCATACAAACTTTCATCTCCTATTTTACCCCCTTATAGCATGAATTTCGAAAAATGCTAAAACACGTATTTATTTAATTTTATTGAAGAGTATTAATTAATACTAAGTTTCAAGTTATTCTGATCATATTTTTTTTTAATTATAACGTGTTTTCCGGGGGAATTAGCTAATCTTCCACGGTAAAAAGTAGCCTATGTCACTCTCCAGCCCTCCGACTATCTCCACACAAAAAATCACGCCAATCCGCCATGCCGTTTCGACGTGAAAGAAAATCAGACAGACAGACAAACAAACAAACAAACAAACAAACAAACAAACAAACAAACAAACAAACAAACAAACAAACAAACAAACAAACAAACAAACAAACAAACAAACAAACAAACAAACAAACACACACACACACACACATTCACATTTATAATATTAGTATGGAAGTATGGATATATAGCTTTGCTTGGGTACGTCTCTAGGTACCAAACATTAGCCTATGTGTTACTTCAGCTCAAAGTCCATATTTCATTAAAATCATAACCATTTCATTGTGAAATAATAACAAACATACACACATATTGTTTTATTGCATATTTCATAATTATTCTAAGTGTAGTCCCGCTCGTTAATATAAATATGTTGGGACATTAACACACAGCACCATCTAGTTCCATGGTAAGCTACGAGGCTTGTGCTATGGATACCATATAGTTGATACACTACACATATACAACTTTTAATATATACATATTATAAATATAAACACCCATGATTGGATACAAATCATGCTCATCACACAAATTAATGCCCCCAGGCGGAATCGAACCCGCAACCGCTAGCACAGCAAGTAGGGTCACTACAAACTGACCCAAACGTGGCGTCAATATATAGTATGTACCGGATTACTAAAAAAGCTGTTTTAAACCCCTGTCTTCTTTTAACTCTATAGAAAAATAGAAAAAATTATATCGCTCACAAATATTCTTTAACTTTTAAATCAAGATTAAAAAATGAATCAACCAACTTTATATTTTAAATCCGCTTTAACAAAATTCAGTTCTTATCGAAATTGGTAAAAACTTTAAGCATCACGTCAATTTCCTATCTTTTCATATTAAAAAACCTTCCCCTTTAAATAAAATCGGTATAAAATAATGTAATTTTTTCACCCCTCCTTGCTTGCGCAGGGGATGGAGCGTTTTGATAGATGTTGGGACCACTTTACTTGGTCCCTCGCGTCTCATAATGTTTTCGTACTGCTGAAACAAATTCCTTTGGTCTGGAACATTAGGGGAGGTCAAAAACCCTGGTTTACACGATATAAATATAGATCTATTCATAGGAGGTTGCCAAGGTCAACATTCAAGGTTTTGTTTAGTCTGGTTTTTGTTTTATTGAACTTTTTATAGTGCGTGGGACATCGACTACGAATAGGATTAATTTTTTATGTAACATTTTTTTAATGTTTGTATGTCTGTACGACAAAAACTGTGTAAGAAATGGTAATTGTATTCATTAGTTAAAAAATAAAACATTCAATTAATCTGCAGTACTTATATGGACATGTAGATTTATATTGTCATTTAATATTTATATTGTCAATTAAAAATATAGCTAATGTATGTTTTTTTAAAGTTAGTTTTATAAGTTTTTCTTCAAATATAACTGAAATCTCTTTTGATGTACATACATATATCATAAAAGCAATTAGTATAGAGAACTTAAAACTATCTTTTCGGATTATTTCGCGGATTTATTTTGATTTTTGGTTCCCGACGTTTCGAATGCTTTACAGCAGTCATGGTCACGGGGGAGACTGAGGTGTTAGATGTCTCGAATGTATAGTTGTTACAGACAGCCTACCCACAATTAACAAAATGAAAAATTGCACCAAGTACCTTACAATATTTTATAACTTTGAACATTTTATAATTTTAATTAGTTCTATAATTTAATATGGAATATTATTTATTTAACTTTAGCTGTTATTATTATAATTATTACAATTTTAAAAATATTAATTAGTAATCTATATTTAGTGTTTCCATTATTATATTTATAACCATAGAGAAAAAATAATAAAGTATTAATTATTTAAGCCACATAATTGTTCTATGTGCAATTTGAAAAAGTTAAAATTAATTAAGAATAATAATTTTAATTTAGTTTGCTATTATTTAAAAAAAACAAATTATTATGCAACACATACATTACTACTACATACATTTACAAATAAAAAAATGAAAAATATTAATTTGAAATGCTGTCATTTTGATCCACATAGTAAGAACTTACTACATCTGCCTGTCTGTCTTATTATAATAATTAATAACAGGATCCCATGACGATGGTAGTACCCAGCCATCTTCCCTATTCAAATTTGGATGTTTTTTTAATTTCTATGGCTTCTCGAATCATTCTTGGGTGATATCGGTTTTCTTTCGCGAGGATTTGAGGTCTATCGAAGCGAATATAATGGCTTGGGGGGTCCTGAAATCAAAATAAATGGAACCAAAAATCAAAATAAATTCGCGAAAAAATCCGAAAAGATAGCTTTATTTAAAATTATTAAAATTTGTATAAAATTTGCACGCAAATGAAGTGGATTAAAAAACATCTGTAGCTTTCAGACCAATCGCTCATCATTATATTATGAAGGTTAGCTTATAAAATTCTTATCTATAAAATTATGTTACAAGATTATAAGAGTCAAATAATTACAAAACAAGCGGAAACCCACAGCTATTGAAACGAGTGGAGGTAATTGACAAAATAATAGTAACTGATCGACGGCTACCACCTCAGTGAGATACTACGGATAAATGATAGTGTACGAAATATCCTTTCTAAAATAAAATTATTTAATATACTACAATTTTGGTAAACATTGCGTTGACACGTTTGGTTCAGTTTGTAGTGGTCCTACTTGCTGTGCCAGCGGTCGCCGGTTCAAGTCCCGCTGGGGGTATTGATTTGTGTGATGAGCACGAATGTTTGTACTCCATTCACGGGTGTTTTATATTTATAATATGTATGTATTTAATGATATATATGTGTAGTGTATCAGCTATCTTGTATCAATAACACAAGTCTCGTAGCTTACCATGGAACTAGATGGTGTTATGTGTTAATGTCCCAACATATAATAGTAAACTCGACGTTCACTTTTACTTTTTGCCATAAGCAATATGTTTTAGGCCAGATAGATGACTTTGGGCCAAACAAACAACTTTTTGGATCCTCTAACACAGCAGACGACAGCGTGGTAGGCCCAAACGGAGATGGTGGGATGAGTTAGACTCCTTCCCTAGGGAGCAGTGGAAGAAGACTTTGCCATGCAGTGGAACACCACAGGTGAGGCTTATAATAATATGTCGTTGTTTTAATAACACTTTATTCAATATTGGATCTTATAAAATATCATCTATAAGTTTAAAGTGTGAATTATATAATATATATTTACAGATATATTTTATTCTGAGCACACAAAAGTATCAAAAATGTCGTCGAAAGAGAAAGAAATAATAGCAGTCATCAATTTATTTACTATCCATCACTATAAATCTAAAATTATGTGTTTTATTTTCAACTTTATCATCTTCGCGACGTGTTCAGTGTTGTGTAAAGTTCAATACTTTCGGAAACCGTCATCTTAAATATATACTTAATATAAAATTATGAAGACGCAGAGTTTGTTTGTTTGTTTGATCGCTCTAATTTCAGGAACTATTCATCTGATTTGAAAAGTTCTTTTTGCATTGGATAGCCCGTTTATTGAAGAAGGCTATATCATATATCAGGGAAAAAAGCCTGTCTTAAGAAGAAATAGAACCAATTTTATTTTTGTAAATTAAATTATAAACTAAAATAATACCTACTATAGCCTAGGCTATAGTAAATATCATCACATATCATATCATTCAAAAACGTGCCTCTCATTAAAATTATTTATTATACCTACTTCATTGAGCGTTTAAGCTTTCTTTAACATATTTTTTTTTTGAGATTAGCAATACAAGCTTTTAGATCGTTTTCTGGGATCTTGTTGTTAAAGTTAACATTGTCCACGAGAATTATTCTATATGCATTATATTATTTATCTATACATATAATAAAATTGTAACTAAGTCGAATCTATACATTAAATATTGTTTGGAAATTATTTGGAAAAAATCTTATTTAAATAAACATGCTTATCGATACAGAGGCCGAATCTATAGTTTTTGAATTTTTATCTGTCTGTCTGTTACTGGATCACAGAAAAACCACTGGAGGGATTTTGATGAAATTTAGTATGGTGATAGCTGGTTGTCCGGGTCAACATATAGGATACTTTTTACCACGATAAAATATCTCATTTCTGAGAAAGAGTAAGAGTATACTAATCTGTAAAACCTAAGAATTTGGTTTTAATTTATCTGAACGCGGGCGGAGCCGCGGGCAATTCTAGTAGATAAATAAAAATGAAAACAGCTTTAAAAAAAGTTATAAATAAATAATTATATCAAACATATTTTAAATATTTTCAATAGTGTGTAAGAAGCTTTATGAGTTTAGTGATATGGATCAATTAAAGTGCCTAACTATTAAGCTACTCGTGAAATAACACCACGATATGTTCCGATAACCTCGCGATACAATTCAATAAAACACCCAACGAAATTGTTTTCGATTGTTATAACAATTTACTAATAAGCTCAATTAAATGTCTAAAAGTTGATGTAGTAACAAATACTTATTTTATCTATACATATAATAAAATTCTAACTAAGCCGAATCTGTACATTAAATATTTTTTGGAAAATCTTATTAAAATAAACATTATTTTCGATACAGAGGCCGAATCAATATTTTTTAGAATTTTTGTCTGTCTGTCTGTCTGTCTGTCTGTCTGTTACCGCATCAAGGAAAAACCACTGGAGGAATTTTGTTAAAATTTTGTATGGTGATAGCTGGTTATCCGGGTCAACATATAGGATATTTTTTACCGCGGGAAAATGTCTCATTTCTGAGAAAAAATACAAAAACTGTAATGTAAGAGTATACTAATATGTAAAACCTAAGAATTTGGTTGTTGGTCATTTAAACGCTGCGGAGCCGCAGGCAATGCTAGTACCAAATAATATTTTGTACTATCGATTTATACTTACGTTTTAACACTTAGTATAGATTTCTTGGAGATGTGATATTTTCCCGCAGTAAAAGTATCCTATATGTTGATCCGGATAACCAGCTATCATCATACCCATCAAAATCTGTCAAGTGGTTTTCTCGTGATGCGTTTCCTGAGACAGACAGATAGATAAAAAATCTAAAAACTATAGGTTCGGCCTCTGTAAAAATGACTATTTCAATAAGATTTTCCAAAAAATATTAAATATACAAATTCGACTCAGAATTTTATTATATGTATAGATTATATGCCAGAAATATTTTATACTAATTCTAGCAGTGTTCAGATTTGTTCCAACTTCCACGTTTCTTTCTTCTAAAACGACGAAATTCTATACAAACTTTCAGCATCGATTTTATCCCTAAAGTGAATGGATTTTCAAAACTCTTTCCTTAGGAGTTAGATAAGAATGTTTAGACAAAAATTATATTGAAATAACAAACGCAAAAGTTATTTCATTGAATCATAATAAGGTCGTTTATTCCCATATATTTTTTTTTTATTATTATTATTCAACAATTGTAGTACTATGTCTTGTCAAAGTATTTTATTAGTCGCACGCTAAATAAGAAATTTATGTACAAAATTCACGCTTCTATTCATTGTATTAATTTTTTTCTTCAACATTGATGAGACTGGTATTGGGTTCAAATCCCGGATCTGACCAAGATTAACTATTGAAAAGCTTTAGGCACCTTAGCACCCGAGCGAAGCCAGAGTAAGTCGCTAGTATGATATACAAGCAGCATCACTTTTTCACAATTTTTGTCTATTGGTGTACTAAATTTTACCCAAATTCGTTCAGCCATTTCAGCGTAAAGGAATAACAAACTTATAATACTAATCTTTACATAGTATAAAATAAAATGAAATCGCTTTAGCTGTTTGTTCGCTTAGAGCTTTTAAACTACTCAACGGATTTTAATGCAATGCATGTGTAATACATGCATATTATAGTACAGAAAAGCCAAGAAATTCAAAGATTTGTATTTAATACTAACCGTTAAAACGCTAGTATGATATTATAAAGTATATTAAAATCTAGTTCTCGCTTTCAGTTTCATCTCATACAACTTTTAAACAAAACTGTAGTAATTTTTGCGCTATTTTTGAAATATCCCAGTCACTTTCTATAACGTAAAGTGGCCACTGGCCAGCCACCCTGTGTTACGTCAGTTAAGTGGAAGTATTCTATTCATACTATAAAATGTATGAGTGCATGGCTTTTAAAAAAATTAAGTAGATTGCAGAAACCAAAATATCGATTTTACCCGATTGCAGCGGAGCCCAAAAGGAGTGTTATGTATTTGACTCGCATGTATGTATGTACGTAAGTACGTATGCATGTAGGCACGTAGCAGTGTTCTCTCGTAAATCAAAATAAATATTCAAAATGAAACTTCCGATCTCTACCAAACTTCACAGACTCACCCGCTGGGCTAATCTGAAGAATGCCTGAAAATTTCATCAAAATCGCTTTCATTTAAAAACGCGTATGTCTTCCACTGCAGATAATATTTTCCTACATTTTTCATCTTGGTTCTGTTTGCTGTAAAGCTGTCGGGTTTTTGTTTTTGTAATTTCATTTTAGTTTGTCGTTTCTTACTTTACAGTACTTTCTTTAGTAATCTAACTACTTATATCACAACATGCATTTGACCTCTATTACACGTTATTGAACTTCCTAACATGGCGGAGAAGATTCAATCACGAAGGTATCTTTTGTGGCCATATAGTTAATCCCTGTCTGTACGTGTATAATATTATTTTATACTAGCGGCTCACCCTCGCTTCGCTCGGGTTCACCTCTAGAAAAACAAGAACAAATCTATCCCACGGGAATCGTACATTTTTCCGGCATAAAAAGTAGCCTATGTGTTATTCTGGTGTATGAGTAATATTATTATAGAGTTTTATCAAAATCCATTTGCTAGCTTTTGCGTGAAAGAGTAACAAACATCCATACATCTATCCATCAAGACATTCATACATCCTCACAAACTTTCGCATTTATAATATTAGTAGGATTAATAGGATGAATAATTTTACTTCATTGAACTGACGTCACCATACATTAACCAGAACCTAGGAACTTATCAAAGAACATGTGAAATCTGCGAATCTGGCCGAATCTGTACAGTCTACGAAAAAAATCTAGAGCCAGATCTAACAAATAAGTAAGAAGTAATAGTACCTTGAAAACCATCACCAATAGTATAAGAGCAAAATATAAAAGTTTTCCCCTTAAACATATCCCCAAAATAACTGAATTTGATCGGCAGCAGGCGCGATCGCTTGCGTATCGATCGATTGATTTACACATAGATCCCCCCACTATTTCAACCTAAATAGAATACACCATCCATTCAAATATATACTCTATTGCTATTAAGATTAAATTTAAAATCCTACAATTTCTACTGCTAATTCGCTTGCAAAGGAAAAAGAACTTTATTAAAATTGTATACGATTCAATTAATATTATTTTCATTTTGTAAGAGGTAGAAATGAAGTCCTAAATAAACGGTAATCAATAATAAACCTAAACTTTAGTGGATAAAGTTCTTTTTAGAATCTGTCTAAACATTTTATGGGTTCTGAATACGATACAAGTCGAGATAGCCATGTGTTTTAATGCTAGGTCTTTGAAGGGATCTAAGAATATAGTTTTATTGAAAAACTTTTAGGATGTCGCCTTTGATTTCATTTAATTTCTTCTTAGATTTGTAACTTTGAGATTTGGCCGACTTTAAAAAGGTTGTACTTAATCTGGATGATATATATTTTAAGTACTAAATAACTTTTATTGTGATTCTTCTTTAAATGAACTACTCAGTGTTCGTCCAGTGGTCGAAAATCGACCATCACCATTATTGAAAATTTGAGAAAAACTTCAATGAATAGAATTTTCCGTATCTATATAAAAAAACTTACCGTTTCGATGTTTTTTGTTGATAACACTAGAGTTCGTCAATGACTAATAAACAAAAAAAGAAAGACAAATAGAGGGGAAAAACGTACTGAACTGTTTTAGTAAATCATCTTCTTCTGGAAGTCTATAAGGACTTTAAAAGTGATTTTAAGTTGTTATTTAAAGTTCAAATTTTTAGTAAAACTTATACCACAGGAACTTTAGATAATAAAATCCAAAGGCAACAGTCATGGCAAAGTGGGGTCGTTTTTATTTGACTGTAGGTCAGTAGGTTCTATTCTCGCATAAGCAGAAGTCATGATTAATAGTCAAATAGATCAAAATAATATTATTACGCCATACATACATTATTACCTTTTACCACAAAATTACACTACCATTTACTACTACCAATTACTTAAATTAAAACATTAAATTAAAAATTTAAAAAACCCGCGGCCATCTCGGACCGATTTTCATCAAACATAACTAAGAACACTCACGATTAATTCACCTTTCAAACAAAAAAAAACAAAATCAAAATCGGTACATCCGTTCGGGAGCTACGATGCCACAGACAGATACACACACAGACCCGCAAAACTTATAACACCCCATCCTTTTTTCATCGGGAGTTAAAAATATATAATGCACAACTTCGAACCTGTTACCGTTCCTGGTTGTTCCTGGTGTTCCGGTCCTGGGTTCGAGACCCGGATCGGGCCAAAAGTTTAGTTATTGAGTTTTTCTGTATAGTAAGTCTCAGTAACAGCCCGGAGTTGGGAGGTTGGCGATGTTTCACCCCCGTGCCTCGGAGAGCACGTAAAACCGTCGGTCCTGCGCCTTAACTCTCCCCGGTCGTGTCGAGTGGTCGTCCCACCGGAGTATGAGAGTGATAGGAATAGAGAGTGCACTCTGTCTGCGCGTACACTTGAGCACTATAATATCTCCTGCGCAGTTGGCTAATCTCAATGAGATTGGCCGCCGTAGCCGGAATCGGCTAGGAGAACATCATACAATAGATTCAGCCTTTTTTCTTTAAAGTTTTTCTTATGAACAATAACTCGTATTTCACTTCTCAAAATTATGAAGACCATTATTTTAAGTAACCATCAATCACCATGCGTTTTTTAATCATACCACACAAATACTTATACGATCCCAAATATTACATTGTATGTTTGTGAATATGTATGTACGTCCGTTACTCCTTAACGCAGTAACAGATAACGTAAAGCCATTAAAATAACTAGTATTATGATAAAACAATTCAAGCCAGTAACATTACCAGTAAACTAAAAGAGTATTATCTAAGTTACAAAACTGTGTTACCGAACGTTTAACATTAACCCAGACTATATTACATATTACTATGGCCTTTAAGGTCAAAAACCAGGTCTTAGAATGAATTATATTTAACTGCGAAAGTGGAAAGGCAAGTTCAATGAAATCGTGAATTCCCATCCTAGGCCAAGCGATTATTTACTGAATATTCACATTTAAACCTTAAATTTCTTTAAATAGAGTTCATATTTCTAATTTTACGATCTATTATAATACTGTAAACGAAAATGTACCATAATAATGTATTTTAAAACTTAATTTCGTTTGTTAGATTATAATTCTTTAGGGCTATCACACACTAGCGATAGGGGCGTCACGATTTTTACTTTTTTATCTCGTGCACGACAGAGTAAAGTGTGCTTAAGACGTCAAGATGTTTTGAAAAAAAGGGCTATAATGTTAGTTCGAGCACCTATGGCTAGGTTTTTAATTTTTATTTCCAGCCAGTGTAAAACAAAGGCAAATTTGAACAATAATTCATTTAATATATACATAAAACACTTGTGATTTCCCCCCGTTCCGGTCTAGCAGTAATTATATCCCACCGTACAGTAACAATCTTTACGCAAAAATAACATCGATCGGTAGCTCTGCTGATGGGTAAAGGAAAAACGAAGGAACAGACATACATTCATCTATACATATAAAATAGCAACAAAGCCAAATCTGTACAAATATAAGAAAAAAAATTTATGTACTAGAAAATTGTAGGAAGAAGAAGGCATATAGAAAAGTCCTCTGAATCATCTTCCAAGGAACACTCACAATAACTTTTTTATCTTTATAAAGAACACCCGTGCGCAGTGTGATTAAATCACTAGTTTATAAATAATACAATAAATATTAAATATTAATAGTAACTAGAAGCCTCATACAAAGGTATTCCATTCGATTCTTGATAGAAAAAATATTTGTATTGACCAATGTATATATTATTTTTTATACTATTTATTATGCATAAACACTATGTGTTGACAGGCTTAGTTCTTTAGTAAATTATAGAAACTATGCGATTTACATATAGAGTTGTAAGAAAAATGTCAGAAAAAATGCTATTTACGTTACGAAATTCCTAGTAATAAATAATTAAACTGGTCAAGTGTGAGTCGAACTCGCACACGAAGGGTTCCGTACCATTGTACAAGATATAACACTATGTACTTTTTTGAAATTCTCCATCTTGGCTTTTTATTATTTGTTGTCATAGCGGCATTAGAAATACACAGTGAAAATTTTAACCTCACTATTACGGTTTATGTCGATGTGTGAATGTATTTTCGTTCGTTGTAAGCATATTACTTGAGGACGGCTGGACCGATTTAGCTTTGTGTTTTAAAATATTTATTATAATCCGTATGGTTATAAGGGAAAAAATTAGAAAAGTTTTCCAGAAAATTGGGATTATCAAAAAATCTGAAAGTACTTTTTTGCTATAGGATTTTTGTATGAAATCAAAGCTTATAAAGTTTATTTGGACATAATTATGTTTGCAAAGTCACCTTGGGGCTTGGGTAGAATAAAAGTCTATTGCGAGTAGCTTTATATAAGGCAGTTAAAATATGTGTTATTTTACAACTTACAATTTTATACATCCATACACACACACACACACACACACACACACACACACACACACACACACACACACACACACACACACACACACACACACACACACACACACACACACACACACACACACACACACACACACACACACATATATATATATATATATATATATATATATATATATATATATATATATATATATATATATATATATATATATAAATGTTTTACCATATAAATGTACTATAGGAAATTATCAAAACTAGTGAATTATAAACAAAAATTATATACTGACTTGAAAAACACTTAACGGTGGACTTTATGGGTAGATACTTCATCATGGCCAAAAAGACTTAAGACTTACTTAAGGCTTTACTAAACTTATCCCAACCTAGGACTCAAATCCAAGACTTGTGGTTCTACAGGCCCTACAGATAGTATATATGCATTACAAATAAAACTATGTATGAAAATCTATTCAACCAGAAATCTATTAAGCACCTCCTTTTTCAAGTTGGTCAAAAACTATACTATAGAATATACAAAATACAAATATAATAAGTAATAGCTTTGCCATTTATAAATAATAATAAAAAAATATATAATCCTTGACGAGATATCGAGTCAGATTCCATTAAACCGTAGACGGATAGCAGACCCTATATCAACTTTTGCATTCCATAGAAGCCTTTTTGGAAAAGACTCTAAGATTTAAATGGTAGGGGTCAAATTTCAAAACATACAAAGTCCTTTATAGCTTCACAAATATAAAGCTTGCTGTAGACTTAACATGTTGTACTATTAATAATATCAAATGCTATAATTTTTATGAATTAAAGAAAATAGCTAACTACTTTAGGGGCGGGTCTGGATCTATGCTTTTGTGGTTATTTTACGGCTTCCTTTGCATGAAAGTATAAGCAAGGGCCTTCAGTACTGCCTCCTTTAAAGACAGTATGGGAGCGTTGGTCTTAGGGATGACGCTTTGATTGTGAAGATTCCTAAGGCAAGTCCACCGAACTTCCGAAGGTAGCCTGACCTGTTAAAGGGCTAGTTAGTTAGAGCTTTATCTCACCAATGAGAGTGACGACGACCGACGAACGACAGTAAAGGCGCAGGACCGACGGCTTCACGTACTCTCCGAAGCACGGGGGTGCAACACCGCGAACTCCCCAACTCCGGGCTGCTACTGAGAATTCCTTAACAGAAAATCACAATCACTAAGCTTGCGTGACCCGGAACTCGAACCCAGGACAACCAAGGCAGTTATAGTTAGTAAAAAATAAATAAACACAGAACGATTACAAACTGAAATCTTCTAACAATCTTAATAAAATTTAAAAAAATATAGCTTAAGGAAATGCTATAAAAAGTAACACAGAGGAATTATTCCTTAAAGTCACTGTTGTTTAATTTTCCACCTTATCGTAAGGGCATATGGTATGAATTGATTAACTTACATTTCAAGGTCTCCTATCTTGGCACGCGTTTTATTTGATTTTATAAGAATCAGTAAAAGCACTCAAAGTGCGTCTCACAATGTCTAGGATATCTAGGATTAGGAAATTTCTTAGGAAAAATAAAATTGATCGAGATAGAACAATGTATTAGTGACTAAAAAGTATGACTTTAAGTTCATATTATATTTTAATAAAAACTTAAACCTGACTACAAATAAAAATACTTAAACGTTAAAAATAACTGATTAGTTGTTTTCATTTTCTATAGATACCTAATCAGATATTTCCGAAGTCGGTGTACTTTGATCCCCTATTTTCTACACTTAGGGGTGAACTTTTTTTCCAAATTTTATGGTACTATCTATGAGGTATCTTATATCCAATAAAATCATTGATATCGGACTACACTGTAAAAAGTTGTGCGTGGTCAAACATAAAAAAATACGTGTCGAATTGAGAACCTTCTCCTTTTTTTTCGTTGGTTATAAATAGCAACTAATACGTACAAAGCCTAAATATTTCTCCAATTCATAAAGTATGCTTATGCAAAAAACCAACGATCCCTAGCTTTCTTTTTCTAAAAACCTACTAGTACTTAAGCTAAAACACTACCAACCAACATTTTATGGTGCTACATATTATGTCCTCAGGTGAGAACTGCAGCAATCCAAAATTGAATATTTTATATAAAATAAAATAATATTGTCAATCTATGGCAACCACAAAAATAGTGTGATGATTTCCCATACAAACTTTCATCCCAATTTCCGGAATAAAAACTATCCTATGTCCTTCCCAAGGTATCAAACTATCTTCATACCAAATTTCATCTAAATCGGTTCAGTAGTTCCAGAGATTACTTCCTACAAACAAACTCACAAACTTCCAAATTTTACCTCTTTATAATATTAGTATTAGATATAGTACACATAAAAAATATCTTTCTTCTAAGAAAGCCGGGTAAAATCCGTAGGCGAAGTATTACAGTACATAATATACATGTATGAATAACTCGACGAAAATTTCCCTTGGGATATGAATAGAAAAAATATAGGAACATTATTTCATTTTCCGCTTTCTTTATAGTCTCAATTTAGTGCTTTTAAAAAAAATACGACTTAGTATATGTAAAGACACATAGATGTAAAGAACAGAAAGACAGACAGAAATTTTTTACGCTATCTATAATAATAGAAACGAATTATGTCTAAATCTACATATGTATATATAAAACAACTGCCTCGGTGGTGTAGTGGCTAGCATGTACGGCTGCACACCCGGAGGTCCTGGGTTCGAGTCCCGGGTCGGGCCAAGTTTAGTTATTGAGTCTTTCTGTATAGTAAGTCTCAGTAACAGCCCGGAGTTGGGATGTTGGCGGTGTTTCACCCCCGTGCCTCAGAGAGCACGTAAAGCCGTCGGTCCTGCGCCTTAACTCTCACTGGTCGTGTCGAGTGGTCGTCCCACCGGAATATGAGAGTGATAGGGAATAGAGAGTGCACTTGTGTCTACGCGTACACTTGAGTACTATAATATCTCCTGCGCAGTTGGCTAATCTCAATGAGATTGGCCGCCGTAGCCGGAATCGGCTAGGAGAACATCATATAAAACAAAGTCGGGTTAGTTACACAGTTTATAACTCAAGAACAGCCGGATCGATTTTAATGATTTTTGAATTGTTGGATTTGTCTGCACCCTGAATAGCAGAATAACTATTAAAACATTAGAAAAATTCATGACTAACCTTGCCTCAGCCCATACACGTCCACTATTGGACATAGGCCTCCTCCAGAGATTTCGACGACAACCGGTCTTGTGCCATCCGCATCCAGTGGCTTTGACCAAATCGTCGGTTCACCTTGTGGGAGGCCTACCACGAAAAATTCACGACAAAACAAAATTATATGACTATCGCTGGCTATTCATTATTTACGAGTATATCTATTGAAAAAGGTATCCGAACGAAGCAAGGATAATCGCTCGTTGATACATAAAACATAGATACACATTTCCTAACAAATAACTCTTCAAAAAGTGGCATCGACATGTGACATTAAGTCAAACCAAAGAATAAAATTTAAAAATCGAATGTTCTAATTGTCTAAACACAAATTCGAACTTACGCACACCGTATAAAGTAGTTATTTAAACGAAACAACGTGCGTTTTAATTTTGTCATCCGAAAAGCAATAAAGAATAAACAAAAAAGATTTGAAAAAAGCGCAATTTAATTTCAATTTGTGTGCCTCTTTTTGAGGACACTTTTGAAACGCTAATTGTGAATTTTTGTTTTTTCTATTTTAGTAATATCAATTTTACGAAAACAATATGTCTATGCCGCCTCTTGTGCATTTTGCTACTATTGTATTGTTTTTTTTTTTATATTTCTTCCTTTGTTGTGTGTGCAATAAAGAGTTTTTATTATTATTATTATGTCTAAGGGCTAAGCAAAGTTAATGTAATATATAGCGTTAATTTAAACTATTTTATTTTTAACTCTTAAAATAAATAATATATACCTATTCTAATTTCTTTTCCAACTTCTTCTTAAAACTGACTTTTTACTATCCAACCGATGGTTTTTAACTTATTAAGAACAATTATACAATAATACGTACACTTTATTTCTTTTGTTACTTTGACTTCAATGAACAATAAAAACACGCGATAGGAAATCGATCCTCTAATCTTTACCATATAAAACAAGACCAGTCCAATACAACACAAAATAATAAATAAATATGTTGGGACATTAACACACAGCACCATCTAGTTCCATGGTAAGCTACGAGGCTTGTGTTATGGATACCAGATAGTTGATACACTACACATATATAACTTTAAATACATACATATTATATATAAATATAAACACCCACGACTGGGTACACAAACGTTCGTGTTAATCACACAAATGAATACCCCGAGGGACTCGAACCCGCGACCGCTGGCACAGCAAGTAGGGTCACTACAAACTGAGCCAAACAGTCCTATAACAGCCTGTTAACAATTAAAAAACTACAAGCCATTTATCGTGTAATACGGAAGCATATTTTTTTCTATTTCCAAAGATATTTACGAGTGCATCGCTAACTGGCTATCAATTAGAAAACGTACTTTCACCACTAGTCGAAAAGCGTTCATTGTTTTAAATTCGCCCAAAACGCCCGGATTCGATAAACTTTTAAATTAATGGAGCATGTTTTTCACCGGCTTCGATGGGGTGACAATAGTTTCTAATTATAATGGATAGGGTGAAAGGAAAATTATTCATTGATTAGTTTCAATGTATTATTAATATTTAAATAACTGCCGAGAGCTGCAAAACAAGTAATTTTCAAAGACCTCTGGGGTCTTTGGAGATATACTTATTTATTAAAAGAATAATAATAAAAATTTATTAATATATAATGGAAGAAAATATCAAACCAAATCAAATCAAAATATATTTTATTCAAATAGACTTTTACAAGTTCTTTTGTATCGTCAAATACATAACTCGCATTACATACGCACAAAAAAATATAATATGAACTAATTCCTAAAACCTGTCCCTTTTTCATATTAGCCTATAACGAATAAACTTATAAATCAACATAAAACATACATAAATAAGTCCAAACTGACTTTCTTGTATTACTAAATACACAATTGACCATCATGCTACAATTATAAACACGAAAGTTTGTATAAGTGTGCTTGTAAGTTTGTTATTCACTTAACTCTGAAACAGATTTTGATAAAATTAAGTACATATTTAGACCTGCACCATATAGGCTTCTATTGGGTACCTACAAATGCATCTAGATCTAAAGCCTAGAGTCATGAACGAATAAGTCACTGGACCAGACATATAAGCGGACGTACCTTTATCTGTCTTATTAGTAGCCAGGAAATTTCAGCCTTTGTCGTTTGTTTTTTGCGTCAGTCTCAAGCATTTACTTGTCAACAAACAATCTGCCAAAAATGACTAAATGTTCTGTTAAATGGTGTAAAAACTATAGCGGCGGAAGCAGCACTGTTTCTTTTCACTTGTAAATACATTATTTTATTACATTTATTGTTATTTATCACACAATTTAATAAAATTGTAAAATAAAATGTCATATTATCCAACTATGTTAAATATAGTCGATATTTCTATGTATTGTTGACATCTGACAACCATCATAAAATCCCTGGATTATACCATTCAGAACAAATGACTAAACTGTCGAGTGAGTCCATTTGACATCGACTAGTGCTTGACAATGTCGAAAAATATATCGATATTTGACGAAATAACTGAACGAATTGTGTTATTTGTACAGTACAATAACATAAAATACTTTTATCACAGTATCCTACAATCTGATGACAATAAATTTATAAAAATATTTTCTAAGTCACATAAAAATATAAATGCAAAAATTATAATTAGTATGTGTACTTAATTTTTTATTTTATTTTATACCACATTTATATACTTTGGAATATTATTCCATTGTAATAATAATAAAGATCATTTTATTTCAACACATAAATTACACAAAATCAAACAATAATGTTTTAGCACTAAACTTCTGGGTTGGCGATTTGTAAAAAAACACTTTACTTTCACGATCTATTTTACTTTCACGATCCAACACTCACTTTAATTTGCAATCACTTTTTCTTTTTCCTAATTTCACAAATGTTTATTAAGAACTGAGCAATATTAGGACAGTGTCACATTTTTATAAGCTACCCGAGACAATCAATTGCCAATTAAAATAATTCAATAACAGAATCAACAAAATCACTTTATTTAATTAAATTAGCTTAATATTTTTTTAATCTTTAAAAAATAATTTTTATTATATATTAATGGAATATACACCCGATATTCATTTGTTCATTAACATTATTATAGGCCAACAGAATGCTGCCATCAATGCCATCGTATTTATATAAATCAAATTAAAAAATAATTATTATTTGACACATTATTATTGCCTCTTTAATTCATTTATTTTAATTTATTATAATAAATACAGATATTTTAAATTAAAAGATGTAAAATATGATGACTATGCTAACCAATGTCTAAAATGTCATTAATTGGTTCATCGATATATGTATTTTATCGATTACGTTCAAGCACTAGAAATATTGTATTGTGTACCTGTGTGTATAATAATGTAATAAAATCTTTGTGTGCGTTATGCGTCTTTTGGTTGAACGAGTTTTCATACATTTGTATTTTATGTCTCGTCCAGTGGTTTATTCGTTCATGCCTAGAGTATGTCGATGGTTATTTCATAAATATATCCATACTATACTAAAGACATGGTGCCCCTAGCCACAATAGGTCGGGCGGGGTCATCGGCCCGGTCACGGGGTCGCGGCGCGGACACCATTGTTTTATGGTCTATGTCATTAGCCCACTTACACCATGTACTAAAGGAATCTATCCTACAGATATAAACGTGAAAGTTTAATTGAATGTTAATTAATTATTATTGTGTCATCCGCGAATCATTTTTCAACAAGATACCTATCACTCGCGTTGCGGTGAAGGAAAAAATTGCAAGGAAAAATATCTGGGAAAACTTAATTAGTTTTTGAAATACTTTCTTAGACTTACGCGAATATTTGACATTTTAAATAAAACTATCTTTTAAGATTATTTCGCAGATTTATTCTGATTTTTGGTTCCCGACGCGACGTTTACCGAATGATTAACAACATTTTTTTAGTTTTTGAAATGTGAAGTCCACAAACCCTCACTTCCCTCACACTGATCCATCAAACCGAAAGGCGGCCCATGCCCAGCAGTGGGACGATAAAGGGCTGTTATTATTATTGTTGTTGTAATTGTATAAATATGTACATATGTAAGTAATTTTGAGACTATTGCTTAGTACAAAAGGCACTGTTAAGTAAAATTAAACTTTTTATCCTGAGGAAAGTCATTTATCTATAATTCGAGGTATCGTAAATAATGGTATGTATATTATTTATACAAAAGCAAATCCTCGTTCACTCACTGACAGATTAACAGCTGAGAGATCAGCTGATGATAGTGCCAATGTCACTCATATTAAGAACTCACTAAGGAAAGATTTTTGGAAATATAAGTTCGATGGGAAGACGTAAATGTTGTATGATTTTTCTCCATTATAATTTGCCATCATATTATTATGTCAACATTAACGAAGTTGTGAAAATCACTTAGTATATGAATCAAATAACAATTCATTTTTTTTATAATTTCTACCCTATAAACGAAATGTGAGTCATTAAAAAATAAAAAAAAAGGACGAGTCTGTCGAATTTCTTCAATTAAATGTACAGTATTTCCATGTTATACAATCGAAATTGGGTTGAACGTGGAAAAGATTTTGTTTATGTACATGTATGTTACGCGATATATTTGCCAATTTTGAACCAATTTTCTTAGTTTTTAAGGCTGTTTCTATATAAAATTTTGAAAAATATCCATCATAAGGAGTGTAATAAACAGTTATTTTAAAGAGTTTTTGTAAAAAAAAATAGTGGAAAAGATTCTTATCACACATTCTTCATAACAGTCATGGAAAGTGTTTAAATTTTGGTTAAAGTGGTCAATCTTCTGGATTAAGGATATTCGCAACGGGAAACAAAAATGAAAATCAATTTGCAAAGAAATCCAAAATGATAATTTTATTTAAAACTAGCAACTCATCGTCCCTAGGTTGATTCCGCATTTTCACCCCCCTAAAGGGATGATTTCCAAAAAAAAATCCTATATCCTTCCCAGGGTCTCAAACTATCTTCTTACTAAATTTCATCTAAATCGGTCTAGTAATTAGTTTTTGAGTTTATTCGTTACAAACATACAAACATACAAATCTTTCCTCATTATAATAGTAGTTTAGATGGATACGGGTAGCTAGAAATAAATAAAGATAACTACACCATGATTTTTCTCTATAAATACTCTGCAGGTTTTACACTTTTAAGATATGCTGCTGTATGGATACTAACTAACAATGGCGACCTATCTAAAATTTCTACTTTCTTTTTATATATTTCCACTAGCGACTTACCCTCACTTCGTTTACGCGTACGTTTTAGTTTCTTTGAGCGGAACCCTAATTCTTTTTCTAAAATAAAAGTAGCCTATGTTACTCCCTATAATATCAGTTATCTTCCAGTGAAAGTTCCGCCAAAATCAGTCCAGCCGTTTCAAAGATTGGCCGGAACAAACACACAGACAGACAGACAAAAATTTAAATATTGTGTTTTTCTTATATGTACCGTATATAATTTCATATGCATTTAGTAAAACGCTGTTATTTTCACATTACAAACAGACATTTTAATTTTATTTATCTGTATAGATGATATTATGTTATAATTATTACCTATCAGCAGACACTTATTGAGCGTGATACGAGAACACGTCGAGCGAATTAATAGAGGTTACTAGCACACTAACAAATTATAAAAAATCTACACAATTCAGATAATTCATTGTGTTTTTAGATTTTACCTAATATAACAAAAAGGAAACTAAATGTTGGGAACATGACGACAATAGAGGCGTTAATGTGCCGTTGAAAATAAACATTGGTTACCGAAGTGCTCATGTAAGATATTAAGTGAAACTCTAAAACTCCTAAACTTAACTCGGGTTACATAAACTTATATTTCGTATTACTAATATGTAGTATATAGAAGTTAATAAACAATAATGCGATGTTTAAAGAAAATGATGTATTGTATGTTCTAAGTCTTCCAACAGTTTACAAAGTTTTAAGACTAGCTTGATTCCCCATACCAACTTTCATCCCCATTTTCAACCCCTTAAGGGATGATTTCGGGGATAAAAAGGGCCCTTCACAGGGTCTCAAACTGTTTTCTTAACAAATTTCATCTAAATTGATTCAGTAGATCCAGAGACTACCCCCTACAACGTCACAAACTCACCAACATTACCTCTTAATAATATTAGAATATAAATACACATAGCCTTTCCAATTTTAGGATTTTTTATTTTTTATACTTTTACCGAAAAGGATATTTATTACATTTAGAACTATATTAGGATGTTATTAATAATTAATGCAAATTATGTGTATATATGTCTATGCCTGACTGTAACCTATGTCTTACTCCAGATCATAATCTATCTTAGTACTAAAATTTCAGCAAAATCCTTCCAATCGTTTCAGCGTGAAAGGGGAACAAACATCATTAGCATCTCAACATCATTAGCATGTATAAATATTATAAATGTGAAAGTTTGTGAGTATGTATAGATTTTTGTTACTCTCTCATGCCAGAACGTCTGACCGGATCTGGATGAATTTTGGCAAAGAGATAGATTATAGTCTGGAATAACACATAGGCTACTTTTTATCCCGGGAAAATATACGGTTCTTTAGGGATATATTTGTTTTTGTTTTTCTAGAGTACTAGACTAGTTTGTAATATACTAGGAGCTCTCCCTCGATTCGCCCGGTTTCTCCCTAGTGAAAAACCAAAAATCCCACGGGAACCTAACTACGTGTCTATATTTTAACCTATGTTCTATTCCAGATTAAAATCTATCTCTAAGCCAAATTTCATCTAGATCCGTTCAGCAGTTTTGGCCTGATTGATGTGAGTAACAAACATCCATCCAAACTTACGCATTTATAATATTAATGGGATGATAGTAGACCGTTATTTATTATCAAAAGTTATTCGAAGTTATATAATATATAACATCCAGAAAACCTATGCTCTATAAAATTGCACGTATCAATAAGTGACACATTTTCTATATTTATATACTCGTACCTATAATAAAATTGTAACTAAGCCGAATCTGTACATTAAATATTTTTTGGGAAATCTTATTGAAATAAACATTATTATCGATACGGAGGCCGAATCTCTAGTTTTAGAGTTTTTGCCTGTCTGTTACCGCATCACAGAAAAACCACTGGAGGGATTTTAATGAAATTTGGTATGGTGATAGCTGGTTATTCGGGTCAACATATACGATACTTTTTACCGCGGGAAAATGTCTCATTTCTAAGAAAAAATACAAAAACTGCAATGTAAGAGTATGCTAACATGTAAAACCAAATAATTTGGTTTTTGGTTATCTGAACGCGGGCGGAGCCGCGGGCAATGCTAGTAATAAATAAAATATTAGTTAGCCACCTATTTTTATCCACACTTACCTCGATAGCCGATCGGGCGATTTTCATCATAACTTTATATTTAAAACCCGTCAGCTGCCAAACCTTTTGTTAATTTTGGCGTGTTTTACGATCGACTATAACTCCGCCATGACGCGACGCAAGATGGCCGCGGTATTGACGAAAAGGGCGCAAAATATTCGAGCCGTTTAACAGAATAGAATTATAATAAAATAAATTATATAATCGATGTCATTTATTATTTATAAGGTTATTTTTATGGATAAGAAGTTTTTACGTGTGAATGTTTATTACTTACTCACACTAGACGACTGGGCCCATTTTAATAAAATTTAGTGAGTAAACACTTAAAATTACTAGCCAGTATTTTTAGACTACTAACGAGACACCTAAGCGAAGCGGATATTAGTCAATTGTTCACTGATAAAGTTACATAATGTTAAATTATGAAACTTTATTGGACTAGACTATCTTTAATTATGATTAGCGTTTTATCCTTGCATCGCTCGAGTGCAACCCTAGCTTCGATTTTTTTAACGAAACTAATTATTTTTCTAAAATAAAAGTAGCCTAAGTTACTCCTTATAACATCAGCCATCTGCCATTCAGCCATCAGCCGTTACGAATATTAGCCGAAACAAACAGACAGATAGACCAAAATTTTAAGAGATTTTTCTTATACATAAGTACCGTATATAATTTCATATGCATTTAGTAAAAAGCTGTAATTATATATAAATAGTATTTTGATATTACGAACAGATACCTCAATTTTATTTATTTCTATAGATTAAGCTATAGAGCCCTAGATTAAGTAAACAATGATAGCAGAAGCAAAAAGCAACTGCCGCACTCATAGCACTTGGTAACTGTGTCTTTTGTTTTCTTTGATCAAAAGATCTATATCTTGGAAAGACGGCTGGATTAGATCTGATATGACCTTATATCTTATAGTGATCTGTGCTGAAATCTCTCTAAAGCTCAAAAAGAAATTATTATTTAACATTAAAGTAAAACTTGCAATGTTCAATTATAATTATTATTAATTTTGTACAAATATTTACTTTGAGCAACTTGCTCTCATCTTAATCGAACGAATTTGTAGGTGCCTTTTGACAAGTTTTATTAATTACACTGGCCTATATGCTATTGCCACCACAAATTTTAGTCTAAATTTTATCCAAATCTAGCCACTTCGATGTAAACGTGTAACAAACATATACACGCACGGATTTTGCAAAAATATTTAAAGTTTGATTATAATTCGGTATGTATAATAAAAATTGATATTTTACAATTTCCGCCGCGTAACCGCAACGCAAGATGGCCGCGGTTAATGGCGAAAAGGGAAATAGTATTCCGCTCGTTAATTTGTATTTAACGAACCTAATATTATATTCGAAACTGTTTTAAAACCCAAAAATATATTTTGAGTGTTCAAACGATTTTTAGGTTTAAAGATGTTTGGATTTAAATTATATTGATATTCTATTTTTAACAAGAAAATTAGAAGATATATTAGGAACTAGCTGTCGTAATAGACGTTGTCTTGTCCAAATTAAATCCAAGTCAGGCTAAAATACTATAGAAAAAAAGCACTTTTACTTTTTCCCGACTTTCTTAATTATTCAAGACACATTTCCATACTTTTCTTTCCTAGAAAAATCATTCGAACTATTAGGAAATTTGTAAACAAAATGTCCAAATCAGTCTATCACAATCAGTCTGTTCCCAAATGAGGCGCTTACCAACGGACAGCAGATATCATTTTTATTTATATAGGTTTATAATATTAAGAGACTCGCAGAGAGTATAAAGTTTGAATATCTCCAACTGCAAAACACAACGGCGTAAGAAGTATGACATTAAATATTCAAACAAATAGCTAACGTCCTTCTAAAAATTGCCATTGGAAAACTTGATATCTATCCAAATCTACAACTAACTGGAGTAAAACACAAAAATGTAAAAGTACTCTTAATTCGTAATCAAGAGCTGTTAAAGTAAGAACACTTAAAACATTAATGAACCACATGAAACGATCAGTAATGTTTGTTTAGAAGCCAGGCCACGCTTTGCGATTTAATACCGCCGGTATTTATAATATGACCATTGCCGCCAGAACGGCATGCTATAGCAAATCTCGTTACTGTGATAAAAGTAGAATGTTCTAGGAAATTTGTGAAGCTGATATTAATCATTTAAATTTAATTTATGACTAACTTGAACCCGTGACTGCTCTCGTAGTTTATTAATGATTCATTACTCCAGTCCTTAAGGGGGTAGCGTGATGTTACATAAGGCTATAAGTTTTCTCAATAAATTGGCTAAAAAACTCGAAAAAAATTCTCAAATCGCATATATAGATTCGTTTCAAAAAAACATTCAAAAACTAAGCTATATTCATTAGTAAGTACTCGGTTTTGTTTGAAGTTAATGTCGTCCAAAAATCATGCCATGTCAGTTAATATCATAAAGGGTTCATGTCAACTTCGTTGACTTCTCAATGAAGCAGTAAGAGATGAATAAACGAACTTACCTTTGCATTTATAATATTACTTAGGATTTAATATAACACAGAATTTAAATAAGAACGTTCATTTATAAATTATGATGTATTCAGCCCTTTTTAACGTCCCACTGCTGGGCACAGGCCTCCCTTCAATACGAGGGGGATCAGGCCATAGTCCACCACGCTGGCCAAGTGCGGGTTGGCGGACTTCAAATGTCTTTCGAAAACTTGCTAGGTTCTCTCAGACATGCAGGTTTCCTCACGATGTTTTTCTTCACCGTAAGGCAAGCGGTAACCATGTTAGAAATGATTCGCACATGAAAATATCAGAGGTGCGAGACTCGGGATTTGAACCCGCTTCACTTGGTGTCCCAAGCGAGCGCGTTACCACTGAGCTACCACTGCCTTAAATTATGAATGAAATAATTTAAGGCAGTGGTAAATAATAAATTATAAATGAAATGAAAAAAATATGATGGCTTATCTTGAAATCAGTGCAGTTTTGTTCAGTTTAATATTTGTCATAGACACTTAGCTAGTCTCAGTGAGATTCGTTGACGTGGAAAATTGGTCAAAAGGAAGTTAAGTAAGGATGATCATCAAAGTTATGTGACCGCTGTAAATGCCTATAATATGTATCTCATTATCTGCTCACAATCATTCAAACACAAAACCTAACTAGGCTAATAAACGGAAATAATATATAGATCCGATATAAATCATATACCAAAAGAGTGAAAGGTAAAACGTGTATCTCAGTTGCTGTATCGCTCTAGTATGCTAATGAAACCTTTTACTGCTATAGCCCAATATCATATAAAGTGGAATGTACGCACAATAAATTCCATGCTATTTAACTAAAAATAAATAAGTATAGTTAAAAAAATAAACAAAAATTAGGCTTTTTTATCAACTTTTATGTATGAGTCTAAAGCAAGTACAATGATCGAAATCTTGAAGATTTAGTAACTACTAGCATTTCCCGCGGCTCCGCCCGCGTTCAGATGACCAAAAACCAAATTCTTAGGTTTTACATATTAGTATGCTCTTATATTGCAGTTTTTGTATTTTTTCTCAAAAATAAGATATTTTCCCACGGTAAAAAGTTTTCTATATGTTGACCCGGATAACCAGCTATCACCATACCAAATTTCATCAAAATCCCTCCAGTGGTTTTTCTGTCATGCGGTAACAGACAAACAGACAGACAAAAATTCTAAAAGCTATAGATTTGGCCTCTGTATCGATAATAATGTTTATTTCAATAAGATTTTCGAAGAAATATTTAATGTACAGATATTTGGCTTGGTTACAATTTTATTATATGTATAGATTAAAAAGTTGCTATGTCTACTCTGAGTCCTGACTTCATTTTCAGACCATTTGAATGGTGTCAAATTATTGTATTCTTATCCGGAGCAAAGATTTAAATCCATACGAGAACTTCAAATAGGCGGAAGCCAACTTCTGAGATTTGATCATATAGTTATGTGTTGAGATGTAAGTTCGCAAAAATTTTGACACCTACATGATTCTATAATATACCAAAAACAAATAAAAAATACATATATTATATAAAGACACATATTACGTTTTAACGTTTAGTATAAATTTCTCAGAGATGAGATAATTTCTCGCAGTAAAAATGATCCTATATGTTGACCTGGATAACCAGCTATATAACACAAAATCTGTCCATTGGTTTTCTCGTAGTGCGTTTCCAAACAGAGAGACAGACAAAAATTTTAAAAACTATAGATTTAGCCTCTGTATCGATGATAATTACTATTTCAATAAGATTTTCCAAAAAATATTTAATGTATAGATTCGACTCAGAATTTGATAATATGTATAGATACATTTTTGTATGTGCCCAACTGGTACGGCTTAAAGCCACATAACAAAGAATTGAATTGAATTATATTGTAACATTTGTAGATAAACAAGAAACTTTCCTTCAGAAAATTCAATGCTTGTTTTGACCCAAAAGTCACTTGAGTCGTGTATTAGATATCATACAAGTATCTTCTTAGCTTATATTAAAGTCATTCAACTTCTAAAACACTAAAGGAAAAAAAGCCACTGAACATTGAACATACTCGTAGCCAAGGATTTTTTTACCTATTATTAGTAAATTAACATTAAGATGACCTGTAGGTACTTATTATTGTAAAATAGAATAAAATTACTATTATGTTCTGAAATTTTCAACATAATTTTTTTATCGAAAAAATATGAAATCTACTCGCATTCCAAACACTTCATGATCCTGTTTTTTCTGCAATTAATAATAAATGCCACACGACTGTATCATTATCCAGTAACAATAGAAGTGACCTCATTAATTCAAACGAAAAGGCAGAGTTGAGAGTGTTAACAAATTTTCCCTATTATTCGAAACAATTGCGTCCAGACGATCGAGGGTGGTCATCCGAGCGTGGAGGGATTTGCACAGAAATGTCGCGATTTAGCATTTACGCCTTGATATTTTCAATGTTATTTTGAGAGCAATTGATATTTTAGGACCCTTGGGTATGATGTAAATGTCATAAGTCATAACACTACGCTTTGGTAGTAATACTTTCTCAGATTTAGGAATATTTGACATTTTAAATTAAGCTATCTTGTAAACATTGTAAGAATTATAATAGCATTCTAAATTAAATAATATTTAATTATATAACTTATTAGGGACTTACCTTCACTGGATTGCGTCCCTAAGTTTGAATGGTTTTAACGACGCTGGTTTAACAACGGTTGGTTACGTAGAGATGAAGATCGAACTCAGTGGTTTATCGCAGATGAGGCCTATGTCTACGTCAGTGGAAGAAAACGAACTAATAATGATGTAGTTAGTATTGATGTAGTTATTATCATTATAAATTGTTTTAGTTATTTACTAAATGATTTAAATTAATAAATAAATGTGGGTGGCAAAAGTCTTCGATTCATGAATCCTTTTGATAATTTTATAATCTAAAAAGGGCCAGCACTCCACCAGTTTATAACAATGAGCTGGCATCGTTGGCATATTTTATTTGCGAAAAGGCTCTTAACCCTACATGTTTATTTCGGGTCCGAATGGCCTATTTGACCCACGTTTGCCTGATTTTTATTGCCACAAAATTACGGTTGGAAAGTCTCACTCTATATATCTATAAAGCCTATAAAATATTCAAAGGAATAACAAATCATTTAGAGATAAGTGAAAATACAGTTAACTGGAGCCTTTGAGTTCATATAAATCCGAATTTAATATTGTACTCCACCATGAATTGGATTATGAGATAAATATGTAAATTTATATAGCTTTTATTCCAAGAGTTACAGAATTGTCAGCAATGAAGTTTGACTTGTATTATCCTATTTGGTATGATAAAGACTTAAATCTTGAAATGGCAATCAAAACCTTATGGCTCTAAAATAGAGCTTACACTATTAATTAGAATTCATTATAATTTGACTACTTACAGAAGTGTTTCGTCTTTAGAATATTATATTTTAGGTCTAAAACTAACGCTGACTGATAGACATCGTACAGCTTAAGCTATTGGTAGCCCAGTGGTAATGCGCTCGTTTAGAAAACCATATAAAGCACTGAGCACATCTAAGAAAATACATGTAAAATCCGCCAATCCGCATTTGGCCAGGGTGGTGGACAGTAGCCTGATCCCCATCACTTTGGAGGAAGACGAAAGAAAAAAGGGCTGATCGTATTATACGAGTACATATATGTAAGTCGAAAAATATATACAAAAACATCAATTCAAATGTACATATTTAGGTATATGTTTGTAATATGTTGATTTCAACCATATTTAGGGAAATTGTTTTGCAAAATTAATAATATTATCGAGTCAGAACAAAGGCATAAAAATTCTTTTATTCATTTTCGGCCAAATGTTCCATATACATATAAGTCTTAGTCTAAGATCCGGGAGCTAATTCCTACAGATGTATGTTTTTTCATGAAGCATAATTTAAACTTATGTAAATTTTAGAACAATTATTTCTTTACAAACAGACGAAAGTCTTTATAAAAATAAGAACATAGCTGCTTACGTCTAGCAACCTGGATGTTAGGACAAACTAAAAGCTGGTAACCATTTAATTTACATTTTTTAGATTATTTTCTTTCAAATGGCTTTCATTATTATTTACAGCTCACTTTTCTAATTCACCCTTGCATAAACATAATATACCTAATCATTAAAATTATTAATAATATCATTAAAGTTAATTTTAATTTAGGAAAACACATTCTAATTAAATCATCATCCGGATCCTAGACTATATGGAAATGTTACACCTAATGTATGTAAAGTATGGGTTGCAGGACTTTTGGGATCAATTTTTTTGTGTGCGATTTTTTATGTAAAAAAGGCAAAACAACACCTGTAAAAATACTATTTTATTTTTGTTATATAAAATTTCACACTGAGGCCTAATTTTGAATTAAATTGTAGAAACTGACTATGATACTATAATTTAGTTACATCCATTAATCACGTATTTGATTCGTGTTTTACTACTTTATTTAGATAAATAAATAAAGTAAAAAGCACAGCAGTGCTTAGATAAGATGATAATCATATTTTGTTTTTAAACGCTAGTTGTAAGTCTACTACAGCGAGGATATATTATAGCTAGAATTTTGGACAGTGTTGGCCCAGCTGATTCAAATCCCGAATCCCGCACCTCTGATATTTTCATGTGCGAATCATTTCCAACATAATTACCAATAATCTTATGGTAAAGGAAAACGTCGTGAGGAAACCTGCATGTCTGAGAGAAACTAGCAGGATTTTGAAAGACATGTGAAGTCCGCAAACCCGCACTTGGCTAGCGTGGTTGACTACGGCCCTCATATTGAAGGGAGGCCCATCCCTAGCAATGGTACTTTAAAAAGTTCACTTCGCATTGATATTCTTACTTGCGCAACACTGATTTTTATTGAGCTTTCGTACTTACAAATCTCTTTCCAACAAAAAAACTATTTTAGGCGGACTCGTTTTCTTTTTTAAACAAAAAGTTTTTTTTTTATATATTCACTATTTTAACATTTACAAACAAAACGCGAACAGTTCACCTATTTTTCACAAAGTATTAAATCGTGTCGCGCAGTTAAATGGACTCTTGAATAGCATGCCATCTTTAGCATAAAATTTCGAGTATATTTCCGACCTAGTTCCAATGAGCGGAGTCTGGAATATACAGTTGTAAATTAACCTTGTTTCATAATATAAAAAAAAACACTGTAAGATTTCGTACTTAAATATATATTTTGTTTTTACTGACTTACAGTTTATACCAAATACAGTGATATACAACAGCCTATTCTCTCTCCTGCTCTTTTTTTTCTCTCATCTCTACTCGCCCATCATATACACATATATATATATATATATATATATATTATATATATATATATATATATATATATATATATATATATATATATCTTGCCCATTAACTATCTCTATGAATGAAGTTTCATTACTGTTATGTTATGTGAAAGGCATCTTTGTTTTATTTTTAAATCAATTGATAAAATTGAAATCCCTTAAAAATTAGGCGAAAATCGAATTTACGTTTCTAAACTACTAGGGATGCACCGACGCGATTAAGTCTTTAATTTATGAATAAAAGACACATATTTAATCATTTTTAATCTATAATTGCTACATCTCAATTAAATGCCATATTGCTTTCAATAGCTCTTGATATAGTAATGAGTGCGTTGAGTTGCTGTAACTTTAAAATTGTCGTTCTAATGAAGCACAGATAATTTTATACATAACTAGCGATTCAGCCTCGCTTCGCTCGCGTTCATCCCTAGGTTGTTTCCGCATACAAACTTTCATCCTCATATTCACCCCCTTAAGGGATTATTTGCGAGATAAAAACTATCCTATTTCCTTCCCAGGGTCTCAAACTATCTTTTTACCAAATTTCAAAACAAACAAAAATCTTTCCTCTTTATAATATTAGAATACATTTTAATAAAAAATAGCAATAATTACTAAAAATGTTTTACTAATAGCATAAAAGCCAAGAGCTTTACTTGATTTTTTTCTTCCCTCAGAGAGCTTGGAAAGTCTGAGGCTTACATACTACTACATAAATTGAATCCCGTGACCTAGGCTGTTATGAATAAGAACATGCCAAGTATTCCATAAATGGGTCTTTCATATAGAGGTCTTACAACAAGGGGTCTTGCAACTTATTAAAGAATTAAATATAGGTAAAGCTATTTTCTAACGGCATATTTGCAAACAACATCTAAAACACTGAAGTAGATTTCCATATTACTAAAACATACCGAAAAAATGTGAAGGTAGACACATCGTGATTCATTTTATACTTAAAATACTCTGATATAGGATATAGAATCATTCGTCTGAGACTCATCCAGATGTTTCTAAGATAAGAACTAAGTGGTATTAAAAATTCGTATAGCTAATTTTGTATAATGGGTTTCCTTTATATTTATCGTACAATTGTGGATTTGTCTTTAAATACAAGATAATTGGTCTACAAACTATGAATATTGTTAATATTTATACACTTGTATTATTCTTCTAGTCTGGAGATTAGCATGCCAAGCTGATAAACCGGAGATTCTAGGTTCGAGTCTCGGGTTGGGCTTGGAGTTGGAAGTTAGCTATGCTTCACCCCCATGACTCGATGAGCACGTAAACACGGTCCTGTGCCTCATCTCTCACCGTGAGTGTCGAATTGTCATCTCACCATACTTTGGGAGTAAAAATAAAATTCAAGTTGTACATTATTATTATTGCACATAATTTAATTCAGAAAATATTTAGATAAAATTTGTTTTCTATATTATTTTTAGTAGTGTTTCTTTAAGTACGAGCGATAAAGACATGGATAATTTTAAATGGTCTCAATAAAGTGAAAGCGCATTAAATAGTATGATTTACATTGGACAGTGTCCCTCGTTTCTTCAAGATAAAATGTTGCCGAAATTGAAATTAAATATGTTTTCGTGAGAATTTGTACGATTAGTACCTAATATCTTTTTTTTTCAAAATTTATAAGACCATCTTATAATAGATACAAAAAAAACAATTTTATATTGATTTCCTCTGTCCTCGTCATTTTTCTGTCAAAGACTAGAAAATACAAGTAGGCTCAAACTCACTGTATCTTCAAGCAAGAGAAAAAGTGCCGGGATTCCGAATTCTGAAGACATATTATGGGCATTTGAACGAAAAAAATGTATGGAAATGGTAGAAATGTATATATGTAAGCTGTAAACGTAGCTTCAAAGCCAAATGACAAATTTAATCAATAATATCCATCTAAATAATATTTAAATTGCCTATGCAACTTCCTTTACCTACTTTTCTATCCTTATTTATCTAAACTAGCTTTCACCCTCAGTTCGACTCATATTACACGCATCACGTGACAAAGGGCTATAACCAAAACACACTAATAACAAAATAATATTTTAAATCAATTCAGTAGTTCCAGGGATTATTTCTTACAAACAAACACACTAACAAATATTGCTTCTATGTAATAGTGTAATCAGCCTGAAAACCAAAAAATAGATACATATATTTCTTTACACTTTAATTCAAACTGTGCTACAATTGATGTATGTATTAGCAAACAAAATCTTATCTCACAAGTAATGATACGCGATGAATGACTAGGCGCGTGCGCAGCAGCAGATGTGTCGGGTTCGATGCCCGGTTTTGGCAGCGCTCGTATTGGGGGCCCCGGCAGGATATATACAAGGTGTTCTTAAGGATGCTCATAAAATAATATTATTAGCACATAATATATAATAGTGTCCTTCCAACCGATTTCAGACACAGCGGCCACTCTCACTGAGACTAGCCAAATGCGCAGGGGACGTTATAGTGCAGCGCGTGTGTGTGTAGACACAACATGCATTCTCTATCCCTTTCACCCTCATACTCCGGCGGGACAACTACTCGACACCACAAGTGAGAGTTAAGGCGCAGGACCGACGGCTTTACGTGCTTTCTGATGCAAGGGGATGAAACACCGCCAACTTCTCAACTTTGGGCTCTTACTGAGAACTTCTTGACAGAAATACTTAATAAGTGTACTTTGCCTGACCCGGGACTATAACCCAGGATCATCTACATACTAGCCACTAGACCACTGAGCCAGTTAGTACCGTATACTTTATAGTTAACTACGTTGGTGAAATTAAGAGTATAGTGTTTTATGCGTGCTGACATTTAATTATTATTATGAAATGTATCTTATTCTAAATATATTTCATTTAAATAAATGTTAGGAATCTAGTTGAAATTACATTATAAACTAAACTAGAAAAACAGAAACATGTCTATCCCACGAGAACTGCACATTTTTCCGGGATAAAAGTAGAATATGTGCTTTTCAGCCTTGTCTTTTTCTTTATTGTGCTATTCTAGACTATAATCTATCTCAATGCCAAATTTCATCCAGTTCTGTTCAGCCGCTCTGGCGTGATTAAGTAACAAACATCTTAACATCCATCTAAACTTTCACATTTATAATATTAGTGAGATTAATAAGATTAGCAATTAGGTATTTTTTTTAAATGTAATTTAGTATTTGTAAAAATGTAAATCCCTTTTAACTTTAGTTCGTTAATATTATTTTTGACGAGATGTTACGGACAGTGATACTTTATTTATCCCAACTTCGAATTTTACAGTTTTTCTTATAGCTGACTCCCATAGACAAAATAAAGCATGCGCTTTTTCGATTCACAGCGTAATTTTCGCATATTAGTTTGTCCACCAAAATTCAACCATAAAATAATTTTCAACTATATTATTAACAGTTATTAAGGTATCTAACATACACAGTAAAAACATAATATATATGTAGATATCAAAATTTATTATTCACATAATATAATAATCTACTTATTTCATATAACCTGGTTTTTTTTTATTTTATCTGAATTAATTTGTATAAGTTGAATCAGCCTGTATCTCGTTTTATTTTTACCTTGTTCATAAAGTTGATTCTTTTGTTCTTTGATGTAAGACCGTTAATACGCCACATGGCCTACGCTCAGCTAAAATAACACGGTCAAGTGCGAGCTCACTTATATTTTATATTTGAAAATTATAATATTTTTATTTTTTATTTTTTTATTTTTGTACCAAAAATATTTATGTTATACACAATAAAGTAGCAGAATGTCGACAAAGTTGTCTCTTTAAGAGATTTCTTCCAGAAACACTTCAAAAGTGAATTGAATGAAATTGACTTGATATTAAAATATATCAACCAAATATTATAATTACACACAAATATATAATATATATATATATATATATATATATATATATATATATATATATATATATATATATATATATACACACATACAAACATTATAAGCTTACTATGCAGAAAGACTCAATAACTAAACTTGGCCCGACCCGAGACTCGAACCGAGGACCTCCAAGTGTGCAGCCGTACATGCTAGCCACTACACCAGCGAGGCAGTTTTATTATTATTTATTATAATAATAATATGTATGTAATGAACTTTTGCCAAACGGTTAACGCCATCTTGTGGTAAATTTTATTACCAATAGCAGCCTATATGTTAATCCAGGCCATGGTCTATCTGTAATACCTGTCTAGTCTATAGTCTATCTATACTATAATAAAAGATTAGAGGTCGAATGTCTGTACAAATCAAAAAAATGGTAATAATCGAGTCATGGCGACGTAAGAAGACTAATAGAACGAATCCAGATTTTTTTCAATTTTTTTGTTTCTGTCTGTTTGTCTGTTTGTCTATTTGTACGGTCTAATCTCCGAATCTATAAGACCAATTTGAATGAAAGTTTGCATGGTAGCACCTTATATCCCTGGGTAACATCTTAGATACTTTTTATCCCGGAAAATAAAATAGTTCCCGTGGGATAGTTAAAAAACTATAATAACTTATACAGCTAGCTTAGTACAAAAAAACTACTGATTCGATTTTAATAAAAAATCGGCTACTTTTCATCCCGGAAAATTAAAGGGTTCCCGTGGGACAGTCAAAAAACTATAGTAACTTATATAGCTTGGTACACAAAAACTACTGATTGGATTTTGATGAAACTTTACAAGAATATAGGTTGTACATCAGAATAACAAATAGCTTACTCCCTACTTTATCCCGGAAAAATGTACGGTTCCCGCGGGATAGATGTTTTCGTTTATTTGTAATGTATTATGTACACAACTAGACCCTAAAACAATAGTTATTAAAAAAATGTCTGTTTGTCTGTTTATTTGTCTGTTTTCATTTGCGCGTTTCACGCGAAATGTAATGAACCGATTTCAACGAAATTTGGTGAAGTGATAACTTATTACTCGAGTCAACGTTTAGGATACCTTTTAGTTCAAGAAAATCTTTCTTTCTCCGGGAAGATACAATAACTGGTTATAAATATTTTAACGACTCTACACAAAATTATATAAAAAAATTACTATACCTTGACTTCAGACGGAAATAGACGGAGATAGACGGAGATAGACGGAGATAGACGGAGGTAACCGGAGGTAACCGGAGATAACCGGAGATAGCCGGAGATAGCTGGAGATAGCCGGAGAGAGCCGGAGAAAGCCGGAGATAGACGGAGATATCCGGAGACAGCCGGAGATAGCCGGAGATAGACGGAGATATCCGGAGACAGCCGGAGATAGCCGGAGATAGACGGAGATATCCGGAGATAGTCGGAGGTTACAGGAGATAGCCGGAGATAGCCGGATAGTCGGAGATAGCCATAGATAGACGGAGATAGCCGGAGATAGACGGAGATAGCCGGAGGTAACCGGAGATAGCCGGAGATAGCCGGAGATAGACGGAGATAGCCGTAGATAGACGGAGATAGACGGAGATAGCCGGAGATAGCCGGGCACAGCCGGAAACAAACTGAAACAAACTGAAACAAACTTATATTATTTATTATATAATAACTTATACAGCTTAGTACACAACAATTTAGTAAAATTTAACATTCTGATACCTTATATTGCCGGTCAAAGAACAGGTTACTTTTCATCCCGGAGAAATAAACAGTTCCCGTGGGAACTATATTAGAGATCTATGATCTCTTTTAGTGTTTTTCGAACCCGAGCGAAGCGAGGGTGAGCCGCTAGTACATATAATAAAATTGTAACTAAGCCGAATCTGTACATTAAATATATTTTGGAAAATCTTATTGAAATAGACATTATTATCAATACAGATGCCGAATCTATAATTTTTTAGAATTTTTGTCTGTCTCTCTTTCTGTCTGTCGACAGACAGACACGTAACAGACATGTTACCGCATCACGGAATAACCACTGGAGGGATTTTGATGAAATTTGGTATGAAGATAGCTGGTTATCCGGGTCAATATATAGCATACTTTTAACCGCGAGAAAATATCTCATTTCTGAGAAAAAATACAAAAACTGCAATGTAAGAGCAAACTAATATGTAGAACCTAAGAATTTTGTTTTTGGTCATCTGAACGCGGGCGGAGCCGCGGACAATGCAGTTAAACAATAAAATTCTTTAACACAAGTTATTAATATCAACGTTAAAAGGTTAAACATTACAAAGTAAGTGCATTAAATATTACAAACCCGGAATTTTAATAAAGAAATTCTTAGACACGTTTTTATAGTGCTAATGAAAATAGCTGCCATACTTTATGAAACGTACATTTACACCAACACGGTGTTCTACAAAGTATTGCACGTACTTAACATAATATTCTAAATGCTATGTCATTTTTATGTTGTCAATGTTCTAAGTATTCATCTAGCTTTTTATTTAGGTCAAGCTTTTATTTAACTTGCTTCTCAGAAATAATCTATACTAATAATATTATAAAGAGGTAAAGTTTGTGAGTTTGTGATGTTGTAGGGGGTAATCTCTGGATCTACTAAACCGATTTAGATGAAATTTGGTAAGAAAAGAGTTTGAGACCCTGGGAAGGACATAGGATACTTTTTATACCGGAAGTCACTCCTTAAGGGGGTGAAAATGGGGATGAAATATTGTATGGGGAATCAAGCTAGGGACCAACCCGAGCGAAGCGAGCGTGAGTCGCTAGTTGTACTATAACAAAATTGAAAATTAGGTACTTTGGGGCTATTTCTGGTATCTTTCAAATTATATTAGTATAATTTAGTATTAGAAACGGGGAGTGTCTGGGTTAGCCCAGACACTCCCTGTCTCTCACGACTATGATGTAAAGCTTTCGAGGCATTGAAAACTAAAAATCGAATTAAGACCAAGAAATAATCTAAAACAACAGTATTATTTAAAATTTAACCTATGTTACTTATGTAATTAGCTATGTACTACTACATTTCATACCAATCTATCCAGCGGTTTCTGCGTGGAGGATTAACCTTTGAGACGTCTAAAACCTTAGTCTCTCCCGTGACCATGATTGCTGTAAAGCATTCGAAACATCAGGAAAGAACAATTACAATCAATCCGCGAAAAAATAGTTTTATTTAAAAAATCAGAATTATCGCAGTACATTTATTTTTGTGTAATTGTATTAAGACATTTCAATAAGACAGTAAATAAAGTATTTCAACACTTTCCAAAAACAAAATAATTAAAACAGCATTGAAGTTAATCTTTCGAAAACTCTTTCACAAGTAAAGCTCTCTGCATAAAAAGGCTCCAACAATTAATATTAAAATCAGCTGATGTAAATTCGCCTTAGAATAGTCATAGAAGTGACATCTAATTAAATTTGAATATAGATTTACCTGATGACCTACGTGGTTCCGAATCGTGGCTACGAAGCATCTGTTATGGATTCCAAATATTTGATACATTACACATAAATATAACTTTAAATACATACATATCTACACATATAATAAAATCCTAACTAAGCCGAATCTGTACATTAAATATTTTTTGGAAAATCTTATTGAAATAGACATTATTATCCATACAGAGTCCTAATCTATAGTTTTTAGAATTTTTGTCTGTCTGTCTTTCTGTCTGTCTGTCTGTTACCGCATCACAGCAAAACTACTTGAGGGATTTTGATGAAATTTAGTATGGTCATAGTTGGTTATCCGGGTCAATATATAGGATACTTTTTACCGCATAAAAATATCTCATTTCTGAGAAAAAATACATCAACTGGTTAGAATAAAACCACGATAATACTATATATATTTTAGCAAGGTCACATACTAAATAAGGCAAAAACTATTAAAAATAGATTATCTTGAAAAAAATATAACAATAGCGCTATTTTTTATTTGGTTTTTGGTCGTCTGAACGCGGGCGGAGCCGCGGGCAATGCTAGTTATAAATATAAACATCCATGACTGGAGTAAAAGCATTCGTGCTCATTGCACAAAGAATGCCCCCATGCGCACAGCAAGTAGGATCACTAAAAACTGAGCCAAACTTGTCGTCAAATTCTTTAGGACGAAATAGCTGAACTTATTTGGATTAAAATTAATAAACAGAGAGACTATAATTTTGAGTAACGGATAGGCTGGTAGGTAGGTATGTATCCAGGGATAGTAACAGCAAGTCACAAATACTAAGATACAATTCAAAAGGATATGTTATTTAGCTTAAAATTAACCTATAACAAATTTAGCAGGAATAGTTCCTAAGGTACTTCTACACCTTTTTTGTTCTGTGTCTGACGCCATATTGCAACATCGAGGGTCCTCGGCGCTCCTCATTATTTTCGTAGTATAATTTTGCAAAAAGATGATTCTGCATTTAAATTTTATGCACGTTTCATTTTGCATAATACTTTTTTTTTGATTAGTACAAAAGTGTAAAACAAAGTCTTGTAATCAAGTAATAAAACATCACCCCTGTTTTGGGGCAGTAAGGGAAAAACAAGACAAAATTAGAAGACCATTAAAATGATTGTTTATTGCATAAGAAATCTAATTATATAGGTGACGCATTTAAAATATAGAAACTTGAAATTTAATTGAAGAAAAAATATCCTAACAAGTATTAATAGAACTAATGTTACTATAGCGAAATAACTATTCTTTGAAATTTGATATTTCATACTGGTGATACTCTCCTCCTACTTCCATTGTTGACTTTGGTTATGACGGATTACTACTGAGCATTCCTTTACATTCAAATTCATTAACTATTTTTAGCCCAACCCTGCATTCGAATCTAGAACTTCATGATTTATTTACTATTCACTTAACCCACCAGGCACACAAATATTAACTCGGTGCTTGTCTTTTTCATTACTTTAACAAGAAATAATAAATGATCAGCTCATAATCATAAAATTGGCGACAATTTATCTATAAAATGGCGCAGAGGTCATAGGGCTTAAGTACTTCCAATTTCCTCGACCAAATAAAATAAGAGTGCTTGTACGACAAAATTTTCATTGAAATCTGCCCAGCTGACCAAAATAGTTTCAAAATACTTAAACAAAAGTCATTGTCGCTAAATATATTCGTATAGCTCTGCACAAATCACTATCTCATTCATTTGTATTAAGTTTTATATTACCTAAATATTGGTAAAATTTTGAAATTTAGGCATAAAAGTAGAGCCACGCCGAGAAGACCTTCATAAAAGGTGTGTGTGCTCAGATGACGGCTGAAAGAGGAAAATGGAAGAAGGGAACATGTTGTATCACTTATCAGTACAATCAATGTATGGGGACAGATTTTTTCTTCTCCTTGTCCTTTTCCCATACAATGTGGGAAAAAAATTTGAAGTCATAGACGTACACGTTTACATTTTAATAATAAGTATACTGTATAGATATAGATATTGTAACATCAAAAAATTATAATTCTTAATTTTTTTATACAGAAATACGCTTATTCATAACCTCTACCATTATTTACAATATTCAATGCATATAAGTTTTTACTATAGAATATATTTCTACTTTGAATTCAATTATCCTTAAACTTCAAATGCTTTTGGGTATAATAAAATGTTTTAAAGCTTTTATACACTTTCGGGAGTGAGATGAGGTATTAAAGTTTATGTAAAATATTTTTTTAATTAAACAACATTAAAATGTAATTAAATAAAAACTAACTTAAAGTTGTAAATTAGAATTTGTTTATTTTTACAATCGATTTAATTTTATAGCCGAATTTTATGACAACTATTATATTAATACTTTTATTATTTGACATTTTAAATAAAACGGATTTTGGCACATACATACATCGTATCGTATCGTATATTCGTTCATTTTTTTTTCAAACATAACTTTTAGGATTAAAAAATCATGATGATGATTTAAAAGAGCATCACTGACAATAATGGTAAACCAACACACTCTAACTTCTATAATATTAAATAAGAAGTGAGAAAGGAGTTACGAGTTAAGGGAGGATAATAAATAAATATTTTACTATAACTGTCCCTCATGTAAATAAATCTATACGTATAATAAAATTGTAACTAAGTCGAATCTGTACAATAAATATTTTTTGGAAAATATTATTGAAATAGATATTATTATCGATACAGAGGCCAAATCTATAGTTTTTAGAATTTTTGTCTATCTGTCTGTCTGTTACCGCATCACGGAAAAACCACTGGAGGGATTTTGATGAAAATTGGTATGATGATAGCTGATTATCCGGGTTAACATATAGGATACTTTTTATTGCGAGAAAATATCTCATTTCTGAGAAATCTATTCTAAACGTAAAAACGTAATTAGGGAAGAATCCGAGCGGAGCGAGGGTGAGTCGCTAATATGTTATAAATGCGAAAATTTGTATGTGTGTGTGTACGTTGCCGGTTGAATTTGGATGAAATTGTGAAGACTGACCTAGAGTAACATATAGGTTACTGTTAATTATAAAATTTTCCAAAAGTTAGCAATGCCTGTGTATAATTATAGCATATATTATATATTATAATACTTAAGACAAATTAGTCATTAATTACAACTTGCTTCATCAAAATACAAACGATTCTACCGTTAATTCTAAACCTTGGCAGCTATCGATAAACGTATTCATGTAGTATATATACTCGTATACATTGTTAATGTACAACGTATGAGTGACTAATCGACCTCCAACAGGTGTTTGGCAGATGCATTGTTTGTAACATCAGAAAAAAAATCTAATAAAAAATTAAAAAAAAGATTTTCTAACTTCAAATCGTAGAACTAGTTTGGACTGATTCAGAGTTATAATACAACTACTTTTTCAGTTTTATTTTAATTTTAGAAATTTAATACATGGCGTATAATTCATAACGTGACACAAAACAACAAAATGTCGAATATTCGCGCAAATCTAAGAAAGTATTACGACCCAGTTCCGAGTACTTTAAAAGTGTTAATGGAAGTAGATATCTACAATTATGATCAAGTAATTAGTATTGTTACAGTTAAATAAGGACTACTGCTAACTGCTTTCATAAGTTCTTCAAAATTGTCATTATCTCAGCCGTGACGAGACGACGAGAAGACGTGTACTGCTGGCTACATGACTAAATAGGTTCGCAAAAATATATATGTATATATATATATATATATATATATATATATATATATATATATATATATATATATGAATATGCATGAATATAAGAATGTATGAAGTCAAGAAACGCACCGGGTTACCCACCTCAGTAGGCGGTGTACCATGTGGCTTGCTTCTGGTACTTCTCTGATAGCAGAGTGGATCGAGGGAACAACCCCTTGGTTATTGTGATGCCGAAGGGCAGGCAGTCGGGGCGTCGCGGTTGAGTATGTAAGCTATGCCGCGGCGTCCTATTAAGACGGAGGAGGTTCCTTTGGGATTTAGTGGATAGTATTGGTTTTCTAGCCCGTGAGTCCCACATAACCACCTATGGTGATTTGTAGCCAATGCAGCTGGTATGTGTAAATGCATTTTCCAACGTTAAAAAAAAGAATATTTTTATATCATATACGCGGAACGATAGAACAAAAACAATATTTGCATGATTTTAAGCCATTAGTCGTACATAGGAATTGAATTCACACCTAAAATATTAGTACTTAGCATGCTATATAACTATTATTAAGACTTAAATAAATAGTAGCTTTTACTTAAAATTTAAATACCTCATCACGAGATGCAATTTCGTTAGACCTCGCTTCCTCGTGCCTTATTCAATAAGCCAAGCAGTTAAACTGTGCCTGCCGTCTTGTAAAGTACACTCAATGTATATCTTATGAGTTACATAACGTTTACTTTACTCTGCCTATATAATTAAAATTTTATGTATAGTATTCAGTACCTGTATATAATATTGTTTAATAGTATATTCATACTAATATTATAAATGTGAAAGTGTGTTTGTTTGTTTGTCTTTCTTTCACGTCGAAACGGATTGGCGATTGGTGATTTTTATGTGGAGATAGTTGGAGGGCTGGAGAGTGGCATAGGCTTTTTACCGCGGGAAATTATCTGTTTCCCACGGGAAAACACGTTATAATACAATCCAAAAAAATATTTATGATCAGAATTACTTGAAACTTGGTATAAATGCTCTTCAATACAATTAATTAAATACGTGTTTTAGGATTTTCCAAGATTCATCCCAAAGGAGGGTAAAATTGCGCTTGAAAGTTTGTATGAAACCTACTATTTTAGAGTTTTTTTTAGTTTTAGCGCGAGCGATGCCGCGGGTTCTGCTAGTATGGTTATAAAAATATAAGTTAATTTAGTATCGAGTTTTCACTGGCTGACGATAGATTTTTAATTTGTTGTAATGACACTTCAGTTAGAGTAAAGAAATAAAAATGAATTTGACAGCATTCAAAAATACATTGTGGAGTTTTATTTAAGCTAAAAGTAAATAAGTACGTGCAAAAACAATACAATAATAGGGTCTTGGACTGTAATAATAAAATGATGTGATGTTTTGTATAGCGGTAGTTTATGGGGCTAGAATTCATTATTAAAAGGAATAATTAAATAAAAATCATAATTTTTCTTTATTTTTAACATAATTAATTATTATTTTTAACATCAAAATCACGTGACTACAAACGCCAATTACGGTGCGTTACGTCACTTACCATTGTCACTAATGTCAAGTATGGTATTATATGATCTGCGCTAGTTTGTTGTATAAACAGTGTAGTTTCGAAAATTCAATTTTCTGTAATCTCAAAGTTTTAATCGTTTAAGTAAAATAATATTTAAATTTACTTACGTTCCTGGTCAATACCATGGCGAACAAATTTATTCGAGCTGGCAACTCAAATCATGTATCGATGTCATGATGGTGGCGGAATTTTTCGCTAAAAACCCTGATTTTATTTTTTATTTTGTCTATCTTAGTACTAGGTATTACACAAATTAAAAGGTGTAAAAATCTGATTAGTCTTAAAATAATCTAAAGAACTTAAATAATCTCTCAGCATAGCATCATAACAAAATACAGACTAAAAACATACCTACAGCAGTGACCAGTGTCGCATCCGGCAATATGTAAGTATAGTTCAATAAATATTTTATACTCTAATCCATACTTACATCAAAATTATCTTTACAGACGTAAATCATTGATTTTGTAGATTGGTTTTTCCAGTCTCGCCTTGTGTCTTATTGGTATTAGGGCACTGAACAATACTGATAATACTTAATTGCACTCATTTTCAATATTCTTGTTCCCTTTTTAATTAATAATTAATCGATCGAGCCCACAGATTACGGAATATAATCGAGCTCTTTATAGTCTACACACGCTCTGTATGATAAGTGACGTCACGCTGGACGATTGTTACAAGAGTGGCGTTTTAGCGCCAAATTCAAAAGTGAAAAATAATTTTCGTATTTTTAACATAAGAATACAGTAATTTCTGCGGGAAAATATTTTTAGCAGCATTCTATTTATGTAAACAATAGGCTGAGATACTTTTCATAAAATAGTCCAAGACCCTATTAGGCAAAGACAAAACAGTTCAGTACCTTTTTTTCGTCTGTTTGTCAACCGATTTCCTTTTTATTCAGTAACTATTGACAGAGTTATCATCAATAAAAAAATGATTACGGTAGAATTTCGAGCGCTGGATAAACACTAGTAAAAAATAATATTGTGTGGTTTTTTGTGTCGTGTGCGTCTGTATATCTATACTAATATTATAAAGAGGAAAGATTTTTTTTGTTTGTTTATTTGTACCGAATAAGCTCAACTACTGAACCGATTTAGATTAAAAATTAGGTAAGAAGATAGTTTGAGACCCTAGGAAGGACATAGGATAGTTTTTACCCCGTAAATGATCCGTAAAGGGGATAAAAGTTTGTATGGGGAAGCAATCTAGGGACGAACCCGAGCAAAACGAGGGTGAGTCGCTAGATAGTATATAAACTTTTTATGCAATAACAAAGAAAGAAAATGTCAAAAAGGGCCTTTGGGCCTCTAAGCACGTAACTTTTACCATATTATTTTAATTGTTTATTAAATTAATGAACATTCCCGACTCTTTAAATATTTTTATTTATAATTGTTTAATGACTTTTGCCTTTACTTTCTAAATAGAAAAATGGTGTGGAAATTTTTCTTCATTTTAGAATTAATTTTAGAATTCATATTTCAGAATCAAAATAAAAAAAAAGGTTTTTTTTTATTTATTTTTTATAAAAACTAAAATTAAGACCTAATCTACCTAATCTACGTTTAAACTTAACACAGAAAACAAGATAATTGAAGTAAAAAATAATTACCTATATATTTATAATAATTAACTTTTTTGCTAACTCTACATTTTTGCATTTTACTCTTGAATGCATGCATTATTTCTATTTCAGTCACACACAGTATACTATTTCAGTTATTCATTGTACAAAATAACCACAATTTGAGATTTTTTTTTGTCTGATACGTGTATAAAAAAATTTTAGTCAATTATCAAATTTCGAAATTTATTTTAAAGGAAGTTTTAAAGAAGAAGGTGTTTTAACAGTATATTTTCGTGATTATATCTTAAACTTAGCCGTCAGGCAATAAGTTTGTACTGCATATACATAGATACCGCTGTTTTCCTTTTATAAGTTATGTATCCCATAAATCAAATAAAAACTTAGAAATTTGATTTGTATTTGCATTTTCTTATTTTTACGCATATTATAAATTTTTCAACATTCGAGAATTTCCGACATTACAACAAATATTCGATAGTTTCCGAATAAGTGCCATCTATCGTCTATTGACGCCAAAGAAAATAGCTTAAAAAAGGACGAACTATGCAATCCAATTTTTGTGTATAGTATAAAGTCTCTTTACTAATATACTTTATTAATCGATTATTGTATTAATGTTAATTTTGTTTTTTGTACTCAATGTTTTTCCCTAATTTTTTATTCTTCTTTTTTTTAGTTAAGTTTTTTAAATTTAGTTGTTCATTGTATTTCTATTTCGTTATCTGCTTTTTAATTGTGTCAGTTATAAGTGGAAACTTGATAAGTTTATGTGTCGTCTTATTATTATGTACTACTACTAGCAGAACCCGCGACATCGCTCGCTCTAAAATTACAAAAAAACTCTAAAAAGATAGTTTCATACAAACTTTTATCCCCTATTTTACCCCCTAATAAGATGAATTTTGAAAAATGCTAAAACACGTATTTATTTAATTTTATTGAAGAGCATTAATACCAAGTTTCGAGTAATTCTGATCATAAATATTTTTTTGATTGTATTATAACGTGTTTTCCCGTGGGAGTGAGATGATCTCCCGCGATAAAAATAGCCTGTCACTCTCCAGCTCTCCAACTATCTCCACAAAAAAATCACGCCAATCCGTCACTCCGTTTCGACGTGAAAGAAAGACAAACAAACACACAAACAAACACACTTTCACATTTATAATATTAAGTATGGATTTATGTAATATTGTATTATTTCCACAATAAAAATAAAATAAAAATAGTATTATGTGATCTATGTTAGTAACTAATTCATAATATAACATACATAACGAGATTCTTAACTACAGAGAATGGTTCTCAGGACAACAGCTGATCCGTAATAAAATATTCACAAATATGCTGTACTTGAAGGCTTTCCTCATTAGATCGCATAAGGTGCTTTCAAAATTCCCTGATATTAGAATGGCTATATCGTCAGCATACCCCACCGTATAAAGGCTGTTGTTGTTTAGCTCTGTTATGAGTTCGTTAACAACAAGGTTCCACAGCAGTGGAGACAGAACTCCGCCCTGTGGGCAGCCTCTACTTACGATGCCACGCGTCGTGGTGTTAACAGTAAACTGTATAGCCCGTTGTTTTAACATGTTATTTATCCATTCTATGAGTGTTGGGTCTACCCCATTTGAGTGCAGAGCTCTACTGATGCTAGAGAAGTTCGTTTTATCGAAAGCTCCCTCTATGTCTATAAAGGCACCTAGGGTTGGTTGTCTTCAAAATAACAGAGAACTGGTGTCGTAAACACGAACTCTCTGTCAATCCCCTAAAAACCGAATTGATCATGTTTACCAACCGAAGAGTACCCGGACCTTACAGACTCCCGAAACTCTTCAACACAGAACTAAAACTTAAGGATGCAGTCAAATACTTGGGAGTAATTCTAGACAGCAAACTGCTCTGGAATAAGCACCTTGACTACAAACTAAACAAATCCACTATTGCCTTTTATCAATGTAAAAAGATGCTAGGCAATAAATGGGGCCTTTCGCCGAAAATAACGATGTGGTTATACACTGCCGTAATAAGACCAATGCTAACCTATGGGGCTCTGGTTTGGTGGACTAGAACGGAACTCCGGACTACAATCACCAAACTAGCACGCTTTCAAAGGCTGGCACTGTCTGCTACCAGTGGATCCATGAAAACAACCCCCACAGCAGCAATAGAGGTTGCGCTCCAGACAACACCCCTGGACCTATTCATACAGCAAGAAGCGACTATGGCTGCTATAAGACTGATGCATTTAGGTCTATGGGGTAAAAACCACCATAGTCCACACACATCCATACTGGATAGGGCAATAGGACACGAACCACTTATTGCTGCCCCGTGTGACAGAACACACAATAAATATATATTTAACAAAAGATATAAAATAACTATGAGAGAAGAGGAACAAGACCACTCACCTGCCAACGAGCTACGGATTTATACTGATGGCTCAAAGACACGTGAAGGCTCAGGAGCCGGTGTATTTTCCTTTGATCTCAACATTAAAATACAAATACCATTAGGCATACACAGCTCGATTTTCCAATGCGAATGTGTAGCCATAACGGAAGCCGCAAGAACCGTGCACAGTCGTGGAGTAAACAACTACAATATAAAAATACTCTCCGACAGTGCAGCAGTTCTGCAGGCGCTAAATAACAAACAAACCAACAACAAACTAATAAGCGAATGTCACAACGCCCTGGACTTGATATCAACAACAAATCAGGTCACCCTTCAATGGATCAGGGCACACAGTGGTTCACTTGGCAACGATGCAGCTGACGAACTTGCAAAGAGGGGGTCAAAACTAGAAGTGACTGGCCCACACCCGCTTCTCCCCATACCCTTTGCACAGATTCGCACCTGGATCCGCCAAAGATCCACGACATTACAAAACAACAGATGGTCACAAACTGCAGACTGCAGACAATCTAGATCAGCTCTGCCTGCAGTAAACCCACGACTTACAAAACGCTTACTAAACCTCAATAGAACAAATCTCAAAATAATGATAGGGACGATAACGGGCCACTGTCCCTTGAACAAACACCTATACAACATCGGCGCAACGGATACCCCTCTGTGCAGAGGGTGCCTCGGCGCTGAAGAATCAGTTGCCCACGTAATCCTGGAATGCGTAGCGGTAAGTTCTCAACGTGAAGAAATCCTCGGACCAATGAGGTCGCTCCGCGAAGCCTGTGAAGTTCCCAGGAAACTTCTGCGCTTCTGGGCGGAGCTCGGCTGGCTAATATAGCCAGGATTCGCACGCACAACGGACCAGAAGAGAGTCTAAGTGCGGAAAACGAGTCCACTTTACATTTACATTTACATTTACATGCTGTACTTTGATTAATCTCAACGATAAAATACAATTAGTGCTAACTCAAAGGCCACTTAGCCTATTTAGGTATTGAATACTAATTCAATTTGGAGCAACATTATCACATCGGTTAGAGTTGTTTATAGTCTTTAAATACACAGGCTTATTAAACGTTAAAGAAATATTAAATAATTATGAAAATTTGCTAGAGATATTTGGTATGTATACAAAAACTAGCGACTCGCCCTCGCTTAGCTCGGGTTGGTCCCTAGGTACGTTTTAACGGTTAGTATGGAATAGATGAGCTATATGTTATATATACATAGGTAAAAAATAAATATTAAACAGTTTTGAATTTTTCGATTTTCCAGCTGTTTTATTTCCCCCTATTTTTTTTATACTTAAACAACCCCAGACACACCCCCAACAAAACAAAAAGAATTATTCAAATCGGTTTAGCCGTTTTTGAGTTTTAACGAGTTTTTGAGTATACATACATATACCTATGCATATTCATATAAGATGTAGTTAATAGGTTTGTTTATCAAAATTTAGTGTCAAAATATAACTTTTAAATATCTGACTTGAATATCTTGATTAACCGAGACAAAATCAAAATACTTCAAGGATCTCTATCTATGTAATGTGCCCTAATTTTAGTTTTAAAAAACTAAAAAATATTTATTTCCGTTATTTCACCGTAATGTATGGAAATCGTCCACCTCTTAGTTCCATCATTAAATCGGCTTAAATGTACAAAATTTTAAATACAAATATTCTCATTGGTATGATGATTAGAAATAGATCAAAATCGAATTCCATGATTCGGGTCGAGTCCAAAAAGATAATATAAATTTAAGTACGTAAATATGGATATACTGCGATTTCAGAGATTTCAGAGAGCAATGGGAAGGGCTATTATAGGAGATACGCGGAAGGACCAATGTCACCGACATAGCCCGTAGAATATACAAGCTCAAGTGGCAGTGGGCGGGGCACATCGCTCGTAGAACGGACGGTCGTTGGGGACGCAAAGTTCTAGAGTGGCGGCCACGTACCGGAAGGCGAAGCGTGGGCAGGCCTCCCACAAGGTGGACCGACGACTTGGTCAAAGTCGCTGGAATCCACTGGATGCGGATGGCACAAGACCGGTTGTCGTGGAAATCTTTGGGGGAGGCCTATGTCCAGCACTGGACTTATTTGGGCTGAAATGAAATATGGATAACTAACGTAAGTCTCTTTTTTTTATAAAATAACAAAAATGAACTTAGAATATCGTATATTAATTAAAATTAACGTAATATATAAAATTGACGTTAATGCAGATAGAACAAAGTGAATATGCACAATTGATTTCCCAAAACAAAATACTTTGACCAATAAAATGTAAACATTTTCGTACCATTCATAGCTCTTAAGTATGGTAAAAATTGAAATATCGAACTATAGGAAGTACATAAACACTAAGTATAATGTTAAGGGGCAGATTATATTTATATTTAAAAAAACGTGACTTAAAATATCTATGGACTGATTTTCTATTTATATCTCATCCTAGACCTGAATAAACTTTAATTTAAAACTAGGTAGATACTTTTGAAATTGCTTATTTTCCCTAAAAAAACTAAATTACTTCTTCATTAAAATGTCATCAAAATAGTTCTAGTAATTTATCGTATCCATAACACATATTATATGATTATTTACTTTTGCAAGAAAACCCATGAACACAGCTTGTTATGTATAAATTATTACTCATCGGTAGTGTCTTTAAAGTATCGTTCCGCACATACGTCAGAGGCAACGGGTACAGTCAGCGTCAAAAGTTAATAAAACTTTTCATTTCCTTATATATTGGTCTCCTTTATATCCTTCTAGTATAAAGGATACTTAATATTTTAGCAATTAATACAGTTTACGTATATATTTTTTTATTCATATTGTTTGTTTGTTTGTTTTAGCCGCCCTTTGTTTGGTCGTTCTAAAATTTCACAAGATAAATATTAGCCCCAGAAAATAAAAAGCGTATTGTACTTCTATAAGCAAAAAATCATGTCGATGTAATGCTGTGTTATTGTTTCAAAGGACACGCAAAATCTCTTTAATTTTATAATATTAAATAAGTGATTTTTGTATATACACGGTACATATGTAAATTTATTTCGTGTATCTCGGAAACGGCTGTAATGATTTGGTTCAAATGTTGTATTTAGATAAGGTTTTGCTTTTTAACTTTATCTATACGGGTGGGTGATTTTTCTAAAATAACGTAATTTTTTATATCTTTTCCGAAAAAAATGCTGTAACAAAAGATTACATCGGTCACCTGTAAGGTATAATCTATTCAATAATAATTAGAACCTAAGGAAAAAACACACATAATTTAATACCTCCTATTTTTTAAGTCGATCAAAAGATATTCGCAGGTTATAATATTAGTAAAAAAAGATAACATAATACTACTATACATAGTAGGTTTAACTATGGTCCTGCATCGCAACGGACTCCCATCGATCCATCTCAAGACTAGCCGATGAGAATACAATACTCAATATAATTATAAATTAAAAATTTCATAAACCCCCTACGCAAATTAATTGTCATTTAACAATTACACTGGCACGCGTGAAGCACTTAATCGAGTAATCGTACGCCAAAATGCTTTACATCATTTAGGAAAAGAGCTGATACTCTTACACTGCAGGATCGATATTAACCAAACATAGCTAAGAACTACCGCAAGGAATCTGGCTTTCAAATGAAAAAAACCGCATCGAAATCGGTCCATCTGTTTGAGAGATACGATGCCACAGACAGACATCGATGTCAAACTTATAATCCCTCTTTTTACGTCGGGGGTTAAAAATGATAGGAAACAATTTTCTTGAAAAGCATATCTTATTGAAAAATTGCATATATTTTTATTTAACATCTCATCCAGTTCATCCCATCACCCCACATCCCGCCATTCTACATCATTTTAGGCCATCACGTAGTATTAAAATGAATATTCAATGAATTAAGGAGTTAATTAAATATTTATAAAAATAGAAACTGTTTCGGGCTTAAAGCTTATCAAAAATCGTATGTAAAATTTGCTACAATACTGAAACCATTTTTGAAGGTTTTTTTTTAATATATAAAATCCAAATATATTTTTTGTCCAAATCAAATCTTTTTAAGCTCACTTGGTAATGACCTGACTAATTTTTATATAGTCTAGTTTTTACAGCTTTTTCAATTTACATACCATACCTTCTTTAACGAAAAATATATCTACAAGAAAAAACTTATACATAATGATTGGCATAAAATAATATTAATTTATCCCACGCGAGAATCAAACCTATCCACTTCACTGAACTACAGACTTGCCCAACTATTGTCCATTTTCTATTTGGAAACGGAAAACTAAAAATAAAAAGAAATAACAAGTATTTTTAATCCGCAGTACCCAGATAATAATCCCCGAGGCTTTGATTAAAACGGCCTTGCCTACACAATCACAATTAGTGCTTTGTTCCTGCGCCTGCGCAATGTAACAGTCTCGCCTTTAGACGCTGGAACACTGGTCGCGTGACCTGTTTTTGTATATTTTACATATGAATCAAAATGTTTTACAAATAAATTTCAATTTTGTTTCCTTTAACTCAATTTAATTAAGTCGCTTAATAGCTCTCATAATGAAGACATTAATTAATTTTTATTTAAATAAAGTATAGCAATTATTTATCTTACGATTAATATTGCTCAATCTACAATTTAGTCATTGACAAGATATCTGCACATTTCCTTTTTTGTATTAAATTGTAATTAAGATTTGAACTTTTTATTATTTATTTATAACTAGCAGAACCCGTGGCTTCGCTCGCGCTAAAACTACAATAAAAACTAAAATGGTAGGTTTCATACAAACTTTCATCCGCTATTTTACCCCCTTATGGGATGAATTTCGAAATATGGTAAAACACGTATTTAATTAATTGCATTGAAGAGCATTTATACCAAGTTTCAAGTAGGTAATTCTAATAATAAATATTTTTTTAGATTGTATTATAACGTGTTTTCCCGCGGCAAAAAAATAATCTCCCGCGGTAAAAAATAGCCTATGTCACTCTCCAGGCCTTCAACTATCTCCACACAAAAATCACGCCAATCCGCCAAGCCGTTTCGACGTAAAAGAAAGACAAACAAACACACTTTCACATTTATAATATTAGTATGGATTTGCACAAACAAAAGTTAGAAATATTGGTAACGCACTCGCTTGGGCAAACGAGTGAAGCGGGTTCAAATCCCGGGTCTCACACCTCCGTGTTCTCATATGCGAATCATTTCCAACATGATTACTACTTATTTTACGGTGAAGGAAAACATCGTGAAAAAACCTGCATGTCTGAGAGAACTTATCTAGTTTTCGAAAGACATGTGAAGTCTGCCAACCTGCACTTGTTTAGTGTGGGGCCACAAGGCCCTCCCATCGTGTCGAAGAGAGGCCCGTGCTCAGCAGGGGGACGTTAAAAAAGCGCTGAATACAACACAATAATATTGTTGGTGATGTTTTTATTGTGATGATTATGATTCTACTTTATAACACATACGTTTGGCTCAGTTTGTAGTGATCCCACTTGCTGTGCCAGCGGTCGCAGGTACGAGTCCCGTTGTGTGATGAGCACGAATGCTTGCACTCCAATCATGGGCGTTTATATTTATAATATGTATGTATTTAAAGTTATATATGTGTATCAACTATCTGGTATCCATAACACAAGCCTCGTAGCTTACCATGAATTGGATGGTGTTGTGTGGTAATGTCCCAACATATTTATTTATAAAGATTTCATAATCCTTCTGAGTTTTATCATACAGTGATGTAAAATAAGTCTGTATATAAGTAAATGGTAAAGGAGTCTTTATGTCCATACAATGTGGGCGTTGTTATTCAATAAACTAATATCACCCATGACCCTATATAATATTTTCTCTGCATAATATACTATTATTGTTAACATTATAATCTAAGTAATTAAGCCTCTACTAAACTATCTCGATGGTCCAGTGGCTAGTATGCACGGCTGTAGACCCAGAGGACCTGGGTTCAAGTCCCGGGTACGGCCAAGTTTAATTACTGAGTTTTCCTGTCAAGAAATTATCAGCAGTCCGGAGTGGGAAAGTTGGGTGTTTTATACCCCCGTGCCTCGAAAATCGCCGATGCAAAACAAATCTAATATATTTCGATACGTAAAATATGTATATATTTACCTATTAGATATTCATATCTTAAAATATTGTCGGCTGGCACCGACTTCGAAAATATCTGATTAGGTATCGATTCTAAATGATAACCCCCGTTTAGTTTTTTCTTATATTTTATTTTTCCATTTTTAGTATAGACGTAATAAGTAGGTAATTTGCAAAAAGCAAGTTTTTTAATAACATATTCCATAAAACAATTTATTTAAAAAAATTATTAATTGTTGATTTTTAAAAACCGCTCCACCGATTTCGATAAAATTTAAATGGGGCCGCCTGGGAAGTATATCCTTTGAAACAAAAAAATCCAAATCGGTTCAGGCATCTTCGAGTAATCGGTGAACATACATATAAAAAAAAGATTCCGACGAATTGAGAACCTCCTCCTTTTTGGAAGTCGGTTAAAATTGGCACCAAAGAATCTTACAATATTTGTTAATTTTAATTCTAAACATTTATTTTTTTTTAATAAGTATTAAAATGAAATATAGAAATATTATTCATTTAATTTTAGCTGTTATTTATTATAAATATTACATTTTTATTAAACCTTTATTCTTTTTTTCTAATGTCAACATTTCTTAATAAGTATATAACGCCTTTGAGACGTCTAACACCTTAGTCTCTCCCGTGACCATGAATGCTGTAAAGCATTCGAAACGTCGGAGACCAAAAATCAAAATAAAACCGCGAAAAAATCCGAAAAGATAGTTTTATTTAAAGTGTCAAATATTCGCGTAAATTTAAAAAAAAAGTATTATGTGACCCTTAGAACAATTGACGTGTTATTGGTGGTTATTTACTTTACGTAATAAAAAATTAAATAATTAGAAACATTTGTTGAAGCAAAAGTCGAAATTTTCTTTGGTGTAAGTTTGTTTTGTTTTAAGTTATAAAGAGATGTTATGTAAAATCGGCATAAGTTTTTAAAGGAAGACGTAATGTTTGTAATGTTAAACAAATCAGAAACAAATCGGAACCGTCCAACTGTTTGAACTTTGAAAAGCTATAATAAAAGCTAAATGTTTATTGATAAGTTTTGAGAATTTTTTTTTTATTTGAAATGTTTTTGTTACTCACCGTAAGAATAATAACAGCTTAAGAATAATGTGATCGGCTCCAGGCGATAAAGGTAGATCTATATTAGATAAAATACGTAAATTTCTAACCTATACATATGATAACATTCTAACTGATTCGAATCTGTACATTAAATATTTTGTGGAAAATCTTTTCGAAATAAAAATTCTTATCGATACAGAGGCCGTATCTATAGTTTTTAGAATTTTTGTCTGTCTGTCTGGGAACGCATCACGATAAAACCACTGGACAGTTTTGAGGTATGATGATAGCTGGTTATCCGGCCAACCATGGTGCTTTTTTATATTTATGTATATATAGGTATGTGTGTGTGTGTGTGTGTGTGTGTGTGTGTGTGTGTGTGTGTGTGTGTGTGTGTGTGTGTGTGTGTGTGTGTGTGTGTGTGTGTTGAGATATTAACACACAGCACCATCTAACTCCATGGTAAGCTACGAGGCTTGTGTTATGGATACCAGATAGTTGATACACTACACATATAATAACTTTAAATACATGAGTACATATTATAAATGTAAACGCTTTGATAATGGTGTTCAGGAATAAAAAATAAATAATTTAAACTTCTAATTATCAAGTTCAAACCAAGAAGGCCGCAGGCGCAGAGCGCAAGCAAAAGGATGAGTACACATGATAATTTGAATAGACAACATCCTATCGAGCGGGACTCACAATTGTACTCATTGTTTATGCTATCATACTTGACAGAGGGGCGTAACATTTTTAATATATTTTCAATACTTATGTCTTTAATTTATTTATGTAAACTAGTTCACCTAATCATCGAAATTCGATAAAATTAATATTAAAAATTTCAGGAACTTATTTATTTCACCTTTATTTTGGATATACAATTTTTTATTGTACATAAATAAGTATTGCAAAAATCCAATATATGCTGGTTCTAAATATAATGGCGAACTAGCTATAAAAAGTACTTTTATGAAACAGACACTACAACTAGAAACTGTTATATGTTGTGTGTATATATATATATATATATATATATATATATATATATATATATATATATATATATATTTAGGCAAAAGTGATGTATCAATGCACAGATCAAACCCTTAAGGCTAGAAAATTGAAATTTCGCACACCTATTCCACATATGGCGAAGGCACCTACTAAGAAGGATTTTTCGAAATTCAACCCCCAAGAGAGTGAAATAGGGTATAAAAGTTTGTATGAAACTTTTTATTCCTTGGAAATATTTGCATGAAATTTCGTATGTATTAGGTACGGCAACAATAATGAGTTACGTATTTCAGTGTATTCCAAAATTCAACTCTTAAGAGGGTAAAATAGGGGATGAAAGTTTGTATGAAACCTACCTTTTTACTGATTTTATTTGTAGTTTTAGCGCGAGCGAAGCCGCGGGTTCTGCTAGTATTGTTATATATAAGAAGCTTCAACTTGATGATTTAAAACCGTTATTACTTAATAGTTATATTTCAATCGGAATAATAATTCTGCAGACTTTACATATGAAGTCTGCGTACTTATTTTTCGGACTACGACAACAAGCGACAAATTTTCGCTTTGCTTAAATACATCGATAAGTAACTTTTTAAATACTTAAAAGTTTATTTTCAAATCATTTTTCAAATGGGACCAATTCGACAAATCAGTGACGATGTTAACTTATATATTATTCTTTATTGACATTATATGTAAAATACAGAGATTAACAAAACAATAAAATTAGTTAGCAAAAATGGACTTATCTCTAGATGAGATCTCTTCCAGTCAACCTAAGTGAATTGGAGAGATAGTATTAAAAAGCAGGCTAAAGTGCAGTTACTCAAATATAAATACTTAAACATATATTATATATACATAATGGCCACCTAATAATATAAATAATGACAACTTATCTAATAATAAAAATAACTTACCTAATAATAATAATGGCTTACGTTGGCCTACCTTGGTCTACGTGGAGAGTCCGTCAGGACTGTCCCATACTAAGTTTAGAACCTGGGTCAGAAGTGACGCTATCGATCAGTAAAATTCACAATAATACAATAACTGTTGATGCAAGCTTGGGATAGAGAGAAATTTTAGAAACCTAAGGAATTAACTAGGAGGTTAAAGATGATTCTAAACTCAATAAATATCTCCTACCATTCAATTCTACATTCAAGCAAATGTTGATGTGCCCTGACAAGTGTTTATTCAGTGCAGATGCGGTGCACGTGCCGGCGCGTGCTGAAGGAACGATTGGCTGTTAAAAAGCTACCATATGATTTTGTTTACATTGCTCTGTTTCCGGGGTTATGATATATTTGCTATCACTTTTTTGTTTCAGATTTATTGATACGGTGAGGTGCTGGAATTTTAAAGTTTTTGCATGCGGTTTTACATGCTAGTAGTGTTTCATATGAAGTCTTCAGAGCTATTCAGTGGTTTATTCATCAACAGGCTGAGTAGGTCTAGGGCAGCAAATTTAGGGCAGATGATTAAGCATCTTACAAAAATCATAGACTTTGATAGGCTCAGAAATACATACCAAAACTATTTCTTGTTTAATTTCAACAAAATTGTTAGGTTGTAAAAATTATCTATTAAAGTAATAATTATAGCTACGAGGCTTGTGCTATGGATACCAAATAATTGATACATTGCACATATGTAACTTTTAAACATATGCATATTATAAATATAATCACCCATGACTGGAGTACAAACATTCCTGCGCATCACACCAATGAATGTCCCAGCGGGACTCGAACCTGTGACCACTGGCACAGCAAGTAGGGCACTACAACAAACGTGTCAAAATGGATGTTTTCTGAACATTCAAAATAACTTCAATAAATTCGAACTTTTTAATTAAAAATCGATTTCCAAAATATCATTGGACTAAATAATAGTAGATATTAGCAAAATCATTATTTTTATCATATAAAACAGCTATTAAAGCTACATTTTCAAAAGAGCTGAGTAAAACTATGCGGTTTTAAGCCATTAGTTTTTATTTAACTCATTGTTTTTACAACCCGAGACTGTAAAGACCTAAGTTACAGACTATTTAAGAAAGATATAGCTCAAACAAAAGACCTAAAGTAAAGAACTGAGTGAGTCATCAACTTTGTAGCCCCATAAAACTATGTTTTCGTAAGCTATCAACATGAGGAAGACAGGACATAAAACTATAGAGTATAATATATGTACTATAGGTACATATGAGTCAAATATATTGATATATTCAAATAGAACACGTCACCACCCTCGTGTAATTGATTTCCACCCCCGACGCACCCTTCATGTAAAACATGAATACATTTCGTTAAAACGCGTTTCCTTTAAAGATTTTTAAGAAATGAAATTCGATGTTGTTACTTCTTAATATTTAGATACTTTTTGACTAAAAATGCACATAGTTGAAAATATTTTTTCCACCCTTATGGATAAATTTTTATCATCCCTAACTTGCTCATCATACTGGCATGTATGTATAATATACATACATACATATATAAATACAAAAAACACAGGCGTAAAGCAAGTATACGTCATTAGTTCATAATAAAATGGTTATTTGAAATAAAACTATCTTTTCGAGGGATCTCTCCCATAACCATGATTGCTGTAAAGGATTCGAAATGTCGGGAACCAAAACTCAAAATAAATCCACAAAGAAACCGAATAGACAGATTTTTTTAATTATCAAATATTCGCGTAAATCTAAGAAAGTAAAATAAAATGGTTAATTAAATTTATTTCAAGCGTAAATTGGTCTAATTTACAACTTCCTAAACACGAAGTTATACCTATAACGTCCTACTACTGGACATGAGCCTCCTTTGAATAAAGATGGATCAGACTATAGTCCACCATGTAGTGCGTGTTGGCGGATTGGTCACATGTCTTTAGAAAACGTGTTAAGGTTCTCCCAGACGTGCAGATTTCGTCAAGTTTTCGTTCACCGTTACACAAGTGGTAATCGTATTGGAAATGATATGCATATTAAAATATCAGAGGTGCGAGACCCGGGATTTGAACTATCTTCACTCAGATTACCAAGCGAGCTCGTTACCATAGGGCTACCAGTGCCTTAAGTAATCTTATATAATCTCCACTAAGACATTGGATAACATACTTACAAAAAATATATGCGAATTGAATATCTATTTTTGAAGTTGGTAAAAAATGACCAGTTTTCAATGAAATTACAACAAACTCTAACATTAAGCTATAGTTTAAACTAGAACAGGGACGGACAAACCGACATCCGTCGTCAGCTTTGTTACGCGCGCCATTGTACTACTTGCCAACTAACTCGATACTTCAGTGCAGAATATTAATTTAATTAAACATTTGTTTTAAACTTGCACTATACGTAATTTAAATATGTATATGGTGATTTTTTATTATAAAAAAAGGCCAAGTTTATTACCGTCTTTATAGCATTTGTGCATTCGAAACGTCAGGAACCAAAAACCGAAATAAATCGAAAAGATAGTTATATTTAAAACCTAAGAATTTGGGTCAAAGGTGCAAAAAAAATAATACTTTTGAAAATTCGCATATACCGCTCCCTACACTCTACTTTTAAAAATAGGAAAAACGCTCAAAAATAAAAAATGTCCAATATTTTTGTTCTCTAAAACGTGATATTTACTATATTTTTCACTGACTTTTGTGTTCGCAATATTTCACCATATCTGCAAGCGCCATGAACACAATCTATTTAGAGAACCTGTGGTGGTCAATATGTCATCTAACAGTAAATATCCCGTTTCCCGTTATAACATAAAAATATTGTCAGTAACCATGAAAAACCATGCAAACCAAGGCATGCAAACCATGCTTGAAGAATAAATGTCCAGACCTCAAGGCGAAACCTGAATAGCATAGAAATAAACTATTATATATTACTAGCGACACACCCTCGCTTCACTCGGTTTCGTTAACTTTGACACTTTCACCCCCTTATGGGATGATTTCCGGAATAAAAACTATCCTATGTCCTTCTCATAGTCTCAAACTACCTTCTTACCAAATTTCATCTTAATCGGTTCAGTAGTTTCGGAGCCTATTCGATACAAACAAACAAAAAAACTATTTTTTCCTCTTATAATATTAGACTAGATTTGACGACACGTTTGGTTCAGTTTGTAGTGACCCTATATGCTGTGCCAGAGGTCGCGGGTTCGAGTCCCGCTGGGGGTATTCATTTGTGTGATGAGCACAAATGTTTGTACCTACTCTAGTCATGGGTGTTTATATTCATGTATGTATTTAAAATTATATATGTGTAGAGTATCAACTATCTGGTATCCATAGCACAAGCATCGTAGCTTACCATGGAACTAGATGGTGCTGTATGTTAATGTCCCCACATATTTATTTATTGCCTTTTTGTTTCTCGAATACCTGTAGGTAACTTAATGGGTTAAGAACAGGGCGTGGGTAAACATCAGCTGGCGCCGGGGACGTATTAATTATTCAAAGTATCGATTCCTAGTGTTGATTTGTTAAGTCCATATGTATCATTATAATATTTACTTTATCCCTGTATTTTAAATAAAACTATTTTATAGAATTTTTTGTGGTTTAATATTGACTATATTTTGCCCTGCCTTCAATACGAGGGGCATCAGGCCATAGTCCACCACGCTGGTCAATTGCGGGCGGACTCCACATTTCTTTTGAAAACTTGCTAAGTTCTCTTAGACATGCTGGTTTCCTCACGATGTTTTCCTTCACCGTGAGGCAAGTGGTAATCATGTTAGAAATGATTCGCACATGAAAATATCAGAGGTGCGTGACCCGGGATTTAAACCTGCTTCACTCGGTTTCCAAAACGAGCGCGTTACCACTGGGCTACCGCTGCCTGCAGTTTTTTTTATTGATTACAGTAAAGCTCGTCAATAGCTGTTAAACAAAAAAAAAGGATAATCGGTTGACAAACACAGGAGAAAAATGTACTGCACTGTTTATTCTTTGTCTACTTAAGTATATAGGTACGTTTAGATTTCTTGTTTATGACGTTTCAATTGAAGGAAATATGGTCACGACTCACGGGAGGTACAATAAGTAAGTCTCTCCCAAAAAAATCCGACAAAATAGTTTTATTTCAAATATCAAATGTTCACATAATATAATAGTGTACCTTTAAAGAATTCATTCCTGTAACAACAAAGCCTCAATTGGAAATTGCAACTCTTCGGTTTTTGTCCAAATATGTTACACAAACAATTAAATCTTAATACGATACTTATTTTTCACCTAAAAAGTGTACGAAAATTTCAATTTTTTTTTTATTTATATTACTTACTAGCATTGCCCGTGGCTCCGCCCGCGTTCAGATGACCTAAAGGAAATTCTTGGGTTTTACATATAATTAGAATAATAATTAATATACTCTTACAATGCAGTTTTTGTATATTTTCTCAGAAATGAGATATTTGCCCGCGGTAAAAAGTAGCCTATATGTTGACCCGAATAACCAGCTATCATCATACCAAATTTCATCAAAATCCTTCCAGTGGTTTTTGTGTGAAGCGATAACAGACAGACAAACAAACAGACAAAAATTCTAAAAACTATAGGTAGATTCGGCCTCTGTATCGATAGTAATGTCTACTTCAATAAGATTAGCAAGTAAATAATAAAATTGAAGTGTTCGCTTGTAATGTCAAAATAACAACTTTTTACTACATATGAAGGTATATACGGTACTTATAAGAAAAAAAGAGTTTTTAAATTTTTATCTGTCTATCTGTTTATTCCAGCTAATCTCCGACAGCTCCGCCAGTCTTTCACTGGCAGATAGCTGATGTTATAAGCAGTAACTTCGGCTACTTTTATTTTAGAAAAGGAAATAGAGTTCCGCTTAAAAAATTAAAATCTATGAAATTGTGAGCAAAATCGCACCTAGAGAAGCGAAGCGAGATTAAGTCGTTAGTATAATATTGTGATAGAATGTTTTATATAAAAAAGACTGCAATTTAAATTTTGTTTACCATTACATTACCTGTACGAACTAAGACGTTTCAGTGAGACGTCATAGGCTTGGCATGTTTGCTTGCGATATACAATTCAATCAGCTGCCTACTCTATTTCAAAGAAAAAAACTGTTATGTCTACAATCTTACACAAACAATGAACATTTCATCTGGATTATAGAACAAAGGTTTATTACGTACGAAACGGTCTGGCGCTAAAAATCGCTAAAGCGGAACGTTGTCAAAACTAACTCAGAAGAACGACTTCAAAAACACTTTTAAAATTATTTTACAGTTCTTTTTCTCAAAATGTATAAGTGACTGATTTTAAGCTTTGACTTATTAATAAAAAAAATAATCATTAAAATCATATCACAATTGCTAAAGATATCACGTAACATACTTGATACTCGATCTCAAATTAAATATCTCATCTTTCCTTTTAGATGTAAGTTAAAAAACGAACTCGAATGAGGGGACTCGATGCTCGATTAATCTATAGTAATATTATAAAGAGGCCGAATTTGTTTATTTGTGTGAACGCGCTAATCTCAGGAACTACTAATCAGATTTGAAAAGTTCTTTTTGTATTATTGCCAGATTGAGGAAGGCTGTATATCATATAATATATGTAAATAGTCTATCTATTTCATACTAACCGTTAAAACGTACCTATACAATGCAATATTAGGACCAATTCATGATTCTTTTATTAATTATACAAAACTTCAATAAGTAATCAATAAATATAACGCCATTTTTTACATTTATTTGAATTAATTTTATTTTATTTCTAATCGAACCTCATGAAATTAAAAGTGGTACTAAAAAGGCATGTTAGGAATATTTCTATCTCTTGAAAAAGTTTTTCGATGATAATTTTCATTACAAGTAGGAAAATCTCCCCTTACTGGAGTTGCCACTTGTTGCATTATTGTTATACATCGCTGTGACCTGAATTATAAAATAGGTCGCATATCCACATTGCCGCATAAAAATCAATTGAATTGTTACGCGAAGTATTACTAAAATGTAATATTTCTATATATGAGATGTAAATTGTCTACGATTTGTATTTCAATCTATACTATAATATAACGAGGTAGAGTTGGTTTGTTTGATTGGGCGCCCAAGAAAGCGATGGCTGGATGTCGTGAAGAAGGACATGAGAGCCAATGGACTTACACAGGATGACATCAAAGACCGTGCAAAGTGGAGGAGACTTAGCAGGAAGGCAGACCCTGGCAATAGCCGGGATTAATAATGCCAGGCAGAAGAAGAAGTTGGTTTGTTTGATTGTTTGAACGCGCTAATCTCAGGAACTACTAGTCCGATTTGAAAAATTCTTTTTGCTTTAGTTAGCTAGTTTATTGAGGCAGACTATAGTCTATATATCATATATAGTGAATCTATTCATGTTATAGGTACTTAAATATATAATTTTAACAATAATATTAAATTAATAATAACATTTCATTTAAAAAACAACGAAGAAAATGAAAACCAAATCGAGAGAAAGAATATCTTATTACCGAAAATGTAGAAAACAAATTAAATAATAATTTAGCTGATACTTCTCCGGTAGTAGGTACAGTGGTACGTGAGAGCAACCCCTTGCTAAGCATTAAGATGGGGGAGGTTCTGTTGGGGTTTAGTGGGTAATACTGGGTTTTCTAGCCCGTGAGTCCCACATAATCACCTGTATTTATGCAGATGGTATGCCAAAATGCATTTCTTAACGTAAAAATATAATATCCCTGTGTACCTAATGTCATTCAAAGCCGTCCAAGCAGTTTCAGCGAACAAATACACACGCAACTTTCGCATTTAACATAGTAATAAAGTCCGATTAGTCTGAATGCAACATTTAAATCTAGTAACAAGTATAATTTATGATTATTATTGTATTCTAGCGACTCACTCTCTTTTCGCTCGAGTCCGTCCCTAGGTGATTCCTTAAATTGACATAACTTTTTTATTTATAAATTAATTGAAATAAAACAAATACTAAATATTAAGTGAAGCTTGCCACAATAATAGTGAAAACCGCACTCAAATCAATTAAGCCGTTTCTGAGATTAGCGCGCACAAACACACAGACAAAAATCTAAAATTCCTTGTTTTGGGTTCTATTGCGTTAATAAAGACCTCCAATAATAGTTTTTCTTAAATATCTTCCATGTACAGACAGTGATCAGTTATACTCTTATTATATGTGTAGATGTGCTATAATAAAACTAAGCGAGCGGCAAGTATCGATTATTATAATTTAGTAGCTTTAAATCATAATATATAGTAAAATATAAATAAAATGCAACTGTCAAGTCACATTAGATAGAACAAAGGGTATTCAAAGGTGTTAAATGTCAATTAGTAAATGAACTTGTTGGTTGCGGAACAGTGGGGGAGAGTGACGTCATCTGTGGGGGGTGATAGGAGAATGGGTAGCTGTGTCAGGATGACGGCTGTAACGCCCAGTCCCACTGACTGCTTAAACCGAGATTAAGCGTATGGATGTAAACTGAGTTTAAAATAATTATTTCTTATATAAACCAAGTTTAGGCCTAATTTTGTCTTTAGGTATTACAATTAAAGAAAGCTATAGAAATTCGTACTTACTTTGGAGTTGATAAGATTTTAACGCTTTTAAATTCAGCTTTTTTTAATCAAATTGTTTTACTAAAATGTATGTCATGAACGATTAGTTAGTTATTTCACAATCATGTTTACCAGAACAGAGTTATATTTCATAATATATAGATTTTATCGTTTTTCAATATTAATTGTTATTATTGAAATTCATTTTGTAATAAACGTATGTTTTAGAAATGTGTTTTTAAAATATAATAAATGTGTAATAAGCTTCAAATTTTGCATTTGACGTATTTCCAGTAACATATCTAGTATTACTTATCTATACTGATATACAAAGTTGAAAAGTTTGGTTGTTTGTTTGAACGCGCTAATTTGTTCACTCTGATCGCTAATTTCCAGCAGGTACTGGTTCGATTTGAAATAATCTTTTTGCGTTTTATAGCCTATTTACTGAGGATGATGATAGGCTATCTTACAAGTTACATCACAATACGACGTACGAGACAAGAATAATTCTACAAAATTAAAGAACTCGGACTAGTCCACTATATGACGAGAGACGACACACTTCATAATTTCAAAGAAAAAAAATACTTTTCATGCAAGCAAAGCCACAAGCAAGAATTAGTTATACAGAAAACAATTACATGTTAAGTTTGTTGGAATTAGAGGTTAAATATTTTAAACCACTGTTAAATTAAACAAAACACGACTTTACTCGCCACTGAATTTGTCCGTGTTGGATAGAAATACGGAACAACTAACCAGAGGGATATCTGTGCGCGTAATCCTCTCTATCCATACACGCTATCCATGTGTGAGTGAATTCATCGCACGTGTCATTGTGTGCGTCATTCCCGTATACAGATGCACGAAATATGTGGTAGTGTGCGTTAAGTAAACATTTATAGATGTAGGGGTAAAACGATTTGGATGTATGGCTCAGAGCCTCAGATTAAGACTAGTTGGGAATTTCAGTTAACGAAGCACACTGCGATTTGTGATATTCAATAAAGTTTAACGTTAGCGATTTAAAAGCGAAATGTAGAATATTATAACATAAATATTTTTCTCATCTTTATTTAGTACTGGTTTTTACTTGCGACACCTTTCGCGAGGTAGGTGAGGCGGGGCAAAGAGGTAGACTATATGAGTGATGTAATCTATATCCTTGCCAAATTTTATCGAAATCCGTTCAGCGGTTTAAGCTTGAAAAGTTTAAAAAAGGTAAAAAAAGGAAAAGGCGACATAGAAACAAACAGTTCCTTTTTCCCTAACATGTATAATACAAATAAGTATGACTCTATGACGCAGAAACACCGAGATCTACTGAAATTTTATTGATGTCAACGGATCATATAGTACCTACTACCTATACAATGTTTATTAATTTTGATGTTCTCACTCAAGCTTAGACAAAGTGGATTAGTTAAAACCGCCGTATTGTTATGAAAATGGCAAAGGATAGACGAATTTGTAAATAATACCACTCTCCCTGATATAGTAGGTATATTGACTTCTGAACTTTCTTTTTACAACTTATTTCTATAGGATATCTATACATATAATAAAATTCTAACTAAGTCGAATCTGTACATTAAATATTTTTTTGGAAAATCTTATTGAAATAGTAATTATTATCGATACAGAGGCCAAATCTATAGTTTTTAGAATTTTTGTCTGTCTGTCTTTCTGTCTGTTTGTCTGTCTGTTACCGCATCACGGAAAAAACACTGGAGGGATTTTGATGAAATTTGGTATGGTGATAGCTCATTATCTGGGTCAACATATAGGATACTTTTTACCGCAGGAAAATATCTCATTTCTAAGAAAAAAATACAAAAACTGTAATGTAAGAGTATACTAGTATGTAAAACCTAAGTATTTAGTTTTTGGTCATCTGAACGCGGGCGGAACCGCGGGCAATGCTAGTATATTATATATCATCAATTTTACTTAGACGACACGTTTGACTCAGTTTATAGTGACCCTGTGGGCCTGTGCCAGTGGTCGCGTAATTAGTACACTTTATTGAAACCCGACCAGCCACCCTTAATAATTTGTAATAATTTCATAAAAAAATTGTTTTGGTTTTATTCTATGTCGAACACATTTAATCCATCCACGACCGCGGACACGCCGGCGTGTCAGTTAACAATAGATTTCGTGGAAATTTAATTAATTTATTAGAAATTTACCTGGAGGTGAAAAGTTTTTGTAAGAACAATCAGTGTACGGCTTTTTGTGTTTCTAAGTTAGAAACATCTTCTATACATATAATAAAATTCTAACTGAGCCGAATCTGTTCATTACATATTTTTTGGAAAATCTTATTGATATAGTCATTATTATCTAGAGTTTTTAGCTTTTTTTATTTAGAGTTTTTAGCATTTTTGTCTGTCTGTCTGTCAAGCGTCACGAGAAAACCGCTGGACAGATTTTGATAAAATTTGGTATTATAATAGCTGGTTATCCGGGTCAACATATAGGACTTTTTACTGCAGGAAAATATCTCATCTCTGAGAAATCTATACTAACCGTTAGTACGTTCTCAGGGACGAACCCGAGCGGACCGAGGGTGAATCGCTAGGAAGGTAATAAAGCGTGAAATAAAACATAACTTCGTGTCTAAAATATGATAATAAATGCGATATGTAAATGGCTTCTGTCAAAGCTAAAAGTTAAATTAGTTCAAAATTATATATCCCACGGGCTTTTCAAGTTAAAATTTGTCAATCGTATTCCATATGTGTTTTTCGGAATAATAAATAAGTGACTTTCACACTTATTTATATTCTCTCCGAATCTTTCTCTAATAGTACTTTTTGATGTTTGACCGACTTTAAAAAGGGAGAAGTAAACAATTCGGATGTGTTTTTTTGTACGTAATTTACGCAATATGTTTGTTAATACTAAATTGATATTTGTGATTCTTTACAGAATATGTTCATAAAAATTTGAAAGAACTCCACCCTTGAAGACAGAAATTGGGATTTTAATTTTAGTGCCGGCTTGTTTTCTTAGTTAAAAAGTAATTATTAGGCTTCTGAACATCTGATGGAAATCGTGTCTGATATTTACCATTCATCAAATTTCAATTTCCGTGCTATAAAATTTGACAAATTGGTAAAGTTTATCGAAAACAGTTTCCTCCAACTTTAATTTTGGTTTAATTAAATTTCCGACGGATTCACGCGTTTCTTTTAAGGTAGAAATGATTATTTTTTTTTTAGTGATGCTGGCCCTTCTAGTCTTGACGGCAATTACTACTACAAATAATATATAAATGATAACGAACATGTATTGCTTGTCTACTGTACAGTCCTTATTTCATGTATTGGCGATAAATACTATAGCACTCTACACATTTTTCATTTTTGCCGAATAACATCTCATAGAATAAATATATTATAAAAATAAAAACCCGACTGCATAACGGCTAACTAAAAAGATGAAAACAAGTTCACGAAGGAATATACATAGTTATTACGCAGTCGGAGACATACCTACACGTTTCATCGTATCTCGTATCAGTGATATCACGTATTCCGCCTCATGTCGCCTATTTGCTATCAATATGTTTGATGAGAATTTTTATTTACATAATTTAATATTTGCTATTAAGTCATTTTAGAAAAATAAAAATTTCCTTTTTTAATATATTTTTTAACTAATTATCCATAATAATATATAAAAAACAAATCCTACTCGTAAACTCCGGTTTGTTACTGTTGCTTTCAGTCACTCAGGCTTTGAACCTAGGCATTATTTGCAGCCATATAAGCTAGCCATTGGACCAAGGTTTTTAGCTATAATTAGACCCTGTCGTTGGCGCTATAGTGGAAATCTATATTTTTTTATTTATTTTCCGAACAAACTACGTCTTTGACAGAAGAATAACTATAGAGTCCTCTAGCATAATAATAAAATAATATAAAAATTCGGATTTTTGCGGATTTATTTGGATTTTTAAATGTCAAATATTCGTGTAAATCTAATAAAGTATTAAAAAAACATTTTAATAAAATAAAAATAAACGTATTTTTCTCCCTTTTTTGTGATCCTTCCTTAGAATTTCCTTAAATATTATTTGTCAAAAGTCACACCATCGAAAATTTATCAATTTTGAAGATATTAGATTGTGCGCGATATACTTTTAATATACTTACATCGACTCATCTATCGATGAACATCATCCTTTTTTTGGAATTGTCGGGTGTAAATGAGTTAAATAAAAGGCAATGTAAAAATATACCATATATTGCCCATATCACAAAGAAAAACTATCTATTGATCCCTCATTACACATCACACTTGACTCACTGAATAAATTATTATAATTCAGATAAAAAAAGAAAATAATCTTTTAAGTGTTCGTAAATGCGATAAATTAAACTTTAAAAGATGTAATTTTTAATCGATTTTAAAGCTAATTTAGAAAGGAGTTTCTTACGAAATCGAAATAAGAAATGTCTTATTACGGTGTACAATGGATATTTACCATGTGTAGCACTTACTTTTGAGACTTTGAGACTTTTCGGCAGTAGTTACAAGCGCCATAGTCATAATTCATGTAGTATAGTATAAGTGATAAACGTTCTAAATATCCCGCCGTTCACCATAATAATATCAGTGACCATGAAATTTCAAAGACTTACAATGTCTTATTTAAATTAAAAAATAAAACTACCTATTGAAAATCAGATTACATGATAAATATACTTTTAAGTAATACAAATATTAGCTACTTAAAGACATCAATCCCTAAATTACATGCTACATTTATCTTCAAATGCAAGACTATGCAATTTTACATTTTATACAAAATTGGTCAAGTACGAGTCGGACTACGAGTGCCATCTTACTTATTTGGATAACATATTTGCCATTATTTCGAACAATGAATAATCATAGACTACTAGTTGTTTTTTTTACTTTGGGCATCCATTAACTACGTGAGCTACAAATGGGGGAGGGAGAGTCAAGTAAAATCTCATCAAATCTCATTTAAACATAATTGAAAATCTCACGTCAACTTTAAAATAAAATATATATTACACAGATATTTAAAAAATCTTTCCTTTCTTTTGAAGGGACCTATTTTGCCCGTTGAAAAAACACGTAAACTTTCTTTTATTTTTATACTTTCTAAAAATAAATGTAGTACTTTTACAACTATAGCGTAAATCTCACGTGATAGGAAAGGGAGTTGGGGATGGGGAGGAGGGAGGTGGTTAGGATCCCCACCAAATCTCACTTAATATCATCAAAGGGAGGGGGGAGTCTAAATTGAAAGAAAAACACAGCTCACGTAATTAATGGATAACTCTAAGGTTATCACTATAATTAAGCTAAGGGACTATGCACACGATGAGTTTTAACGCACTATCAACTTGCTTGAAACACGTTTGTATACAAACTCGCATTTATTAAGTCAATACAAAATGTATGCAACTCACGTTGTATGTATTGTGCGTAGACCCTAAGATTTGTTAATTTTCCTATTTTAAACCATAAAGTCTAAGCTTTTAGTAATGTCTAAATTATTCCGATAAGAACAGGTTTTATGCAATTATTTATATATAATATACATATATAAATATAGGTTTGTATAATAGCCAACTAAATTTTCAGAGGGATCAAACCAGCGACTTCGGGCAAAATATGCCAAATATTCATTTTGCAGGACAAATTTAAAATTATAATGAAAAAAATAAAATATATAGATTAAAAAGTTTAATTCCACAGATAATGGTAACAAAATAAAAGTAATTCATAAACTAATATATCTTTTTATACAGTAGTTAAAAAGCCCGAGACGACTAAATTAAGATATCAAAGTATATTTTTTTAGATAAATTATACAATTATTACACTTGTCAATTTTTCATCAATATATTTAAACTATAGTAGGGGAGCCCCAAGAGGGGATTTTTGCAGTTACTCAATCGCGTACTCAATGTTGATCAAAATATTTAAAAAATATTTTGATAAGGTAGAAATACTTGAAACCGTCAGTGTGTTAATCTGCCGCGCTTGAGTAACTGCAAAAATCCCCTCTTGGGCTCCCCTAGCATATGTAAATGTTAAATAAAATGATATTTATCAAAAACAATTTAAGTTGTAATATTTGGTGTTATACTTTATGTAGAATCCGTGTTGGTAAAAAATATTTCTAAATATAAACCTTATTACCTACATCATAAGACGCTATTTGTAATGTCGTAGTCCAACAGTACATAAATTATTTCACCAGAAAGCTACTTTTATAAGAAAAAAAAAAGAAATATATAAATAGAAAGATGAGGAGAAAAAACAAGATTAACTGAAAGATATTAATTTATATTAGATAGCGACACGCCCACGCTTCGCTCGGGTTTGTCCCTAGGAACGTTTTAACGGTTAGTATGGAATAGATAGACTATATATAACAATTTATATGATATACGTCTTATAGTCTTCCTCAATAAACGGACTATCTAATTCAAAAATAATTTTTCAAATCGGATTAGTAGTTCCTGAGATTAGCGCGTTCAAACAAACAAAAAAGCTCTGCCTCTTTATAACATTAGTACAGATTACGACAATACAAATATGATTAAATATAAAATCTACACAATATCTAAAGGCAATTCATAAGCAATTGACAAGTTTCGTTTATTTAAATATGGAATAATTTTATTTATAACTAGCAGAACCCGCGGCTTCGCCCGCGATCAAACTACGAAAAAAATAAACTTTTTCGCAATATATACTTTATTACTTGCCCAAAATAAGTTCGTGTAAATTTTATTATTTCTTAAAGATATATAGAAAACAAATTTAATTTTAGCTATCATAACTCAAAGTATTATCCAGTATCTTAAAAGATGTTAAGTGTATATTCTGTAAATAAATACCACTTTCCGTGCATTTCGCGTTAAGAATGACAAGTTTCATATAAAATTTTGTCCCCTATTTCACCCCCTTAGGGGATGAATTTCGAAAAATCCTTTCTTAGCGGATGCCTACATTATATAAGGAATATGTCCTCCAAATTTCACGTTTCTACGACCAGCGGTTCAGGATGTGCGTTGATCGATCAGTCAGTCAGGACAAAACATTTTATGTATATATAGATTAACTCCATCTCATATTAAAAATTATTAAGGTATTGAATTAAACTATTAATAAAATGGTCATATTGAATACCTTCTTTTTAAAGTTTATCAAAAAGAAGATAATCAATAAAATAAATATACTTATGAAGATATCAATTAATATGTCCAATGGTTTAAAACTACAATATCAGAATTTGAATAGTTCTCATTTCGTCTAATTATTAAAAAGCACTACAAATAAAGTTATGAATGAATAATTATAATTATACAAAATTAAAAATATATATATAAAAATTCAAAACATCAAAGGTAGATAAAAAAAAGAAAAAAATTAACAATTTTAATAAGAAGAGTATTTTATATTCAATAATGAAATTTGAATGAATGAAAAAATTTAATATAGATAATTTTAAACGTATTAATTAAATTGTCGCTATGGACTCTCAGTTTTTTATAACATTTAATAATGCTTTAGCGAGTAACAGTAATAGAGAATATGCTAAACTAAGGTGAAATATTATTATTTTTATAATCTTTATTGCTTTTGAATTAAGCTTATATTAATATTTTTTAATTTGATTCAGAAAATAATTATTAAAAAGTGCAAATATAGGTGGGAAATTCAAAGTAGTTGAAACAGTAGTTGTAGTCATATGACGTCAGAGTATATCATAACAGAGCGATTAGTGATTTTATCTTTACAAATTGAGTAGTCATTTTTCTGTATATATCATACTGTGACGTCACGCCAAGCGCGCAAAATGGCGGGTGTTTAAAGTATCCGTATCGGTATATTAAAAAAAAACTAAATTGTAGTTTTTTTTGGAGTTGGATTCTTTTTTACAAATATATAACGATATAAGCTATGGTATAAAAAATAAAAGAATCACGCATATTCCCTATTCGGAAAATGTCAATGTAGTAAGCTAAACTAAAAATAAGTTTAGGAGATCATTCACTTATATAATATGTAATATTCATACTCTACCAATACTTCAGAACTATCGACAATCGACGTTTATTATTACAAACTTTTACCTATTGTATTAAATTTTTGTTACCACTTTATTTATTTAAATATGACATAATTGATATCGACATGAAAATATGTAAATTCGAGTATCATAGCAATTAAAATGATTATAATAAAATAATATTGTTTAATGAATAATTCTCTAATCTAAACAAAACTGGCAACACATATTTTTTTATTTTGTCATGTCAAATAATATTACGGAGTTTGTCCTTTAAATTTTGGAGATACGTTTTCGTGTCAAAACTGTATAGTTAATGCAATATCTTTATATATATAATTCTTCTGTGAGTGTGTATGTCACTGAACTTCTCTCAAACGACTGGACCGATTTTGATGAAATTTTTTGTGTGTGTTCAAGGGGATCTGGGAATGGTTTAGATTCACAATTTTGTCCAAAAAGTTTGAAATTTTCAAATTAAAGACGTGTAGTCAGGACAACGTCTGTCGGGTCCGCTAGTAACTTTATAAATTAACACTTACAATTAACTTTATAAATTAACAATCTTTATAATACACATTAATTATATTATTAGTGTTGCCAGCTATAATATAAACTAAAACAATATAATATAAAAGTCATCCTAAGCTATAGATGGCGCCTTTGAGACGTATTCATAGTTAAAACTTAAATGTCAAATAATACTTTAAATTAATCAAATGTTGAAACGCACTTAATAATAAGGAATTGAAACTAGCATCACAGTTTTAACTTTATGACGTACGACCCAATAAAGATACATTAATATAAAATTAGCTAAATTTAGTCAATAATTTAACTAATTTATTTTAAAAAAAGAAGCAAACGTCTTTACTTAAACCTAGGATTTTAATTAACGTAAAAATAACATGTTACGATAAAAAAAAATAAAGAAAAAAAAATATCAAAAAAATCCTCAGTTCATTTTAAATTAAAACTATCTTTTCGGATTTTTTCGCGAATTTATTTTGATTTTTGGTTCCCGACATTTCGAATGCTTTACAGCAATCATGGTCACGGGAGAGACTGAGGTGTTAGATGTCTCTAAGGTATTATATAGTTGTTACGGACAGCCTACCCACAATTAACAAAATGAATTCAAAAATTGAAAAATGGCACTAAAGTACCTTACAATATTTTAACTTTTAACTTTAAACATTTTTATATAATTTTAAAATTATAAAAAAAAATATAAAGTTAAAAGTTAAAATATTGTAAGGTACTTTAGTGCCATTTTTCAATTTTTGAATTCATTTTGTTAATTGTGGGTAGGCTGTCCGTAACAACTATATAATACCTTAGAGACATCTAACACCTCAGTCTCTCCCGTGACCATGATTGCTGTAAAGCATTCGAAACGTCGGGAACCAAAAATCTAAATAAATTCGCGAAAAAATCCGAAAAGATAATTTTATTTAAAATGTCAAGTATTCGCGTAAATCTAAGAAAGTATTATCCTCAGTTCAATTTTTTTACCAAACACATAATATATAGAATACGATAGAACATAAAATAATAAAAAGATACATACATTTATATGAGAATCATTTTTTTCTAAACATGATTGCTTTTGTCATAATAATACATAAAAAATAAATAGATTTTATATAAAATGTCGCATTATTAAAACCTTTTTGTCTATATGTTTATAAAAATATATTTAGTCTATTTGTAAAACGCCAGTTTTATAGAGACGTGGATGTGACAGATTTAAGTCCTCGGACGAGTATAGTCGGGGATAAGTCCTTTGTGAATTCGTCTAATATCTGAAAATAAAAAAACAAATTAATGGCGTATAGATGAAAAAACTCTTATCATTTTTTTATATTTTTCGTATGTCTAAATATAATTCAAATTTTAGTCACAAGTCACCATTTAGAAAAAAACACTTAAGGCTTAAGTGGCATTTTTTTTCTTTATCAACTTTATAATAGTATTTTTAAACGTAACATTTCTCTTGAAAGAAAAATTAGAGTCTCTCCCATGATCACGATTGCTGTAAATCATTCGAAACGTCGCAAACCAAAAATCAAAATAAATCCGCAAAAAAAATAGTTTTTTTACCTTTAAATACTGTTCGCATATGGCGTCGTCTTTGGATGAAGGCGTAGGCGGCAGTTTCGGCGGCGGCGGGAGTTGTACAAACGTGACCGCCGTGCCTTCCTCGCAGCGAGATTTGATTATACTGTTCACTCTGTTGATATAGATATGTCATCGATCAAAAATATATAGATATTATTAGTTTTGAAACAGGTAGTGTCAAAATCGCGCTTCCAGACTACTTCATTTTTTGTAGAATTATTGTAATTTATAATTCAAATACAAAAAAGATAAAAGTAAATATATATTTTAGTTCCACTCAGTTTTTTCGCCAGTTTTCTGGTCTGAGGCTCCTTCGTTCCGAACTGGTAGTAGAATCATGACGTTCAGTTGATGACGAAAAAATGAAAAATTTAATGCTGAATAAAAAATTTTGAATTAGAATTTGTAAAATTTTCGAAAATAATATTTATGGCAGGCCGCCAACCCGCACTTGTCCAGCGTGGTGGACTATGGCCTGATCCCCCTCGTATTGAAGGGTGGCCCACTCCTCGCAGTGGTACGTTAAAAAGGACTGAACACAAATGCAAAACTAAAAGGGCTATATAGAGCAAATATGTTTACCTTTGCAAGTAATTCATAGGCACTCTCTGATACACGCTGTTCTCATCTAGACTCGTCGAGTCCGACCATTGGCTCGTATCTTCTAACTTCGGCCATTCAGTGACCTAAGAACAATAATTTAATAACAAATATGTAAAAAAAAATGCTTAAAATAATTGAAAATAACTCTTAAATTCAAACTTTAAAAACCCCAAAACACAATAACTTATTGAAGCCATTTCAATGAGCAAAATCACGATATCTCTGCAGTAATTTAGTAAAGAGTTGAGATTCCAGGTGACGCTGCAGCATTAAGCCAAGGTTACCATATCGTTGCAATGTCATTGAAGTGACGAGATACTAAGTTTCGAAAAGATTAGATGTGGAAGTTGTTCATATCTTTTTGCCTTGATAGCCTGCCTTGCCGACAGCATGACATCTTGCCTTGATGGCTGAAAGGATTTTCTTGATTTATAGCTAAAAACACTCTCGATCAAGTTCCATTCAAAAAAACAAACTAAATTAAAATCGGTTCGTCTGTTTGGGCGCTACGATTCTACAGACCGACACACATATATACACATTAAAGTTACATATAACTCCCTTACGTCGAGGGTTAAAAGTTAAAACTGTTATTTGAAGAGATAATTTGATAAAAAATTGATAAAATATAGAAAAAATTTTTGCTATAAACTTACAGTATGAACAGTTGCGCTTATTCTAAGTAGCTTCAGCAACTGGTCCAATCTCTCATGGACCGGTAGTCCTGGAGATAGTTCTGGAATGTTGGGGTCCAAGGCTGGGTCCAATCCCGTTGAGAATGTACGACCTGCTTCTTCTGTTATATAATTGAATAATTAATTACTATACATTTTGAGAAATTTATGTAAACTTAAGTCAGAATATTAAATCGAATTTTTACCATTTGTGTAATTTTCTTAATAATAAGTTCAAAATTTAAATTTATTATAATTTGACATACATATATGTATTTGCAATAGAGGGCATTAGAGGTATTGTAAAACGCGCTTTCGCTTGGTTAAGATATTTTATACAAGTAATGTTGGAGAAATTAAATTTTCAACCACAATCCAATCACTGAAGTTTTATTTTAAACCCAGAGAGAGCCCTTCTTTCACGAACAATATTGGACTGTACAATATTTGATATCAAAACTCACTATTTATATAAAGATCCTTCTATTATGAATACCTTCTTATTGCGTAAGCTATTCTTTTCATCAAAAATAAACTTCAACTAATACCTATCCGGTACTTACCGGTGTTTCATAAATCTAAGTCTGAGAATTTAAAAGTAATAATAATCTCCAGACTGCCAATCTCACAGAGCCTAGCCAATTGCGTATGAGATATTATAGTGCACAAATGGATGTGTAAACATAAGCGCAATCATTTTTTGTTTCAAATTTCTGTGGGATGCTAGTGGGTTAATCTTTTCGGGTGTTCTCGTGGATGTTTTTATATTTTTGGTTCCTTAGTGATGTTTCAAATGCATTACAGTAATTATGGTCACAAAAACATAACCATGGTCAAAATAAATCGAAAATAAGCAAGATCAAAATAAGCGAAAAAATCTTAAAATATACTTTTATTTAAATGATATCGGATATCATCTAAGATTAATTACTGAGCTTTTCTGTTAAGATATTCTCAGGCCCGCAGTTAGGAAATTGACGGTGTTTCACCCCCATGCCGAGGCTCTCACGTATCGCGTCAGCTCTCACCGGTTGTATCAAAGCATCGACCCATCAGACTTTTGAGAATAAAACTAAGAATACACTTATGTCTGCACTATAATATCTGTAGTTGGTCAGTCTCAGTGAAATTAACCGCTGTCTGAAAATCGGTTGGAAAGATATTACTACGTAGTGTCAGGCCGTGTATGGCGACTGCATTATAATATCTGGCTGACTGATTTACTCTCACCGGTTGTATCAAAGCATCGTTCCATCAGACTTTAGAGAATAAAAGCAATAGAGAGTACATTTATGTCTGCACTATAATATCTGTAGTTGGTCAATCTCAGTGATATTAATCGCTGTCTGAAAATCGGTCGACATTACTACTTAATGTCTGTCCGGGCATGGCGACTGCACTAGATAACATCTGACTGACTGAAATCGGTCAGAGGGAGGAATAATATATTACAACAAGTACATGGAAAACTCCCTTATATAGAAAACCAACCGTAGAGTGAATGATGACCTACAAGAATACCCACTTACACCTTACTGAGTACCATTCACCTAAGGTTGCCACAGATAATATTTGGCTGTAGTGTTCAAAAGAGCAAAATTAGATAGTAGGTTATTGGCTCAAAATATATGTATCCATACTAATATTATAAATGTGAATGTGTGTTTGTTTCTCCTTTTTTTTACGTCGAAACAGAGTAATGGATTACCGTGATTTTTTGTGTGAAGATAGTTGGAGGGCTGGAGAGTGACATAGGCTATTTTTTACCGCGGGAAATAATCTTATTCCCACGGGAAAACACGTTATAACACAAACGAGAAAAATATTTGTGATTCGAATTACTTGAAACTTAGTATTAATGCTCTTCAACACAATTAAATAAATACGTGTTTTAGCATTTTTCGAAATCCATCCTATAAGGGGGTAAAATAGAGGATAAAAATTTGTATATATATATATATATATATATATATATATATATTCCTTATTTTAAATATATATATATATACCTGGCACGGCGACGACGTGCGCGCGCAGGCGCAGGTGCTGCCAGCCGCGCGCCGAGCGCACCACGGCGGCCAGCTGCAGCGCGAACAGCGCGCGCACCGTGAAGGCCTGCTCGCGCGACGGCGCCAGCGCCTCCACCAGCCACACGTCGATGTACCGCAGCGACGCCGCCCTCCTGCCACCACGGCGGACCACGTTATACTTTATTAGTGTTACGCGAATTTCTAAATTCACCGTATTATTTTTGTTCCTAAACACTTAACGTAGATGCCACGACAGTTGATCAACGGCCACAATAAATTGATGGTCAATTGCCGTGAGTAGGAAAGAGATGTAACATTTTCGACAAAGGAAACAATATTTTCAAATACCATACTATATGCTTTCTTTATTGCTATAAAAAGGCCCATATTCCATTCTACTACGTAACTTAATTCGTAATAATATATTATAAAACTTTCAAGAGCGTTCTAAGTTAAAAAAAATACAAAAAATCGCCATTCGTCAATACCACTTTTGTGGTATTACTATATATATATATATATATATATATATATATATATATATATATATATATATATATATATATATATATATATATATATATATATATATATTATTGTGGTGGAGAGATTTTTCTCTGTCTCATCTCTCAACAGCAGCCATGTCCAGGGTTGTGAAAGTATCTACACAGATAAACGTTCTCATTGACGCAGATCTTTAAATACTTCAGAAACGTATCACTTAATAACATCATATTACTGGCATATTTTGTACATTTAAATATCCTTCAATCATTCACACCAAATTCATTGCAATTTAAAAAAAAATGGCGGACTGACACAATACTCGCACAACTCACCTCTCAACAACAACCATGTAGGTTGTGGGAAACGTACTCGTATCTACATAGACAAACGCTCTTATTGATCTTCTATATCTTGGAAGCGTGACACTTTACGGCAACATACACTTTTCGTTCATTTTTATTATCCCAATTCACACATACCAAATTTATTACGTGCCGCGAAAAAGAAACATAATGTCGGCTCCACACTGACCTCTCAACGGCGGCCATGTCCAGGTTGTGAAAGTGCCTGCACAGACACACATTCTTGTTGACGCACAGCACGTCGGACACGACGCGCACGTACTCGGCGGGCGCGAGGCGCGCGCGCCGCGGCCGCAGCGGGAACGCCGGCGCGCCCTCCGCTTCGAACTGCTGCGTCTTGTACGGCGACGATGGGCTGGGGAGGGGAGGGGAGGGGGGGTGTAATATTCATATACAATACAATAGAATACAATACAGTGCAGTAATAATATTAATAGTGTTAATGTCGCAACATATTATTATTATATGTTGTTATACGTCAATTTGTTAGTACGTTTTATGACAAATGCACTTATTTGACTGATTCGTCAGTGTCTAAACTGAATGAAACCACCAAAAAAATTAAGAGAAAATTGCCACCACTGCCTTAATTAAAAGTAAGCAATAAAAAGACGGCAATGAAAAAGCAGTGGTAGCCAAGTAGTAACGCGCTTGGGAAATCGAGTGAAGCGGATTCAAAACCCGAGTCTTCTCTGATATTTTCACGTACGAATCATTTCCAACAAGATCACCACTTGTATTACAGTGAAAGAAAACATCGCGAAGAAACCTGCATGTCTGAGGGAATCTAACAAATCGAAAGATATGCTCAGTCCGTCCACTTTTGTCCAGCGTGGTGGACTATGGCCTGATCCTCCTCGTATTAGCGGGAGGCTCACGCCCAGCAGTGGGACGTTAACTGAACATGACAACAAGCCAAGAATCAGTTGACTCACTCCCTGAAGAAGTCCTTGGGCCTTGCGTCGTCCCAGAAGCCGAGCAGCACGGTGTCGGGCTTCATGGCGCCGAGGCCGGCCAGCCGCGTGAGGTGCGCGGCGCCCGCCCGCACGGACTCCGCCAGGCACAGCTCCACGAACGCTTTCACCTGTTACAATACATTTAGTTAATTAGACTTACGCGAATATTTTTGTAATTTTAACATTGATATATAAAAACTATACACAATTAAAATGGACTGATTGATACTCTTATGAAATTGACCACTCTCTAGAAAGAGAGAAAGCGAACGTGCGACTAATACCTAGCTTTCTTCCAATTAGAATTTATAAATGAAATATAAAGAAATGATAATATTTTAAATAAAACTATCGCTAGACGTCTATAAACTTAGTCTCTTCCGTGACCATGATTGCTGTAAAGCATTCGAAACGTCGGGAACCAAAAATCAAAATAAATACGCAAAAAAATCCGACAAGATAGTTTTATTTAAAATGTCAAATCTTCGCGTAAATCTAAGAAATTATTAAATTATAATATTATAATTTATTAAAAATTAATAATATTATAATGAAATATAAAACGGTTAGAAATATCTATGTTCATTAATCATGTTGCAATAAATACAGAAGACTTCTGGCCGCACATTCGTTTTGACTCTGTCACGCCTTTATGTCGTTATTAGCTGTCGACTGGTAAAGACACACTCAGTCCACTCTCTATATCTATGATAAAAACATAGATACACATTTCGTAACAAATATCTATTAAAAAAGTGGCGTCGATATGTGACGTTAAGTCAAAAAAAAATCAAAAATCGAAAGATCAACCTTACGCACACCACTTTAAGTAATTTTTTAAACGAAACAACGTGCGTTTTAATTTCTTCATCCGAAAAGAAATAAACAAAAGATATTGGAAAAAAGCGCAATTCAGTTTTGAATTCTTCTGAGAACACTTTTGAGACGCTAATTATTGTGTATCTTGAGTTTTTATACATCAATGCATTTTAAATATACATAAATATATTTCTGAATTTTGTCGCAGACTTATTTTGATTTTTGGTTCTAACGTTTCGGACGCTTTACAGCAACGGGAAAAACTAAGATTATTATAAAATTAATTATTTAAATATTAGTGTTGTAACATCAATGTAATAACTTTTGAAACGTCTAAAAAATTAGTCTCCCCCCTCACCACGATTTCTCTAAGAATCTAAAGCATTCAAAACATCGGAAACCAAAAACTAAAATAAATCCATAAAGATAGTTGACACAGTTTTAGATTTTTAATTTTCATTTAATTACTTCGAAAGATCTAGAACTACTCTACACATTTTACATGCTAAATTTTGAACAAAAAAAATCTTCTTAACAAAACCGGGAGAAGTTTAAAAGTATAGCTATGTAAAATAGATATTTAGAACATAACATCAGCCATTGAAATATCAACAGTCCTAACCTTTAGATGATCAATCAGCTGCAGCCAGTACTTGTGCTCGTCGGCCAGCGGGTCCCCGCTGCCGTCCAGCTGCCCCACTCGCACGTGCCCGATCACGAACAGACCACCCTAAACACATTATATTATTATATTTATATCATGTGGTCTCATCACGAACAAAAAAGTAATTTAAATAAATGTTAATAGATGACGTTACATGTACCGATTTGTTATTAGAGCTGTGTTAAATTAACAAAATATAAAAAAATAAATCCCAAAAAGTATATTATGGTTTTAAAATATTATACTTGAGGGGAAACTAAATAAGGTAAATCAAATTGCATAATTTTACTGATTATTGAAATATCACCAATCAGATGATGGATTTGTAGTGCATATTCACAGATGGCGCATTTACTTTTTACGAATTGTTTTATAATTTTTTTTTTTTAAATCACTGAAATTTGTTTTATCGAATGCAGAATGAATTTTACAATATTTACCATACTGTTTTATTTTTTAAATATGTATTTTGTAAATACGTATTTAAAAAAAAACAGTTAAATATGTGTAATATGTTGTTTATTGAAACAAAAAATCAAAGTTGCTGCTCTTTAAAGTGAAACAACATTAAAAGCTATTGCTTCAAATAATAGTTTTTATAATCTGTAATATTTCTGTTTTAGAACTTTGTTTAACTTATTATTATTATACAAAGCCGAAGAGAATTTCTCTAGTTATAAAATGCACATGGTGTAAAGTGCTGCCACCATAGATGAAATGACTCTGACGTATGAAGTCGAAGTTAATGTGCAAACAATTTAAAAATGAAGAGTCAAAAGAGCTTCATTTACATATTTAAAAGATAAAACAGTTCAATTATTTGCGGATCAACGACATCTATTATCTATTCAAGTAAACAAAAATAGGCCAAAGAATAGCCCAAATTAGCGCTGTCCAATTTCTTTGTCCATAGATCCCATGATGAGGCATCTGTAGTAGTATAGTATATTGTATGATCTATGTTTTATATATTTATATTATAACATTTGCACACTTTTAAGTTAAATTTATATAGAGAATTCTATTTTCAAATAATGTATGTATGTTTGTTTATACTTACTTTCTTCTGATCATTAACGAAATCAATAAGCGGAGCAGACTGTCGAGGAGAGCCGATCAGCAAAAGCATCTGCGGCCGCCAGAACTTGACGTGTTCCCTCCGAGGGTCCAGCAGCAGAAGATATTTGCGGACCTGTTTGTTGTTAGAATAGTTTAGAGCATGTACAAAGAACTTTACTATACTAGTTTTTGCCGTCGACTGCGTTTGCCACGTTTTTTTTTATATCGAATTGCTTCGAACCTAAGGGCGAATGCACAAGATTTTTTATCTAAACAACCAATTTACTGAATAAGTTTTTAATACAGTATATATTATTTTATGAATGCCGAAAAAATGTATTTTATCTATACATACATATAAATATTATAATTGAAGCTTTGTTTTTTAAATAAAAGTAAAAATGTCTCTATTGTAAAATAAAACAAGTTTTGGTGGTTTGAACAAATAAATACTAAGGCGACTATATGTCAGTACATGTCAGCACCTAATAGAAGATGAGCGCTAGACTAAGGCTGTCCTTGTGCGGCAGCGGTACGTGTCAGTATGCGTCAGCACCCGGTGAAAGACGAGCGCCAAACTGAGGCTACCTTGCGTGGCGACAGTATGTGTCAACACGTGTCAGTAAATGTTAATACTTGCCATTAAGTATCAGTACATAGCATAAAGTGTCAGTACATAGCATAAAGTGTCAGTACATAGCATAAAGTGTCAGCACATATCATTAAGTGTTAGTACAAATCATTAAGTGTCAGTACATATAAAGCGTCAGTCCTTCTCAGTACCTGATGGAATATGAGCGCCTGACTGAGACTGCCCCAGCGCGGGTCGGCGGCGGCGGGCGACAGCAGGTGCAGCGCCAGCACCAGCAGGCAGCAGGCCAGCGCCACGCCGCACGCGTACGCCGGCCGCAGCGCGAATATCAGCGCCGCGCACCCGCCCAGGCCCAGCAGCGACGTGTGCCACGAGAACTGCTTGAAACTCGGCCTGGGTGACAAATATATTATAATAATACTTTCTTAGATTTACGCGAATATTTGTCATTTTAAATAAAACTATCTTTTCGGATTTTTTCGCGGATCTATTCCGATCTTTGGTTCCCGACGTTTCGAGTGCCTTAAAGCAATCATGGTCACAGGAAAGACAGCGATCGGAATAGATCCGCGAATTAATCCGAAAAGATAGTTTTATTTAATAGTAATAAATATGTTGCGACATTAAAATACAGCACCATCTAGTTTCATGATAAGCTACGAGGCTTGTGTTATTGATACTGAATAGTTGATACATTACACGTATAAGCGGGACTCGATCTCGCGACCGCTGGCACAGCAATTAGGGTCACTACAAACTAAGCTAAACTGAAGAAATCGATCGGGAGGACACCATCCTATTAATAAAAAATGTCAACAAAATCCATGCACTATTTAAGTCACATAATATGTACTTTTTACAACAATTTCACGACCGTCAACCTAATTTATATATTTCTTACCTAAAGTTCGGAGCAGACGCGAGATCCAAGCCAAGACAGGCGAGATTTATAGCGAAATAACTCGTCATAAAGAGCACCGAATTCACCTGAAAAAAATTACATAAAATCATCAATTTTTTACAATAATAATATTGTAATACTCCTAATTCTAAGGATATTTTCGCGTTTTTATTTATTATTTTGTTTCTTATTCTAAATCATCTGTATAAATATTATAAATGTGAAAGTTTGTGAGTATGTATGGATGTTTGTTACTTTTTCACGCCAGAACGGCTGAACGGATTTAGATGAAATTTGGCACAGAGATAGATTATAGTCTGGAATTACACATAGGCTACTTTTTATCCCGGAAAAATATACGGTTCTCAAGGGATAAATTTGTTTTTGATTTAGTTATTAATATTATAAACACAAAACACGAGAATAATTTTACTTCTTCAATGACACTTGGCATACAAGACACAAGGACAGACAATAGGCATACATATTTTATCCCGTGGGATAACTATCAGTTTATACGATAAACAAAACAAAAGGGATACTCTAATAAAATGATAATAAAACAATAACCTGTGCAATGGTGTTCAAGGAGTCAGCCATGATGCCGACCTGCACCAGCAGCCAGGAGGCGATGACGGCGAGCACGGGGTTGCCCGAGTGCGATACCATGGGACGGAGGAGGAAACCTATTATTAACAACAAAATAAAATTAATTATTACTAATATCCATATTTAATATTATAAACGTGTAAGTGTGTTTGTATGTTTGTCCTACTTTCACGTCGAAACAAAGTGACGGATTTGTGTAATTTGTGTGGAGATAGTTGGAGGGCTGGAAAGTAACATAGGTTACTTTTTACCGCGGGAGAATATCTCGTTCCCACGGAAAAACACGTTATAATACAACCCACAACAACTCATCATATTTATGTATATATAACATATAGTCTATCTATTCTATACTAACCGTTAAATCGCACCTAGGGACGAATCCAAGCGAAGCGAGGTTGAGTCGCTAGTAATTATAGAAAATTTAAATAATATCATTAGGAATTAATACAAGTAATTATGGAAAAAGGAAATAATTTTTCATCAACTGAGCTATTAATACTTTCTTAGATTTACGCGAATACTTGACATTTTAAAATAAAACTATCTTTTCGGATTTTTTTTCGCGAATTTATTTTGATTTTTGGTTCCCGACGTTTCGAATGCTTTACAGCATCCATGGTCACGGGAGAGACTGAGGTGTTACATGTCTTGAAGGTATAGTTGTTACAGACAGCCTACCTACAATTAACAAAATGAAAATTGCACCAATTACATTACAATATTTTTTAACTTTAAAACATTTTTATAATTTTAATTATAATTGAATATGGAATATTATTTATTTAATTTTGCTATTATTTTTTATAATTATTACAATTTTAAAATATTAATTAGTAATCTATATTTAGTGTTGCCATTATTATATTTATAACCATAAAGAAAAATATATAGTATTAATTATTTAAGCCATATAATTGTTCTATGTGTAATTTAAAAAAAGTTAAAATTAATTAAGGATAATAATTTTAATTTAGTTTGCTGTTATTTAAAAACAAACTTACTAAGCAACACTATTACTATATACTTTTACAAATGAAAAATAAATAATTTTAATCTGATAAGCTGTCATTTTGATCTACACAGTAAGAACTTACTACATCTGCCTGTCTGTTATGTTTATATTTATTATTTGATTTTATTATATTAATAACAGGATCCCATGATGATGGTAGTACCCAGCCATCTTCCCTATTGAAATTAGGATGTTTTTTAATTTCTATGGCTTCTCGAATCATTCTAGGGCGATATCGGTTTTCTTTCGCCAGGATTTGAGGTCTATCGAAGCGAATATAATGGCTTGGGCGGTCCTGACTATGTTTGCAGACAGCAGATGTTGCATTGCGACGGTGCTTCACATCAGCTATGTGTTCTTTGACCCGGGTTCTAATGGATCTCTTTGTTTGTCCGATGTAAGAGAGCCCACAATCACAATCAAGCTTGTAAACTCCTGCATCTTGTAGAGGGATGTGGCACTTGACAGGTGGTAGAAACTGACTAATTTTCTTTGGCGGCTTGAAGTAAGTTTTAATTGAAGCTCGCTTTAGAATGTAGCCAATCTTGTCAGTGACGCCTCTCATATAAGGTAGGACTGCAGGGACGCGCTCGACTGTGGCTGGTTTCACTCGGTCCCTGTAACGTAGGCGCGGCACTTGCAGCTTGTTGTCTCGCAGAACTTGCTTGACATGTTGCAGCTCTCCGGCCAGGTGTTGCTCGTCACAGATCCCGCGTGCCCTCTGAAACAAAGATTTTCCCACGGTAGCTAACTGTGAAGGGTGGTGGTGAGATTCACCATTCAAGTACCTATCAGTATGGGTCTTCTACAAGATGCAGGAGTTTACAAGCTTGATTGTGATTGTGGGCTCTCTTACATCGGACAAACAAAGAGATCCATTAGAACCCGGGTCAAAGAACACATAGCTGATGTGAAGCACCGTCGCAATGCAACATCTGCTGTCTGCAAACATAGTCATGACCGCCCAAGCCATTATATTCGCTTCGATAGACCTCAAATCCTGGCGAAAGAAAACCGATATCGCCCTAGAATGATTCGAGAAGCCATAGAAATTAAAAAACATCCTAATTTCAATAGGGAAGATGGCTGGGTACTACCATCGTCATGGGATCCTGTTATTAATATAATAAAATCAAATAATAAATATAAACATAACAGACAGGTAGATGTAGTAAATTCTTACTGTGTAGATCAAAATGACAGCTTATCAGATTAAAATTATTTATTTTTCATTTGTAAAAGTATATAGTAATAGTGTTGCTTAGTAAGTTTGTTTTTAAATAACAGCAAACTAAATTAAAATTATTATCCTTAATTAATTTTAACTTTTTTTAAATTACACATAGAACAATTATATGGCTTAAATAATTAATACTATATTTTATATTTTTCTTTATGGTTATAAATATAATAATGGCAACACTAAATATAGATTACTCATTAATATTTTAAAATTGTAATAATTATAAAAAATAATAGCAAAATTAAATAAATAATATTCCATATTCAATTATAATTAAAATTATAAAAATGTTTTAAAGTTAAAAAATATTGTAATGTAATTGGTGCAATTTTCATTTTGTTAATTGTAGGTAGGCTGTCTGTAACAACTATACCTTCAAGACATGTAACACCTCAGTCTCTCCCGTGACCATGGATGCTGTAAAGCATTCGAAACGTCGGGAACCAAAAATCAAAATAAATTCGCGAAAAAAAAATCCGAAAAGATAGTTTTATTTTAAAACTGAGCTATTATTACTCTTATTTAATAGGATTGATGGTTTCAACTGGACTTACCAAATATATTGTCTTTAGCCAACGCTTCCAGAACTCTGGACGCTCCAATCAAATTAGAGAGACCAGCAGAGAAAGTAGCTGTTAACATTCCTGAACAACAAAACATATTTACTTGATAAAACCATAATAATTGCAGAAAAACGAAATTTTAAATGAGATTTATTAAATAAATTTTAAAATAGGATTTAAAGAATGTTCCTTTTCCGGTCTAATTCTACTTATCAACAAATTTAAAATTAAAAAAAAAATGGAATCATTTCATTATAGGATAACCCGTGTGCATGTCTTGTTGTCTTTTTTCTTCGAAACCATTAAATTAACATACAAATACATGTAATAATTCTACTCACAGACATACATTATGAATAAATTACGACTCGCACTTGACCAAATCCTATCCAGACACTCACCCACAGCAACAAATGGCGGCCACACATTAATAGGCAGTAAATACACGTAGTTGTTCTGCAACAAGTCCTTAGAACAGGTGGCTGCTGTCAGCAGAGATAGCGCCGCGTACGATAGTGCCGTGAAGAGGAGAGCCGTCAGTGTTCCCCGCGGGATGCTGCGAGATGGATTCTTAAGTTCACCTGGAATGATTGAAGTACTATTATAAACACGAAAGTTTGTATGTACGTGTGTGTATGTGCGTTTGTGTTTGTTACTCATTCACGATACTGGTGGACTGATTTAGATGAAACTAGCGACTTACCCCCGTGCAATGTGCATCCCTAGGTACGCGGATTTTGCAATATAATGAGTTTTAATTTTCTTATACGGAACCCTCATACTTTTTTTAAAATAAAAGTAGTCCGTCAAAATCATCCAGCATTTCGGAGATTAGTCGGATATGTATAATGAATCAACCTAGGGACGAACCAGAACGAAGAGGGTGTGGAGTGGCTAGTAAATAATAAAGAGTGTCGTGACGGTCGAAACATTCCACTTGTTTCGGTTTAGCTCTTATTCTTCAATTGTACCAAATAACGTGCAAATAAGGAACTTCATTCCAAAACTACTTGATCATACAACCATCACATACCACTCATGTTAGCCCCAGCCATGACCCCCGTGACCCCCGTAAAGAGGACCCCAAAGACCGATGCAAAGTCCACCATTTCACCATCCGATGTGCTGTAGTCTCTCGCATAGTGCGGATATAAGTTCTCCCGTAGTGTCGCCGCGCTGAGACCCGTGTAGGTGAAGTTTGTTGCATTCACTATTAGGTTTGTATCTGGTTTTTCTATCTGTATGAAGAAATTAAAATTGTTTATAAGTATATGTTTCAATTATCTATTCTAATTTGATTTAGATGAAATTTAGTATATGATTTAGATGAAATTTAGTAAAAAGATAAGTTGAGACCCTGGGAAGGACAGGATAGTTTTTATCCCCGAAATAATCCCTTAAGGGGGGTGAAAATAGGGATGAAAGTTTGTATGGGAAATCAACCTAGAGAAGGACCCGAGCGAAGCGAGAGTGAGTCACTAGTATATTGCCTATATAATTAACTGCATTGTTGATCCAGTGGTTAGCATGTACGGCTGCTGATTCGGAGGTCCTGGGTTTGAGTCCCGGGTCGGGCCTAGTTTAGCTACTTAGTCTGTCTGTTAATAAAGTTTCAGTAACAGCCCGGAGTTGGGAAGTTGACGGAGTTTCAGTTTCAGTGAGATTGGCTAAAAGCCGTAATCGGTCAGGACTTTAATAACACAATTTAAACAAAATATATAACACTCACCTGTCCAGGAGCAGTAACAAAGAAGCTGAGGAATGAGCTACACAGACAGACCACGGTGGTAAGCCATATAGCGAGGCTGGTGCGAGCGAAGAGAGACGCACCAGCGAGAGACACGCCCAGCCCCGCCGCGTTCAGCGCTGAACGATACAGGAACCTGTACCAGTAGCCGTTTGGTAGGCCCGGAGATTCCCCAACTAGGTAGCCTAGAAATGCGATTGTTTTTTTATATATAGCGTTATAACTTCGAGTGCCTAACTGAAGCGTACGTAATATTCCAGATCGTAGCGTATGTGTGTTCAAAAGGGTAGCTGTTTTAAATAAAGCATCTTGATTCCGTCGGTTCCCGACGTTTCGAATGCTTTACAGCAATCATGGTGAAAAAAAGATAAGTTTTATTTAAAATGTCAAATATTAGCGTAAATCGCGCGTGTTTATGTTTGTTTATCTGTCTCTAGTATCGTAGCGTCCAAACAAATGAACCGATTTTAATTTAGTTTTTTTTTGTTAGAAAGGTGACTTAATCGATAATTTTTGGCTATAAATGATGAAAATCCGTTCAGCCGTTTGCCGGCACTTTTCTAGACGGAGAAGGAAAGGATTTAATCCATTAGAAATTTGGTATCCCGTTACTTCAATGACATTGCAATGACATGGTAACCTCGGCCTGATGCTGCAGCGTCACCTTGAATCTGCAAGATACTCAACTGTTCACTAAAATACTGCAGAGATATCGTGTTTAGGCTCATTGAAATGGCCTCAATAAGTAGTTATTGTATTGGTTTTTTTTTAATATTTTTTTTATTTCTCATCAATGTATTTAAAGTCATATTTACCATTAGGCCCAAAGTTTTCAACTAAGGCTTCAGTGCAGGCAGAAATACAGAGCGCACTAGAAACGACATTGGCGAGAAAGAATAACGTTCCTATAGCACCACCGAATTCTGGACCTAAAGTTCTGCTTATCATGACTGATTTTTGTTTAGGGCTTTATTGACCACATATTATCAATGAGCGAAAGTGAATCGATAAAATGAAATCGGTGTATATCGATATTTAATAGTAGCTAACGAATCTCTTATATTCGAAATCATTAAAATTTCATTAACTGTACAATATTTAATGTGAAATAATATATATATTATATTAAACAAGCGAACTTTTAAACGTAGGTTTACGTTTTAAATAGATAATAAAAGCTTAAAGAAAAACCGACTTCCAATCACTAAAATGTAAAAAATAAATAAAAGGAGGTTTTCATTTAGAATAGATACCAAATCAGATATTTTCGAAGTCGGTGCCAGCCGATGCAAAGCAAATCTAATAATTTTCGATACGTAAAATACATCACAAATTGATGTATAATATTTTAACTATAATTAGAGTTCATACCTAATCATATTTCCTATTAGATATTCATATCTTAAAATATCGTTGACCGCTGTGCCAGCGGTCGCGGGCTCGAGTCTCGCTGGGGGTATTCATTTGTGTGATAAGTGCGAATGACTGTACTGCAGTCATGGGTGTTTATATTTATTTATTTATATTTATGTATTTAAATTTATATATTTGTAGTGTATCAACTATCCGGAATCCATAACACAAGACTCATAGCTTACCATGGAACTAGATGGTGCTGTGCGTCAATGTAAAAAAAAAAACAATTTCCTACTTATTTACGATATGAAAAATGTCTACAAAATTACTATTTTTGTCAAAAAGGATACAATAAACTCCGCCCCCTTCAACGGCTCCATTCGTTGAAATCGCACAGATTGACATCACAGTAAAACCAACTATTAAATATGCCATTCCGAATTGTGCTAGCGTCACTAAAAGCCCGGCGTTGCCTACTAAATATCCTGTAAAAAATCATATATATTATAAGAATATAAGTACTCATTGAAATTTTTAGCAGCGAGAAAACAAGAAAATGACAATATTTACAACTAAGTAGAAGTACTTTGTTTATCTTTTATCTGGTAAATTGAAAATTCATTGGAAAAGTTTATTGTTTGCTTATCTTATATCTTATTTAGAAATGTAGTCATTAAAATTACTAATTTGCTTACTACTTTTAAAGACAATAAATATACATATAATACATATGTACTATATGTATTTATAGTATTCTACAACCAAAATTATTGAACAAAAAATTAAATGGTAAAAAAAATGTTCATTTGCATAAAATCCGCATTGTATATGAATGAGGTGTGAATAAATGAATAAATAAATTTAAAATAAATTACCCATTCGTATAAAAACTAGAGCACTAAACATAGATAGCACCACGGGGCAGAACACGCCTGCAAACGTGCCAACCTTTTTGATGCCAGGTCGCTCGGATCTGAACTCCCCAAATTCCACATATCCTGAAAAATATATAAGGATAATAAAATAAATATTCAGACTCATGATTGCTGTAAAGCATTCGGATTCGCATTCAAACGTAGGGAACCAAAAATCTAAATATATCCGTGAAAATATCCGAAAAGATTGTATAATTAAGAAAAATCCTTTTAATTTTTTAAGTTTCACTGGCATCACCTATGAACAAGCAGACTAACAAGTGGTTTCATTGCCCATACCTTATAGATAAATGCATGTTTAAATCTAACTTTGAGCATATTGTACATACACTGACCTTCTCATCGCTCAAAACGTAATATAGTTTCTTTGTATACAATCAAATTCATCCATTCATTTATCAATCAAATTAATACTAAATGTAAAAACTTATTCTCATGTACAAAAAATATATTTGCGTCTTCCGTGCGCTTGAGCATTGTTTTCTTTAATTTGAATTTTTATACTGATATTATTATTGGTAAAACAGTAGTTTTCAAGGAATTATCATTATTGTACAAGGTTATTATTGGATTTAGTTACTTCCATATAACAGAGTATCTACTATGTAAAAAACTATCTTTGAATAAAAAAATTAAACTATTTACATAATATATATACTTGTAGAATAATCTATATTATACTACAAGTATTTTGATATCTGGTTTATATTTGCTCACAGCTGTATACGATTAATACCAGTGTTATGTATTAGTCAACGATAACCCTCTTATTCTCACATTACATATAATTTATATAATTTACACATCACATGGCCCATAATATGTAGAATTTTTAATAAAGCACATTTTTTTTTCATTTACCCCAACCAGCCAATATAGACTTAAGTCACGATAATAAATTACTTAAATATAAAAAAACCCCGACCATTTTGGATCGATTTTCATTAAACATAGCTAAGAGCACTCCCGACTAAACCACCTTTTAAACAAAAAAAAACAAAATCACAATCGATTCATCCGTTCAAGAGCTACGATGCCACATACAGACACACACAGACACGTCAAACTTATAACACCCCATCATTTTTGCATTGGGGATTAAAAATTAAAAAAAAATCACCACTACTAATTTTCTCCACCATGGCGTGTTTACGAAACAGCATTTGTTTTTGAACTGATAGCATATAATTCAGAGTGACCTCGCAGATGTTTTTGCTGCGACCTTGAAACACTTGAGCGCAACGACACAGTGCAGTTTTCTTTGATTACAAAAACATTACAACTAAGTAGGTTTTATTTAGACAGCTGTTGAATTAGGGCCAATATAATATTTTTGTTTAATCATAAAATATACTTAGTTTATGCATAGTTATGTAAGTTTTTTAAAATATAGAGTACATTTTTAAGTGGGCATGGTGGTCAAATCCGAAAACATAAGAAATAGAGTTATTCGTTCAAAATGGAGAATAAGCAAAAATATGTTACTGATATGTTAGTGTTATAGATTGCAAGCTAAAACCCTATTTGTAATACTAGCCAAAGTAATATCCCTATAAGAAACTTTGTCGTTGATCCTTTGCTGTACAAACACATAAATTAAGGAACTAACTAACAAACAAACACATAAATTAAGGAACCAACTAACAAACAGCAGTATTGAAGTCTATCGAAAAAATATGACCCCTGGTCATTTTGAAGGTAATATTGAAAACATTGTATTTATATATAAGGAAGAATACTGTATCAATAAAATTTATCAACATAAAATTACCATCTCCTGGTGGTCTCGGTGGTGAAGATCTACCAAATCTCATCCTCAGTTTATGCATAAGCCCTGAACTGCCAGAATCATTCACACTCGGGGAAAGTGGGTCCAATATATCTACCATATTAGTTGGCTTCGTCCCTGTAAATTAATTACAATTCATTTTTTAATAATTTTTGTAGTTTTACAGAGATCTATGTAGATTGTAACCAAATCTTATCCAATCATTTTTCAATTTCATTTTAATGGTTCTAAATATGCAGTCTGAACCCAATTTAGTTATATAATCATATACAATAGAGAAGACACAACAGAGATTAATCTTGTCATTTTAAAGTGATTATAATATTGTTATTGAAATAATAAGATAAATAATGTGACATAATTAACTTTGATTATTATGCATAAGGAAACCAAATATATTAATTACATTCTAAAGTGACTAAATACAGTAATTTCTAACTTCTAGCAAATATTATATATTCTCAAAAAAACAACTCACATTACAAAATCACAAAGTAAAAATATGGTCTTGTAGATTTATTAAATATTGTTTACAACAATAAAAAAATCATTAATAACATACATAGTTGATTGATATGCAAATTTGTAGTAATTGCTGATAATAAATAAAATAATATATATTACCCACTTATTACCCATATTACTAATAGGCATTATCATAATTTGTCAGTAGGACTGTTTTACCAATCCAATATTGAGTCAGCCTTTATATTGTTTTGATATATAGATTATTTGGTTTTTTTACAAATTATTTTAAATTGTTATCAATTTAAAACTTTGGGGGAGGTGTTTATCTTTATTTTCTTTATAAGTGTATATAAGATTGTCCTCTTGTATCAATGTGTCTATAAGTATATAATAATGTCCTGCCTAATTAGTTATTACTAGACTACACAGCACCCAATCTTACTGGGACAATCTATTTAGGGGACATATTATAGTGAACAATATACACATTTAAAACATTCATGTATATTGTATTAGCTTAATTCACAGCTATTCTATCGGGTCACTAAAACAAACTGAAAGATATATTGAAGTGGAATACTTAATTTCAGAAGTCTAGACTCTCTATGGAATTTTTTTTTAAAGGAAACATCTTGTTTGGGTTAAAACTCAAGCCTGTGAAAATCAAGCCTGTGAAAATCAAAACTGTCACCTCTTTAACAAAAACAGTGCCAATGAGGTGATGCATTTTACCAAAACAAACATCTCATGTAACACATGAAACTAGAACATGTCAACTGTTGAATATAATATTTTTGTCGATATAGTTTTATTAATATTACTAAAAATAAATTTGTCCTAATAATACTAAATTTTTAATTAGAATTAAATAATAATTATTATTTATTTATTTCTCATCAGAAAAAGCTAATAGATCAGTTTATTAAAACATAAGCTTAAAAAATAATAATAATAAAAGCCCTTGTGGGAGATTGGTCTTTATTAGGTAAAAAAACCTATACTGCTGATTATATTGATAGGCCATTATATTTTTTGCTAAAAGTTATAGAAAAGAAATTAATTGAATTATTTACACATTTCATTTATTTAAGATTTTAAAATAAATCACAATAGGGCATAGGCATTCTTTATTAAAAGTATGAATTTACTTACTGAGATTTATGTCTTCCATGTTAACTGGACATTATTTCCTATGTCTAGTATGTAATAATAAAAATAAGTTCTACAAGAACTAATCGAAGATAATTATGCACAAGAACTCTTGGAATAAGAAACAATCCAATTAAGGTATAATAACTATAATGCTGCACTATAAAACAACGTACTGTATATTCTATGACCTATATATATGCGTTACGATGACCTCACCATAAATAACACAATTGAATGAATAGAAAATTCAGGCTCTAAACTCTCAAGTTGTAAACGATCAGGAAACCGGTTTACAAAGAGAATATCTTAAGAAAACAATTAAACAATGATATTTTTTGTAAAAACAAACTATGACGAAGCCAAATAAAAACTTACAGTAGGTAATGAAAAGTTAGGAGATCCTCGTACTCCTGTAAAATATTATTATTTTTCTATCTGTTCAGCAACTTCTACTTTCTATATAATAACTAATTAACTTTTAATTTATTACTTCTTTATTTTTTTTATAAATTGTCAACAAATAACGAATCATATTGCTAGCATTTAATCATCCAAATGTCAAACTCGTTTAAAAATTTCTTTGTTTTCTTGTCATATGATTTTGAAGTTTTGCAATTTAGTTTGCGTTCAATATTAAGATTGGAAAGTTTACATACATAGTTCAAGGTTAAACTTATTTTTTTATAATAATAATAAATATCTATATGAATTATTAATTCACTAAAAATTACACTTTTCAACTAAAATGGCATTGTAAAATAATATTTTATTATATTTAATAATATTTGCAAAGCTTAAATAAATAAATAATAGATGTCGTTAGTTTGAAAATCATCTTTTATAAATAATATGTAAAGTAATAATTATTGTAAAATATGTTAAAAATAGCTAAATTCAATGTGTATTTTATATAACCACATTTTAGTAATGACTAACAGTTTTTAACCGTCTTAAAACAATACAAAAAGTGAAAGCGCCATCTGTGAATATGTACTGTAAATCCATTACATAGTTGTTGATTTTTAACCGATTTTCAAAAAGTAGGAGATAGGAGGTTCTATGTTAGTCTGTATGTATTTTTTTTATGATTATCCAGTATTCACCGATTTCACATAGACGCTTTAACCGATTTTCTACTTATAATTGGTATATCACGACTCCCGAGGTGTTTTTGCAACAGTTCGTTTCCGGGAAAATAAAAAAATACCATGAAAGTTCAAATATATAAACAGATCTAATTAGTCTTTTCTAATGTTGTCATCCATGTTTTCTAACTACTTCTAATTGTCATATCGACTTAAAACTTTGCAAGTGTTTGCATTTCCGATAGTACTGCGATTTGGTATCATGAAGGTGAGTGAAGCCACAAGGCGGATACTGGATTGTGAAACTCCTCAAAGGCTGCTAGAGAATTCATTGAGTTTAAGCTTATTAGGTTTGATTTGGCAAGCCCAAAACGGATCGGAACCCTACGCAATTTAATTGTCATTTAACGATTAGGTACACTGGCACGCGTGAAGCACTTAATCGAGTAACCATACGCCAAAATGCCTTACATCATTTTGCAAAAGAGCTGATACTCTTACACTGCTAGACCGATATGAACCAAACATAGCTAAGAACTACCGCAAGGAAACCGCACCGAAATCGGTCCATCCGTTTGAGAGCTACGACACAGACAGACACCAATGTCATACTTATAACAATCCACTTTTTGCGTCGGGGGTTAAAAATTCTAACAATTGATGTGCTGAATAAAACTATTTGAAAAGAAAGGAGAAAAAAAACGATGGTGGAAACAGGCAATGTTTACAAGTGGATACCAAAACAATTTACTAAAGGACCTAATTTCAGATGATGGATTGCTATTTACCAATTTTAAAATTATGCAAATGGTAATTTACTTTAGCCGTACATTTCTATATAGTTTGTGGCTTAGCCGGAGTAATAATTAAAATTACATATTGTTTTTTAATTAATTTTTATATGTAATATAAAATACAGAATTAGTGTGGCATGTATTTTTACGTTAATATTATTTTAAAATATTTACAAATTACATTTTATGTAGAAAGACAGCAAATTTAAATCACTTTAAAATACGAAAAGATCAAAAAATATGATTTATAGAAGCAATATTGTTGAAGAATCCATCATCTGAGGATACAAAGCAATATGTTTCAACAACTCATATTTTGTAGAATAGTCTATGCTGTTGCAGGGCTCATTCAACAAACAGCAACAGTATTGCTTTCCTCAAAATCACCTGTTGTTGAATACATGTAAATGTACCTTAATGTCATAACTGATATGGCACATCAGTCATAAATAAAGTTATACATATCTTTTAACTAAGGCCTTTGAGGTAATTAGGTGGTATAAAAATATGTTACTTGTGATAATGTTATAAAATGGTTTACTTTCAAGGATAAAATGCAAAAAAAAACAACTTCTTACAAATAAAGAGCATCATAAGCCTTAACATTTATTTGGTACTTAAGAGTCTTGGTGTATTAAAATCAATACCAAATGTAACTTATTTGGAAAATACATAGTAAACTTCTTACACCCATATTAAGTTCTTCAGTGGACATTTTTTAAATTTAATATTAACTTATTTCTAAATAATAGAATATAGTAGTATGTACTATATTCTGTCTAATGACTCCAACATGATGATGCTGTTTCCACGAATAACCTACAAAAAGAAAACAAAGGTTTAATAAGTTATTGGACTGCATGTTTGTTATTATCTATACTGAAAGAGATTTTACATTTACACCATATTCTCAACTGTCACCCATTTGTTTTTACTCAAATGAAAACTAAAACATAGAATATTACCAAAACTGATGAGGTGATTAGAACTAATTATTGTATCACAATGATCATTTATCTTTTAAATTTCAGTAAGCCAATAATTCATTTTTTTTAAGGTTAAAGACATACCACCATCCCAATGTTGTTGCGTTGTCCATCTTTGCATTCTTCGACTGATTCATCCAAAACCAAATTCATAAATGGATCAAAACCTCTGAGTACACCGGTTACTGCTCGACCGGCATTTAACTTTATTGACAGTTTCTTATCCATGAATCTGTAAGAGCAAACAATTAAAACGAGAAAATTATCTTCTGACTTACGAAAATAAAATTTAATTACTAATCTATTAAACTTGAAATACTGTACTTGAGGTTAGGAAGAACGCGGGACGCTAAGTTTTTAAATGGCATGCAGACAAAAATTATAAGAGGACACTTACTTTTTTAACTCTGGTGGATGTGCCTTCGACATTTTAATTTATATAAAGTTATTATTTGTATAAAAGAAACTGAGTAACAGTAATCAATTGAAATAATTTTTCACAAACGCCGAATCTTTACAACACAAGTCATAGACCACAGTGCACAGATTATAGAATTAAGATTTCAATTTTCAATAGGCAGCCACGGGCGTAGATAATAGAAATTCTATTTATTCGTCAGAGTTCTATTCTTTTTTCTTTCGTAAATAAACAAGTTACTTTATATATGTAGCAATATACTCTATGGAAAATTAACTATTATCATAAAAATGCTATCTGCATATAAATTGTGAGAAAATATAATTTCAAAAACTTGGAAATCATAGTATAGTAAAACTTTAGTTATTGGCAAACAAAAATGTATTTCTAAAATTATATTTTATTATTATTTACACATATACTTTTATTTTTACTAAAAAGGTATGTAAGTTATATGTCTGCGCTATGGAGAATAGGTTCTACCCTCCATAGCCAGTGCTGTGCGCTTATTTTTTTTTTCCAAACGTCGAGGTATTAAAGTTGTATGGTTACTATAATTTAAACATTTGAGCTATAAATAGCGTATGAAATATATGAAATAAAAATAAATGTTAAATAAGAATACATTATTTGAAAAAATTAAAACAGTAACTACATTTTCCTAATAATATATTTTACAATTTTGCCAAAAGTTGCCATTGCAAAATTTATCTCGATGAAATAAAGCAACCAAACAGAAATGTACTATAAAGTCATAATCAGAATAAGTTTATGGTGTTCTACTAAAATTATCTGTATTACAGTCACTCATTTTCGTACGTATAGGATTATATCTATGTAATAGTCAACAATAGCAACAAGTAGACAGCTGGGAGGATGGATGTCGTATAGATATTCATCCTATTCTCATTTTAATAATTACGTGTTGTTATTAAATATGCATACATAAAATTTTGAATATTGGAAGTAGTTTTAGTGAAAAAGTTTGTGTTTTGTGTATGTTTAAAAATGGATGAATCCGGTATCGATATGGGATATGATCTCGCTTCTCTATTAACGAACGATTTCAATATTGACCAAAGGATTTTGGACGAGATGGCTACTGGCCAGGATCAGCAGGACTTCATGTTCTACGAGCTCAAATCCAAAGCCGTTCCAGTTACTGAGAGGTAAGTCTAGAAAGACAAGTGAAATAACAAGTTTACTTTTTGCGAGAATATTGTGAATATTTATAGCGCATGTTTTTTATACGTATGAGGAACAATTTCACCTAAGCCGAAACGTCCGCGACCCTGAGAACAACTTGGCAAAGCCCCCAGTTTTGCTATGTTTATGTCCATTCTGCGAACTTCACCTAACATTCTTTGGCGGTGCGATCGTTAACTTTGCTTTTCTTTTATTATTTATACAAACGAGTTAAAATTATTTTAATTAACGACATCGTACCAATAAATTATAAAGTATTTATCAAAGTAGGAGTAAACAGATGAAATGTTGGCAATGGAATAATATTAAATTAATACCTATAATGTTAAATAAAACATAGAAAATTTACGTTTCCCGTATTGAACCCAGTTGAACATGTCAACAAGCCTCCTCTACAATTATTTCTCTTGTACCTAATAAAGATTTTCAAAGTTTGGTTAAAGAAATTGAAATACAATGTAAATCGTCAAAAAATTCAATGATACAAGTTGATACTACAAAATATATTTTGTTACTTTCAAAATTGTCCTCATTTTCCATGTTGCTCGGATGGTTAAAAACATCGCTAACGTCCTAATATCATGGAATTTAGCTTTAATAATACATTAACTGTTTACTTATTAAAATAAGATGAAATAAAAAAAATATATATTTAAAACTAGCGATTCACCCTGGCTTTGCTCGGTGATTCTTTAAATTGACAACTTTTTTCTTTATAAACCGATTGAAATAAAACAAATACTCAACATTAAGCGAAGCTTACCAAAATACATTAGTGAAAACCGCATCCTAATCGGTTTAGCCGTTTCTGAGATTAGCGCGCACACACGCACAAACAAACAGTAGTAAAAAATTCTAAAAATCATGGTTTTGGGTTCTATTGCGATTTTCTCAAATATCTTCCATGTATAGACAGCGATCAGTTACAATTTTATTATTTGTATAGATAACTTTTAATGACCTATACAATATTATTATTTTGTTTGAAATCAATCGAAACTTATGCAATGACTTCACCATAATTATTTTAGATAATATATTCGATGTTACTCATTCATTAATCAATTTGGTCCACTTGTGCTTGTTAGATGTCGTTGATATGCAGGCGGTCACGTGACGAACGGAGTAGGGTATGATATATTGTCTTGAAGATTGCGGTTTTCGTTATCAATCTTTCCTTGTGAATCTCGTTTTGACAATAAGGCCAATAAACTAAAATTAAAGCAGCAAGCGTACGATACCTTTATTTTTTATGTGCTAGAAGCATATTGAATTATTTCTTGTAAAGTATGTTTCTTAATTAAAAGTTCAGTACGCTAACTGTACGCTCTATAATCTTTCAATACAGAAGTCAGTTGATGTGGCCTAAAAGACAATGTCACTTATGCATATGGAGCAGGAAGTCAGTTTGTTGTCTATGTGTAAAAATTACGTTGATACAGTGAAACCTTAAAGTAGGAAAAACAAATAAATCATTAAACAAACTTTAGCACTTATTATATTACTGAAAATGATGGGACTGAGCAGCCATTCATTAATTACGTAAAGGTCCTGAAAGGTTTTCAAAATCTCTACATGCCCATATCTGTGCGTGTGATTTCTAACATAGAGTGATGGATATTTGAGAGCTAAGCGTTGGAAAAAACAACTGTTAGATTTATTTTTTCTTTTTTATAGTAAAATTTGAAACATAAAAATCTTTGATTTACATCAAATTATGGTGCAATTGATTATTTTCTAATACCAGGTAGAATCTTACGTAAGAAGGGGGAGAAAAAGTCCGAGAAATCTTATGTGCTCTTACAAGGGTAGGGGTTCAAAAATCGCCAAAATTCGACCGTAGAGTAACATAGTATTAATTGCCAAAAGGTTAATTGTCCAGTACAGCTTTTATCGCAAACGTGAACATTGCACTCGTCGTACTTTAGGGGTTATCATAAAACGACAACGTACAAGGATAAACAGTTAATTTAGATATGAGTGACCGAAAATTTTAACTGTTTAGGTAGACTTTTCTTGTAAGGACCACTCAGTGACAATATATAAATGGAGACATTATATGTAACATATGTCTATTGAATACTAAAAACGAACCCACAGTCTGTTGGTCCATTTGTTATCAACGGGATAAGAACCACAGGACCAAGACGGCTGAAAATGAGTTAGTTTTATCACTGACAACGATAATTATTAAATGACTAGCGACTCACCCTCGTTCCGCTCGGGTTCGTCCCTACTTACTTTTTAACGTTTACTATAGATTTCTCAGAGATGAGATATTTTCCATTTCCTGCAGTAAAAAGTATCCTATATGTTGACCCGGATAACCAGCTATAATCATACCAAATTTCTTCAAAATCCCTCCAGTGATCCCTCAGTTCTCAGACAGACAGACAAAAAATCTAAAAAAAAAACTCTGTATTGATAATAATCTTTATTTCAATAAAATTTTCCAAAAAAATATTTAATGTACAGATTCGGCTCAGTTATAATTTTATTAAGTATAAGTAAACATATATATATATATATATATATATATATATATATATATATATATATATATATATATATATATATAAGTGTCATTAAATTATATTATTATACATGTCTTGATTAAGTTTTAAATTTTAATTAATCATAATAAACAATCTGTCATAGAGAATACTGTCTGGCAATAAAATTTAAATATAAGAAAAAAATGTTGATAGATGTCGGTAAAAATAAATGTGTCACGTCGTGTTAAAAATTGTAAATTGAAAGAAATAAAACTATGCTTATTTAAAAGGGACTTTATTAAAGATAACTCCACTGCGATAAAAACTACTCTCTATAAAAGGTTATGGGCAGCGCGTAAACGCGAGAAATCGTATATTGAAAAAGAGAAAGATGAGCCATCATGTGCACATAGAGCCATTAAGAAGAGAAAATTACGATACATGGAGAATTCATGCAAAAGCTCTGTTGTTTAAACTTGGTCTTTGGAACTATGTTTCTAATAAAATTAAGAAGCCAATAAGCGAAGGCGACGAACTGAGCAAATATATAGAAAAAGATGGGTTAGCATTAGCTGAATTATTTCTTATAATATCTCCAAGCGAACTAAAACAAGTAAAAAATTGTCAAACAAGTAAAGAAGTCTGGGATACGCTTGAAAATATATATAATAGTAAAGGTCCCGCTAGAAAAGCAACCCTCTTAAAAGAGTTGATATTAAGAAAAATGAAAGACGATGACAGCATAGTTGATCATTTAAACAAATTTATGGATATTGTCGATAAACTAGCCGACATGGATATAATAATTAATAAAGATTTATTAAGTATAATGCTGCTATATAGTTTACCACAATCTTTTGAAAATTTTCGCATAGCCATAGAATCTAGAGATGATTTACCAAGTCCAGATAGCCTGAAAATAAAAATCATTGAGGAAGCTGAAGCACGAAAAAATATGGCTACTACAACTGATGGGAACTCAGAACAAGAAGTACTGTACAGCAAGCAGCAAAGAAAAAATAAGAAATATATTACTGAATGCTACAAATGTCATAAAAAGGGGCATAAAGCGAATGAATGCTGGTCAAAAGTGAACAAAACTAAAAGCAGTGCGAATTATTCCATAGAAACATGTCTAAATGCTAATAATAATAAAGAAAAAGCCAGAAAATGGTGTCTTGATAGTGGATGCACGTCACATATGAGTCATGAATTGGAAAGATTCCATAATGTAGAAAAAGAAGACTATAAAACTATAAGGTTAGCTTCAGAGAACTGTACAGCACAAATTGAAGGTCGAGGTTCAGTGAAACTGAACATAAAGGAAATACCTGGTCTACAACTAACTGAAGCCTTATATGTACCGTCGCTGACTACAAATCTTATGTCAGTAGGAAAAATGACAGATAAAGGTGCAACAGTTTTATTTAAGAAGCAACAAGCAACCGTAATGCGAAATGGTGAAATTCTGTTAAAAGCAGAAAGAAATGAAGATGGTTTATACTACGTTAAAGAAAATTTAGAAGAGAAATCCAACTATTGTGGAACAAATAAAATGCACCTATGGCACAGAAAACTAGCACACCTTAATGAGAGGCAAATGAGAATAGCTCTTGATAAGAAAAGTATGGAAGGCTTAGAATTTAATAAATCTGATACAGTCAGAGATTGTGTAGTCTGTGCTAAAGGTAAGGCAAAGAAACTGCCGTTTAATACATGTGAAAATGAGCAAAGGACAAATCATAGATTAGAAATTGTACATACTGATGTATGTGGTCCCATGAGACAGCCATCTAAGGGAGGTTCAAAATATTTCATCACATTCACAGATGATTATTCGAGATATACACGAGTATATACAATGAAAACTAAAGATGAAGCCTTATCAAAATTTATAGAATTTAAAAACGAGGCTGAACGATTTACGAAAAATAAAATAATATATTTGCAAAGTGATAATGGGACAGAGTATATAAACAAAAGATTTGATAATTACTTAAAAGACAAAGGTATCAAGAGGAGACTTTCCGCACCATATACGCCAGAACAAAATGGATTAGCAGAAAGAAAAAATAGAACGTTGCTTGATAAAGCTAGATGCATGCTGATAGACGCTAATATGAAAGAAGATTTTTGGGCTGAAGCAATTAGTACAGCTAACTACTTGGCGAATCGAAGTCCTTGCAGCAGCATTGATAATGCGACTCCATTTGAAAAATGGGTAAAGAAAGTACCATCTGTGAGGCATTTTCACATATTTGGGGCTAAAGCATTCGTATTAAATAAAGGAAAGAAAAATGGAAAATTTAAAGCCAGAGCAACAGCTGGAATTTTCATCGGATATTCCGAAAATCATAAGGCGTACCGGATATTCAACCCGAAAACAAACAAGGTGATAATCAGCAGAAATGTTAAAGTATTAGACAAAATGTTTTATGAGAACGAGATGAAAGAAGAAGAAAAACAAAAAGAAATTGATAAAAAGGAAATAGAAGTTATATTTTTTCCAGAAAAACATAATAAAGAAAACAATGATAAGTTAATAGTAAATGAAGGAAATGAGTCAGAACATGAATTTAACAATGATGAATTATTCCTAGATGCAACTACAGAAATAGACGAAATAAATAATGACATGTGTACAGATAATGAAGTCGAAGCAACGACTAATAGTATAAAAAGACAGAGAAAACCACCAGCATGGCATCAAGATTATGAGATGGATGCTGAGCAATCATTCCTCTGTGAAATAGATGAAAACAGTGATGAATGGGAAGATGCAATAATAAACGAGATAGAATCTCATCTTAAAAACAATACTTGGACAGTTGTACACAAGAACGAAAGCAAAAATTTAATAGATAATAAAATGATTTTGAAATATAAATATAATGCACTAGGAGAAATAGATAGACGAAAGGCACGACTTGTAGCACGTGGATTTAATCAGAAAGAAGGTATTGATTACACAGAAACATTTGCACCTGTTGCAAAAATGAGTACTATTAGGCTACTCATTGCACATGCGATTGAAAATGACATGAAGTTATCCCAACTAGATGTGTGTACTGCATTTTTAAACGGCGATATAGACGAACAAATTTACATGAAGATGCCGAAAAATTTGGATAAATACTTAAAAATGATAATAACAAATGGAAAAGATAAAGAATTAATAAGAAAAACAAAAGAAATGCTATTAGATATAAATAGATATAAAAATAATGGGATATGTAAATTAAATAAAGCTATTTATGGGTTGAAACAAGCAGGACGACAATGGTTCTTGAAGTTACATAATAAATTGATGGAAATCGGATTTAAGAACTCTACAGCAGATCCTTGCTTATATATTTTAGAAAAAGAAGGTGAAAAGCTATTAGCAAACATTTATGTGGATGATTTAATACTGGCATATAAATCAGAAAATTTGTTAAAAGAGGTCAAAATGAAATTACAAAAAGCTTTTCAATATGAGATATGGGTTCGCTACATCATTGCCTTGGCATACAATTCACCCATGTAGGGGGAGAAATGAGGTTGTCACAGACAAGTTATATTGAAAACTTAATAGAAAAATTTAACATGGGCGAATGTAAGCCGGTTTCAACGCCGATGGAAACAGGTTTAAAATTGGAAAGAGCACAAAAAGAAGAAGAAATGGAGAACATACCATACCAGGCATTGATTGGTTCTTTGATGTATCTGGCTATAGCTACGAGACCAGATATTATGTTTACAGTAAGTTATTTGAGCCAATATAATACTTGTTTTGGAAAAACGCATTGGCAAGCGGCAAAAAGGGTTTTGCGTTATTTAAAAGGCACGAAGAATGTTAGCATCAGATATAGTAAAACAGGAAGTGCATTAGTAGGAATGGCTGATGCTGATTGGGCAGCATGTACCATTGACCGTCGTTCATATACGGGTTACATCTTCAAGTATGGAGGTGGTCTAATAAGTTATGCTACAAAGAAGCAACGAGTTGTAGCTTTGTCAACTGCTGAGGCAGAATATATGGCAATGACTGAAGCCGCAAAGGAAGCGCTACACTTAAAACAGCTTTTGGAAGATATTGGAGTGACTACACAAGCTGTACCAATCTACAACGATAATTTAGCTGCACAGAAGTTAGCCAACAATTTAATGACTGGAAAAAGATCAAAGCATATAAGCATAAGGGAACACTTTATAAGAGACTGTGTCCAAAAGAAACTAATAACAATCCATTATAAGGACACAGACAATATGGAGGCAGATCTTTTAACAAAGGCCTTAACCCAGCCAAGGTTAATAAAACTGCTGAAGATGATAAGGGTCACTCAGACCTGAGGTGATACCCAAAGATCTTCGTGAGGGGGAGTGTCATAGAGAATACTGTCTGGCAATAAAATTTAAATATAAGAAAAAAATGTTGATAGATGTCGGTAAAAATAAATGTGTCACGTCGTGTTAAAAATTGTAAATTGAAATAAATAAAACTATGCTTATTTAAAAGGGACTTTATTAAAGATAACTCCACTGCGATAAAAACTAGTCTCTATAAAACAATCTTAAATAATTAATTTATATTTAAAAGATATTTATAGTTTAAATAAACAGATAAGTAAATAAACGTTTAGTCTTAGTTGTTAATTTTTGATGTAAATAACTGGATCGTGAATTCCGTTTCAACTGCTAATATGCTACGTCACAGTTTGTGTATACTACTTTTGTTGGGTTTGTTGGGTTATAATAAGTATATGATAATTTAAACGTTTTAACTTTTAATTACTGGATACATTATTCTAACCAAAAATAATGACTTAATTCCAATAGGAAAGAATGTGTTAAATTTGACAATTGGCTTTAGGCGACAAATTGGCCCCATTATGGAAAAGGACTTAAAGGAATTGCTGTGTTTTATACTCTGTCAAATCATACACGAGAAAATTGAAACAAAAGAAAATTATACCATCACATATTAAATTGTGTTACATATTTACTTACGTAATTTGTTGTTAGATGTAAATTTTTAATATTTATGCACGTACATATTCATTCTATCCTTCATCCAAGTAACAAAAAACCGCTTAGTGTGTACTCTCATACATTTATATACATTTTTATAGTGAATGCCTTAAGGGAAGGAAAACCGCTAGTACCTGTCATGAAAATTATAAGGAACAAACAAACAAACTCTGCCTCTTTATAATATTAGTATAGATTAAGTTTATCTGTTTGAGTAGTGTCTCTACTAAGCCTCTACCAATATTCAATATGATATGATATGTATAATTATTATCAAAGGATTTTGGGTGAATCAGAATCATTTAGCATAGTTAAGACCTAAACATAATACCTATAGAAACCGTGTGTCTTTACTTGCGTACGCACGTAAGAAATTATAAGTACCTACTTCTTTGGCGTAACAAAACAAAAATAGCTAAAGATTTCATCCCGTATGTCGCAACTCTCTGTTTGTAAAAGGAATGATAAATTAATAAAATAATTAAATAACGCATATTAGGCATATTACAATCATATATAGTTATAGAATATAATTTAAGGAAAGAATATAATACTATATATATAAATCATTTGTCAGACAATAACAACGGTTATCATGGCAGTAAACACGTATCAGCTAACTTCATCATGTCGCTTTTCGGCTGTTAGTTTGCGCGCGCATCGTAAAAATTTTACTCGCATAATTTTTCAAAACTTCCCAAAATAAGTATAACTTCAAAAAATACAGACTGTCCTTCGTTTTCGAAAAGCCCACAAAACTTTTGCTCTATCCCGCAGAAACCATTTCGTATCGAGATAATAATTAATAGGTATGGGGTATTTCACGTGAAACGGACACCGAAAAAATTCAAGGTTCTGAAATCTATTGATATTACGCATAATTGTATTTCTAGAAAGTACGTAATGCTTCTACGTAATGATCTTTTATACCTTGGGTTTAGTTGACAGGTTATGAGAGAGTTATTATAAATTAAATATTTAAAAAACCTGCAGCGGGAACTTGTGACATGAAAAAACATCAAATGAAAATTTCAAAAACCCACGACATTAATATGTATTTAATATAGAAGAATTATATAATATACGAATATAGAAATATACATAATATGTTGTAGACTGTACATATAAAGTAGTAGGTATGTGCCAGTAGCTTTATTGTTAACTAGCGACTCACCCTCGCTTCGCTCGGGTTCGTCCCTGGCTTGCTTCCTAATACAAACTTTAATCCCCATTTTTATACCCTTAAGGGATGATTTCCGGGATAAAAAGTATACCATGTCCTTCCCAGGGTCTCAAACTATCTTCTTACTAAATTTCATCTAAATCGGTTCAGTAGATGCAGAGATTACTCCCTACAACTTCACAAAATCACAAACTCACAACATTTACCTCTTTATAATATTAGTATAGATTGATGTGCATTGTTCAGTTATACTAAGCAAAAAACCGTTTCAGAATCGGCCTATCCGTTTCTGAGAAAAACATAATAGACACACGTATAAACACCCTAAACGCAAATACCGTCTCCGTGGCCGTCGCAGGTAAAAAATAACAATATAAACCCATATTACAAACATTAATAAACTTAAAGTACTGAAAACATAAATTATAAAAATAATTATTTAATGAAATAAACCGTGGTAAAACAATATATAATAAAGTATTTTCCGCATTCTCAGACTATCCGATACAATGCAATTTATCTCGCCAACGCCTATCACTTTCTCTCTAAATGAAGATTTACATCTTGATGATGAGATCACGAATTCTAGGATGAATTTCTTTCTAAAGTCCCAGTCTAGGTATTAAAGTCAACAGTAAACTCAATGTTTATCCATACATATAATATTTTAAAAAGAATAAATTATTTAAAAAGCAGTGGTACCACTGGGTAGTTAGTGGTAACGCGCTCGTTTGGGAAAACGAGTGAAGCGGGTTCAAATCCCGGGTCAATGCACCTCTGATATTTTCATGTGCGAATCATTTCTAACTTGATTACCACTTGCCTTCTTCTTTTTCTTCCTCGTTCCCTCACTGATGAGGATCGTGACCACTTATGATTTTTTTCCAGTCAGTTCGGTTCAACGATGCCTGGACTGCGGCATGGAGAGTAGCGTCTACTGCCTTCTTTATCGCGTCCGACCACCTTATAGGTGCCCTTCCCGGTGCGCGTTTACAGTCAATTTGGCCTAAGATAATAAGTTTCTCTAGACTATGCTTGGATGATCGCATAATATGTCCAAAAAAACTTAGGGCTCTTTTTTGACAGACAGTGGAGAGCCGCTCCGTGATCTTAAGTTCGGCAAGAATAGATATATTCGTTCTTTTAGCGATCCACGGTACGCGCAACAGCCTACGCCAGCACCACATTTCAAACGCATCAATTTTCTTGATATCGTGGCTCTTGATGCACCAAGTTTCAGCATCATACAAAAATATGGAAAAGACTAGGGCTCTTACCAGCCACACTTTTGTCATGCGTTTTATACCACGATTCTTCCATATTTTGTCGAGGGTTGCCATCGCCTTTTTGGCCATTCCAGCTCGCTGGCAGATTTCACCTGTACAACTGCCATCGTTGGATATCAATGAGCCTAGATAAATGAACTGTTTGACTTTTTCGTACTCTTTGAGTGCGTCATCAGGCTGAAGGAGTTGAGCGTGATCGATTACCATAACTTTGGTCTTCGTTTTTTTGACTTTAAGACCTAGCTTGGCACTCTCTACTTCAATTTTCTTCAGTAGTGTTGCCATTTCCGATTTATTCGTTGCAAATATGGTCGTGTCATCTGCGTATCTCAAATTAATGATTTTCTCGCCCCCAATAATAATGCCAGCGTCCCAATTTTCCACCACCACTTGCCTTACGGTGATGGAAAACATCGTGAGGGAACCTGCATGTCTGAGAAAACCTAGCAAGTTTTCGAAAGACATGTGAAGTCTGCCAACCCGCACTTGGCCAACATGTTGGACTATGGCCCGATTCCCTTCGTACTGAAGGGAGGCCCGTGCCCAGCAATGGGACGTTAAAAAGGGTTAATTTCCGTAGTAAATTCAAGGATTATAAACGCGAGTGTCTGTTCTATCTTTAACAAGTGTTCTTGAAATAGATTTTGGCAGCTTTTTGACCGACTTTACGAAAATAGGAAGTAATTAGTTCGAGTGTATGTGTTATGTTTTTTCTATAGGTATATTAGCAAGGTCCCAAACAAAATAATCTATCTCTAATAAAGAAATATGATGGAGAATAGAAATTACATTTCAATATTCTTATTTATATTACCTATTTATATTGATTAAAAGTAGGCGATGTGTTGCTAGTTATTAATGTCTTAACTTATATACTATATGAGAGTTATTTTGAAATTTCAAATAAAGTCAAATTTATTTATTTTACCGTTTAGAACAGATGTCGCCATGATGAGATATTTTCCCACAGTAAAAAGTATCTTATATGTTGACCCGAATAACTAGCTATCATCATACAAATTTCATCAAAATGACAAAATCTGCACAGTGGTTTTCTCGTGATGCGCTCTCAGAAAACCAGGCAGACAAAAATTCTAAAAACTTTATATTTCACCTCTGTATCTATAATAATGACTATTTCAATAAGATTTTCCAAAAAATATTTAATTTATGTATAGATTTTATTACATACCTATATGTATAGATGTAGAATAATTTATTCGCTTAACAATGACCCTGGAAGAGCTTTCAAAATTCCTGCATATTTTTTTTAACAATAAACATAGAGAAACGTTCTCATTTCTCGTGTGTTCATATATATATTATATTTTTTAACATTAATTAAAACAAATATTATAGATTTAGCATAATAAAAAACTGTCGTAAGAATGGAAATAAAATAGCTTTTGAAATGTTTTTAAATCAATATGAAATATTCCATTTTAATCAAAAGATTACATAGGAAAAGTATTCTTTTGAGAACAACCGAAAAGTCTGGTAAGAACACTTACACGTAGTGTATGTATATATAATGTATATAATATTCTATTATAAAGTTCACGCTGTCTGTCAGTCGTCCATCGTCTTGTCTTTGTCTATCGTCAGCCAATTTATCTTATCAAACTTGAAATTATAGATTACTTTTAATAAGATCGTAATGATTCGAAATAATATAAAGGAAAAATCATAAATGTCACAGATGACATACGATAGAATCGTGCGCATTATTATTAGGAAGTCAACGCTTAAGCGAAAGTCTAGAAAGTTCCTGCATCGACAGTGCTATTAATACATAGTAAATTGTTTGAAAATGAAATATGCCACATTATCCACCATCTTTGCTTAATTTTATAAATGTGTTTGTTATTTTGTACCTCTTTTATGCAGCATCAAATTGACGAAGTTTTAACACGTTTTTATTAGTTTTGAAGATAGTGGTAGGCCAGTGGTAACGCGCTCGCTTAGGAAATCGAGGGAAGCGGATTAAAATCCGGGGTTTCGCACCGCTGTTATGATTACAATATATTTTGTGTGTATGTTTGTTATCGCCTCTTAAAAATCTGTATTTTGATACCCCACTCGATTGATTCGAACGAAATTTTTCAAGACATAAATTGGGTCCTTATATCCGTCATTTTGATTTTTAATGCTATCTTCTATCTATATACCTTATGAGTTATGACACTCGAGTTATCAAAACGTAACGAACGACGTGTTAATCATCAAAATCGGTTAAGCCGTTTAGTAATTAAGAGGGAACATACGGTCGGACATACATATATACATACAATTACATACAAACATACAGGTCAAACATAACCTTCCTTTGGGCTTTACCGCAGTCAGATAATAAGGTATACTAGTAATAGGATAAAAGCTATAAAACTGAAAAATAGCTTTCACCTAAATACATGTGTCTAATTTAAATAAAATGTTTTTTTTAAACAAAAACTAAAATAAGCCAATTACTCGATATAAATTACTATAGCATATACAAATAAAAAGGTAATTGCTTGACAACGGTTATCTAATATAGTAAATTGCGATCAATTTGTATGTAGCTGTGATTGGTCGGATGCGCCGGCGCAACGATGCTGCGTAATTTCAACCAATAAGCATTGGGGGAGGCTAGGTTAATTGATATGACCATAGATTTAATATCTAACAGTGTTTTCTGTGTTCTAATACTTCTCGGTTAATGTATACGTAACTTGTAGGTCAAAAAAATTGTCACTCGGTGATTAAATGAATGTTACAAAAGTTTGTTTTTATTATTTATTATCTATAAGTCAAATAGAATATGTGTATTAAAAAAGATATGAGAAAGAAAATTTTTTACTAACAATTTTTTTTTATTTATTTAGATGCATTGACAAAATGCACGCATTTGAAAAACTTACAAATTAAATTCACGGAAAAAATCCAAAACGATAGTTTTCTTTAAAACTCAGCGTCCCTAATTACATTTTAACGGTTAGTATGGAATTGATAGACTATACACATATTACATGATATATGTATGCCCTATAACCTTCCAATAAACGGGCTATGTAATGCAAAAAGAATTTTTCAAATCTGATTAGTAGTTCCATAGATTAGCGCGTTCGAATAAACAAACTATGCCTTTTTATAATATTAGTATAGATATCAAATATTTGCGTAAGTTAAAAAAATATTGACAAAAAACATATAATCCTTACATGTTTTTGATTTTTTGCATATTTTGTGTTGATTTTGATGCATTAAAAGACCGAAATGGCACCCTATTAATGTTATAAGTATAAAAATTCATAATAATATTTTTTAGACGTTTGCTACTAAATCACGCGTGAACTATTCAATGTTTTTGGACAAAACTTGGCAACAGACAGACTGACACGTAGGATTGTCATATTAGTCATCTTTCAAGAATGTTTAATAACAAAAATTCACGGGTAGTAACTAGTTTAAAACATTCAGAATAAGAAATTATGTCTTTTGGTTTGTCCTAGTTTAACGCAGTAACAAAGTGACGATACACATTATATTTTGTATAGATAAAGTTTATTGGCCGAAAAGTGTCATTACTCTTTATCTCAATACTTCAAGTGATTCCAAGCCGATATTTGTATACCTATACCTATTATCAGATGAGATCATATCATATGAGATGAGTATGTATCAGTGGCGAAGGGTGAAATTATTGCACCTTCTAAACGGTAAAGTTCTAGCATCTGGCCAAGTTTAAATGAGTAAGGGCGACTTCCTGCATCCCTCCACCCCTCCCCCTCCACCGGTCACGCGCTTTCTTTTACTAATTGCTGGACTATTACCGTTTAGAAGGAGCAATAAAACTACTTTTATTTTTGTAAAATTTAAGAAATATTATTTTTTTTCTTACAGATGTTGTTTTTATGATGTAAACATAATATTCCCAAAAGGTTTTCAGTAAATTAAAAATATATATATATACACACACACACACACACACACATAGACTTGCCATTTTTATGTTAAAATAGATTTAAATAAAAGTTATAAGGGAAATAGGTACTATACTGGATTAACATAATATATATTTATTAACGTGCCTCGTGAGTGAAGTCAGAGACAAAAATTAGTCATCTATAAAACAATATGAATACTCAATATTGAAACATGCTCCAAGTTTATCTTGGGATTTTACAATATCAGCAGCAAATGTCCTTTATCGAAAAAAAAGACAACTCGAATCCCTTTCAGTAATATTACTATCAATTTTTTATATACTTTCAATTTTTTTTATTGATAACACTAAAGCTAGTCAATAGCTACTAAACAAAAAAAAAGGAAACTCACTTGATAAACAGAAAAGAAAAAGGTACTGAACAGTTTTGTCTATGGTTTTTTATGCATAGTATATATGTAGATGTATCATACATAAGTATGATAATTGTATGGAGCGAGTATACATATTATGTATACTCGCCCCATATATATGTATGTAGCTCAAAATTTCTCGCCTCAGCCAAAAATGTATAAAATAACAGATGATTCACAATTCTACTGTCCAAAATTCATAATATAAAGCACAGATAATATTGCGCAAGAATTGAACTCATGAGGCTCGGTGATCCATTGGGTTCGGATAAAGTCCTGAATTTTAATTTTGTGACTTTTTTAGTTAAATTAAGGATTTGAAAACAATTGGTTTTAAATTATAGTAGTGGTATATAGCAAAGCAAATATCCTCGACTTTGCCTGCGTAAAATCGTAAATTATCATCATCATCATCTATGCATATTTCTATACATATAATAAAATTGTAACTAAGTCGAATCTGTACATAAAATATTTTTTGGAAAATCTAATTGAAATAGACGTTATTATCGATACAGAGTCCGAATCTATAGTTTTTAGAATTTTTGTCTGTCTGTCTGTCTGTTACCGCATCACAAGAAAACCACTGGACAGATTTTGATGAAATTTGGTATGATGATAGCTGGTTATCCGGGTCAACATATAGGATACTTTTTACCGCGGGAAAATATCTCATTTCTGAGAAAAAATACAAAAACTGCATTGTCAAAGTATACTAATATGTAAAACCTAAGAATTTGGTTTTTGGTCATCTGAACGTGGACGGAGCCGTGGGCAATGCTAGTGCTAGCTAGTACTTAATAAAACTGTAGAGTTCGAATGTCTGTACATAGAAAAAAAATGCTAAAAACCGAGTCAGGGAGATGTAAGAAGACAAATAGAACAAGTCCAGATTTTTTTCAAATTTTTTGTTTCTCTGTCTGTTTGTCTGTTTATCTGTTTGTCTGTTTGTACGGGCTCATCTCCGAATCTTTTGAACCGATTTAGATGAAATTTTGCATGTTGATATGTTATATCCCCGGGCAACATATTAGATACTTTTCTCCCAGAAAATTAAAGAGTTCCCGTGGGATAATCAAAAAACTATAGTATCTTATACAGTTTAGTACACAAAAACTACTGATTGGATTTTGATGAAACTTTACAATATTATGCATACTAATATTATAAATGTAAAGGTGTGTTTGTTTGTTTATTTGTTTTTTTTTTCACGTCGAAACGGCTTGGCGGATTGACGTAGTTTTTGTGTGGAGATAGTTGGCGGGCTGGAGAGTGACATAGGCTACTTTTTACCGTGGGAAATTATCTCATTCCCACGGGAAAAGACGTTATAATACAACCCAAAAAAATATTTATGATCAGAATTACTGGAAACTTGGTATTATTGCTCTTTAATAAAATTAAATAAATACGTGTTTTAGCATTTTTTGAAATTCATCCTATAAGGAGGTAAAATAGGAGATGAAAGTTTGTATGAAACTATCTTTTTTAAAAATTTTTTGTAATTTTACCGCGAGCGAAGCTGCGGGTTCTGCTAGTGTTGAAAATGATTCTTGCACATGTAAATCTCAGAGGTATAATAATAATCGCGATGACACTTGGCTGCTATTGTCTATTAGTTATATAGTGTATAATTTGAATTTACTCATTAATGTGATAGTTATCCCGACTGTATATCGTGAGAGAGTGCCCATAAAGTTATTGGCAACATTTAATTATGTAATAATGAATTGATCAGACAGATTGGCTATAGCATCTCTACACTACAAAGCCATTCACACTTGCCAAGATTTACCTAGTTAAGTAGTTTTACCAGCGTTCTTGCTCGATATATCACATCTTGACTGGTCCATTATTTGTTGTCCACGTGGTTTGGTCCATTGTTCTAACGACACTGCCAGTAGATTCTGAAAACTTGGCTCTGCCATTATATCTAATCGATTTGATTTCTGATTTATTTTTAACTAGCGACTCACCCTTGCTCCGCTCGGATTCGTCCCTAGTTACGTTTCAAAGGTTAGTATAGATTTTTCAGAGAAGAGAAATTTTGCCGCTGTAAATGTATAATATGTTGACCCGGACAACCAGCTATCATCATACTAAATTTCATCAAAATCCCTCCAGTACTGGGTTTTCCGTGATGCGGTCACAGACAGACAGACAAATTTTCTAAAAACTATAGATTCGGCCTCTGTATCGATAATAATGTCTATTTCAATAAGATTTTCCAAAAAATATCTAATGTACAGATTCGGCTTAGTTACAATTTTATTACATATATGTATAGATAGATGTATGTGACGATATCGTGGCCAATTTCGATCATAGCGACTATACATCTTCTATATGTATAGTGTATACTGATACTAATTTATAAAGCTAAAGAGTTCGTATGTTTTTTTCAACACGTTAATCTTTGTATCCACTGGTCCGATTTAAAAAAAATCTTTTTGCATTTCATAGCCTATTTACTTCACACTACGACCTGAACGGAGAAGCGACAATTCGCTAGATCATATTTTAGTATTTATTAGAACTTGTAATATAAAAGTGAAAATATATTTATTTAAAAAGATATAGTCCAGTCAAATTAGACATAAAAATATAAAATAGTGATCAAATAACAAAAACTCTGACAGACCTGAATTTTTTTAGCGACCTTGGGTATACATACCAGTAGAAATAAAGTGCCAAAAGTCCCCATCGTCCCCATGTGTGCTTAAAAAGTTATTCAAGGTCTAAGGTCAAAATTTTCGGTATTTTGGATTTTTCTAGAAAACGGTAAGTTTTATCAAATATATCAATATAGTCCAGACAAAAATTGTAGATCATAAAATTATCTACAAAAATGGTCGTTACACTTTTTTTGTTAACAATCACCATTTCTAAGATATCGCGATTCTAAAAGTTGAAGGCATAAAAGACATAGACCAAGGTCTATTTTGACCAGACTAATAGCTATCTCTCACGTATATTTTAGAAGACGTTGAATAGTATTAAAATTTAAAACTTAATTATATATGTCGCAAAACATTTTGTTATTTAAATAATTATTCAATGATAATATAATACGTTAAGATAACAAAATTTACTTTATAAGCTAGCTTTTAATGTAAATTCCTCATGTGTACCCTCATGATAACAACAGCAAAGTTTGATTGCGTAGAAAGGAGAGAAAACAGAGCGCAAAGCGTTACATCATGCTACGTTCACAATATTCTATTATTCCATGTTACCATGCTTCATATATTTTTTTTAAGTTTGTCAAAAAAACCGCCAAAAAATTGCCAGTTTTTAATGTATTTTTTTATATACAAGTTTTACGCTGTGTTTACAACGTAGTCAAAAAAAGTCGCCATTTTTTTTATTTCCTATGATTTACAACTTTTACGGCCTGTCCGCACTGCGATATATCACCGCGCGATTTTTATTCTCGCGTATTATATTCCGTGATCGAAATTGTACTTATTACGCACTGCGAATAAAATTTCGTACGATTTTTGTCAGTTTGATGTAGCTCCCGACTGAGACAAACGTCTAAAATGATAAATCTACTATATCTACTGAGACATTTTAGTAATCTAAAATGATGTTTTTCTACATTAAATATCAAGAGCTGCGAAAATACAGTAAAAAGTTTTTCGGATATTACCGAATGACTACAAAATCCTTCGATAAACCAATAGCGTCGGTGCACGACTGAGCGAAACGCGCGAATTTTATTTCGCAGTGCGGCCATAGCCATACTTCTATACAGTGTACAAAACATTCGCGCGAGATATATCCGCGCCGCATCGCGTTCAATTGCATCAAATCACAGATTTTTTTCCGCGTGAATTTTAAACCGCCAGTGCAGATACTCCTATAAGATTCAATGTGTTACAGAATTGCGAGAATAAAAACGTGCAGTGAAATATCGCAGTGCGGACAGGCCGTTACAGAATTGCGAGAATAAAAACGTGCGGTGAAATATCGCAGTGCGGACAGGCTGTTACACTGTGTTTAAGACGTAGCTGTTTTTTACGCCCATTTTGCAATTTTAGGCTCATTTTTTTTTAAATTATAAATATAAATTGACTTTAATTTACATTGATTCTACCTGCCGATGTTCACTTACTTATCTACATGTATATTTTCTATAAAACAAAATACAAAACTTTTATTGTCTTACAATTATTATATCTTTGACCATGATTGAGTAGTTATTTAGCGGTAAATCAGGCCAAGTAACAGACTCCAATAAATCAGATATTGTTAGCTGTATGCCAAATATTTACTCTAATGTTTATGAAATACTGATAAATCATAGTTCCAAATACTATTATACAGCACTTAAAATATCTATATTTATATTTTAAATTACAAATTGAATAGTTCCCAGACATATTAAATTTGAATATTAACAAAAAAAAAATTTTATATAGAACGTCTTTTCGGATATTTTCATGAATTTATTTTGATGCTTTACAGGGTCACGGGAGACACTGATGTTAAAGATGATTCATAAAAATTTCATTCCGTATGACACAACTCTCTGTTTGTAAAAGGCCGACAAAAAAAATCGACGAAAAAAGCTGACAATATTTTAAGATATGAATATCTAATAGGAAATTTGATTAGTTATGAACTCTAATTGTAGTTAAAATATTATACATCAATTTTTGATGTATTTTATATATCGGTTGGCATCGGTTGGCACCGACTTCGAAAATATCTGATTAGGTATCTATTCTAAATGAAAACCTCCGTTTAGTTATTTTTTACATTTTAGTGCCTAAAAGTCGTTTTTTTAAGTTTTATAAAAACCAAAGAAAAATATTCAACTATTAGCTTTATACTTGAGGGCTCATGCAATGTTTTATTTTACGAACATTTGCTCAATGCAGTTGTTTCACTGAGGAAATTACAAGATATTTTTATTGTAGTGCTTGTAAAATTTATGTATACTTTTATGACAAATGGCTAATAGTTTATGGTTTCAAGTACTAAAATTAATATAAATTATGTGATAAAAATCAACAAGTCTTTACTTTATAGGGTACTTCATATTATAATCATTTAATGGAGTCTTTATGTATCTGATGTCTAGACTCTCACAGGCACATATTGTTTCATCATTGAGTAATAATAATGTTTATAGGGCGATAGAGATTCATGGCGATGATTTGTTTACATTGGCCTGACTTTTGAGAATTTATAATGGAATTTTTTTATCGATTTCAACAAGAAGGAGGTACTCAATTCGTCTTTTTGTGGGTTTTAATCGATTTCCTTGGCGAATTTAAAATCGATTGATCATAAATTTTTTGATGACCAGATTTTACTTTAATTCAATTCTTTTATTTCATGGCTTCTAGGAGTGCCAGTTGGGCATAGTTTACTTCGCCAATGTCACGAGAATTTACCTCAAAAAAAAATTAATAATTTTAAATCGTCGGTGTAACACTTTGTCAAAAAAATTATTTTCGACATTGTAAATTGTGATTTTAAAAACTATTTTTCACTTTTGTTTAAAAAATTGGCACCTAGCACATTCCCTCAACACTGGCCAAACTCGAGATCCTTTTTGTGAGGAGTCATTACGTTGAAAATAGTGTAAAGCTTCATATTTTTTTACCATCTTCTATTTAAATAACTCATGGCTAAAAAAGTGTTGGCATGAATTTAGCTTTTTAATGCTTTTTATTAGCTACTTGAAAGTCGAAAAACATACTGCTAACAGTCGCATCTATTTCAAACTTTATAAGTATGTGAAGTCCACCACTGCGCACTTGGCCAGCGTGGTGGACTGTGGCCTGATCATTACCCGTGCCCAGCATGGGACGTTAAAAAGGTCTGAATACAAGTATGTGAAATCAATCGGATGACAAGACAATAATATCTTAAAACATCTAGCCAGGAAGATGGATAATAATTAATAGTAAAAAAATTGTAGTTTGGACTCATTTGATTTGTTTTGAAGGTTTATAATTTTCTCTGTATATACTTCGTGATTTCTACCGCTATATAACATTTTCTATTATATTAAATAAATTGAAATGTAGAGTCATATTTAACATTAGCGACCCATTCTCGCTCCGCTCGGGTTCGTCTCTATTTATATTTTAACGTTTAGTATAGATTTCTTAGTTATAAGATATTTTTCTGCAATAAAAAGTGTCGTATATGTTGGCCCGGATAACAAGCTATCATTATACTAAATTTCATCAAAATCTGTCCAGTGATTTTCTCGTGATTTGTTCCCAGACAGACAGATAAAAAGCAGATAAAAATTCTAAAAACTATGGTTTTGGCCCCTGTATCTATTCTATAATAATGGCTATTTCAATAAGATTTACCAAAAAATATTTAATGTACAGATTCGACTCAGTTAGAATTTTATTATATGTTATAGATGATAGTATAAAATAGTTAATAATAAAAGAACCAAATAATTTAAGAATAATATTTTAATTAATAATTCAATGTACAATTGTTGAGAATATAATTTGATTGATATTAAAAATAATATGTACTATATTATAAAATAATTATATAACAATGTATCGATGTCCTGCATTCTCCCTATACATAAATTAAGATAATATCATCGAGATTATAATTTAATGAAATATTTTTGACATTTTCCCAAATGATGACCTATTCCTAAATAAGTTATAGTGCAATAATAAAAAAGGCTTTATATAAAATTCCTATGATAATGATTGACTAATCTAGACGCAATCTAGAGTGCAAATTATCACAGAAAAGACACTGAAGACTTATAATTTATTGTTTAAATTGTTCACTCCAAATATGGACTTAGTTATTATCAGATATCACTTATTGCGTCAAACAAGCAGCTAAAGTAATACATATTAAAACAAAACAAGTAAGGTAATGTAACGTAGGTACCTCGTTGTTTTTTATATGAATATTGCCTACCATTTTTTTAATATGCCTATTTATTTTAAATAATGGAGTCTCCCGTGACCATGACTGTTTTAAAGCATTCGAAACCAAAATAACAAAAATCAAAATAAATCCGCGAAACAATACGAAAAGTAACTTTTATTTGAAATATTATGTTTATTAATAATCGACTGGTCCAAAATAAATAAGATATCCAATAAAAATCAATGCATATTATGAATTTATGTAGATAAATTTTTTAAAACTCTGTTTTAATTATTAAAATAACTCTTGCACCCCGACCCCGTAGGGACGGAATGTTCATTTTATAATATTTTCTGATTTGCTGTAAAAATGTTGACGTCGGAAACTAGAAATCAAAATAAATTCGCGATTTATTCAGGCCATAGTCTACCACGCTGGCCAAGTGCGGGTTGGCGGACTTCACATGTCTTTCGAACCACTTGCTAGGTTCTCTCAGACATGCAGGTTTCCCCACGATGTTTTCCTTCACCGTAGGGCAAGTGGTAATCATGCTAGAAATGATTCGCACATGAAAATATCAGAGGTCCGAGACCCAGGATTTGAACCCGCATAGCTCGGTTTGCCAAGTGAGCGTGTTACCACTGGGCTACCTTTTAATTCGTATCTCTTTCTTTTGGAAATCGGTCAGAAATATTTTATTGTATGTTGTACTAAGTACTTAGTATAACTATTACTAATATTAATTTATTTACTTAATTTGGTTATAACTTTTTATTTTTTTTTTAATTTCTAGCGCTGTTTTTGACGCTGGTCTTGTTATGATATTTTTAATATATACTAATATTGGCTAACATTCTTCATCAAGTAATACTCGGTAATGAAAACTTTTGGAGTTACTTTGATTTTTGGCGAAAAAAGTCTAAAAAGATAGTTATATTTAAAATGTCAAATATTTGTGTAAATCTAGAAAAGGAAGTATATATAATGTTTGGAATGTTAACCAAATAGAAATCAAAACAGACACATAAGAGAGTTTGAAACAGTTATATACAAACACGAAGCTAGGACTAATCGTAATTGCTGGTGCAATTCGTTTTAGTATAGATAGTAGGGGCAGATAGCATCCTTGAATACAATTGCCAATTTCGTGTTTGGATGGTTAGCGCTCACTCACGATTCCACCAGTAGAGCAGTACCTACTCTGTACTGTTTATAGAAGATATACATACAGAGAACAGACATAATGTGTTTACAAAATATATAAGACACACAATACACTTACAATAGAATGAATTCACGTAGGGTGTCTGTGTATCCGAATGTGTTACTAATTTAGTAAGTAGAAATATATATAAGAAGAAAAGAAAGAAATATATATAAGGTATATAATATTAGTAGTGTTCGCCATGTGGTCGAAATCCGACCGTAATATTTTTCTTTATTTGATAGCAACTAAAGCTTGTCAATAGCTACATAAAAGAAAAAGAAAATCCGTTGACAAACAAAGGAGAGAGGAGAAAATGATAAACTGTTTTGTCTTTGTTTATTTATACATATATCTTATATAGTTACATAACAGACAGACAAAAATTCTAAAAATCATAGATCCGGCCTCTGTATCGATAATAATGTTTATTTTAATAAGATTTTCCCAAAAATATATAATGTACAAATTCGGCTTAGTTACAATTTTATTATATGTATAGATACTTACTGAATTTTTTTTTTTTAACGTTGGGAAATGCATTTACGCACGAGGTGTGGGACTCACCGGCAAAGCCAGTACTACCCACTAAAACCCAACAAAGCCTTCCCCCGTCTTAATGGGGCGTCGCAGGATCGCTTACGCATTCAACTACGACGCCCCGACGGCAGGTCTGCCGAAGCAGACCACAACAACCACGGGGTTGCTCCAAGGTCCACTCTGCTATCAGAGAAGTACCAGGAGCAACCCGCATGGTACACCGCCCTCCGAAGAGGGCCACCTCCCACCGCCCACCGAAGTGGGCCACCTCCCTGTGCGTTTCTTGGCTTCGCGCCCGGTTGGGTTGCCGGGCACTACTGAGCCCCCCCACCACGACAAGGTGAACGCACGTTGGGGGGGATACTTACTGTACCTACACCGAACTAAATTAACTTTTTTTTTACATCAAAAGGATTTCTGGAAGAAATCTCTTAAAGAGATAAATCAAATCAAAATATAGGTAGTACTTTATTCAAATAGACTTTTACAAGCACCTTTGAAACGTCAATTTTACATTTTAAATTTAAATTTAATTAAATGTTAGTACATATAGTCAGTCCGTGAGGAATCTACCACCTGCTTGGAAGGAGACAAACTCAACAGTTGCTCTTTTAAAATAATAATTGTTTACAATATAGTAATACAATAATTATCTATTTATCCTACGTGAGACCATTTATACGTAAGATTTTTCATTGTCGAAATATTTTTCCTTTATGTTATAAAACCTATATTTTATGGTAAATAAATAAATATATACATTATGGATATATTACTCCTGCCCGCGAGTCGAACATGTGTAATTTAAATAAAAAAACCGTATAAGGAAAGTCGTTTGAACGAATGTAGTGTTAATAACAAAGGAATCCACTAATTTACCATACGTTCAGCGTTGGCCGAAACCTTGAACCTCTAAACGGATTCTTAGGTAAATGACGCAATAAGAAGATACTTATTAAGAGATTATTGCAAAGCCAAAGAGTATTTTTTTGTAGTTTTAGCACTGGCAAAGCCGCGGGTTCTGATAGTAATAAATAAAAGCTTAGAAATGCCTAGAAATTATGTTTTAAAAACAATTTTATTAATATGAATGCGATACGATATCATAGATAGTAGATTATTGTGTTTGTTACGTCTTTCCTAACACATGTAATTTATATGCTATGGGTTTAGGATTTACTGTCATAACGCAGTACTATCTATGTTTTTTTTTAATTAAAAATGGGCTCTCTCTTGACCTTCATCTTAGCTCGAAGGCACAGATAAGGTCTACAATCTAGCGAGTTTGCCCAGGAGAAGCCTGTTAACACGCACCTTAAATAGATTCAGGTTATACGCACTCGGAACAACAGACGCAGGCAGGGCATTCCACTTCTTGGCTGTGCGCATTATAAAAGATGATGAATAGCGCTTAGTGTGAGTGGTCGGAATGTCAACCAAGAAAGGATGGTATCCTGCAGTACGTCTGGTGTTCCGATAGAAGAAAGGCGATGGCGGTATGGGACTGTGGAGCTCGTGAGCACACTCCCCGAAGTACAGTCTGTAGAAAACCGACAGACAAGCAACTTGTTGTAAGATATGAATAGCATTCACTTGACATTTTCGTTTGTACAAAAAAAATTAGCAACAAAGTAAGAGAGTAGGTTTTTAACCTAAAAATTATACTATCGAAAATCTTATTGTGAGTAGTTGAGGATAATGCCTATTTCAAAACAAGAAGCCTTCATTCGTGTGTCAGTCAATCATAGGCCAAGATGCAATCACCAAGAGAATATCATTGGTACTTGGGTGAGTTATGTAAAATGGACCATTTACATATATATATATATATATATATATATATATCTATTTACCCCAATAACTGTTATTTTATATATTATATATAGTTTTTATTGCAATATATTTTAGAAAAGCTAAAATTACATCAAATATATTATTTGCATTCCTATATTAAACTATTATACGTATAGATTTGACTTTAAGTCGACTGTGGTCAGACATATCGAGTCAATAAATAAAATAAAATAATCTATATTTTATACCATTATCATAATACATACATAACAGAAAATAAACAAGATAATGGCACAATATCCCTTATCGCTAGTTCAGCGATCTTTTCTAAACAACCTTTCTTAGAGTTAGAGCGGTGTAATATAAATTTAAATACATAGTTAACTCTGTCTTAATCTATACATTTAATAAAATTCTAACTGAGTCGAATCGGTAAATTAAATATTTTTTTGGAAAATCTTATCGAAATAGTTATTATTATCGATACAGAGACCGAATTTATAGTTTTTAGAATTTTTGTTTATCTGTCTGTCCGTAACCGCATAACGAAAAAACCATCGTAGGGATTTTGATGAAATTGGGTATGATGATAGCTAGTTATCCGGTTCAATATATAGGATATTTTTTACTGCGGGAAAATATCTCATCTCTTGAGAAATCTATACTAAACGTTAAATCGATATATGTATGTAGGCTCTTTCATAGAGGTATTACGTAGTGTTTTGTAATAAACACAGCAGACCTTGAACCTGACATGCACGGGGTAACCAAAATAGCGCCAAAGCATCGCTGATTGTATGCCAAGATTCGTTTTGCCTTTATACCCCTCTATCTGCCAAATTATAATCATATATTAACATCCTAAATGGTTTCGTGTGTGCAGCTTTGTTGAGCTTGACACCTGTTGCTTGAGCTTTCAAACATAATTAGCTTCTTTTTTTTTTAATTTTTATTGAAAATAAATGACACAAGGTAAATAGCAATAATAATTTTCTTTATACATATGTTAATTGTTTATTTGATATCGTGATGAGTAGAGGAAAAAATACTAATATATTTTGTTGTTATATTAAGTATATTGGTATACTTGAAACAGTTGTTAAAAATCATTTATTAAAATAATTATGCTATTTTGTTAATGGTCGTCAAATCAATCTATGAATTATGTAATTATATTTTGTATTTTTTTTATAAACCTAACAGATAAATCTTAGGAATAAAAAATACAGCCAGATTTGTAGGACTTAAAAAAAATTATATATAAGAAACATCCAAATTTCCATTATAAATGGTCTCTTAGTTACCATAAAAGCTATAAAACTCAAATGCAGTCAATTTAATAGCGTATGCAGATAATGTGTGAATCTAGTCTCTACATTCCTCTTAACCAAAATAGAATCTATACAAGCTGGAGTGCGCACACGCATAGAATACGTCTTGTTTTAATTAAATAAACTTGCATATTGACGCAGAAGTTAGTAAACTATATCTTAAATATATTATAATCTTTTCGGATTTTTTCGCGGATTTATTTTGATTTCTGGTTCCCGACGTTTCAAATACTTTGTGCAGTGCCTACCCGCAAATTACAAAATGAATTAAAAAAAATTAAAAATGGCACCGTAAGTACCTTACAATATTTGTTAAAAATTTAAACATTTTTTTTAATAAGTTTTATATTGTAATATTGTTACACCATTTATTTAATTTTACCAGCTATATTTTTTTTTAAACTTAATTATTTAGAAACTTATTTAGTATTGCTATGATCATATGTATTTATAAACATAATGAAGATTAAAAACATTTTCTTTTTATTAGATAGTTTTATTTAAAATGTCAAATATTCGCGTAAATCTAAGAAAGTATTTAACTATTAATCATAATCGTAAATTATTTTAAAAGCTAAAAAGTACAAAGGTCTCTAATTGGCTATATCCAACATTGTATGAAGCAGAAATACCGGTGGGAATATATAAATAAACATGTTGGGACATCAACACACAGCACCATCTAGTTCCATGGTAAGCTACGAGGCTTGTGTTATGGATACCAGATAGTTGATACACTACACATATATAATTTTAAATACTTACATATTATAAATATAAAGCATAAACTGAAAAAAATGACTCTCTCTGACATCTATTGGCGAATAATAATACTATTTTTTTTAATTGTAATCTGAATTTCGGAAACGGCTCCAACGATTTTCATGAAATTTAGTACACAGGGTTTTCGGGGGCGGTAAATCGATCTAGATTAGTCTTATGTCTGAGAAAACGCGTGTTTTCGAGTTTTCATGCAGTTTTCTTTTGCATTATTCCACGCAAATTATGGTCGGTAATTTGCACGCTCGGGTATAAGCATCGTGTTTAAGCGGTCAAGGTGCAAGATTAACAATCACAGGTGTCCAGGTTCGAATCTCGGTCGCATACAAAGTTTTTACTTTTATTTATTTTTTAATATTTATTCAAGTTTTTAGTTTTTTTTTTAAAAAAAGACGCAAGATTGACAATCATAGGTGACCGGGTTCGAATCCCGTTCGGATACAAAGATATATTTTTTTTGTTTTTTTTTTTTTGTATTTATTCAAGTTTTTTTTTTTTTTTTTTGAAGAAAATTGTATTTATTAACCAAAACCGCCGAGCGAAGCTCGGTGGCCCAGGTACTATATATATATATATATATATATATATATATATATATATATATATATATATATATATATATATATATATATATATATGCAACAACACTGATAAATTACTTAATATACAACATAATTATTTAACCATATCATTGAAATCACACATTATAAAAAAAATGCGTGATCTTAAGAAGTCCTAAATCTGTTTCCTTAGTTAAGGTACATGTCGTAGATCACGCAGCTGTCAAATTAAGTACTTTGCTAGTATTATCAAAGTAATTGAGTAATATGTCCTGGAGGTCAAAGTGCAGACCTCGAATGTAACCAGTTACGAGTATCGCATTCGAGACAAGGTTTGACTTTGAAATGACTAATGCTGACTTAGAAAGTTCTATCTACATTGGACATAGACAAGATGACATTCTATAATCGTTAGCGCTAATAGAAAAGTATATATTCAGCCCTTTTTAATTAACGTTCCACTGCTGAGACTCAGACTCCCTCGACCTGAAAGGGGACCATGCCATAGTCTACCACGCTGGTCAATTGCGGTTAGCGAACATCGCAAGTCTTTCGAAAACTTGCCAGGTTCTTTCAAACATGCAGGATCCCTCATGATGTTTTCCCTCTTAAGGCAAGTGGTAATTGAAAATTATTTCCATATGAGAATATCAAAGGTACAAGACCGGGATTTGAAAATTCACATGATTTCTTAAACAAGGAGTTATCACTGGGTTACCACTGCTAAAAAAATGGGCTTTCTAGAAAAGAAAATGGGAATGATATTTAAGTGTCAAATCAAACGGTCAGTTGTCTAAAACCGCAGATAAAATACTTTTAATAATTTCGTTATCTTTAAACGATATACTAATGTGAATATACGTATTTATTTAAAGCTAGCGCCTCACCCTCGTTTGGCTCGGGTTCGTCCCTAGATTGCTTTCCCATATAAACTTTCATCCCTATTTTTACCCCCTTAAGGGATGATTTCCGGTATAAAAACTATCCTATGTCCTTCCCAGGGTCTCAAACTATCTTCTTACCAAATTTCATCTAAATTGGTTCAGTAGTAGTTAGTAGTAGATTTGGTACAAACAAACAAATCTTTCCTCTTTATAATATTAGTTGTATAGATTTTGTACGAAATGTCTAATTATGACTTCATATCCTTATCTTTTTTAGCTGGATAAGAGTATCTCCCTTAAAACATAATGACACTACATGACGAGTTCATCAAATTAATTATATAATTGATGTTTCGATTAGTTAACATAATGTATAGATGTAATTAATTTTAAGGGATCCGTATCTCATCAAATGAAAAAATGAACTCTTAATCACTTGGTTGTATGTCTGTCTGTCTGTCAAGGCTCTTTTTCTCAGGAACACGTGGAGGTATCAAGTTGAACTAAATATCAAATACGCAGCAATCTTGGAAATCCTTGGAACTATAAAAAAAAAATTCTAAGTCAACGCAATCAAAAGTTACGGCCGCTTATGCCGCATATTTTGACGCAAGGGAATCAAAGCATGTATGGTATTTCCCGTTGACCTAAAATAATGAAATTTAGCAAGAATCAATGTCTTATAGCAAAAGTAAAAGGAAAAATCAGAAATCTGTTTTGTACTTAAATCATACAAAAAATGTGATTATTAATATTTTTTTAAAGTTTCATGCTACAGAACTCTCGGTGTGCGAGTCTGACTCGCACACCGAGAGTGTAATGACCCTACTTTCTGTACTAGCAGTCGCGAGTTCGAGTCCTGCTGGGGGCATTCATTTGTGTGACGAGCGCGAATGTTTGTACTCTAGTCATGGGTGTTTATCGTTATGAGATAATGTGGGATCAAAAGATTGTAGATATAACAGATCATTGAAGATGAAGAGCGAAATGTATCAATTTATTCAATTTACATAATTGACTGGACTTATACGTCACATTTGTCTATCCGAAAGGAAATGAAAGTTAATATTTAGCCACAGCCAAAGTTCTACATTTTTGGGCTTTGATCGGAAAATATAATTGTTTTTTTTTTTTTATTAAGGAAATAGCAAGTTAAAGTAATAATAGTATATAATAATAACAAAAATCGGTCAAGTGCAAGTTGATTTCGCACACGAAGTGTTCCGTGTCATCGTATATTATGTACTTTTTATTGATGTGACTTTTACTCTATACATTATACTTTCTCTATATATGTCTTTTTTCGTTTAATGGCACTGTGCGGAGTGCGGAGCGGAGAGTTTGTCAACCGGTTTTTCTTTTGTTTAGTAACTATTGACGAGTTTTAGTGAAAAAAAAATTGAAAACAGTTTTTTTGTAAAGATGGTAAATTCTAATCAAATATGTTTTCCGCTTTTCAATAATAATTATGGTCAAATATCCATTAGTAGGCGAACGCTAGAAAAATAAAATTTCTAGGATTCGCACGCTCAATTACCTATATATGTATATAAAAATCAATTGCTGTTCGTTACTCTCGCTAAATCTTAAAAACGGCTGAACCGAATGAATAAGTCTTTTGTTTTTTATTTGTTTTGGGGGCGTGTCAGGGGTGTTTTAAGTATAAGAAAAGAGAAAACCCAAAAAAACAGCTGGAAAATCGATCGATCTATTCCATAGTAAGGTAGAGTCGCTAGTACCTAAAATAATCACAATTCTTAACAAGCAGTGCCTTCATATTGGCAAAAAGATCAAAGTGAGTAGTCATTGTTCTCTCTCTGCTCTAGCAACTCTGCTCTTTTTTTAAGATAGATTTAATAAAAATAAGCCAACTTCTTGTATTCAGCCCTTTTTAACGTCCCATTGGTGGGCACGGGCCTCCCATTAATACGAGGGGGATCAGGCCATAGTCCACCACACTGGCCAAGTGCGGGTTGGCGGACTTCATATGTCTTTCGAAAAATTGCTAGGTTCTCTCAGGCATGCAGATTTCCTTACCATGTTTTCCTTCACCGTAAGACAAGTGGTAATCATGTTAGAAATGACCATGAGCCAACTTCTTAACAGATTAACTTTCGAAACATTTGAGTAGCTACATGTAAATTCCTAGTACGCAAACATTTGCATAATTTGTCTAACGATGAAACCAGAGACGTCTGAGTCATATTTCCTTACATACTTGGCACCCGTCCTTATTTTTCAATAACAAAAAAATAGACCTATTTAAAAGGTATGACATATTTCTGAACAATGGCCGTTAATATTACTAGTGTTTGTGTGATATAGATTCGGTCAAAATATATATTTTTATTGATAACACTAAAACTCGTCAAAAGCTACTAAGCAAAATATATATAGGTATATATATCCACACTTAAGTGTGTTTATTTGTCCTTCTTTCACGTTGGAATGGAGTGACGGATTGGCGTGATTTTTTGTGTGGAGATAGATGGAGGGCTGGAGAGTGACATACTGGCTACTTTTTACAGCGGGAGATTATCTTATTCCCACGGGAAAACACGTTATAATACAATCCAAAAAAAAATATTTATAATCAGAATTATAAAAAGTAATTTCATCAATGTCACGTAGAATGGAGAAGACTTTAAAGGGATTGATTTTTATTCTACATTTGAAGATGTTTGTTTTAAAGTGGTAGTATCCCTGTGCCGACGCGCTCAATTGGCAACCAAGTGAAGCGGGGTTAAGTTTCGGGTCGCGTACCTCTGATATTCTCATCTGCGAATAATGTTCAACTTAAGCAGTAAGCACCACATGCCATGCGGTGAAGGAAACATCGTGAGAAAACCTGTAAGTCTAAGAAAGCCTAGCAAGTTCTCGAAAGTCAAGACACATATGAAGTCTGCCAAGCCCCACTTGACTGACTTGCGTTGTGGACTATGGTCTAGCTGCGAAGGCAGGTCCGTGCCGCCTAAGGGCTGGGCTGACGGCTGAATACAAGAGGTTTTCTTCGCATACTTAACAAAGAGAATGTACATAAGTAACATCACCTAATCTAAACGTATAATATATGTTACGTAATTCCTAAATATCTTGATTAGAGCAGGACTTAGAACTAGTAACTATATGCACTTGCACTTTTCAATGTTAGCGAGAAAATAAAAAAAAATCTATATTCGGTTCGAGTTAACTATCGTGTTTTGTTAAAAATCTACATTATGTGTGTAACAATGATTAGAGTATGTAATGTGTTGACCATATTGAAAAGTGATTTTTAAAACCTGTTTCCCTTACGGTAAATTTATTCGTCCCCACAAGTTGCTTATGCTTAAGAATTAAATATTGCATACATTATATTATTAATATTAAGCCTTCTAAATACGCGATTAGCATTATATTTATACTTTGTGATTTTGAAGTTAAATGCTCTGTGAAAAGTAGCTTTCACCTGTTTCTAAAGGTGTCCATATAAATATGGGAATTTAATCCAGCAATTAGAGATGTTATATGGAATTTGTTTGCGTTTATTAATAGGCGATCTCGTAGATTCACTTGCGAAAGTCCCTTACCGCATACCACCAACCCTATATTTCCAATTCTTTCGTCTAACTGCGTATTTTGATTTCAGCTAGTCATTTTAGAGAAATTTTCTTATGGTGAGATTTAGTTGTAACTTTACGTCAAAGTTGTCTTTGCAAAATGAACATTTACATTCTGAAGTTAAACAATCATTTTGATTTCTCATTCGTAGGTAGGCAGGTAGGTTGACATTACCACATGACATATTTCTAAACTTAATAACCTGAAATTTATATGACTTTCTTTAGATTCTCCATTCTACGCGACATTGGCGAAATAAATTGTGCCTCAAAGGCACTCCTAGAAGCCACGAAAGTAAAAAATTGAATTGAATTGACTTTTTCTGTCAAAAAGTATGGTTTTCTAAGGTAAAGTAATTAAGTAAATGATTTACTTGATAACTTTTTGAATATTGTATTTATTTGGAATTTTTATACCCGATGTTTCGATGACTGAAGTTTTTATTAATTTTTTTTCTATTTTTCTAAAATATTTTTATAATTACGTGGGTCTGTCTGACTGTCCGTAAGAACTATAATATGAGACGTCAATAACTTTAGTCTCTACTAAGACCATGTTTGCTGAAAACATTCAAAACGCCAGGAACAAGAAGCAAGAATGTCCGCATGCCCGTATATAAAAGCACTGTTCTATTGCTAAATATCGAATTAATGTATCAGTACCTGTACTTCTTTCTTTCTCTTTTCACTTACTCCTATTTTTAGTAGAGTGTGAATGATGCCCCTTCTGTTACCATATATATACTAATAGTAACAATTAGGCAGGTTGTATGTCTGTTTGCTATCTGTGCACCTTAAAAACTGCGAGAACTTATACGAAATTACCAGACAATCTACTGTTTAATGCTAACCTTATTTCAGCACAATCTTCATATTGATCTATAGTCGCTTCTCGTCACGTGCCAATCGACCTTCATTTCGATGTTATAAGACGTGACAATTCAGACTGAATGGGAATTTTCCGTCAATCAAAATATTTATTGAAGTTAATTGGTCTGTCTGTATATTGACTTGCTAAAGACTGTCTATTATACTATAGTGTGAAGTGTGCCAGATAAGGCCATATTCAGAAGGTGATATATAAATGGGTGTTGTATTTATGGAAGTAATACTAGTAGGTACTGTTACACGAATAAGTAATTTTCGCTCGATATGTTTGTTTAAAGTGAAAGTGGAAAAATTATATACATTTAAGTAAAAGCTATTGGATATGCACAGTATGTTTGATAGGAATAAGAGCATGTCGCATGTTAGCTTGGCTAAAAGCACAGACCAATAAAAAAGTATAGGCAGAGCACTGCGCTTAAAAAGTGAGAGGCAAGTAATATGAAGACGATTCAGCCATATGAAGATGGCCGCTCGGTAGTCGGCCGCGAGCGAGTGAGAGCACGTGGCGTGCTTTTGGTAAAATAATAATTGCGAAATTAAGCCGTCCTGTGTCATAAACTGCTGGAAAAACAATTCATGTTTTCAAAAAAAGTCTTCTAGGATAACTTTTCACAAGCAAGTTACTGATTTTCTGTATAATTTAAACAAAATCGCAAAAATATTTAACATAATTCTCCGAACACGAATTCAAGACGCCATTGTGTCAATGTTGCAAGTTAAGAACATTATGTTTTCCCAAAAGTAAGGGAAGTTGTGATTTTGTACACGTTACAACATATTTTTTTTAAATCTTATTATTTTATTTTAGTTTTCGAGTATATTAGGTATATTATTAAACGTGAGTATTTATAAAATACGTAATTCCGAACTAGAATCAATATTTGACACTCCCAAAACAAATAAACTCAGACAACAAGCTAGAAAGTATAAATTACGTTATCAAATTCATTCACACAAAGTCAAAACACTTAATAAGAAGGTTAAAGGCCTTAAAAAGAAATTAGAAAAATCAAATTAGTTATAATTATTCTAATATATGTAAGTTTTGTGTGGTCTTATTGTTAAATTATCAATTATTTTTGTATAAGAATAAATGACTCATTAAACTAATTTACCTTTCATTTCATGTAACCAAGGCAAATAAAAAACAATACTACCTATAATAAAACATTTTACAAAAGTGTTTCTTTCGCACTTGGGAGTCGTGAGCATAACGCTTGCAACATTTTTCTCTAGCACACATGCGCAAATCTACGCTATCTTACACCGAGATACGCACACAAAGCCAAAACTTTGCCTTACTTATTTCGTCGCGTTTGTTTACAACGGCTCCGTCTATACTTTTTTATTGGTCTGAGGCTAAAAGAAAGGAAATTCGTAAACACTATAAAGTTAACTTCTACTCGTAATATACTTGTATCTTGATTTGCGTTTTTTTGTTATTTTAAGGCATTTCTAAGAATGGTTATATTGTTACTGTACTACTACAACTATTGGTAACTGCCTCGGTGGTGTACCGTGTGGCTAGCATGTATGACTGCGGATCCGGAGGTTCTGGGTTGGAGTCCCGGGTCGGGCCAAGCTTAGTTATTGAGATTTTCTAACAGCCTAATTAGGAAGTTAACGATCTTTTACCCCCATGCCGAGGAAGAGCATGTAAAGCCGTCCATTCTGTACCTGATTATAACTTGTTGTGTTGATTGTCGTCCCATTGGAGTATGAGAGTGACAGGAATAGAGAATGCACTTGCACAGCTAGTGCACAGCTGGCTAGTGCGAGTGCACAGTTGGCTAGTCTCATTGTAGGGATGTGCTTTTTTTTAAGCTCGATCCGATTTTGTGGATCGTAATGGATTGTAACGTCTCGATCCGATATGAGAATCGCATCGCATGCATTTTATCCAATTTTCAAAAGATCGACCAAAAAATCGCTTGAAAAACAACATTTAAATATTAATATATGACAGTTACTTCAAACAAGAAAGGGTCGGCTGGTTAACTTACCTTTCAAATACGCAACAGAAATTACATTAATCTAAGAAGAATATTTTTAGATTAAAATTAACTTACAATAATTGAAAGTTTCTTAGAAATAATAAACATGCATTTATCGTTTTTTTCGTGTTATCTTTTTACCCGCCGTCGCCAATAGCAGACACCAGTAATAATTGAGATGTAAAGCACCAAAATTTTGTTTACATTTGTTAACATAAACAAACTAAAGTTCCAGATCGTACATTGATTGACCGTCCAATAATAACACACTTACATTAGATTGTGCGCAAACCACAATGTTTGGACGGCGATCCGATATGTGATAGAGTTGAATCGATTCGCAGTTCCCAATCGCATGATTTCGATCCGATCCGAAAATCGATTGGATCGTATGAATCGTTCTTAGAAAAGATCGAATAGGATCGGCGCGTCATTATCTCATTGAGATCGCCCGTCGTATCGCCTCGTAGCTGAAATCGGTCAAGAGGACACCATTATATTGTTACTAAGTAATATCGATGTAATTTACATTCAATTCTACGCTATATTTGAGTTCAATTGTCTCCTGCTTCACCAAATATTTTATAATAAAGAAATAAATATGTTGGGACATTAACACACAGCACTATCTAGTTCCATGGTAAGCTATGAGGCCTGTGTTATGGATACCAGATAGTTGCTACACTACACCTCTATAACTTTAAATACATACATAATACATTAATTATAAATATAAACACCCATTACTGGAGAACAAATATTCGTGGTCATCACACAAATGATTGCCCCTAGCGGGACTCGAACCCGCGACCGCACAGCAAGCAGGATAATAGGATCACTACAAACTGATCCAAATGTCTCGTCAAATAATATATTAAAAGTAGTATTAATATAAGGAATGGCTAGAAATAAATAAATTTCCTTTTGTCATCTATAGAATATAGACAAGTACATAGTCTTTCGAAAAAAAATTAAGTTACTGATTCATCAAGAGTCAAGGCACGTTTCACGATTTTTTGGCAAACGAACAAAAAATTTGTTTTCTCTGTCGATACAAAATTCATTGGAACTTGTGTATATAATTTATGTCACGACCGTCAACTGGTAGCGGCGACAGTATTTTGGCAAACTGTCTTTTCCTCATAGTTTTATATGTGACATTGCCGTGCCTAAGTGATAAGGGTGGTCTACCCCAAAAAAATTTTTTTTATTTTTTGGACAAAATGTTTATATTAATTTTTTTATGATTCGGCATTAAAAAATATATACAAACCTAAATTTTTACAATTTTACAGTATTTTATAGAAGACGAAAAATTATTTTTTATTCGTCCTTATTTTAAGTACGAATAGCAACAGCCCAATTAAAAACAAAGTATTATTATAGTATTCATAGACTATATAATATACTCTTCATGTTTCATTGATATTCAGATAAGGCAGATATCAATTCACAATTCGTCAAAACAATAGGACTGTTATTGTAATTCATAAATGCTTTGTTATTGTTTAATAATGCTATGGCTACTACATACTACATGTGTGGTCGTAATCCATACAAATATTATAAATGTGAAAGTGTGTTTATTTGTTTGTTTGTCCTTCTTTCACGTCGAAACGGAGTGACGGATTGGCTTGATTTTTTGTGGGGAGATAGCTGGAAGGCTGGAGAGTGACATAGGCTACTTTTTATCGCGGAAGATTATTTCATTCCTATGGGAAAATACGGTATAATACTAAATATAAACAACCTTCTGCTTCTGCTCTTCAATACAATTAAATAAATACGTTTTTTAGCATTTTTCGAAATTCATCGTATAAGGGGGTAAAATTGGGAATGAAAGTTTGTATGAAACTTTTTTGACTTTTTTGAAGACTTTTTTGTCACCTTTTAGTAAAAAATTCTTTAAAATTATCATAAGTCGATCGCATTTTATCAGTACTTTTGATATTTCTTTTGCCTTATTGTCTGTAAAGAGAAAAGTACGCCTTGAACTTCTAATATCGTTCAGTTTATTTGTTTATCTCATATTTCATCGTGACACATCACGAAATGTTTACGTGATAACACGTCGAATGATACATAAATAATACACACACGATCGATTTTTTTTATTTATGTTGCATATTATATAATTTGTCATTATATAAACAGCGCCGTCTATTTGCAAACCGCTCGCGGATTTGTAAAATGCCGAAAGCAAATTGCTGTTGTACCTACTGATTTTTAAATGCAAAAATATAATAAAACTATCTTTTCAGATTTTTTCGAATGCCTTTACAGCAATCATGTCTTTCCTTTCTTTCTGTAAAGCATTTGAAACGTCGGGAACCAACAATCAAAATAAATTCGAAAATATAGTTTTATTTTATTTAAAACTAGTAGAAACCGCGGCTTTGTTCAAACTACAAAAATATCTCTAAAAATTAAATTAAAAGGTAGTTTCATACGAAACTTTCATCTCCTATTTTACTCCGTTGTAGGATGAATTTTGAAAAATGCTAAGACTCGTGTTTATTTAATTTTATTGAAGAGTATATATACCAAGTTTCTAGTAATTCTGATAATAAATATTTTTTTGGATTGTATTATAGCGTGTTTTCCCGTGGGAATTAAGTAATCTCCCGCGATAAAAAGTAGCCTATGTCACTCTCCAGCCCTCCAACTATCTCCACACAAAAAATCACACCAATCCGTTACTCCGTTTCGACGTGAAAGAAGGACAAACAAACTAACAAACACATTTTCACAGTTACAATATAAGTATGAAAGTATGGATGTCAAATATTCGCGTAAATCTAAGAAAATATTATGCAAAAATAAAGTGAAAAATAATGACGAGCGAAGTCGGGATATGTATTTACTATTTTGTATATATGTACGTATATATACTCGTATTGTATATATGTCCGTATATTAGCTAGAAATAATGTGTATATACAATATCGGAAACCATATTTTAATAATTTACAACTCAGAATATCTAATCTTATCCACTGCTAAATCGATCTCGGCCTACCTGTTTTGCACTTTCATTCGATTTTTTGGTTCATCAAAATTTCTGTCGCACTTAAATTGTTCATTCATATACAAATGGCATTTAGGCATGATTTGTGGTAGTTATTATTAAAGTTTTTATATTATTCTGTATCTTTATAGCCAATTTGATAATGTTAGTGGAAGAATGAGTCGATTTTGTAAATAAAGAAAGTTAGAAAATTTTAGTATTATACTAATATTATAAATTCGAAAGGATTTATGTTTGTGACTACGAGTACAGAGATAGACTATGACCAGGTGGCGGGTACTACTTACTATAAAGAATATAAAATTTGCCATAAGGTAGTGTTACTTATCTATAATCTATACATGTAATAAAATCCTAACTGATCCGAATCTGTACATTAAAAATTTTTTGGAAAACCTTATTGAAATAGTCATTACTATCGACACAGAGGCCAAATCTATAATTTTTTAGATTTTTTGTCTGTCTGTCTGTTTGGGAAGGCATCACGAGAAAACCACTTTTCAGATTTTGATGATATTTGGTATGATGATAGCTGGTTATCATATAGGATCTTTTTTAATGCGGGAAAATATCTCATCTCTGATAAATCTATACTTATCGTTAAATATAAACCTGAGTCAGCACGGAATCGAAGTGAGGGTAAGTCGCTTGTATTAAATAGTGCAACACTGTCTTTTAATACCTATTTGTGCACTTTTAATACCTAAGTTTAAATATGGGGTATTTTAAAATTGAAATTTTTGAGCTTAACATTAACAGATCATAAAAAATTATCTTAAGTTATCACAGGCATAGACAAATTTCTAAATATCTACCTTGTTTTGCTTTATTAATTTTTTGGCAACAATATAGTATCAAATTCTTTGTTAACTCACTGTACCTCAGGTCTTAAAAAAGCGGAGGCATGCTTAGTGAAGCTCATAAATAACTATTTTTAGACAGGTTTTTGCTCTCACGTTTTAATCGCCACAACTTTTTATCGTATATTCTATAATCTATACAAAAAAATAAAATTGAAGTATCTGTTTGTAATATCAAAATAACAGCGTTTTACTAAATGCATATGAATATTATATACGGTACTTATAAGAAAATTACAATTTTAAAATTTTTGTCTATCTGTTAGTCTGTCTGTTTGTTCCGGATAATCTCTGAAAGGACTGGACTTATTTTGACGGGACTTTCACTGGAAGATAGCTGGTGTTATAGGGAGTAGCATAGGCTACTTTTATAATTAGAAAAAGAATTAGGGTTCCGCTCAAAAAAATAAAACGTACCTAGTATTAAAAAATGCCACTAAATGGCCTAAGATCCGAAGCATACTTCCACTGGATGAAAAACATTTATACTAATCATAACATGTAAGCAAGCCTTGTATATGAATATGGGTTGCGTAATGAAAAGTGGTAACATCATAATAATACTTTAGTTAGTTTTTATTATTTTTTATTATACTTTCAAAGTAGATTTTAACAACTTACAGTTTATACAATTTGCAGGACTACATTCTTTATAGACAACATCGCTTTGTCTATATAGTTTTTTCGTTTTTAATTTAATTTATTTTTATATTTTAATTTAGACTTTTTGGAAGTTCTTAACTGAAAGGGTAAATTGAGTTCAAAATTCGTTAGAAAATAATTATTTACTCAGGATTTACTTTTTTGGAACCGTCCGTAGAATATACAAATATTAAAAAAATGGCGAAGATATCGCAAACGTCGACTCGAATTGAGTACCTCTCCCTTTTGAAATCGGTATGAACTTCATCATAGTTTTAAATTATTGTACATAGCAGTTTAAACTTACCGACCTGTTTAAAAAACATTTACCTATTACAATTTAAACTTCTTAAAGTAAAATGTGATGTAATACAAAAATAACTAAATATAAAACTACTATTAGTACAAGAAAACTATTATGTATTAGAAAGTATTTTGGTCATTTAATGATTGAACTTTCACACTGCATACCAGCCCTAACTGGCGAAAATCGCGAGAAACTTTGCCAAATACTACGCGATTCACCGTTCTTCCAACAGATGGCGTTAAAAATAAAATATGTATAGAAAAAAATGTTTATTTTTGAAGGAAATTTAGATAAAAAGATCTTTATTCAAGTTCTACCTTGTGTTCAACTATTCTATATACATACATAAATTCTAACTTAGTCGAATCTGTACATTAATTATTTTTTGAAAAATCTTATTGAAATAGTCATTATTATCGATACAGAGGCTGAATCTATAGATTTTAGAATTTTTGTCTGTCTGTCTGGGAACGCATCTCGAGAAAACCACTGGACAGATTTTGATGAGGTATGATGATAGCTGCCAGCTGGTTATTCAGGTCGACATATAAGTAGGATACTTTTTATTGCGGAACAATATGTCATCTCTGAGAAATCTATACCTCCTAACCGTTAAAACGGATCTAGGGACGAACCCGAGCGGAGCGAGTGAGTCGATAGTAAAATGTAAAAACTACACTCACTAAATATCACGAGTACTGAAATAAAAAAGTAACATGTTCCTTTAGAATAATATAATTAATAAACACGTTAGAATAAAAAATAAAGAATAATAAACATTTAACAATTCACAATGTTCTATCAATTGTAGGTATATAGGTATTGTTCTTTGATATGATAATTCAGAAGATCCTATATATTACAACAAGTATTGAACTTTAGACTTTCGGACGTACAGAAATAAAACTCAAACCTACGTACAACGTATATGGCTAATAAAGTGATATAGTCACCATGAAACATCATGACACGACTTTTTGTTGGTATTTTGATGGTAAAATATTCCACAGCAAGCGCCACCGGTCGCACGCATTAGTATTTACTTCGACGTTGACCTGAATATTTGTCCTTAAACGTTATATGGATTGTAGATCTCTTTATGACTATCGATATTTTATGGAAAATTTTGTTTCACGTAAGTACTCATATTTGTTAAGATGCGGATAAGATAACTAATCTTAGCTTCTTTTATTTACTGATAGTGTGCTATAAATAAAACTGCTTCTTTCATATGTACATATATTTAAACTAGCATTGCCCGCGGCTCCGCCCGCGTTCAGATGACCAAAAACCAAATTCTTAGATTTTATACATTAGTATACTCTTACAATGCAGTACTGTATTTTTTTTCCGAAATGAGATATTTTCCCGCGGTAAAAAGTATCCTATATGTTGACCTGGATAACCAGCTATCATCATACCAAATTTCATCAAAGTCTGTCCAGTGGTTTTCTCGTGTTGCGGTAACAGATAGACAGACAGACAAAAATTCTAAAAACTACAGATTTGGACTCTATCGATAATAATGTCTATTTTATTTAGATTTCCCAAAAAATATTTAATGTTCAGATTCAACTTAGTTACAATTTTATTATACGATACATATACATACAGATATAAGTATAAATAGGCAAAGACAAAACTATTCAGTACCCTTTTCTCCTCTGTTTTTTTAATCAAAATTTAAATTCTATTAGATACCTCGATTATGTTATAGCATAAGCGTGTAATTTGATTTGTTTTAATTTGTTACTTTTTGATTTAACTGAAAAGTGAAATTGTAGAAGGATTAATTGCAAAATTAATATTTTTATTCATAATGTATATTGTAATTTGCTAAAGATTCTCTTTTACTTAGTCTAATATAAGGTGAGTTAAAACAACATTATATGTATTTAAATTTTATTTTCAATATTCAGTGCGCAAGAGTACCTGCGAGCAGTAGACTCGTAATTTATCGTTGTTTAGTACAGAACAGTACCTACAGAGCTTTCATCTACTTACAGTAATCCTATTCTTAATAAATTCGACTAATTAATTATTGTAAATGACTAATTACGCATACGTTATTACTGTTTTTATACGAGTATATGTAACATAACTCGTATTGAAAATAAAAGTCTTGGGTTACAATTCGCAGTTTTTTTGGGACATTAACACACTGCTGAATGCACTGTCTAGTTCTATGGTAAGTTACGTGGCCTGTATTATGGATACCAGATAGTTGATCCACTACACATATATAACTTTAAATACATACGTATTATTAATATAAACACCCACGACTGGAGTACAAACGTTCGCTCATCACACAAAGGAATGCCCCAGCGGGACTCGAAAAAACGACCGCTGGCACAGCAAGTAGGGCCACTACAAACTGAAACAAACGAGTCGTCAATTTTAAATACAAGTTTTTAATCAAGTATTTTAATATAATCCAGACTATTATTTGTTCAGTGCATTAGCGCTTATTTCAGTTATTAAATGCACTATTAATTAAACCGCTATGCAACTACGACCTCCGTGCATGGTCAAACGCATCTCATTAAAGTTGAAACTCATCAAATAAATTATACGTGCGACTGATTGATAGATCGTTGTACAAACTACAGAGATATGAAATAAATAATATGTATGAAATTATAGAAGAAATAGAGAGTAGGTACAATATAGTACATATTTATTTTCTTAGCAATTGTTTACAGTAAATTAGAACAACCTCGCTTTACCAAAGTAAGAAAATGTTTAGTATTTACAATATTCAGTAATCATTTTCTATTTACATAGTTTGTGCTTTTAAATTAAAGATGCACACGCACACACCCACAAACACGCGTGCACTCATCTTTTTCGAAGTTGGTCAAAAAGTTAGTTAGGCAGTCTATCTGAGTTGCTCCTGGTTATGTGGGTTCTCTGACAGCATAGTGGACCATGGGAGTACAACCAGTTAATTTGTCTGTCTCGGCAGGCAGCCATGGTCTTGCGACGCCCTGAGTTGCACCGAGCTTTTGGCGCTAATTGATTTTAGTAGGGTGAAAGCGGACAGGAGGAAGTGTGGCTGGAATGGACGAATTTAGGTACATATTTTCTTCGTATTATTAAAACAAATAAACATTTTGAAAACGTAAAGTGTGTGTGTTATAGAAAACGTATAGTTTTGTTATTATGTATTAAAAAACTGATGAACTTTCTTGAATTATTTACGCCGCACTAAGGGTTTATTTTTAGAGATCATTTTGTTTTTTTTTTTCATTATATCGAGGAAACTGTGAGTAATCGTGTTTCTAAAATGTACAATTTATAGAATAAATCCTTAAATATAAAAACTATCCTATGTCCATCCCAGGGTCTTAAACGATCTTCTTAATATAGATAATGTTAATTTTTATTTACTTAACTAAACCAACACTACAATAAATCTACCATTATAGTAGTTTGCCAATCAACGGCAAATCTGAAAATAATATCTGTAGGTACCTTTTATTCAGAAAAGTAAGTACTTTTAAAAAACTTGAAATCATGCCCTATTTTAGGTGAAAAATTAAGGTCGATTGGTCATAAACGCTTTAAAATATTTTTTTTTCTTACCAAAATAATATAATGAATTCTTGTTCTTAACTTGAGAAATGATTTGTTTCCAATAAAAACTGTCAACTTCAGTTTCATGTTTGCGATAAAAAATATCCTATGTTCTTCTCTAACATCCCATCCTTCTTTATACCAAACTATATCAAAATTAGTTCAGCTGTTTAGGCGTGAAAACGTAACAGACAGATAGAGTTCCTTTCGCATTTATAATATTAGTATGGACTAGCATTGCCCGCGGCTTCGCCCGCGTTCAGAGGATCAAAAACCAAATTCTTAGGTTTTACATATTCGTATACTATTACATTGCAATTTTTGTATTTTTTCTCAGAAATGAGATATTTTCCCGCGGTAAAAAGTGTCCTATATGTTAACCCGGATAACCAGCATCACCATACCAAGTTTCATCAAAATCCCTCCAGTGGTTTTTCTGTGATGTAGTAACAGACAGACAGACGAAAATTCTAAAAACTTTAGATTCGGCCTCTGTATCGATAATAATGTTTATTTCAATAAGATTTTCCAAAAAATATTTAATGTACAGATTCGGCTTACTTACAATTTTATTATAATATGTATAGTAGATTTACGGTATACATACCTATACAAAATTACTAAAAAAAGCTCATTTACATTTTGTATGTGAATGTTCTGTATGAATCTAATGTACTGGTATAGTAACAGTTAACTGAGGCATTTATGTAATGCATTCATTCAATCTAACTGATCCTTAATTAAAACGCTGCGATGCATCTCTTTGACCTCCATTCCCACGGTCAGTGTCTTACATCTTATGATAAATCAAAGTACATTTCAACGAATAGAAAATGAATACAAAATATATTATGGACTTAGGTTTTTACTTTTTAGTTTAATAGAAAATGTATAAGATTTTCGTGGGTTTCCTTTATTTTTCTTAAATTTTGTCTTCGTTCCTTAACAGGATTAAATATTTAATGTACAGATTCGACTCAGAATTTTATTATATGTACTCGTACCTTTAGACTACTATTGCCCGCGGCTCCGCACGTGTAGTTGATTTATGTAGCAAGACTTTCATATAAACTTACGACTTTATTTAAAAAAAAATATATCTAAATCGCTTCACCCATTTTTAAGTTATTTATTTTTATATAGATAAAATACTAATCTATTATAAACGCTGCGACTGGATGATCTTCCAATTAAACAACACGTTACAATTTTATTCGTTTACTCTTATTACGCAAAAGTTTCAGCAGCCATTAATTCTGATATCTGCACTGTTCGAAATAATCAATCGGAATAGCTCACTCAACGGTTAAACAGAAATTATGAAAAATAAAGCCCACCCATTTTACAGCGCCCCCTTACGAAGTTATTATTATATTAATAGCGAGTAGCGACTCACACTCCCTTCGCTCGGGTTCGTCTCTAGCTTGCTTTCCAATATAAACTTTCATCCCCATTTTCACCCCTTTCAGGGGTGATTTCCGGGATAAAATATATCCTATGTCCTTCCCAGGGTCTTAAACTATCTTCTTGCTAAATTTTATCTACATCGGTTCAGTAGATCCAAAGATTACCCAATACAACGTCACAAACTAACAAACATTACCTCTTTATAATATTAGTATAGGTATTAGATGATTTTAAAGTTAACAATGCTGCCATTAGTTAGGCAACACAAGTCCCAATAAAATAAATCAATATGGAATATAGGTAATTGTTTCGGACGACCAGAACCAGGGTATGTCTAGTACCCGGAGGTCGACCTGGGACAATCTCCCAGACGTTCTTGGCGTACACGGCAGTATGTCCGTTCGCTGGTAATGTACGCCACCACGCACCCCTGAATGCGTAGCTTGGGTCCCGATCCACTAGGGTTTCTTCGTTGACAGGAGACTATACTTAGAGGCGATGAAATAAAAACACAATTTTTCCTTTTTTCTCTCTTGGTTTCGGTTCTTCCTTTTCCTTTTAGTTGTTGCCTCTTCGGTGGCTGTCTTGCGACTGACTTGAATCGAGAAATGGCTCGCCTTTTATTTGGCCCGTTAATACCTTACAGAGAGCCGCGTACTTTGAGCTCATTTTTCGAGTAAAATTTCCCTAAACCGAAACCTTGAGAGTCCTTTTATTTTATGTTTTCAGTATAACACCTTACACATATTTATTTATTTACATGCCTTACATACTATTATACAATATTAAAACATAATATTCAATATATAATTAATTAAAAAGTCTTAAAACAAAATTATCTAACTTTCTAGGTTGCTACATTTTTACTATACATTTTCCCTTATAACTTTTGAACGGATAGTCCTATCGACCTAATTCTTGTTTTATTATAAGTTTTATAATAAAATCTATTATTTAAAACATAAACTATTATGCTATTGCAAGAAACAAAAAATCTCATTTTCAAGTTACGTAATTATATGCTAACATTTTACTTACGTACCTATTCCTTTCAAATTAATGTTAAATATTCTTATATGATTCAAATAAGCAAAAAATACTCTAAACTAACCTTATTACACTAATTAGAACTTATTTTAACATAATAAATCTAATAAGAATGAGATTTCATATTTACAACAATTATTCATAATACGCTAAAATGACATTGTCCCTATATTAATACACACGTTACTCGAAGATAGGTTTTCCGTCGCCGACATTCTCCCCCTCGTGCTTTGCACCAACTCCTGGACTCGGCGACGCTCCCGGCACCAACAGCACCACTCTCGAATTGGGCCTCCGTAGAACACCTCCTCTGGTCTCGACGTCGACGACTCTGGTCCGCCCGTCTGGTCCAGGATACACATGCAGGATTCTTCCGCGTGGCCAGATGCATCTTGGTAGGCTGTGATCGACGATCAGTACGATGTCTCCGACTTGCAAATCTGTGGCGCTGACTCTTCCTTTGGTCTTCCTTGGTAGTAGAGTGGGCAAATACTCTCTCAGCCAACGTTGCCAGAAGTGATCGGCAAGTCGCTGCGTAGCCTTCCAGTCTGCCCACAAGCTCGTTGTCCTCGAAGCTGCCGATTCTTGCTTTTGCTGCTACTAAGCTGACGTCATAAGTCCCATTTTGATTTTCAGTTCTCCAATATACCGTAGCTGCATACGCCATTTCGCTTGCATCCGTGAACGTGTGCAGCTCCCCCTCGGTGCGACGTGGTGCCAGACATCTCGGGATCTGAAGGTCTTGGAGCAGCTTCATCTTCTCCAGGTAAGTCTTCCATGACTCGTACTCCTTTTCTTCTATCTCTTCATCCCAACCGACGCCACTTCGCCATATGTTCTGGAGCAGCCTTTTGCCTTGGATGAGAATTGGTGATGCTAGCCCTAGTGGATCGAAGGTCGACATCACGGCGCTGGTGACTTCTCTCTTCGTAGGTACCTTGAGTCCTTGTGCCACTTCATCTGGCGTGTTCCGAAGGTTCGCCCTAAAGCCTATGGAGTCCCTTTCTGTAAACCAGCGTAGTCCCAGTGTCTTCTCTTCCTTCTCACCAAGGTCCACCTCTGTCTTCTCAACTGACTCAGTCTTCACGTCTTGCAGCAGGTCGGAGTGGTTTGACGCCCATCCTCGGAGTTCGAAGCCCGCCTTTTTGTGAATGAAGTCCACCTGCGCTGTAATTCTCTTGAAGTCCTCTTCTGAATGGAAGCTGTGCAGGTAGTCATCCATGTAATGGTTCAGCTCGATTGCCTTTGCTGCCTCTGGGTACTGCTTCTTGTAGTCCGCCGCGTTCCGGTTCTTCACGTAGATCGCTGTGCTAGGAGATGATGTCGCGCCGAAGATGACTGATGTCATTCTGTACTCCTTCGGTGCTACGTCACGACGATCCCCTCGCCACAGGAACTTCAAGCTGTTTCTATCTTCTGGCCGGATGCGAACTTGCAGGAACATTTCCTTTATGTCGGCTGCCACTGCAAACGGGCCTTGCCGGAACCTCAGTAATACCCCGAAGAGCGATTGCAGTAGGTCTGGTCCCGGTAGTAAAGCGTCGTTGAGGCTTCTCCCTTTAGACTTGGCTGCAGCGTCGAAGACGATCCTTATTTTCTTCTTCAATGGATGTACCACGGAGAAATGAGGGAGGTACCATGTCTTCTTTGAATCTTCTTGTCCACCAGGTGCTTCTTCTGCATACTTGCTGTCGATTAGATGCTGGATCTGCTTATTGTATTCTGCCTTCAGCTGAGGGTCTTTGTCTATCTTCTTTTCAATGTTGAACAATCGGTTCTTGGCAGACGTGTAGCTTTCAGGCATCTGTTCATCTTCATTTTTCCATAGAAGTCCAGCTTCAAATCGACCACCTTCTAGTCTTCTGCAGGTCTTCTCTAGGATGGTGAGTGCTCTTCCTTCTGAATCCGTAGTGGGTCTTCTTGGTAGTACTCCAAGTGCTTCGATTGCGAAGTGATCCTTGATGGCTTGATGCATCTCTTCTTCTGGCGTGCTGACATGTAGACACGTGTTTAAGAAGTGCACCACTTTCGCGCCTCCAGTGTCTGACCCGTGGAGCACCCATCCAAGTCCTGTTCTTGAAGCGACTGGTTGTCCTGGTTTCCCTCTTCTTACTTCTTGAGTCACGATTAGCTCCCAGTTGTCTTGACCGATGAGCAGCTGTGGTGACTCCCCCTTATAATATAGAGAGTCAGCAATCTTCTTCAAGTGTTGACACTCTTCTATCCTTTTCTTTTCTAGGAACTGCGGTGCAAGCTTCAACTCGTCGATGGTCCGGACTCTTCTCAAGGTCTTCTTGGTCTTCTGATGAATCCCCTTCACCGTAAGGTCCAGCATCTGAGAGTCTTCCTTCCTTATCAGCCTGCCTCCAACAGTCTCGATGACCAGTTCCTCCTTTCTTCCTTGAGCGCCGATTTCTTCTGCTACCTTCTGGTCTAGCAGCGACACTGTTGACCCTTCATCCATGAGGGCCAATATCTTCTTTGATCCTTTTGACCCGAACATTTCTATCGGAATTATCTTCAGGTATGCCCTTGCGTTGTTGACCGCATTCACCGATGCCATGATGCTCGCCACTTCTTGTGGTTTGTTCTTCTGTTCTTCCGAGGAACTTTTCTCTGTCTCGACGTGCAGCAGATGATGATGCCACCTCTTGCATTCCTTGCACGACGGCTTCTTGCAGCTCTCCTTCCGATGTGTCCCTTGTAAACACTTGAAGCAAACGCGGCTTTTCTTCACTATTGCCCATCGATCTTGCACAGACGCCTTCAGGAACTTCTGACACCCGACAAGGAAGTGTTCACCCTCACACATGGGGCAAGTCTTCTCTGATCTTGAAACCTTTTCTTTGAAGTCCTTTTCCTTAGTTGAATGCGTTGCTTGTCGATGAGTCCGTCTGAACCCGCTCTTCTCTTCTGTTGATGCATAGGCTCCACACTTGTCTGCTTCTCTGTTCAGGAACTTGGACACCAGTGTTAGGTCGGAGAACTCGCCTTCTTCTGTTGTTTCAATGAAGTCGTACCATCGGAACTTGAGGATCGTAGGTATCTTCTCAATAATTTGTTTGACCATCTCAGGTGAATGCAGGTACTGTGGTTTCTTCAATCCTTTTATTGCCGCTACGCTGTTGCTGATCTGGCTCGCGAAGAGGCATATGTCCCTTGGGTTTTCAGAAATCTTCGGCAACGTTTTGACCTTGTTCAACTCTGCCAGCACCAGTGCATCTGGTCTTCCATATCTTCTTCTGAGGGCTTGAATCACTTCCATCGGAGAGGCTTCGGAATACAGCAGACTCTTGATAGTTTCTCTTGCGTTGCCCTTCAGTGCTCTTCTTAGCCGAGCCATATTCTGGACGTTGTTGAACATCGGTGCTGTATCTTCATAGACAACCTTGAAGGCCATCCACTCGCTGCTGTTGCCGTCGAAGTAGGGTAACTCGTGAATGTAGGTTGGCTGTCCTGCTGGTCCTCGCGTGGTAAGAGCTTCCTTCAATGCTGCCGTCAGTGCTTGAATTTCAATCGTAGCTCCTCTCGTTGAGGAGTTCTCTTCAGGCTTCATCTTCTGTGGCTCTTCCAAGGGGTGTGGACCTCGCATCTCTGGTTGAACTTTGTTGCCATCCTCCAGCACAGACGTCTCGATCCAGTTCTGCACCTGTGCTGTTCTGTCTTCCAGGTCTTCATCCACGGAGTCCTCTTCTTCACACTGTGCCATCTCCAATCTGACACGGGCTAGCTTAGTTTCAGCCTGTGCTTGCTTCAACTCCAGGCGTGCCAACTCTTCCTTTGCTTCTAGCTCGCGTCTTCTGGCCGAGGAACTCGTGGTCTTCGTGGACCTGGCGCGACGACTGACCCCCATCGGTTTCAGGGTCTTGGAGGAGCCTTGAACATCCTTTCCAGGTACATCTTCTTGGCTCTTCCTGGTCATCCTCTGTGCAGCATCTTCTTTGTTGCCTTCCATAGACGCCGCCGTAGTTGCAGTCGTAACCGTAGTCTCCGTCACTGTGGTGCCCTCCGTGGTCGTGGTACCCGAAGAAGTGTTCGATGTAGTTGCAGTTCCCGATGACGCCGACGCTGACGTGACCCCTTCTGATCCCGACGTTCCATCTGTCGCGTCCCTATCTGAAGGACGGGACCCGGGACGTGAGGGGGCATCCTTCTGCGACCTGGTTACCGGCATCTTGAACGCAATCTTCTGTTTCTTCTGAACTTCTTCTAGCAGGGATCCGGCTCGAAGGACCAACTGTTTCGGACGACCAGAACCAGGGTATGTCTAGTACCCGGAGGTCGACCTGGGACAATCTCCCAGACGTTCTTGGCGTACACGGCAGTATGTCCGTTCGCTGGTAATGTACGCCACCACGCACCCCTGAATGCGTAGCTTGGGTCCCGATCCACTAGGGTTTCTTCGTTGACAGGAGACTATACTTAGAGGCGATGAAATAAAAACACAATTTTTCCTTTTTTCTCTCTTGGTTTCGGTTCTTCCTTTTCCTTTTAGTTGTTGCCTCTTCGGTGGCTGTCTTGCGACTGACTTGAATCGAGAAATGGCTCGCCTTTTATTTGGCCCGTTAATACCTTACAGAGAGCCGCGTACTTTGAGCTCATTTTTCGAGTAAAATTTCCCTAAACCGAAACCTTGAGAGTCCTTTTATTTTATGTTTTCAGTATAACACCTTACACATATTTATTTATTTACATGCCTTACATACTATTATACAATATTAAAACATAATATTCAATATATAATAATTAATTAAAAAGTCTTAAAACAAAATTATCTAACTTTCTAGGTTGCTACATTTTTACTATACATTTTCCCTTATAACTTTTGAACGGATAGTCCTATCGACCTAATTCTTGTTTTATTATAAGTTTTATAATAAAATCTATTATTTAAAACATAAACTATTATGCTATTGCAAGAAACAAAAAATCTCATTTTCAAGTTACGTAATTATATGCTAACATTTTACTTACGTACCTATTCCTTTCAAATTAATGTTAAATATTCTTATATGATTCAAATAAGCAAAAAATACTCTAAACTAACCTTATTACACTAATTAGAACTTATTTTAACATAATAAATCTAATAAGAATGAGATTTCATATTTACAACAATTATTCATAATACGCTAAAATGACATTGTCCCTATATTAATACACACGTTACTCGAAGATAGGTTTTCCGTCGCCGACAGTAATAGTCAAAACAAGTCCATATTAATTACATCCATACTTCCATACTTATATTGTAACTGTGAAAGTGTGTTTGTTTGTTTGTCTTTCTTGTCGAAAGGGCTTGACCGTTGACGGATTGGCGTGATTATTTGTGTGGAGATAGTTGAAGGGCTGGAGAGTGACATAGGCTACTTTTTACCGCGGGAGATTATCTCATTCCCATGGGAAAACATGTTATATTACAAGCCAAAAAAATATTTATGATCAGAATTACTTGAAACTTGGTATTATAATGCTCTTCAATACAATTCAATAAATACACGTTTTAGCATTTTCGGAAATTTATCCCATAAGAGGGTAAAATAGAGGATGAATTTTAGCGCGAGCGAAGCCGCCGGTCTAGCTAGTAATAAATAAATAGATGTTAACACTATGTACCGAACTTTATTCTTAATTCTTATAAGAAATATTGCTTATTTTCAGGTAAGACATTAATCTCTGCCCGCCTAAGCTGCATGTTGGTAAGTTATTTTCTATTAAGACAGTTAATTGTTTTTATTCTTAACAAGCAACTCACCCGCGCTCGGCTTGGGTATTTCCTTAGGAACCTTTTAACGGTTAGTATAGATTTCTCAGAGGTGAGATACTTTCCCGACACAGACAGACAGACAGACAAACAAACATTCTAAAAACTATAGATTCGGTCTCTGTATCTGTAAAAAAAGTATATATTCGACTCGGTTAGAATTTTATTATATGTGTGTAAAGATGTAAAATCATAAATTGCCTACCTAAATTCTGCAAATGTATTAGAAGCTAAATCTTAAATGCAAAAAGTTTTTGAGTAAAGAGTATAGTATTATAATATGATCTGTGGAAAAGATAATAATTTTAAATATTATGTAGTTTCGTTTGAAAATCTTCTTATAACTCATATATATATACCTTCATATTTCGTTTATTTTATTTGAAACATAATAAATGAATTTTAAGCTCAAAATTATTATTTTTTTCTTCAAAGACTATAATTAAACATAAATTTCTCATTTTCGAAACGATAATATGTCTAACGATGATCGATACATAGTAGCATTCATAAACACAACTTAAAATCAATTTTATATTTCTGAGTTCGTAAAAAAATTCTTCATTAATTATTGGTTAAAACGTCTTAATGTTCTTTTTGTTTAACAAATAGGGGAGCAATTAACATTATAGTCTGGTCACATCATGCCATCAGAATGACTCGCGCTACAATGTCCGCTAGATCGCGACGCGACGCGACGCGACGGTGCTAATAAACGATTCGTATAGTAATTGAACTTTTGAGGTTATTTAATAGGCATTTGGACTCAATATAGTCGTGGTATAAGATGAATAAGTAGGTCTTTATTTCTAGAAAACTGATTCTGTAAAAATTAAAAAATTTATCACGTATAAGCCCTAGGAATATTTTCTTTATCATAATGATTTTCATTGATGTATTCAGTAAAGGTTTTCGTAGATTTCGTCGTGCAGCCTGTTTCTTATATCCAATGGTATTTTTAAGTGTTAGTGGTACATAAAGTGTTATAAACATTACATTTTCTTAGAGACTTACGTGTGTGTACTTATGTATGCACGTAAGAAGTTATACTTCTTTGGCGTAACAGAACAAAAATTGCTAAAGATTTTATCCCGTATGTCACAACTCTCTGTTTATAAAAGGAATGCAGTTAACTTCATTATGTCGCTTTCAGCTAATTTATCATAATTTTTTCCAAACGTGCCAAAAGAAGTATAATTTCAAAAAGTAAAAAAAGAAAAGAAATCATTAGAAAAGAAAATTTAAGTTTCACTTTGTGTTTGACTTATTTCAGATAGTATTACTAGTGCTAATTACTTACTTTATTAATTATTTGATAACGCTACATATTATTTACACGTTTCAATTTACATGGGAATGATTAAAATTTACTTTACATATATATAATTGAGATAAAAATAACAAACCATGAATACATGAGATTGTTAAACGTGCCAATTTTAAACGTTAAAACGTTAAATGCACTATAGCTACCGTTAAAGCTAACTAGATAATCTACATCTACAATACTATTATAAAGAGGAAAGATTTGTATTTTTGTATGTTTGTAACGAATAAATTCAAAAACTAGTAGACCGATTTAGATGAAATTTGGTAAGAAGATAAGAAGGATACTTTTTATTTCGGAAGTCATCTCTTAAGGTTGTGAAAATGGAGATGAAAGTTTGTATGGGGAATCAACCTAGGGACGACCTGTGTGAAGCAATGGTGACTCGCTAGTTAATTAAAAAAAATAGTAAAACAATATAATTGAAAACAATAAATATATAAAAATAAAATGATACATTCATCAGCCATAGTGATAAGACAATGTATATACAAGTTCACGTCACTACAAGCCAGTTAGTAGCGGTATTAATAAACAGTTCATATTGTAATTGTGCTTTTGAGGTCATTAAACAGCTCGGGCCCTTGTAACATATGTGCACTTGTATAATCGAGAATTGTTCGCACGCGATATGAATTAGACAATTAATATAGAAATACTAGTGACTTACCCTAGCTTCGCTTCAATGCATTCCTTTTTAACTGTGTACTAAGTTTTATCGAAATCTGTCCAGCCGTTTCACCGTGATGGAGTTACTAACATACATACATACATACATACATATACACACAAACTTTCGTATTTATAATAGTAGTTCGATACATTAATGTACTTTTAAGATTTTACGGCTTTACACGTTTTCTCTGTCAACGTAACATTTAAATTAAGAGCAAATCCTATATATACTACAAAGCGTGAAAGAATCAAGTGAATACTTGCATGCTAAATAGTATTTAAGTCGCTTTCGATTTCGAATGTCAATAACTACTCATATTGGGTCCATTTCATACTTCATTTTACGATCCTTGCCCATATGAGAATAACAAATAAATAGTGTCAGTTTCCTCGCGTATTTCTTTTGTATGATTCATACAAACATTGGCTGAGTATTCGGAGCGCACTACAATTTCATCTCAATCTATACATATAATAAAATTGTAAGTAAGCTGAATCTGTACATTAAATATTTTTTGGAAAATCTTATTGAAATAAACATTATTATCGATACAGAGACCTAATCTATAGTTTTTAGAATTTTTGTCTGTCTGTTTGTCTGTCTGTCTGTTACCGCATCACGGAAAAACCACTGGAGGGATGTTGATGAAATTTGGTATGGTGATAGCTGGTTATAAGTGTCAACATATAGGATACTTTTTACCGCGGGAAAATATCTAATTTCTGAGAAAAAACACAAAAACTGCAATGTAAGAGTATACTGATATGTAAAACCTAAGAATTTGGTTTTTGGTCATCTGAACGCGGGCGGAGCCGCGGGTAATGCTAATAAGCAATATAATTCGAAAATAGACTTTTAGACTCGCAAGCTTTCTGTGAGAATTCATGTTTCGTAGAATGAATGAAATTTCATTTAAAAGCATATCGACTTTAAACATTGAACCTATTTTAAAAGCAATTTACTACAACACTGGCGGTGGATTTTTTTTTAACAAAACTTAACACCCAAATAGAGTATTTCTTTATTTTTTTGGAATCAGTCAAAAATGAAATTGATGATCTGCGAACGATCACAATAGCCTCTAAACAATTAATTAATTCATGCAGATTGATAATATTTGTACATAAATATGCAAAGACAAAACAGTTCAGTCACGGTAATATGCATAGCATTACCGTGGTTCAGTGCTTTTCTCCCCTCTGTGTGTCAACCGATTTTTTTTTTGTTTAGTGGCTATCGACTTAACCCTAACCGGTCGTGTCGAAGTATCGTCCTAAGGACTTTGAGAGTAAAAGGAAGAGAGAGTGCACTTGTGCACTATAATATCTCCTGCGCATCTGGCTACACTCAGTGAGAATGGCCGCCGTGGCCGAAATCGGTCAGGGGGGCATTATCTATACTAATATTATAAAGAGGTAAAGTTTGTGGGTTTGTAAGTTTGTACATTGTAGGGAGTAATCTCTGTATCTACTGAACCGATTTAGATGAAATTTGGTAAGAAGATAGTTTGAGACCCTGAGAAGGACATAGGATACTTTTTATCCCGGAAATCATCCCTTAATGGAGTGAAAATGGTAATGAAAGTTTGTATTGGGAAGCAAGCTTGGGACGAAACCGAGCTAAAACCCAAGCGAGGGTGAGTCGCTAGTTATCAATAAAAAATTGGTCATGGTCGTATTTTGACTGGGCGAACACTTGTAATAATAAAAACATACTTCAATATGCCTTATTAAATAAAATCAAACTTTATTCAAGTAGATATATACAAGCAGTTATGAATCGTCAATTCAATTTAAACAGCTCCAGTGTAGTCAGTCCGTGAGGAAGCCACCAGCTTGGAAAGCAGCTCAGCTGAGAAGAGCCGGCGAGAAACTCAACAGTTGCTCCCTTTATTTATTTTACTAAAATAACAAAATACATAGCCCGTATATAAGTCAATACATCTTAATTCCACACATTACGTAATAGTAAATATAATTTTGATATTATAAGTTGTTTTTTCTTAGTAAGTAGGTATTGTAAATAGCATCACTGTGAGGCTTCACGTCATAGACACGTTGTGACGCAGACCACCGTCACGAATGCGAGTAAAGTCTAATTTTACATATCAAAAAGACTTTGTTCTCAGAACTCGATTTTAATTATTCTCGTCTGGATGCTGTTTGTAGTCTTAATGCGTCTTAACACGAAGTATGTGTAAATAGATGTTTTGAGATGATGAAGTTATAGTAGGATTATTTATAACAGTATTTCAGATATTCATTAATGTATTATATTTAGTTACTATTTTGACTTAAAACCTACGAATATAACTAACTACAAAAGCTTTTAAAGCAAGTTTTTGCATTAATAAAATCTATCTATACATATAATGAAATTTCAACTGAGTCGATCTGTACATTAAATATTTTTTGGAATGTATGACGATAGCTAGTTATCCGGGTCAACATATAGGATACTTTTTACTGCAGGAAAATATCTCATCTCTAAGAAATCTATACTGAACATTAAAACGTAACTAGGGACGAACTCAAGTGGAGCAAGGGTGAGTCGCTAGTCTAAGCTATAAAGTTTTTAGACTACTTCTAAAATAAACATATAGATACATAAATATAGAACATTATTTTTTTCTATAGCACATTATAAGTACATATAGGACATTGTAATTAGGTTTATTCCTTAATCGTATAAGTATTTTACTTTTTTAGTAGTAGTATTTATAAAACAAAGACGTGGTTGAAAATTTATATGTTTAAAAATTGCGATGTTATACAAAAATTGCATGAATCCAATCAAATAAATGGGTTTTGGCTGTTCTGCCAATTGGTCTAACCACGTCACGTCTGTGACGTGGGCCTACGACACGCGAGCATATTCTAATTTTACTTGTATTACGTTCATTTCATAACACGTATTTTGTATATTTGAAACTGAATTTATATGCGAGAATTGTATTTGTTGTTGTTAGAAATAAAAGTAATGTATGTTATTGGACGAAAAGTTCTTCTTTGGAAAAACCAAGTATTTTTTTAGGATATAACATATTTTTCTTATACCTTTTTTTTATATGTAGAAGTTTTTATTATTATTATTATTAATTACTTGTTTTGCTTACTTAGTAGATTTCCATAAATAAGAGCTAGAATATAAGTCAATTTTTACTCATTGTTGAGCCGTTACTGTGTGAAGAAGGAAGGAACACTCACTCTCATTCATAAGCGTTCGCAATTATTATATTTTAATACTAATATTATAAATGCGAAAGTAACTGTGTTTGTCTGCCTGTTTGTTACCTTTTCACGCTTAATCCGCTGAACCGATTTAGATGAAATTTGGTATAGCGATAGTTTGAGATGCTGGGAAGGATATATGATAGTTTTTACCTCGGAAATCGTACCATAAGAGGTGGAAGTTTGTATGGAGAATCTATTATTTCTGAAGGTTTTTTTTTCAAATAGATACACCTACTTTTCTATAAATCTGTACCTGAGATGCATATAACTGTAAGCACCAAAACCAAAACTTTACAGGAGACTTTATGAACCTTGTGAAATAAAATTTGATGAAATTTTGCAGAAAATGTTTAATAATCTAAGAACTACACTATTTAACTTTAATTTGGCAACAATATTGAGATCATTAAGAGAGTTAATCTGATTTTTTTTGAACTAAATAAAAAAAAATGTATCACATACCGTGTTATGCCTTTACACTAATATTAGCATAATCTCAATTATTCTGCTACTTTCCTTAGAAATCTTAAAAATAAACAAAAATCAACTATAAAATCTATCAAAAATACCTATAAGATATTCTCAAATGTACAAAATCAGTCTTGATTTTCCGGTTCTTCGAAAATATCAGTAGTGTTTTCATAAGGTAGATTAATATAAAACTTTTTTAGATCTGGATCTGCAATCCACTGAGTTAAGGTAACTAAATCTTTGGACTGAACTTTGGACTGGAGGACTACTAGAGCGAATAGTCTGAAATATTTACTTGCGGCAAGTTATTTGGCAATAAAAGATTTTGTCTTATGTTTTTCTTTAGATGTATTTCTGAAAATTCTTTATCATTAAATGATTTTTTTGTAAAATAAAATTCCGTCACTATCTTTTCTTATTTGCAGCCACACACATTCATTCATTTTTTGATTTTTCTGCCTCGGACTGAAATAGCTTGTCAATGATTTTATGTTTTTGATGTTTAAAAGATCCATGTTGTGAACTACTAGGGGATTTTTCGTTTTACAAATTTTAACGAACTGCTTCCAATCAAGTGAAAGGACAATATCAAAACAAGATAATTTCCTTTTTTTTTCTTTCTTTGATGGTGTGGACAACATCAGCTTCAGAGTGTGGTCGCGAAGTAAAAATTTATGGTTAATGTAACAAGTCCCGTGTTTTGTAGTAGCCAAAAATAGCAATACAATAATATCACATTCTGGTTTAGAACCGATTAATTATCAGACCAAATTGTAATTTCTTCTGTTTTTTCCTCCTTATAGTTAAGGACCTATTCAATAATACATGATCCTACTTCATTTGCTAATTGCTCCTATAACTTTTTGTATTTCATCCGACATTATACAGTAAGACTTGTTATCTGTACCATTATATACACATAGTTTCGTTGAATGTCTAAAGCTTTCGTAAGTAGAAAGACTGGCTGTTTATTAACAAAGGAGTCACCAAACACTTTTGCATGTCCATCACAAACGTGAGGCTTTGTCCTCCAAATGCTCTAGCAGTTTCTTCATTTTTTCTTTTTAAACTATATTATTAGCGACTCACCCTCGCTTCGCTCGCATTCGTCCCTAGGTACGTTTTAATTTTTTGAGAGAACCCTAATTCTTTTTCTAAAATAAGAGTAGCCTATGATACTCCCTATAATGTTAGCTATTTTCCAATGAAAGTCCCGTCAAAATCAGTCCAGCCGTTTCAGAGATTATCCGGAACAAACAGACAGACAGACAATTTTAAAAAATGTGTTTTTCTTATAAGCATCTCTCTTATAAGCATCAAAATATTTGATTAGGTATGTATAGTAAATAAAAACTACCAATCAGTTACTTTTTGCTTTTTAGTGCTTTTGAAGTCGGCCTTTATTTTTTTGTTAAAAAGTTTTTGTACATACAATTCATACATTTTTACTATGTTCAATTCTGGTCCTAGACATTCTCGTTAGTTAGTCGTCAAAACTGTAGCGGCAAAACAATGTAACTCCCGTCGTACCGTAAATGCATTTTAAATAATTGTGGGATATTAATGTATGATCACTTAAAACCTTATTTATGCTTTGGAATATTTTTTAGCAATACATTAAAATACAATTTTGAAAACTAGTAGATGGTTGATTTTGCTACAAACAGTGTGATGCCATTATAGAAAAGGCCACATACAATAGTATACTGTAAAAACACAAATTCGTAAAAAACGGAGTTACAGCGTTATGCTTCTCAGGTACAGAAATATGTATGTACATATATATCTATATATGGTCTATTCTATACGAAAACGAAAATTGTAGAACTTATACGTATTTTATAGATAAATGTGATTGCTATAAATGTTTGAATTGACTAAAAAACGGAAATTTATAAGACATGGTCTCTATTTAATGAATAAGAAATAAATTGAATATAATCTCCATAAATAAAACACATGAACGTAAAGATAAAAGCTAGTAAATTAAAACATACTTTTCCTATTAAGAAAATAAGCAAAATCATAAAAAAACATTCCACTTGCATTATTCACTCACGAACTTACGATTTAGTTAAATGTTAGATTCAAACGTTCTTTTATAAAATAAATTGTGCTCACTTTTAAAGTCTTTTGCGAATTGTCCTATATACAGGCTTCTTTATGTCTGTTTGTTTATCTTTCATGTAAACAAAGACGGTCATTACTGGTATTATGAGTCGATTGCACTCTGTTAAGATTCTTCTTCAGTTTATATGAATACTGCATTAAGAAATATTCAAATTATTGTAAGCAAAGTTGCCACTTACATCGTCATTTTTCATCTATAGTTTGTATACTAATTTAAAGAGTTTGTTTATTTTGTTTATTTATATATATATATATATATATATATATATATATATATATATATATATATATAATATATATATATATATATATATACTAATTTAAAGACTAGGTTGTATACTCATTTAAAGAGTTTGTTTGTTGGTTTTTTTCTCACTTTAACTGTTCACAGGATTATTATGGAGATATTATTTAAACAATTATTATTTGCGGACTTATAAAAAATAAGATTATTCTAGTCTTTTCTGGTCTTACGTAAATAAAGATTTAGGTTTATTCAAAACAAAAGTAAGTATTAAATCAAGGTTTAAAAGTACGGAGAATTTTCTCAATCAACTATTGAAATGTATAATGGGAAAAGAACAAAATCCGGCTTCTGAGATTATAGATAGCGTTTTAACGCTAATTTAGGTGTATATATACAAAAAACTATGAACCATCGGTACTCAAACTTTATCTCCGAAATAATTCTATAGAGACTGCGTTAAATGTTTCTAAAACCATTTTCATTTACGTTAGTTAGATATTAACTATATGTAAAGCGTTAATACCTACACTAGCGAAAGTAGTAAAGTGAATTTTACAACACATGGTAGTCGTATCTATACTAATATTATAAAGAGGCAGAGTTTGTTTGTTTGCTTGAATGAACTAATCTCAGGACTTATTATTCCGATTTGAAAAATTCTTTTTGCATTAGATATCCCGTTTATTGTGAAAGGCTATATATGGGCTATATATCATCATGCTACTACCCAAGAGAGCGGAGCAGTAATCATAAAAGTCAACAAATCGGGCAGACTTCTATACATTATTACTAAAGCATAAACCCAAAGTTTTTTTTTTGTAGTTTTAGCGCGAGCGAAGCCGAGGGATTCTGGTAATGTGTTATAACAGAATTCTGCACTATGTTTATTTTGCTTAATCTATACCACTATAATGTTAGACAAGTTTACCATAATTTATTACACAAATAAACAAACCTGAGGCAGGTAAGGCACCGGCAGAGAATACAAAACAGTATTTTTGGAGATTATGTGCTACGACCTTGGTTTGTTGCATATGCTGTACTGAGATATTTAAAAATATAAGGCCTACTTCCACCGCATACATATTACATAGCGTAAATAATAATGTCATGTAGAAAAAAAAATGTCATGATTTTCATTTGAATATTAAAGTCATACATACGTATATAACCATGAAAATTGTAACATGTATTCATAATTTATAACGTTTTTGTTGATATCCACTAATATTTCACCTATTTTTGTATCATTCTATAAATATGCGTGAATTCGTTATATCGCATTGTGGGATCTGTGAAAAGCCACCACTCAACGTCTGGCCGTCTGGCAGACCGATACCAATTACAACGTCTATTTTAGAATGTGCTCCGTACCGACGCATATTTATAGCGCGCCAAAAATTCACATAAACATGGCGTTCGCAGTTCAAATTTCCCGCGAAAAACTGACAGTTCGTTTTTTTTACAGTTATGTGCCTTGATAGTGTGCGCAATGTGCCGGATACGTTCGAAACAAGTTGCAAAAATATAGTGGGTTGTGTTTTAAAGTAAAGTGTATACAGGTGATTTTACAGTGCCTAAAACATTCTGTAAGCTAATAAATACCGTAAAAGGACACTGAATTCCGTATCAAATGAAACTGACCTTTATTTCATTAAAGATGAATGATAAAAAATAGTCGTTTTGATACTGAATTTAATAGTCATAATATAGTGTTCAATATTTTTGCTACTTCTCTTACTATATTCATTGCAGGTTGCTGCTAGAATGTAATTTCCTACAACCAAATTTCTAGCCAAAACGACGAACTGCCATACAAATATTCATACCGTCTTTTACCCCTTTAAGAGATGATTTTTCTAAAACTGTTTCTTAGTGCTAACATTCGTTACGTAAGGACTACTACAGGGTATTCTCATGCTACTACTGAGTAGCCTTACTCTTCTGTGTAGGGGGCGCGTTGTCAATCTGTTAGTGATGTAGTTTGTAGTATTGTATAATCTTTATTTAGTAGATATTAATATACCTAAGTAAGATATCTAAATAGATATCTAACTACCTGCTCTTATTTCGCAGTATCTCGCGAAAACCATTTGATGAATCGAGACAAAATATCTACAATATTATGTAGGTTTTCGATCATTAAACTACTCGTAAATGTATCAACTAATACACTTTAACATTTATAATATTAGTATGGATTGGAGAGAATGATTATTATATGATTTTAAAAGTCCCGTAAAGGCAGGTTATAATAGCCGGTATTAAAATTTTATTTGTAGCTTTACTATTTCGAAACGCGATTTTAATGGAAATGGTTTGGTTCTAGATTCAAATATTTTTACTTCCTTAACTGTATGTATTGCAGTTCTAAATGTTGTGATGATGCGGAGCGTAGGCAGTACTTTGCCATTTATCTCTTCCTTTGTGAGTTCGTTGACATCCGCATCTCTTAACACGACTCTTATTTTCCACTTATCTAATTCGATAGCTTTAAGTGTTTTTGAGGGAGGAGATTGAATTGACAGAAAACCTTATTCAATTTTAAAGTCTCAGTAAATGATAATTGTTTTTTAAGATCGATTTTACCTATTTGTATAAAATTCTGTGAAGAAGTCTTACTTGTTATTTCTCGGAAAGGCCTGCGTCTAAAATTTCTGAGGTAGGACTGGTTTTTGTAGACCTTTCATCGCATAGTTCACTTTTGTTTGTAGAAAAAAAATTATGCTAATAATAACATAATATTATTCCCAACAAAATTATACATATCAGCGATTGAGTGAATGATGTGTGTATCGTCTTCATACTAAAACAGTTTTAGGTAAAGTTCAAAATGGATATCCAGCTTATACTTAGATTAAAACGTTGGGTTTGTTTTTATCAACGTACATACCAAGCGAGAACAACCACGGACAAATATCACTTACTTTATGTTATTAAGAAGATTCACAGATATCAAGAAAACTACTTATAATGAATGTTTTTTTCACAAAACCAAGTATTATATCGATAAAATAATAGTCAGAAATACAAATAAAAAATATATTGCATATCAAAAAACACAATTGTTATAGATGTTTTTCCGTTATTAAAGACATGAGCGTGATATTTCACTCCCTCTTGTTCTAAGGCCGAAGGTCCTTCGTCAATTTTCAATTAGACGTCAGGAGGGCTGAGATCCGTCGGACAGTTGCCAGGCGTCGTTATTTACGATGCAGTCTGCAAATTGTACCTTCGTGTTTGTTTTGTAACACATTGTGAAATTTTTGTGCAAACGTTTTTTGGCACATGGTACTTTGGTCGAGAATTCTTTTGCGATTGACTTACTGACTTGAGCCTTAGTAACGACCCGAAAATGCGAATGTTTTGACTTTGTTTTGATGTATACTCTACAAGCTTGGATCGTAGTAGAGCTGATGTTATTTTTAAACACGGTACGCTTTGTTTCAATGATACATAACAGGTGTTGCTGTTATTATACAAGATTACAGATATCATTCAAGCAAAGGATGAAGGAAGGAAAATCAGGTGTACGCTTGCATCACACCTTGAAAATAATTTCCATCGACAATTTACCCGTTGAACACCCGATAGCATGCGCAGGCGCCGGCTTGTTGCGTATCAAGTCAGTGTCACTCTGACCGGCGACGCGGGCGGACGTATTGACCTCGCGTAAAGCACGTGTTTTTTGTGAGTAAATAAGCGTGGACAATTTATGTCAATTGAACCGGACTACCGTGTGTGTGCTAGTTTGTGTCTGACATATTGGATTGCCAGGCCTACTACACGATTCGCTACACGATTTGGCAAGATATGCTATTGTTTATTTTGACAACGTAACGTATTTTAGATCTTTTCCTAACATAAACATCAACATTATTTACTATATACACCTGTATTATAACAAATATTGACGTATCCATAGTTCAAAACTAAAATATTCCTAATAAATCATAAAAACCATACACGATGAATTCCAGGAATAATTATAACAATCAGTTGATGATTGACAACAGTCAATGGAAGCGTGTGTAATGATTTTATTGGCGGCATTAATATCAATGAATAAAATGAACGACTAAACACTCATACTTAACTTTGTATAGCGGCGATATAAGTTATTAACAATTGTTTTACGTTTTCATTTTATTATTTTGTATGACATATGTAAGATATGTGATTTATATATGAATCATTTCATCGCACTGCCAGAGGTTCTGGGTCAAAGTCAACCTCTCCAAGGTGTATCCCTCTCGATACTAGAGACCCTGTCGAATGGCTTACTTTTATATCACACCTTCTAACACTTGTAAAAGGCATTCAGACTTTAATTGTTCACGATTAAATATTGTTTTTATGAATTCGAACTGGCGTCGTATCTACGGTAATGTTGCCCACGTGTGTTATCTGAAATATGTTTGTTATGATACTCTACATTTTTGATACCATATATAGTAATTATTATTTTTTGTAGAGTTTCTTAAATCAAATTAATTCTTGTGTATATAACTAAACACGCGGATGTAAGGTGTTTTCTATAGTTTTAAAGGTTAATGATTTTTTTTGTAACTTATATTATTTTCGAAGTAAGAATATGATTAAAATAGAGTTAGAAAAAATATTTTTAGTTTATATTAATTTTTATTAAATTTTTATTATTCATGCAAATAAATATATTTTTTCAAGAATATATAAATAATTCTACATCACATATTTTCCAAAAGATGATTATTATGTTAAATTGTTCGCGCTCTGTTAAACTGGTTTCGATACGAAGTAATCCATCATTGTTTTTATAATTGTTTTGAATTGATATCAATTGTTTCGTGACACTTTCATTATTTTATCAACCGACTTAAAAAAGGAGGAGGTTCTCAATTCGGCTGTATTTCTTTATATTTGTTACCTCAGAACTACGTCCATTTATTAATAGATTTGAATTTAGAATTTGAATTTTTGTTTAGTTTGAAAATGTATACTTCCAATTGGGTCGTATTTAAATTTGAAAAAATAAAATCATCCCTAAGGGTGGGAAAATATCTAATGAAAGCTTAACCTACTTCTAATTGTCATATTGACTTAAAACTTTGCAAGTGTCTCTACCGTTGATAGTGCAATGGTTCGGTATCGTCGATCTGATATGATGGTAAAGCCAGAAGGTGGATAGTAGAACTCTTCAACGGCTAATCTCTATTAATAGTAAATGAAAGCTACCAATCAGTCATTTTTTACTTTTTTTTTGAAGTTGGTTTTAATTTATTCTTTTGGTTAAATATATTACAGGTCTTGATGAAATGAATTAAAACTTAAAAGCTTATTACTGAGTATATATACAATAAAAATTTTAAATTATACATTAAATTTTAGTTATATACTTAATAGTCGGAAAAGAATAAAAAATAAACATGTAGGCATAGAGTATATAACATTCTTCTGTAAGTTTAATGACTATGCCTTTAATACATAAGACACAAACATAAACAGGTTTCGCCCAAATAATAAAATTAATTTCGGACTTCTAATCGAAGATCGAAATGAAATTATCATTTACAATATACTTATTAGTAAATGGCAATGTAGGTACTGAACATTGCCATTTACCAGTGAAATTATGCACTATCAAAATATTTAAATTTAAATACTACGTATGTCGATCCTTACCTCGATACATGCATAATATAGTCGTACATCAGCTTATGCTTTGTGAATTTTAAAGTAACGAAAATTTTTTTATAACAAAATATTTTATTTGAGTAAAGAACTCGATAATCTCACTTGGGAAAATTAAATCTATGTATTATTACGTGAAGTTTGAAAATTGTTCTACTTTATTTTGTTATAATTACTAGAGGTCTGCCCCTTTGATAGGTGTTTTTGACACTTGAAAGTATTGTTTCCATCTGAACAGAACTTTTATTATTTATACTATACCATTACAAATTTGCCACCCCTCGTGCCACCACTTTAGTTATTGAATTACAACAATATGCTTAATATGATGAAGAATTTGTAAAGCAAGCCCAAATTCAACACTTCTTCAAATAAATAAAGCATACACAGACACATCATTTCTCCAGAAAAATACATAAGATAACTAGCTAAACTTAAGCTTTTTTTTATAATGGCAAAGGCATGTAGGAACGAGGTGTGGGACTCACCGGCAAAGCCAGTACTACTCACTAAAACCCAACGGAACCTCCCCCGTCTTAATGGGATGTCGCAGGATCGTTTACGCACTCAACCACGACGCCCCGACGGCAGGTCTGCCGAAGCAGACCACAACAACCATGGGGTTGTTTCCACGGTCCACTCTGCTATGAGGGTATTATCAGGAGCATCCAGCATAACACACCGCTAACCGAGATGAGCCCCCCCCCCCCCCCTCCTTCCCCCTTCCCCACCACGACAAGGTTGGGGGGAAACGTAAGCTAACTTTACGGCGGCGGATATAGAATAGTTCAAAAACAAAACTACACTGTTGTGTCTGTACACAATTCACACAATTCGGCCTTTAAATATGCAAGTACCTAATTGTAAATTTATACAAAAACCTGTAATGTTATTCTTATAAAATATTACAAAGAATTATTAAACACTGCAATACTTGTTTCTTCTATATTTAGATTATAGGTTAATCATACGTATGTTAATGTGGTTTCATCGAAAATGTAAATTAAAAATATTGTTTTTTTTTTGCTTTTTTAGCGGAAGTATAAGCTCTAGGTATTGAAATTACAATACTATCTATACCTTATTTTACCCGCGTCTCCACTTATATAGCGCCTTAATTGTTAAAAAGCTATTATTTCAATTAATTTTAAAAAAAGAACACCAAAATATACTTTAAAATCACTAAAAACAGTATTTAAAAACATATTCCATTGAAGTTCATATTTTTTATTATATACCAAGTAGGTAACTTGGTAGGTAAAACCTATTACTAAAAAAGGCTTATTAATATCGAGTAGCAAGCATACAACAAACACAACTGAAATACCTAAAATTCGTAATTTATTTCCGGAGATTATGGCCTAAACTAAATAAAAAATATCTAAATAAAAAATATACATCCTTGCAATCTTTTATACTTAAATATAACTTAAATACGTCTCTTTGTATATACTTGTATAAGATTTTTATTACATTACTCGTGTAACAATAAAAATAATAGCCTTCATTCATTCTCTTCATTTTTCTGAACACTACCTTGTGTACTAATTATGCGTACAAGAATTGATAATATTTATAATACTAGCGTCTCACTCTCCCTCCGCTCGGGTTGGTCCCTAGGTACTTTTTAATTTTTTTGAGCGGAACCCTAATTATTTTTCTAAAATAAAAGTAGCCTAAGTTAATGCTTATAACATCTTCTATCTACCAGTGAAAGTCCCGTCAAAATCAATCTAGCCGTTTCGGAGATTAGCTGGGTTAATATGCAATTTAAATTATTTGTATTATAAGTCTTAAATCTACTTCAGTTATTTTGGGGTTATTGAGTGGGGAGTACCTACATGGTATATAAGTTCAATCAGGGTATTATCATTTCTGACAGCAGCACTCATTTTTAGCACTCGGCAGTACTGAAGCGTCCTTTAGTGAAAGAACTTTCCAAATAGGATCAGTAGTGTCAGAGATCACCCACTACAAACAAACTTAAAAACTTTACTCTTTATAATGTACATAGATGAAATATAAAAAAATACTAAAATGACCTTTTGTTATATGCATTTTCACATAAAAGCTATTCTGTTTAAAACAATTTGCACACCTATACCTAAATGATAAAAATCTGATTCCAGTTCACACATAAGTACTCTTTCTACGTTCCATACAACGAAAACAGTTAGGCAATAAAAAAAACATTGCAATATAAAAAAAATATTACGAAAAAATTTCTAGCCACCATAGATAAAAAAAGAAAACATCTGTTGAGTCAATTAGTTTTAAATAAATATAAAATGGGACCCATTTATTTAACATAAACACAAATTACTCATTGGTTAGAAGATTATAGTTTTATAGCTCAATAACAATACGCATAACTCTCACAATGACGGAACTGAAAAGATTATCCACGGCCGTTCCAAACCTAGACTAGGTCTTTGTACAAATTCATATAATTCAAGCGAGAACAAATTAAAATTTCTTGACGGTTGATATTGATTACAACGCACAAATAAGTATTGACAAGTCCAATTTACGATTTTTTGAATGTTAAAGTATTGGAATTTTAAAACTAAATGGCGTAACACATTTTTGAAGTGAAACTTCTTTAGAATCGTAATACATTGCCACGTTGCCATGGTAACCGTTGTTAATGTCTGACAAATATATAATATTAAGTTTTACTTCAACCCTATGTGTGAAATGCACACACGCGCACTTTTTAAATGTTAGTTTTTTTGTAATCTTCGAATTCTAAAATACTATAGCATCCACAGTTTTGTTCGAATTAACTATATTATCCTTACTTGATCTATTGCCAATCATTTAAAAAATTGAGCCATATCATTACAGCACCAAGTGACGCGCTTACCAAAAAACAGCATTACAATTTTATTTATAAACATTAAACACCAACGCATTTCCCTCGAATCGATTAAGCCCTAATAATCTCCTACGGGCTCTAATAGCCCTAATGCCCCAGTCCCTATTTAGATGGGTAGACTTTACATGTGCCTCGACAGCTAGTTTGAATTTTTTAGACGTGCCAGCTTCCTCACAACAAGTGAGATACTAATGACGATGATAGGATTCGTAAGTAAAAATCTGAAGAAATGCGAATTTTTAACTATACCAACTAAATCTCTATGGGGGAAAGGCATTCGTCAGCAGTAGACAGCAATAAGCTAAAATAAAAACGAAATCTCAAGAAATCGGTACTCTGAAAATTTTCAAAGAGAGCGTTTCCTCTAATGGGACTGTTGCATATAATAGTGCATTTATAGCTTAGAGAGTGACACTGGCCTTGTTTATTCTATCACCGTTTTATTAGTTTCACTCGTATGCGACCATCTGTTTACATATTTAAGCAAAGTAGTGTAGGAACTCGATTTTAACTATGCGGATATATGCAAAGAGTATGAAAACACAAAAATTTAGTTGGACCATCCTTGAGCCCAGCGTGTGAAATCAGGCCGCGGATTACGATGAATTACATACGTACCTATTTAACTTTTTATTGTCATTTTCATGGGGCATGGGAACTGGTAATCAATTAAAATTAGGTAATATAAGGATTAAAAAAATATTATTATTATTTTGTCATCCAATCACATCACATTAAACTCCAACAAGATAATAACAACTTAATTTCAAGCAAATTATATAACCTATACAGAAAAATCTAAAGTAAAAAAATACTAATAGAACCAAGGCAAAAAGTGAAAATAGAACCCAATATTTTAAATTAGCGACGCGGTTTTGACGCTTAGTATATTTATACTTAACTATTTAGTTAGACTATTATGAGTTTAATATCCCTTGCTTGAGAAACGATTGATTTCCCATACAAACTTCTATCCTCTTTTCACTCCTTAAGGGATGATTTCCAGGAGAAAAACTATCTTTATACCAAATTTCATCTAAATCGGTTTAGCGGCTAAACGTGAAAAGTAACAGACATACAGAGATAATTTCGTATTTATAATATTAGTATGGGTGGATAGCTACGACCAAGAACCTAATATTTATTAAACAGTCATCACCATTATAAGATAAATAACAATAATCAATCTTCATAAAACGTGCGAAGAACTGTTACGTCACAACATGGCCTTGACAATGATTGCATGATTAGTTGCAATTTTTGCGGTTGCGATTATTTCTATTGTTCGCTTGCAAGAGTTGTGGTCGTTATATACAAGTAATATGAAAACTTTCTTTGAATTTGAACAGTATTTATTTAAGCTATATTTTTTTTATAATTTTCAGAGTTTATCTCTAAGTTAGTCATATTATGCAGTATTATTATTATTAAAACTTTTAATTTTAAAAACTAATAAAACTACATCTATATCTACATATACACTAGCGACTCAACCCTCGCTCCGCTCGGGTTCGTCCCTGGGGTGGGGTCCGGGAGGACCAAACTTATCCTATCACTTAGGGGTATGGAAAATAGATAGTAGCCGATTCTCAGACCTACTGAATACGCATATAAAATTTGGTAAAAATCGGTAAAGCCGTTTTGGAGGAGTACGGTAACTAACATTGTGACATGGAAATTTTATATATAAGATAATAAAATTCTAACTGAGTCGGATCTGTACATATAATTTTGGAAAATCTCATTAAATGGTCATTATAATTATCGATACAGAGGCCGAATCTATAGTTTTTAGAATTTTTGTCTGTCTGTCTGTCCGTGTGGGAACGCAACATGAAAAAACCATTGGACAGATTTTAATGTATGATGATAACTGGTTATCCGGGTCAACATATAGGACACTTTTTACTGCGGAAAAATATCTCATCTCTGAGAAATGTATACATACAAAACTGTGCTTACAGATTTCGTCGTGGTTTTATTTCATATATTGGTTTCCGGAGTTTCAAAAGCGAAAAAATCACGTTTCATTTAAAATATCAAATAAGCCTGTAAATATAAGAAAGTATACGAATTCTTCATTGGAATATCGATATGGCCAAAATGTTTCTCAAAGCATTTATTCTGTTAAGTAGTTATGTAGTCTTTAATTTCATATCAAGTATTAACAGAACCGTATTAACACGTATCATTTTAATTAATTCATTAACTCGTCGCCCAATACAGTATAACTTTCATATAACGTAAAGCGACAGTCGTGTTTGTTATATTATCATGAATTTCAAGGCAAATATTAATCAGACTTCATATAAAATGAAGTAACCATTGAGTCATACTATGTCCTAGATTTACGGTCGCTTTATTGCTCGGTAATTTTGCGATCGCCATCGTTTCTTATTGTTTGTTTATAAATTACCAGGGGTTGGAGAAGTGTACCAGGGGAGGTCAGATCTTAATACGTAATGATTATACTTGTAGTTCGCAAATTGTGCTTAGAAAATGCATATACACCAGTTATTATGTACATGCTTTCACCAGCGGCACCGTTCATATGGTACAGTAATAACAAGTATACATATACGAATGTTCCTATGGGTTAATCCAGAACACCTCTAAAGCGAAGAGAAAGCTCTATTGAAGAGGACTACTTCAGTCTTTTCAGCCTATCAGTGAAACATCACTGAAACCGTCAAGCTTAAGAGTATATACCTACCTACTTTTATAAAAAAATCATTTTATAAATAAATCAAATTCATAATTTTTTTTTATTTTTTTGTATATTTTAGGGATATTATTAAAGTTTCCTTTCGTAATTATAGGTTAAGATATAAACTATGTACATAATAAAAATTAATTTCGACGTACTTGACTAGACCTCGAACCCGCATCAGTGATATTCATTTAATAATAAAGGCGCACACCATAACCGTAATAGTAATTGCAAGAATTCCATTAAAAACCTTGCCACAATATGGGCTTTTATTGCTATAACATACGGTGTCCTCGAATTGTCTGGCCGATATGAGTTTAGCACATGCTAATCTAACTCGCGTGCTCATATTAGGTATTTATAACTAGCATTGCCCGCGGCTTCGCCCGCGTTTAGATTACCAAAAACCAAATTCTTAGGTTTTAGATATTAGTATACTCTTACAATGCAGTTTTTGTACTTTTTCTCAGAAGTGAGATATTTTCCCGCGGTAAAAAGTATCGTATATGTTGACCCGGATAACCAGCTATCATCGTACCAAATTTCATCAAAATCTGCCCAGTGGTTTTCTCGTGATGCGGTAACAGACAGACAGACAGACAGACAGACAAAAATTCTAAAAACTATAGATTCGGACTCCGTGTCGATAATAATGTCTATTTCAATTAGATTTTCCAAAAAATATTTAATGTACAGATTTGACTTAGTTACAATTTTATTATATGTATAGGTAGATAACCTTGTGTGCCTCAGGAAGATGAGATCTATCGAAGAATGTATTATGAATACATCCTATAATACTTTCTTCGATTTACGCGAATATTTGACATTTTAAATAAAACTATCTTGAATTTTCGCGGATTTATTTAGATTTTTGGTTCCCGACGTTTTGAATGTTTTACAGCAATCATGGTTACGGGAGAGACTAAGGTTTTAGATGTATCAAGGGTCATATAAAGGTACTTGTTACAAACGACGCCTACGCACAAAATTGTACAATATTATAAATAAATACAAAAATGGCACCAAAGTACCTTACAATATTTGTTAATTTTAATTTTTTACATTCTTTATATATTTAATGTATTTTATAATTCAAAATAGATCCTATTGTTAACTTTATAGTATTTTGTATGAATAATCCACTGCTGTTTGAATTCTTTGGTCAGTGGTTTATGTAATACCTATATGGTTTTCTAAGGTGCCTTACCATGCATACATATTATGTGTTACTCCAGTCCATATTTTCATCTGAATTAATCAGTATTTTTTATTCAAATTTCATTCAAATCTACGTCGAGTAACTAACAAACATACAAACTTTCACATTTATAAAATAGTTCGAGTATATTTCACGCGATTTTATAAAAAAAAAAAGAAAAATTACTTACTGATTATATTTTATTATTATACTCATTATAAATCAAAACGTGATATTGAAAATGTATAATCTTATAGTGAATTTAAGTATTTACAAGAAAACGTGGGATTTTTGTGAAATTGATATTATTAAATTATATTCATTTGTTTTATAATTATAGCCATCAATACAGTTTCGTTATAGGAAATGTTTGTGTAAAATAGCCGCGTTGAGGATCTCGCTTGGCATCCAGCGCTTTAATTGCGCTTAATTGCTAATTAAAAATATAATGCGACTGACTGCCACAAAGACTCAGTCAATGTTTTGTATTTTTATCGTTATGTGCTTCATTTCAATAGCAATATTTATAACGTTAGCACTAATAAAATATAATTTAGATAAACATTCTGCTACAGTTTTTGTTATTTTACACTAGCGACTCGATCTCACTTTGCTTCGGGTTCGTCGCCGGACAAAAATTAATCTATTCCACGGGAAACCGTATATTTTTCCTGAGATTAGTGCGTTCAAACAAACAAACAATTAACAAACAAACAAATTCTGCCTCTTTATAATATTAGGATAGATTCATCTCAAAGATACGAGTCAATCTTCTTAACTAAACCGCGTCAACGTTAAATCTAGATGCGCATTGTTTTATTTTTAAAGGTTAATTAAAAGTTAAATCTAGATGGTCTAGATTTAACTAGCTAACTTTACACGACGTAAAAGTGTTCCTGTACTTTTTTCAAGATTGACATGCATCGCCATCTGTTGAATAGTTCAGAAAACTTACATTAAGTTATACCTACATGAAGCATGTAAAATTGAATTATTCTCTCAAATATTTATGTGAATAGAGTAAAAACTATCTTATAATCTGTCAGTAACAAAAATTCAAACTTTAACATATGCTTACACGTTACACTTATACAAATAAGTGTATTAAAAATACATAATCTATACATGATATTATATAGGTAATAAAATTCTAAGTCGAATTTCTACATTAAATATTTTTTAGAAAATCTTATTGAAATATATAATATAATAATGAGTTATCGATACAGAGGTCGAATCTATACTTTTTAGAATTTTTGTCTGTCCCTGTGTCTGGGAAAGCATAATGAAAAAACCACTAGACAGATTTTGATGAAATTTGGTATGATGATGGCTGGTTATCCGGGTCAACGTAATATAGGATAATTGTTACTGCGGGATAATATCTCTTATTTCTGAGAAATCTATACTAAACGTTCACGTAAACGTAGGGAGGAAAGCGAGCGGAGCAAGGTGAGCCGCTAGTTTTATTAATACACTAGCATTGCCCGCGGCTCCGTCCGCGTTCAGATGACCAAAAGCCTAATTCTTAGGTTTTACATATTAGTATACTCTTACAATGCAGTTTTTGTGTTTTTGTATTTTTCTCAGAAATGAGATATTTTCCCGCGGTAAAAAGTAGCCTATATGTTGACCCGGATAACCAGCTATCATCATACCAAATTTCATCAAAATCTGTCCAGCTGTTTTCTCGTGATGCGGTAACAGATAGACAGACAGACAAAAATTCTAAAAACTATAGATTCGGACTCAGTATCGATAATAATGTCTATTTCAATTAGATTTCAAAAAAAAAAATTAATGTACAGATTTCACTTAGAATTTTATTATATGTATAGATAAGTCCTTCGGGCCCCGGTTCCCTTACGCTCAATTTCTCGCTCTCTCTTATTTAAATTTTATTAAAATTATTTTATACTATATTACAAAATTGGTATCGTTAGAATCTCTACATAAGCCTATAGTCAAAAAAAATACATAAAAAACAATATATATTGGTGAGTGTCTAACGTCAGACCTTCTAAAATCTAATTCAAAGTTTTTTATTTTTACCAGATGAGTTATTTGACGAAACGTTTGGCTCAGTTTGTAGTGACCTCGTCCTGTGCCAGCAGTCGCGGGTTCGAGTCACGCTGGGGGCATTCATTCATGCGATGAGCGCGTATGTTTGTACTCTAGTCATGAGTGTTTATATTTATAAAATGAATGTATTTTAAGTTATATATCAACTATCTGGTATCCATAACACAAGCCTCGTAGCGTACCATGAAACTACATAGATGGTGTAGTGTATTAATGTCCCAACATATCTATTTAATTAAACGTTTTTTTAATTTATCTATATCAACAAAAATGCCACTAGAAAAGTTCTCACAAGCACTTACTTTAGATGATTTCAAAGCTATGACGCATAAAGCCCTACAATTAACTATCTAAACGAGCTGAATTAACCTCGCTACCAACTGGCCACCGAGTTTAACAACACACTCATTATGGGAACTGAAAATATTGAAGTTCATTTTATTTTAAAGAACGTTTTAACTATACTTCTGTGGGTTGAGTGATGAGTCTCACTGGACATTGAAACGCTACACGTTCAATTATAAGCGCCTTGATAGGAAATTGTAGCTGTTAAAAATACTTGAATATTCATAAAAAATAACTGATGATATTATGTTCTAAATTTATAAAACTAAAAATAAAAAAATGTGCTTGTAACCTTTACGCGCGGTTGAAGTAAAACTTTTTCGCCACTGTGGTAGGTACCGCAATTAAATTAAAACGAATCAAAACATAAATATAATTATTATAATAAAATAATTAACAATAGATACATATTATTATAAATAACAATTATTATAAAAATATAATATATTTTTTTAAATTATTAATAATAAAGACTCACTTCCGCTACACTCATTTTTCCAATGTATTGACTTACCTCTCTGTCACGCCTTAAGAAGTTTTACCTCAAGAAATTATTACTATAATGGAGTATTTAAACGTATACTTTACATTTGCTCTACATAAATTAACCTTTAAAATCTCTACTCTCTACTGTACGCAATATACTAATTATATCATGTAAATACACTTCTATTACATTCTACTGACATCTTAAACAATTAATCATAATTTTTTGTTTGCACATTGATTGATTAGCAGCGGCCATGACCTGCACGGTCCATTTGTAACAGTTCTAAATCTCATAATCTTTACAACAGTGACAGTTAACTAAACGGCTTAACTTGCATACTTCAAAGTGATATGACGGAGTTGATTTCTTGCTAAATTTTGTTGATATAGGTTTCAAATAAAAATACTTTTCAAATTTTTTCGCGAATTTATTTTATTTTTTGGTTCCTGGCGTCTCAAATGCTTTACAGCAAATCATGGTCGCTGGACAAACTATAAATGGAGAGATATAAAATGTCTTATTAGATGTTAATTTCCTATGAATGAAATATCATCTTTGGTGATAAAAGAAATTTAAGTGTAGAGAAATTTTAAGGAACATATACTAAGCGGATTCAAAGTGTTAGAGCTATGGATACTTGTCGTTATACAAGATTCCCGAAATTAAAACAAAATATGTGTACCCTTACGATACTATATTTTGACTAATTCTTTCTTAGATTTACAGGAATATTTTGACATCTATCTATACATATAATAAAACTGTAGAGGCCGATTGTCTGTAGATGGAAAAAAAAATCTAAAAACCGAGTCAGGGGGATGTACTAAGAGAAATAGAGCAAATCCAGATATTTTCAAATTTTTTGTTTCTCTGTCTGTTTGTACGGGCTAATCTCCGAAACTTTTGGACCGATTTGCATGGTGGTACCTTACATCCCCAGTCAACATTTTAGATACTCTTCATTCTGGAAAATTAAAGAATTCCCGTGGGATAGTTAAAAAACTATAGTAACTTATACAGCTTAGTACACAATAACTTTGCACATAATTATTGAAATTTGGTATGCTGATACCTTTTATTGCCGGTCAAACAACAGGTTATTTTTTATCCCGGAAAAATGAGCGGTTCGTCCGTGGGATAGATCTGTTCGTGCTTTCAAATAAAAACTATTTTTTTGGAATTTTTCGCGGATTTATTTTGATTTTTGGTCCCCGATTGTTCTGTTCTATATTTTGTCTTTTATGTAGGTATTATTTATTGTGTGCATTTTTGCCTGCGTTTTAGTTACTAATTGTGTTTGTTTTTAAAATGTGAAATAATATTTAACATATATAAATGTAAAACTAAGTAGGTACTGTATTAAGATTTTTGTGTTTTTATTAACTTATATTGAAAGCGTAATAAGTGGAAAATTTCATATGACTATGGATAACCAAAACGTATTCGCAGAATTCTATCAAGCGCATATACTCGTAGATATATGTACCTACTGTGCATAAAAACTAAACACTTCGTCAGCGAAGGATGAATCACTGCGCAGGAAGCTGAGTTGATCTATGGATTTTACACTGAACGTTGAAAAGTTTTTGTATAACAACTTTATAATTAGCCTATTGTGTACAGCTAAATTATTATTGTATAGTATGTATGTATCTAAATTGCCTCGGTGGTCCAGTGGCCAGGGTCCGGTGCTCCTGGGTTCTAGTCTCGCGTCGGACCAAGTTTAATTACTGAGCTAAAGTATTCTCAGTAGTAGCCCGGATTTTGGAAGTTGATGGTGTCGCACTCCCTTGTCTCGGTAAGCACGTAAAGCCGTCGGTCCTGCGTCTTAAATCTCTCACCGGTCGTGTCGAAGTATCTTCCCATCGGACTTTAAGTCATTTTTATTCATCATTCAACAATTTGGTCTTATACACCCCGAGAACTTATTACGATAAAAGGAATTTAATGTTTGAAGGACATTTATTTTATAACAAATTACCAACAGATATAAAAGAATTAAGCCAATTACCACATTCCAAAAATAGCTTAAATTATAGATTAAAAAAAATGTTACGTAGTCTTTGCCACTTCTAAGATTGCTTTACTTAGTACTTTGCTATGTATTGTTAAGATTATCCACACGTTATGTATTATATATGTATGTATGTATAACTTGTACATAATCGCATTCAGTGAATGTCATTTTAATTGTGTTTTCTCATGTAAGTGAATTACTAATCTTTAATCTTTAGTTATTTTGAAAAACAACTTTTTACTAAATACTTATGAAATTATATAGGTTACTTACTGTCTGTCTGTCTGTCTGTCTGTCTGTCCGTCCGTTCGTCCGTCCGTCCGTCCGTCCGTCCGTCCGTCCGTCCGTCCGTCCGTCCGTCCGTCCGTCCGTCCGTCTGTCTGTCGTCCGTCTGTATGTCTGTCTGTCTGTCTGTCTGTCTGTCTGTCTGTCTGTCTGTCTGTCTGTCTGTTCCGGCCTATCTCCGAAACGGTTGGACTGATTTTGACGAGACTTTCACTGGCAGATGTCTGATGTTATAAGGAGTAACTTAGGCTATTTTATTTAAGAAAAAGTATTAAGATTCTGATCAAAAAACATATCTAGGGACACGCACCCGAGCGAAGCAAGAGTAAATAGTTAGAGAGAAGTAAAGATTTTTAACCAGGATACATAAGTGTATGTATTTAGAAACTAGCATTGCCCGCGGCTCCCCACCCAAATTCTTAGGTTTTACATATTAGTATACTCTTACATTGCAGTTTTTGTATTTTTTCTCAGAAATGAGATATTTTCCCGCGGTAAAAAGTATCCTATATGTTGCCCCGGATAACCAGCTATCACCATACCAAATTTCATCAAAATCCCTCCAGTGATTTTTCCGTGATGCGGTAACAGACAGACAGACAGACAAAAATTCTAAAAACTATAGATAGATTCGGCCTCTGTATCGATAATAATGTCTTATTTTAATAAGATTTTCCAAAAAATATTTAATGTACAGATTCGGCTTAGTTACACTTTTATTATATGTATAGATTTCTGCATTATATTATAATTATAATGCAAATAACTATACGATAACAATACCATCAAGTTCATTTGATAATGAAACCAGGAGTAACCTTAGAGTTTGATTTTGCTGAACGCTCACTTAATTCGTTTCAACGAGCATTTTACAATAGTATTGATTAAAAGCCCGTTTTTTTTTAATTGTGTTTTTTAATGTAGCCTATGCCACGTTAGCTAAACCAAGATGGCGGAATTACTTTTATAAAAGTTGATTTTTGTACAACAAAGATATTTTTCACTTTCTAAATAAGGAACCCCTAGGTTTGCTTTAACGGTTAGTATGGAATAGATAGATGTGCAAAAAAATCGGGCCACCTAGAGAAAATGGACAAACTTAAGATATGATATTTTTTTATTAATTTTGTTATTATATATGGGTAACTGTATAACCTAGGTACCTAAATCAATAATCGTTGAATAATTTAAATAAAAATTATTACTCGAAAATAGAGGAAAATCAAATTCAATGATTTTTCGCGAGTTTGGTATAAAAATGTAAGCCGCAAATTATTGGGAAAATTAAAGGATTTCGATTTTTTTTATGATTTTTAATAATCCGTATTACCGCCTCTATTTTTAATTACAGCTTTTAATCGGTTTTTCAGAGATTTGACACACTTTTTTAGATAATCTTGTGTAATAGACTCCCATTCTTCCAATAAGGCGCTTTTTAATTCTTGAATGTTGCTCGGGACTACTACGCGACTTCTAACTTTTCTTTTGAGATGGTCCCATACATGCTCTATCGGATTGATGTCAGGGCTTCGCGCTGGCCAGGCAATAGTAGACACTCCGACCTCTTGAAGATACTGCCTTACTGATGTAGCAGTGCGTGGGCGAGCATTATCTTGTAGAAGCAGAAAATCTTCTCCAATGAACCCAGTAAAAGGCATCACATGATCTTCTAAAAACTCCGTTATATACCTAGCGGCTGTAAGGGATCCATTTTCTATGAATATAAGCTCGGTTTTCGCTTCGTAACAGAATCCTGCCCAAAACATAACTGAGCCCCCTCCATATGACACTGTTTCCCGCATAGTGCATGGTGCATATCTTTCACCTGGTCGCCGGTAAACAAAATCACGGCCGTCGGCATCATGCAAACACATTCTGCTTTCGTCAGTAAAAAGGACCTTCTTCCACTGCTCCAAATTCCAATTCACGTGATCTCGGGCAAAAAGTAACCTTGCAATTCGATGTGCAGGGGTGAGTTTGGGACCAGTTGCGGACTTGCGTGGAGTCAGGGAAGCAGCTCTAAGTCGGCACCTTACTGTCCACTCTCTATCATTAACACCTCTCACTTCTCTCAGGAGATTTCGAACGTCAACCCCTGTGCGATGACGATTTCTTAGAGCTGATGACACAATAAATCGATGATCACGCTCTGATGTGGCTCTTTGTCGGCCGGAACTATGTCGTCGTACAAAGCCACCAGTCTCTATGTAACGTTTGTACACTCTCTGGACCGTAGAACGGCTCACAGAAAAAGCTTGAGCCACTTGACGTTGACTTTGTCCAGTTTCAAGCAAAGTCACAATTCGAGATGATTCAGCCAGATCCATCTTGCAGTATTTCTAATAATCGCAGATCAAAGTAGAAGTGTCTTGTTCAATAATTGGAACTCAACTAAGCTTCTAAAATAACAAAAAACAGTATTTGTGGCTTCAATTCATATTATGCAAATATTTACTAATTACTGCTAATTGACTATAATTAAGTGCACACGTGCATTTCCAGGAATTTTATGACTTTTTTGAAGGAAACAAAGGCGTCTAATCTCCTTATTTACCTTTGCGGTATTTTTTTTCACCAAACAATTGTCAACAAAAAATTATGCTTAAAATTAAGGGTGACCCGATTTATTTGCACGCCAGTGTATATATATATATTTTTTTACGTGATTTTCATACAGAATAAACAGTTCTGAGCTTTTTGATTTTCCAGCTATACTTATTGGTTTTCTCTATATTTTTTATACTTAAACCACCCCAGAGACACCCCCAACAAAACAAAAGCAGAATTATTCAAATCAGTCCAGCCGATTCTGAGTTTTAGCGACACTAACGAACGGCAATTGATTTTTAATTTTTATATATTAATAATAATGTTTGCATGGTTTAAACGAGTTACGCCCGCATTGAAAAAATATCAAGACTTGTGTTGATAAGAGTTGCAAAGTGACTTACATATCTATACATATAATAAAATTGTAGCTAAGCCGAATCTGTACATTAAATATTTTTTGGAAATTTTTGATTTTGATGAAATTTGGTATGGTGATAGCTGGTTATCCGGGTCAACATATAGGATACTTTTTATCTCGGAAAAATATCTCATTTCTGAGAAGAAACACAAAAACTGCAATGTAGGAGTATATATATAATATGTAAAGCCTAAAAAATTGTTTTTTGATTATCTAAACGCAGGCGGAGCTTCGGGCAATTATTTTTATATATTCAGTCACTTTATAAATAATTCAAGTTACTTCCATTTACGTATTATATAAACTTCGAAGAAATTTGGTAGGTTGTAACGAAAAAAAAATGTTTTAACATCATATTTAATCCTGTATAATCGTATATTGTTTTGTAAATTACTAAATCGCAAAAACTAAACATGTAGGCCGTCAGCATCAATTTGTTAAGAGATTTTTTGATACAGAACTATTATCAATTCTGTTGGTATAAAATACATTTTACTTTAAGAAGTCGAAAAAGATGTATTTTATCTATATTTGTATGTATATTATTCTTAGAAGAAAAGCTTTTTAAAATAGAGTAAAAAACCTCTCTACTGTAAAGTACAACAGTTATTGTTAGATTGAACAAATAAGCACTAATATGACGTGTTGTGACGTTTAACATCTCAAATAAAATTAAATATGTTGTTGGGACATTAACACACAGCACCATCTAGTTCCATGGTAAGCTACCATGCTTGTGCTATGGATACCAGATAGTTGATACACTACACATATATAACTTTAAATACATACATATTATAAATATAAACGCTCATAACTGGGGTACAAACATTGTTCATCATACAAATAAATGCCCCTAGCGGGAGTCGAACTCGCGAGCGCTGGCACTTGGAGTAGGGGCGCTATAAAAACCGACTTCCAGGGACTAAAATGTAAAAAATAACTTAACGGGGATTTCATTTAGAATAGATACCTAATCAGATATTTCCGAAGTCGGTGCCAACCGATGCAAAGCAAATCTAATAATTTTCGATACGTAAAGTACATCACAAATTGATGTATAATATTTTAACTATAATTAGAGTTCATACCTAATCATATTTACCTATTAGATATTCATATCTTAAAATATTGTCAGCTACATTTTAGTGCCTGGAAGTCGGTTTTTTTAAGTTTTTATTTTTCCATTTTTTGAGTAGATTTTTTTTTAAATTTATTAAAAAAAATCTATTGTTGATTTTTTTTAAAACCGCTCGACCGATTTCAATAAAATTTACATGGGACCACGTGGGAACCAAAAAAAACGAAACGAAACAAAAAAATCCATATCGGTTCAGTCGTCTTCGAGTAATCTGTGTACATACAAAAAAAAAATTCCGACGAATTGAGAACCTTCTCCTTTTTGTAAGTCGGTTAACAAACAGAGCCAAACGTGTAGTCTCTCCATTAACCAAGTGTGCTGTAACCATGTCGGTAATCTAAAAATTAAAAAAAAGTATATACATTATATACAGGTATTAAAAAAAAGTATGTACATGTGGCTTAAAAATAAAAATATAGTTGTGCTTAAACAATCCAGCATAAAATCAATACATCGGTACGTACTCGTATTTTAATAAGGTATTTTACGCTACTGCCACAAATTGTTGCGTAAATTGCAATGTAAATACGACATAACTGTTATATTATTTACTTTTACACACACAAATCGATTTTACGATTTTATTTACATCAAATTAAAAAAATATATTCAGCACTAGGGCAAATCGCCCTCACTTTGCATGTCTAGGTGTTGAACGTTAGCCTATGTGTTACTCCAGGTCATACATGGTTTTTGTATTTATCATCCAAAGTTGACATTTTTCGTGAAGGAGTTACAAACATACAAACTATTCATTTATAGTATATAATAGTAGTTCGATTAAATTATATATTACTTTTGACGTGAAAACTTCTTTAGGCAAGTTTGGATGGGGAATAAGTTCATGTAAGTCGTCATCGACATGGTCACGTGACGTGCTAACGCTAACACGCAGAGTGCAGATAGATGTCAAAACCAGATAAATGTAAACAGTTTTAATTTACAAATTTTTTTAATTTAAGATCAAACAATTAATTTGAATATCCAAAAATAACAATTGTTTGTGGTTGTAGTTAAGTTTTCATTACTGTCGGCAGTCTTCATGACTGCTTTTTTTTTACTTAACGTCAAGATTGTTCCACCAGTTTGAAGCATAAAGTTTACGTCTCACTACCCACTACACACGATTTTTTATCGAATCTTGGACCCGACCAGTTATTAATCCTTAATATAACGGTAATCACATTTCAATTCACTTGACATCTTGCTGGCGACGTTCTGTTCGTGACATGTTTTTAATTATTATTAGACTTTAAGTTCAATCATCTCGTTTGCGTAAGTCTTATATTCATAACTAGCGACTCACCCTCGCTTCGCTCAGGTGCGTCCTAGGTACGCGGATTTTAGTCACAGTTTCATCATTTTAATTTTTTATCGCTGAACCCTGATTCTTTTTCCAAAATAAAAGTAGCATTAACCCCTCCACGACCGCGAACACGCCGGCGTGTCTGTTAACAATAGATTTCTTAGAAATTTAAATAATTTCTTAGAAATTTACCTGGAGGTGTTAAGACTTCTTATAACATCAGCTATGTGCTAGTGACGGTCCCGTCAAAATCGGTTCACCCGTTTCGGTAATTAGCCGGAACAAACAGACAGACATACTCGCAAAAAAAGTATTGTTTTCTTATAAGTACCGTATATATTTTCATATGCATGTAGTAAAAAGCTGTTAAGCAAATTATTAAAAAATAAAAATTGTACTCAACACTAGGTTTTAAGAACAGCAACTGTTAAGTTTCTCGTCGGCTCTTCTCAGCAGAACTGTCTTCTGAGCTGATGATAGCTTCCTCACGGATCGACTATATTGATCTACAAATTGATTGATGATTCTAAACTAAGTCTAATTGAATGAAGTTAGATTTCATTGAAAAACCCCAAGCCATATATGAGTATATATAGTCGGTTAATCATTGAATAAATTTATTACTATAATCCACTATTGGCAAATGTTTTTATCTTTACAGCGCTCGATTAGAGGTCCCTGACCTGCTGTTAACTTTCTACTCTATATAGAGACAGATACATATTTGATTTGTTTTTTATTATTTAAATATTTGATTTTGGATGTGACACAAATATTTCCCTATTGAGCTTTATTTTTCTCTATAAATGTTTTTCAGAAGCTTGTTTTATTTGTTGATATATTTGTTATTTAAAAGTGAAAATAATTGCCCGCTAATAATAATTTAAAATTTTATTTAATTTAATATGGTACGTGACTAATCAATTGAAATATGCCATACTAGTGCCGTACAATGAACAGAAAGTTAATTAATTGTGAGAATTTTATGAGGTATAACAGAATGTTACTAACAGTATGAGGAAATTTAAAGTTAAATGTATTGGCGTTTGATGAACTTTACAAGTAGGCACACCTATACATTTAAGTGTAACTTTATAGGTACACTTAAATTTGTTATTGGACAAAATATCCAGCTTACATATATAAATTAATAAAAACATTTTTTTAATAATACTAGCGACTCACCCTCGCTCCGCTCGGGTTCGTTAATTACGGTTTAAGGTTTAGTATAGATTTCTCAGAGATGAGATATTTTCCCGCAAAAAGTATCCTATATGTGAACCCGAATAGTCAGCTATCATCATACCAAATTTGATCAAAATCCATCCAGTGGTTTTCAGACATACAGAAAAACAAACAGACAAACAAAAATTCTAATAACTATAAATTCAGCCTCTATATCGATAATGATTACTATTTCAATAAGATTTTCCACAAAATATTCAATTTACAGATTCGACTCAGTCAGAATCTTATTATAATACCAATGTATTAGATTTTTATAGTAGGCATGCAGCAAGTAAAATGCAGCTCATTAAAATACCCTTATATTTTAAAAAAGCAAGTTCGTTAACAACAGCTCTTAATTAAGCAAATGTAAAATGATCTGAAATTATTCCAGTTCATTAGACTGATAAAAACAGTGCGATGAAGCCGAAAATATGGGCTACTTCATTCTTATATTATATCCTTTAAAATTGGCCCTTTTCCAATTGTTTATTCAAACTAATAGAGTACACTATTTTTATAACAATACTAGCATTTGTCTGCGGCTCCGTCCGCTTAGTTCATTTCGCCATTACATAAAACATCATGTTTGGCTTGAAAATGTATTATTCTCAAATCGAACAAAAAACAAACTATCAGGTTTAAATCCAAACTAATATTATAAATGTGTAAAAGTGTTTATTTATTAGTTTGTCCTTCTTTCACGTCGAAACAGAGTGACGGGTTGGCGTGATTTTTTGTGTGAAGATAGTTAGAGGGCTGGAGAGTGACATAGGCTTACTTTATTTTTTATTAGGCGTACTGTTTACCGCGGGAGATTATCTTATTCTCTCTTGAAAACACGTTATAATACAACCCAAAAAATATTTATGATCAGAATTACTTGAAACTTGGTATTAATGCTCTTCAATACAATTAAATGTATACGTGTTTTAGCATTTTTCAAAATTCATGCCATAAGGGGGTAAAATACAGGATGAAGTTTGTATGAATCCTACCTTTTAAGCGTTTTTTTTGTAGTTTTAGCGCGAGCGAAGCCGCGGGTTTTGCTGGTATTAGTATTAGGTATATATGTATATTATATATTTACGAGTACCTAAAAAACGATGCATGAAAATACTTAGTTTCATTTGTAGTTATTTACATAATTGTCCTATTCCTGGCGATTTATTTAAAACTTTAAACTGTTATTTTGTTTGGTCGCGTCGTTTAGTTCGTTTGAATAATTGTTTTTTTTTCCTCGCACAAATTGACTAATTTTAAGTTAAGTGTGTGTAACTTAAGTCACTATTTTTTTAACTGTTTACAATGTTATATTGTATTACAAAATTCACTTGCCTCACAGAATTTGTTGAATTTTTCTTTTAACAGATTTGCTTTAGTACCTATCTACCATTTTACCATTTTGAAAAAGTAGGTATATGTTAGTTATATATACTTTTTCAAATTCTTAGTAGCTTTTAGGTTAGTTAATTAACTAGTGATTTGCTCTTGCTTTGCTAGGTTACTTTTATATAATATATTATATATAAAATATTATAGGTTAGATTTATCTTTTAGCGAACTATTCCCGCCACTCTTTGGCTAATTTTATTACTAACTGTTTAGTCTAAATATGTAGCACTCCATGTGTCCTCTACAACAGTCTATCTGCGTACTTAACTTCATTCAAATTCGTCCAGTCTTTTCAGCGTAAACAAAACAAACAAACAAACAAACAAACAAACAAACAAACAAACAAACAAACAAACAAACAAACAAACAAACAAACAAACAAACAAACAAACAAACAAACAAACAAACATACGTACATACATACATACATACATACATACATACATACATACATACATACATACATACATACATACATACATACATACATACATACAAACAAACTGTGATATAATATATTTTTACCCACAACACAGGATTTCCTTAACCTATTTAATATTGTTTATTTCATACTTATGTAAAAATACTTTTATTGATCAACGATACAATTCCATATAACTTTTACATATAATTTTAATGTGCTTTAAAAGGTTAATAATAAAATTGAAGATTTAATGTACATTTAATATCTTTAGTAATCGTACTCTGCCTAAGCATTTATTAGCAAACTAATTGATTTACGAAGAAAATGTTTCTGTTACAAATATATATACCTATTATATACATATGTGAAGTTAATTGTATAAGTCATTACATAACGTTCATATGGTTAAAGGGGCATGTTGTGTTTTATTTTGTAGTACCTGGGCGACAGAGTTTGACTTGGCGTTTTCTAAAATTGTGATTTTATGGAAAAGATGAAAAAATCGTGATTTTTTTAGAAATACACATATATAGAAAAAGCTTTAATTATTTTTTAATTTTAAAAAAATAGATTGTACAGGCGCGTGCGCAAATACTGTATCTGTAATATTATAAAGAGGAATATTTTTTTCGTTTGTTGTTTGATACGCTGGGAAGGACATAGGATAGTTTATAATACGTAAATCATCTCTTAAGGGGGTGCAAATATGGATGAAAATTTGTATGGGGAATCAAGCTAGAAACGAACCCGAGCGAAGCGAGGGTGAGTCTTAAGAAGAGAGTAAGAAGATAGTCTTTGTATTTGTTAACTCTCCATAGCTCGGTAAGACGAGAATTGGTCACGAACGATGGATCAGTGGTAGAACCGATGACACAGGGTATAACTCTCTTCTATGGGTTACTGTAGAGGATTCCAGGGCAAAAAAGATAGAAAAAGTAAAATTATGATTGCACCGCGTTTGGTGAATTGCAGTTAAAGGTACATTAATATGCTAATATATTACGTCATGTTTGAAAATCACTATTTGATAAATCAATTCCATATAATAATACTGTATATTGACTTTTTTAATCACTTTCTGTGACATGAATCGTAGAAGTTATGTAATCTACATATATCTTCTGTACATATAATGAAATTTTGAGTTCAATGTGTACATTAAATATTTTTGGAAAATCTTATTGAAGTAATCATTATTATAGACACAAAGGCCGAATCTATAGTTTTTATATTTTTTGTCTGTCTGCCTGTCTATTTGGCATTACGAGAAAACCACTAGACAGATTTTAATTTTTAGTATGATGATAGCTGGTTATCCGGGTCAACATTTTACGCTTTTTACTGCGGGAAAATATCTCATCTCTTAGAAATCTAAACTAAACGTTAAAATAGAGATAATTTAAAACAAAACCGTTGTCAACACGCTTGACAGCCAGTTGAAAATTTCAAAGTAAAAAAGTGTAAAAAAGTGAGTAAAACATGCCCTTGGCAGATAATATGGCATTAGTGAATCAAATGAGCCAATGTAATGACAGCACTTTATGCTGAATAATAGGAGTGATTAATTTTAATACCACAAAGGTCACAGGTTCAAATCAGTTTTGAATTATTTTACCAAATTAGCCTTTATGGTATGTACGAAATATCACATTTAACTATTTTAAAAGTGTTTAAAACGAACATTAAATTCAGCGGGAAAATTGTCAATAGAAAACTGAAAAATGTACATTTTTTCTTTGTCACTAGCCTAAACTCCTATCACCAGTTCGAAAATAAATTTAGTTTGTAGTCTTTAGTTCGGAGAGAAACTAGTAAAAGAAACTCACTGAACATATGTAAAGTATGATTGTTAATAATAATATGTTGGGATATTAATACACAGCACCATCTGGTTCCATGGTAAGCTACGAGGTCTGTTATGGATACTAGATAGTTGATACACTACACTTAAATAACTTTAAATACATACATATTATGTATACAAACACCCATGCCTGGAGTACAAACATTCGTGCTCATCACGTAAATGGATTCCCCAGCGGGACTCGAACTCGCGACCGCTGATCTGTCTTGGGTTGTTTGGTGGGATATTTTGTTTTTTTTTTCAGGTCAGACATTGGACAGCCACGAGACTGTTGGTCTGCCTCTACCTTTTGAGATACTAATGTTATAATAACGATTTTATATTTACCTATAGTTAATGGGCGAATATACGAGCATAGAATACCTGTATAGAGAGCGACATAAGTAGTCCATACGCAACTTCATTGAAATAAGTTTATGGTGTTTACTACTAGCGGCACCCACTCGCTTCGCTCGGGTTCGCCTCTAGAAAAACAAATACAAATCTATTCCACGGGAACCGTACATTTTTCCAAAAGTACCCTATGTATTATTCGGATGTAGGAACTATATTATTATAAAGTTTCATTAAAATCCATTCAGTAGTTTTTGCTCGAAAGAGTAATAAACATCCATACATCCTCACGAGCCTTATCCATGAATATGTATATATATTATATATTTAAAGTAAGTTTCTGTTTAGATAAATCTTCCTGTCATAATATTATGTCTTATTTCTTTACCTTTGAATTCATTCAAGTATACTATATAGCATCGATCAAAAAAGTACTAGATACACAATGCCATGCAAAAGTTCTCTTAAAACTGTCGCCAATTGTGTTTGGGTAATTTTTCTAGTTGAAATAAATATTCAACAATATAAATTCAACCTTAAACGCAATGGTTAAAGTTGTTTTCACAAAAAAAAATTAAAAGCGCGCTCAAATGCGGTATTGCTAATGGTTAATATGCATTGTGACGTTTTGTTTTTGCTCATTTTCAATTTTGACATTGCATGTTGAAATAAATTTTTCTTTAATTCTCAGAAACACTTATGTTTATTTATAGTTTCTCGTTAGTCACTATTTTAATTGTATTTTAGTACTTTGAAATATATAAAACTAATGTATTTCTAATTAAGACCTAACAAAAAAGGGTTTTTAATGATGATGAAGCACTAAATATCGTTTGACAACTTATGACATTGAAATTAAGTACATTTTTAACTCTTGACGACTTCATCATAAACTCTAGATACACAATCAGCGACAAAAAATGTCTTCACCGAATGAGCGCTCATTTGAACAATTGAGCGCGCTTTTAATATTTTTTTTGTGAAAACAACTTAAAGCAGTATAAGATAATATACACCAGTATATGTACATGCCTGAATATTGTATCTCCCAAACGGATGGGCCGATTTCAATGAGGTTTTATTGAAGCAGTTTTAATCGAAATAATGTTAGCTATATTACGTGTAGGTATATATTTATGTACGTGCTTGTGTCGCCTTGAATGTTGGTATATTTCTATAAAAAACAACCGAATGTACTTTTGCAAAGCGGTAGTGGGACAACCGCTAGACAAACTACTTAATAATTTCCAAATCATGTCCTCCGACACTTTCAAAAACCAATCATAATATCAATAAATAAATATGTTGGGACATTAACACACAGCACCATCTAGTTCCATGGTAAGCTACGACGCTTGTGTTATGGATACCAGATAGTTGATACACTAGACATATATAACTTTAAATACATACATATTATAAATATGTATGTATTTAAATGGCTGGAGTACAAACATTCGTGCTCATCACACAAATGAATGCCCCCAGCGGGATTCGAACCCGCGACCACTGGCACAGAAAACAGGTTCGCTACAAACTGAGCCAAACGTGTCGTCAAATCTATTAGTTAAGTATAATTCCCAATTCTAAATATAAGTTTAGATTTCAAAAATGGAAAATTTTCATCCACCTATCCGCCTACATCCCCAATTTAACCGCTTTAAGGGATCAATTTTTAAACTCTTTACTTATCCCTTACTATTAGTAGATTAATTACGGACTATAGAAATGCTAACTTTAAAGATTGTTTACGTCTTGAGGATTGTAGTATGTATGTATAGTTTTTTATTTTTATAAAAATGATTTTTCGTATATTATAAAAAAAAGTGGATAAAAACTTGTTTTTGTAAATAAATCTTGATTATTTAATTTAGTATTCAATAAAATATTAACATAACTTCAATAATATGTAATAACTAGAGAGGTGAGAACATATTGCAATACACGTATTTAAACTGTTACGAAATGTATTTATAAATGTTTTTTCCTCAAGATACGAATTACTTTTATATTTAAAGACTTTCAAGTTAAATGCAGTCAATTTTTTATTAACAATTTGAATGGTATTTACGTTTAGAACGCCAAAGGCTTCAACCTTCGATGAGAGAATTAGAGGGGATGAGGAAAAAGGGAGGGGATGGAGAGGGTGAAATGTAAGAACAAGTCAAGTACAAGCCACAACAATAAGGATATTCTACTTTACGTTGAAATTCTGAGGTATTTAATGGAGCTATTGTAGAGCACAATACAATTTGCTTATGATGTTATATTAGTGACACGCTGTTATATGGAACCCTTAAAAGTACCGTCGATGTGCAACAGATGGCGCGCGAGATGTATTATATAATTTTTGATAATTAGTAAGAATACGATTAATAAGTAGTTTTGGTGGATATATCAATTAAAATTCTAATCTATACATATAATAAAATTCTAACTCAGCCGAATCTGTACATTACATATTATTTAGAAAATCTTATTGAATTAGTCATTATTATCGATACAGAGGCCGAATCTATAGTTTTTAGAATTTTTGTCTGTCTGTCTGTGGAACGCATCACGAGAAAACCACTGAAATTTGGTGTGATGATAGCTGGTTATCCGGATCAACATATAGGATACTTTTTACTGCAGGAAAATATCTCATCTCTGAGAAATCTATACTAACCGTTAAAACGTAACATTAACATATTTAGATTTATTAACGTATTATTTTTATAATAACATGAACAAAGTGAACAACAAAATATATTGCGTTAATATTTAAAAGAAGTTATGGCCACAGTATGTGAACAGCAACAGGTTTAGTAAAATATGTAAGCGGTATACATCTCTGGGTCAAAGTCGTCCTCGTCTCCGCATATGTATGTATTATATACATTGTATACTCTTACGTATTGCTTTGTGCACGAGATAATGTTAAAGCTCAAATTTACATTTTTTGACATTTTATTTTAATAAGACCTAGATTCTAGATTAATTTAATTACGATTTACGAGTTTAGCAATTTAGGTTCGCCATTTTAGATGTAGCGATAAGATATTACAAGAATTGTTCTAAACAACTTATACGGCGCGGTTTTCATTTCAGTTTTTTTTAATTATGCCTTTCGGGTTTGTTTAAAGGATGTGAAGTCATGAGTTCAAACTAGACTATTATGATAATACAGAAAAAAAATGTATTTAACCATTGAATTTTGACGTAGGTATACAACCTACGTCAAAATTCAAGATAAATCATTATTAAAAATTTGGGGAAAACGTAATATATGAATAGAAATTAATTATCAAATAAAAATACTAACTATTTCCAAAACTAATTCCACCTATCCACCTGGCCAGGGTCGATGATACCGAAACACTGCACTATCAATGGAAATAGAAACACTTGGTAAGTTTCAAGTCAATATGACAATTAGAAGTAGGTTAAATTCATCATTAGTTATTTTTTCACAATTAGAGCTAGTAGAAATTGTCCAAATCGGTTAATAAATCACGGAATTCTGACGTAACGAACATGAAAAAAAATACAGCCGAATTGAGAATCTCCTCATTTTTTAACTTGGTTAAAAAGTGAACTAAAAAGAAGTATACAAGTGTTGACTTGTTTTTAGAATAGCTGGGTATGTGTACATATATACATACATACATATGTCTCCGACTTCATAATACTTCGTTCCTTTGTCAACTCGTTTTCATCTTTTTAGTCCATTTTTTTTGCAGTCGACTTTTTTATTTTTGTAAATAATTATCATTATATCCTGATTGTTCAGGTACATGCTTAGAACATCTTTATATAACTTTTCCTTTAAGACATTATTTTTCCTGTTATTATTTGGGTCACGGGGAACCGGTGTTAATAACATTATGCAGGACTTGTACCGAATTTAATGTTTAAGTACTTTATTAATGTTGGACAAGAAACCTATTTTGGTTTTTACGACTATTATGAAAAAGTAGTAAGTTGTGTTAACATCATATTACTTAAAAAGCGTCGTAAATCTCCCATTCCTTTAGTGAAGTTATTATTTTAGACGAAATTCACAAAGAAGATTATTCTGATGTGCTTTTTTGTGCCTTTATATGTGTGTTGGTTCATGAACCAAATTTCATGATTGTTTTTTAATCAAAAGATGATTTTGGCTCGAAAATGTAAAAAATAAGATAGGTTCTTTAAATTTGAAGTCGGTGTACTTTAACTTAAGAATGGTATTGGCTTCCAATACTCACTAGCTTCGACTCTTATTGCTGACGTTTTAAAATAATTATTCATTAATATGTCAGATAACTCTAGGTATCGGAATAAAAAAGTTATAAAATGGTCATATAGTTACTTTTATATTGGTAACCACCAATGAAAGAGACAAATCAACTGACATTTTTTCGGAATTTTAGAAGGAATCAGTAGTTGTAAATAGTAGTGAGGAATGTTATAAAAATGCTAAAGGTTTTCTTTTCTTAAAGAGCAGATATTCTTTTTAGCAATCATTTACCCGTGGTTAGATGAGAGATTTGTTTTGCTAATACTGTCAGCGTTCACCTGTTTCGTATCAAGCAAACTTTAGTTGGCGTACGCGTGTATTTTATGAGAGACTAGTGACTCGCACTCGCTTCTCTCAGGCATTATCTATTCACTCTACCTGCTTTAGTTTCTTCTTTAATTCTTGGCAATATTCTAATATCGTATAGGAGCAGGTAAATGTAAGGAAATATTTTCTTATTATTGAGACAATTTTCAGTGTCTGCTCAATTTCGAAATTTTCAAACTTATAAGACTACCATAATATGAGTGTTGATGCGACAAGAAATATATCGTTTACGTATCTTTGCTGTATTTTACTGTTCACTTAACTAAATTTCGGGCATGGTAACCATCTCTCTGAAACCAGCTATGCAAAATAATGCAAATACAAATACCCTTGCTATTCATTCGGCAAAACAGTATAGTTAACTATAGTTTATTCGCCAGAACAATATAATCTATTTCAAGAACTTATTAGCTACTTCGTTGTTATGAGAAATAACATATTCGATTAAGCAATTTGTTTAAAAAATATTTATTGTTGATTTTTTTTAAAACCGCTCTACCGATTTGGATAAAATTTATATGGGACCTGGAAAGTATACCCTCTGAAACAAAAAAAAATTCCAAATCGGTTCAGGCGTCTTCGAGTAAACGGTGAACATACATAAAAAAAAGAAAAAAAAAAGATTCCGACGAAATGATAACCTCCTCCTTTTTGGAAGTCGGTTAAAAAGGACCCTCCAACAAAAGACACCGTGTGTTTGAAATTTTGATAAAGAATTTAGTATTCTAATGTAATTGACAACATCATTGAAACCACACGGGATCACAAATGTACTGAACATTCTAATCTAATTCCCGAAAGTAAAGAAATTTTTATCAATAATGTAATAACGGATAAGATATGCTAAGCAGACAATTTTTGTAAGATTTTTTTATTGATTCAATTTAATGTGGTGACGTTTTTAATTGTTGTGGATAAAACAGCTGTAATTTGCAGTTTTTTTTAATTAAACCGTTTTTTGGATGTTTTCGTGGTTTTTAATTTGATTTTAGATTCCCGACATTTCATTTTCGGCATTCTTTACAGCAATCATGATTATGGAAGACGTCTCAAAAGTTATTATACAAATATTACAGAGTTTATTATTATACATTAATTTGTAAGAAATTAATGACAAGTAAGAACCTTACAATTAAAAAAAATATCTCATTAGTGTTGCTATATGCTTAACAATTTGAAATCATTGATTTGGGCTTACGTATTAATTTTTATTAATAATTAAATCCTTCTCTCTGCATATTTTGTTAGGATGAATAAACGAGTTTTTTTGTTGCTTTATTATAACTATTTTAAATTATTTCTTTAACTGCGGTGACACGACGTTGTCCTTTGAGATTTTCATACGTGATACTGTGAAGGAAAACATCATGATGAAACCTACAACACATGTCTAAGTGAATCCTTAGTTTTCAAAAAATATGACAAATCTGCCAACCGGCAACTTTGCCTATTTATTACCATAATTATAACTAGAAAATTGACGCGTTCGTCATTTTTATGGTTATACGTAATCACATTTTTTCCTCCCCTATTTTTAAAATCTTTTAGGTGTTACTTTCGTCATAATATAAGGATTAGGAATAATTTTTAATTAATAATTTAATATTATGGGGATTATTTTAGACATGAACGAATTAACCACTCGTTCATGATTTTAGAAGTAGGTCAGATAGGCGAAATAAAATTCGGTGTAACGGCACACAGTTTTTATTATTTTGTACATAGTCAGAGTACCGCTTCAAACAATATTACGAAAAGGAATGACGTATTGGATTAATTCATAAAACAAAGCACAACGATTTCCCCGGCCTTTTTCCACTCAAGATGACAACTTAAGGAATCAAATAAAATATCCTGTATATTGACCCGGATAACCAACTATTATCATACCAGATTTTATCAAGATATGTTCAGTGATTTTCCTGGATAGACAGACAAAAATTCTAAAAACTATAGATTCAGACTTTATATCGATAATAATGACTATTTCAATAAGATTTTCCAAAATATATTAAAAGTACAGATTCGACTCAGTTATTATATGTATAGATAATTTACATAATATGTATATTTTATTGAAGTGTAACAATAAGGTAGATTCATTTCGCTATATAAGGCTGCTAAAATCAGTGAGTCAGTGCAACAATTTTATTGAGTAAATTTACAGTGTTAGTTTATTCATAATTCTGCCCAATTATCATTGTACTGCAATGCGGTATTAGCCGAATAAAACAATTACAGATTAATTGTTTATCGCGACGTCATAATAATTAGCCTACACTCTTCCATACATCACCAACCTTGGACCTTGAATTTACATTATACGGTATGCTTTTAGTTTTACCTTTATTATATACATATTTTGTTACAGGAAAATATTTTATTGTGAAAGAAAATTATACAAAAGTATTAAATTCAAATTGGTACTTAATTATAAGCAATAATCATCTTATATACCCATACATAAATATAATCAATAATTATCATATCCGGTGCAGAGGCAGTGGTAGCTCAGTGGTAATGCACTCGCTTGGGAAATCTAGTGAAGCGGGTTTAAATCCCGGATTTCGTACCTCTTATATTTTCATATGCGGATCATTTCCAACATAATTACCATATTTTGTCTTAAGATGAAGGAAAATATCACGAGGAAACGGCTGCATGTCTGAAATAACAAGTTCCCGAAAGACATGTGCAGTCCGCCAATCCTCAATTGGCCAGTGTGGTGGACTGTGACCTAATCCCCGTCGTATTCAAGGGAGGCCCATGCCCAATATTGGGTCGTTAAAAAGGGCTGAATACATAAACATACATGTGGGCATTGCTTAAAATGTGTAAGTAAATGTGTAACTATATTTTATATACATACGTAGGATGTTTTTATTCATAATAATATATGAAATTGGACAGAGACAGATTATAGTAGTAGTGTTTCATATTTTTTTTATATTTATTACTATGTTACGCATATAATTTTATCATATCTAAATACCATCATTCAAATCTAATCAAAATGAACGTAAAAGTGTTTTATCTAATAAAAAAAATATTGAATTACTAGAATTGTGTGTGTTTTTCAGTATCTCAGTAAAAATGTACCTTTTGATATATATTTTCATTTCCTTTAAATAAGTCAAACTTAGAGATATTATTTTTATATCAAATTCAGTAAATACTTATATATTATATACATATGTTATATAATAAACTAAAGCTCATTAAAAAAAAACAGTTTTTTGAGATAAAACCCCGGTATTAAGAAAATTTAAAGTAGTTTCAATAACGATTCGTAAAATGAAAATTAAACTCACTTTCTTATGTATGACTTAATTAAAAACTCCTTCAGCCATTTAATATCAAACATATATATCAACACCACAATTTATTCGTGTAACACTTATAAATATGTGAAATAAATATTTTTATAAATAAATTTGTAGTTCAAAGAGCCTCGTTAGCGATATTAGAACAAGTAAGTGTATGTCGGCCTTGGTAATAGCAATGTCCCCGATACATTGCACAACTTACTACGCCAAATCAACAGATAGATAAACAAACACGTAGCTACAGCCTAAATAGAAATACACGATCGGTGATATGGTAATTAAAGGAAAAAAGATTTAAAAAACAAGTTGTTAGTTGTTTATCAAATAACTAATAATTGTACATTTGTAGAGTTTCTACGGTTATCTTCCGGTGTCTCCAATTAAAAAAAAGTATTAGAATGACATACAATTACAATAGATGAGAAATTGTGAAGTCGCGTTAGAATGACATATAATTCTATGACGAACAGATTTTTTTCAGTTCAAATTTTTTTTTGTAAGTGGTGCCCAAACGGCACTCCCTAGAAGCCATTGAACATAAGAATTGAATTGAATTGATTTTTTCTTAATTCTTCAAGTAATCTGTGCTCAACTGCCACACTTTGAAGCCATTAATTAACAAGATGATTGAATTTAATTCTTCAAAGAAGAGCTTCATAATATTCTTTTTTTTGCATTGTACGTAAATTTACATATACATATAATTGTGTCCAGCTCAGCTTATACCAACAAGTAATAAAAAAGGAGTTAAATACTTGTAATAATAGATACGAGTTTGTTTATTTTCTAGTTGCGGTTTCACACTTGTGTGTTTCCTCTTATATTGAAACCACTTTATACCGCGTTATATAAGATTTAATTTAAATTCAAGCTAAATCTTAAAGTTTTTGAACGGATAGTATAGTCGATCACATCCGCATTCATTTTATTATAATACTAGCGACTCACCCTCACTCCGCTCAGGTTCGTCCCTAGTTACGTTTAGTATAGATTTCTCAGAGATAATGAGATATTTTCCCGGAGTAACAAGTATCCTATATGTTGACCCGGATAGCTATCATAATACCAAATCATGAAAATCTGTCCAGTAGTCGTCCCATGATGCGTTCCCAGACAGACAAAAATTTCAAAAACTAGATTGGGTATCGATAATAAAGACCCTTTCAATGAGATTTTCCAAAAAATTCGACTCGCTTAGAATTTTATTATATGTATAGATTACGTACTACTGATTATAAAATACTATTAACTTCAATTTTGTAACTAATAATATTAAAAAAAATGCTTGTTATAGGTAGGTATATGGAACCCGTCAAAACGAATCAAATGACATAAACTTGAAGATTTTGGGGGAGAAAACTGACTGAAAACGGCTAACAGTCATTGGAGAGCCTATCTTATAAAATGAGCAATTTTTGTATATAGGTACATACTTGTATTTTTATTTATTTCGTGTATCTCGGAAACGGCTTTAATGATTTGGATCAAAATTTGTATTTAGAAAATGTTTTGCTTTTTAAATTTATCTATATAATAAGTGTCTATTTGAAAAAACTCATTTTTATAAATTTTTCGAAAAAGGTCAAACGAAGCTTGGTCGGCCAGGTAGGTACTGTTACTTTCAGTGCCGTAATCTGTATGCACGTTACGGCGATTTGACGCTACGCAACCTAAGGAAAACTAAGTAGCTTTTCTAGTATTATAGTTTGGATAATATAGAACACCGAGAATAATCTATACCAGCGGTTCCTAATTTTTTTTGGCCACAGAACCCTAATTGATCTTAAAATAGTTATATTGCTATTTGTTGTATCAAAAATATAACATTTTTTTACTATACCACTAAAATTAGGCTTCATGTCTGACGACGTTTTATTTAACTCTCAGACAAAACTCGGAACCCCTGTGACCTTTTAACGGAATCCAAGGGTTCCGCGGACCACCATTTTGGAAACGCTGGAAACATGTAACATATGTATAGAATACATTGCATAAACATACAGACCACAAATTATTTCAATGTTAAATTAATTATTATAATGTCCTAACACAGTCATTTAGTAATAATTTAATTATTTTAGATATTAATAATGTTTCCAGAACTTCGATATCAATCTAACGTATAATGTGTAAATGAACAAGTAATACAGCCTTGGTTATATCAAATATTGCACATCTACTACCAGTTCTGACGCCTCTAGCAAGTTAATGATTCAATTCCATACAGAGAGTACCTTGCGGGTAACGACAATAGTAACAGGGTTCCTTTACGCAATTGTATCACGGCTTCTAAAGTACAAGTGAGTTGTTTTATAATGCAAAATTAATTTAGGTTAGTAATATGTTGTATATTGTTAAGTCTTAAAGATTTATGATATATACTAGCAACTTACCCTGGCTTCACCGTTGCTGATGCTTTCTTAGGTGCATCACTAGTCGTAGTAGAGTACTAGTAGTCATAGCCTCATAGGTATATTTTATCCATATCCATTTACGCGTTTTAGCACAAATTAGTATTTAAAAAGTGTTCGATTATATATTAATTCCGCAAATAAGAATTTCTACAACGATCGCAAATGAGAAATTCCTCATAGAAAAATGTGAAAGAAAATCACAATTACCCTTCCCGTCCACCTCGCAAGGTAAATAAAGCATTAGTAAAATACTAACGCGCCCATGACTAATGAAATAATTTATAAATGAAATCAATTATTATTATTTTTTATTTTTTGTAAATTAAAAAAAGCATCTTCGATAACGCGAAGAAAAATTTTATTCCCACCCTTCGAATTTGAATTTCCTTTCAATTTTGCGGCCCCTAAAAATTTGCCGCCCTATGCACTAGCCCCGAGTGCCCCTAGTGTAAATCCAGCGCTGCACAGGTCTAGTAGTTTTTGAGATTTCGTGTTCAGTCGGTGAGTGAATGAGGGAGTTTTCTCTTTCATATATTTAGAATTTTTATTTCCTTAGGATCTCGGATATATTTGATTGTTTCTTATGATTTCGGCTTCCTTCGACATGGTTTTACAATCACTCATAGTAATGATAAAACTGTTTATGCATGCTTTTCAGTGCATAAAATTAAATTGCATCGTAAACACACTATCAGTGACCAAAGGCTTGTTAAATTAAAAGTATTATTATCGATTGAAATAAAACGGCTCGACGAATACTGTGTCCATTGCTGATAGGTACGTCATATTTTCTCATTATATTTATATTTATTATTATATTATTTTCACATATTTTTTCATCTTAGTTGTTTTTTTTTTTAAATAGATTTGTATAAGGGAATTTGTATTTTTATTTCCTTCTTCAAGTTCTTCTGCAAAAAAAGAACCACCAATATCTCCACTTATAATGAATATTTTCATAGATAAATAAAAACGTTATTGCAGTTCAGGCCGATTTTAAGTATTTTATATTAAAATCGACTTGCAGAATAGCAATAATCAGTAGTGCTCACTAAGTGAAAAATTGTTGATAAAATACTCCAGTAGCAATACTGTCTTTATCAAATGTCATATGCAGTAACATATGACAGGTGATAAGAATTTTTATCCATCGCCATCATTTACTAGATTATAGCGATTTATATTATAGCGATATTGAATAGGAATTACCCTTTTGTATTGCAAAAATAGCAAAAAAAAGTGTAGATATAGTAATCTATTTTTTTTTATTCTCGACGATTTCTGATACTTTTGTTGAATGAAATTACATTTTGAATGCTTTACAGATAATGTTTTAATGTTTTATTACAAGCGACAAATATATCTGTAAATTTAATAAAGCATCATTATACCGTTGCATTGTACCTGATGATCCCGGCGTAGTGCTACAAAGAACACTTCGTTTATGGGATCGGATCGGAAGAACTTAGTTAATTTCAATCTAAAACGGTAACAAAAATTTAAATCTGTATAGAAATATTTAGGTATTTAGATAGATGAGTTCTATACATATATAATTTACTGTAAGTAAATTTTTGCAAAATCGTGACGTGTTAATCAATGGAGTTGTGCCTATTGCACATTGGTGGGTCGGTCGCGACAAGTGGCCCGATTTTTTAAGGTGAAGGCTGGTACAAATTACTTTTTAAAATAACAGCAAGCTGTTTAGCTGTGACGACTTGGAAAGATGTATATTGATCTATATCTATACATATAATAAAATTGTAACTAAGCCGAATCTGTACATTAGATATTTTTTGGAAAATCTTATTGACATAGACATTATTATTGATACAGTGGCCGATCTATAATTTTTAGAATTTTTGTCTGTATGCTTGTCTATCTGTCTGGAAACGCATCACGGAAAAACTACAGGAGGGATTGTGATGAAATTTGGTACATATAATGATAGCTGGTTATTCGGGTCAACAAATAGGATACTTTTTACTGTGGGAAAGTATCTTATCTCTGAGAAATCTATACTAAACGTTAGAACGTAAGTAGGGACGAACCCGAGCGGAGAGAAGGTGAGTCGCTAGTTTACTATATTTTACAATTACGAATTACATACGTGCTGAAAGAAATTTACTAAACCGGGACATTTAAAAGGAGTGAAGGAACTCCCTTTGGGAGCATACTGATGACTTTGCGGGTAGACAAATCACCCGCAGTTATCAGTATTGCCGTAACCATGACGCTTGTAACTGTGCCGAAATATCGGGAGCTCTCAAAAGTAAGTGCTACACTTGGTAAATATTATTTTACCATTTTACATCATAATATTATTGTCAATGACCATAAAATTTTCAAGAAATTTCATTCTCCCATGGAGAAATAATACTATGTTATATATATATATATATATATATATATATATATATATATATATATATATATATATATATATATTGTACAGTTTTGATTATTAGTTAAATTTTAAATTTTGACATACATATGTCGTATATACATCTTTCATTTTAGCCTCTGAAACAAATATTATTTTTAAATTATATTTTTTAGATAACGTCAACAGCTTAGTAACCTGACGTTTTTAATATTATCACTATTAATTTATAAATTACAAATGTAAATATAATTACAGTTATCAAACGTTATACATTATATGAAATAAAATCAGTTAAATAAACGTGGGAATCAAGTACTATAATTCCATCTTCTGATCTAACAGATAGACATGCTACGTATTAATTACCTTCTTATGGTATAAACACAAAAGTTATGTCTTTAGGGTTCCGTACCCGAAGGGTGCCATTGGACCCTATTGCTAAGCGTCAGCTGTCCGTCCGTATGTCTGTCAGCGGGTTGTATCTCACGAACCGGAATACGTAAAGAGTTTAGTTTTCACAGTTTGTATTTCTATTGCCGCTATAACAACAAATAATAGAAGACCAAGTTGGCGTTATTTCAAAATGGCTACAAAGCAAATTAAAAAAAATCAATGAGTACATAATATTATATCGTGTACGATGCCACGAAGCCCTTCGTGTGCAAATCCGCCTCGCACTTGACCGATTTTTTTAGTTTCTTGTTGGTATCCTTGAGAATGATATAACCTTCTTTGTCACACACGGGGATTCCCGTGATGCTGCGGCTCCAGTGAGATTTTAGTCTAACGACTGAGTTTAATAAAACTTCACTTTTTAACTCTTCCATTCAATCTAACAATAACTCAATGATATAATATAATACCTTAAAGGATTTCCTTAACACTTAATTATTCACTAAGAATAATATGAAAAACTCTCAATGCATTTGAAACCATGTACAATGTACATGTCTATTTAAACAACGGCACAAATGATAACAAAACAATGCCTCGTTTTGTTTACAATGCATAATATTAATTCAAATCATACTCTAAGCCTAATTCTATAGCGATTATGAAGTTCAATGTAAATCCATCCTTGAGTATAGAAAATCAGCTGAAAAGTAAAAAGTAAGGTCGTCACGATCTCATTTGCAATGATTATTATGTAAAAAGTGTTCCACGCTCCATTTGTAAAGTGTTTCCGAAGTGATTTGGCTAGGACTGGTTTTTACAGGTTTCCGTATTATCAATAGCTATCTAATCAGATTGCCTTTCTGATCTAGTGGTTAACATGTGCATACGTCTGCAGTTCCGGAAGTTCACATAATACTTTCTTAGATTCCGGATTTCCGGAAGTTCTGAGTTCGAGTTCCAGGTCGGACCAGTTATACTACTCAGTGCTTCAAAACAAAGTGTTGTTTTGGAGAGTCGGTAAAACCGTTGATACTGCGCGCGATAAACCGTTTCTCAACGGTCGTTAAGAATTGTCTCTCACCAGACTATGTGAGTGAAAGGAATAGAGATTACAAGTTGTATTTGCGTACAAACTTATTCACTATAATATCTACTACGTAACTGATTAGTTTCAGAGATATAAGCATCCTTTTCTGAAATCGATCAGTAGTGGATTATTCATATCTAATATATATATATATATATATATATATATATATATATATATATATATATATATATATATATATATATATATAGATGTGGTACATACTTGTGTAGAAGCTGCCTTATAGTAGAATGCAATAATTAGCATGGGCGTATCAAATGGGAGACAATATAATAACCGTCTGTGCTTCTTACAATATATAAAAGGTTAGCTCGTACTTGTTATGTATGTAAATTTCATATATGATGTATAATATAATAGTTATATATTATCTAAGATCTATCTATATATTTCATTCAGGGTCCGAGTGGTAAAATTTCAAATTGATTATCACTATCGCTATATTATCGCTTGTCTTACGGTGAAGGAAAACATCTTGTGGAAGCCTGCATGTCTAAGAGAACCTAGTAAGTTTTTGAAGACATCATGTGATGTCTGCCAACCCACATTTGGACAGCGTGGTGGACAATAACATATCCCTCTCGTATTGAAGGGAAGCCCTTGCCCAGTGACACGTTGAAAATGGAATAAATGTTGCAACAGTAAAAGAACAATGTTATTCCTATCTAAGTGTTTGTATTATCTGATTTTCCGCCTACCAACAAGTACGAATATGCTAATATTATTAATGTACTTCCCTTTAGACAAAATAACTTTTTACAGTCGATACTTGTCGATGATATTTTTTTTACTGATTTATATCATCTGTAGGACATATAATGAAATTCTGAGTCGAATCTGTACATTAAATATTTTTTGGAAAATATTATTGAAATAGTCATTATTATCGATACAGAGGCCGAATCTATAGTTTTTAGAATTTTTGTCTGTCTGTCTGGGAAAGCATCACGAGAAAACCACTGGACAGATTTTGGTGAAATTTGGTTGAAAATAGATAGTTATCCGGGTCAACATATAGGATACTTTTTACTTAAGGAAAATATGTAATCTCTGAAAAATCTATACTAAACGTTAAAACGTAACTAGGGACGAACCTGAGCGAAGCTAGGGCGAGTCTATAATATACATGTATGTAGTTGCTTAATAATCCTTGCCAAAACATGTGTTTTCGTAGTTTCATCTTCCTACATTAAAAGTTACAAACTTTATCTCTTTATAATGTAAGTGTAGATGCAAACATAAAATCATTTGTTATCTCTTGACATCTTAATGACTTTACAAATCTCTGTGAAATTGGGCACACGCGTAGGCTTCACTACATAAGATAGCATAAGAAATTTAAAAAATCCCCAACATAATAACATTTATTCAGGTCAATTTAATGAGTCCTAACACAATATCTCTGCAGTATTTTAGTACAGAGTTGAGTATCTTACAGGTTTCACGTGACGCTGTAGTATCACACCTAGGTTACCATATCGTTGCAATATCATCGAAGTAACGGGATACCAAGTTTCGAATGGATTAGATCTGTGGAATTTGCTCATACCCTTTTACCGTCTAGAAAAGAGCTGGCCTGCAAATATCTAAACGGATTTTCTTGATTTATAGCTAAGAACAATCTCGATCAAGTCACCTTTCAAACGAAAAAAACTAAATTAAAATCGGTTCATCCGTTTGGGCGCTCCGATGCCACACACAAAAGCACACGTTTAACTCATAACATCCCCCTTTTTGCGGTGGGGGTTAAAAAACAGTATAGGCTTTTGTATCTTGGTCCATGTAGTGATTTTTTTGGGATACCGAAAGCCGATATAAATGAAAAATTAAAAACTTGCACGAAACAAGGGCTCAAAGCAAGCTTATAATTTATTGCAAAACATAAGACGAAAATAATATTTCTAAATATCGTGATTTGAATATCAAATAGGTAATATCGTATCAAATTGAATTAAATCGAGAGCATATACATCGTCAAAGATTTACAGATGCGGCACAACACGTGCGCTAATAAAATAAAATATGGCGCATTGTTGCCCGGCCTTCGTCTCTAAATCGGTTCTGTTTCCTTGTAATTACAAATATTGATTTAGAAACATCAATGAATACATACAGTTTTAACTTATTTATCTTTGACTTTAAATTCAGATTCTGTGAAAGGGTATTTTCTTGGTCGTGCTGACTGATTAGTTAAATGAAATTTTGTATTTGAGATAGGATCATCATACTGCTGGACAGTATAATTAAAGGATGTGTAAAATTATATAGCTTATGTACAAAGTTTTTATATGCAAATATGTAGGTGATCAACACGAATGTATTACACAGCTTCACAGATAAGATAAAACGTGATCTCTCTCATTTTAGAGATAGTGTTTCTGTTATTGATAAAAGCGTATCTATTACGATGAAGGTATATATTTCTAACTAAATTGTAAAATAAATAATCAGTATTTTTCATAGCATTTTCGGCATAAATTCCCACATTTTATAAAACAATTACGCCAACTAAAGTATAGGCATCAAATATAGACTTGGTTTGAGTATTATTTTTTGTATAAAATTTAACTAAAAATTATCGTCAACCCAAGTTTGAGAGCCGAAGGAATAGAAAGTGCACTCGTGTTTGCGCGCATACTTGTGCACTATAATATTTCCTGCGCAGATGGCTAGTCTCAGACTCTCAGTGCAGTGAGATTGGCCGCCATGGCCGGAATCGGTCGGAAGAACATTATTATTATAGTACCTACAAGTATGAATATATATTTGAATAATTAAAGGAAAGTCTGACGACTTTCCTAAACTTACGTTTTATGTAAAAACTACCAAAACCCCCGGCTTCGCTCGCGCTAAAACTACAAATAAAATCTCTAAAAAGGTGGGTTTTATACAAACTTTCATCCCCTATTTTACCCTCTTAGTGGGTGGATTTTGGAAAACGCTGAAATACGTAACTCATTGTTTTTACCGTACTCAATGCATACGAAATTTCATGCAAATATGTCCAAGGAATAAAAAGTTTCATACAAACTTTTGTCCCCTATTTCATATATATTCCTTACATATATTATCCTTAGTGGATGCCTTCGTCATATGAAATTCCAGTTTCTGGAAAACAAAAAAGTCTAGACTTTAGGGTTTGGCCTGTGCGTTGATATATCAGTCAGTATCACTTTTGCCTTTTGTATATATAGATTTAGATCGTAAGCCCTAGATTGGTATTTAAGTATTAAAAAGCAACTTAAATATGTTTTTCACACACTCTCAAACTATTAGCTATCTATATGTACGCCGCACATACAATGCCGCTCGTGACCGACCGCTTCACATCTCTATATAATCGTGACTGGATCGAATCATAAGGATATGTTTGATGATTTACGTAAATGACTGCAAGTGTGAAATTTTTATGTAGGTTTATGTGACAATCTTTGTAATAATGTTACATAATATTTTAATTCGACACGTTTTCCTCTTGTTTTTCATCTCCATGTTTATTTTTGCAGGTTTAAATTTGATGGTATTGAAACGTCATACCTTTTTTTACCTTTTAATTTTTTTTTATGCAATCTTTAGATTTATAAATGAATCAAAGGACGTTAATTTTGGTTAATATTTTAAATGAATATAGTCAAACTAGTAATGATGACCATTTTAAAGGCTTTCCAAAGTATAACTAAATTTTAAATAAAATCTCTCCCGTAAACATGATTGCTGTAAAGCATTCGAACGTCGGGAACCAAAAATCAAAATAAATCCGCGAATTAATCCGAAAAGATAGTTATATTTAAAATGTCAAATATTCGCGTAAATCTAAGAAAGTATTATAATTACATTCATTTATTTTGATTAAGATAGTGTTATTTATTCATGCTATCAATTTAAAACATAATGGAAAAGACATATTAAATCATTTGTATGTCATACGACATATTCCTTGCTACCTTCTGTATATTACGTACAAAATTTCACTGGGTTGAAATTTTTTTGATATCTCATAAAAATTAGTAGATTATTTCAAAAAATTGACAACCGATATGAATTTCATAATATTTTGTTGTCTGATTGTAATCTTTCAATATCGACGACTCCAACGTTACATTTGCAAAAATATTGCTATTCAAATAAAAGATTTCACTAAAATTACGAAATAACTGTTTTTACTAAGCAATTATATAAAGATATCTAATTTCTGATATCCCAAGTCGCATCAAGGCACCGCGTCGTTTTGGCAGGCACAAATTGAAGGAGCACGCCGCCGCTAACCGATCCCCGTCACGATTCAGTTCCATTGTTTACGATTTCTTAATAACTAAATTGTCAAATTTATTACACACATGCCATAATGTCATGAGCATTGTAAATCATTGGTTGGATTCGCGACTTTGGACGTATTAGGGTGTAAATTTCAAATGATTTATCAAATCAAATCTATATATACATATAATAAAATTCTGATTCGATGTGTACATTAAATATTTTTTGGAAAATTTTATTGAAAGAGTCATTATTATCGATACAGAGGCCGAATATATAGTTTTTAGAATTTTTGTTTGTCTCTCTGTCTTTCTGTTACCACATCACGAGAAAATCACTGGACAGATTTTGATGAAATTTTTACCGTTGATAGCAATTTCAGAGATTAGCCGTAACAAACAGATAGACAAACAAAAACTGTAAAAAATGTTGTTTTGGTATATGTACCGTGTATACATCTATATGCATTTAGTAAAAAGCTGTTATTTTGACATTACAAACAGACACTTCAATTTTATTTATCTGAATAGAAAAAACTTTGTAATGTTTTTATATACTTTTAGCCAACTGAATTTCAAGAAATTCTACTTATTCCAAGCTACCTGAGTACATATGCTACAACAGGAATAGTTAAAAATTTTTTGTATGCACTTTAATTTCAGCGGTTTTTTCTGGACGTTCAAAATTAGTCAAGGCGAATTACTTTTTATGCGTATATAGATTATTTATTGTTATAATATATTTTCCTCAATACTGTCGATCGGTCAAATCCCTTTTACAAAGAGATAAGCCGACGCCCCTCACTGCAATGACTAATTTACTCATACATAATATATAGTATATACAATAAATAAACGACATTATAATTTATTCATATTTTATATACTTAATTGCGTTTCATTATGTGATCGCTGGCTCATTGGTCTAGTGATCTGTATGTACGGCTGTGGATCCCGAGGTCCTTGGTTCGAGTCTCGGGTCGAGCCAAGGACAGTTGTTGGGTTTTTCTTCTAAGAAATTCTCACCAGTAGCCGAGATTTGATAGTTGGCGCCTAATTCCTCACTGGCCGTGTTGAACTGTCAACACATCAAATCATAATATTGAAAAAAAATGAAGAATACTTTCATTTGTGTTTGCGTAAATACTTGTGCACAATACTACATATATGCTTATATATACAGTTAAAAATGGAGTTGCCAATTATTGCAGCTACGTCACTATATAGTATAAAACAAAGTCGCTTCCCGCTGTCTGTCTGTCCCTATGTATGCTTAGATCTTTAAAACTACGCAACGGATTGTGATGCGGTTTTTAAATAGGTAGATAGAGTGATTCAACGGAAAGGTTTATCTAATATATTTAAACGAGCAATTCTTGTATATATATAATAAAATTCTGAGTCGAATCTGTACATTAAATATTTTTTGGAAAATTTTATTGAAATATCCTATTGTCATTATTATCGATACGGAGGCCGAATCTATAGTTTTTATATTTTTTGTCTGTCTGGGAACGCATCACGCGAAAACAACTGAAAAGACAAACACAAAAAAAGATTTTTTCTAGACGTTTGCTTTCATGTGTTCCTAAACCATTCAGGCTTAGACACATACACGCTTAAAGCGAGGACAAGTCGCTAGTATATTGAAAATTACGCTTGTACAATGTTGTACGTCACGGTCATATCACTTTCAATCAATGTAGAGCAAATATTATGTTATCGTTTTAGGGTCCTTATTTCTAATTATTTTTATACATTCACAATATTATAAAAATATTAACGTATAGTAATATATAGCACTTCTATGTAATGTTATCGTTTCATAGTTAACATTCGATTTATCTCTTATCATCAACAGTAGAAATAGTTATCTTGATTAGTTGATATGGGAAGTACGAATATTCCCAAACAAATCTTGTTACAAATAAATATTTGCTCTCTATTTAGAAATGTTATTTCACAGTGAATTATTATCATACTTAATTTATAATTTACGATTTATATGATAACAATTAAATGAAAATTATATTTATAATTAAAAAAATTTTTAATATACGTTTTAAAAGTTCGTATGAAATACAAATCATTGAATTTCTCGGCTTTTCTGTACTATAATAAGCATATATTATACATAGTACCTGGGTAGTATAGATGTATTGTTCCACTTTACTACATAGCATATGTTCTTTAAAAGTTTCTAAGAAACATTTACATATGTATGTCGAAGTACGATTGTTTTTATCATACGTCGCCATTTTGCGATTTGCCTAAAAGAAAGTCATGCCGATCAATAAAAGTAACATATCTATACTAATCTGTACTTATATTATGAAGCTAAAGAGATTGTTATATTGTTTGTTTGTTTTTTCTATTTGAACACGATAATCTCTAAAACTACTCGCCTGACTTCAAAAATTCTTTGCATTCTAATGCCTGATAAGGTTATAGAGTATATCGAAGAAGATTCTAAGGCTTCATTGGAGAATAATACAAGTGAATAACATAAACCTGATGATACACTGTAACTGTATTAAGTAAACTTGCAACATCAGCGGTACTATTAGCAATAAGCGACTAATGCCCGATTTCACCAACATCCCATAGCTACCACCTACGTATGGGATCCCTAGCTTAAAAGTTCTCCTAAACTAGCCCCTAAATAAAATTTCGTTTTACCGTCGTCAGAGCCCGTATTTCTAGTACCTATATTTAGGTAGTATTTTAACATTTAGGTGACTCCTTACTGTCGGTGAAACAGAAACTGTCCCCTAAAATAGCCCCCTAACCATGCTTAGGGAATCCCTTAAACTTAGGTGACGTTGGTGAAATCGGCCAAAGTTTAACATCCTGTGTAATAAAGCAAAATAAAACTCACGCAAGCAAAGCGTAAACCGCTAACTCGAGAAGCATAGAAAGCTTAAGTGATCTTGCTTTTTAAATTCTTCGTTACTTGTTTTGTTTAAAATTTAAATTTATAGTTTTTTTTTAATTGTTGTAAAAATTATAAGAAAAAATATTTTTCACACTTATTGTACGTATACTTGATTCATTGATTCATAATTAATCTTTGATAAATAATCTCTTTACATACATACGCTACGTACATTTGAATTGATGAAATATTATCAACAGATTAGAAACCTCAACTTTAGATTTTTAAGCCGGAAATTTTATCATCAAGTACAAATCAGTTATATTTACATATGTACATATGTATGATACTATATGATTATAAAAACACACCTACTTGTATAAAGAAATAGTACCTGGGCGACCCAGCTTCGCTCGATTTTCTTCGGAAAAGATATATTTTTTTTTAATTTTGGCGTTCCATAATTATGTAATAATTACACTACTGGACTTATAAAACTATGTAATAATGACACTACTGGACGCGTGAATTCGTAAGTATTCCCGATGTTTCGACTGGGTTGCATCAACCGTGGTCACGGACAGACGACGTTTGGAAGTCCCGTAATATAATTATTATAAGATATAAATTGCGTTTTTTCAATAAAGTAAAAAAAACCTTGTCTAAATGTAAAATTTGATCCAAATCGTTAAAGCCGTTTCCGAGATTCCCAAAATAAATTTGTAACTAACTTTAAACTAGCGGCTCACCCTCGCTTAGCTCGGGTTCGTCCGTGGTTACATAGTATTATAACGTGTTTTCCCGTGGGAATGAGATAATCTACTGCGGTAAAAAGTAGCCTATGTCATTCTCTAGCCTTCCAACTCTACCACACAAAAAATCACGCCGATCCGTCTTTCTATTTCGACGAGAAAGAAGGACAAACAAACACACTTTCATACTTATAATATTACTAGCGTTTTCCTGCGGCTCCATCCGCATAGTACATTAAATATTAATGTATTAAACCATTTAAACTAATTATAATATTATAAAAATTCATTATTTCTAAGTCAAAAATATTATCGGTCCAGTAGTTATCGCAGTATAACCGAACAAAAAAATAGACTCTATTTATATTAGTATAGAAGTATAGAGTATGGATATATACAAGAATAGCTCGTTTAATAAATTATATAATAAGATTTAGAGCATCGGTAGGGCAGGTATAAGTAGGTAGTAACAAAATAGTATCTGTAATGAAAGTTTGATCGTTTAACTATTTAGTTTATTTTGTACGCATAGCGCTTTTAACATGCTAAACACGTATTTCTAAGAAATCCGAAGAATAGGTACTTGGAAACTACTTCACCGGCCCTTCTAAGTTTATCCTATACAATAGATATGCCCGACGATTAGAAATAAAACTATAAATCCTTTTCAATAGATAATAATTAGATTGTTTATTGAATTGCTTCGTGTTCTGTTTATCGTGTATTACAATATTCGTTCATGGGGTTTCATTTTACATTCTTTTAACAATTGCTAATTGAATTAAATTGGTGAAGAAAAACTTTATTGAAGCGAGAAGCTTTTCTATTTTATTTACAAGACAAATAGAAAGTTTTTAAGTTTCATGAGACTTATACTACATACTAAATTTTAGGGGGTTGTGTTGACCATACAGCTTCCCATGAAGATTGAATCTGTCACGTTCTGATATAATAGCGACTTTTTTCATTTAATTATATTAATTTGTATTATTGTGTTTTTTTGTTTAATGTCTATACATATTTATATTTATGTAAATATATAAAGTTTTTATTTATACATATATTTGTTTTTTTTTTATTTCGCTTATCAAATCATCAATGACCAAAGGGTTGACTTGTGAAGAACTCAGAAAGTTATAAAGTTAAGTGGGCTTTTCCAATTTTATAAATGTGAAAGTGTGTTTGTTTGTCTGTCCATCTTTCAACAACAACAGAGAAGAAATAGATTAACGGATTGGCACGATTTTTTGTTTAGAGATAGTTGGAGGGCTGGAGAGTTACATAGGCTACTTCATACCATAGAATATTATGTTATAATACAACCAACAACAACTCATCACACCTATGTGCCTATATCATACCTATATATGTGTATAAATATATAGCCTACCTATTCCATATTAACAGTTAAGACGTAACTAAGGACGAACCCGAGCAAAGCGAAAGCCGCTAGATTTTTAAATTTTTTGCAATAGAGATTATAAAAAAGAGTCAGCATTAGCGTAACCATGTAACATTTCATGTCAACAGTAACCAATTGGCGGGTCATTAATGTTAATAAGAGTGGTTCTGAATCTCGTGCAAACGCCGCGAACGCCTGTCTCGTACTATCGACTTGGCGTTTATCATTGTCAAACGGTTTATTTGTATTTTATTTTTCATGATAAAATACCATCAGTACCTCTCGGTCGCGCGTCGTGTCTTGACGTAATGTAACGTGGAAACGTCAAACTTGTAACGCATCTCGTGTACTCACATGTAATATATATACCAGTGACCTATTTTTGTAAGTAACGCAAAATAATTAGCGGCCGGAAGTGTTTTTTTTTTTATATATATTTGTTGTTAAAATAATTTTGCGATTTCACATTTGATTCAAAATACGTGTTTATATTCATTAAAAGTATTTTTTTTAACTTGTCATTTCCTATTAGAACAGAAGTTAGGTTTTTGCTTTTTCATAATAAAAGTCCGGTTCAATAATAGTTTCCAGTCGCTTGGTTTCGCGTTTTTGTTCAGCCTTGTCTAACTTCATGCCTGTCTTCTCAGATTGTTTAATTCGACTGACCTCATTCCGTTCGACGCATCTTTTAAGAAGTTTTTGTTTATTTGGCTAAATAATTTGTGCCTAACTTTTTATTGCCATCAAGAATGCTCTTAATAGACGCCGACAAGTGTGCGTATTTATTTTGAATTGACTTATCAGTGTTATTTTTTCGTATGACAAACGTAGTTGCGATTTCATATCAACAATTTTATGTATTTGCTTAATTTAATGCTAGGTAGATTCCATTTAGACAGCCCAGTGGTAAAGCTTGGGAAACTGAGTGAAGTGGGTTTAAATCCGGGTCTCGCACCTCTGATATTTTCATGTGCGAATCATTTCCAACATGATTACCACTTGTCTCACGGTGAAGGAAAACATTGTGAGGAAATCTGCATGTCTGAGAGAACCTAGCAAGTTTTTATAAGACATTTGCACTGGTGCAGTCCGCCAATCCGTACTTAGCCAGCGTGGTGGACTATGGCCTGAACCCCTCATATTGACGGGAGGCGCGTGCTTACCAGTGGGACGTTAAAGAGGGCCGAATACATGTTTCATTTACGTCTATTACGATTAAATATTATAATATGTGATAAAATCGACATCATAGCTGCCTCGAGTCTCGACAGATATTGTGAAGTGCACAAGTGATTGACATTAATTTTAGAAACCATGATAAGGCAAATCTTCCAAGCATGTCTCGTTTTACTCTGACTATAGCACCTGTTTACACATAACTTACATAAAACTAAGTAAGGAATATTTCAAGTTTTCATACAGCCATTTATTCTAGTTGAAGCTTGAAATAAAAACTAATTGTTGTACATTTGTACATCAGCACTTAGAGCGTTGAACAAATCGGCATAATTCTCAACACAATTGACTTGAATGTCGCGTCGAGGACGTCTCATTATATAATTCCTTTAAAATACTGAAATTTCGACGTTCTACTTAATTGCTCTTTTTCAAATTAACATTGTTTTCTTAAGTTATCTGCGTCTAATGCGGCTCAGGCTTACGTGTGATGAATTGTTCCGTGATTCGTCTCGGCATATATCTAGTGTTCTTATAGTCTTTGCTGTAATATGAAATGGAGGCTTACCTTATGAGAGATTACAATGTATACTTTCAGCATTTTAGTTGCCGTAATACTATGTAAATGTTGATAATTCTAAAATAAGTTTTTAGTTATCTTGTAACCAAGTCATGATGTGTGATTGTTTAATTTGTTTTAACAAAATCGTCGTGTTGTAGTGATTTTTAAATTAGTTTTCATTCTAATATGTTGCTTTTAATATATTTATTACTACAAAGAAATGTATGGAGATGCGTTTACTTTATAAATAATAAATTACAATTATAAACGTGTGGGTTAAGTGTATTTCGTTTGGTCAAAAGAGAAATACTAATAAATAGTAATAAAATAGTTGTAATAAAATAGTTGTAATTTAATTTACACTGAGAGATTTTCCAACAGTTATTGACAACGGGCGAATTAAATAATATTAAACGTAGTGGCAAATCTTTATCAAATAAAAACTTGAATAAAAATTGAATTATTTCTCAAACAAGTAGGCATAAAGAACAAATTTTAACTATTGAATTTCGTATATAGATAAATAAATATTGATTTGTATACTACCTTAGCAGGTAGGTACGTAATATTCTTCCATAGATCGACATACAAACATTCCATATAGGTATGTTTGTTAAGAAATAAATTTTTTCTAGCTACAATCTGTTAACCATTGCATAATGCGATAATATAACGATATATATGTAGATATACGATGACTGGGCTACTGCGGTCGATTGTAGTAATTTATAAAATATATTTTCGTCCTTAAACCAACATACATATAATCAATAAGTGAAGCAAATATACGTTTCTTTTGCTTTGGCATTTGCATATCTTACCTTGAAAATACAGTGTATATACAAATATGCTCGTTAAATATCATTTAAATATTAAAAAGATGATTTTTAGCGTCGCACTGTACTTTGTCGCCGCCCAATAGGGCTGTTCTGAGCGGTTATGGGGGTTTTCTACTACAAAGATAAGGAGAAGCAGAAGTCCAAAATCACTATAACGACAGGTCACCTTGAAATTACTCGTACGTATCACGTACATCTATCAAACACTTGACGTTTAGTTAAACCAGATTAGAGTGATATTTTTATCATGTAAAATAACAATATATGTAATCTCGTCTATCGTTGGTTTCCCATCGCCATCTTAAGCTAATGTATATATATATACATAATACGTAATATTCGTTTCATTTTTTTTAAATAATTTTCTACATTCAAAATAATATGTACCATGAACATAGCATAAATATTATCTGGATACTTCACGACTGCAGAAATCTATACATAGGTATAATAAAATTCTAACATTAAATATATTTTTTGAATTTTTTTTGAAAATCTTATTGAAATAGTCCTCATTATCGATATAGGGGCCAAATCTATATATAGTTTTTAGAATTTTTGTCTGTCTATCTGTCTGTCTGTTACCGCATCAGGAAAAAACCACTGGAGGGATTTTGATGAAATTTGGTATGATGATAATTGGTTATCTGAGTCAATATATAGGATAGGTACTTTTTATTGTGGTAAAATAACTCACTTTTGAGAAATCTATACTAAACGTTAAAAAGTAATATAAGTTCATTTTAGTTGTTTTGTCTAAGCGTATCGTGTCAAATGGTAGGTAAGAATATAACAGAGATCGATCTGTATTATAAGTCTCTATGATTCTACCGTTCTATTGCCATGTGCCTATACATACCCTTTACACAAAACTACTTGCTACATAGATTTTAGAAATCATTCTACAATCTATGTACCTGATAGAAAACAAAACAAAATTCTGACCACGTGAGACAAGGCTTTAAGACATCGTCTTATTACGTCTACTGGGTGACAAGAGAGCTGGCTCGTTTTTCGCCCAAAGAATCTGCATTGCTATTCAGCGGGGCATGCGGCAAGCATTCTTGCCATAATTCTGCGTGGACATGACTTGTAAAGTTATAATCAAATATAGGTACATTTGTATTGTACTCGTGTATATAACTAGCCACTCATTCACCCCTTTAAGGGATGATTTTCGCAATAAAAATTATTCTTATGTCCTTTCCAGGGTCTCAAACTATCTTCTTCCAGTTTTCATCTAAATCGGTCCAGTAGTTTTTAAGTTTATTCATACAAATTCAAACATACAAAAATACAAATCTTTCCTAAATAATAGTAGTGAAGATGTAGATTAAGTATTTTTGTTAAAAAAAGATAGATTTTTAGATAGATATAACATTTCAAAATACTCTTTTGTTTCCTCTTAGATATAGCGGCCGTTGTCTTGTCTAAGCCTCTTGCTTTTATAAGATAAATATTTTTTATAACATCTTCAACGAGTATTGCTTAAAGGATTAAGTACGAGATAACAAAAATTTTAGGCTCAATCGATCATTTCTGAAAGATAGGTTTATTTTTATCGATTGTTATAGGAATTCGGGGCATGGCGCAGATATTTTCAGTATAATTTAAAGTTAGTCTGTCTGTCTGTCTGTAGGACACAACTATCTGAATATTTGTATATTATTTCTGCATATAATACCTACATATATGATGATATTGAACTAAGTGATGTCGCCACGTGGCAGATCAAATAGTGATGAGCTACACGAGCTATTTATAAGTAATTACATGACAAGTATACTGATAAAGTAATACCTGTATTATTTATATTGTAACGTAACCTAGTTTAATATGATTTGTATAACCCACTTTTAACTTAAATATGGAGATTTATTACTCGTTTAATTGTTTTCCTTTTAATTTTAAGTAAATTATTTTTTTTTTGAGATTACCTGACTGATGAGGAACAAAATTCATGTTGTTTAATAGTTTTCTTTCCTCTTTCCTGCGGCTTCGCCGGCTTAGTCCAAATATGTATTACTTCATATTTAAAAATAATAAACTATGTATTATACTCTGATGTATAGGCTATATTACTGTCAAGTTTCATCAAAATCCGTTCAGTAGTTTTTGCGAAGAGTAACGACATACATCCATACATGCTCACAAAGTATATACATATTATTACATAAGTTAAAAAAATACATAAATTAGTTCCTATCTCGTGTATGTAATTTTAATAGAACTTAATGGTCTTAAGGCAGTGGTAGGCCAGTGGTGACGCGCTCGCTTGGGAAACCGAGTGAAGCGAGTTCAAATCCCAGGTCTTATTTATATCCACTGTTAAATAACGGCTTTAGAAATAGTATCGAAACATTACTTATACGATAACATAAATGTACGAATAAGGGTTATTTGCTTTAATCTGAAATCGAACTGCTATCTAGTTAAACTAATAGCCACTGCACGTGCATTAGACAATAACTAACACGTATAAGTATCATATTGTTTCTGATGGTGTAACACTTAAGAATTATTAATTACGTAAGTCAAATATCATAAAAATCAATTTATTAAGCATTGTTAAAGATTCTTTACGTTTACTCGCATATATGCGTCTACTAGATTTTATTTGTATAGTTTAGTTTGTTATCTAATATAAATAAATTTAGTCCGAGATATGCGAAGTGCGCAGCTATAAAAATATGGCGCTAACATAATTCATGACTAATATAAAGCGGTGTGCACATTTATTGTGTTCTGATAATTTTCATTAAATTATAAAGAGTATCAAGAAGTAATATGTACTTAAATAAGCAACCGCTAATATAGAAATAGATAACCCGAATTGAGTAAATAACGATGAATGCAATAGAAACAGTGCAAGCGAAGTCGCAAACAGTAGCTATGCTATAGACAATAGATTATACATACTTACTATAGTAATAAAATGTCCATACAAACGTGGGTTTTTTATCAGACCCGATAACGATAAATTTGGACAGCTAAAAAAATCTGCTTCTTGGCGACACCCGTCATGATAATATACTTCAGTGATTGTTGATGATAAATCGCTTTCAGTGGCTTTTATAATTATTACATATGGATCTGAAAAGTAGCAAAAATATTTCACTTTTATTTACCAACTAGCATTGCCCGCGGCTTCGCCCGTGTTCAGGTGACCAAACACCAAATTCTTAGGTTTTACATACTCTTACATTGGAGTTCTTGTATTTTTTCTCAGAAATGAGATATTTTTCCGTGGTAAAAAGTATCCTATATGTTGACCCGGATAACCAGCTATCATCACACCAAATTTCATCAAAATCTGTCCAGTGGTTTTCTCGTGATGCGGTAACAGACAGACAGACAGACAGACAAAAATTCTAAAAACTATAGATTCGGACTCTGTATCGATAATAATACCTATCTATTTCAATAAGATTTTCCAAAAAATATTTATTGTACAGATTTGACTTAGTTACAATTTTATTATATGTATAGACTAGTGGCTCACCTTCGCCCCGCTCGGATTCGGCCCTAGTTACGTTTTAACGTTTAGTATAGATTTCTTATATGTACAGACACTATACTATAACTAAAGTCAAACAACATACATATGTATGTTGTTTGACTATAGTTGTTTCTCCCTCATAGAATTAATCATAACATAAAAATAGTTTAAGGATTCTTATAGCTAATAAAATTTAGTCCAGTCAATGTTTTTTTTTAATTATTTACATGTAAAATTAGGGACAAAAGATTATAATAATATTGTTCTCGTTTCACCTAATCTTCTTCAATTTGATTTAGTTAGTAATTGGTTTTTGTAATTGGAATATGATCATACTTAAAAACTTACAAAATATGTATAAAAATCTACATTTATTAATCCACCAGTCAAAACCTAAAATTTGAAAAGATTTTAGACCGACTTGAAAAAAAAGTTTTTTTTTTGATCTGTAATTTTGCGTACACATTAACATATAAGATACCTACATTAGTATATATAATATTTTAATTATAATTATAATTTAATACATATCATGGATTTTTTAAATTATTTTGTACCACGCTTTAGATATAAATATATTTAGTCTACTTTATAGAGTAATAAGTCCTTTTGAAGTCGGTCAAAATAAAGCTCATTAAAGACCATCGAGTCAAAATTAAAATTAAAAATCATGCCAACATACATTGTAGATCTTGATTTTTTCAGTAGGTCAAGAGACGCCATCTGTTTGCCCGACATCTGATGCAATTATCTTATCATCACACTGTTTATTCCTTTATCGGTTATCATATATTTGTGCTGTTTCTTTGCAAATGCTATGTTACATGTTTTTCATTAGACACTCCTTTGATGATATGCCCCGGTATATTTATGACTTGATTTACTTTGATTTATGTAGAAATATTTTGCTTACTAATTATATATTATCTAGTGTGAATTTATACATATAATAAAATTCTAACTCAGTCGAAGCTGTACATTAAATATTTTTTGCAAATTCTTATTGAAAGTCATTATTATCTATTTAGAGGCAGAATCTATCGTTTTTAGATTTTTTTTCTGTCCGTCTGTTTGTGAACACATCACGAGATAACTAATGGACAGACTTTCCTTTTTATAATATTAGTGTAGATAATTATTATGTTTTGGAGCTTATCTAGAGTTCTTATAACAATAATAGAGTTGTTTTAAATATAGGTACAGTCCCTTAAAGTTTCTTTATTCAGTTCTTAGGATTGAGACTTTGTTGTGTGAAATGTTGCCAGAATAAATATCAGCTCGATGATAACGATTTATTATATTTGAAATGAAATGATAAATAATATATTTATACATTATATGTTGGAAGCTCTGATTTTATACAGTATATTTCCCTAATATAGCGATTCCTTGACACAAGTTAAATTGGAAAATGATAATATATAATAAATCTGTCATTTTCTTTCCATTTTAAGAGATTATTTTATACTAGAGACTTACTCTCGCTTCGCTCGGGTTCGTCCCTAGTTACGTTTTAACGTTTAGTATAGATTTCTCAGAGATGAGATATTTTCCGGCAATAAAAAGTATCCTAAATGTTGATCCGGATAACCAGCTACCTTTCTCCATGCCAAATTTCATCAAAACCTTCAGTGGTTTTTTCGTGATGCGATAATACGGTCACAGTCAGACAGACATATTTCTAAAAACTATAGATTCGGCGTCTGCATCGATAATAATGACTTTCAAGAAGATTTTACAAAAAGTATTATGTACGAGTACATACGATGTTGGGAGACTTTTTTGAAATTTTATAACAATCACTCGGTATCAACATATGAGAACTTGATCATTGTCGCTAATTACTCATCAACGACAATTGAATAAGCCTAAGTTCGATATCTAACCTAAATTTTCAAGGAGTTGAGTATTTTACAGACATTCCTTGAACATCATCAGGCCAAGGTTATGATATTATTGTTGGAATTTTGGCAAATACAAAAATTCAAGCCGATTGATAAGTAAAATTAAAATAGTAATAAATATATAAAAATAATAAAAAAAATATATAAAATAATATAAAAAAGTATAATTCAAAAGTACTTGTAATAAGTCTAATTGAATAAAGTTTATTTCATATAATCCGTTATCCATAGTAAAATTATATATGTAATTCTGTCCGTCTTTATGTTTACCTTACTTAAATTTGACCACTGAACAGTTTTCGATGAAATTAGGAAAGGATTAGATTGCATCATCGGAACTGTCAAAGGCTTTTTGTCCCCGCACTGCTTACATTTTTACCGCATAATTTTTTTACATCACCGTGGAAATAGGCTCATAACTTTTGAACAGTTGGACGGATTTTCTTCAAATATAAGCAACAACTAAATCGACTAGATTAGCTTTAAAAAAACCACATCTAATCTATTCGTTTTGAAACTATAACAGGGATGGATTCTGGGAATAAATGCTAATAAATTGGTACCTGTAACTAATCCGTATACAGATATTATATTAAAATAACGTTATTTGTAAGGGAGAATAATTAAATTTTAAATTTCCAAAAGAATTATCAGTTAATACAAAATTTTCTTTCGTCAAAGAATATAACAAGTATAAGCTGTTAGCATTATTGTCATAACTATGAGAAGTTTTTATTGAGGATAACATTTTAAAAATAATTGTGCGACTCCTTTTTTTTTCAATGAGTTGATAGTAAATTACGTTCTGAAATCAATATCGATTACATAAAATATAAGTTGATAACAATTTAGCACAATAAATACGACGTAAACGTATATCAATCTTTATTAATTATGACGATATAATTATTGCTTTATAACAAAAGGAAAGTGTGCGGTATCTACACTAATATGAATAGGCAAAGTTTGTATGTTTATATACGTACCCCGTATGAAAGTATCGGTCCGACTTTGAGATTTTTTTCATTAGTGGGAAGCCTCCAAGTGCTATAGGTTATTTTTTATTCCGATTAAGAATGAATAAGCTTGGGAAACCGAATAAAGCGGTTTCAAATCTGGGTTTCGCATGCTAGGTCTTCTCAGATATGCAGGTTTCCTCACGATGTTTTCCTTCACCGTAAGGCAAGTGGTAATCATGTAAGAAATGATTCGCACATGAAAATATCAGAGGTGCGAGAACCGGGATTTGAACCCGCTTCACTCGGTTTCCCAAGCGAGCGCGTTACCACTGGGCTACCACTGCCTATTTAGATTAACACAGATTATTTAATGTAAGCACTATGTTAAATAGTGATTGTTATACGCACGCGAGATATGACATAATTACGGATTTAGATTAATGATCGATGGCATTTAATTCTTAGCGATCCTGCATTATTTAGATAGGAGAAATAATAAGAACTTGACACACGATCGTTCTGCTTACTTAGCTTAGATTGCTTATACAGCAAAGTAGAAGCAAAATTAGTTATATAGTTAAAACATACTTCAGTTTTCTCTACACATAATGTTTAATTTTAGAGTATTCAGCCCTTTTTTAACGTCCCACTGCTGGGCACGGGCCTCCCTTCAGTACGAGGGGGATCAGGGCATAGTCCACCACGCTGGCCAAGTGCGGGTTGGCGGACTCTACATGTCTTTCGAAAACTTGCTAGGTTCTCTCAGACATGCAGGTTACTCACGATGTTTTCCTTCACCGTAAGGCAAGTGGTAATCATGTTAGAAATGATTCGCACATGAAAATATCAGAGGTGCGAGACTCGGGATTTGAACCCGCTTCACTCGGTTTCCCAAACGAGCGCGTTACCACTGGGCTACCACTGCCTTAACCTTAGAACGACGTTATAATTTTGTAGAGATTAGAGTTGTTATTTACATTATGTAATATTACATGTATTGATTCTAGTATTTCGAAAACAAACATTTCATTCAGCGGACGCAAGTTATGTGTGCGAGAAGACGAAAAAATCTCGGCATATTGACGGCAAATATTGGGCTAATGTGCCTGGACTGCACGTAACGCTGATAGGTTATCTCCACAATCAGGGCCTTGTCACCATATATCATCATTCATCATCTTGACGTGATTCCACTGAGATTCTGCCAAAATCCAACACTTTGCTTAACTCTGTCACTACGTTGACTCGTCGTATAGCTTATATAATACGTTACGTAATATTAAAGCTTGGACTTCCTTTTTTTAGTTCATATATCAATAACCTAGTACTAACCAATCAGTTAGTTTACACGTGAACACTAATTAGGTTTTAATAATAGATATACGAATAATTACATAAGATAAAGACATTACGAATGCATCGATCATATCGTCTAATCCTTTATTGTGTTTCCTTTATCAGCATTTAACAAATCTCTAGGTGATAAGACCCCAACAACTCATACGAGACTTCATTATTAGACAGTATTAACGTGTTATTTATTGAACCAGTGATTTTGTGAGTGGAATCGTATCAGTATTATAGTGACTAAGTTTAAAAGTTAAGGATGTGTTGTCGAACGAACGGACTTAAATAAGTGAAACATGACAGTGAGGTGACATCGGACGCAAGCCCGTGGGCTGTAGTGATAGATAAAAAGAAACATTCCTCTGTTAAAAATTCGAACCCAGGGCCCGGTGGAAAACTGCAAGGATATCTGCAAAATGACCAAGGGCCCTCGGAAAGTGAAGCTAGTCATTGTAGTCAACAATAAGAAAGAGTGAGTATTACAATTTGTTAGTTATTCTCCACACTAGACATTATATTTACTTTAATAAATGTTTATTTATGATTCATGGGAAATTTAAAAGGATAAGTAAATATTTCTGAAGTCTGAAAATCCGCATCAGTCAAGATTCGAATCTTGACCACATATTTTAAGACAAAATAATGCTTATTACAATATTTATATCATCTATGAATTGCGTGATTTTTATATCATGTTTAATTATTTTTCCAAGCTGCTGTTTGCTCTTCTAATATATTTGTGTCAGTTTATTCTACGGTTATGTTTACATTTCATCATATGAAAGATATGAAAAAGGTAGCCGAGCTATGGCTTTTTGGCTAACTATGAAATATTGCTTTTTGGTCTGTTAAAAATTTTAAATATAACTTTGTGTACGGATTTTTTCGCGGATTTATTTTCTCTGTCGTGACCATGATTGCTGTGAAGCATTCGAAACATCAGGAACCAAAAAACAAAATGAAGCCGCGAAAAATCCAAAAAAAATATTGTTTTATTTAAAAGCTTTTTTTTTTTTTGTTAAAATAGAAGCAAAAACTGTAAAGTACAACAAGTATTATTGGTCGTTTGAACAAATAAGCACTAAAGCGACGAAGAGTATTCTGTGCAAAGCTTATACAATTCTCTTGTCGGTAAAGGGGTAGGTACGATATTACAACACTATATATTGGTTTTGCAGTTTTAATTATATTATTTAATTGCAAAATAGTTAATTCTAAAACAGTAAATCAATAAAATCTTATTATTCATAAGAAATAAAGCTTCTTGTTATCTCCGGATGCAAACGATTTTGCCTCTATTACTTCACGTAGTTGAGTCGATGTTACGATAACATTAGCATATAATGGCGTACTCGCTGTTCATTCATGAATCTCATTGGACTTTAATTGGTCGTGTTCCGTTTTATGTTTGCGTGTTGATTTACTATTAATTATAAAAAAAAAATATTTACTGTCATCTTTTTTTATATCTTGGATCAATTTACCAATACAAATAAAGTTTTCAAAGCATTTGTGAGATTATTGTTCATATTTAATTTCATAGTTTAAAATCTTCTGGAGTTTTATTGAGTTTGTTTGCAAAAATGAAAATATATAATTTTTTTACTTATATGTTTACTGGAAAAGTAAAAAGTAAATAAATACAAAAAATATTAAACCGCATTCAACATCATGGCAGTTCATGATCATCTTAAAAATATTGTAGGAAACGACATTGTTGATTTAAAATAAAAATTAATGACCTACAATATCCAATTATAATTTAAAGCACAATTATTAATAACGACTGTATTAATTATTATTTTATAATACCACTTAACAATAAAAATAATAGAAAACTATATGAGCTTAGCATTATTCGCAATAACGCTCTAACAATATACTAAACAAGGTCATTTTCGTAAAATAAAAGATTAATAGGTCCTAAAACACGTCCCTTAGGCAATTTCATGTTTTCAACAATTGTTTCTATATCAAATGCAAAGCAAATCATCTCCCATGACATGGCCTATACTAATGATGGTCATCGCAGTGACTGTTGTGTTTGACGCGGAAGCGGGTGCTTCCTGTCATTATACTAATCACGCCAGGCCGCGATACGCTGAAACTACGATTTCATACAATGATTAAGAACTAAGGTTTATTAAGGTTTATTGTGTAGTAGTTGTGTTCTCGTATTGGATAAGTAATCAGTTCGTATCGTTATAAATTACTAGCATTACCCGCGGCTCCGCCCGCGTTCATATGATCAAAAACCAAACTCTTAGGTTTTACATATTAGTTATACTCTTACATTACAGTTTTTGTATTTTTTCTCAGAAATGAGACATTTTCCCGCGCTAAAAAGTATCTTATATGTTGACCCGGATAACCAGCTATCATCATATCAAATTTCATCAAAATCTCTCCAGTGGTTTTTCTGTGTGGTAACAAAAAGACAGACAGACAGACAAAAATTCTAAAAGTTATAGATTCGGACTCTATATCGATAATAATGTCTATTTCAATTAGGTTTCCAAAAAATATTTAATGTACAGATTCGACTTAGTTACAATTTTATTATATGTATAGAAGAGTTTTTTTACAAAGAACTGCAGAGCTCGTTTTGATTTAACCAGACGTGGGTCTGTGTATGTATGATCATTAAAACAAGATGTATGGAAATATTTTCGGCGTGCGTACGATATGCGATTACCGACTACCAAAAGTTTTTTTTTTTTGTAAATACTAAAGGCCATAATCAATTCCGTTTCTTGACCAACTTTAAATACGGAGCAGATTAATTTATATATAGGTATATAGGCATGGTTCTTTTTTTTTAACAAACAGGTTATTCCTATTATACAACAAGAGTTGTGATAATTATTATTTTATGATGGATGATGACGGACGGATTTCGGCCACAGTGGCCAATCTCACTGGCATTTGCTAATTGAGCAAAAGATATTATAGGCGTGTACCTATAATATATAACATGTACACAGAAACACATATGCACTCTATTTCTGTAATCCTCATATTCTTATGGGACGACAATTCGACACGACTAGAAGAAGTAAGGCGCCCGACCAACCCACTTGCTCTCCGAGGTATGGGAGTAAAACAGCGGCAACTTCTCAACTCTGGACTGTCACTAGGACTTTCTTAACATAAATAATTAATCAATAACCAAACTTCGAACCCAGGACCTTCGGGTCTGCAGCTGTACATGCTAGCCACTAGACCACCGTATATGTATTCAAAAATGAGTTTGACCTGAGGAACTTTTGTAATTCTTATACCTAACCTGTCATTTCGTTCGGTCATTGGGTCGTTTTTAATAAATTACACTCATGTTTATTTTTTGCGAAATGCTCTAATATTAATCATTTTAAACTTAAGTAGAGTAATAACATCCTGTGTGAGAGTTATGCAAAACAAATTGCGAAATTATAAAGTGTTGGAGAAATATTTCGTTAAGTGAAACTGGTATTAAGCGTACGATGACAGATATAAAACAAATTTTTGGTATAAATATAAATTTCCGATGTGAAAGTTAAGTTTATACGTATTTAGATTCACTATAAGGTCAAAAAATACAAGAAATTCTTTTAAATAATTGATGTCTCAGTATAGATATAATAGATAGACATTGGAAACACTATTTTTAATATTATCTGTACTATGCATAATATAATAAAATTCTGAGTCAAATCTGTACATTAAATATTTTTTGGAAAATCTAATTGAAATAGACATTATTAAGTAATCAATCAAATCGTAAATCGAAGAAAGTATTATAGGATGTATTCATAATAAATTCTTCGATAGATCTCATCTTCCTCAGGCACACAAGGTTATGTATACATATAATAAATATATATAATAATATTTATAAAATTATAACGAAGCCGAATCTGTACATAAAATATTTTTTGGAAAATCTTATTGAAATAAACATTATTATCAATACAGAAGGCCGAATCTATAGTTTTTAGAATTTTAGTCTGTCTGTCTGTTACCGCATCACAGAAAAACCACTGGACGGATTTTGATGGAATTTGATATGGTGATAGCTGGTTATCCGGGGCAACATATAGGATACTTTTTACCGCGGGAAAAGTTTCATTTCTGAGAAAAAATAGAAAAACTGCAATGTAAGAGTATACAATTATGTAAAACCTAAGAATTTGGTTTTTGGTAATCTGAACGCGGGCGGAGCCGCGGGCAATGCTAGTGTTAAATAAACTTAAAAAAACCATAATAATACTTTCTTAGATTTACGCGAATGTTTGACATTTTTAAATAATTTAAAAAAAACCATAATAAGTTTATATACCATAAATTGGCCTTAGGTAATAAATCTATTTAATATTTATATAAATAAAAAGGTATTATAAAAGATATATATTTGTATAGAATAAGCCATGTCTGCATAATTAGAAGTGTGAGTTACATATCTGCCGAAAAAAGGCTGGAGGAATTTTAGTGAAATTTAAATGTTTGACCTGTCAACGCTTTTGTTCTACATGTCATTACCGTTTAGAATATTAATAGATTTCTATTTACTTTTGAAGTACTCTAAAATAATAAAAATTCGTAAAGGCAACTCAAATAAATGAATATATGACATCTTGGGCCCAATTTAATACGAAGGTAATGACAGCGGAACAATAATGGCACGATGCGATGATCGCGCACTCTCACGCGATTCACTGTCCTTGCGCAACGCTATTTGATTCATAATAAAAATACGCGAATAATAAAAATATTCACCAAACCTACTTAGTGATGGTAATGTCCCTATTTGGTCGTGTTTTACATAAACTAATGATAAATCCAGATTAGTAGGATAAGTAGGTAATTTTGTATTACAATATTGTAAACTAATATTATTTTAAAAGAGCAACTGTTGAATTTCTCGTCGGTTCTTCTCAGCAGAACTGCCTTTCGAGTCGGCTGTAGATTCCTCACGGACTGACAACATTCAAATTTAAAAAATTACATTGACAATTTAAAAGTGTTTGTAAAAAATATATTTGAATTAAGTATGTTTTGATTTGTTTTAATTAATAATTGTGCTTTCTTTGATAATGTTTATAAAGTGCTGTAATTGTGGAATAAATATTTACTAAGTGAGTGATAGTGGGTTCGATTCTTGTTTCTCATTCCCATTTTCTTTCCTGCCCTTTCAGCCTCTTCATTGAGAATAGGTAAAAATATTAAAATTTAGTTTTTTCCTCTAACATCCATAGCTCAGTCGACATCAACAATTACAGATCTCTTAAGTCCACTTTGAATTCGACTTATAAAGTAACCCGTATTATTTTTTTAATTAGATAAATATATATTATTATATAATTACTAGCATTGCCCGCGGCTCCGCCCGCGTTCAGATGGCCAAAATCAAATGCTTAGGTTTTACGTATTAGTATACTCTTACAATATAGTTTTTGTATTTTTTCTCAGAAATGAGCTATTTTCCCGCGGTAAAAAGTATCTTATATGTTGACCAGGATACCCAGCTATCACCATACCAAATTTCATCAAAATCCCTCCAGTGGTTTTTCTGTGATGCGGTAACAGACAGACAGATAGACAGACAGACAGACAGACAAATTTTTTAAAAACTAGAGATTCGGCTTCTGTATCGATAATAATGTCTATTTCAGTAAGATTTTCCAAAAAATATTTTATGTACAGATTCGGCTTAGTTACAATTTTATTATATGTATAGATGAAGTCTAACAGATTGTTAGTCTGAACGCGGTAATACCTGAAACACGTATTTGAAAATTTGGCATTTTATATTATTTATTAAGGAAGATGATGAAGTATAGGTTATCTAAAATCATGCCCTAACTCTAGGAACAGAGCGATAAGACCTAAATAATATACGTGACTATAGTCATGGACAAAAGCAAGTACAATATTTAATATGACAAAATAACATTTTATTTAACAGTAAGTTTATGTTTGCGCTTACAGCATTAATAAATAAATAATAATAAATATGTTGGGACACTAACACACAGCACCATCTATTCACATGGTAAGCTATGAGGCTTGTGTTATGGATACCAGGTAGTTGATACACTACACATATATAACTTTAAATACATACATATTATAAATATAAACACCCATGACTGGAGTACAAACATTCATGCTCATCACACAAATGAACCCAGCGGGGCTCGAACCAGCTACCGCTGGCACAGCAAGTATATATATACACACACTACAACACTGAGCAAGCACTAAGCCAAACGTGTCGTTTCAAACATTTAATGGAAAGTAGGTGAAAATCGTCGTATTTGATTTGTTTACAAACTTTGAAACATGTAGCCTAATCCAATTTACACGTTTTAAAATATATATTGCGATTAGATAAATTAGTAAGTAGGATTCCGGAAAATACCACGATTCTTATATAAGAATTAATAATTCTATGATACTGGCTTTAATTCTTTTAATCTTATAGCATTACGTGGTGGTGGCATGTGGCATATCTGTCTTCGATTACAGTGGGTGTGCTTTTATCTGGGGGCAAACTCTTCTATCGACTTTACTCAATCTGGTTAAAGTTTACAAAAGCTTCGAATAATACTAAAAATTACATTATACAGTCGTCGTGGCTAAAATTTATTTGAAAGTGAAAATTAAAAAAATAATATATCAAAACGAGTTAAATATAGTCCTAATATAAATAAATGTAAATATGTCGGGACATTAACACACAGCACCATCTAGTTCCGAGGCAAGCTACGAGGCTTGTGTTACTTATACCAGATGGTTGAAACACTACACATGTATAACTTTAAATACATACGTATTATAAATATAAGCACAAATGTACTCCCCCAACGGGACTCGAACTCGCGACCGCTGGCACAGCAAGCAGGCACTCAAACTGAGCCAAACGTGTGTTAACCCATGCGGAGCAACTACTTTTGAGGGGATTTTCAATAACTAATTTAGCTGAAGTTTTCCTTACTAGAGATTTTTTATCTTTGACATCACGTCAATTATATCAAATTCTTATCGCTAGTAAAAAAACGTACGTGTGTGTGTACCTACTTATGTACGCACGTAAGAAATTATACTTCTTTGGCGTAACAGAACAAAAATAGCTATTTCATCCCGTATGTCACAACTCTCTGTTTGTAAAAGGAAAGAAGCTGAACTTCAACATGTCGCTTTTTGGCTGTCGGTGTGCGCGCGCTACGTAAAAATTTTACCTACTCTAAATTTTTTTCAAACGTGCCAAAAGAAGAAGTTATAACTTCAAAAATCGAAAAAGATTATTCCAACCCACCCTTAATGAATAATATTGATTGAAAAGTATAAACTAATGAAAAACAATTAGAAAAATGGTTTAATATTAAATAAAATATTTAAAATTGTCGAAACAAATTTGTTCTTTCGAGCTTCAAGGATAATCAGGCTAAGTTAAAGAGACTATCATCCTAACAACTAACGTACGGCTACGTTTTCACTTAAATCTATTTATTTATAATATTATAATGATTTGCGTCTAGTTCTGTCCTTGTTTAATCGATAACGCGATCGTCACGAGATATGTTATGAAAATGTCTAATATAAATATACCTCACCTTGCGCGTACTACTTTGGGCAATTTACAACTTTTTTATGTGACTTCACAAATAACATATTACAGAGTTCGCTTAATATTTCAGATCTATCTAAACTTCACTTAAATTAAAACTGTAGTACATGTGCACATCCTCAATGCGAGAGGGATGTTGAAAACTAATTAGCTTGCCTCAAAATGCAGGTTTCCTCAAGATATTATCCTGTTTTTATCTATACTTATAAAATAAGCTAGATTTTTAACCTCGGTAAAAAAATCTAATTTAAACAAACTATACAACAACAAACGATCTTCTTGATTCAATATTTTAAATAAAAATTTCTAATTTACTAAAAAAAAAATTACTACACCACAAATGTTCTCATAGAATAGAAAGTAAAACTAAGATACTTTTACTTCAGTCTTAATTACATATGGTGGACTATGGCCTGATCCCCTCGTATTGAAGGGAGGCCCCGTGCCCAACAGTGGGACGTTAAAAAAGGGCTGAATACAAATCTATATGAACAATACAGACACACAGTGTTTTACAAGTTTTGTCAACTACTTGATATATATGAAATATATGAGTTTTGAAGCTCTTCGCGCAATGAGCTATCTCTACGAATATTTTTCGTAAGTGTATAAAAGAAATATAAACCAACCAAAACATGTTTTGCATTTTAATTATATGTAAGGACTGTATAATGTCTATAATCTGTCTCGGTGGTCTAGTGGCTAGCATGTACGGCTGCAAATCTGATAGTCTTGGGTTTGGGTCCAGGGATGGGCCAAATTTAATTACTGAGTTCTTCTGTAAAGATATTCTCAGTAAACGCCCGGAGTTGGGAAGTTGGCAGTGTTTTACCCCTGTGCCTAGGAGAGCACTTAAAGCCGTCGGTCCTGCGCCTTAACTCTCACTGGTTGTGTCGAAGTATCGTCCCATCGGACTTTGAGAGTAAAAGGAATAGAGCGTGCACTTGTGTCTGCGCATCTGGCTAGTCTCAGTGAGATTGGCCGCCGTGGTTAAAATCATTTAAGAGGATAATATAATGTGTATAAGCAGAGTCGATGGAGAATATCTGTTAACCAAAAATGTTACACGTCCACCCTAATGACGCGCCACACGACATACAAATCGTGCGTTTCATCACCATTTGCGGTATTTCGGACGCATCGCCGAAATCGCGACGCGTGCCTCGAATAGGCAGTCGCGAAATGTAGTCAAGGATTAAAGAGTTAGATATGGCAATCGGCCAGAATGAGAAAGCTTTTTAAATAAATATACAATTCGTAACGTAAAAGTATGTATGAAATAAATATTTATTTATTTATATACATTTTATTGTACACCACAGTAATTACATAAAGTATAAAACGTTAGTGGACTTATCGGTAATTAACGTTGTCTTCCAGACAACCTTTGGGTTAGAAAATATGGAAGAGTATACAGGGTAGGTGGTGTAATTATAATATACAATATATACTACAATACAACCTAATACTTAGAAATTTTACATATAGATATGTACTTTTAAATACTTGTATAGTACAACCGATATAAACAAAAACCATGTAGTAAATAAGTAAACGAAAGACTGACCCCAAAAGATTTGGCACCATAGCCAAAGAGATATTAATGGGTAATTTATTTCGATAGTGATTACACCCACATACTTTTCATTAAAAATGCTCAGCTTGAGCAAGCTAACGCGAATGAATCGTAAATATTAAAGTAACTTTTATACTTAAGTATAAAAGTTACTTTTAAAGTTAATATTAAATTACACAGACATTAACTCACAGCACCATCTAGCTTCATGGTAAGCTACGAGGCCTGTGTTATGGATACCAGATAGTTGTTACACTACACATATGTATATAACTTTAAATACATACATTTTATAAATATAAAAATTAAACACCCATGACTGGAGTACAAACAGTCGTGATCATCACTCAAATGAATGCCCCCAGCGGGACTCGAACCCGCGACCGCTGGTAAAGCAAGGGTAACTATAAACTGAGCCAAACGTGTCGTCAATCGAGCCAATCTGTAGATGGTTAGGGGTCAGTAGTCTATAGCCTGCTTAAAAATATGACATTAAAATATACTTTTGCAATATTTTTTTCAATAAACAAATTATTAAATTGTGTAAACTCTCAAACCACCTCCTCTTTCTCCTTGGAACAATGGAAAACGAACTTAAGGTCGTTTTAAAACAGAGCAGTAAAGAACAATAAATAAAATATTTTACAATACTTTTGTTTATTAAAATATTCTTCATTTAGTGGAAGGTTAGAACATCGAATGTCAAATCAGTAGCGTGAAGGTTAGATAAAATAAATCTAATTCTAATCAGGGATTACAAACTAATTTTTTTCTATTACGTATCTAAATCTTAATTATTTCTATGTTATCATTTCTAAATTTATCAAAATTAAATTGGATTTATTTTCTTTATGGATTTAATTTTGACTAGCGACTTACACTAGCTTCGCTCGGGTGTGTCCCTAGAGTACGTTTTAATTTTTTTGACCGGAACACTAATTCCTTTTCTAAAATTAAAATAGCTTAAGTTCCTCCTCAAAATATCAGCTATCTGACAGTGAAAGTCCCGTCATAATCAGTCCAGCCGTTTCGGAGATTAGCCGGAACAAACAGACAAACAGACAAAAATAATTATAATTGTGTTTTTCTTCTAAGTACCGTATATAATTTCATATGCATTTAGATAAAAGCTTTTATTTTGACATTCCAGACACTTCAGTTTTATTTATATGTATAGATAAATTTTTGAAATTCTCTAAGTTTATAAAATAAGCCTTTATAAAGCCTTTAGAAACCTTTACGGACTGTTCAGTCAAATGAGATGATACTTATGAATACGTACATATATTACAAGACATAATTTACATACAATATATTTGATAATGCATAAGAAAATATTTTCTGTTCCACAAGTTTATACATGCTGTGTATGTTATTTAGTATTTGGTATACCTATATTTAATATTGAAAAAAAATTTTTAAAAAGAGGGTGGAAATTTGTATGGGAAATCAATTATTCCTCAAATAGGGGATGTTAAACTCATCATTACTGTGTATATACTCGTATAATCTGCCTTTTCCATACTAACCGTCAAAACGTACCAAGGAACGTACCCGGGAGAAGCTAGGTGAGTCGCTAGTATATACATATACATAGGTAGATAAGTAATCATGTATGCAGTCCTTTAAGAGATGTACTTATTTATAAGTCAATCAGCCTTGACCCGACACACCTTAGTTAATTTTCGCTACACTTTACCTCGTACGAAGTAGAGCACTAAAGTAATATTATTATAATTATAATATTTGTCAGCGATTTACTTTGTTAATTCACTTTTTAAATACATTAACACACATCTAAGTACAATAGGTTTAAGAGAGATTATTCAATTATCGCACGCAGCAATCAATGTTTTAAGTAATTAAAGTAACTACCATACACTGCTTAGAACATCTGAAATAGATGGAAAGTCCATAATAGTAGTAGTAGTGTTTCATTTTCTCTGTATCTAACAAAGGAAAGTTCAAAACAATCTTACTACATTATATAATGCATGTATATGTATAATTTAAATATTTAACAAAAGTATCTGTTTTCTTATATCATAAACGGTCGTGCGTCAGACGGTCCTTGACCGCTAATTGAGCCAATATACTCTTGCACACCTGATACGGAATTTTTGTTAACATAAAGATATTACATACATACATAAAGAACATACATTTGTATGCTATTATGCTTTTTGGACTGTCAGTAAAATTTTTGTAAAAAACTAAATTTTGGTGTAAAACTTAGTCTGTGTTCAAAGAATTTGATAGTTATACTGTTTGGAAAAGTAATAATATTATTTCCGTGATCCATACGTCTTCCATTCTTACTTTTTAATGTTATAAATGTGAAAGTGTGTTTGTTTGTTTCTTTCTCTTTCTTTCACGTCGAAACAGAGTGCCGAAATGGCGTGATTTTTGTATGGAGATAGTTGGAGGGATGGTATATTAAACTCTAGTTTATCTGTGTTTTGTGTTTTTTACTCGATTAACCTATTCTATATAATATGATATCTTGACCAATTTTTTAACAAAAAAGAGTGATTTTTTAACGAGTAGGTTATACTCGTAGTTTGAGAGCGGTCATAAATAAAAAATAAATCTAGAATATTATTTCTGAAGGAATATTGATTCTTGAATAATTATGTATTTGAAAAGTAATTATTTATTACGTAGTATTAAAATTATTTTTACACATTATTTTGAACCGTGTGAATTACTGTAGATAGTCTAAAATAATTATATATTATGTAATGTATATAGAATGTTATTACACATTTAGGATAATCGTGTTATATACTTTCGATTTTCTATATATTATAAATGCGAAAGTTTGTGAGGATCTATGGATGTTTGTTACTCTTGCAAAAGCTACTTAATGGATTTTATTGAAACTTTACAATAATATAACTCATACATCAAAATAATACTTAGGCTACTTTTTACCCCGGAAAAATGTATGGTTCCCGTGGGATAGATTTGTTTTTGTGTTTCTAGAGGCAAACCCGAGCGAAGCAAAGGTGGACGAACCGCTAATTATTATGAAATAACTTTGAAATGCATGCAAAAAATCTTGTTTTTTATTTTATACGGGTATATGGATATTACTACATATGTATAATTTATTAAATTATGTACCTGTTATTGATATAAAAAAAGTTTTTTTATTATAACTGGTAATTTTTTATTACCTCGTAGACTTTGACTGTATATCTGTAAGTACTATACCAGTTAAAAAATCCTTTTTCTGGCATTAAAGCATTATTTGTACTTTATAAGTTAATAATGATCGAAACAAAATAGTTACTTTTTTGGACATGACAAAATTATAAGGGTTTTCATTTTGCTTTTAGGTTACGGAACCTTAAAAATGGCTGAAGAATAGCCACTTGCACTAATAATAAATAAATAAAGATGTTGGTACATTAACACACAGCACCATCTAGTTCCCTGGTAAGCTACGAGGCTTGTGTTATGGATATCAGATAGTTGATACACTACACATATATAACTTCAAATACATACATATTACAAATATAAATACCCATGATTAGAGTACAAACATTCGTGCTCATCACACAAATGAATGCCCCCAGCTGGACTCGAACCCGCGACCGCTCTAGCACAGCAAGTAGGGTCCCTACAAACTGAGCCAAACGTGTCGTCAATTTACTAATAAGTTCAAATACCCATCTGGTATATAGATCAATGCCACTTAAAGTCTGACACAAACTGTAGTGCGATACTGCATCAAACAAATGCGTGTACCAAGCGAGTGATCCGTCAATAAACGAATGTCAATACTCCTGAGGTCGGCGTCGGGTTGCATCTAAATTGACTTGATATGAGTAGAGATCACGCGGAATGTCAATGAGTTAGCTGTTAGGCAATTGAAAGTTTCGGCTTTGGAACACTGTTTTTATATACTACCTTCTGCCATTAGTTTTGCTACGCTATTATTATTTATGGCTTCCTGGAGGCTGGCCTTTTGTCTGTGATGATGATGATGATGTTCTCCCGACCGATTACGGCCACGGCGGTCAATCTCATTGAGACTAGCCAACTGCGCAGGAGATATTAGTGTGTGAGTGCTTAAGTGTACGCGCAGACACAAGTGCACTCTCTATTTCTGTCACTCTCATTCTCTGGTGGGACGACTGCTCGACACAACCAGTGAGAGTTAAGGCGCAGAACCGACGGCTTTACGTGTTCGACAAGGCATGGAAGTGAAGCACCGCCAACTTCCCAACTCCGGGCTGTTACTGAGGCTTACTTATACAGAAAGACTCAATAACTAAACTTGGCCCGACCCGGGACTCAAACCCAGGACCTCCGGGTGTGCAGCCGTACATGCTAGCCATTACACCACCGAGGCAGTTTTTTGTCTGTACTAATATTATAAAGAGGTAAAGTTTGTGAGTTTGTGAATTGTGAGTTTACGACGTTGTAAAGGGTAATCTCTGGATCTACTGAACCGATTTAAATGAAATATGGTAAGAAGATAGTTTGAGACCCTGGAAAGGGCATAGGATACTTTTATCCCGGAAATCATCCCTTAAGGGGGTGAAAATGGGGATGAAAGTTTATATGGGAAATCGAGCTACAAAAATTGATCATTTAATATTATAAGTTACATATGTATGTATATCATGTTATTTACATGAAAACGTCTCTTGTTCCAGCCCGCCTACCTTTAAGACTCTAACGCCGACATCGCGCACGCAGCTCAAACAGCAGTTGATGCGAGAGCATGCGCAGGAGCAGCTACGTCGTGAATCATTACAAGTAAGTGTAGAAGATACGAGTAGTATTATAGTTATAGATAGATCTGTTCAGAAAGTAGTATCCCATTTTGAACATCTTAAAAAAGCTACTTGGTTAGGATGTAAGTATTTCTTATGTATGTTAATTGTTACACGATAGTTTTTTTTAATGTTATATCTAAATTAATTTCCTTTAAAGTCTGTAGTTTAGAGTTATTACATTTAATCTCAAGGAAAATAAAATGCTTCTTACCTGCAATAAATTTATTTTTTTTTATTTAATTTTTTTATTTAGTTTAACAAAAAACTTTGAAAATAACAAGTTAATAAGCAGCTTGTATCTCATAGCTAAATTGTAGAACGTTATTATTGGCTGTTACATCCAGGCTCAACAAGCAGGCCAATCCAAAGATAATGAAGACAAAAAAAAGTCCAGTCCTACAGATGTACCGCGCATCACGCCGCACGTGGAACTACCGCCACAGGTGTTGCAGGTTAGTTCACACACCAATAAATGTACTATATTTAAGGCAGTAGTAGCCCAGTAGAAAGGTGTCACTTGGGAAACTGAGTGAAGCGGGTTCAAGCCCGGGTCTCGCACCTTTGATTTTTTCATTTGCGATTAATTTCCAACATTATTACCACTTGTCTTGCGGTGAAGGAAAAGATCGTGAGGAAACCTGCATGTCTAAGAAAACCTAGCAAGTTTTCGAAAGACATGTGAAGTGGACTATGGCCAGTTCCCCTCCGGATTTATTTATTTATTTATGTTGTTTTGAATTCACTATTAAGTTTTCCATCAATTACACATTTATTTCTTGATCTGCAATTTACCCTATATCTCGAATTTCACTTAATTTGTGAAAGTAACATATACATAGATAGGTACAGTAACTTTCGTATCAATACATAAAAATAAAATTGATTTGTCTGTGATTTCAAAATAACTATGTTTTATCAAGTAGATAGAGTTATATTTATATGCTACCAATACCTAAACAATCAGTTTTAAAAATTTTGTCTGTCTATCTTACTGTTTGTCCGGAGTAATCTCTGAACGATAGAGGAGTATATTTTATTTCAGAATTATAAAAAAATATATGCTTCTAAATAGGGTGTAGGGTCGCACCCGAGCGTAGTAAGGGTAAGTCGCTAGTTTATAATATTTATACTCAAAATTACCAAATAAATGCATTAATATCATAAAATAATAATAGAATGAAATATGCACTTGCAGGTGCGAACAGTTTTGGAAAATCCCACCCGGTATCACGTGATCCAGAAGCAGAAGAGCCAGGTGCGCCAGTACCTCAGCGAATCCTTTACCCCACAGCCACAGGTTTGTTTTATGCAGTTACAAAATTGTCTATTTAGATCTTCTAACATTATATATAGTTAACATAATACTTTCTTAGGCTCTCCCGTGACCAACATTGCTGGAAAGCATTGGAAATGTCGGGAACCAAAAAAAACAGCTCTAAGAACAACAGTTCACTCAAAAACATCTCGCTCATAGTATATGACCTGGAGTAACACATAGGTTACTGTAAGACATGTGGAATCCGACACGAAAGTAAATCGTTAATAATTAAACGTATTTTTTCGTTTCTAGGTGGCAGGCGCAGTGCGAGGCGCGCCTGTGCAAAGTGCACCGGAGTTGGGCACAAGAGCTCAGTCGCCGGATAGGGCTTCATCCTCCAGTCTGTTAAGTCCCGGGTTGTGTTCTGCTGGAGCTAACTCTGAAGTAAGCAATTTTTCTTTAATTGTGGATCTAAGTATTTTAGGTCTATTTAATTATTTCAAATCATAACCTCTTCGTTAATTCGTCTATTTTTGTATTGGTTGGACCCCCAGTAAGCTGAGCAACACTTTTTTTCTCTAAGTTTTTCCATATAAGTTTGCTATTTCATTCTACCTCACATCATTTAAGTTGTCATTTTTTTTAAACCAAACAGACAGCCACCTGAAATTAGGCCTAGATTTGGCTTTAGACATATCAGATCAGTCCTCAAAATGATCTGAGTGGCATCAATGTGTTTTATTTTCTTTTTTTTGTGCACATAAAATGTTCATTTTTTACTTCTTCTCCATTCTACGTGACATTGTCGAAGTAATCTGCGCTTTTTTAGCCATTAACAAGAGTATTAAATTGATTTCTTTATTTACTAGGCAGACGAGTTCCTAGATGACATCCTCTCACTGGACACACCCCTATCATCTTCAGAGCCTGCTTCCACCACCAGCTCGTTAGCCGGCGACTGCGCCGTGCTATGTGATGCAGATATGCACGCACTTGCAAAGGACAGGCAGAAGAAAGACAACCATAATATGAGTGAGTATTTTATAGTACACGTAGAAGAAGTTCTGAGTTTGAGGACGGAACGGGTCAAGTGTAAATATAATGTTATTCCGAATTTGATAATTTAATATGGAGGTCTTCAAGAGTCCTGTCTTCAGGTCCCTTAAAGGCTAGGATCGCATTCGCAACTCCTCTTATGTTGCAGATGTCTATGAGCAAATAGCCACTTAGGTGCATCGTTTGCCCCTTGTCTCCTGTGCAGTTGCTAGTTTCAATAAGATTTTCATTTAGGAAGTCTTAAGATTTTCGGTTAGGTCTTTATTAACGCACTAGAACCCAAAACAATGATTTTTAGAATTTTTGTGCGTTTGTGCGCACTAATCTCAGAAACGGTTTAACCGATTTGGGTGCGGTTTTCATTAATGTATTATGGTAAGCTTCACATAACATTAAGTGTTTGTTTTATTTCAACTGGTTTATAAATAAAAAAGTTATGTCAATTTAAAGAATCAACTGTTTGATTGTTAACATTCATTAATTGTTAATATAATAAAAATAGAAGATTCTAATAGAATTCATAATAAATACCCTTGTTTAATAAGAATAATCAAAGTGTAATTAATAATTTAATTAACTAAATTAAGTTAATAGTTTGCTATATTAATGTAATATTTTAATAAACAACTCAAATCAACTCTATTCCAGTCGAACGCCGTCGCCGTTTCAACATAAACGACAGGATAAAAGAACTCGGGACCCTTCTCCCTAAAACCAACGACCCCTTCTACGAAGTCATAAGGGATGTACGTCCCAACAAAGGAACCATATTGAAAAGTAGTGTAGATTACATAAAGTGCCTTCGCGATGAGGTCAATAGGTTGAAACAAAGTGAACAGCGAAGAAAACAAATAGAACTTCACAATAGAAAGCTTATGTTGAGGATACAGGTTAGTAGGTTTGAAATTTATATGGTTTAGGTAATTTTGAATGTTGTTGAAATGAATGAAACGACTTGTATGTAAGTTTAACTTAGTCCATGTAACTTTGAATTAAGCTTTAAATTAAATATTTATAAACATTAGAATCGTTGTGATTTGAAACTCGATGAAACGAAAATGCTACACTAAAAATAGACAAACATAAATATATAGAGGACTAGCATTTCCCGCGGCTCCGCCCGCGTTCAGATGACTAAAAACCAAATTCTTAGGTTTTACCCATTACTCATTAGTATACTCTTACGTTGCAGTTTTTGTATTTTTTTTTCTCACAATTGAGATATTTTTCCATTGTAAAAAATATCCTATATGTTGACCCGGATAACCAGCTATCACCGTACCAAATTTCATCAAAATTCCTCCAGTGGTTTTTCTGTGATGCGGTAACAGACAGCCATACAGACATACAGACAAAAATTCTAAAATGTATATTTCAATAAGATTTTTCAAAAAATATTTTATGTATAGATTAAGACGACGAGAGAATGAGATAGAATACATTACTGGGGAAGTGAAAAATAATAAAAATAATACTGAATAATATGTAATGTAATATATGATATAAAATGTAAAATAACGTTTAAACTTGGTAAAAATAAACTTTATAAAAAAAATCTTACAATTATCCTACTCTTGATACTATATATTCATCTCATTCACTCTTAGGTTACTTCTACCGTGTGTATATTGCGCGCACACACTTATTATTATATTGAACTTATATTCGCATAGATATAGGTTATTTCTTTCATTGATAACATCGATCAAAAAAGTACTAGTTAAACAATCAGCGAAAAAAAAATGTCCTCACCGAATGAGCGCTCATTTGAACATTGAGCGCGCTTTTAATTATTATTTTTTTTTGTGAAAACAACTTCAGCATTGCATTTAAGGTTGAATTTACATTGTTGTGTATTTATTTCAATTAGAATTACCTAACCACAATTGATGACAGTTATAAGAGAAATTTTTCATGGGATTGTGTATCTAGTATTTTTTTGATCGATGGTTTATAAAGTTATTACATTGATGAATTAATAATAATAATAATTCTTGTAAAAAAATATAGGACATATTCATTTAATTTATAGCTTTTATTAAATAAAATGTAGTATATACATACATACGTATATATACTATTTATTTATAGGATATTTTTTTACGATATGCAATACCTCAAAAGAAAATAAAACAGCACCTTCTCAACCAAGTTATTCCACAATAATTAGATTAACTACTATTATTATGCATTATATTATATAGATATGTATTTGTGTATGTAGTAGTATGTACATATGTTATGGTATATAAAATGTATAAGGTTTTATTATATGTATATATAATATATATTTATTTAAGTATTTACATTTGAGTAACTGCACTTTAGCCTCCTCCTAACTCACTTAGGTTGACTGGAAGAGATCTCTTCTGGAGATAAGTCCACCTTTGCTAACTAATTTTATTGTTTGTTACTCTCTATATTTTACATATAAGTGCAATAAAGAATAGTATATATACCTCATTACTAATCGGCGATGGTAACATGCCTTTATTATTCATAGAAGCGCTTATGTTAATATGCCTTCATGGCTTTTAATGCAATACTACACTAATGACTGTATGTGGTTACTTAGAAAAAATAAATATTGCAAAAAAAAAATTACATTATAAATTAATCGTTGATTATACTAGCTCTAAGTAAAAGTAAGGACTAAGGATTTTTACTTGTATTCAGCCAGTTTAACGTCCCACTGCTGGGTCTCCTTTGAAGTCCCACTGCTCTTTCCAATGCGAGGGGATCTCACCATTAGCTATATCCACCACGCTTGCCAAGAATATACACATGAAAATATGATGGGTGTGAGGACCGGAATTCGAACTCACTTCATTTGATACTTTCTTAGATTTACGCGAATATTTGACATTTTAAATAAAACTATATTTTCGGATTATTTCGCGGATTTATTTTGATTTTTGGTTCCCGACGTTTCGAATGCTTTATAGCAATCATGGTCACGGGAGAGGTTAAGTTTATAGACGTCTCAAACACATAGGTACTTGTTACAGACATTCTGTAAAAAAACACTTCATTTGGTTTTAAAAGCGAGCTCGTTACCACTGGGCCACCACTCTTAACTATTTAACCAGTTATTTATTTATAAGTTCACAAAACCGACATACAAATGAAATAAAGAAGCTTGATTATAATTATTCTAATGTATACCTACAATCAGACAAATGATGTCTTCTAAGATGTGAACATCACGTGCATATGAACTAAGTATTTACTATAAAAATATATATGTACTGTTTAACAAGGCTAAATTAAATGAAATCCAATTATTACTGTATTATAATAAAACATAACATAAAATATAGTACAATCCGATTTATCTACTTTTGTTTTATGCTACTAAAGTAATATTTAAACAGCTTTCTTTTTAACGAAGACACGGAATCATCTAAAATATCTATATCATTTCTTAAGCCATTTGCTAAGGATACCATTCTATAGATAGCACTATGTTGACCGAGGTTGGTTCTTGTATCTGGTAAAAAGAATGTTTCGCGATTATGCAATCGAGTTTGTTGGCGGGATATTGAAAAATGCAAGCGTTCTAGTAATTCAGGGGTATTATTTAAACCTTTAATTAATTTACACAAAAGAGTTAAATCACCTATTTTTCTTCTTTAACTATAATTTTTTTTTATCTATTGGGTGATAATGACAGTGTAATATGCTTCGGTAAATTAAGAGAAATGTAAAAAAAAATTAAATAAGTTTTTACCCGAGGCAATTTTTTATCCATTTTTTCCATGTTTTACAGGAGCTAGAGCGCCTGGCGCGCCTGCACGGTCTGCCCGTGGAGGGCTGGGCGGCGCCGCGTGACGAAGACGCGCCCTCTTTGCCTGTGAGTATATTTATATTCAGACCTTTTTAACGTCCCATTGCTGGGTGTGGGCCTCCCTTCAATACGAGGGGAATCAAGCCATAGTCCACCACGCTGGCCAAGTGCGGGTGGGCGGACTTCACATGTCTTTCGAAAACTTGCTAGGTTTTCTCAGACATGCAGGTTCCCTCACGATATTTTCCTTCACTGTAAGGCAAGTGGTAATCATGTTAGAAATGATTCGCACATGAAAATATCAGAGGTGCGAGACCCGGGATTTGAACACGCTTTATTCGCTTTCCCATGCGAGCGCGTTACCACTGGGTTACTACTGCCTATTCACATTAACACCGTCGCTAGTTATACAATATAAATGGAAGATATTTGGGTTATCTCCAGGAGGTGGTCCTGCCGAAGTCGGAGCCTGCACCCCTGATGGAGCTGAGCGAGGCGCCGCCCGACCTGCTGCGCGACACGCCCTCGGGGGAAGCCCTGTCCGCCCTCGACGCTCTAGGTATGGCTGGCTTTGTTTTGTTCTTATTCCACTTATTATTCTGGTCACCATCTTTCAATGAAGATTGAAGGAAAATTCTGTAGTTGTTGTGGTTAATAAAATATGAATGTATTACATACAACATGTTTATTGCACCACGTATACAACGGAACTCGGAAGAAAGATGACAGACATAGATATAGAACAGCAGCGCTACGCGCGAAAACAGGAGATGAATTCCATTTCACTGACAAACATAAATATTTACAAGTTAACAGTTAATATGGAATAGATGGACTATATATGTATACATACATACAGTAGGTAAATTAAAAAATTAACTTAAAAAAAAATACATCTCTTACTTGAGAAATGATTGAGTCCCCATGCAAACTTCCACCCACCCTTTCACCCCCTAAGGAATTATTTATGGGATAAAACTATACTATGCCCTTCCCCGAGTATCAAACTATCTCCATATCGAAATATCATTTAAATCGGGTCAGCGGATTAAGCGTGAAAACGTTACAGACAGGCTGACAGTTACTTTCGCATTTATAATATTAGTATGGACAAAGGTTTTCTCTATTATGTTTTCATTATTATACACTAGTGTGGAGTGAGTTTTTCCATCAATTGTGAGGATGTCTGGATGTCTGGTTGTATAGATGTGTGGATGTTTGTTACTCTTTCACGCAAAAACTACTGAATGGATTTTAAATAATATATATGATAGCTCATATTATGTACATCAGAATAACACATAGGCTACTTTTATCCCGGAAATTTGTACGGTTTCCGTGGGATAGATTTATTTTTGTTTTTCTAGAGGAAATAATATATATGGTGATTTGATGCGTTTTTTTCATGTATTAAGTTTATTATTAAATGTTAAGGGAATATTTTGTGATAAAGATAATAATACCAACTTAAAAAGTGTTCTATTTGAGAGCTAAATATTGGTATTTTCTTTAAACTTTAATCCCAATGCGCCATTTTACGATATTCTTAGGGCTGAAATTTCATAAATACTCTTGGAATATGGACCATTGATTGGTAATAGAGGGATTTTAAAATAACAAAAACGATCCATCCGACTATCCAGTACAGTGTATACAGGATAGTATAATAGAGCGATTTTTTTTAAAGATGTTATGCATTGTAAAATATTACTAATTTATATTTTCATTTTTAGATCTTAGATCCATTAAATAAATAAATATTTTGATTTAATATACATGTACTTGTTGCAGACGGTCTGAAGTTAGGCTCTTGCTCTCCCCTAAGTCGAGAAGAAGGGCTCTCCCTGAGTTGTCTGGAGCCCGACCTGTGTCTGGAACCTGTAGCGGAACACCTCTTCAATCATAAAGATATAAAGGTAATATATAAATATAGGATAAATTAAATAATAATAATGCCCGTCTGGTCGACTTCGGTCATGGCTGCCAATTTAATCTGCGCAGGAGATATTATAGTTGTCTTGTCTATCTTGTAGTTACAATGTTACTAGGTTTAGGTTAAAAGATATTTATTTCCAAAAAAGAACATAGTTCATTTGATATAAGAAAAATTATATAATAAGAAAACTTATGTAACTAATCTTGCAGTAGTGCTATTTAATCGAATCTTTCGAAAGTATGTGGTTCTTTAATTTCTTCTTAAATATATTAATAGATTTTGCATCTTCTACATCTTTAGGTAAAGAATAGTATAGCTGTGCTCGTTTCCCTTTATAACTCCTGTGGGACGATAATTCCACGCTCGGATGAGAGATCAGGATGAATATTTAGTAATTGAAAAGGTTTTGGCCCAACTCGAGATTCAAACTCAGAACCTTGCGATATTTAGCTAATAAAACCAGTACTACCAACTAAAATCCGTATATGCTAGACACTAGTCTAACCTAAGAAGTATATACTAATCTATACATCTATATCTGTACAGATAAACAGCTTGTTACTAAATGCATATGAAAGTATATACGTTACTAATAATAAAAATAAAACAATTTTAATTTTTTGTCTGTCTGTTTGTTCCGGTTAATCTCCGAAACGACTGAACTGATTTTGACGGAGCTTTTACTGGCAGATAGCTGATATTTTGAGGAGGAACTTAGACTACATTTATTTTAGAAAAAGAATTAGTGTTCCGCTCAAAAAGATTGAAACGTACCTAGGGACCAACCCGAGCGAAGCGAGGATAAGCCGCTAGTTACTTATATATATATTTGAGAACACGTTTGGCTCAGTTTGCAGTGACCCTACTAGTTGCAGTTACTTGATGTGCTAGCGGTCGCGGGTTCGAGTCCCGCTGGGGACATTCATTTGTGTGATAAGCACGAATGTATGTACTCCAGTCATGTGTTTATATTTATAATATATGTATTTAAAGTTATATATGTGTAGTGTATCAACTATCTGGTATCCATAACACAAGCCTCGTAGCTTACCATGGAACTTGATGGTGCTGTATGTAAATGTCCCAATAACATATTTAAAACATTTATATATTACAGCAGATGAGACTGTCCCCGACGCCGGGCCTGCTGGGCGCGGACGAGAACGACGCAGTACTCAACTTGGCGCAGATAGAAGACCTCATGGATGACGATTCACACAACCCCGTCACACAAGGTAGGCTATTTCTATACATATAATAAAATCCTGAATCGAATCTGTACATTAAATATTTTTGGAAAATTTTATTGAAATAGACAATATTATTGATACAGAGTATGTCTGTCTGTGACCGCATCACGACAATACCATTGGACAGTTTTTGATGAAATTTGGTATGATGATAACTGGTTATCCGGGTCAAAATATAGGATTTTTTACTGCGAGAAAATATCTCATCCATGAAAAATCTATACTAAACGTTTAAAAGTAACTAGGGACGTCGCCGAGCGGAGCGACGGTGAATAGCTAGTCTTATATAATTTACAATAGCTTTCATTCATTTTCTATTATGCTAACGATCATTATATTTGAAATGCTAAAAATATAATTATTATTATGTAAAACGGGATATTTACCTTCCATTTTCAGTATACGCATGGCGCTTGTAACAGTAGAGAGTCATACATACAAACTTACAAACATTACAAGTAAAAAAAGGCTTGTAAAAATTTTGTGTATTGTTATAATTGTATATTTCAGCAAATAGTCATAAGCATCGGTGGTTCAGTGGTAGAATGCTCGCCTGCCACGCGGGCGGCCCGGGTTCGATTCCCGGCCGATGCATGACTTCTTTGTTTTTTTTTTCTCTTTGTATTCTTTACATAATACCTATATTATAAATCTATTAAAAAAAACGAATCGGTATACTTTTTTGTTTATTTTTTCTATTCTATTTTGTACAGTACAATATAATTGTTTTTATTTTGTATTATTTTAAAATAGTTATTCTAAAAAGTTTTAAATAATAAAATTTTATACACATTTATACAGATATACCTACCATATTATTACTTTTATTTTACACTTTTATAACGTTTCTCTCAAAATGTCTAATAATTTTCACCCCCTTAACAAAAAAAATTGTTTCGGATTACCTCTACTTTGTCCTCGATGTCTCTATATCGAATTGCCACAATACAAAAATCCATACGCATCAATTTTACACAATTTTACATTTTACACGTTCATAAGATGCTCAAACGACCTCATGTAACAAACAATATATGCATAACTTGTATGTGTGCTAGAGTGAAGCGAAAAAAAAAATGTTTTTTCTTAGCTTTATTCAAAAATGTTATTATTTTTTATATGCCATCGCCATTTTGAAATAAAAAAATAATATATTTTAAATTAATTATTATAAAAATCAGTGGACCACCTCAGAATGCTTAGTAAAATTTTTCTTCTTATTACAAAAATTTAGTTTTTTATAAGCTACAAATTCTACCCCCAAGCGAAAAAAAAATATGTGCTCAGGCGACTCCATGCTTTATATATAACAAACAATATGTAACCTGTACGTGTGTCCTCAGGTGACCCCATGCTGTGCTCGTCGCCCACGGCGCTGGGATTGGGCGGCGGCGACGAGCGCTCCTGCGCCTTGCTGCACATAGACCTGTCCTCGCACGCGCCAGGTGAGCTTCCCCACTCTAGACTTTACACACGACATATGACACTCTTCTTACATATTTATTCAGCCCTTTTTTCCCACTGCTGGACAAGGCCTCCCTTCAATACGAAGGGGATCAGGCTCAGTCCACCACGCTGGCCAAGTGCGGGTGGACTGAGCATATCTTCCGAAACATGATAGGTTCTGTCAGACATGCAGGTTTCCTCATGATGTTTTCCTTTACCGTATGATAAGTGGTAAAAATATCAGAGGGGCGAGATCCGGGATTTATACCCGCTTCACTTGGTTTCCCAAGCGAGTACATCACACTGGGCTACCGCCTTACTTCTTATGTTTAAAACCGTTGATTGATTAGATAAATTTGCTTATTAATAATTCCATAGTATTTATCTATACATATAATAAAATTGTAACTGAGTTAAAATTAAATATTTTTTTTGAATATCTTATTGAAATAAACATTATTATTGATACAGAGGCCGAATCTATAGTTTTTAGAATTTTTGTCTGTCTGCCTGTCTGTTACCGCATCACAGAAAAACCACTAGAAGGATTTTGATGAAATTTGGTACGATGATAGCTGGTTATCCGGGTCAACATATAGGATACTTTTTACCACGGGAAAATATCTCATTTCTGAGAAAAATTATGTAAAACCTAAGAATTTGGTTTTTGGTCATCAGAATGCGGGCGGAGCCGCGGGCAATGCTAGTAATATTATATAATAATAATTATGGTACAAATAATATATTCTTTATAAAGTTATTACGAGTATATATCACTGTGTATTCTTTTAACTTGCAACTCGTTTTGCTCTAATCCTAACTGTATCCACTTAATTTACTGGATTGCGATCACTTAGGTTCTTGAAATATCAGTATTACTTGTGAAAATATTTCTACAATACTTATAAAAACTAAATCTCTTTTCAGGTTCCTCACTCATGTCAGAAGGCGTTATGTCTCTTGGCTTAGGAGGTCTAGGGGGCCTCGGGGGCCTCGGTGAAGGTCTCCCCCTTCTATTAGGGGCCACACACGCCCCCCACTCCCCCCACGCACACCCCCGACCCTGCTTCGATATGGATCTTGGCGCTTAACTTAGCTAATTCAGCTAACTTAGACAAAGTTATACGAGGTGAATATGGTGCTTAAATGGTGATTTAGCCAATTCGTCACTTAGACAATACAACAAATTACAAAAAATTATCACTTTTGTATTTGTGCTATGTGCACTTAGCTTCTTTCGAGAAACAAAAATACTATTTTTTATATGAAACTTGTTATTTAACTGGCGTTTACACTTACAGCTCGTTACAGCTATATTTTCTAACATCTAAGACGAAATTGTTATTTTTATTATATGAATTTACATAAGTTATTATATTAATCACTTTGCTATTCATTTATATGAATATGATGTGATATGTTCACAACTTAGACATAATGATCGCTAATTGACTAAGTCAGTTAGCCACTTAGCCAATGAAAATATACATTTGTCGTATTCGCGCAGCTATTCGATTTTAAAGTGATAAATGTTATTTATTAGCAAATTTTATTGCCTCATAATTTATTATTAGAACAATAAGATTGGAATATTATTGCTTATTGAAAAAAAAGTTAATATCAATATCTATTTACATAATTCTTGATATATTTTTTTATATTTGAATATAAAAAATTTGTATATAGAAAAAAATAACTGTCTAATTATTTTCAAAACAAAGAGTGCCATAAATAAGGGTACTAAATATTTGTGCTTCTTACGATTATTTTTACATAAATAATTTAATATCGAATGATATTATATAAAAATAACATATGGATGTTATATCTCTTTTTTTATCGCATTTTATTTAAACTGTGTGTCTATAAAACAAAATGTTCTAAATAAATCAAAATATTGAAAATCTAAGACAATAATGTACTAACGAGGGCTACCGTGTTTAAAGTGGACGCAAGATGGCGCTAGTGTAGAGTGAGGTCGCTACAAATGTCAAATGTAAGTAAATATTTGCTGTTTGCGAGCTTTTTATCGCGGATTTTCATTAATATTCATGATTATTGTAAACATTGTGCCATTCCTGATTAATTTTTTGAACTGGTAGAACTGTTTTAAAATATAATTATTATATTAAATTTATTGTCACACTCACTCTGGCGCTGACTGGTGTAACCAGAAAGGATAGCCCTCATAAACTGACAGACAGCATTATCATCTTAAAAATGACAATATAGTACAATATTTAAATCGAAACCGACATCAACATCAATTGAAAACTATATATTCCACTTTAAATTTGATTTTTTTGTATTGAATATTATATAGGAAAGAAAACTATTAATAATAAGCAAACATATTACGTATGTATGTATACAGACAAACTAACATCTAAATTCAATGTATCCTTTTTGTAGTCGGTTAAAAAGGGGCCTCGGATTGATAATTTTTTTGTATTGTGGTGATAAATAGTTACCATTTTTTTTACAAATAAGTATGTTAAACGTGGAACATCGAAATATAAAGTGCTTTGATAGGGAATATGCATGTCGCTTTTACTTCGTTGTTAATTTTTCTTTCTGGAACTTTATCGAACAGATATTATATTTAATATGGTATTTTCTTATTTAATTGTTTATATTGTATACCAGCATTGCCCTCGGCTCCGCTCGCGTTCTAATGACCAAAAACCAAATTCTTAGGTTTCACATATTAGTATACTCTTACATTGCAGTTTTTGTATTTTTTCTCAGAAATGAGACATTTTCCTGCGGTAAAAAGTATCCTATATATTGACCCGGATTACCAGCTATCATCATACCAAATTTCATCAAAATACCTCCAGTAGTTTTTCTGTAATGCGGTAACAGACAGACAGACAAAAATTCTAAAAACTATAGATTCGGCCTCTGTATCGACAATAATGTTTATTTCAATAAGATTTTGCAAAAAATATCTAATGTACAGATTTGGCTTCGTTACAATTTTATTATATGTATAGATTATTAAATAAACTGACGGGAAGTTCAAAATCATGTCAGAACGGCGTCAGACGATCAGCTATATTCATATTATTGACATTTTTTAGTGACCGGACCGAAAATTCGGTTCCGGTTTCGGATGAAACTGAGACCAAGGCCGAAGCTTTGTTTTTCTTTTCGATTTCGGACGAAACAGACCGAGACCGATAATTCGGTTTCGGCTGCAAATCCTGTTTTAGTAGGTCTCTATCACTTTGACACTTGCAAAGAAAAATATTGTAACTGAGATAATTTAAAAATAGAACATAAGTTGTCATATTTCAAATCCAAATTCAAAATCGTTGTATTATTGTTAATAACAGTGTCGATTTGTGACGTCACAGCAAGCACGCGAAAATGGTGGTTTAAACGGCTAATTAACTTGTTTTAATTTATTTAAATATTATCAACAGTATTTCTTTTAATATTTTATAAACTCAGACTAATGATTAATATAGACTAAGTGTCATAGAACTAAACATGAAGCCAAACAATTATGTTCTAAAATAATATACAAATAAGAATTTGTTGTTGTTGTTTTATAATAAAGAATATAATTTAATTAAGCTCATTAAAGAGAACTTATGCTTAAAAATTACAAAAGAATTATTATAGTATTATTTTTATTATAGATATTTTATTCTCAAAAATTGTATATTCATTTAAGTAAATATATATAAAAAAATGCCTTATTCTTTAAAGATAGAAACGAGAAAGATCCTCGAGAGACTCTAGAAACGATCTGTACGGCAACATCGAGAATGGTAGTAAGTATAAAGAGCAAATCGCGCTACTATTTTTGACTTTGACATTTAATTTGGAGGACTCCGTTTAATAATTCATTAGTCTGAGGTTTTAAACATGCATATACCCTATTGATTTAAAATCATATAAAATATAAAACTATTTTTTATTTATATACAAAATAAAATTAGTACAATTTATATGTTTCCATTCATATTACGCATGGTGCTCTTTTTCGAAGCATTTTTAAGATTATTCGTATTAAATTCATATTTAATTTAATATACAGCTATACGATAAGGGTTAAGCTGCACGCACTCTGTCAATAAATGGATGGGTGGGCCCAAAGGACCACGATTTATAAAAGTAATATAAATGTGATAAAATATATTTTTAGATGATATTTATCTTATATTTACGCGAATATTTGACATTTAAAATAAAACCATCTTTTCGGATTTTTTCGCGGATTTATTTTGATTTTTGGTTCCCGACGTTTCGAATGCTTTACAGCAATCATGGTCACGGGAGAGACTGAAAAGAAATGAAATAAACTTGATTCAATTAGACTTATTACAAGTGCTTTCGTCTTCGGATCTTCTACTGCGCTTCGTTTTCAGATCTTCTACCCGGCGTATTTTGTTTGCGACTTCTAGTTTTTCCCGTGACCATGATTGCTGTAAAGCATTCGAAATGTTGGGGAACAATAATCAAAATAAATCCGCGAAATAATCCGAAAATATAGTTTTGTTTTAAATGAATCGTTTTTGTATATACATAGATTATGTACCGACGTGCCTTAGACGTAGAACCGAGTAAGTTAATGTAAATAAAATTGTTTAAAATACACTGGTTATATCGCAGAAATCGTTAAGTTTGAAATTTAAAGGAAATTAAAAATATTTATTTCTCAGAGTACAGCTCAAATTTTTAATATTATTTGTATGGTACATACAAAAAAAACAATTGTCGAACAAAAAATGTGTTTAATATCATTAAATTGTAATAAATGTATTATTTATGTAATAAATCGTTTTGTTATAATTATTATCGCTTGCGTGGACTTGTGGCTTGTTGCTGTATTTCGCTGGAATCCTTATTTACGTAATATTATATATATAAAAAATATCTGAAGTTTTGTCTATTTGTATGGAATTTTTTGATTTTTTTAATGTAATACAATTGTTTCAAATACAAATTGTATAAAGACACCTATAAATTAAAAAATATATTTTTCCATACATATGTATGTATATATTATTTATATGAAATCGGCACATCACAAGAACATATTATGCTTTTGTAAAGTTTATATATTATTATCATTAGATGTAAGAGTTAAATGATAATGCGCCAATTTTAGTATTATTATACATACTATGTTATGTATTAGACGCGAATAAACTGACAAGTTTCATTTATATATAGTTATATAGTATATTTATAATATAGTTTCAACGAAACAAATAAGCCTATGTAATATTACTTATATGATATGTAAAGTGGGGTGGACAATTTTTTTTTTATAATTTTTAAACCAGTCGATTTAGCAAAAAAATCATCTCAGATTTTTTTTGTAGATTGTTCAATTTCCTACGAGAATATGTATTAGTTTTTACAATACGTTAATTTGTTAAAACGCAACAAGATTTCAATTAAAATCGTGTTATTTAAATAGGCAATTGAAAATCGCATTTCTTTATATGTGTAATCTTGTTCCATCATCTTGAACGATGAAAAAAAAATTCTTTTTTTTTGGCCCTCCCTTAATTGTATAGTAATTAATTATATTATATGGACTTGTCATGTTATTAACGTATTTGAAAGCAATATTCTAGATACTTTTTGTTAGTGTTTGTTCAATGAACAGTCGAGCGAAGCGGCGAGGCGAAGCGAGTGGATGTTATTAATATATTGAGATTACAAGAACATTGTTGAAGTACAAACGTGAATTACAGAATTTACCAGATATCAGTCTTTTATTGTATTGCCACATGACGTTTTATTGTGTTGACATGACATACTACTACAGATTCCCCATCCCATACAAAGAAATTGGACGGCTGTAATATGAAATGTTTTAGTTTGCTTTAATTGATAATAGATGTCGTTGATCCGCAAACTATCGAATTAATTTCGTTATAATAAGTTCATTTTGCATAACACAAGCCATTTTATAAAACAAACCTTAACAGTTTTCTATCGTAGTAAAACTCATAAAACTCATTACCTTATTGTAGATTTTTCAATAATCAAGCAATCAGAATGACGAATATTTGATCTAAGCACATTATTTCGTTTTCCTTCGCTTTGTGTATTAATAAAATTATAGTAGGTATGGTATACCTTTTTCTTATTTTGTTAATTTAAACACAAACTTCAGTAGCAAACCCTAATACAACGCCATAAAACATGCTATTGACTTTTATTTGAACTTTTTATTGTTCCTGATGAGACCTCATGAAATTATATAGCATAAGCTTTAAATACCAATTTTTAGGTTTCTAGCTCTAATATTACGAATTTCTATACAAATTTTCATTCCCTATTGAAAATTAAAAAAAATCCTTGTATGTATTCAGTCCTTTTTAACGTCTTGCTGCTGAGGGTGGGCCTCCCTTCAAAGCGAGGAGGATCAGGCCATAGTCCACCATGCTGGCCAAGTGCGGGCGGACTTCGCATGTCTTTCGAAAACTTGCTAGGTTCTCTCAGACATGCAGGTTTCCTCACGATGTTTTCCTTCACTGTAAGGCAAGTGATAATCATGTTAGAAATGATTTGAACCCGCTTCACTCAGTTTTCCAAACGAGCGCGTTACCGCTTACCTTTACTGGGCTACCACTGCCCTAAAAAAAATTGATTTGTACTTATTTAAGTATATATTAATGTTTCTAGAATAAATTTATGCATATCTCGATATTTATAATATAACGATATGTATTCAAAACCTCAGGAACCAAAAATCAAAATAAATCCGAAAAAGTAGTTTTATTTAAAAAGATATGTTATGTCTTTTTTTCATTAAAGCAAAATCTTTTAAGTAAATGAACCCATAAATATATTATTTTACATACACTTTGAGAATTTAAAATATTATTTTGGTACCCATGTTGTATTGTGTTCATTATTATAAATAGCATATCAAAACTTTTAAAGTCGGTTCACTATTTACGAATAAAAAATATATATTACAATTTAAGAAAATAAAAACAATTACAAATAACAATAGCACTCTGTCCACGCGATGTTCAAAATCGCTACCCCAGACCCCAGTATTTGACCACGCAAAATCCTTATTAATTCAAACTGTCGTTTGCATAAAATCCGATCGTTAATTTTATTCGCACACTCCTAGAATAATGGCTGAATCTTTTGCAAATGCATTTTTCCCCTAAAAATGAAGTTAGAACGATTATTTTTATTCATTCGGCCTCGATACAATGGAGCGTTTCAAATTTCGAGGAAATTTGCGTTTTTGCATAAAATATTGAAGCGGGGCGGCGCGTGCGCATACAGTGCAGTCGTCGGTGACCACACGATACTTTTAAACTTTATGAATTTGAAATTCACTAAATAATGATGCTATTTTTAATAATACATGTATACAAATTAGAAGATATGTATTTAAAAGTTCTAGTTTTTTTTAATATTCAAAATGTTAATTATTTAATTTCTTATAAAATATATTATGTATATACATGATAGAATATGTAGATATATTTAGGATATTTGTTTTCTGAAGTTTCAATTATGAAGTAATAGCCTATTATAATAATACGGGTGTAATTTATGTCCTGTTTTAAATGCAATAACTTTATTTTTAAAGTTTAACTAATAAATTATATTCGAATTAAACATAGTAATTAGGTATAACTAACGTAAACTTTTCAGTAACATGGTCACCGTATTTTATTGTGACCAAACTCATTGTTACAGGATTGATAAAAGCGATACAGTTTGTGATTTTTTTCACAAATTTAAATGAAGTCCCCTCGGTCATGGCTCGCCATTTGCATGGTGTCGTTTACGTCGAATGCACATTTTATGCAAAAAAATCCTTTACAATTATAATTATAGTGTGTAAAATATTTCATATCACTTTACTGGTTGCGATATTATTAACAGTTTTTAATGTAGAATTTAAATGTAGATGCTTTTTAAAACATTTAGAAGACTAATATTTTTAATGACTGCCTAATTGGTACCGGTATGTTACAGATTCGAAACCGGGTCGCTTTGATTATGGTGTTTACACTACTTTGGTGTGAACAAATTTTTATACTTATATATGTCTAATTATCACTGTTATCAGTAACTAAAAATATTCTTGAAAATTCTAATATTAAGCATGTAAAAGCTCTTTTAAAAAATATATCCCGCACGTATCCTGTGTAGACCAACAAAAATGTTGAGAAGTTTCAAAGAACTATAAAATTACCAACTTTTAATATATTTGTATTTAAAACATATTAAATATTATAAAACCTCATTCCTAATTAAAAAAAAATAAGCCCTACAAACCTTAAAGTGACAGAATCAGTCATATACCACATACAGCTGATTTATAATTTGGGAGAAATGTGTAAATTTTGACAATAATGATCCAAGTTACACCCATACCGGCGACGCCTGCCCAGCCTTACACCCCCGTGAAGGCACCCTTGGTCGAAGTAGAGAGACCTACAGAAGAAGTAAGTGGAAAAACAGTAGATACAAATATAATGAACTATTCGGACAAAATGACACTATTTTCACTCCATTTCAGATAACATATATATAATTTTAATAATTAACTTATTTGTATTTGTATTCACAATCAATTTATTACTTTAGTTTATACTGAAGATATATTAAAGGAGCATGTACCTATCTATACTAATATTATATAGATTATATGATATTGGTGAATTTGTGAGTTTGTGTCGTTGTATGGGGTAATCTGGATCTACTAAACAGATTTAGATGAAATTTGGTAAGAAGATAGTTTGAGACCCTGGGAAGGACATAGGATATTTTTTATCCCGGAAATCCATCCCTTAAAGGGGTGAAAATGAGGATGAAAGTTTGTATGGGGAAGCAAGCTAGGGACGAACCAGAAGGAAGCGAGGGTGACTCGGTAGTATTATATAAGCTATTGTTATAGGCCGATAAAAATATATCTTCAATAGGTTTCTTCTGTGAGGAAGAATATTTTTTGAAATGAGGTTTATTTACCTAAATACCAACATTTCTACATAGAGTTCTATTAAACAAGTCATTGATTTATGGAATTCGGTTTCCAATTCAAGTTTACTATTGAAGGAAAACAATTGTTAAATTACTGAGAAAATACACACAATTATTGCAAAAGACAATTTACGAGAGTGTTTAATTTCATTTATATAAAATTTAAATTTGTGCAATATCATATAAGATAGACTAGTTCACTTTGAAATAAATCATTTATTATAATCTAAACTAAAAACATAACTAGATTTTATATAGGTTTGATTACCTTGAGATTGAGTACGGATCGATAGTAATTATAATCCACACGTGACTTGCTCTTGCTTCGCCCCGGTGCGTTCAGAGCTGCATTTTGCATTTATAATATTAGGGCCCATTACAAAATATTAACTTCTCTTCACATTCCATTAATATAGTATACCAGAATCCTTATGATCTCTAGCAGCGAAAACATAAGATTTTCATATAGACTTAGGTACGTTTAGTCTTCATAAGGGCGGCGAGGTTAATATAGAAAAGAGAAATTAGAATTCTAACTAAAAGAGTAATAAAATTCTATCATAATACTTTCTTAGATTTACGCGAATATTTGACATTTTAAATAAAACTATCTTTTCGGATTTTTTCGCTAATTTATTTGGATTTTTGGTTCCCGACGTTTCGAATGCAATTTTTTTTCAAAAAGTTTGCTTAGAAATTTGTTTTTTTTAAAATAATTGCAAACTAAATTAAAATTATTATCCTTAAATAATTATAACTTCTTTAAATTACACATAGAACAATAATTTATGTGGCTTAAATAATTAATATTATATTTTATATTTTTTCTTTATAAATATAATAATGGCAACACTAAATATAGATTACTAATTAATATTTTTAAAATTGTAATAATTATAATAATAACAGCAAAAATTAAATAAATAATATTCCATATTCAATTATAAAACTAATTAAAATTATAAAAATGTTAAAAAATATTGTAAGGTAATTGGTGCAATTTTCATTTTGTTAATTGTGGGTAGGCTGTCGATACAAAAATGCCTTCGAGACATGAACACCTCAGTCTCTCCCGTGACCATGATTGCTGTAAAGCATTCGAAACGTCGGAACCAAAAATCCAAATAAATCCGTGAAAAAATCCGTAAAGATAGTTTTATTTAAAATTCTAACATTTTCGAATTTTTGTCTGTTTGTGTGTCTGGGAACGCATCACGAGAAAACCACTGGACTGGGAGAATTTGATAAAATTTGGTATGATGATAGCTGGTCATCCGGGTTAACATATAGGATTCTTTTTGAGCGAAATATCTCATTTCTGAGAAAATCTATACAACCGTTATAATACGTTAAGAATATAACACAATAACTAAAAAATATTTAAAAAAATAATGTTATCGATTTAATACGTAAATCATTGTTCTTCATTTTATAATAGGAAGAAGCGTTACCAGAAGCCCATGTTCTCCAAAACCTATCGACAGTAGACCGTCTATTCATCACCAAGAGACTGCGAGTGAAGAGTGTATTGTTCCTTCGTGGGAAGAAAAATAGATTCTTTGTCAGAACTCCCGATCAGAGCCTGGTGTATACTGTTGAGGAAGAGAATAGGTAAGGAGCTTAGTTATGGGATATGTTTAAAGTATGATGATTAGATTTTCCTAGTGGTTGTTTCCGGAACCAACTTCAGTAGGGTAGGAAAAATATTCGGTGTAATAATACTAAAATGAATCAAATTGAACGTTATCCATAAACGAGCTTTTACCTAATACAACAAGTTACATGTGTGATTTCTCGGTAAGACATCGTCTCAACAAATACCAAATTATGGCATTCATAATGGTAGTGGGCATAGCAGATTATTACTTTCCTTAATATCTATTTTGTGAAAGTGTGTGTTGGTTTTTCCATCATGAAGACGTAAGTAGACGAGTAGACTAAAAACATTAGATCATGGTGTTATATTTTTTGTCGTGATACATCATTTATTTCCCGTTGAATAGAAGACTATTGAATATAGTGAAAAATTACTAGTTAGCTATTATCATATGAGCGCACTAGCATTGCCCGCGGCTCCGCCCGCGTTCAGATGACCAAAAAACAAATTCTTAGGTTTTACATATTAGTATACTCTTACAATGCAGTTTTTGTATTTTTTCTCAGAAATGAGATATTTTCCCGCGGTAAAAAGTATTCTATATGTTGGCCCGGATAACCAGTTATCATCATACCAAATTTCATCATATTCTGTCCAGTGGTTTTCTCGTGTACTCTGTCTCGACAGACAGACAGACGGACAGACAAAAATCCTAAAAACTATAGATTCGGCCTCTGTATCGATGATAATGTCTATTTCAATAAGATTTTTCAAAAAATATTTAATGTACAGATTCGGCTTAGTTACAATTTTATTATATATATAGATGGTTTAGAATTAGCATAGGTACATTCTGCAATGGTGCTCTTTTGTACATATGTAAGTATAGAGTAACTAAGCAGTTTTCTGGGGAAAGATTCTTCTGTTGGTATTTTTGATACGTTTACGAGATTAGTATGGACTTTTTTCAAATATTTCTGTGAGGGTCTCCACTCAGTGAAACTACTAAAAAAGAAACAGAGATATGATATACTCTGTTCTCTTGCTCGTATTTTTTTTAACATTAAATATTATTTTCATTCCAATATTTGAGTTGCGAATTGACTCATTGTTTGTGCGTTTATTACATGTGGTGCATTGCACCTACAACGCATGAAGTCAATGGCCTTGACCACAATAAATTCATGACAGTAGACGGCGAGGCTCTACAATATCCACGAATAAGCTAATTACATATTATGTAGAAAATTACTTAAAATATATATAATTTTACTAAAAAACATCAAATCAAATTTGATTGATTGGTTCCTTTGCTTTTACTCTGCTATCTTGATTCTTGATTTTCATGATTCTAGGAATCTAGGCTAATTAGAGGTTAAAAGGTTTTGACGAGGGAGTTTGTTTTCAAATATACATTCATATTATGTATAACATAAAGTTCTCACTGATTGACTTAAAAGCACTCACATTTAGTTTTAAGGGCATTATCACTTGAATTTTATCTTAGAAAAACTTGTACGTACAGACAGACGGTTATACAACAGAGTGATGTTTTAAGGTGATTTATGATTAAGTGATTATGATTAGTTGTTTTAAATGGTGCTTCCAATCAATGCTTCCTTCAGCTGGTGGGTAGGTTACTTCTGCTACGGCCTGCGACCTCTACAGCTACACGTGAAGGACAGTGAAGGTGTCGAAGTGATGAGGATCGACCGCCCCTACGCGTGCACCGCCCGAGTGCTACCTTGTCAGTTGCAAAGGATACAGGTGTTTTGTGCAATTGAATCAAAATAGTAGTTTTTCATATATATATTTTTAATAAATAAGTATTTCGAATTTAAATTTAGTTTAAAAATAATAATTCTTCTTTAAGGAGGTCTATTTTGTGTTAAAATTTAGGTTTACCTCGATTAAAATAGTGGCGTAACCTATTATTAAAAACATATACAAATAGTTTTAAAATTGGTAAATATATCACGAAATATACGCGTAAATTAGGTACCTACTCCATTTTTAAGTTGGTCGAAAAACAGTAAAAAAAAGTCAATGAGAATTGTGTAATTTTTTGTTACTTAATGTATTGTAATATTTATTTTAATGTATAAGTTATTGTCATTTTCAAAAATATAACATAATTGCTATGCCAAAGCTATTGCAAATGGAAATTATTTAAGAGATAATTATTATAACGTATAATATTAACTATATCTTTTTGTTCTTACATAGGTATATATTTTTTAATTCAATTAAATTTTCTTGTTAATGGCTTCAAAGCGTGCTAGTTGAGCACAGATTACTTCGCTGATGTCACGTAGAATGGAGAAAATACGAAGGAGATTGGTCGGCAAATGTTTTATTTTTTTATATTATTTTATTATTTGTATGTGACATGACATCAGGTGTTCTCACCGCCGGGTACTCGAATAGGCAGTATTGAACAGCAGTGGACGCCGGTCAGACCTGAGTATGTCGTGAAGGGAGAAGATGGGCAACAGGTGTTTTGGATACGAGGTAGTTTCCGAAAAATGGTTATTTATTTTTTCTTTTATGTTTGCCATAAGGAAATAGACTATTTTCTGAAAGAAATGGTTTATTTTTTGTAAAATACCAAAATAATTTATTACTACCACCCCAGTAGTAGACTTGGTAAAGGAAAAAAAATTACTGCTTTGCTCGTGTCCTTCTAGTGTCTTCTCACTTTTCTTCTTATATTCCTTTGAGCGATAATTCAAAAATATAAAATGGAAATAATATTTATATTTTTTTTAATTTTAGGTCCCTGCGTTACGATCAGCTTCTTCAATGATATACAGTTCCATATATACAGAAACGACGGCACTCCTGTAGGCAGCACTTGCAAGCGCTGGCAAGGACTGTTCCACGCTATGTTCTTTGCACCCATTACTGACAGGTATTGTTGGAGACAAGACCTATATTATACTCTCAGTCCAATAAAAAAAAGTAATTAATTTTAGTATTTTTTTATGAAATTTTCGCAATTTAACCGAATCATTTGAACTTTATAATGTAAAATTTTATACTCTGCAGTTTATATTTGAAATATTTTTTCCATCTCTGCCACTTCTGAATTGTTAAAAAGTAACATTTCTTTCTACTTGCCTATTTTTCTAAATATCTTGAAGTGAAAATTTTTATCTAATTCAATATTTTTTGTATTAAAATACTAACTTTTGTGCTTATAAGTTAATTAATTCCGCATATATTCCATAATATATTTTTACTAGTAATTTTTTGCTCTAATTCTCGGGCCCTCACTAGGGATTTATTGCAATTATACATTTATAGATAAGTACTTTAAAAAGTTTGACTTAAAATTAAATGAAAATTCGTTTCTATTTAATTTCTGAGCTTACACAATTGGATTTGTAATAATATTAATTATTCTAGTATTTTCAATATATACCATCACTAAAATCAAATATAGTCAGTGGACTTAAACCATGCATCGTCTTAACATAAAAAATAATTTATTTTTGTTATAGATTCGGCGTTGCTTTCGAGAGAGACCTTTCGGTGACAGAGAAAGCATTGATTCTCGCCGCGACTTTACTTCTCGACTACATGTACTATGACGTGTGAATTGGATATTAAACACTTATGTTAATAAAATTTATATTTACCTTTATTTATTTTACCTTCTTTAATGGAAAACTTAAATTTATTTATATTCTACATGTTGTTGAACAATTTATCAAACTATTGGCAGTAACAAACTGTATGGTCACATAACTGTAATAACTGTAAGGTCACATGTTTGGATTTCTAAGAAACATTAAAGCTCTCTTCAATTACGTTTCACGAGAGGTAGCGTCATACATAAAATTATAATATAACTTATATTAGAAACACAAAACGTGTTTTTAATTAGTTTATATCAATGTTAAGCGCGTAATTAATTCTGCGGTTAAGACTGAAGAAATAAATAAACATTTAAAAACCTCATTAACAATACCTATTTGTCTGATATTCAAAATATTCAATAAATAATTTATTATTACATGTATAGAAGTACAAGAACAATAAAATGATACAACAAAAACCTTATAAAATGCAATTTCGTAAAGATCGTTATGAATAATGGCCATAAACGAAATAATATAAATCAAATACGATACTAAAGTCCAAAATGTAGAACAACGTAGTAACTTACCCTCTTCTATTACAGTTTATAATCCATTAAAAATATCCGTACATATTGAAATGAGGGGACACGTATTTTAAATGCGTTTTTCGTTTTTACACAAAAACTGCGATTTCCCCTTAAAAATTTATGTCCTGCGCCCCTATTTGCATTGTGTTTAAACTTTTTTTCGCCGGCAGATGTCCAAAGTAAATGGCGCGAAATTTTGACAGAACATATAATTTTTGACAATGGCGGCCATAGACAAAAAATTCGAATACTCTTACCCTTTTTCCAAAGGATTGAATTCAATTATATCGTGACGAAAAAACTTGTAACAAAAGGGTTCTTTTTGCAGAAATTTGGAAAATGAGGGATTTGGCTTATTTAGGTCAGTGGGTGTTTAGTGAATTAAATAGTTTTTGTATTTTTTATGATATAAAAACGTGGCGCGCGTTTGTCGAAAGCAAGGGAAAGGAAAAAGCAAGGGTTTTTGACAATAGTGTTTTAGGAAATAATTTAGAGTTTTTTTTATATTAATCTCTAACGCATTACGTTTTTTGTGTAAAAAATAATTTTTGAAAGTATAAAAGATTGTAATGTCAAGAACATGAAATTATTTTGTGATTGATCGCACATTGTTATTTTTATAGACTTATAAATTTATGATTTATTGTTAGTATCTAGGCGAAAAAATAAATAAATACCTAGTTTATAAAAATCTCTTAAAAATAAGTAAATATCTATCATAACATTTGTGAAATATAAGTCATTATATTTTAATCATGATGGAATGGCATTATTTCAAAACAACTCCATTTTTGAAGAGTCATTTTTTTTTTTGACTTTACTCAGATTTTCATTTTTTTATTAAAAGGCTCTTCATTATGCAAATATGAAAAAGCATTTGCTACTTAAAACATAATTTATATAAATCATTATGAGGAAAATAATATATACTTACGCAGTTAGAAGGCGTGTGTAATGCATCGCATTGTTATGCGCGTACGCATGACGCGTTGGTTATCTCACTAATACGTACTAACTAGGCAATATTTACTACACATACATGATTCATTTATATCTGGTTCAATTTTGTTTGATAGGATGTTACAGACGTCATATTTTTATAATTATTTAATAAGTTTTCAAACCTATTAAAGTGTGTCACAGCTTCACTTTTGGTCTTCAATTCAATTCTCTTGTTAATGGCTACAAAGCGTGCCAGTTGAGCACAGATTACTTCGCCAATGTCACGTAGAACGGAGAAGAATTTTTGATCTTATATGTTTCGTAAAGTTGGTATTTATATGTATTAAAGTGATCAAATGTATAGTAATAATTAATTGATTCTACAAAAACATGCATTATTGCTATATTAACTTCTTTAAGTTTTCAGTAATAGTATAGTTTTAAAGGCAAATTAAATTTAAATACTATTCTGCCGTCCGTGCTTTGATAAAACACTTTACAAAAATCGATTTAAAATAATGAACTCAAGTTCTCCGTTTATAAATAGTTTTTTTTTAAATAATAAACTGTGATACTAGGAAAGCATTGAGAAAATAATAAATTTAGGCTATGTCTGGTTTTTGAGATATTTCATATAATATGTAGGTACTTATTATTAACATTTACAAATTACTTCGAACTCTACATTTCTTTATAAGTATAAAAATTTCATATTATTTAAAAAAAAAGTTATAAAAATTAAGCTTTATAAAGTTCAAAAATGCGTGTCGCCCTTCGACCGGGTTAACTCCGTGTTGACACCGAGCTAACCGTGTCGCGAAATGTTTTGCCATTATACTCTAACATTTAACCCATTTCTCTACAATTCCATTAAAAAAATAACAATTTCCCCAAAAACTTTGACAGATGCACACAAAACGACCCCGACACGCGTTAAAATCGACAGTTTTTTAATAAAACCCGATTTTAGCAATCCAAAGCCGACAGTTGACGCGAACATAATCTTTAATTAAGAATATTTTTTAGTGATTTTCGATTTAATGGGGTCGAAATTGTGTGATTTATTTATTTATAATTTTATTTGGTAATAGCGCGCGACGAAGTACTGTTTGTCTATTTACATTCCGTTCTTGTATTGTTGCATAGTTTTTGACTGTTACATGTTTAAATGTTTGAAGGTATTTTAGTATTGTTTAAAGATGGAAAATTATACAGAGAAGATAGCTTTAAAATGAACTTTACACTAAGAGAAGATAAGGAAGTATAAAATAAATAAAACAACAATAGGCATATCAAAATAAATTATTTTTAAATAAAATTATTTTTTCGGAGTTCGGGAAAACGTCGGGAACCAAAAAATAAATCAGCGAAAATATCCGGAAAAATAGTTTTATTTATAATTATTTTTATTATGTTTTTTATGTTAAGTATAAATGATTAAACAAACTGTAAGAAAGTACGAGGTATTGGCCGTGCAGCTAAAGTACCTGCGATGTTTTCACGTACGGCAAAATAATAATCAAAAATACAGAAAACGTAGAAATACAATTGAATGACTATATTAGAAATATTTAGCGTGACATTCCACATTATAATACAATATGCCACACCGGTTTTACGCGCAGCGGCCAATACTTCGTAGTGTGAAGTATATGCCAAATATTTTTTAAAGTCAATGAGCTTTAAAGACTTCTACTATTATTCCTTTAACTAGTGGAAGGTCAAGATATAAATTAACTAATATCCTATATGCAAATGTGTGTTTGTTTATTTGTGGATTGTTTTTGGTTTTTACAAATAGTTATGTTCTAAAATAGTTTGTGGCTGGAGAGAGATGTATTTTATTAGCAAGTCGTAGATGTTTTTATCCAGGTACTTTAAGTGGTATCTTACAAAAAGCTACTAGATGACAAGGGGGGTGCAGTCAGGTCGAAGTGAGGGTGGGTCATAAGTGTGATAAATTTCTATAGAATTATAGCCATATATTTAGGCATACGTGATAGAACACACGTAACGTAATGTCATGGTTTAATTAAGAGGAAAGTATTTAGTACGTCGGAAATCACCTCATAATATTTGTTTAAATTCAGGAAAATATAGTCCATGCGTCACAAAGCCAGAATATATACTATATAAAATAGTATTTTTTAATATAGGCAACACTTAAAAAATTTACTTAAACATCCTGTTGCTGCTTAAAGTAACTGTTTTATTTCTTTTAAATAAATGAGTTCTCGATGCATTTTTTTCTATTTTACATGTTTTCGTTTGTGAACTCATTGTAATGATTTTTTTATAAGAAAGACCATATTAGAAGTTATCTCAGACAAATCTAATCATACTAATATTATAAATGTGGAAGTTTATGACGATGGATGTTTGAATGTTTGTTACCTACTCAATCACACCAGAACGGCTGAACGAATCTAGGTAAAATTTGACACAGAGATAGATTATAGCCTGAAATAGCAGGTTGCTTTTTATCCCGAAAAAATGTACGGTTCCGGTAGGCTAGATTTGTTTTTGTCTAGGGACGACCCGAAGCGTATCGAGTCGCTAGTTTTAATATAAAATTTACTTCAATTTTTATAAGAAATAGCTATTTAACCATTAGAGTGAAGAGAAAGGTTAATAAATAAGTATAACACATTTGTATATTTAATTTATTGAATACGGTAGAAATGTTTCGTAGTAATGGAAAACAAATAACAAACAGACGGATCTAGGAACATATACCGATCGACAACCTCGCTTATCACTTGTATATAACTGACTAAAATATATTACTACAATGATGTTCTGTCACTATTGTTAATAACAACACAATAACTAGGTATATATGTATAAATATATATATTTATTTGTCATTTCAAATTGTTTTACCTGCGATCAAATTCATATAAATTATAATGAAATGTACTTGAAAATGTTTAGTCTTCATCAATTTTTAAAAAGAGACAATATTATAGTGTAAATTAGTAACTTTTTGCCTGCTCTGTTTTTTCTTAGATTAAAAATAATTTAAAATATTATTGTATTATATTAATTAATTACTTACGTTTTATTGTAAAGTTTGAAAGAAATTAATTATTTGGTCTTTTCCTTTATCTCATTACACAATATTTAAAAATAGAGAAAAAAATCATATATTTTTTTATACTATAGCAAGTGATAAGCAATGTTACGGTTTAAGATTTGGCTTCCACCCAAAGCCAATATATAATTCTCTTTATTTTTTAATATAATTTAACCAACGTGGACGTCTACCGTTTTGATTCAATGAATATTTCACATTTGTACATCGTTTTCGAAAATTTTTATTCTATTTTTATCTAAAAATATTAAATAGTGTTACCCTCCTTTAATATTTATGGCAACACTCAGCGATTAGGCCAAGGACATCCACATCGGCGAAATCAAAATAATTTTGACTAGAAATAACACAGTTTTCATAAAATTGAAAAAATATTACGATTTCTCATATACAGTCGCACGAAAAGCAAAAAATATTATGACTAGAATACACTTACAAATAAATAAAAACCTACTATTTGGAATGTGACTGGAATTGAAGTTTAGTTTGTTTCATGTCAAAATTTACTTGTTATTTATAATAATTAACCTCTAAAACATATTCATTTTGACATCAAACCAACTTTTGTTATATCTACATAATTTGACAGCTCTTCAAAATAATGGTTCTATTTCCGCCAGCGAAGTGACGATACCAAGTACTTTTACGTATTTTGTTTGAATTTATTTACATTATTTAACCAATGATAAAACATCTGAATTCAGTTCGTTTTATATATATATATATATAAAATTGTATAAAACTTAAATTATAAATCGTCCCGTACATATAAAATTTTTGTGTGTAAGATAATGCTTAGTAAAAATAAATCTAATTATTTTACTCAATGTACAATATAAATGCAATTAAACAATTTATTTGTACCAAGCAATAGCCGAAAATGCTGTTTTGAAAGTTATTAAGAAAACTATTTAAAAAAAATCGTTTATAGTTGTCAATTCTAAAAACAAAAGAAATGGTAAACGATAGCTGTTGAAATATCCAAAGAACACAATTTAACTTAGAATTTTGCTTATTATTCAATAGGTCTAGTTGATAAAACAACCAATAGATCTTTTAAAAGAGACATTTAACAAAACGAACGATAATGTAGTGCGACTGTAACACTGTGTAGGAGCGTTGTACCCGAGCGCTCTCTATGTCTAAATTGTTGTAGTCACTCCGACTTAAAATTAATTTGTACTGTTATTTTTATCACCGTTGTACTTCTGCCTAAATTTGTACTTGCAATCATTATATCTATAAAAATTATTTGTAAACTGTCTCGGCGTACAACGCTAAGAACGCAATCCGGAACACAAGTTATTCGACTACATTCATTACGATCCGTACACCTATTTAAACTCCAGGGGACTTATTCTTTCTTATGCGACATTAATAATAATAGATTTCCTCTATTTTCGTATAATAACAGAATATTAGCTTCCTATTTATATGAACAAAGTGTGGAACAATGGTAAATATAAATTATTTATAGATAATTAACTTGATTCAATGTCTAAAATTATCGCATAAGTCAAAATTCGTCGCCAAAACAGTAAAAAACTTTGCGCCATCATCTCCTTAGTGGACGCACAATTGGAGTTTAAATAGATTTGGAAATCGTGACCACGCGTACATTTTTATTAAATTTGTTATTATTTAAAACATTATTAATATAATTTGTTGTATCGCGCGCGCGCGTGTCTGCTCTCGACCGGGCGCGGGGGAAGACCGTTAGGAAGTTTTGAATTAAAAACTAAATCTGAGGAACTTTAGTATCAGGAACATTGCGAGATATCAACAATTGGTTATATAGTTAGGTTATTTATTTATCATCTATTTTTAGCTTTACCCTGATCTTCGATCACAATTGTATTATCAGGTAGCCAGTCCTCGGTCGAGAGCCGTCCCGCGAGCGACCTCTAGAATTCATTATATTACTTCTTACTTACATACATAGGAACTTTCTTTAGAAGCTGCATGGTTTATACAAGCTAACCTCCACAATGATCTACCAATAATGAATTTAAATAAACCTGTCCTCAAATAAGGTTTTTATCAATATAATATATAATAATAAATTTTGCACAGTGTCCTGTTTGTCTGCAAAGCCAGTCTTTGTTTAGTAGTGTCGATAAAACATACTTATTATATTAAAATTAATTATAATAATTTAGTAAATATTTAACTCGTGGTGATCTCTTTGTACACCCGCTTAGGAATATGTTTTAAAGCTTTGTTATTGTAATTTTGTCTTTGAAAATTGTATCAAAAGTACATAACAATTCACTAATCAAATACAATTTACAAGACAATTATTTATTATGTTATTTCTTGATTAACAACCTCATACTCTACATTTAAGGTATGATGTGATGGCGCCATAGACAAACAAGACACACCCGCTGTAACATATTAAGTTATAAATCACTAGAAATAAATATAAAACGTAAAGCCCGGCCAACGACTGGAGGCGGGAGGAAGCTCAGCTCGCGCCCGCCGCAACAATGACCCGTATGATGTGTAGCAACAACGCGCGGCCGGGCTGCACGGCACATATATACGGCTATCAGATTATGCTAAGTTACGTTTAATGTTGATCACTGCCCACTAGTACGTATTTTGTGCTTAAGTCACTCCTAGACAACAATAAATAGTATCGAGCTAACACGAGCGCGGTCTCCGTCCGCGGCGCAACTTTTGTACTTCAGTGTAACTTCAAAATATAGTATTTATACAATAACAGCTTACGAAACCTAACGTGAGGTAGAGCGGTTGTCGCAGTACAACTAACGTGGCACCTAGTGTGTAGGCGTACTCGGCGCGAGGCGCTCAGTGATCAACATCGCACCGGCACCACGGCGTGACCACTCGTGGTGCACAGTGCCCACTCACCGAATACGTATCCTTTAAATAATAATAACTAATCCTAGGGTGTATTTCTTCTCCCGATCGAAATCGACGTTTCAAAAACTCGTCTCGGACCGACCCAACGTCGAGGAGATAATAAGTAAACCGATTCATAAGCGGCAACGTTTCATATATCACCCGTGAATATAATTCTCAATATACGAAGTTAGACTCTGTCAAAAAAAGAGGGCGGGGGCCGCCTCGCGGTGGAGCGCTCGGGCGGGCGGCCGCGGACAGCTCCTCGGGAACGATCACATCTATCTCTCGGCGATCGCTCGAAGGCACACAGCGTTAAATGTAGTCAGTACGGCGATCGAGCGCGCCCGCGGGCGGTGTAGTCTTCGGCCGCGGGCGCGCGCGGGTCGGGCCGGGGCCGGGCGGGGCCGGGCCGGGCTAGGCGGGCGTCAGCGTGAGCGTGACGGTGGCACGGCGCGTGGCGCGTCGCCGCACCGGCAGGAACACGAGAGCCGGCAGCAGGCTGAGCGCACCGCCCGCCTCCTCTAGCACGAAGGGCTGCATGGTGAGCGGTGCTCGCGGCGCGCGGGGTACCGCCAGCAGCGCGCCCGCGCCGCCGTGCGCCGCCCGCACGTGCGCCTCCAGCGCCGCGAAACCTTCCGCGCGGAACTCGCAGCGCGAGCACGAGTACGCGTCTCCCTCACCCTCCAGCTCTCCCCCAATGTCGCCACTCTCACTGGGCTCTTCGGCGGCGACCTCCCCTTCTGCCTCGCCACTCTCCATCTGCTCGTTGGCGCGCTGCACATGCGCTCTTTCATGCGCGAACAGGAAAGCGAGGACGTCAGTAGTGAAGGGGCAGTAAGCGCAGGCGTAGGGCTTATCTCGTGCGAGCAGGTCGAGCGGCCGCGGTGGCATAGGCGGGGGAGGCGGTGGTCTCGTCGGTGGGGCGTGCTCGGCCAGCAGGTGTGCTCTGAGCGCGCGCGGCCCTCGGAAGCGACGAGCGCACAGCGGACACGGCTCGGCCGGCGCGGCGTTGGCGGGCGCGGGTGGTGCGGGGATGCCGTGTGTGTTGTGCTTGTGGACTCGAAGGAAATATTTACTGCAGAGCTCCTTGTGACAAATGTCACACGTCACGCCACCGAGCTGTGTTCCACTTTCTAATGAAATTCCATGCATCCGCTGCATGTGGGTTCGCATAAAATACTTATTGCAGAGTTCTTTATTACATATTTCACAAAAACTTGACCCTGCGCCGCCACCCGATCTTCGCTCATCTTGAGGTGGCGGTGAGGAGGAGGGTGGTCGCGGCGCTTCGTTCGGCTCCTCGGCTAAGCGTTCCGCTGCAAGCTCGTTAAGCTGTGATATCATCGTCTGGAGCTTGCGGAGTTCCTCGCTCGCTGAACCCGGAGACGCCGCACCGCGCTCTTCTACAATCAAATTTAAAGGGCTCGTTTGACCTTCACGCAAGACAGCCTCAAAGTCATCTCGATCTTCTCTTTCTCGCTTTACTTCGATTGGTTCTTCAATATCGAAAGGTGGCGGTAAGGAAAGTGACCTCGGAGGCGTAGGCGCAGACGGGGATGATGAGTGCGGCGTAATCATAGGAGGCGTGGCCGCAGCTGGTGACCGTTCCGCTACCGGTGATCGCTGCATGGGGACGCCGTGCCTTCGCTCCCGATGTGTTCTCAAAAAATACTTATTGCAATATTCTTTACAACATATTTCGCAAAAGGCTTCTGGATTAGTTACACCCAGTCGCCGAAGGACGTCTGGCTGGAAAGCGGCTTCGCGAGCGCGTCTTGCTGAGTCTGGTGACAATCGACGGGGCGTTCCGCCGGACTCCTCGTCGGACGCTCGCCGCGGCGGCGAAGGCTGTGGTGGATTGGGGAGGTTGAGATGCGGCTGCTGCTCACCATCATAGATACCGTGTTTGTTCGCTCGATGAGTCTTCAGGAAGTACTTGTTACAGAACTCTTTACAGCAAAGATCGCAGTAGGCTTCCGGATTGAAGATTCTTGGGGGGTCGTGTCTGGGTAGAAGGCGGAAGGCGGCTAGAGGATCGAAGGTGGGAAGAGTGAGTTCTCCGAAAGCCAGCGCACTTTTGTATATGTCAGCCATCTTCGCGTGGAGATCCAGCGGTGGAGGCTGGGCTCGGGCTGGAGCGGCCTGCTTGCGCCTCTTCCGTCCAGGGCTGCCACCGCCGTCACCCTCCCCCGCTCCCACCACCCCGCCCCCGCTCGCACAGTCGCGCTCGCGCTTTACCGCCGGCGCCACCGACATCGCGTCACCGCCGCATCTGGAATTGAAAAAAGACGATGTTAGGTTACTCGATCAATTAAGGTTTATTAAAGAAACACATTATTATCAATTAACGAGTAAAATCGATTATCCGACTCATTGTGTAGCTAGAGATAAGAATCTACTTTTACTATTTTATTGAATGCTATAATTCAGTTGTAAATATAGCTCTATATAAAGCTAAAATTAAAAATTGGCATAAAATATTATATGTGCATTTAACATCCACAAATTTTTTATTGACCAAATACATAGATACTTGACATTGACGTAAATTCATTTCGATTAGTAAATTCTATTTTTGGGACAATTTAAGACTGGATCCATTATTTTTTCTAACGATTTAGTACTTCAATGAGGAAAAATGTTACAAAGTCCAGGTAAAGCAACCATTACTCACAGACCGCCTGAGGCAGACCTCGTAATTTTAAAAGATTATTTTAAGTTCACTCCGAATTATTTTCGTACGATACACGTGCCTATATCTGTAGAAAAAATGAGCTTTATGTAAAATTTATTTAGATTCATGTGCAGTAGTAACGAGTAAAGTCATTTCTTATATTTTAGTGCTATATCTTATAAGAAGTACGCTCTAATATATTATGAAGAACGTATTCAATGTATATGTAATAAGTATCTAGATACTCGTATATCTGCTTACTGTTAAAATTTCGTCAGACGTCTCAGTTAAGTCGAAATGATTTTAAGGTGTATTTTTTACACCTTTAAAGGAATTAAATGACAAAGTATTGTTTTTTTTTTTGGTAATTTATCTACACTAATATTATAGAGGTAAAGTTTGTGAGTTTGTAGGGTTGTAGGGGGTAATCTCTGGATCTACTGAACCAATTTAGATGACATTTGGTAAGAAGATAGTTTGAGACCCTGGAAAGGACATAGGATACTTTTTATCCCGGAAATCATCCCTTAAGGGGGTGAAAATGAAAACCTAGCAAAGCGAGAGTGAGTCGCTAGTATATGATAACTTCGTTATAATTTTGTTAGTTAATTTTTAGACAAAAAAAATTGTACAAAAAATTTTGATGAATAAATTATAATAAGTAAGAAAAAAATAACATTTTGTACTATTAATTTTCGCTGTATTAATTTATAAAAGAATATATCTATGCATATAATAAAATTTTAACTAAGTTAAATCTGTACATTAAATGTTTTTTAGAAAATCTTATTGAAATGGAGATTATTATCGATACAGAGGCCGAATCTATAGTTTTTAGAATTTTTGTCTGTCTGTCTGTCTGTCTGTCTGTCTGTCTGTCTGTCTGTCTGTCTGTCTGTCTGTCTGTCTGTCTGTCTGTCTGTCTGTCTGTCTGTCTGTCTGTCTGTCTGTCTGTCTGTCCGTCCGTCCGTCCGTCCGTCCGTCCGTCCGTCCGTCCGTCCGTCCGTCCGTCCGTCCGTCCGTCCGTCCGTCCGTCCGTCCGTCCGTCCGTCCGTCCGTCCGTCTGTCTGCCTGTCTGTTACCGCATGACAGAAAAACTACTCGACGGATTTTGATAAATTTGGTATGGTCATAGCTGATTATCCGGGTCAACATATAGGATACTTTTTACCGCAGAAAAATATCTCATTTCTGAGAAAAAATACAAAAACTGGTTAGAATAAAAAAACGATGATACTATATAGATTTTAGCAAGTTAACTTACTAAATATGTCAAAAACTATTGAAAAAAGCTAATCTTGAAAAAGTATATCAATAGCACAATTTAATTATTTAAAAAAATATTTTAATGAATATTTATTTTTGTATTATTTAGATATTTGTCAATAGATTTCGCCATGTGTCTTTGAAATACGTAGTTTTAATTCCAAAAAAATGAATGTACAAATTCGACCTTTCTATGATTTTATTAGAATAACTACTAAATTACCCGCGGCTCCGCCCGTGTTTAAATTATCAAAAAGCAATCTTTTTGGCTTTATAAATTAGTTACATCTATAGATACATTCAAATTTAATGAAGCAGTATCTTTGCTTTAAATATTTTTTGGAAAATTTTATTGAAATACACATTATTATCGCTAATAGAGACCGAACCTATAGTTTAAAGAATTTTTCTCCGTCTGTCTGTCTGTCAGTGACCGCATCACAGAAAAATCACTGGAGGGATTTTGAAGAAATTTGGAAAATACTAATATGAGTATACTAATATATAAAATCTAAGAATTTGGTTTTGGTCATATAAACGCAGGCGGAGCCGCGGGCAATGCTAGTAAATTATAAAATTCAAACAAGAATAAGGTAATATATTTAATTGAGCATTGTATAGTCAATTTTTTTTTTAGCGCCTCTCATACGTAACAAGTAACTAATTTAGTCAAAAAATGTTTTAGGCAGTCATACTGTAGTATAATCATTGATCATCCTATAATATATAGTGCTTGCTTTATACTTAAAAGAGGAATAAAAATTTAAAATTATTTTCAACCTTTGCTTGATTAATTTTTTTCACTATATACTTTTAGGATATGAAAGTCAAACAAGAGTTTAAATTTTAAAAGTGTCTAAATTTCAAGATTAACGAAAACAAAAACATAACGGTCGATATAATATTTCATCTTAAAAATAGCTTTAAATACACGATTACTACTTATTATTTAGTGGCCAATAATAAATATCTATCGCAACTCCACGCACACGGTACGTCAAAAAGGTTTATGTAACTCGAATAAAAGTACACTCTTATCAGTAATCGAATTTTGCAAATCATCATTCAATAATTCCTAAATATAAAGAAACACATTTAACTCCTTTATACTAGGTTAATAAAATATAGAATACATTCTCTTTAACAAACTACTAATTCGTCAACCCTATATACATTTTTTGACAAGCTCAGAACAAAAAGTACGGGAACAGCTGTCTTTAAAATATTGTAACCCAAAAAGGATTCCAATAAGAATATCTCACCTCTCGTTATCTCTAAAATCGATTTTGTCCATCATTTGTTCACAACACTATCTTATCATCGTCACTTTATAAAATAACTGACTTTCCAACACTCAGCCAAATGCTTGAATTCACAAGGTTAATATTATTTAAAAATAAAAGTTTTATCACAATATTTATTAAAAAGTTTGAAATTTACGTTAAATTTTTTTTTTCGTGATATGTATGTAACACTGCGGTTTATGTCTAGTTGTATGGCACGTGCTGCCTGCGCGTGCGCTCAAAACTACTGTATTTTACGTAAAAACGCCTATAATGTACTTTTTTTTGTGGAAAATAGCAAAAATCTCACCCCACCCGGCCACCCCTACGACATTCGTTTGATCAGGGGCCGGTGCATAAGATAAGATTAGGGTTACATGTTGATATAAAGTGCTTAATATTAAAAAAAATTGATAACCAGATATAAGATAGAATGGGTATTGCTAGCTATAGGGAATATGGTATGTTTGATACCCAAAACTCTATTTTTATCTTCATCAAATTAAGACAAAATACGTTGACTTTAATTATTAAAAAGTGATATTATATAAATATATACAGCAATGTCTTACGAGAAATTTTTGAGTCACTCGAATTTATTTAAATCACTAAACATTTTTTAAAATTTCAATATGAACGTGAACTACAAAATAAATTCGTCGCATGTAAACCATACCTTACAGCAAACAATACATGGCTTTCCTAAAATTTGGAAACACTATCGAAAGGGCGAGGCGCTCTGCAAATATCGCCATCTCTATCTAGCATATAATAAATTCATACATCCATCTCGCTCTATCATACACATCTTTCGTCTCCTTCCCACAATTATGATTAAGAGTAATGGCGTAATAAATTTAAGTTCAGCTTTCTTAGAAAATATTTTTTTCACGTTTTTTTTTTTCTTCTAACGAAAAATACGGCGAAAGTTTGATATTATTATTTGGTTTATAAACAAACTGCGGCGAGCCCGTTGGCGCCTTTTTTCATTAGCCATGTTTTTTTCCGCGCAAGTAAAAAGTTTCTTATTAACTTCAAAAACAAGTTTAATTACATCGGGAAATGTTATCGATGTTATTAGAGTTTCCTACGTCTGTGTATGTGGGAAGGGTTTGGGGCAAATATTTTATATTTCTATCTGATTTGAAACAAACGATTTTCAATTTACTGGAAAATAAAATATTATAAATTGTTGATGTGAATTAAATATGTATTTAATAATTATGCTAGCGACTTATAGACGACATCAACGACGACCCTAAGAACAAAAGATATTATATAAATATACACAGTAATTTAGAACTGCTAATTGTTAAGCACTTGTCTTTTCTATCGGCTCAAAATATTTCTGAATTTTTCTAAATCGATTTACATTTGGCGATGCTATCACGAAATTTGTGTATACAAATAAACATACGACCGAATCTTTTACCTGTCTTCCTTTTAAAGTTGGTTAAAAAATTAGGCAAGTTTTATTAAAATGATTTGAATAAATCTAAAATAGCTTGGGCTCCCCGCTCTACGCGCTACCATACGAATGGGGGGTCAAGTAGTGACTATATTAATTTATAATTTTAGTTTCTTTGTATAAATATTCATTATCTGGTGTAAAAGCAAGTCATCTGACAGGCAAAAATTTTCTTAACATAATTTCTTTTAGCTGTAACAACTCGCTCGCTTTTACAATTATTTTATATATTTGAAAAAAACTAGCGGATTCGGAAGGTAGTCGTCATCCTGTCACATACCTCGTTTGTTCAAAAAATTAAAAAAAAAATAGATCTCGATAGCACCGTTAAATATAGCTAAGTACTATCCCAATAAGTACAAAAAATCATCAAAATCGGCCTAGCCATTTAGAAAGAGTAAAATACGAACACACGTACACTTAAATTTTATATACCTAAAGGTAAAAAGGTTACAGTAACTTTAAGATTTGTTGCTTTTTTAGATTTACCCAAATATTTGACATTTTAAAATAAAACATATATATTTTATTTTTTTTACTATGATTGCTGTAATGCATTCGAAGCGTCAGGAACCAAAAATCAAAATAATCCGCGAAAAGATCTGGAAAAAATATATTTAAAACTTTACGCCAGTTAAATTTTTAATCTATACATATAATAAAATTCTGAGACGAATCTGTACATAAAATATTTTTTGGAATATCTTATTCAAATAGTCATTATTATCGATACAGAGGCTGAATCTATAGTTTTTAAATTTTTTTGTCTGTCCAACGCATCACGAGAAAACCACTGGACAATTTTTTTATGAAATTTGGTATGATGATAGCTAGTTATCGGGGTCAACATATACTCGTAGGATACTTTTTACTGCGGGAAAATGTCTTTTATCTGAGACATCTATACTAAACGATAAACGCTAGTAAATATATAAATATCGGGTGAAAATAAATTATAATGAAGTATATATATTGATCGAAGAAAAAACTGATGATGTAATAGTTTTCAATATCCAATAACAAGGGTATAATATAATAAAGGTTTACGTTTGACATTTACAAGGCCCCGCGGACTTCCATAAATGTCGCGGCCGTACTTTACAAGTTACAATTTGTAAAACAAAGTATATTAGTCGTTTTACAAAATTATTCCTTTTATTTTTACGGACAAATGATATGTTAGAATACTATATTATTTAATAATTCTAAACTATTTAAAAATACGGGACCTGCACACAAACTTTCACCACTTATTTGACTTTTTTGAGGAATGAATTTTCAAAAAACGTCCTTAGTTTTGAGACCTAAGCTTAGGTTATGCGTCGATTTAAAAGTTTATGGAGTTTAGGTACGTAAGTTTAGATTGTTTTATTTGATCTCTTTTAAAACAATTTTTATTATAGTTCTTATAATAGGTATTTACGAGTAATACTAGCGCATCTTAACCTAGAGTGCCTGAACCCTAAGTGCCTATTGAATTTATATAATGATACATAGGCATTACTCTAGGTCATAATCTAACTTTGAACTAAATTTCATCAAAATCTGTCCAGCAACTTCATCATGAGGGAGTAACATACATACATAGTTAGTTACATATATACCTACATTGTTATTTCTTACAAAATGAAAGAAATATCGATTATTTTCTTTACATTTGTACGTAACTAGTCTGAAAAAGTTAAACACCTGTTATCGATTCGCCTGACCTCAGTTAAAAATAAAGCCAATTTCTATGGATTATTTAATTTCTTGTTACTCATTAGGCGATAAGCCTTTAAATTACTTAACGTGCTCAATGATTTGAGCTTAGTCGTTAAAGTTTAATTGGGCTTACATTTTTATTAAGAAATATATTATGTTTCACGAAAATCCTCGTGGCGCAATGGGAAACGGAAGAGTCAAGTTCGATTCCCGTAGCACGCAATTTTTTATTGTGGCCATAGTCATTACTAACGGTAATAGGACCTGGCAAGGTGTTTTCATAATTAATTGTAGAGAATAAGTTTATTTACTCCAATAATGATATTTTTTTAATTTCTAATGATTTTTTTTTATTTCTAATGAAATTTTCCTAAAAGAAACCGTAGAATCACTTGACTCTTCTCCATATTATACCGATATCAAAACACTTACGCTACACCGTTCAACAATGTTTGAGGTAAACATCAATATCTTCAACCCCTTACAGGAATCGAATATGTGACCTTTAATATTAGTCATCTGTTTACCTATATTTAATATAGAATTCAAAATATCATTTTTTTAGGTCACAAACAAGTTATTCTATTACAATAACAGAATATATATCACGAAAGAAGCTAACATTCGCAAAAACTCCATCGTATAAACTATTTACATTCACAATTACATAAGCCTTGGAAACATCCGAATTTCGAGTGCTATATTTTTACGAAGTCGTTAAGTTTGAAATATCGGGGAACCCCCACCCCCGGTACACCCCCTCAAATAAAAAAGGCACATTTTAAAGGCCCGGCAATGACATGCGGGCGCCGCGCTGGCGGAATGCGTAGAGTCGCTAGTTACGCAATATTTGTCACGGTTTTCCTCAAAAAATTTCTCTTTTTCATATTATTGAAATGAAATTCATGATTTTTGTATTTGTTATCAAATTCAGTTGTGACAGGCCATTTATGAAATTGAATTTGTTGTATATAGTACATATTAGTTGTTTATAGTTTAATATAACAATGGAGTGTAATAGTTATCTATTCTAATATTATAAAGAGGTAAAGTTTGTGAGGTTTCAGGGGGGTAATCTCTGAATCTAACTAAACCGATTTAGATGAAATTTGGTAAGGAGATAGTTTGTCATTCATCCCGGAAATCATCTCTTAAGGGGGTGAAAATGGGGGTGAAAGTTTGTATGGGGAAGCCACCTAGGGATGAACTCGAGCGAAGCGAGGGTGAGTCGCTAGTATATAAATAAAACAATACAAACTTACACAATGCTTTTATCATTAGCTTTTATAATAGATATAAAGAACTAAAGACAGAAAACGCTATCTACTGTAAAAATCAATAGATAAAAATACCCCAAGCGATGTAGTCATAAAATTATAAACATAAGAGCCTCTCCACGCCACCGCCGTACACACGTCACTGTATTTATTTTCAATCAAACGGGCGGATTCGAACCCACACCCACCAGGTGAATTTTATAATTATCATTGTCAATTGTAATATTAATGGGGTGACGAATAACGTTCACATCTTTTGTGACATTGCCGTGTTTAAAATTTGTTATAATGCTATTTTGGTTAGACTAAATGGGTTGTAATTTATGTTGGATGGTGACATGCTTTTGCCAAGCCCTAGATAGTTTTGTAATAGCCTAATTTTCAATGGTCCCTTATTATCTATACGTATAATAAAATCCGAGACCAATAAAATGAGACCAAATCTATAGTTTTTAGAATTTTTGTCTGTTTGTCTGGGAACGCATCACGAGAAAGCCACTGAACCGATTTTGATGAAATTTAGTATGATGGTAGCTAGTTATCTGCGTCAACATAAAGAATACTTTTTACTGCGGGAAAGTATCTCTTCTTTGAGTAATCTATACTAAACGTCAAAATGTATAATTATTATATTTGCTTTACTGCTAAGTGTAGCATAATTTTTGATATAATCTTAATTACTTTTCTCAAAAAATCCATACTAATATTATGAATGTGGAAGTATCTGTCTGTTATATTTTCACGCTTAAACCGCTAAGCAGATTTTGATAAAATTTGGCAAGGACATAGTTGATTCTGGGATTGGACATAGGTTATTTTTGATCTCCGCCCCACTTATCACTCGAGCGAAACCGCGGATAAAAACTAGTAGGCTATATAATATAAAAGATAGATTTTTTCTAATTTAACTGATACTTCCAGATATTATAGCGCGTACTAACAAACGAATAAAATAAAAATCTCTTTAAATTAAACAAACTATTTAGCAAAAAAAAAACTAATATCCTTACATTTGCTAAAACTCCTAAATCTCATGTAGATGGGACGTTATTGTTATATAAAAGCCTGTGAAAATAATAACTTCAGTTCCACAGTACAATGTACATTATAAAAATAATCTGAATTTTTTCATCGTGACATAGCACGTGTAACCTAAATAACGTTCCGTATATAATACTCAATTTTAATATACATATTTAGTATGAGTTGTTGTATGGATGTGTGTGTCTGTCTGTCACTCGAAAATCTCTAATAGCTTATTGAAATATGAATATAAAGGTGTGAGCTGTTAATAAATGAGAAAATTAGCTACAAGTCTATTGTTATTGAAATCTTAAAAAGTAATGATTTTAAAGATTCATTATTACTAAAATATGTATACGAGTATATAATAGCAGCGGTAGCCCAGTGGTAACGCGCTTGGAACACTAAGTGAAGCGCTTTCAAATCCCGGGTCTCACATCTCTGATATTTTCATGTGCGAATCATTTCCAAGATTGTCTTACGGTGAAGGAAAACATCATGAAAAAACCTGCATGTCTGAGAGAACCTCACAAGTTTTCGAAAGATACTCGCACTTGGCCAGCGTTCCAAGCAATGAGACATTAAAAAGGGCTAAATACATACATACATACATACATAAAAAATTGAAAAAAAAATATTTTTAATATAATAAAATAGATTAAACAAACCAGGGCGAAGCGATAGTTATACAAACAGTCTCCCCATAAATATGATAAGTTAATCGATAGTCGATTTGGTTAGTTTTTAATTTAACCTTATCTGGCATTATCTTAAAGGCAGTGATAAAAATAAAAAAATATATATTTTCGTGGAAAATCAATACCGCGTAACACATCCGTGCCGTCCTTCACATTACATTGATATTTGCTATATGATAACGTACTCGTACACTGCTTATATATCCATTCACAAATTATATTTGAAAGTTTTAAAGGAGAAAAAATGGCGCTTAGATAAATATGTATAAATATGTATGTATAATTATAGATAAATATGTGTACTTTTTTTTGCTTTATATGGGCTGGCACCGATTTCAAAAATATTTGATTAGGTATGTATAGTAAATGAAAACTACTAATCAGTTATTTTTTACTTTTTAGTGCTTTTGTTTGAAGTCGATTTTTTATGTTTTTGTTAAAAAGTTTTTATTTTTCCCTTTTTAGTGTACACAGTAGTAGCAAAGTAAGAATTCTAACGTATTAGGCTTGTCAAATCAAACAAAACAAACCGAAACTCAAAGTATTTACTATTAGCTGTTGAAGAGTTCCACCTATCCACCTTCTGGCCTTACCATCAGATCATGTCAACAATACCGAACCACTGTACTATCAACGGAAATAGAAACACTTGCAAAGTTTCAAGTCAATATGACAATTAGAAGTAGGTTAAATTCATCATTAGCTATTTTTCCACCCTTAGGGGTGGTATTTTTTTTTTGAAATTTAAATGGGACCAATCTGGAAGTGTACACTTTCAAACACACAAAAATTGTCCAAATCGGTTATTAATTACGGAGTTCTGAGGAACAAACATTAAAAAAATACAGCCCAATTGAGAACCTCCTCCTTTTTGAAGTCGGTTGAAAATACATGATCATATTTAAGATCAATTAGTCTTGAAAAAATTATAACTGTTACGCTTCACCTATCATTACCTCGTTTCCTTTTTAATTTGAACTTAAAATATCTAATTTTCACAACCAATTTGTAGTGACTTAGAAATCCTACTAATATTATAAATACGAAATTTGTGAGGAGTATGGATGTCTGAATGTATAGATGAATGGATGTTTGTTACTCTTTCACGCAAAATCTACTGAATGGATTTTAATAAAACTTTACAATAATATAGCTCATACATTAAAATAACACATAGGCTACTTTTTATCCCAGAAAAATGTACGGTTCCCGTGGGATAGATTTGTTTTTGTTTTTCTAGAAGCGAACCCAAGCGAAGCGAGGGTGAGCCGCTAGTAATATTATAAGGATATTTCCTCTTTTTTCTCAAAACATTTATCATCTACGGGTCACTGAACCTTGTAATAGGGCACCTCATGCTCAGCGCGAAATTATGTAAATTTACGAAAAGTTTAATCTTTTTTAATATATTTTTGTCCTCATTCTATAACTTTTTACATGGTGTATAGTACGATGGCACACAAAGTTTGTTGATCCATATTAGTAGTTTTCCTAGAACTTGACAGTTTAATTGGATAGGTATAGAGTTGTTTTTTCAATCATCTGACAAAAGTTATCCATCTAATATATTATAACCCAATCGAATATAAAAGAGATGTAATTAAACTATTTTATTCGTACAACAGGACTTTTTATTTGTATATATACTGTACTTCATCCATTTTTACCCTACACGTGCTACTAGTAATTCATTTCAACATTTTCGTCTGGCGAATTAAAATAAGTATTTTTTTTTATTTTGATTAAACTTTTACCTATCTCTTCATTTGAATGATAAGAAGATTTGATAGAGGTAGGTACTGATAATTTACAACTTTTTGCCATAATTAAAATAACATTTCATTACGACGTATGAATGCTTTATTTAATAATGGTTTTAAAAAACAAAAATTAAAACGACTTCGAAACAACAAAAAGTAATTACACCACCCCTAATATATTTAAATGGGGCCACCCTCGACTTACAGCCTATTCAATGTAAAGAGAATTATTAAAAATTGGTCTAAAGTCTAAACACAAATGTCGAAGATATCGCTTTACAAATAAACAAAGACCTGAGCCAAATTATATAAATATAAAATGTTGGAACATTAACACACAGCACCATCTTGTTCCATGGTAAGCTACGAGGCTTGTGTTATGGATACCAGATACTTGATACACTACACATATATAAATTTAAATACATACATTTTATAAAAATAAACCCACATGACTGGAGGACAAACATTCGTGCTCATCACACAAATGAATGCCCCCAGCGGGACTCGACCCGCGAACGCTGCGCTGGCACAGCAAGTACACTATAAACTGAGCCAAACGTGTCGTCAAAACATTTTTTTTTAAATTCGGTTAAAAATTGTAAAAATATTTGTCCTAAAACTGTACTAGTTTAGTTCTAATTTTCCACTACATTATACATTGTTAACGATTAATAGAAGCCATATAAGAAATGTAAATCGATTCTTAAAATCGCATTATAAATGTATGACAGGTTTTAAACCAGGACTATTGTGGGCTTTCCTTTGTAATCATTTTTGGTAGCATATATTAGTAACATAATGATTATACTATACAGTGGTGTATAAATGTGTTATGGTGTGGTGTATAAAGGCAGTGGTAACAAGTTGCTTGGGAAATCGAGTGAAGCGGGTTCAAATCTCGTGTTTCGCACCATTGATATACTCATGTCCGAATTATTTTCAACATGATTATCACTTGTCTTACGGTGAATGAAAACATAGTGAGAAAACCTGTATGTCTGAGAGAACCTAGCAAGTGCTCACAAGACATGTGAAGCCTATCAACTAGCACTTGTCCAGCGTTGTGGACTATGGCCTGAACTCTTACGCCTTGAAGGGAGGTTCTTACCCAATAGTGGGATGTTAATAAGAACTTTTTGATTACTGTAAGATCATTATAAAATACATACATATAATAGAAATATAAAATACTAGCGGCTCACCCTCGCTTCGCTCGGGTTCGTCGCTAGGTACGTTTTAAATAGAGATAAATAGTTATTAGCCAACGCTAGCCATATAATTTTTTTTCGTTAATTTTTCTGATGTTTTAACACTTATTATCCTGTTCCGGACTAAGAGAAATCCAAAAATTCAAATATCATAAAAATTGGTCCAGCCGTTCTTGAGTTTTATGTCACGTCACATGGGAACGCAATCGAATGGGATAAAAAGTATCCCATGTCCGTCTCCTGGTTCTAAGCTACTTCCCCACCAATTTTCAGCCAAATCGGTTCAGCCGTTGTTGAGTTATAAATAGTGTAACTAACACGACTTTCTTTTATATATATAGATTATTATATAACTAGTGAATCACCCTCACTCCGCTGGGATTCGTCCCTAGGAACCTTTTGACAGTTAGTATAGATTTCTTAGAAAAGAGATTTTCTCGCGGTAAACAGTATCCTATACGTTGACCCATACCAAATTACATCAAAACTTTTTACCCCGGAAATCATCCCTTAAGGGGAAAATGAGGATGAAAGTTTGTATGGGGAAGCAAGCTATGGACGAACCCGAGCGAAGCGAGAGTGAGTCGCTAGTAATATAATACACAGGTAGCTAGCAAAAATTACTGATAGTGGTTTGTGTTACTCAAGACCATAGTCAATCTAATACATTTCATCTAAATCCGCCCAGTCGTTACAGGGTGAAGGAAGAACAAACATACACACATATGTATAATAAATAGTATAGAACATTCCTGGTTTCATTTGAATATCTATACATATTTATATGATTTTTAATTAATCTGGCTTTCATTTTATTTTTCATTGGTTTTCATTTCCCTATCAAATATATTTTTCACGTGTAAGAGCTGTGACCTTGTAAAGTTCATATAATAATTTAATGTTTTAAAGGTTTCTTACTCTACATAAGTTTTGTTCCAAGTCTATAATCATAGTATTTATGAAATTTATGTACATAATCGTATTTAAGTGTTAATATACTGTCTAGGTAGTGTAGTGGCTAGCATGTACGACTGCATAACCGGAGGTCCTGGGTTCGAATCTCAGGTCGGACCAAATTTTATTGTTGAGTCTTTCTAAGAAAGTCCCAGTAACAAGCCCGGAGTTAGGAAGTTGGCGGTGTTTTACCAACGTGTCGAGGGCCAAGCACGTAAAGCCGTCGGTCCTGCACCTTAACTCTCACCTGTCGTGTCGAATTATCGTCCCATTGGAATTTGAAAGTAAAAGATATAGTGAGTGTACTTGTGTTTGTACGTACACTTGTTCACTATAACATCTCCTGCAGTTAGTAAAGTTAGCCTCAGTGAGATTGGCCGCCGTGGCCGAAATCGGTCGGGAGAACATTATTATATAGAAACTACTGAAAATGTGAAAGGAAATACAAAATATCGGCTTTAAAATACAAGTAATAAGATACTTGGTTAGTTCTAGAATATTGGAAATAAATTGCATCCCATCCGGACATCAAACTCCGTCCGGAGTACTCCCCGACATAATAGGTAGAGAAAATTAATCCTAATATATACTGAAACTGAAACTCATATTATATAAAATATTATTATTTTACAATAATTTAAGAATATAAGCCAACGGGTTCTAACCACTATGTAAGTAGTATGAAATAGCGTATATACTTATCCTTTGCGTATTAAGATAATGTGACTCATTCAACTATTCATCATTTTCATATGAATTGGTTAGTTGGTTCTATTAAAGTGTTTTATAGTTTATTTTTTTTATTTTCTATACATATAATAAAATTGTAACTGAATAAATCTGTACAATAAATATTTTTTGGAAAATCTTATTGAAATAGACATTATTATCGATACAGGGGCCGAACCTATAATTTTTAACATGTTTGTCTGTCTGTCTGTCTGGGAACGCATCACGAGAAAACCACTGGACGGATTTTGATGAAATTTGGTATGAAGCTGAGTATCCGGGTCGATATATAGGATACTTTTTACTGCGGGAAAATATCTCATCTCTGAGAAATCTATACTAATTGTTAAAACGTGACGAACCCGAGCGGAGCCAGAGTGAGTCGTTGATATAATATATTTTACTATCAAAATCAGTATTAAAATCATTTCAAGGGAAACATCCAAAAACGTAATTACTAATATTAAACATTTACTACAACGAAATAAGAGTACATTCTAAACAAAATACAATTAAAAGAGCGTCCGAATCGACCAAGAACCGCCATATTAATCTAATCACACTCCAAGGATGTGTGTGTGTACGTCTTTAATAATAACTGGGAGGGAAACTCCCTCTGGGAGGGGGTCGCCGCCCTCCACTAGTGAAAAAATATATCCGAAGGAAAACAATATTATAAATTGCGCTGTGTGCCGTATTTCGGTTCTATTTTACGTTATTCGTGACGTATTTTCAGTTTTATTATACGATTTAAAAAATGTGCCTTTTTGTTTTTCTCGTGTATTTGTGAGGAAGATGTGGAATTTAGTGTAATATGCTTTTCTATAGATGTATATGTGTAGCTTCCGCTTATAGCATAGTAGCTGGTTTGATTATCGATTGAGGCAAATATTGTGTAACTATTCCTTTCTACAGAATATAGCTATTTATCCCTAGTAACAGCAAAATGAAAAAATAAAGCCTACTTGTCACAACATTCTCCGCTTGAAACCATAATGTGAATATTATTAGTGCTATATCTTTATAGAGATACCTTCGATTTTAAATATTTTTAATGCTACACTATGAGTACTAAGTAATAATAAGGAAGCATTTTTGAATTTTTGTTAAAAGCTGTCAAAAATCAAATAGACTAATACAAGCACTGTTGAATTCTCCATTAGTAAACTTGATGCGTGTCGGTAAATGGTTGACAGTTTTAGCCCAGTGGTAAAGCGTTTGCTTGGGAAACCAAGTGAAATGGGTTCAAGTTTTCGAATTGAATATGAAAATCAACATTGAGATATATGAAATTCGCTAAGCCGCACTTGGTCAGCGTGCCTATGGCCTCGTATTGAAGGGAGGCCCATGCCCAGCAGTGGGGCGTTAAAAAGTGCCGACTGAAGTTAATAACATCTACGACTATTATCTATACTAATATTATAAAGAGGTAAAGTTTGTGAGTTTGTGGCGTTGCAGGGGGTAATCTTTGGATCTACTGAACCGATTTAGATGAAATTTGGTAAGAAGATAGTTTGAGACCTTGGGAAGGACATAGGATACTTTTTATCCCGGAAATCATCCCTTAAGTGGGTGAAAATAGGGATGACAGATTGTATGGGGAATCAAGCTAGGGACGAACCCGAGCAAAGCGAGGGTGAATCGCAAGTATATAATATGTATAATACCATTCTTAGAAACTTGAGAACATCAGCTAAATAAGTCTGTCTCCATACGATTCTTTCATCGCTACACTCTCATTCACGTACTGTTATGAAAAATGTTACGAGTAATAAAATTCATTTAAGTATACCACACGAAAAGTGTGGGTGTAAGCTACTTTAGCCTTTCCACAGTTTTCGTTGGAAGAATGAAAACTATAGTGCTAATATTTGGGTAAGTATGTATTTATAACGGTCAAGTACTAAACACTAAATTACAAAAGCAAAAACTAGACTTTGTAAAAAGCCAAGTCATATATTCAGCCCTTTTTAACGGACGCTGGGCACGTGTCTGCCTTCAATACGAGAGGGATCAGGCCATAGTCCACCACGCTGGCCAAGTGCGGGTTGGCGGACAAACGAACAAACGAACGCGTTAAATATGTTTTATAATTGCTTATGTGGTCTCCGACTGCATAATACTTTGTTCCGTGGTTAACTTGAAGTCATATTTTTAGTTCAGTTTTTACGCAGTTGGGTTTTTTTTTAATTTATTTTATTTTTCCGCATGTATGTATGTTTGTTACCCATTCACAAGTAAAACGCTAAATCGGTTCAGATTAAATTTGCCTTATATGTATGTACATTGTACATACTCGTAGCTTGCAGTCTGAAAGAGAATATAGAATCCTTTTTTAATCCGGAAAATAATGATTTCCCATGGGACGGAGTATGGAATTTAATGAAAATTCCCTTTTATAAGAATATCATATTATAATAAACGTTTTATTTACTTTTTTAATCTTACCTCAAGAATTAATAATTTTAAATTGCTTGAAATTCATGTAAAGTACTAATATATAATTTTGAATTTTTTTGTTTATTTGAGCGCATTAATCTCTGAAAATAGTCTAATTCAAATATTATTCTTACATGTACCTTTTTAACAAGGAAGGTTATCTAACATCACACTAAGACGCAAGCAAAGCCAAAGGCTAACGCTAGTTTTCCCATAAAACGGAAAACTGAAAGACAAGGATTATAAGCAGTTATTAATAAGAAAATCTTAATTATCCTAAATCACGAAATATAACATACATGTGTATGTATATATATGCAGGCAGATACTATGTCATTTTTAAATATATCGCTTAGAAGCGACTCACCCTCACTTTGCTCCGGTTCGTGTTTAGATACGTTTTAACGGTTAGTATGGAATACAAAGACTATATATTAGTTTATTTAAACATAGATATAATGAGTTTTATATGCCTTATTTGAGAAATGATAGATTCCTTATAGAAACTTTCATACCCCTTTTTACCCCTTGAGGGGTAATTTGTGGGAATAAAACTGTCATATGTGTTTCCCAATATCTCATACTATCTTCATATCAAATTTCATCTAAATCTGTTCAGCAGATTTTTAATTTATTCATTACAAACAAAAATACATTTTTTTTCTCTTTTTAATATCAGTATAAATTTGAAAAGGCTTTACACTATCAATGTACTCAGTATATTCCAATGTATGAATGAAAATAAATAACATCTAGTACAGTGGAACTAGGCAATAAGAAATGTTAGTTAAAATCTTCTGAGCCCGTTTCCGACAGACGTATAAATTGAGATAGAGATGGATGGACGGGGTGCCTCTACTACGCTGTTTACATCTAAAACTAGGACCTTTACAGACGAAAGGCGTTTGACTTGCTGTGATTTTAGTATAGTTCTAAACTTCTAAACTTAGCTTCCATATAATATAATATCTATATTTAAACATATAATAAAATTGTAACTGATCGCTGTCTGTACATGGAAGATATTTGAGAAAATCTATTATTGGGGGTCTTTGTTAACGCTATAGAAACCAAAACAATTATTTTTAGAATTTTTGTCTGTTTGTCTGTAGTATGTGCGCGTTAATCTCACAAACGACTAAACCGATTTGGGTACGGTTTGCACTAATGTATTGTGGTAGGCTTCACTTAACATTTAGTATTCGTTTTATTTCAATCGGTTCATAAAATAAAATTTATGTCAATTTAAAGAATTACCAAAGGACGAACCCGAGCGAAGCGTGGGTGAGTCGCTAGTTTACTTATAAATGCGTAAAACATTGCCTTTAATTATAAGTAGTTAAAAAACTCACATAATATTGACAGTTAATTGTTGTACAAATTTAAACGGTTATACATAATTTTCAACCGACTTCAAAAAGGAGGAGGTTCTCAATTCGACTGTATTTTTTTTTGTTTGTTACCTCAGTACTCCGTCATTTATTAACCGATTTGGACAATTTTTGTGTGTTTGAAATTGTATACTTTCAGATTGGACCCATTTAAATTTCAAAAAAAAAATACCACCCCTAAGGGTGGAAAAATAGCTAATGATGAATTTAACCTACTTCTAATTGTCATATTGACTTGAAACTTTGCAAGTGTTTCTATTTCCGTTGATAGTACAATGGTTCAGTATTGTTGACCTGATCTGATGGTAAGGCCAGAAGGTGGATAGGTGGAACTCTTCAACGGCTAATAGTAGATACTTTAAGTTTGGGCTTATTTTGTTTGATTTGACAAGCCTAACACGTTAGAATTCTTACTTTGCTACTACTGTCTACACTAAAAAGGGAAAAATAAAAACTTTTTAACAAAAACATAAAAACCGACTTCAAACAAAAGCACTAAAAAGTAAAAAATAACTGATTGATAGTTTTCATTTACTATACATACCTAATCAAGTATTTTCGAAGTCGGTGTGCTTTGGCTAAGTAATTAAAGCCTACCTATTAAATACATACCTAATCAAATATTTTCGAAATATGTGCCAGCCCATACAAAGCAAAGCACATCGACTTCGAAAATATTTGATTAGGTATGTATAGTAAATGAAAACTATCAATCAGTTATTTTTTACTTTTTAGTGCTTTTGTTTAAAGTCGGTTTTTATTTATTTGTTAAAAAGTTTTTTTGTTAATTTAAAGTATTTTGATAATCGACGACACGTTTGGCTCAGTATGTAGTGACCCTACTCACTGTGCCAGCGGTCGCGGGTTCGAGTCCCGCTGTGGACAGTCATTTGTGTGATGAGCACGAATGTTTGTACTCCAGTCATGGGTGTTTATATTTATAATATGTATGTGCGTAGTTTATCAACTATCTGGTATCCATAACACAAGCCTCGTAGCTTACCATGGAACTAGATGGTGCTGTGTGTTAATGTCTCAGCATATTTATTTATTTATATATACTAGTGTCCGCTTAGTGGCCGAAATTCGGTCATAATTAAAAAAACAAGAGAAAAAAGAAAAGAATTAAGTTTCGAATCTACTGAACTTCACACACAAGACTAACTCATAGCTTTCTTTCTATGTCTTTTAGGACAAAAGTTTAACTTTTTAGCTATTTTATTATAAGTTTAATTTTCACTTATTAATATACTACGGCTCTGTCAAGCGACGTTGAAACAAAAGAAAGTCTTTTCACACAGGTTTCTATGAAGATATCATAATTAGAAACAAAATACACAACAACTATTTTTATTATTAGTTTAATCAAATAAGCACACATGCACCAAATTGTTAATATAATACTTTCTTAGATTAACGCGAATATTAGACATTTTCAACCGACTTCAAAAAGGAGGAGGTTCTCAATTCGCCTGTATGTTTTTTTTTATGTTTGTTACCTCAGAACTCCGTCATTTATTAACCGATTTGGACAATTTTTGTTTTGTTTGAAAGGGTATAATTCCAGATTGGTCCCATTTAAATTTCAAAAAAAAATACCACCCCTAAGGGTGGAAAAACAACTAATGATGAATTTAACCTACTTCTAATTGTCATATTGACTTGAAACTTTGTAAGTATTTCTATTTCCGTTGATAGTACAGTGGTTCGGTGTTGTTGACCTGATCTGATGGCAAGGCCAGAAGGTGGATAGGTGGAACTCTTCAACGGCTAATAGTAGATACTTTGAGTTTGGACTTATTTTGTTTGATTTGACAAGCCTAACACGTTAGAATCCTTACTTTGCTACTATTGTCTACACTAAAAAGGGAAAAATAAAAACTTTTTAACAAAAAAATAAAAACCGACTTCAAACAAAAGCACTAAAAAGTGTAAAATAACTGATTGGTAGTTTTCATTTACTATACATACCTAATCAAATATTTTCGAAGTCGGTGTGTTTTGCTTTGTATGGGCTGGGACCGATTTCAAAAATATTTGATTAGGTATGTATTTAATAGGTAGGCTTTAATTACTTAGCCAAAGCACACCGACTTCGAAAACATTTGATTAGGTATGTATAGTAAATGAAAACTACCAATCAGTTATTTTACACTTTTTAGTGCTTTTGTTTGAAGTCGGTTTTTATTTTTTTGTTAAAAAGTTTTTAAATAAAACTATCTTTTCGGATTTTTTCGCGGATTTATTTGATTTTAAAATAACGTTAAAATCCGAAAAGGTAGTTTTATTTCTTAATTTAATGAAATGACTTAAATATCTTTATAAATCGCCAAACACTACAATTTAACGTTTGTCAAATATATTTAAAATATTTACGTCAAATTAAATATTTGATGCAAATGGCTCTAAGATTTAATAGTTAAAGGAATAATTTATTTCCTATATATTTAATATTTTGTGATATTTTAATTTTTTATTTAATATTTTATCGATTATATCTGTAATTTTAATAAGTTAAATACATTTTGAATGCTACGACACTGATACTTTCTGTTTATTGCCATTGTTTATTATATCTTTACTACGCAAATTCAAATAAATAAGTAATAAATATGTATTAACTGCCTCGGTGGTGTAGTGGCTAGCATATACGACTGCAGATCCGAAGGTCCTGGATTCGTGTACCGGGTCGGTTCAAGTTTAATTACTGAGTTTTTCTCTTAAGAAATTCTCAGTAATAGACTGGAGTTGGGAAGTTGGCGGTGTAGCACCTCCTAGCTTAAGTGTCGAAGTATGTAAAATCGGCCGCCGTAGCCGGCCGAAATCGCTCGGGAGAGAATTATGCAAATAAATTGAAATTTAAAAAAAATTGTATAAAAATAAATTAGATTGTGTATAAACGATCAGCGTTTAAACGCTTTTACGTTAGCAGTTAAAACGCGTCACGTGTGTAGTCGACTGTAGAATGTCAAATGTTCTGCAATCAAAGTTTTATTACATTTCTGCGCTCCCCTCACAATATAGAAAAAGTTTTCAACATTTTTTTCTTATAACGTAGATATTTACAAGAAAAGGGGAATAATTGAAAAAAAATAGTTATAAAATAACTAAAATTACTTGAACGTAGTTTCTTATATTAAATCATATTAATTTTTATGTAAATAAATTTGTAATTGCGTATAGCAATTAATAATATGTTGGGACATTAACACACAGCACCATCTAGTTCCATAGTAAGCTTCACAGGAGGAACATCCCCTAAAAGTATAATTGCCCGAACACTTTAAAATAAAACACATATAATAACAGAGTTAAAAAGGTAAATGTGTAAATTTGAAATTTTTGAAAATTTATTTATTTAGTATCAAATTCGTATAAGTATACAGTAAACAACAATGGCTACGATGATACTGCAAAAGTATAAACTGCGTTGCAGATATCAACGCCCGCCTCCGTACAATATTTAAACTATTTTATAGAAACTAAAAAACAATAGATGATGATGATGTATGTGTGAGTGTGTGTATGTGTGTATGTGTATGTGTGTGTATATGTGTGTGTGAATGCAAAATTCTTTAATAAACAATGGTCAAAAGTTCTTCAGTCTCGTCATACGTAATGGATTTAAGCCATGCTAAACATACAGATTTGCAACGATAAGAAGTGAGTGGATATATATTCAATAATTTATTGATTTTATTGTAGAGTAGACAGCTTAGATATGGGTAATGACGTTTTGCAACCGCGGTTCTTGCAGAATTAATTATATTAAAATATTAAAATGTGTAAATGATTATGAAATATTAAAATATTAAAATGTGTAAATGATTGTGAAATTAATATATTAAAATGTGTAAATGAAATAGACTGTTACGTAATATATACAGAATAGACTCTAAAACAATAGTTGTTGAACTTTTATTTTGTTTGTGTATCTGTTAGCTTTTAACGTAGAAAGTACTGAACGTGTTTTAACAAAATTTTATTAGGTATAGGGAAATCTCTCACTCATCTCTCAATCTCCACGGGAAAACACAATAACATGTTGGCCAAGTTGTCGTTGATACAAAAACTTTAATAATTTATTACACAAGACACTATTAGTAGCCAGGTTATAATTAACATATTAAACAATTTAATATGCTAAAATGTCTCATTCGTGCGTGAGTCGTTCATCTACATATATCAAGCGAAGTGCAAGTGCAATATAAATTACATAAAATAAAAACCTAACTGTATTAAAATGAACCTACAAGATGGGAACAAGTTTAGGAAGAAACGTAACAACAAAGTATTATGAAGTATTATTTAGATAGATACCCACCCTGCCTCCATCGAAAAACAACCAAAAGATATTTAAAATTAAAAAGAAAAAGGAAAAAGCGTGGTGGGTACAATACTACTTTCTTTTTACCCAATCATTCTCATCATTTTATCCTTAAAAATTTTACCTGCATCGGAAATACCTAGGTCATTACTCACGATTTTTAAGAATGTATCAATTGAATACAAATCGACAAAAACCGCAAATCTCTTCAATTGTTTACTAATTTGAAGCAAAAAATACCTTCGAAGTATATATAAATAGTAAATAGAATTTCTGACTTGAGTATATCTCGATATCAATATATCTATCAAATGTTTAGTTTTATCGAGAAATCTGTGAATATTTTTAATATAATGTGTTTTTTATTATAATTGATAGTTCTTAAAATGTATTTTCACCCCCGACGCAAAAAGAGTGGTGTTATAAGTTTGACGTGTATGTTTGTATGTCAGTGTATCTGTGTGTCTGTCTGTGGCTAGTAGCCCCTAAACGAATAGACCGATTTTGATGCGATTTTTTTTTTCTTAGATTTACACGAATAATTGACATTTTAAATAAAAGTGTTTTGTCAGATTTTTTCGTTCTTTTATTTTGGTTTGTTTCTGAGGTTGCGATGTTGTACATACATGGTCTCAAGAAGGACTTAGGTTTTTGATGTCTCCATAAACGATAGATATTACTGCCGGTGTCTATCCACATTTTTCTTCAAACATTGTAAATATCATGTTAACAGCAAACAAAATTAAATATTATGTAATTTCTCTACTTTCTAAAATATTGTATAATTTTATAATTTAATTTAAAAAAAATATTTCTTATATTGTCACAGTAAAATCCTTATTAATTATTGTACAATCGAAAAGTTTTGTAAAAAAATTATTTATAATTGATATTGGTCAAATAATGTCCAATTCACAGAGAAAGCAAATATATTTGTCTAAAGATAATTTAAGAAAAATAAAAAACTTCATATTTTTCTAAAAACTACTAAATACATTGAAGAATAAAGGTTAATTACTTTTTGACAATAAAGTCTCACTTAATCTCAAAAAAAATTCCACCTTTAGGGGTGGTTTTTATATTTGAACCAAAAACAACCACCCTTCAGAAATAATTAATTCACTGAAACTAATTATGAACACCATAGCGTAACATATACACTTACAAAAAATACGGATAAAATTGATAGATACCTCCTTTATTTAAGTCAGTAAAATATAAACATTGTTTATATTTTACTTAACGTAGTTAATAAACTGACATACATACGATCTATGTGAGCTAAAAAACCTGTAAAACAGTTCGCACCTTAGAAAATCGATTCCTTCCGTATTTCTTCAATGCTTTCATAAAAGATAAGCAAAAATAGAGTATGGGGCACTATAAGTATAACAATTTGACTTGACTAAAAATATTTCACACCTTTATCAACTTAGCTGACATATTTTATTATAATATATTTATTCTATCTTATAATATCTTATATATTAAATGAGCAATCTATACAGATAAAAAAAAATGAAGTGTCTATTTGTAATATAAAAATAACAGCTTTTTACTAAATGCATATGTAAGTGTACACGGTACTAATAAGATTAAAACAATTTTTAAAATTTTTGCCTGTCTGTTTGTTCCACCTAATTTCCAAAACGGCTGGACCGATTTGGACGAAGTCTTCACTGGCAGATAGCTGATGTTATAAGAAGTACCTTAGACTATTTTTATTTTAGAAAAAGAATCAGAGTTCCGCGCAAAAAGTTTAAAACCCATGATATTGTGAACAAAACCGTACTAGGGGCGCTAGTTCTTGTACATAAATATAAATTTATTTCATGTATCTCGGAAACGGTTGTAACGATTTGGAACAAATTTTGTTTTTAGATAAGATTTTGCTTTTTAAGTTCCTCCATATAGATGTATTTTCTAAAAAACGCAGTTTTTATATCTTTTCCATAAAACGCCGAGCGAGGCTCTGTCGCTCAGGTACTATTCATAAACTGAGTTACAAAAACCTAACTACGAACACTTACACGATGAATGAAAATGCTTATCTAGATATAAAAACTTGTATTATATAAAAGTTATGTTTATCACTCCACTGTTATAAATACGAAAGTTTGTATGTGTTTGTTTGTTTGTTCCTCCTTCAAGATGAAACTGCTGAACGGATTTGGATGGGATTTAGTACACGAATAGACTTAACTGAGATAACACATTGTCCTGTTATTAAAAATATCTAAAGATGGCGCTATTTGTGTATTATAAATACGAAAGACTTATAGGGGCATATCAAATCGAAGAAAGGGTAAGTTGTCAGTAGAAGAATATTTGTAAGCTAGCGAATCACCCTCGCTTCGCACGGACTCGTCCCTAGGTGATTCTTTAAATTGACATAAATTTTATTTTATGAACCGATTGAAATAAAACAAATACTAAATATTAAGGACAGCTTACCGAAATACATTAGTGAAAACCGTACACAAATCAGTAAAGCCATTTCTGAGATTAGCGCGTACAAACGCACAGACAGACAAATATTCTAAAAATCATTATTTTGGGTCCTATTGCGTTAATAAAAAACCCCCAATAATAGTTATTCTCAAATATCTTCCACGTAGGTACAGACAGCGATCAGTTACACTTTTATTATATGTATAGACTAGATCTCCTATAGACTAAGGGTTTTTCTAAAGACATCATGAGTTTTTTTTCCCGATTAGGGGTGCTCGTAGAGGGTACTTCTGTGTCTATCAACTGTATCGGTCTTATCATTTATTTACTATAAATGAATGTTATCTTAATTGCCTCGTTGGTCATAGTAACTATCATGAACGGCTACAGACCGTGAGGTAAGTTCGATTCCGGATCGAGTCAAAACAATTACAGAATTTTTCTGCCATGAAATAGTAGCAGCTCGGAGTTGGGTAGTCGGAAATGTATACACACCCTCGTACCGAGGCAAAGCACGTTAATCTGTCGGTCCTGCGCTTTATATCTCATCGGTCATGTCGAGCGATCGTCCCACGGGAACATGAGAGTTAAAAGAATGCTAACTGAGACATATTATGGTGTACAAGCGTGTGCTCCAAGTTCCAAGTCCAAGATCCAAGTTTTGCCCACGACTTTACCCGTGTGGTAAACAGGATCCGGTATCAAAATTAGTCTATGTCCGTCCCCAAGATGAAATCTATGTCCTTGCCAAATTTAATCGAAATCTGTTCAGCGTTTTAAACGTAAAAAGCAAGGTAACAGACAGAATAACTTTTATAGGTAAACAATCGACATTGTGTCTTCTCCATTCTACGTGCATTGGCAATCTGTGCTCAACTGGCACGCTTTGAAGCCATTAACAAGAAAATTTAATTGAATTGGACACGTAGACGAGAAGAAATGGCTTGTATAGAATAAATTACCTAATTTTGTTTTTAATAATTATTATTAATGTAAAACTTACAAATGATATTATTAACTACACGATCCCATAAAACAAGGAAGAGATACATAAAACATCATAGCAATATTCAAAAAGTTCAGACCCTCACGAGCTTTCAATTTTCGTCCAACGTTTCTTATTTAGTTTCGCGCAAATTATCTCCAATTCTTCATATTATTAAACAGCTAAGGGGGAAGTGCCCCCACGCGGGCGTAATGACGGAGCGGTCAACGCCCCGCCCGACGTCCGGCTCACTTGTTCTTGAAAAATTTTTCCCGATCTTTATTTTCTTTGTAGACGTATATAATTAGAGAGCTGTGTGTGTTGTTCGTCTGTGTGCCTCGCCTATGTATGTACGGGGTGGTGTAAGGCCAGTTATTAGTTCTCTTGCGAGTTTCGGTGGGATGTTTTTGTTAGATTTCGATAATTTTGCGACAGCATGGGGTGGAAAAATCAATATATGTGGATTCGGATGCGGGAAAGTTAATTCTAATGAACATTTTAGTTATATGTTATTTATAATTATTGTTACAATAATACTCAGTCTTAGAGGTTTCTTGTAAACCGTGTCTTTAAGATGTTGTTTAAAGCAAACACTTATTTGTGGACCCTTCGACCATCGTATAATAACTAAACTTTTCATGAAATATTTCAATAAATAAATATCTTTGTGTAGATTACAAAGAAATTTTTTAATAATAAAAAACAAAACAGAATAAAACTACAAATTAGATATTCCACCTACTCGTTTTAAGCTTTTAAGTAAGTAGGTACTCTCAATTTCTGCCAGAAATAAAATCTACAATGCGCGGTGTCTCTTATTTAGCGACACGTGTAAGCGTAATACAATATTAATAATATACTAACCTTGTACTTAGGTTTTACTTTCCTTATATTATGGAAAATGTATATTATGAATTTATTGTATTTGAATATGAAATAAAAATAAATAGAAAATGACATTACTATGTAGACAGAGACTTTTTCTCTTTCTCTCTTCATTCTACGTGGCTTTAGCTACATACGAGTTCAACTAGCATGCCTAAAAGCTATAAGCTGTAATCAATTTAGCTATATTAATAATAATTACTACTTTGTTCTTTACTTTTCGTCAGCATCAAAATAATACATAATTTGAGGTTATCTGACACCGCAATATTTAAGACCTAGTTAAGAACCTAGTGTTAAGGCTGAACCTATGGTTAAGGCATTTACCACTTTGGTCTTAAGTGACCAGAATGCCTTCAAAGCTCGAGAGGCTCATATACTCACTGTTCATCATTAATAGCTATCCCACAGTCTATAAAAGTGTAAATATGTTTGTAAACACCTTGATATTGGCGACCGTATCCGATATTTAGTCAGATAGTCTGTAGGTTTTAGCGTCCAAGACATTGCTCTACTTTACATTGACTTCGCTAAGCGTAAACTTGGTCAAAACATATTATAGAATATTATAGATAAATTTTATGTATTATAGATAAATTGTATGTACGTTGCAGTAATATGATTAGTAATGTAGGATAATAGAATCCATGGTTTTCGGCAAATAATAGCTACATTTATACCAGATCATTGAATAATGATAATAAAAATTAATTTATTATATCGCTTAAATTTGATTTTTAGCAGTTTTTACTTACCCGCTAGCAATATATAAATAGGCAAAGACAAAAAAGTTCAGTACCTTTTTCTCGTCTGTTTGTCAACCGATTTTCTTTTTTTTTTTGTTTAGTAGCTATTGAGGAGCTTTAGCGATATCAATAAAAAAAACATATGGAAACGTTTTTTTACACAATTTAGAATAAATATATTACAACAACAACAAGCAGACAAGCATCTAGTTAGATATGGATTTATAAAATATAAATCCATATCTATCTAGATGCTTGTCTATTTACTATAATATATTTTTAAATGCAAACTTTGCTAGTGTTTGAAAAACTATCCCATATCCGTTCCAGGGTTTCAAATTATCTTCTTACCAAATTTCATCTAAATCGGTTTAATAGTTTCGGAGCTTATTCGATACAAACAAATAAACAAAAAATCTTTCCTCTTTATAATACTAAGTATAGATTATTACACTATTTGTTTTTAGAAAAAAAAATAAGTACTATATGTTATGAATGTGAGAGACATTACTGCTGAACAAAGCCAGGCTTACCGCAAATCTATACAGATAAATAAAATTGAAGTGTCTGTTTGTAATATCAAAATAACAGCGATTTACAAAATGCATCTGAAATTATATACGGTACTTATAAGAAAAACACATTTTTTTTAATTTTTGTCTGTCTGTTTGTTCCGGATAATCTCTGAAATGGCTAGACTGATTTGGACGGGACTTTCACTGGAAGATAGCTGATATTATAGGGAGTAACATAGGCTACTTTTATTTTAGAAAAAGAATAATAGTTCCGCTTAAAAAAATTAAAACGTACCTAGGGACGAACCCGAGCGAAGCGAGACTGAGTCGCTAGTGTACAATATAAAACAAAGTTTCGATTTGTCTTCGAGTATACATAATCCGATTATAGGCAAGTTAAAATGAAAGGTATATAACACCTTTTATTATTCTAAAATGTGAATAGAAAATTTCACTTACTTTTTATTCGTCGCCTATTATTAAATTTCCTAAGAATAGCGTAACTAAATTTTAATTGACACTCAAAAATACTTAATTACTTGCGGTTGGGAAGCCCTGGGCGATGGAATATTCGATTTTTCACTATTCTAGATAAAATACTGTTTTTTAATAGGTTTTGTAGTGGTTAGTGTATGTCAAACTTATAAGTTTGTATGTACTGTACCTTAACATAAACTGCCTCGGTGGTGTAGTGGTTAGCATGTACGGCTGCACTCGGAGGTCCTGGGTTCGAGTCCCGGGTAGGGTCAAGTTTAGTTATTGAGTCTTTCTGTATAGCAAGTCTCAATAACAGCCCGGGATTGGGAAGTTGGCGGTGCTTCACCCCGGTGCCTCGGAGAGCACGTAAAGCCGTCGGTTCTGCGCCTTAACTCGCACCGGTCGTGTTGAGCAGTCGTCCCACCGAAGTATGAAAGTGACAGGAATAGAGAGTGCACGTTGTGTCTGCGTGTACACTTGTGCACTATAATATCTCCTGCGCAGTTGGCTAGTCTTAATGAGATTGGCCGTCGTGGCCGGAATCGGTCAGGAGAACATCACCATAACATAATATATAACTATTTATGGTCAAAAAGAAGTAGCCTACCACGAAGTGGTCAAAAAGTGATCATAGTGGTGGTGGACTACGACCATGGGCAAAAACTATGAATGAATTAAATTATGTTATGTAGGTACTCGGTCACCTAGTGCATTAGTTTTTTTATATTGTCGTGTCAACTGTCAAAGGTAATATAGAAAGTCACCCACGCCTTCGAAACAATGCTTCATGAAAGACTTTATCTATATTATTATTATAAAATTAAAAAAATGCAGTTTTTGTTTGTTTGTATACAAGTGGTAACCTAAGTATAAACCTACCTATTACAGATCAAACTTCTTTAGTAACAGAGAACTACATTTAACTAGTATTTTTACACAACTTTCATCTTACAGAGCCAAAAAGTAAAATATATTTATAAATAAATATTAAAATAATATAAGGAATAATATCATTTTAGCTCCGCCATCGCACCGTCAATGGTCACAATTCCGTCTCCACTCAACTCTAATCAAAGTCGTCAAACACTTGATTAATTCAATGCAGACTTATAAATATTTATATAGCGCGACCTCAGATTTACGTGTGCGATAAATCAGGGCTTTGATGAGGGATACTTTTAAATGAACCGTTACTTACATTGTTCTCTGCCCCCTGCGACCTACACTACACGTAGTGATAGTGCATGATATAATTTAGTAATTTACCTACACTATATTTATTTGTTTTTGATAAAAATCGATCTCCTATTAAGTTTATTAATTATACTATATGTACTAGCGACTCACCCTCGCTTCGCTCGGGTTCATCACTAGCTTGCTTCCCAATGCAAACTTTTATCCCTATTTTCGGGATGATTTCCGGGATAAAATGTCCTTTACAGGGGCTCTAACTATCTTCTTACTGAATTTCATCTAAATCAGTTCAGTAGATCCAGAGATTACCCCCTACAACTTCACAAACTCACAAACTTTACCTCTTTATAATATTAGTATAGACAAGCGATTTACCCTCGCTTTGCTTGACTGAGTCCCTAGGTGCCTAGCATTAGACTATGTGTTACCGTTGGCTATGTGTTAGGCGGAAGGTAAGATGTCGATTGTCGGTATTGAACCCGAACTGCGCCTTATCTCTCACTGCAGAGCCAAATCCTCCCACCGGACTTTGAAAGTGAAAGGATAGAGTAGAGAGTACACTTTGTCCTGCACAATTTCAGTGAGAATGGTCACTACGACCAAAATCAGTCAGGATATTAATATCCTATCCTTTATCAGACTCTTCTTTCTGGTAAAAGACCTTTCGTTATTATTATTTATTTTAGACATTTATGTAAGTTATTTTTCACCTAAGCAAAGCCAGAGCTCCCCGCAAATGTACAATAAATGTAAAATAATTTCTCGATAGGTATATAATATGATGAAATTATCACTTACATTCTAATCCTTATTTTTTTGAAATAATAATAATTAATTTTTTATAAAAAAAAATCATTAAATTATTTTTATTTACACTGAAAAACAAGACTATGCGTCTCGTTTCTAAATGTTGTTCCGGTAAAAACTCAAAGACAGGAATATGTGTCCTTGAGTGTTTTTTGACCCGTTAAATTCTATAATATAATATTCTCTATCACTATACGAGTAGTATAAGAATACTATAGTATTTAATGACATAATATGGACAGATTATCTCTTATTGATTTTTCATAACGACACGCAATAATATGTAGACGCTAATTACACAACATTCATCATACGTAAAAACAAACATGTACATAACGTTAAAGCAAAATTCATTGCTAAAATGGTCATTCAATAAAATTTGTATCTAAAAGTTTTAAATTCCAAAAAAGCTCCTCTATTTTCAACCGACTTCCTCAAAAAGGAGGAGGTTCTCAATTCGGCTGTATTTTTTTTTATGTTTGTTACCTCAGAACTCCGTCATTTATTAACCGATTTGGTCGGATTTCTATTTCCATTGATAGTACAGTGGTTCGGTATTGTTGACCTGATCTGATGATAAGGCCAGAAGGTGGATAGGTGGAACTCTTCATCGACTAATAGTAGATACTTTGAGTTTGGGCTTATTTTACCTTACTGCTTACCAAAACCTAAGAATTTGGTTTTTGGTCATCTGAACGCGAGCGGAGCCGCGGGTAATGCTAGTATATTAATAAAATATAACATGTATTGTTTTATTTTTCTTGTGTAGAAAAAATCACATTCAACAAACGCTCTCGATATAAAGAAATTAAAAATTACATGAAAAAATTATGCAATTAAAGCATTACATCACTACTGGCGTGATCAGAATGTGTCATGTCAGAATGTAATTTTTATTTAGCTGGCCCTGTTTGTTTGGGTCAATATTAATAGTATCAATCTCGGGCATTGATCAGACTCAAAAATAAAATCGTGAGGCTCTACATATTTACTCAGATATGCTAAACGCTACATACACCCCACGATTTTATTGATGAGGAGAGTGTTGTGATGATTGGTACCTAGGACCTACCAGTACAATATATACATCATTATTATCTTTCTTTTCTATAAAACTGATTAACTTAAAAAAATAACTATTTTATTTTTTGTTTCCTATATACGTTATAAATTGTATAAAGTCAACTTGTCATAGAACGCAGACCTGTCTCAGAAATATAAATATAACAACATGTAACATGCTCGCTTGGGAAACCAAGTGACAACCCCTAAGTTTGCAACCCCAGGCCTCGCACATATTTCCATGTTCCTCATTTCCAAAATAAACTTGTCTTATTGTAAAGAAAAACATCGTGAGGAAACCTGCATGTCTGAGAATATCTAGCAAGTTTTTCGAAGGACAAGTGAAGTCCGCCAACCCGCACTTAGCTAGCGTGGTGGACTATGGCCTGATCCCCCTCGCATTTAAGAGAGGCCTGTGCCCAGCAGTGGGAAGTTAAGGGCTCAATACAAAACAATAAATATAACGACATTTCGAGTTCCGTTTTTCTCTTAATTTATAAAACAAAATTGTCTTCTGTAAGGAAAGAGAAACCTTAAACAAGATTCTCGATTATTAATTCTTATATCCAAATTCTATGAACATTGAACACTGTTGAAACTCGCCTTCAGTCTCACTTTCATATATTATGATATGTGATTCAAAATATCAAAATAAATAGTATTTGTAACGACGGCTAAAACTTTACAACTTAAATATTTTAGAAAGTAAGAGGTCTGTCAAGCGCCGGAAATACCTATTATTCACCGACTAGTTATCTCTCTACATTACACTAGTACTATAAATTAGAAAAGTTTGTATGCATGTGTGTATGTTTGTCTTCACACTGAAACGGTTAAGCGGATTTGGATGAAATTTGTAAAATTGTGTAGTGTACACAGATAAGACTATAACCTGGAGTACCACAAATAAAATACCTGAGTATGTATGTAAAACCTTATTGTATAAAATAATATGTATATTAGTATTAATATGTGTATTAGGGACACACCCAAGCAAATACAGAGTAACTCGCTAGTTGTATATAAAACTTAATTTTAAAAACATTATTAAAATACACTGCAAAAAATTGTAGAAATAAAACCCTTTTCAAGTAGGCAAAGCCGCGGACAGGGTATCTCATCTTCCATCTATCGATTTAATATTAGAAATTCTTAATAATTATAGCACTTTGGATCCATTTGGAGACTTGTTACCTACTCGTAAGTTCCAAAACATGCCAAAAAATATCTTTGATTTTTTTTCTAGTTCTTCCTGTTGTTTATTCAAATCGTAATTTGTTTTAAATATCGTGTATTATTTTAATTATGCTGGTGTTATTTGTCATATATACCTAATCATTTATGATACTTATTTATTATTGTAACAATATATAATGTAAATATTTTATAAAATCTCCATATTTGCATATGGTATTCACTATAAAAGGTAATGGTAATTAGCTATAAGAACCATTGTACTCGTATATAAGAATAGATTTTAATATTGTAATTGGCACTGGTGAATCTAATAAACAAATAAATTGTAAGTTTTATATTTAAATATCGATAATTTGGTTATTTTTCAGTTAAAATATTATAAATATAATATTATGTTTTCTAAGTATAAATATAATATTATGTTTTATAAGTATACTAGCGGCTCCACCTAGCTTCGTTCGGGTTCGTCGCTAGGTACGTTTTAAATAGATATAAATAGTTATTAGCTAGCGTTAGCCATATAAATATTTTTTTGTTAATAATATTGACAAATATTGACATTAATATTTATACGATTCTAACGTCACTCGTCACTCAATTCTTTTGCCTTTCCGGAAACTCTCCACTAACACTTAAACTTTATAGTATAGTATAAAAGTTCAAATTGACTTTTAAGTATTATTACGAATCTTTTGTATGGGAGTATAGAAAAGTGTTAATTTAGACTTTTTCAAGCAATTTTTCTCTCCGTAAGAACCATCCTCGTACTTCAAGGAATATTTAAAAAAAAGAATTAGCGAAATCGGTTCAGCTGCTCTCGAGATTTGCGCTTAGCAACACATTCAGCGATTCATTTTTGTATTATACAAGATAAATAACGCAATTTAAATGAATACTCTACAATAAAATCATATTATATAAATATTTTACAATATTTTCAACACTTCAGTATAAAAAATTGGTATACATACATTGTTTGATAAACCATAGGTATTTATGCCAAATAGGTAATTATCTATATTAGAAATAAATGTAATAAAAAATATACTTATTACTTACAGATGTTATACTTAAATAGCATCACAAGTTGCAAGCAATAGTTGCTGGGATAGCCCAAAATGACCGCTTATATTTCAGTCTTCACACCTTTCACACTTCATCAAAACTCATTAATAATAAGTAAATAAACATTGGAAACAAAGTTGCGACATTAGCACACATCACCATCTAGTTCCTTGGTAAGCTACGAGGCTGTTATGGATACCAGATAGTTGATAATTGATATACAAGACAATATTATAATATATATAATATTAAAGAATTACGTACATATTATAAATATAAACACCCATGACGAGTACAAACATTTGCGCTCAACACACAAATGAATGCAACTAGCGGGACTCGAACCCGCGACCGCTGGCACAGCAAGTAGGGTCACTACAAACTGACGACATATGAGACACTCAAGGAAACTATAATTCAATTGATATATTATTTAAAATTAGTCAAAATTCGAGTCGAAATTATGCAAATGTCTCACAATTCTTTTAGACATGTAGATTTCTTCCAAAAGTAAAGAAAGTAATATCATACTAATAATATACTATATCAAGGGAAAGAGAGAACTAATGCTCTAAAAATAAAAACATAAAATAATATTATTGTATTGTCTTTTTAAAAATTGTAAATTAATGACTTTTTAAAATTTTATAGAGTAAACGATACACACGGCATAATTGAAAATAGTACCATAAAAAGCAAAACACGCTACTATTTTTCACTTTGATATTTTTTTGGTCTGTCTATATAATTCTTTAGTTTGCAGTCTCTACATATCTCCAACATAAAGAAAGATTAAATTAAAAAGGCATTTAGACATTTTCTTTATAAATAAGATATGTTATTAAGTAACTCAGTTACGTAACGTTTTATCTCATGATATACTGTAAATGCCTAAACAAAACAAAACATGCACATCATATAAACTCTTAATACCGCCAAGGCAATTTTCCGGTATATTTTTCTCAATAGTGGGGAGGGGGGGGACACTCACATATAATCCGGGGGTGGGTGGGGGTGAATACTGTTAAACTAATTATTGTGGGGGCATCTCGTACAAGGATTTTTCTATCCGGTTCTTTTGAGAAGGAAATGTGTTAAGTTTGCGTTAGAAAACTCTATCGATTTGGTTGTGACGTTAGTTCTAGCTGTTAATTGCGGGTTTTGATTTTGTATGTATATATTTTATGAGATTTATTTTAATATATTATAAATACGAAATTTGTGTGTGTATGTACATGTGTATGTTACTCCTTCACCCTGAAATGGCTGAGCGGGTTTTGATGAAATTTAAGCCACAGATAAACTATAATCTGGAGTACACATAAGCTTCTAGGAACCTAGGAGCGCACCTAGTAATATATAAAAAAAAACCTGCAAGCAAAAAAATGGTGCGTGTAACCTTACCGTGCGTGTTGTGTTAAATTAAAACAAATCAATAATTAAATAAGCCATATTAGGCATATTACAATAATATATTTATAGAATATTTTATACGCTTAGAATATAACATTATATATAATTTTTCAGACAACAACAACGGTTACCATGGCAACAATTAGTCATAATAGCTTTTATTTAATTTATGCACATTCATCACACAGTAATAAACATTCATTATTATAAGTTATAATTATTATAAAATTATTAATTATAAATATATATTTTTATGCATGATAATTATTATAAAAATATAAATATATTTAAAAAAAATATTAATAATAATTTGATGTCAAATCCGCGACTCTCATTTTTTCAATGTATTGGCTTACCCCTCACTCACGCCTAAAGAAGTTTTACTTCAAAATATTTTTATTTTTTTTTATTATTTCTTTTTAAATGAAAATATTATTATTAAATACATTTTTAAACTTAATAATTATATTTCTGGCAATTAAATGCCGCATAATTCAGTATAAAAGACAGCATTCACACAAAGTCAACAACACGTGTAACAATAAAATTTTCTATTGTAGCTCTGAAACTAAAAAAGTATTGTATAATTACGACGAATGTATTATTTTATAAGAAAATTGGACTAATCTACACTTATTATTACAAAGAGGCAACTTCGTATGTTTGTTTGAACGCCCTAATCTCAGGAACTATTAAACCGATTTAAAAAATTCTTTTTGCATTAGATATTCATTTAGAAAGGCTATAGATTAAATATCATCTAGAAGAAATGTAAGGTTCCCGTGATGTAGATTTGTTTTTGTCTAGGGACGAACCCGAAGCGAAGCGAGAGTGAGTCGCTAGCATCTTATGAAGATATTAAATTGTAACTATGTCACATAACAATGATTCACTAATAATTATTAGTATTGTTTATATAAAATTATTTGAATATAATAATAATATATTATTATATTGTAATAATATTATATTATTACAAAAAACGTACATTTATTTCCATTAATTATAATTTATGTAACAAACAAACAATTACTTCGAACGTTTCACCATGCGCAGTTTGGAGTTGTGCGATATTTAAGTAATAATCGTAACTATAATACATAATATATATCCTTATAGGTTACCACCTAAGTTGTCCTTAACTAGGTTTTTTTGAAAAAATTAATAATTCTTTTTCTAAAATAAACCTAATTTATTCTTTGTAACATCAGCTATCTGCCAGTGAAAATCCCTTCAAAATCGATCCAACCTTTTCGGAGATTAGCCATTAGACAGACAAAAATTTTAAGTTATATTTTTCTTATATGTACCATACATACTCATTTATACATAATATATATTTCATACATCATATTCATTTAGTAAAAAGCTGTTATTTTGACATTACAAACAGACAGTTCAATTTTATTTATCTGTATAGATAATATTATAATTTAATAAAAAAAAATGTTATTTAAATAAATTATATCAGTAATAAACTACGATTGTTTATATAATAATAACTTTTCAGTTATAAATTAAGTTAGTAAATAACTTAATTTTAAAAAATATAACTTCTAGCACTCAAAGTCCACATCTAGAAGTCCACAAAAACCTTACGAATGTAATAATTATTCACCAAAAATGTTTATTTCCGTTGCTCGGCCAAGCCCAATTTCCTTCCATAATAAATAGAATTGTATTTTTATTGCTTTATTCATATGGGGCTAATATCCGAACTAGGCTGTTTATTTACCATTATCACTTTTATGGCCGCCTACATTTTTACAAATTGTCTATGTTAAAATTTTATACATAGGGTGTGTCACAAAACGTTAATTAAATAACATATATAAATCATTATTATTAGAAGCAAGTAGAGTATTTTTAATAATATATGTAATTAAAATATTTATTATGTGCACTGTTTTCCTTTCAGCTGATACATATGTACATATAATTTTAAAAAACATCGTAATCGCATTGGCAATATAAGGAATTCAATCAATTTATTCTTTTCTGGGATAAAAGGAACAAAACAACAAATGAATGTTAAATTTATAATATTAAATAATCCTACTAATATACGAGATAGATTATAGCCTGGGATAGCACATAGGCTACTTTTTATCCCGGAAAATGCACGGTTCCCGTGGGATAGATTTGTTTTTGCTTTTCACTAAGGACGAAGCTGAGCGAAACGAGGTTGACCTGCTAGTGTATAATAATCAACACCAACACAAAAATGTCCTCGTGCGGAAACCGAACGTGCAATTCCGATGGAGAGACTACTCACATTTTTCAATTTTAATTACGTATGTCGATATATTTCAATGACCACAGCATCTTGCGTGGGTTTAATATTAATTTGATAAATCCTAATATAAAATACGTCATTGCGACAGTTAATTATTTTATTAGAATACATCGTAGATGAGTCACACTGACTCACACACAGTATTTAAAGGCGTTAGACGGGTACTGTAGCACTGTCGCCGGCTGTAGACGAACGAAGCAACATGGCTTTAATAAAAATCGTACTTCTCTTCGCACTGTTCGCTGTTATATCAGCGAGCAAACTGTGTTCGACATCTGAAGACAAAATAGAAAAGGACATCGAGGATTTCAGAGAATTCCTATCACCGAAACCTGAAATTGAGCAAAAATATCCCGTTGTTCCTGGGGAAATATCTCCATTAGTCCCGTGCCAGACTAAAATGAGTCAAATGAAACGAGAAAAAAGAAAAATTATGAGGCATGCATTCAACCCCACATATCAAAGCAGGCTTGGAAACGACAATCTAAGAAACAAGTGCCCTATTGGTTATGTAAGGATAGCATATAAATGCCATCCAGAAATGTATAAGTGATATGTGTATATTTATGTACGTTATATATAACGTTAGTGAATGTGTTCAAACTTCTAAACCTAACGCCATCAGAAGCTTTAATAAATTAAGTAATAAATTATAAATTATATATATTTTTTTTTTATTCAAAAAGTTTATTTACCCTATTGAAGTATTTCTAATGTAAGTTTAAACATATTTTTATTAAGATTTCAAAAGAATATAAGGAAACGTTATTTTTTTAAAATAATTAATTTAGTTTTTAGATTATTATTATTTCATGTTAATAAGTAAAGTCGAGTAAAAATTATTTATAGTTTTAACTAAATGACAGCAAAAAGTATTTTTAAATATAATCTATAGGTACATCTAATAAAATTGTAACTGATCGCTGTGTGTACATGGAAGATATTTGAGAAAAACTATTATTGGGGGTCTTTATTAACGAAATAGAACACAGAACAATAATTTTTAGAATTTTTGTCTGTTTATCTGTGCGTTTGTCCGCGCTAAACTCATAAACGGCTTAACCGATTTGGGTACGGTTATCACTAATGTACTTTGGTAAGCTTCACTTAACATTTAGTATTTGTTTCATTTCATCATAAATAATAAAGCTATGTTAATTTAAAGAATCACCTAGGGACGAGCCCGAGCAAAGCGAAGATCGAAGATAGTATCGCTAGTGCAGAAAAATATATGTTGATTTTAATCACTGCTACAGTAAAAATACTGCACAGAGAAAAATATTCCGAAATCAATAATACTTTATATCAATAATCTATACGTATAATAAAATTGTAACTAAGCCGAATCTGTACATTAAATATTTTTTGGAAAATCTTATCGATGAAGAGGCCGAATCTATAGTTTTTAGAATTTTTGTCTGTCTGTCTGTTACCGCATCACAGAAAATCCACTGGAGGGATTTTGATTAAATTTGGTATGGTGATAGTAGGTTATCCGGGTCAACATATAGGATAATTTTTACCGCAGGAAAATATCTCATTTCTGAGAAAAAATACAAAAACTGCACTGTAAGAGTATACTAATATGTAAAACCTAAGAATTTGCTTTTTGGTCAGCTAAACGCGGGCGGAGCCGCGGGCAATGCTAGTACTTTATATATTTTTGTTCAAAACAAACATAAAGTGAATAATATTGACCTAATTAAAAAATTACAATATATAAAAAGGAAATCTCTAATTCGTCATTAAAGCGGTTAATTTAAAGTAACCTTATGAGTAACCACACGAAGCGAGTAATAATTCAGTTAATTGTTATTCTATTATTTAACAAATAATAAACATTTACTTAGAAAATAATTAACTAAGTGTTAATATTTATTAATAAGTTATTTAATTGAAGTTTAAATGCTTCTGTTTAACATAAGTCATGGGGTCGCAGGTATTATGCTAAAACGTAAAAATGTATGATGCTGCTCTGTCAACTTAATTACAAAGTTATTATAAATTAATAAATTGTATAAATAAATTAATTAATAAATTGTGAGTTACATTTTTGTATTATAATTTAAATCCCATTATCCCATTAATCCATACTTCCATACTAATATTACAATTGTGAAAGTTTGTGAGGATGTTTGTTACTCTTTCACGCCAGAACGGCTTAACGGATCTGTATTATAGAACATGTACATACGAGTATATATGTGTGTTTCCGACTGCATACTATGTTCCTTGGTCAACTTGTTTTCATCTTTTTAGTTAGCTTTTTACGCAGTCAGGTTTTTTTTTATTTTTGTAAATAATAGATAAATAATTTATTTACCATATATATATATATATATATATATATATATATATATATATATATATATATATATATATATATATATATATATATATATTTTAAATATTAGTCATCAAAACTCAATTGAAACTTGAAAAGATCAATATGTAACAATTAGTATAAATTACGCAACTCGTGTCTTCCAGATGCTAGTCATATCACATATGGGTGTCCTTATAGTTGACGTCAGTCATTACAACGGTATGCGCTTGCGCAATTGAAATGAGCAGATTCACAAATTTCCTCATGAAATCAACTATAGAAACAATTTACGTAATTTATTTTACTATGGCCTCATTATATTTTTATGAAATTAAACTAAAACACATATAAAAATATATAACAGCTAGCAACAAAATGAGTAATCTTTTTTTAATAAATAAATAAAATATTAGCTGTACATCTGTCACTTCCATAAAATAGTGAACGTGTATTTTAATGTACTTTTAGTTGGTTTAATTACCTGTTCAGGTAAACTTTTTTTTTGAAATAAATAATTAAATGCAGTTGTTGTTATTTTTTTTTTAAATAAAAAAATGTTTTCTTTGAGCAAAACTTGATAACTTCAATATTTAAGGTACTTTTCTTCCATGTCCACCCATTTGTTCCACCTTGTATATGTAACTTTGAATAGGTTGACTTCAAAATACCACGCCTAAATGTATTAAAAAAATAACAATGAGAAACAAAATTGACAACATAAACACTTTAAATAAGCTTATTGATAGCGGCCAATAATAATAAAATAGAAGAATTCCTCACATAAATATCATTAAAACTGTTCGTAACTATAATTGTAATTATTAGAATAAACAACATTTAGAATCTTATTACATATGTATATGAAGATTATTAGGAAATATTTTAATATATATAAAACAAAATCGGGTTTATTACAACACTTAATACTTGGGAACGGCTGAAATGATTTAGGTATATTATCTTCGTTTTGCTGGATTTATCTTCAGCCCAAATAACTATTAAAACATTGGAAAAATTCACGAAAAAAAATTAAAAAATATATCTAGTAGACTAAGCGTCAAAACGTACATAGGGATGAACCAGAGCGAAGAAAGAGTAAGTCCCTAGTAATAATTATTTTTAAGTCCCGAAGTGCCTCTTATCAACAGGCTAATATCACACAAAACACATTAGTGTTTAGCTATCTGATATTAACCAGATGTACAGCAGTATAAATGAGCCTTAATTATTGTAAGGGCCATAAACTATATGTATACAAAAAAATCATCAATAGTATATATTTATCGTTATAACAACATTCCATACATATAGAAAAAAATAATAAATGACGTCTTCCGCAAAATTCCAAAGTAGGTACAAAAAGATTGATTATGTTTTTGTATTGAAGGAAAAAGACGTGCTCTTTATGATTTCTAAATTTAATTTCATGGTTTCCTTAATTGAAATTCTACGCAAATAAGCTTAATATATAATATAGCTAAATGTAGAATACTTATTAATATAATATTATCGTCCCTAGGTACGTAACGGTTAGTATGGAATAGTTAGACTTTATATACATAAGTATGATGAGTTTTATATCCCTTACTTGAGAAATAATTGATCCCCCATACACACTTACCCCCCCCCCCCCTCCCCTTCATGATACTTTCCAGGATAAAACTACCCTATGTCCTCCCCAGGGTCTCAAACTATCTCCATGCGAAATTTCATCTAAACCGGTTCAGCGGATTAAGCGTGGAAAGGTAACAGACAGACAGAGTTACTTTCGCATTTATAATATTAGTATGGATTTTAGATATTTTTTTTTTCTTATATCTTCTATATAAAACTTTACCAAAAACTACTAAGCTAATATTTTAAATTACTAGAGTTACTACTAGGTTTTACAAATATGTATATTTTAAAAGAGTAATGTAGAACTACATGAAACTCAAATTGAAAAAATATCTTTAAATTATTACATTTTTTTACTAAACGTCTATATGAACATGATGATACCATCAGTCTCGAAAGAAAACTAATCAATCAATCTGGCGGAAGAAACTCAGCGGTTCAAACTCTTATTAAAAAACAAAAAGAGCCAATTCCAAAAAATATATTATGTCATTTCTTTAATTTATAATAAAAACCTTAATACAAATTAAAATATTTAAAAATAAGTTTATATATTAGGTTCATTATACTTAAAATGTAAAAAAATTGAATTGCCCAAATTCTGCGCACGCGCATGTTAATTAAACACGTCACCGTTTTTATGGTAATCATATTTAAATTTCATTATGTCATACTAAAGCGTTTTACACCAAAAAGACCCAGGTATTTCCTTTAATGTAAATAATAAGGAAAAAATCTTTTTTTTTTATTACAACATTAATATGGTCGTAATGTCGGGGGTAAACAAAGGAACAGAAAAGAGTAAAAAAAGTGAAGGTTTAAAAATATAGTTTTACTTAAAACTTATACATTTTTTATTATTATTATTATTTTTTTTACTTTTACATTTTACATTTTAACGTTTAGTATAGATTTCTCAAAGATGAGATATTTTCCCGAAGTATAAAGTATCCAATATGTTGGCCCGGATATAACCAGCTATCATCATACCAAATTTCATTAAAATCTGTCCAGTAGTTTTCTCGTAATTCGTTCCCAGACAAACAGACAAAAATTCTAAAAAATATAGATTCGGCCTCTATCGTTAATAAATTTCATTATGTCATACTAAAGCGTTTTACACCAAAAAGACCCAGGTATTTCCTTTAATGTAAATAATAAAGAAAAAATCTTTTTTTTTTTATTACAACATTAATATGGTCGTAATGTCGGGGGTAAACAAAGGAACAGAAAAGAGTAAAAAAAGTGAAGGTTTAAAAGTATAGTTTTACTTAAAACTTATACATTTTTTATTATTATTATTTTTTTTTTACTTTTACATTTTACATTTTAACGTTTAGTATAGATTTCTCAAAGATGAGATATTTTCCCGAAGTATAAAGTATCCTACAGATTCGACTCAGTTAGAATTTATTATATGTATAGAGATGTCTTTTCGCGAAAATCTAATAAAGTAAGTAATATTATATAAAAAATATTTTTAAAATATTTTTGGAATACAATATAGAGGGTAAACTCTGAAACTACTGCCACGATTCTGAAAAACGTTCACTGATAGAAGCTAAATACGAGTACCGAAGAGTGCTATAGGGTATTTTTTATTTCCATAAAAAATATGTTATCTGTCAAAAAAATCATAACTTTAATTGGAGTCGAAAAAAACTGGCCACTGAGTTGTTTTATCGACGCGCGTGCTCTATACGGTATGAAATAATGCAATAAAATGTAAGGCAAAAAGACACCTAGGTCACGGCTACTAACTGCATCGGAAATAAATCGCTATGTTAATGGTAGATCCTCTGTCAAGTGCAAAATAGTTTATGAACTCAAGAGTTTTGTATTATATGGTATACAAAATCTATACGAATATATATACTTGACTCTCACACTCATAGGTATTTTATTAAGTATACATTATTATATATTAAGTGCACTATTTATTAAGTATACTAACGACTCACTCTTGCTTCGCTCGGGTTCGTCTTTACGTACGTTTTGACGGTTAGTATTGCATAGATAAACTATCGTGTAGTTAAAAGTACGTAAATACTTTAAAAAATAAATAAAAAATATCCCTCACTTGAGAAATTCCACCCCTTAATGGACGATTTCCGGGATAAAAACTATACTATGTCCTTTCCAGGGTATCAAACTATCTCTATACCAAATTTCATTTAAATCGGTACAGCAAATTGAGTGTGAAAAGAAAACAGACAGACAGAGTTATTTTCTCATTTATAATATTAGTATGAATTTTTCAGAATATTTCTTTCAAAATACTAACTACCTACTCTTCTTATAATTCTAATAGAAATTGATTACAAAGATCTTAACTATATAAATCAATGTACTTCCAAAGTTTTCTGAAATAAACAAAAAAAATTATACCGTCAAAAGAGGATCTTAACTTTTTATCAAGCCATATACGAGTAGTTCCAAAGTTTAATGTAATAAATAGACAAATATGAAGTCAGACAAAAACTCTCGAAAGAAGATTCCTCTCACCATCATACGACTTCAACTAGAACAGTGGATTTTATAATAGACTAGCTTTTTCCGCGGCTCCATTCGCATAGTATATTTTATGTATGACTGTTTCGGTCCTAAAAGTTGTAACGTGATCTTAAACAGCCTAAAACCTTCCTCGAAAATTGTTCTATCAAATACAAAAAAAAAATTCAAATTAGACTAGTAGTTCCAGAGATTAATGCGTTCAAACAAAAAACACAAACTCTTTACCTTTATTATATTAACTAGCGACTCATCCTTGCTTCGCTCGGGTTCGTCCAAAAGTACGTTTTAACGGTTAGTATGGAATAGTCACACAAATGCACTCTCTATTTAACTTTTTCTCTCTTTTTAACTTCCCAACCCCGGCCTATAACTAAGAAAATCTTCACAGAAAAACTCAGTGTTTAAGCTTGGCTTAACCCGGGACTCGAATCCAGGATCTCCGGATCAGCAGCCGTACATGCTATCCACTAGAACACCGAGGCAGCAAAATTTTATAATATATGCTATATACTCGTATGTGAATAGATAAACTTCAATGGTTAATTCATGATTGCACACTTTACCTTGAAAAAATACGATGACTAACGGTCTTATTTGGCTATATTTTATTCGCCGTTGGGAGAACCCGTACGTTAGTGACTTTTTACTCGTATAGGTTTTTTGCTTTATCGAAAATTTCATCTTATATAAATTAAAAAGCAGAATATATTTATTAATCATTTTTTAATCTCTATCTTCCTGGGGAAAGCCTTGTAATAAACCATATTTAAATATATGTAAAAGTTTGAATTATCAACTATTCGTGTGGGTGTTTATATTCAAATGGAACAATTAGACGTAAAAGGTTTCCATATCTATACTAATGTTATAAAGAATTAGAGTTTGTTAGGAAATACCTACTAATGAGATTTAGAAAAAAACTTCTTTCATTAGATAGCCAACCGGTTTATAGTTTATTGAGGAAGGCTATTTGGTTATATATCATATAATATTTCATTTATATTATCATATATATTTCATACTAACCGTTAAAACGTACCTATGGACGAACCCGAGCGAAGCGAGTGTGAGACGCTAGTAAGAAATAAAATTGTTATGTTAATTAATGTATTTTAATACATATTAATTATTTACTTTTTAGTATACTATATAGAAAATAGATAATCAAATCCTTAACTTGGTATTTTAACCCCATAACTGAAGCTGGCTTGCCTTGAATCTTACGGTTCCGTTACCATCAAACTGACACTGTCATTCTAAGACTAAACTTAAGAGGCGTTTACTGACATTCATTATTGAACTTGGGTTGTTTTTTTTCTGTCCACCGGAACAAAAATATGATGATAGTTTTGATACATATTTGTTGTTTTTTTTAGTATAACACCGTTTATTGATTTTTAATTTTAGTTAGAAAATATCTGTAATGTCCACTGAGTTTGGTGACTGACTGCTGGTAGATTTAGATAATTAATACGCGGATTTGTTAAATAACAAAAATGAATAAAGAATTTAAAGAAGTTTATTATTATTTTAGTTTTATTTTAGTTTATTATATGATATTATTATTTTAGTTTATGATATATTGACTAAATAATAAAAAAAACTTGGCATGATTTGTTTGTATTACTTCTTTCAATTTCTTGCCCGCCTCTCTTCGCCTCTCTTGGACTTCTAAGACTTTCAAGGCGTCGTTTAGGACTAACAAGGAGGACCTTGTTCTTGTTCTTTTCTCTTTATACCAGTAGTATAGAAAACAAATATTCACCTAAATCTAAGAAAATATTATGTAAACTAAGTATATACTCCTATTCTGTATATAACTAAGTTTTTTTTATATATAATTCTAAACTCTTAAATAGCTACATAGCCATTAACCTTTAATAAAGAGCTATAAAATAAAAAAAGGTTTTTGAAATCTGTCGAGTAGTTCCAGAGACAATCGTGCACAAATAAAAAACAAACAATCACATAAGCTTTATAATATAGTACAGTATTGGTAAATTCATAAATTGTAAACATTATAATTAATAATTAGTACATAAATTGATGGCTATTATCATATTTGTAATTTCCATTGTGGCTAAGGACATAAAAGTTAAATGATGTAACATGGTGCTATGTAAATTTATGATCCCATAGCAATATTGAAATTAATTTTGCAATTTTACTGATAACTCATAAAGCCCATCAATACTAATACTAATATTATAAAGAGGTAAAGTCTGTGAGTTTGTGATTCTGTGAGTTTGTGACGTTGTAGGGGGTAATCTCTGGATCTACTGAACCAATTTAGATGAAATTTGGTAAGAAGATAGTTAGAGATCCTTAGTATACCTTATTCTTACTTTATGCCTTATGGAATATAGCATCTGACAAATATTTTCTCTAGACTGGCGGTAGCGTGTCAAGCCAAGTTCAAGCCAAAGGAACTGGCGACGCAGCTGCCGTGTGTTATTTTACATGAACCATTTGCAGCCACTTTTGACCTCTTAACAACTAATTATCTATTAAATATATCCCCTTAAATTAATTAGAGCCCCGAATTACATAAATACAGCAGTTATTGAAATATTAACGTCTCAAAATCGGCATTTTTATCACTGACTGACATAATATACTCGTAGATGAAAAACCTATCTCACTTCCTGATGACCTAGAAAATTGCAATTTGACGTGCAAATGAATAATTCTTTACTCTTTCATGCTGAAATGGCTTGAGGGATTTTAATTAAATTAATAACACAAATAGTCTATGACCTGAAGTAATATATAGGATATCATTAGGCACCTAGGGACGTGACTTGAGATTAGAAGAATATTCAAAGTTTTAAAAATTTCTACTAATAAAATATCGTTTTCAATAATATTTAGGAAAAAATAACTCACATAATATTTCAGCCAACAAATATAAGAATTGCGCATTTGTTTACCTTACAAATAATGTAAAGAACTAAGTGTACCATTTTAACAAAATAAACATTTACTTTATACTATTTAATACTGATTTATAGACAGTTAGTGTAGACACCGCTTACAAAGCTACCACCGGCTCGAACAGCAGTCCAGTTTAGAAAATCCCAAGAGAAACTCAATAGTTGCTCTTTTAATTCCTAATATTCTAATTCAGAATACTTTATTAAGTTATTGAAGAGAAAACTTCTATAGGCAGGTTTGGATGGGGAGTAAATTCATATAAGTCGTTATCGACATGGTCACGTGACGTGTTAACGCTAACACTCAGAGTGCCTATAGATGTCAAAACCAGATAAATTTAAACAGTTTTAATTTACAAATTTTAATTTAAAATCAAACAATTAATTTGAATATCCAAAAATAACAAATAACAACTGTTTGTTTATAAATAGTTTTAAGTTTTCACTTCTATCGGCAATCCTCATGACTGCTTTTTTTTAGTTTGGCTTTAAAATAATGAATAAGTAAATCTAAGCTAGTACGTATTGTTTTTCCATTTTAAACTTGCAAATGTCATTCAAAGGGCAATTTAATAATTTAATCGAGGAGTTCTGATAGAGCCAGGCGATGGAAGTTTAGCTTTTAGTTAGTTTATTATTAAAGAAAGTTGTCTCTAGATAACCATATTTGAATAAGGCTATATTTCATTCGATAACTTATCTACGATATATTTGCTTTTATATATTATGTATATATTAGGACTAAAAACTTTTTATCCGTTAAGCATAAAAGTAAAGGACGACCGAACTTCGGATCTTAGACTATTTAGTAGTTCTTAACGTACTACGGGATGATAAGCGGTAAAACAAACAGATCAAAATTCTGAATGCTATTATTTTACTTATATTTATAATAAATATAACTCTCTAATATTAAATTTTTAATAATAATTTGACAATGATTCTAAAATTTTGAGTTACCATGTATACAATTTTATGTTTATATCATATATTTGTAGTAACACAAGAGTAGATTGGTTAGTCCATTTAAATAGAATCTTTTTTTATTTAAAATTGCCAACCACAAAAAAAGCAAGCAATTTTCTCCATATAGCAACACAAAAAATTGGTGGTACATATTATTTTGAGAGGGGAATCTTGCCAATCACGAAGACGTCTGTTTCCGGGTTCTATCAGATGAAATGTATGTTATAAACGTACACATTAAAAATCGATTCAACTACCTACTACGAATACTATTTTCGAATTTCCCTGGATTCCTTCAGGTGTAAAGTAAACACGTGCATAAATTGAAATTATTTGATGTATTTGTTATTTTCAGGATAATATATCTCTCTCTCTCTCTCTCTCTCTCTCTCTCTCTCTCTCTCTGCTTTTGCGAAATAATTTTTTTGGTATTATAACAAAAATTCAAATTAGTCACAATGTGATAAATGGTATAGGAAAGAATAAACAGACATTCGTTTTAATCATTATTATTTTAACGTAATATAATTACGAAAGTTTATATATACAATTGTTACTATTCACGCTGAAGCGGCTGGACAGACTTGGATAAAATTTAATAAACAGATAAATTATGACCTAGAGTAAAACAGGCTACTACTAGGTACCTAGGAACGCACCTAAGCGAAGCGAGAGCAAGTCACTAGTAGTAGTAATATATAATTAACAAAATTTATTCTTTTAATTATAAAACTTGAAATAGCTGTAGATTATAAAAGTAATAACACGGTAATATTTATGCATTACATTACCGTGGTAATAAGGTGCTTACATTATAACAAGCTCTAAAACAATGATATTTCATAATCTCTCATTGATCTGTAAGTGGGCTTAATCTGTGTAATCGAAAAGGAGCAATGAATAAGTCATAAGAGTTTTGGCTACTATTAAAAATTATTATGAGCAAGTGAGATGGACAACATCCACTGTAAGGAATGGCACTAAATATTATAATTTTTAAGGCTGTTGCTTAATGCTTTTCGTCCGATAATTGGTTGAATAAAAAGTATATTATTCGTCCGATTTTTGTGGGTTTATACAAATATCTACTACTTTTTTGTTAGAAAACTTTTTTTTAGGTGCAGGAGTTTAAAATTATGCAAAAAAAAGCTTAACCTACCGAGATGAAAACTTATTCTTTTAGATCCCAATGTTTTTCATAGAAACATAAAAACAGTCGCACTCACAATATATCACACACCAACAATAGTCGGACGAATAATATATTTTTTATTCATCCGATTATCGGACAAATAGACGCACCGAATTTTAAATTTTAAAAGATTACGCTCTTGGCGTGAATTTGAAAACATACATACAGACAAACATATCACCTCCTCCTTTTTGAAAGTCGCTTAAAAAACAAATCGCCTATTTAAAATTATATTTTTTCCTGTAACTCCTGTTCGTATTGTTATAATAATAAAGGTTCTAATCAAATTTTCCAAATTGTTTACAATATTGTAAGCTCTCAATAATACTGAAAGTTTTTTTTTAAATTACATACATGACAAATCGAGCCTGTTTTAGATAAGGTTTAGCATTAAGTAGGTAAGTGTGCTACTAACATTAGGTTATAGTGTGTTTTTACTAACAAAATATGATCCTTTATGATTGAAGTAAATGATATATTATTATTAATAATAATAATTTAATAAAATTATTAATAATAATTTAATAAAATTATTAATAATAATTTAATAAAATTATTAATAATAATAATACAGAAAAGTTGAAATCAAAAGTCGGTGGCAATTTTTATATGGTGACAACCTTCCTGTAACATAGTTTAAGTGTAAGAAAAATTAAGTAGGCGCGGTGCGCAAAACAGAGACATAAGCGAAGTAAAGGTGTAGGTAGCTTATATCTGTTTTAGTGATTTTATTCAATTTTTTTAGTATACGACGAAATAAATCTATCATAATCTATAGAAAGATTTTATTCCAAATACTAATGACTAGCATTGCTTCGTTCTGGTGCGTCCCTAGCTACGCGGATTTTGTTTACAATTTCATGGGTTTTAATTGATTTGCGCGGAACAATAATTTTTTTTCTAAAATAAAAGTAGCCTAAGTTACTCCTTATAACATCAGCTGTCTGCCAGTGAAAGTCCCATCAAAATCGGTCTAGCTATCTCGGACATTAGCCGGAACAAATAGACAAACAGGGAGACAAAAAATTTACCATAAGTACCATATATAATTAATTTCATATGCATTTAATAAAAAGCTGTAATTTTGACATTACAAACAGACACTTTAATTTTATTTATCTGTATGTATAGGTTGTGATATACTTTTCACAAATGTCTACAGCAATTCAATCCCTTAGGACATATTATTCGTTAGAACAATAATTACTATACAATTAATTCACATTCAGGACTAACACCCAACAGGCATCGTGTTACTAAAAAACAGATGTGACCCGTTTTAGTCACAAATATATTAACTGTCCTTAATATTTTTTTGTAATTTACTAATATCCCATCCCATCTACCAGGACAAGTCCTCCCTCTCTCTTTCTTTCTCTATTCATACTTCTCATTTTTCGGAATAATCTATACATACATACAAATAAATAAAATTGATGTATCTGTTTGTAACGTCGAAATACCAGCTGTTTACTAAATACATATAAAAGTATATTTATAAGAACAATTTATAAGAAAAAAAAATTTTTTTTAAATATTTGTCTGTCTGTCTGTTTGTTCCGGATAATCTTCAAAACGTCTAAACCGATTTTGACTAGACTTTCACTAGCAGATAGCTGATGTCAGGAGTGACTTAGGCTACATTTATTTTAGAAATAGAATTAGGGTTCAGCGCTAAAAAAATGAAAACCCACGAAATTGCGAACGAAATCCACGTACCTATTGACGCACCCAAGCGAAGCGAGGGAAAGTCGTTAGATACCTATAAAAATACATCAATCCACCGCACCGTTACTACGGGAAGAGACAAACGAACATACATACTTTGGCATTTGTAACTAAATTTAATAATACATATTAGTATATAACAGAAACAACATGAAATAACTGAGCTATAAAATTAGTTTAACGCGAACTGTTAGACATCGAATAGACAACTTCGTCTGGTATGTCCAGTCGCTGGACAAACGTCTTATAGCCATGGGAAATAGGAAAGCAACATAGTGACACATCTTGAAATACCATAACTTCTACAACAATTTTATAGAACATTGTACCATACAACTATAATTATTCCTTTTTAATACATTTTTTCATCAGCCCCTGAATTATTCAAGTTTATAATTCTTAAAACTAACTTTGGCCCACATTTTTACCTCACATAAAACAATTTACAGTCGCATTCGTTACTAATAATTAATGCTAAAAATAATTAAAATGGTAACGTCTTAATATAAATTTTATGAAACACAATATTGTATAAGTTCATTCGAAGACTAGCGGTCAGCTAAGTTATAGCCCCACGTCACCGCTCCGGTCGCACCCCCAAATAAATGAAATTTAACAGAATGAGGGAAAAAAATCAATACCACTATCGGCCACTATCGGCCTCTAATTTACGATACGATAAAAATAATAGCGGATGAAACCAGTTCACATTCGTTATGTCAAAATATTATACAAACTAATTAAAAAGTGTGCGTTGTTCATGTGTTCCAAAGGCCTTCTAAAATTATGTTGAATAACATTTTCATCCATTTTTATGATTTTCCTTTAGAGCTTAATAAAAAAATTATATGATAATATTTTGTATAATGTAGTCCAAGCTTTATTTACAGTATGATTTTAATATCTCCACATTACCAAACAGCCATAGGCGTGAATACACTGAGTGGAAACCGCAACATAATCCATTCAATAGTTAAGGTATACACATGGATACACATGGACAGACAAATTAATGTTTTATACACATAATGCTCCAATAAGCATGTAAATAAAAACAAAAGTACTTACGGGTAGAGTAGACGTCAAATATTTTGAAAGTTTAGCATCCTAGTGAAGTTCGACGAACCCGGCGAGCACACCGACAGACACACAGTCGGCCATCTTTCCCAAACGTCAAATTTGAATTTCGAATCCCAACTGTCAAACTCCGAAACTCGACAAAATAAAGTTGTATAATGTAATTACGCCTATCTATAAACACTTTTGTATAAAACGGTATAAAAATATTAAAATTATGAACGATGGAAAACTTGTAAAGGAACGAAATATAAATATATATTAATAATAAAAACGTTCAAGCCGCTCAGAGTGCGAGCGCCTACTGACTTAAAATTTTTGGGTATAAAAACATGCTACAATAGCCTCCCGGAGGACCGCGCCCTCTTGATACTTTCACATTTCACCAGGAACACTTTCTCCATAAGAAAAAAATATGATATAGTAACACGGTACAATACAGAACATGGTTAATCACACCTCTTATTCTATAAACTAGTATTAAGTTAGATTTTATTAAAATCGTTAAACCTTAAAAAACAATAAAACAAGGCACTTAAGCTACCCATCACACTTGTGTCACTATATCTCATCTTAAAATTGTCTAAAAAACCTTTTAAGCAAATGATAACATTTGTTTAAAAGGTTCTCATCTCGTCATATGCTCTTAAATAATTAAGAACAAAACTAGTTCTAAGGGAATTCACCTACTTAACACTATTAATCAATTTAACCACTAGCAATCAAAATTTGTATGTAAAAAAATCATTAATAAACATGATTTTAAAAATTATGACAGCTTTATCACGACTGGTTCTTGTAACCAAATTATTATATCACGTGCGTAGAAAAATAAAGACATACGGCGTATTTAAATATGTTCACAAAAACTATATAATAATTTATGTACATGCAAAAAGTTTTTCTACAAATTTAATGGGATTTAAGTTTTTTGCTGCTAAGCGAGGAAATTTGAAGAATTTATTAAAGGTAAAGAATTTTTGTGCAAAACAGATTATATCAACACTAAAATGATGACTTTTCTACCCTACATTATACAGATACGAACAATGTAACGATAGTAATATAATAACTATAAATTTTTATTAAAAGTGAAAGTAAGTATCAAGACTGCGCGAGCCGGATACCGCACGCATGTGTGCGTGGGGGGTCGAGGTGGCAGGGTGGAGGGTGAAATTTTTCGTTTTTCACCCACTTTTCCGTCCCGCTCTAGTTTTTCGTCTCCCTCATTTTTTCTTCGGCTTTCTTCCTAGTGCCCCACCACATGTGTGCTAAGTATAGGATGAGAGCAAGTATGAGATTAATAAACGTTTCCGGTTTCAAATAAATATTTAATTTTCTATTTATATAATATTTAAAGGTTTACTTAGTACTAGATTACTTTTACCAATAAATATCTATTTACCATCGCTGTGTTAAACTTTCGCAATTTTTTAAAAAGCAAGAGTTTACTTAAGGAAAATATCTTCGATTCTCATAAAAGAAACATATAATCATTATTCTATTACTTTTAAAAAATCTTATAATTTTAGAGTTACAATTAGAGATAAGTAATGAGTTATTTATTAGTAAGTCTTATTTTTACAAGCAAAAATCTTTATTTTATAATTCTAAATATATAAACATTTACAAATAATATATACAAAACCACATACGTACACTTTTAGATCAAAGAAATAATTTATTTTAATGATATATTATAAAGGAATATTAAAAAAAATCTGCTTCTAAAGTTTTGCCTATTCTACAGAACGCGTGCGGGCGCCGCCCTCCTCCAGCGCCTTACCGCTATACAGCGTGCTTCGGGTATAAGTTAATTGTGTTTTATTATATCAACAAAATATAATATATATAATTTTTTGACGAAATATAACAAGTTATTGATTATTTAGTTCTTCGCTACAACTAAGAAATATTATTTCAATGTAAAATATCTTCAGTATAACGTATATTTCTACGTAAAACAGTATTTACTTAGCGATTTTCGTGTTTCCAACAAAACTTATCAGTCTATATTTAGGTTATATTTGCATAGTTCTGTTTTTGTTATTCAATTGTTTTTTAACAATTGTTCTACAATGGCATGTTAAGATCCATATATTAGTAGTGCATTTAAACTATCTAGCAATAAGTAATAATTACAAAAAAAATATATCTATGAAAATGATTATTCTGCTTTTCTTTTTTCATAGCTATTCTCAAATTATATGAAATTATATATATTTAATAACAAATAAGATTAAATCATTAACAAACCATATCCAAATTCCAAGGCCACAAATCACACGGCACCCTGTATCCTCCAGCAGAACTAGGAAACGCGGGGGTAAGTACACACCCCCACCCCTAGGGGAGTACATCGCAAATACGCGAAAGCAATAGGACTTTTAAAAATTCTCCAGAAATATGATTTATATGTTGACGGCAAGAACGCCTCCTTTTCTCTTGCTCAAGGACGGGCCTGATTCGATTTTTAAAGCGCGTTTTCATTTTCAACAAAAAGTTCATTGTTTTTTGTAATTTATTCGTTTATATTTTAGAACAGCCTGTGTATGAATTTTGAAAATTCACTTCATTGTTTTAAGTTTTAAAAGACCTGAAATATAAAAACAAAATAATTTTATTAATACCATCATTATATATCTGCAATACGATTTCCTACTAGAACCTAGAATACAAGTCTTCTTTTGTTTATGCATCATTAGGTTTAGAAATCACTAAAAATTATAATATAAAAATTTATATATTACTACTAGTTTTATCAACGCTGTCTACCGTGATGAAGTTTGCGGGTTCGATTATCACTTAATGCTACTTGTATTAATGTTGATTTTGCTCGACTTAACTAGACTGATATCAGACTCCTAGAAGCAATTATTATGAACTTTTTAATATTTCAACAGCTGAGCTTTATCATTATAATGTCATTATAATATAAATATATCGTATATAAGTAAATATAACTTATCGCTTTCTTCGAGCTTAAGTGAGTTAAGAAGTCTATATAATTTTGGAAAATAGTATAAAAACTTATCAATTACTTGAAAAATCTATATATAACAGCTTGTTTTTACGCTTACGTGTGTTATACCTACATATAGTTAATATATAATACTACAGCTGAGCGGCGTCACAAGCTTATCATATAAAGCCTATATCTTATATGTAAATCCTTGTGAAAGTACCATTATTCCGAGAGTTATACTAGTGTCAGTTTGAAGGAACTGATAATATATTATTTTAAATACGTTATGAATGATTAATGAACTTTAAAATTTATGTTAGACTAGCGAATCATCCCCGCTTTGCCCGGGTTCGTTCCTGGGTGATTCTTTGAATTGCCCTAACTTTTTTATTTATGAACTAATTGAAATATAAAAAATACTAAATGTTAAGTGAAGCTTGCCACAATACATTAGTGAAAACCGCCTCCAAATCGGTTAAGCCGTTTCTGAGTAGCGCGCACAGACGCACAGATAAATAGACAAAAATTCTATAAATTATTGCTTTGAGTTCTATTGCGTTAAAAAATCCTTAATAATAAATAGTTTACTCAAATATCTTCTATGTACAGACACTTTTATTATATGTATAGATAGATAAGAAGAATATAGAGCTTTACCCACCACGCAAAGACGTTGACTTGATAACTACACGTATTACTAAAATCTTAATGTATTTATAAAGTTTCATCATAATTTGCTATCAAAAGAAACCAGTAGACACGTTTTCATGGTCAACAGTTTTAAGCACGGTCGAACGACCTCTGTAACCCATTCAAAATGTTACTCTACATTTGCGTCACGAAACCCTAACGATAGGTTTTAAAAAGCTAGTTTAACTTACATATTATTTTGTTACTAGCATTGCCTGCGGCTCCGCCCATGTTCAGATGACCAAAAACCAAATTCTTAGGTTTTACATATTAGTATACTCTTACAATGCAGTTTTTGTATTTTTTCTCAAAAATGAGATATATCCCCGCAGTAAAAAGTATTCTATATGTGGACCCAGATAACCAACTATTACCATACCAAATTTCATCAAAATCCCTTCAGTGGTTTTTCTGTGATACGGTAACAGACAGACAGACAAAAATTCTAAAAACTATAGATTCGGTCTCTGTATCGACAATAATGATTATTTCAATAAGATTTCCCAAAAAATATTTAATGTACAGATTCGGCTTAGTTAAATTTTTATTATATGTATAGATAAAATATAAAAGTTTATCTTACATCTACACTAATAGGAAAAGAGAGAAGATTTAAATTTTTGTATGTTTGTAACGAATAAACTGAAAACTACTGGAGCGATTTAGATGAGGTTTGGTAAGAAGATAGTTTGAGACCCTGCAAAGACCATATGTTATTTTTTATTTCGGAAATCATCCCTTAAGGAGGAGACAATGGGATGAAAGTTTGTATGGGGAATCAACCTAGGAAAGAACCCAAGCGAAGCGAGGGTGAGTTGCTAGTTATTATATAAAAAGTGTAATCGCATATAAATTGAACGTAAATAGGTACGCTTAAGGATTACTTATAAGTATTTTTTTAACAGCAGAGAGTAAGTGCCAGAATACTTCATTTTCGGAGTCGTTCTTATGTGTGTACGTTTTAACGCTTAGTATAGATTTCTCAGAGATGAGATATTTTCTTGCAGTAAAAAGTATCCTATATGTTGACCCGGATAACCTGCTATCATCGTACTAAATTTAATCAAAATCTGTCTTGTTGTTATCTCGTGATGCGTTCCCAGACAGACAGACAAAAATTTAAAAAACTATAGTTTCGGCCTCTGTATCGATTATAATGACTATTTCAATAAGATTTTACAAAAAATATTTAATGTACCTACAGATCGGACTCAGAATTTTATTATATGTATAGATATAATACGTTCGTTAAAAAGCATCGGTTCGAAATTGACGAAGATATCGCGCGACATAAACGTAAATAGACGTATACCTGAATTTAGTGTTTTGTTTTTGAAATTGGTCTCTATATGGGACGAATTTATTTCAAAGATTCCAAAAATTCCAACAGTACGGCAACAAAGAAAGGAATCTATATTATCTGATGTTACGGAGCTTTAGCTAAGCTACGAAGTAAATACATATATGTATACAGTAACTTTATTAATAATCTATCTAAATCGCGGAACCATATGTGAAATGCGAAAGTGTGTGTATGTATGTTTGATAATGTTTCGCGCTGAAAAAGCTGAAACATTTTGGAATAAATTAAGTATAAAGAGTACCTGAAGTAACGCGTAGGCCTTATCTTTAGTAAAATTTGCCAAATAGTTACGATTTCTGTATATCATATATACAAAAAACTCCTCGATCACCGGAATGAAGCAAAGGTAAGTTGCGAGTTAAATATTATATACATATATATATATATATATATATATATATATATATATATATATATATATATATAATAAAATTGTAACTAAGCCGAATCTGTACATTAAATATTTTTTGGAAAATCTTATTGAAATAAACATTATTATCGATACAGAGGCTTAATCTATAGTTTTTAGAATTTTGTCTGTCTGTCTGTTTGTCTGTCTGTTACCGCATCACAGAAAAACAACTGGAGGGATTTTGATGAAATTTGGTATGGTGATAGCTTGTTATCCGGGTCAACATATAGGATACTTATTACCGCGGGAAAATGTCTCATTTCTGAGAAAAAATACAAAAACCGCAATGTAAAAGAATACTAATATGTAAAACCTAAGAATTTGGTTTTTGGTCATCTAAACGCGGGAGGAGCCGCGGGCAATGCTAGTTTATACTCGTATATAAATAATATAATTTTTGTAATAAATATTTAATCGTGTTTGAATACATTTCAAATGCTTTTATTTTTTGACTATGAACTTAACGTGTGTCTGTCAATGTCTTTGTGTGTCCGTATGCAGTATCATAGATTTTTAATCAAGGATACATTTTGTTTTTCGCAACAACTTTAAGTATTAAGAACTATTTTTTGATTATGTATAGATAAGTATATGTAGATATTAAGTAACTATCGCCTACGGTTCTGAAGACGTAAAATATATAGTCGTACATAAATATTTCTGTATAGTTTGTCGCCACTTGTGACCTTCAAAGCCTTAACGCCTGAAAATTAAAGTTGCGTTTAAATCCAAATCATGCTGTACATTAAAAGGCTCTATGTGTCGCGACTGAACAAACAGACAAAAAATATAAACACTGTTATTTTGATTCTAATAAAAAAATTCTAGAACAAATTTGTATTATACTGGCGACTCGCCCTCGCTCCGCTCGGATTCGTCCCTTGTTAAGTTTAACGATTAGTATAGATTTCTTAAAAATGAGATATTTTCCCGCAATAAAAAGTATTCTATATGTTAACCTGAATACCCAGCTATCATCATACCGAATTTCATCAAAATCTGTTCACTGATTTTCTCGTGATGCGTTCCTAAGCAGAGAGACAAACAGACAGACAAAAATCCTAGAAACTATAGATTCGGCCACTGTATCGATAATAATGACTATTTCAATAAGATTTTTCAAAAAATATTTAATGACTCGATTTTCAGAATTTTATTATGTGTAGATATAGATGACAATTCGACGATGAAAAAAAATCTAATTCTTGATACATTTACAACATAAATATCAAAGTCTAAAGCCAGATTGCCTTATAACAATTTCAATTTCAATTTTCCACTAAAACAAGGCGGAGGAAAACATTTTTGTGCTTAGAGTATCTCTTACAGAGTTACACGTGTCTGAATTTATTATAACTTAACTTACTTATACCGTGGATTCGTGTGTTATTTTTTTATTATTATTAAATGAAAAATATGAATATTTTAAATAACTTAACTAAAATTTGTTTTTCTGTTTACATAGTTCGTTAGCATCCTACTATATTATTACATATAGACAAGGCATAAAAAATGGACTTACCTACTGTGGTACTTAAGGTAGATCAATGATATCGCACTCGTTTGGGAAATCTAGTGAAGCGGCAAATCCCGAACCTCGCACCTCTGATATGTTCATGTGTGCATCATTTTCAACATGATTACCACTTACCTTACGGCGAAAGAAAACATCGTGAGGAAACCTGCATGTCTGAGAGAATCTAGCAAGTTTTTGAAAGACATGTGAAGTCCGCCAACTCGAACTTGGTCAGCGAGGTTGAGTATCGCCAGATCGCTTTCAAATTGATGGGACACCCGTACCCAGCAGTGGGACGTTGAAAAGGGACTTAATTCAACTATTCTTACTTTCTTAGATTTACGCGAATATTTGACATTTTAAATAAAACTATCTTTTCGGATTATTTCGCGGATTTACTTTCATTTTTGGTTTCCGACGTTTCGAATGCTTAAAGCATCCATTGTCACGGGAGAGACTGAGGTGTTACATGTCTTGAAAGTAGTTGTTACAGACAGCCTACCCACAATTAACAAAATGAAAATTGCATCAATCACCTTACAACATTTTTTTAACTTTAAACATTTTTATAATTTTAATTAGTTTTATAATTGAATATGGAATATTATTTATTTAATTTTTGCTGTTATTCTTATAATTATTACAATTTTAAAAATATTAATTAGTAATCTATATTAAGTGTTGCCATTTTTATATTTATAACCATAAAGAAAAATATAAAATATAGTATTAATTATTTAAGCCATATAATTGTTCTGTGTGTAATTTAAAATGTTAAAATTAATTAAGGATAATAATTTTAATTTAGTTTGCTATTATTTAAAAACAACTTACTAAGCAACACTATTACTATATACATTTACAAATCAAAAATGAAAAATATTAATCTGATATGCTGTCATTTTGACAGTCTCTCCCGTGACCATGGATTCTGTAAAGCATTCGAAACGTCGGGAAGCCAAAATCAAAATAAATTCGCAAAACAATCCGAAAAGAAAGTTTTATTTTACTATTCTAGAAAATATACGAGTAGTATACAAGTGTAGAAAGTGAATTTTTAACTACATCGAATAATTTTTGAAGTGAAATTTCTTTAGAATCATTGTGATTTGAAACTCGATGAAACGAAAATGTGACACTAAAAAGAGACGAACACATATACCTATACGATTAAGCCGGCGAGAGAATGAAATAGAATACATTGCCATGTTGCCATGGTAACAGTTGTATTTGTCTGACAAATATATAATATTCTTTCCCTTTAAGATATTCTATATGAAATATGATTGTAATATGCCTTATTTAATTATTGATTTGTTTTAATTTTTGCCATATTCCGCAAAGTGGGTTAACTTCAACCGCGCCTAAAGGTTACACGCACCATTTGTTTTCGTTGAACAATGCTAGTGTATAAAACTTAAATGACGATACAATTACTTCACACCATCAAAATTAGCTGATAATATAATCGAAAGGATAGTAAAACTTTCGATAGCTAGATAAAGATAAATAAAACACTTAAAATTAGGCTCATTTTGTTTGTTTTGTCGAAATTAAACACGTTACCCTTGTTAGAAACTGTTTACTGTACTAGAGTTAAAAACACTTATACATTTTATTTATAATAATTACTTTATACAGTATAATCTATACATATAATAACATTCTGAGTCGACTCTGTACATTATATATTTTTTGGAAAATCTTATTGAAATATACATTATTATCGATCGATAAAGAGGCCGAATCTATAGTTTTTAGAATTCTAGTCTGTCTGTCTGTCTGTGAACGCATCACGAGAAAACCACAGCACAGATTTTGATGAAATTTTGTATGATAGCTGATTATCCGAGTCAACATATAGAATACTTTTTACTACGGGAAAATATCTCTGAGAAATCTGTACTAAATGTTAAAATGTAACTAGGGACGAACCCGAGTGGAGCGAGGGAGAGTCGCAAGTGAAAATAATATAATATATATTAAAAAAATATTGGATATTTTTATATTGGATTTTGATTGTTGCAACAATACGAAGTTATTATATAAAGACTAAAGGTGTATTAGTAGAGAATGTAGAAGGACGGCTCTTGTCTTGTTCTTCTTTATACATGCAATAACTGAAAAATACAACCATATTTTCCTATACTTACTTATAGGCATTGGTATTTACAGGCAGTGGTAGCCCAATGGTAAAGCACTCGCTTGGAAGACCGAGTGGATCGGGTTTAAATCCCGGGTCTCGCGCCTCTAATAATTTCATATGCGAATCATTTCCAACATGATTACCACTTATTTTACGGTGAAGGAAAACGTCGTGAGGAAACCTGAATGTCTGAAAGAACCTAATAAGTTTTCGAAAGACATGTGCAGTCTGCCAACCCGCACTTAGCCAGCATGGTGGACTATGGCTCGATTCCCCTCGTATTGAACGAAGGCCCGTGCCCAGCAGTGGGACGTTAAAAAGGGCTGAATACTTACTTCCTTATATTTTTCAATAAAGGTAAAGAAAACACATTTTAGATATGTCGAATCATGATAATACAATGACGAAATTCTCTAATTTTAGATTTATGACTAACATTTAAAGTTTAATTTATTAAAAATACTAATAAATAAAATCTTATCTCGTCATGTTGATACAATTAAATATAACTTTAGTCGATATTGGTGTAATATTTAATTTATTACAAAATAACAATTTTATTAAAAGCTTTGCATTCGAAAACATGTCTCATTTGTTTCATGTCTCCTAGAAAAATACAATCTTCTATACACATAAATAAAATTGAAGTGTCTGTTTGTAATGTCGAAATAACAGCTTTTTACTAAATACATATGAAATTATATACGGTGCTTAAAAGAAAAACATATTTTTTTTTTAATTTTTGGCTGTCTGTCTGTCTGTTTGTTTCGGCTTATCTCCAAAACGGCTGTACAGATTTTATTGGTACTTTCACTGGCAGATAGCTGATGTTATAAAGAGTACTTAGGCTACTTTAATTTTATTAAATGTAACTAGAGACGCGCTCGAGCGAAGCGAAGGTAAATCGCTAGCTGTACTCGTATATAAAATCATGAGCATATTTACATCTAGGTCTTCTTTTTGTGACAGACTAAGTTTTTAAGGTATATATATATATATATATATATATATATATATATATATATATATATATATATATATATTATGGGCCTCTGTTTACATATTTGAGATCTTTTGTAAATATTGCCTAAAATAAATGACTAAATTAAAAAAAAAATTAAGTGAACAAGATGCTTAGACTCGTTATGTCATAGAATTATAATATGTCATTACCATATATATGTACGTCTAGTCTAAGCCCCTTGATAGACAGGAAAACATCATGAGAAAGCCTGCACGTATAGCAACAGCGTACCAGCAGTGGGACGTTATAGAAGGCTGAAGACAGACAAACATACAATATGATTTTCTTCATAAATCAAGTTTGCTGTTTTAATAACCATGAATCCCATATGTATCGTATATCCTGTACCGACTCAAGACGCCACCTTTCGCAAGTATTTTTCATCGAAATACAAACAAGGCAGTATTGAATGAAACTATCTTTTCGGGTTTTGTCACAGTTATATTTAATATTTTGGTTCCCGACGTTTCGAATTCCTTGCAGCAAACACGGTCACGGGTCTGTCCCATCGACAAGCAAAACTAAATCTAATCTTTCATTTAAAATGTCAAATATTCGCGTAAATCTAAGAAAGTATTATAGGCCAATCTTGATTCTTGAAGGAATCGAACCTCTGATAATCTTTTTTATTAACTTTTGGTTTTAATAAAACATTTGTTAACGACTTAAAGTCAGAAAAATAGAGTCGTAGACAGTCAACAGCAAAATATAGACATGGTTAGATTTGCGGCCATTGATTAGGCGAAAATTAATTTAATTTTACTTACTTATTTTTTTATTCTTTTATTCTCCTGGCCTTTTATTTTTCGCTTATCATTTTGTTTATTTTTTTTATTTATTTTTTAGTTTTAGCACAGGTTTCACATTGACTAAGACAGTATTAAAAAAGAAATATATAAAAATAAACTAATATATAAAGTAATGTAACCGATCTATTTAAAAAAATATTACAATATATGTTTATCTTTTTTTACGTTTTTTTATTTATACAGATTTGTTGCAGAGACAAACACATTTTTAATTAAAAAAAACATGTAATATGACAGAATATTCTCTAAAAACTATATGAAATCACAATTTTCGTGGCCACCCCCACTAACCCCTATAAATGCCTCCCCGTCCCAGGGCGGTTATTTTGCGCGCTTTAAAATACCCCATGCCCTACATTTTGATATTCGCGTCGATGTTCCTACACAAATTGCTTGACGATTGTGATGCGGCTTATCTCATACTGTTAAAAACTTGGAACTGACAATATACAACATCTTGGGATAACCCAAAAATCAATCACTTAAATTCAATATATTTTAAAAGGTAGTTGCGAATCATATCCTACTAGTCCTACTAATATTATAAATGCGAAAGTTAGTGAGGATGAATGAATGTCTGGATGTTTGTTACTCTTTCACGCAAAAACTACTGAATGGATTTTAATGAAACTTTGCAATAATATAGCTTATACATCAGAATAACATATAGACTACTTTATATCCCGGAAAAAAATACGATTCCCGTGGAATAGATTTGTTTATGTTATTCTAGACGCGAATCCGTGCGACACAAGGATGAACCGCTAATACATTAGTATATAAAACAAACAGTCTTTATTCAAATAACACAATGGTAACAAACGCACACAGCCCTAACTCCTTAACTAGAAAACTGTGTTTCAGGACTAGTACCTTCCCATATCAGGCGAACATATTCAATGCATAAAATTACGTTATAATAAGGTAAGTTAATGTAAACAAAAAAGGCAAAAAAAATGAAAAATTAAAAAAATATTTCTTCTAGCTTACAAGACACAAAGAAAAAAGTGTGTATGAGTGTGTGTGTAAGAGTGTGTGTGTGCGTGTGTGCGTGCGTGTGCGTTTGTGTGAGTGGGTTTGGTTGTATGCTTGTATGTGTTGTTACTATTACAATTTGTATACTTTGTATATATTAATATTTATTCATTTTTTTATACTAACACAAGTTTTTCAGTTTGTTCATATGTTAGATTAATTAGCCATCCTTTTAAAATTTCTTTTATTCTATAGTTGCTTAGATTTTTCACAGTATAAAGGTCATTGAATTTATTATAGATGAAAGGAGCAATACTCGTAGTATCATAGTGCCTTTGGGCGAAGAAATAATAATAATAAGTAAATACTTACTAAAGTGGAAAGCATAGTAGGAAAAATGAGTACTTACTTATCAACTTATTTTTACAGACACATACGAGTATGTATGTCTTCTTATGTTAAGAATCTTAGTGTTTTTGAATATATTTTTTATTTTGTTAGGTTAAAATAACTTTATATTATGAGTATACACATAAAAATTAAGCAATAATATTGAAGCAATTTCCTACGACCCTACGAGATAGTTCACATTGTACTTGCATCTTTTTGATATCATAACATCATTGTCATATTTAACCTGCTTTCGTCCACTGTTGGACATAGGCTGGATAGGCCTGTCCTATGGCACGTCACTGAGCTTGATCTTCCTTCTTCATATACGAGTATATCCATCTTTATAATAACATTAAAGTTCTATTTTTATTTGTTAGGTCTTTTGAAATGAACGTTTTGTGAAAACGTAAATAAAAGAACATATTTTCGGTTAAAGCTTATTTTTAACAGAGCTTTGAAAAGTTTTAAGTAAATAATTATATTTCCTCAAACCAAAGATTGTCTGTGTATCAATACATACTTTAACTTATATACACATTTTTTTTTAAAAACCATTTGTTTATATTATTTGTTTTTAATTTACTCGTTATTCTGAATAATATAAAAATGTAGGCATAATTAGACTCGACTATTACTTTTTATAACGAATCTTTATTTGTAACAGGCTTAATTTTAAAATTTCATAATTTATATGCAAAAAGAACTTCTTTGATAGTAAAAAAGGTATTTAATATGAACCAAGGAGAGGCCTCGGCTAAAATATGGGCTGAAGTGATGTGCCCAAACGTCCTTTATTTACTAAGTTAGGTTAACCCAGACCCACAAAACATGCAATTTTATATGATAAACTAGCACTGCCCGCGGCTCCGCCCGCGTTCAGATGACCAAAAAACAAAATCTTAGGTTTTACATATTAGTATACTCTTACAATGCAGTTTTTGTGGTTTTGTATTTTTTCTCAGAAATGAGATATTTTCCCGCGGTAAAAAGTAGCCTATTTGAGCCTAGTTGACCCGAATAACCAGCTATCATCATAGCAAATTTCATCAAAATCTTTCCAGTGGTTTTCTCGTGATGCGGTAACAGACAAACAGACAGACAGACAGAAAGACAGACAGACAGGCAAAAATTGTAAAAACTATAGATTCGGACTCTGTATCGATAATAATGTCTATTTCAATTAGATTTCCCAAAAAATATTTAATGAACAGATTTGACTTAGCATTTTATTATATGTATAGTTATCTCTAAATACTATCGAAATCCGCACTAATATTGTAATTTGTCTGTTTGTTACCTTCTTACATCTAAACTGCTAAACAGATTTTGATGAAAAGCAAGGACGTGGACTGTATTATAAAGACGAAATTAGGCTACGCATATCCTCCTCGAGCATGTAGGAATAATATATATATATATATATATATATATATATATATATACGTATACCATGTAATAATATGACATCCATACTTTTTTTAATATTATAAATGTGTGTGTTTGTTTGTTTGTCCTTCTTTCACGTCGAAACAGAGTGATGTATTTGCCTGATTTTTTGTGTAGAGGTAGTAGGAGGGCTGGGAATTGACTTTTTACCGCGGGAGATTATCTCATTCCCACGGAAAAATACGTTATTATACAACCCCAAAAAATATTTACGATCAGAATTACTTGAAACTTGGTATTAATGCTCTTAGATACAAGTAAATAAATACGTGTTTTAGCATTTTTTGAAATTCATCCCATAAGGGAGTAAAATATAGGATTAAAGTTTGTATGAAATTTACCTATCTAGATTGTTTTTTGTTGTTTTAGCGCGAGCGAAACCGCGGGTTCTGCTAGTAGTGTATAAATCTAAATCTGGAGGTTTAACGTGATAATGCTTATAATTGGAATTTCTAGGTACCAAAAACACTTTTTTTAACGCCATAGGGGTTGAAGAATATCCCTTTGTAGTATCCCCCCAGTAGTCAGTACCTATAAATGGATATAGGATTTTAATAGGATTTTATAGAGAAAAATTACCTTAAAGAAAACTACAACAGTTATTGTATTTAAAATATACTTTAGTTCCTATTATTTGTAATTATGGTTCCAAATAAATACATTTAGAATAGTGTTGGCGATTCCATAGAGAAATATTTTTATTTTAACGTAGAACTTATAATCGGTATTCAAACCCATAACTACCGTCATAGTAAATCGAGTACTTATACCACCAATTTCCTCATAAACTTAGTTTTATATAAAAAAGTCACATTACTTTTCACTCTCCTACGTCAATACTTGATATTTTTAGCTGTTGCTTTATAAAATAAACAATAAAGCCATTAGAGAATCTGTTATAACACTCTTTGTTGTTGTAGCTTTTGAAGACTAGATATCGCCTCCAACAATATTAAATCTAAGTTGCGCCTTATATTTAGAAAATATTAATATACCCGAATAAATGAATGTGCTACTCGGCTATTAATAGAAATGGACGCAAATAAAGTTTTGCTTTAAGTAAACTAAGCGATTTCAAAAGGAAAGAGTTACTCGATTTATTTGTATTTTTTTTTATATATGTTATACGATATCTTGGCCAGTTGAGATTTTTGAGATTCTTTTTTTACTTCTACGGTGTCCTCTACATATTTTTTGTCTTTCTTCTCCTTCATCTCTGCTCTATTTCAGGCGACTGGTCTTTTAAGCAATAGACCAATTAAGTTAGAAAATGTTACATAATATATTAAAAATTATATACTAACATTATATATCATTTATTAACATTATATATCTAATAATTACTTTTTAGAAAATAACAAAAAAAGGAATTCAAAATTATTCAGAACAACACTTAGAACCCCAGGAGTGGTTATTTTTTTTAAATCATATGGGACCTTTAAGTAAAGGTAATATTTAATTTAATAAATAAAAAATATGAAAACCGATGCGGAGTCGATGGAAACAATAATATATACACCAAAAAAAACGGACGAATTGACAGACCATCATTTTGAAGTCTTTCAAAATATACTTAATTTATTTTTATTTATTTCATTTCTTTTTTATTTATGTAGGTTGTGTAGGTTTATTCTTCTTATATTCAGAAGCAGACCAACGAATCGATGTGACCTTTTGCATGGAGGGCAGGAGTGCGATATGGGGTAGTTTTTATCCCGACATATCGGATATATCCCGTGGAACATCTGTATATTGCCAACAGTTCCCTCGGGGCGCTAACAAGGATCTAGGGACAGTTTCTTATATGAAAACATATACATATATATGAAATATTTAAAAAATCATTGATAATTGATTACTTACCTAAAAAGGTAGTATAGAGCTTATGATATTTCTATACTTACAATATATTTTTTCAGGGTTCGGTTCTGTTTCATAGCCTAAAAACTGAACCATACGGGTTCTGTTTTTAGGCTACGAATTTCGTGATGCCCGTCTGTGCGTCTGTCACAGTCATTTTTTTCAGCTAACAAGAACAAACATACAAAGTTTCACATAAATAATTGTAGTGAGATTGTGCCTACTTTGACCCGATGCTCCGCTTGCGTACATAACTAGGAACATACATAAGAACTAGGTAAGGAATGTTCATAATATTATACGCTATGTAGAGACTATAATTTAACTTCTTTATTACAAGTTTTATTTTAACTTGCAATATTAAAAGCAGTCCGTTTCAAAATTTTCAAACCATTTTAATTAAAACTATCTTTTCGAATTTTTTCGCAGATTTATTTAAATTTTTAGTTCCCGACGTAGCGAATGCTTTACGGCAATCATGGTCACGGGAGAGACTAAGGTTAAAACCTTCTTTAAGCATGTAGTTTCACCTAAATCTAAGAAAGTATTATTTCCAACTATTTTAGAATCCCTTCCTAACGTATCCAATTGAGCTGACATTTGGTGTACTTTGCAATTTTGGTGAAAATGCATTGTTAAGGTAACATCGAGATGACCTGGTTATGGAACCGATGCTTGAACTGGGAGTCTCTGATGGCATGTGGTAGGAGAGCCGAATTTGGGATAGGTTTTGTTATTATGAGTACTTGCTACTAGACATGATGACGAGGATCTGAAGCTGAAGCTAGATTACCGCTGGAATTCTGTGATGGAAAGTGCTAAGAGATTTGAGTTTGGGTTTGTTTACTTGTTGTCTTGAAAACCTACCATTATAAATGACATCACATCATACATATTAAAAGCTTATTTTTTAACAAAAAATAATAAACTAGCGACACACTTAGGTTGATTCCCTATACAAACTTTCATCCTCATTTTCAACCCCTGATGATTTCCATGATAAAACTATCCTGTCCTTTCCAGGGTCTCAACTATCTTCTTACCAAATTTCATCTAAATCAATTTAGTAGTTTCGGAACTTATCCAGTACAAACAAATAAAATAAAAACAAAAAAAAATCCTCTTTATAATATTAGAATAGATATTTTTTTTCATTCAGTATAGTATATTACAGTTGCATGAAATACACAAAATATACGCACATACATTCACACCATGTATAATTTTTATATGGGCCATAAAAATTTATCTGTTCAGCAGAACTCGAATCTCTGACTTCCGCAGTGCTTCCTAAAGGGGGGTAATTCTTTTAAAACTTACCCAAAACATGTCCAAGGAAGAAACTTCCTAAAGGAATTATCTATATACATACGAGTATATCTGTACTTAGTTCATATTTAGCACAGATAATAGAGTTATAGCTACTAGTTATGACTTATTACTAAATGCGTATGAAAGTATATATACGGTACTAAAAGAAAAATTCATTTTTTTAAATATTTGTATCTCTCTGGCAGTCAGTAAAGTAAAAAAGGTCTGAATGTCAGCAGACATACGGTCTGTTTGTTCCGGCTAATCTCGGAAACGGCTGGACCGATTTTGACGGGACTTTCACTTGCAGATAGCTGATGTTACAAGGAGTAATTTACGCTACTACTAGTACTTTTATTTTAGAAAAAAAATCTGGGATCCGCGCAAAAAAAATAGAACCCATGAAATTGTGAATAAAATCCGCGTAGAACAACATCCGAGCGAAGCGCTAGTATGTAGTAAAAATATATTTGCTCTGTGCGGGAATCGAACATCTGATCTCTTTTATAGTAGAGAGGGACAGTCAGAAAAAAAACCTACCATATCCGTAATAGCTATCTCTATCAAATATCTCTCTTTACAATCTACAACTTGTATAGAATTTCGAAGAACTTAAATTTTTTATTTTATTATATACCTACTCGTATAATAAGCGAGCAATTCTCGTATATATATAAATATACAAATTTATTTCGTGTGTCTCGGAAACGGCTCTAACGATTTGGTTCACATTTTGTATTTATATATTTAGCTTTTAAAGTTTATTTACAACTAGCATTGCCCGCGACTCCGCCCACGTTCAGATAATCAAAAACCAAATTCCTAGGTTTAGTATCCTCTTACATTACAGTTTTTGTATTTTTCTCAAAAATGAGACATTTTCCCGCGGTAAAAAGTATCCTATATGTTAACCCGTATAACCAGCTATGACAATACCAAATTTCATCAAAATCCCTCCAGTGATTTTTCTGTGTTGCGGTAACAGACAGACAAACAGACAAAAATTCTAAAAACTATATATTAGGCCTCTGTATCCATAATAATGTTTATTTCAATAAGATTTTCCAAAAAATATTAAATGTACAGATTCGACTTAGTTACAATTTTATTGTATGTATAGATATAGGTTTTTTCTAAAAAAACGCAATTTTTATAACTTTTACCGAAAAACGCCGCAGTCGCCCAGGTACTAGTATTTCAAATAAATTCTTGTATCTACTTCTATACACTGTATTATAGAAACGAATCGATTTGATTTCACCGACTACAATATAGAAGATGTATTCAATTCGAATAAGTATATTTTTGTACGTTACGCGATATTTTAACTATTTTTGAGCATATTTTAATTAGTAGGGTTTATTTAAGAGTGGCACTAAATTTTCAGGAATTTTAGACCTTATGGGTGATATAAAATTTTTATTTAGGTTATTTTAAAGACGGTGTAATTAGGTATAACATATATCATATAAAAGATAACAAGTCAATATTGGTCCCGCTGAGTTTTTTTCGCCATTTCTTCTCAGGTCTGAGGCTTCTTCTTACCGAACTGGTAGTAGACTCATGACGTTCAGTAAAAAATTGGAATAATTTAATGCTGAATAAAATATTTTGATTTGATTTGATCTAGATAGTATATGGACCTTAGAGTGCTTGTCACTTAATTTGTGTAAAACATTAGGTAATTCTGCTTTTCTCTTTTCACTACTTAGGCTACTGGTACACCAATTCAATTTTATTATATACTTAATTGCTTAACACGTATCAGTAAAAAAAATTACTACACCAAAATTTATTATATATCCTTTACGCTGGGCATTTTGCTGATGATACTCGTACTTGCGTGGTGGGTGACGGATTCAAATTCCACATATTTTCAACCAACAGCAAACAACTGTAGGGTGAAATTATGAACTTGTGACCTTCACAATAGGCGAGCCATCAACTACAGCATAACACTCCTTTATGTGTACATTTCTACCTAAAATTTCCTTCAAAAAAACTAAAAATTCAAGTTATTAACGTCATTAGTGGATAGAATTAAAACAAATCAAATAAAAGCGCTGACGGATAGCATATATATCTAAAACTATCTCCCTCCCCCATCCCCCCGCCCCCGCGCCGCCACCCCGCCACCCCCCGCTTTCACGGTTCTAATTTTTGGGGAATTTGGGGCATATTCGTAAATATGAAATGGAAAAAATATTTCGCGATGAAAGGTATTTTAAATTGTATCCTATGTGAATAAGGTCGGCTTTTGAATGTATGGTGGTTGGAAAAAAAATTACTTCATATGTCGTCCTTAAGACGGAGCGCCTCGCTCTACGTATGTGTGTTCCGGACTCGGATGGCATAGAGCTGTCATGCTAGCTAGTTTTATTGCTATTATTAAGTTTTTTTTATAGAAATTTGGATACTTAAATGAAATTATCTTTCTTTCCCTATTAATATTTTATTATTAACGTTTTATAAATGCTCTAAAAGAAACAACACATGATAAACAAATTGACTTAATACTTTGTTAAGTATTTGAAAATATACGAGTACCTTAGCAGGATCAAGTCTGACGTCTAAGGAGTTACTGTTAATTCATGGTCTTAAATAAGGATGGCATTGGAAAGCAAAATAAATAGATAATAGATATGCATCTTTGTATAACGCTTTAGAGTTTAACCCTGTATTATTTTAAATATAATACATACTCTATATTATTATATGCAACAATAATAATATTAAACACGACTCATCAAGCCTTTAGACTTTCTTTCTTGTTTTTTTAACTGCCAAATCAAATCAAAATATACATAATTCAAACAGACTTTTACAAGAACTTTTGAATCGTAACTTTTTGCATTTTTTTTTTAATTTTTAATTAAATGTCAGTACGTAAGTCCGTGTGGTGAGGTGAAGTCCTTGATTGTGTATCATAGTTAATCACAATTACTATATCTACATAACATAGAACAAATATACATATAAAATAAATGAAAAAAAAAACAAAATAAAGAAGTCTCTATAGACGTTCTATTCCATCAAGCGACGATATATAGGCTGTAGCTATGCGAGCAAATATATAATATTTTCCTATATGTAACTTTCATCATTTATACTTTATTACTATATAACTGAACTATTCATACAAAGTGTTTGTCTCTGCCGTCTGTGTGTGCGTTCAATTAAAGATTTTCTTAATAAGAAACAGGGTGGATTTGGGATGTATTATTATGTTTTCTAATAACACATTTACTTTGTTCACGCGGAATTGCTTAGGAATTTAATAGTTTGTTTCGTTTATAGATTCTTTTTTTTTATAAAATATCCGCCTTAAAAAGAAAGAGGTTCTATATTGGTGTGTATGTTTTTTTTTAATTTTACGTTTTTCTCTATTTTAGATATACTCGTAATACACAAATAGAATAACTATCGTTTTTATTGTATATATAAGCTTTAAGCTCTGGAAATGGCGTTTGAAGGGGAATATACGGAAGAGACCAAGTTTATAACCCGCTATCTAACTTTTTATTAATTCTGCATATCGTCAATTCAGCGATATACACTTCTTTTACACAAACAATTTTTTTTTTCTCTATATATATTTTTTCTAAGTACATTACGTAACGTCTATAGGTAGGTGCGTTATATTAAATATTTTTTTATTACAAACAATTTGACTTCACTGGAATTTGAAGTAATGTATTTTCTAATATTTTATTACAGTTATGAGGCCGCCGTTTCATTCACAAATACCAAATACGGAAACACAAAGTTAAAAATATACCGATAAATAAATCACCAACAAATCTAAAACTCACGCACGCGAATGAAACATTTCAAGTTTTTCTTTAACGATTATGTTACATATAAGAAAATATTTGGAAAAATGTCATCTTGAGTATTTAAAAGCTTGGTGAATTTATTTCGCTATAAAATTATTTTTTTTAGAATATCTGTTTCTCCGTAGTCGCTATAATGATTTTTCTCTGTAACTTAAATAATGCTTTTGAAACATATTGTACTACAGTAGCGCCATCTATTATGAAGTTTAGTAAATGGTAAAGTTAGTTTTAGTAGCGCAATTATTTCAAATTATAATAATTTTATTCCATTACGATAATTTCGTAATATTTTATAACCAATATAAATAAATTGTAATAGTTTCATAGCATAATATTTGCAGCAACTACCAGTAAATGTTGTATTAATATATAAATGTTTACTATATAGATGATATATGAGAGTAAAATTTTTACGATGCGCGCGCACACCGACTGCCGAAAAGCGACATGATGGAGTTAGCTGCATTCCTTTTTATAAACAGAGAGTTGTGACATACGGGATGAAATCTTTAGCTATTTTTGTTCTGTTACGCCAAAAAACTATGACTTCTTCCGCAAAACGCTTAGCATAAGTACACATACACGTTTTTTCTTGTAATAATAAATAATATTATCAAAGTAAATTAACTGTAGGTTCACGTATACAAACTTTTGTAAGACTAAACTCTAATACGTCTTATTTTATTATAAGTTTTACGTTATACCTACATCATATTATCAATCTCGAAACTGACTCGAAAGATTTTCTAGCGCCATCTATTAAGGAAATATAGAAAAAATAATATAAACTTCATGAGATAGTACCGCCATCTATATCAATAGTAGTACTTTGTACTTTGAGTAAGTCGTTCTTGACTTAGTACTAACACTTTATCAGTAGATGGCGTTCAACTATTTTATTTTTTTTAGCTACTGAAATGAGGCTATCGTTTCTGATTGCACCAGCTGGCACCACTGGCGGGTGAGGTCCTATCACTGTCGTTGAAATAATATTCGTTAGCATAAAGGGCCAATAAATTTAATATAATAATTATTATATTTATCTTGAAAACAGTTCTACCAGGATTTCAAATAATTAATCATAACGAAATAAATAAAACATTGACTTTTTCTTTACTCTTCTTATAACCAATTAAGATTTATTGTGCCGTACCATGTCTGCCATAATTAATCAGGAATGGAATGGAACGTGTACAATATTAGTGAAAATCGGCGATAAAAAGCTCGCAAGTAGTAAACATTCAGTGTCATATTTTGATATTTCTAGAAACCTTACTCTACACTAGCGCCCTCTCACGGCGAATTCAAGCGCGATAGCCCTCATTAATTTCATAAACGCCGTCTAAATCATAAGGTATTTGTTTTTAAGAAGTTTATTTAAGCAACAATAGATGGCGCTGTAATTTACTGTAAAGTGTGTTATTAATTTTTGATATAATTTCCTTCAAAATGTAAATACATGTAGACCTTATAATATATTAACATGAAAAACATATCAGCATGTCTTATCTTAGTACCTCTTATATTAGATATTTTTAATTAAATACTATTTTTTTATTGCGTCTGATAAAAGCTTAAATGAAAATATTTATCTACGTCTGTACTCTGGACCACTGAATTGTTAGCTTACTCCTAGAGTCTTCAAACCGATTTCGATATATTTTGTTGCTGAAATAGCATTTGCCTAAGACGAGAGTAACCTTTTTTTATCTCTAAAATGTACATAGAACAAAGTTGTTATTGAGTCGACTATTTCTTGAAAAACATTTTGAATTGAAATAGCCGTTATTATTGATACAGAGCCTGGTTTTAATATTTTTTTTGTCTGTCTGCCTGTTACCGCATCACGGAAAAACCACGGGATTTTGATGGGTAATGGTTATAACTTTCTGTAAGTATATATGTATATACTTATATCAAGTAATCTGTGGTAATTTACCCTTAAAGATTATATTAATCTATACTAATATTATAAAGAGGCAGAGCTTGTTTATTTGCTTGTTTAAATGCGCTAACCTCAGGAACTACTAATCCGATTTGAAAAATTCTTTTTGCATTAGATAGGTAGCTCGTTAACTGTTTATTGAGGAAGGCTATATAGGCTGTACCTATATCGTATAATATATAGATAGCCTATCTATTCCATACTAATCGTAAAACTAAAAACATAACTAGGAACGAACCCGACAAAAACTAGCGTGAGTCGCTAGCTAATATATGGTTTACATACAATATTTCACTAATATTTACATATTTCGAATAAATAACTTAGATTATTTTTACTTTTAATTCTAATGAGGATAATAGCTTTTTAGCATTTGGTTATGGCTGTTACTAAAGACATTATCTCAATCATTCAAAGAAAATGTGTAATTTTACGAATATGAGAATATATTATTAACTAGATTCTAGACTTCGAAGAGAATCGATTTTACCAAAATTTAGAGAATCAAAAGCTCAAAATGCACAATAATATTATTTTGTCTAGTTTTAAAGAATAAAATGAAGTTTAAAGTAAATGATTTTCTCAAGAATTTTAGGTACCTATAATTATTTCAAAAACATTTTTTTTCTTATTTTATTTACCTTATAGTTATTATATAAAAGAGATTTAAATAAAACAGACAATATATTTTTATAACTTAGCTTTTATTAATTAATAATACTTTTATTGGACAAGAAAATCAGTCTTACAATTGTACTTAATTACCATACATAAATCTAGATGGCGTTAGTATACAAGTTACGAGTCATCGCCTTCTTTTCTTTTGAGGGGTTTTAACTTCTTCGGCTTCTCCATTCGGCTGCTCTTTTTCCTCACTGTCCTGAATCTTTCTCCGAACTGGTCCAGTTTGAGAAATCGGTACAATCCTTTCGTTTTTCTCTTCAGAAACTTTTTGAGCGGATATTGTCAGAACACCATCAGATGAAAGCTTGGATTCCACCATCTCTGGGTTACAACCTTCTGGTAATGCGTACCTGCGTTTAAACTGCCTAGATATGAAGCCATGTTCGTCTTTCTTCTCCTCGTGTTTGCCTTCAACTACTATATAATTATCCACTGTTTTTACAGTAATCTCTTCAGGTGAAAAATGCTGTACATCTAAGTTAACTTGGAACTTGTCCTTGTCATTTTTGATGGTAGATCCAACGTCTCGCGACAATGATGACAGGTTTCTCCATGGACGTAAATAATTACGTCGTGACGGACGATCGAAAATGTCGGTTAGGAAATCATCAGAAGACAAATCCAGGCCATAGAGCTGATCTCGAAGCCGCCTCGGTCTCAAATCGTAATCTATTAAGAGTGGAAGTAATGCCATACTGAGTAAATTCACCGGTTTTCGGTTAATAGCGTGAGATATATACGTCCGCTTGACTGGTGCGCTTGTTTCAAACAACTGCCGACTCGAGTGGAGGGCGTCACTTATATATATCTGTAACATTATATTTCTACAATGTACGAGCAACGCGTAGAATGTTCGTGAAATTCAATAAGCGACATCTATCGGTGAGTGGTCGAAACTCTGTAGTCTTTTAAGTTTTATGCTATATGATAAAATTACAATTAAAATATAACAATAATACTCAATAATATGTAATGCATTTTATGTTTTTTTATTATATGATGTGTGTATTTATTATATTGCTTTATTTTTATTTACAATCGCGTTAAATTTTATTCAAAGTCAAACAGTGACATCTATTGGTAAAAAGTTAAATGTTAATACTAAAACTTTTTTTTTATAATAATTTTATTTCAAAACACTGTTTATTTAATGGGAAAATGAAGCTTTTTCAATAGTTAGCCTTTTCTTTTTTTTACCTTAAGATTCAATCATTTAAAATTCAATTTTAATCTATTAGATTACAGATGGCGTAACGTGTGCAATTTTATCAGTGTTTCCTTTACAACGACTACTTCTGAGTGGTCGTTGTTCCTTTATTAATAAAAAAAATGATTCATACTTACTATGACACATTAAAAAATATATTGATTTATCAGATATATTTATTATTTAACCCTTATGAATACATTAAATTAATATAAGCTATACACTGATGTATGACCTATATTATTGTAGTCTCATTAAAATCCATTCAGTAGTTTTTGCATGAAGTAGTAGGGTGTATGTACATAATAATTTGTTTCGTATTTTACAAAGTTACAAAAAAAAAACACTATCTTGAAATAATTGACTCGTCTGTACGTATCTGTGACTGTAATTACCCTTTTTTACTCTTTTTTTATTGTACTGTAACCACATCTCGTCCCGGGATTCAACAAAATATACAATACTTTCCTCCCTATTAAGTATAAACTATGCCTATGCCATAGATGAATCTATTATATAAAAAACGATATGTGTATGTACATGTGTTCTCTATGGACTCCAAAACGTCTGGAGCGATTTTGATTAAATTTTCAAGCAATCTTCAGATTAGCCCAGCGGGTGATCCTGTGAAGTTTGGTAGCGATCTGAAGTTTGAACGCGAGCGAAGCTGCGGGTACTGCTATTATTGAAAAATTATTTATACAAAATACCATGTCGATATATTATTTTTATTTCGTTAAAACCTGTAAAAAAAGTGCTAGATTTTTGATTTTTCGTTTTTTAAGTTAAGAAATAAAATACAAAATCTGCGATTTTAGTAAATAAAATAGGTAATTAAATAATTTTATTTTAAAATAAAACTATCTTTTTACGGGACCCGTGACCATGGATGCTGTAAAGCATTCGAAACGTCGGGAACCAAAAATCAATATAAATTCGCGAAAAAATCCGAAAAGATAGTTTTATTTTAAAATGTCAAGTATTCGCGTAAATTTAAGAAAGTATTAAGTAATTTTAGTTATAGTTAAATTTTTATAATATTATATCCATTGTAAGTCCTTGTCAGTTATTGATAAGCGGGATCAAGTAAATACTTTAATAATTATTTATAGTTTACATAAATAATAACTTAATATTTCCGTAATATTATATTAAAAAAGTACAAAATAATATATATTTAATAATGTACTTAGATTTTTTTTATTTTTTCAATATTCTAGAATATTCGTAATATAAACGTTGAGAATATTTTTTAATAATATCGAAATCGAACTGACCAATAGGAAAATACTAAATCCTTTGAATATTTATTTATTATATACTTACCTCATTTACATTTTTCAATTAAACCTTGCAATATTGAATTCTATTTAAAATTTAAATAATTTGGTTTATGGGTAGTCTATACATATAATAAAACACACGTATAATCAAATCTGTACATTAAATATTTTTTTGGAAAATCTTATTGAAATAGTCATTATTATAATATGTACCTATATAAAAATCTATAGTTTTGAAAACAATTTGTCTGGCTGGGAACGCATCACGAGAAAACTACTGGACAGATTTTGATGAAATTTAGTATGATGATAGCTGGTTATCCGGGTCAATATAAAGGATACTTTTTACCGCGGGAAAATATCTTATTTCTGAGGAATATACCTATACTAACCGTTAAAACGTACAATAGGGATGAACCCGAGCACAGCGAGGGTAAGTCGCTAGTAATAATAAGTAAGAATGTGTACTTATCTACTAAAATTACTCAAAATTACGCTTATACATTTTTCACACCGAAATCGAATACATGTACCTACTGCCATTTTGAGGTTATGTACACACACCGGCATTTTAAGCATTTTACACGAAAATATAGAGTGCATATTTTTAATATAAATGGCTAATGAAATTATGATATATACCTAAAAGCTTTTAAATGTTAAGTTATTTAACATACAATAAGAACTTATATTGCAAAATAAAAATGTATTTATTATAAGTGTAGCTAATTTTAGGTTATGTTTTATTTTATTTACGAATGCACTAACTTAGTACATTATATTCTAAATGTAGATATCATGTCTTTATAAAATGATTCAAATAAATTTTGAAAGTGCTTTGTTTCTAAAATAATGACAAGCAAAATCACTTTGAACTCTATATGCATATTCATGTCATAGCATCTATCCTTTGTTAGAAAATTATTAAAATAGACTTAAATGGATAATATTTATATTTTTTCATTAAATTATAGTTATTTTTACTTATATTATTAAATGTTTTCAAAGTATTCTCTCTATATTAACATTACTCTTTTTACCATTTTTTTTTAGTATTAACTAGCGAAAATGCAACTATAATGCAATATACTTTGTTGTTTAAATACGTAATCATAATTGAAAGCTGAGAATAGAATGTGCATTCGTACATAAATTTAGCCATTTATGCACAAAAATCAATAACATCTTGGAACAAGAGTCTAGAAAGATTCATGTATTGCTAGGTACAGTAGAGGCAATAGGATGTTGACAGCGCTCCAAGCGGCGAATAGACGCAACAAGCACCGGATATACTTTGAACATTCCAGAAAGGAACGTAATTTTGGTGAATTACTAAAATTTGTGAATTAAACTTACGTAAATTATATTTTCTAAAATAGTTTTACAATAAAACCTATTTATTTACATATTTTTACAAACAAGTTTTATGCCAATAGCTTTTTTTTGAGCAATAGTTATAGAAAGATCTCGAATGCTCTAGAATGTTCCATGAAATTGTTGGTAAGCGACGGTGTCGCTGCGTAGTATCAAATAGCGGAACTAGTAAAATTACGTTCGGTGTTAGAAACATTTTTCTTGTAAGAACTAACATTTTATTATTATAATATAATTATTACTTACTGCATGTTTATTTGCAAGTTTTTAAACTTTACTTATTTATAGTATGTCATTAGAAGTGTTTATTTAGATTATTATTGTCTTTATAGCAAACTAACATTAATTCTAATTTAGTTTTTATATTTATAAAGAAACACATATCTATACATATAATAAAACTGTAGAGGTCGAATGTCCGTACATAGAAAAAAATGCTAAAAACCGAGTCAGGGGGATGTAAGAAGAGAAATAGAACAAATTCAGATTTTTTTCATATTTTTGTTTCTCTGTCTGTTTGTTTGTACGGGCTTATCTCTGAAACTCTGGGACCGATTTAAATGAAATTTTGCATGGTGGTACCTTATATTCCCGGTCAACATTTAAGATACTTTTCATCCCGGAAAATTAAAGAGTTCCCGTGGGATAGTCAAAAAACTATAGTAACTTATACAGCTTAGTACACAAAAACTACTGATTTAATTTTAATGAAACTTTACAATAATATAGTTCATACATGAGAATAACAAATAGGCTACTTTGTATCCCGGAAAAATGTACGGTTTCCATGGGATAAATTTGTTTTTGTTTGTCTAGAGGTGAACCCAAGCGAAGCGAGGGTGAGCCGCTAGTTATGATATAGGTAAGTTCAAATAATTATGTAATTGATTTTAAAATAATAAATAGTATCTTTTACGTACCCTAGGTACAATAGTATTACTATACTATAATAAATATGTAATTACTTTAAAAAATACTTGTAAGATAAATAAAAGTTGTATTAGGTTATAATAAAAATATTACAAATCTATCAAAAGGTTTGAAGCATCTGGTAACAAGAGCGCAAAATCCAGAAATTTCTACTCGACCATAGATGTCGCACGGAAACAGACGCTATATAAGCACCGTGACATTACGGGCCGGTGTCATTCAATACAAACGAGCTGCGAGATTAAAGTGTCGTTCCCTGTGATATATCAACACGTGCTATAAACCGCGCTACGCATAGAAGTCGAAGAAATAAGTTCATATCCCTTGATACATATTGAAGAAACTTCGTTTTTAAATTTGTAAACGTTAATGCCTGAAAAAATGGAGACTCAATCTGGTGAAGTTGAGACCTTCGCCTTCCAGGCGGAGATCGCCCAGCTTATGTCCCTCATCATCAACACATTCTACTCTAACAAGGAAATCTTCCTCCGTGAGTTAATTTCAAATTCTTCTGACGCTTTGGACAAGATTCGTTATGAATCTCTCACTGACCCGTCGAAGCTTGACAGTGGAAAGGAGCTGTACATCAAAATCGTGCCCAACAAGAGCGAAGGCACCCTTACAATCATTGACACGGGTATCGGTATGACTAAGGCCGATTTAGTGAACAACCTCGGAACCATCGCGAAGTCCGGCACAAAGGCGTTCATGGAAGCATTGCAGGCAGGCGCTGATATTAGCATGATCGGTCAGTTTGGTGTGGGTTTCTACTCGTGCTACTTAGTTGCTGACCGCGTCACAGTACACTCAAAGCACAATGACGATGAACAGTACATGTGGGAGTCTGCAGCCGGTGGTTCCTTCACCGTCCGCCCTGACCACGGTGAGCCCCTTGGCCGTGGTACCAAGATCGTACTCCACGTCAAAGAGGACCTCGCTGAGTATATGGAAGAACACAAAATCAAGGAGGTCGTTAAGAAACACTCCCAGTTCATCGGCTATCCAATCAAACTCGTAGTTGAGAAGGAACGTGAAAAGGAGCTCTCTGATGACGAAGCTGAGGAGGAAAAGAAAGAAGACGAGAAGGAAGATGAAAAGCCTAAGATCGAGGATGTAGGTGAGGATGAAGATGAGGACAGCAAAGATAAGAAGAAGAAGAAGAAGACCATCAAAGAAAAGTATACTGAAGATGAGGAGCTGAACAAGACTAAGCCCATCTGGACACGTAATGCTGATGACATCACCCAAGAGGAGTATGGTGACTTCTACAAATCCCTTACCAATGACTGGGAAGATCATCTGGCTGTCAAACATTTCAGCGTTGAGGGTCAACTTGAATTCCGTGCCCTCTTGTTCGTTCCTCGTCGTGCGCCCTTCGACCTCTTCGAAAACAAGAAACGCAAGAACAACATCAAGCTGTACGTCCGCAGGGTCTTCATTATGGACAACTGCGAAGACCTCATTCCCGAATACCTTAACTTCATCAAGGGAGTGGTCGACAGCGAAGACTTGCCCCTCAACATCTCTCGTGAGATGCTCCAACAAAATAAGATCTTGAAAGTCATTAGGAAGAACTTGGTAAAGAAATGCCTTGAACTCTTTGAAGAGTTGGCTGAAGACAAAGAAAACTACAAGAAGTATTACGAACAGTTCAGCAAGAACTTGAAGCTTGGTATTCATGAAGACTCTCAGAACCGTTCCAAGTTGGCTGACTTGCTCCGCTACCACACATCAGCCTCTGGTGATGAAGCTTGCTCCCTCAAAGAATATGTTTCCCGCATGAAGGAGAACCAGAAGCACATTTATTACATCACTGGTGAAAACAGAGATCAAGTAGCTAACTCATCCTTCGTTGAGAGGGTTAAGAAGCGTGGCTATGAAGTAGTCTACATGACCGAGCCCATCGATGAGTATGTAGTACAACAGATGAGGGAATATGACGGCAAAACTCTAGTCTCTGTAACTAAGGAAGGCTTGGAACTTCCAGAGGATGAGGAGGAAAAGAAGAAGCGTGAAGAGGACAAGGTTAAGTTCGAAGGCCTTTGCAAGGTCATGAAGAATATCTTAGACAACAAAGTTGAGAAGGTGGTTGTATCTAACAGGTTAGTCGAATCGCCATGCTGCATTGTTACTGCACAGTACGGATGGTCTGCCAACATGGAGCGTATCATGAAGGCTCAGGCTCTGCGTGACACATCCACAATGGGCTACATGGCAGCCAAGAAGCATCTTGAAATCAACCCTGACCATTCCATTGTAGAGACACTCCGCCAGAAGGCTGATGCAGACAAGAATGATAAGGCTGTTAAGGACTTGGTCATCCTTTTGTACGAGACTGCCCTCCTGTCCTCTGGTTTCACCCTTGACGAGCCTCAGGTTCATGCTTCTCGCATCTACCGCATGATCAAGCTTGGTCTGGGCATTGATGAGGATGAGCCCATCCAGGTTGAGGAACCCAGCGCTGGAGATGTTCCACCTCTAGAAGGAGACGCAGATGATGCGTCCCGCATGGAGGAAGTTGATTAAGCCCCCCGCCTACTCCGCCATGTTATAATGGTATAAATATGTGTATTGCAAGTTTTTTTTGTGCACTGGTGTACAGCCAAAGACTGATTTTAGTTCAAATTCCATTTAATTAAAAATAAAAGATTACATTTAATGTAACAAATAATAATTTTGTAGTTTTATTTCCTTACTACTTAAGTTTCTGTAAACATAAATCAATAAAAGTTACAAAATTTAATTTTAAAATCTCATTGTTTTATTAATTCAATTGTTGGTATTAAATAAATTTAGTGTTGTTTAAATTTAATTATTATAAAATCTTCATAGTTTTATTAATTCAATAAATATTAATTAAATTTAAGTTTGTAAAATTTTCATTTAAATATTACTATGTTCATATTTATGAGTAAAACATATATTAAGTTGGCATTATTGATTATCCGTAAATAAAAGTTGACATGATGTAAAATTAGTACATTAATTAGTAAGAGCTTTAAAAATTTACTTTTATCTCATTAAATATTTAATTTGCCTTAAAACTGAAGAAACTCCCTAACGCAAAATTATTTATTCTATATTTCTGAGATGCCATATATGTATTATGAAAATATGCCACTTTAGTCCATAATATTTCTTTATAGAAGTAGGAAGTTCACAATTTGTAATACATTGCATAGTAAGGGCTTTTGAAACATTTAATTTATCTTTAGAACACCCCTAAATAATATGAAAAAATGATACTAGACCCTAGTGAGTAGGGCATATTTCTTGGATATATTGTGCCTTGAAAAATGAAAAAAAAAAAGATTTAGGGTGGTTGACAATGAAATAAAGAACCTATCCCTAATATTTGAGTGTAAAGTAAAATATTTAAATTTCATAAATTCTTTAGAAAATATTTTAGTTTTCTGATTAAATGCTTAAGTTCAATTTTTTTAGGGTTAGGTATGTTGGTAACAATCTTTAAATGAAAACTATTGTTAGGTATTGCTATATATTTTATTAATATAATTGTGAAATTATCTGATATTACTTTATTATATAAGTATAATACTAGACTCGCCCTCGCGTACATTTTAATTTTGCTTGTTCGAAACCCTAATTCTTTTACCGAAATAAAAGTAGCCTAAGTTACTCCTTATAACATCAACTACCTGCCAGTGAAAGTCCGTTTAGGAGATTAGCCGGAACAAACAGACAGAAATTTAAAAAAAAGTGTTTTTCTTATAAATACCGTATATAATTCCATAAGCATTTAGTAAAAAGCTGCTATTTTGACATTACATACACACACTCCAATTTTTTATCTGTATTTATGACTAGCGACATCTCACATCAAAATCTGTCCAGTGGTTTTTTCGTTTTGTTCCTAGACAGACAAAAATTCGGCCTCTGTATCGGTAATAATGACTATTTCAATAAGATTTTCCAAAAAATATTTACTGCATAGATTTGACTCAGAATTTTATTATATTCATAGATTTATTAGCTTTTAAAAGTGCCTATTCTTTTGCAATAGCAAATGTTATTTAATGCTGAAAAAAAGGAAAACTTTATAAGCAATTTTAATTTTCACAAATTATTGGGATTACATTTCAATTTTACTAAAAAGCTATAAAAAATAAGTCAAATTTTGTAATCATTTATATTTCCTAAATCCGAAGTAGACACTGACTGGCACAGGAATCGTTACATAATAATAAATAATTATGACAGGTGAGCTTATAGATAAATAAATAATTTGCTTTTTAAATAGTTTATTTACAAAAAAAAAAAACAAAATATATTGAAATTACAAATATAGATACTTATAACTAAACACATTAACAATAAGTCATTATAATGAAATAATCTTTATTTTATACATTTCCTGGCATTCATAGTAGATAGTATTAATGACTAAAAATTATAACAAATTATAAATAATAAGATAAATGGTTCGCAAATATATATAATAGTATGTAACATATATTAAAATTCTAAGGCAAATCTGTAGGTACATTAAATATTTTTTGAGAAATCTAATTGAAATAAACATTATTATCGATACAGAGTCTGAATCTATAGTTTTTAGAATTTTTGTCTGTCTGTCTGTCTGTCTGTTACCGCATCACGAGAAAACCACTGGACAAATTTTGATGAAATTTGGTATGATGATAGCTGGTAATCCGGGTCAACATATAGGCTACTTTGTACCGCGCGAAAATATCTCATTTCTGAGAAAAATTACAAAAACACAAAAACTGCATTGTAAGAGTATACTAATATGTAAAACCTAAGAATTAGGTTTTTGGTCATCTGAACGCGGGCGGAGCCGCGGACAATGCTAGCCTTTAATATAATTTCAGTAAAAATGTTTTCAGCTATAACATTGTCAACAAAATATATCAGTATTATAAATAGTGAGTACATATTCATTTTGCCATCTTTTGCCGGTGTATAGAACACCGTCAATAGATGGCAGCACATGTCCTTAAATGTTAAAATATAAAAAAAAAACTTTTTAATAAAAAAATAAAAACCGACTTCAAAAAACCTCTAAAAAGTAAAAAATAACTAATAGGTAGTTTTCATTTACTATAGATACTATAGATACCTAATCAGATATTTTCGAAGTCGGTGTGCTTTGTGTATTGGCTGGCTCGGAGTTCTGAGGTAACAAACAAAAAAAATCATAAAAATACAGCCTAATTGAGAACCTCTTCTAGAGAAATTTCAAAGAATGTAATTTTAAAGAATAAATTACAGTTTAGTGAATACTGGAATAAATGATTGGATAATTTAATGTCATATATACTGCCACTACTTGCTTTTATTCCATCCAAGTTTCTAATTGCTTCCTAATTTATATAATTCATAATATAATAAGTATATATAATTGATATAAACTATTTTTTCTAATACCTAGGTATCACTAACATTCTTAAGTCGTTAATCTAAAATCACTTATCAAGGTCTATGCTAAAAGATACAACATCGTGGTCCTAGCGCTAAATAGCATCTTCAGGGGTAGTGTGGACCTCTCATGCACAACCACAGTTTTCTTCATTGGAAACCGTTTTTAAGCCCAGATGAAATTATGGAGTGTACCCATTTAAAACAAATTAGCCACAATTCGTTCATGAGTGTACCGTCCCTTAAAAATCTACCTACAGTTTATTACAGCTTTTATGCATTCTAGCCTCTAGTCCCGTATGCGGCGATTACCTACATTAGACGAGAAATGACCAAAACACAGAAATAAAAAAGAACTCCTTTATCTATCCATACTTTGATCTATCCGTTTAAGTATCTTCACATTAAATATGCATAATAATATTATTACATACTAGCGATAACTTACATACATACTTACGTTTTAAAGTTTAGTATAGATTTCTCAAAGATGAGATATTTACCCGCGGTAAAAAGTATCCTGTATATTGACCCGGATAACCAGCTATCATCATACCAAAATTCATCAAAATCCGTCCAGTGGGTTTTCCGTGATGCGATTACAGACAGACAGTCAAAAATTTTAAAAGATTCGGTCTCTGTATCGATAATAATGTCTATTTCAATAAGATTTTCCAAAAAATATTTAATGTACAGATTCGGCTTGTTACAATTTTATTATATGTATATTGTATAGATACTTAGTCAAACAGCCAACTAACCAGTAAGTTTTGGGCGAAGTTAGTTTCGTGGCGTGCCTTTAATTTAAATCTGTTCACCGCCAATAGACCGTGAAGGTTTCATCTTCCAGTACATTCTATGTTGATTTCAATGTAGGTACTGCGCCTGTCTGACCTAGATGCAAACGATCGATCCCACCCTCGTTTAGACAGCAAGCAAAGATGCACCATTGTTACTTGTAATTTGAATGTTTTTGTTATATGTACTAAAATTTAAATTACAATTTTGACTTAAATGATAATATTTTTCTACTAGCGACTTACTCTCGCTTGTTTCGCACTATTTAATGGGTTTTAATTTTTTGCGCGGAACCCTGATTATTTTTCTTAAATAAAAGTATAAGTAGCCCAAGTTACTCCTTATAACATCAGTTATCTGCCAGTGAAAGTGTCGTCAAAATCAGTCCAGCCGTTTCGGAGATTACCTAACCTGAACAAACAGACAGACAATAACTTCAAAAACTGTTTTTTCTTATTATTGCCGTAATACTTTGCTAGTGCATTTAGTAAAAAGCTGTTATTTTAAAATTACAAACAGACACTTCAATTTTATTTATCTGTATAGTTAGAATAAGAAGTTAGGAATAAGGGACTCTATTGTTTATGAAATTGATGTTAATACATTTGTACTGTTCTTCTTAGATCAGGCACGTACATAAGTGTAAAAGGCTAATATCCTACAGAAGAAACCTATATTATAATATATCGTATTCGGCTCATAAACTTATTAAAAATCACGTCAAACCGTATTCCAATGATGCGTTCAAGAAGAATAAAGCACTAACGATATCTAATATACTTCTATACATATGTATAATATAATTTTGGAAAATCTTATTGAAATAAACATTACTATCGATACAGAGGCCGAATCTATAGTTTTTAGAATTTTTTCCTGTCTGTCTGTTACCGCATCACAGAAAAACCACTGGAGGGATTTCGATGAAATTTGGTATGGTGATAGCTGATTATCCGGGTCAACAATTAGGATACTTTTTACTGCGGGAAAATGTCTCATTTCTGAGAAAAAGTAGAAAACTGCAATGTAAGAGTATACTAATATATAAAACGTAAGAATTTGGTTTTAGTCCAGGTAAACGCGGGCGGAGCCGCGGGCAATGCTAGTGTCTAGAATAAGGTTCTAGAAGGATACAACGTTACCAATAAAATTAGTAGTTATTATCTATACAGTTTAGAAAATAGCTACCAGTTGCTACTTGCCACATATTGAGTTAAAAATCAATAGAAAAACAAACATAAAAAATTGTCGATCGTCCTATTGGAATTTACTAAAAAGTATGTCATTTTGCCTAAATTATGCCATTTTGACCTAAATCCTCTAGTTGAAGTCTGATTGAAATAGGTTTAGTTATTTTATTCTAGACTAACGACTCACCCTCTCCTCGCGTTGCTTGCCCATAAAAAACTTTTATCCCCATTTTCACCCTCTTAAGAGATTTCCGGGATAAAAACTATACTATGTCCTTCCCAGTGACTCAAACTATCTTCTTACCAAATTTCATCTAAATCGGTTCAGTAGCTTCGGAGCCTATTCCATACAAACAAACAAACATAAAAAACAAATTTTTCATCTTTATAATATTATTACCTATAGAAGAATAAACAAAACAACTAACGATAGCTTAGGTATCGCCCACCATGTGTGCAGTTGCTATTTTAAATTCATGGACACCTGGATAGTAAACAAGTCAATTCTATTTATATCTATTTATAATATTGTAGATAGATATATAATATCTCGTCCTTCTCTATAGAAAATAGTTTTGAAATATGTTTGTACGTTTATGTTATTATGATATTTGGAAGCTGGCGAGTTTCCACATTTATATTGGGTTTGATGACTTCATTTATATCACTACTGATGCCAGCGTACGGATTTACCTATTTCAACATACTTAAATTACTTATTGACGACACGTTTGGCTCAGTTTGTAGTGACCCTACTTGCTGTATCAGCGGTCGCGGGTTCGAATCCTGATGGATCATTCAATTGTGTGGTGAGCACGAATGTTTGTACTCCAGTCATGGATGTTTATATTTATAATATGTAAGTATGTATTTAAATTTTAAAGTTATATAATTGTAGTGTATCAACTATCTGGTATCCAATATCCATAAAACAAGCCTCGTAGCTTACCATGGAACTAGACGGTGCTGTGTGTGTAATGTACCAACATATTTATTTATTTATTATTCACTAACAGGTCACCCTCGCTTTGCTCGGATTTGCCTCTAGGAAAACAAAAACAAACCTATCCCACGGGGAATGGCGACCATCATTTAAGGCGGATTCACAAAATATATCGCTTCCCTTTGGGAAGCGATATATTTTGTGAAACTGGACTAAAGAAAAGAAGAGAACCTCAAAGAAGGTTGGCCTCGAATTACACCATCTTATTTGCTTTAATTAATAGAAACCCCATACACTGAGATTTAGCCTAAAGAATATAAAACTGTAGACATATTAAATACGTTTTAATATATTCATTATTCTCTACTACTTTTTGTTTTAGCTAAATTAGTATTCTTTGTATGGTCGACGAAAAAATAACATTTAAAAGGCGAGAATTTTTTTGCGAATAAGTACCATATTTATTAAATGTTACAGATATACATTTATTTGGAAAACCGAAAACATATAGGAGTTAGGTTATCGAGAACCACTAACCAGTACCTACTAAAATTATTATAAATTATATTATTGCAGTTTTCGTGGGGATTTCTAATTCTTTTGAAAATTAAATATGGCCCATGCTACTCGCTGGTAATGCAGCTTTTCAAAGGTGAAAGAATTTTAAAATTGGTTCGGTAGTTTTTAGTTTATCCATTACAAACAAATAAACATTTTTTTATCTTTGGTCTACATTAGTATATATACAGATAAAATAGTTATTGCAAGTCTATCTTAGGAGATGTACTATTGCAAATTTATCCATAGACTTTTTTAAGACCTACAATTTTCTAGTACATTGTTTTGACGTACCTATCTCTTAAAGTTTAGCCAACATTTGCCATATAATTTTTTGAGGATGAATCGATAGAACCAGTTATTGTGTTTTCCCATGGGAATGAAAGATTTTTCTGTAGTAAAAGGTATCCTAAATGTTGACTCTAGTAATAAGTTATCACTACACAAAATTTAGTTAAAATCGGTTCAGTACTTTTTGCGTGAAACGCGCACATCGATTTCGCAAAGTTACTGTCTTATTATACGTATAGAAAAAGATGCCGAAGTTTATATGTATGTCTGTTTGTTACTCCTTTACGCTGAAACGCTGATGTAATGATGTTGAAAAGCTAAAACTGAAATTTAGTACACGGATGGACTTTGACTTGGAGTAACACATAGACTGTAACATAAAGGATACCTGGGAATGGAAGGAAAACCAAGGAAAGCAAGGGTAGTTGAACATAATTTCTAAGGATAGTTAAAATGAATACAATTCAATTCAATTTTTTTGTTCAGTGGCTCCTATTAGTAACATTTAGGCACGAGAATGAGAAAACCATAGAAAACCTGAGCAAATCGATACAATTTTATAGAAACTGACAGTATATTTCATTATACAGTATTACTTTGTTTGTAAACACAGACAAGGTCGCTGTCGCATAGCTTATAAATAACTCTCATTTAAATAAATTGAGTAAAATCTAGAAAACGGCTTAACCGATTTGGGTGCGGTTTTCACTAATGTACTGTATATAGTCAAGAAGAAAACTTATTTTAAAAGACAATTTGGCGCCGTGCATCCGCCATTTTGCATAGCATATGACGCTCGCGTTATCAAGACAAGTCTAATGACGTATAAATCTTTAAAATCGGTTAAGTCGTTTAGTATTTACAAGAGAACATAGGATCGGACATACATACATACAAGTCAAACATATAACTCTCCTTTGGGATTCGCTGCATTTAGGTAAAAAGCATGAATCTTCTATTCAGTGCTAATACTTAGGTACTTTATCATTTTTAGATTATTTACGTTTTAACGTCTAGTACAGATTTTTTTAGAGATGAGATTTTTTCCCGCAGTAAAAAGTGTCCTAAAAATATATATTTTATTATATGTATAGATTACAAAGATGGGCATTATACTATACTTGGTTATATTGAGGAAGTTGATTTTATTTTTAGCATTGATTTATATCATACTTATAACAAATAGCGATATGTTATGATTCATATAATATCCCGCGCCTATAGTTATTTGCGTCTCGTGTAATGATAGTTCTTATTCCTATAAAAATAAAGCTTATTATTCAAAATAATATCATAATATCAAAAGTTAACACGAACAATATAATGTTAGTAGTCTCTAGAGTTTAGAATCTAGAAAGTTTATCTCACAAGAACTTCTTATTAAACGATTGATCATACCTACTTATTAATATTATAAATGTGAAAGTGTGTTTGTTTGTTTGTCTTCTTTCACGTCAAAAAAGAGTGACGGATTCGCGTGATTTTTTGTGTGAAGATATTTGGAGGGCTAGAGAGTGACATAGGCTACTTTTTACCCCAGGATATTGTCTTATTCCCACGAGAAAGCACGTTATAATACAGCCCAAAAAATATGTATAAACAGAATTACTTGAAACTTGGTATCAATGCTCTTCAATACCATTAAATAAGAGTTTTAGCATTTTTCGAAATTCATCCCATAAGAGGGTAAAATTTGGGATGAAGGTTTGTATGAAACCTACCTTTTTAAAGTTGTTTTTTGCAGTTTTAGCGCGAGAAAAACTGCGGGTTTTGCTAGTAAGTTGTATAATAAGGAAGATAATATGCACCTATTTATCCTTACTTTATCAAATATCAATAAAAGTTTAACTTTAACATTATAATAAAAAAATTAAAATATAAACAACATATTTTATTTTATTTTGTAAATTAGGTATCAGGCATATTAGATTAATTTTTTATTTTAATTAATTTTTTAGAGTCTAAAAGGTTTTTACATAAAAAAGCGGTCACATTCGAGAAAAATATTTTTAAAATATATTTATATCTACGCTAAGGAGGCGTACGAAATAAATGTTATTTATGTAGTTTCTTTTAAATCTATTAAGCTCCAATACTGTTTTTTTATAGAATAGAAAGTCAACATAACTGTTAAAGAAACCTATTTTATCTGTTGAATGTTAAAAGATAATGCATTACGCCAATAAAAATAGAGTCTTTAAACAAAATATTCCAGAAAAATCTACCCCTTGCTAAAACGGAACTGTATACAATAAATACAATAACTTATACAGATTTACGACAGTATCCCTCACCCTTCTTTTCTCAAGAGCAAGAATAGATTTGCTGGAAAGTTCGAGATTTGGATAACGATAAAAGAAAAATAGCTACCGAACTAATATTTTTCATATATTAGGAATGAAAAAAATCAAATTTATTTTAGTTGTTTAATTTGTCAATATTATATATTATAAAATAGTAAGTCATAATTATATTAATCTATACATATGAGTTATTAGGTTAAAAAAAAATTCGAAGTCCTTTTTTGTACCTGTACTCTACCTTATGTCTAATTTGACATTTAGGGCTTACATTCCACAGACTACAAATTTGGTTAAAATTATATCTTCAGCAATAAAGTACATATAAAGAAAAAGTATCTTCCAAAATAGACTAAATTAAAATGTAATGAATAAACTTTTGTGAATATTTGTGAAGGTATTTTTGAATATTCAATCATATCTACGTATTGCAGATTATAGAAAAGGTAGTTAGATAAAACTTTAATTTTTATAATCTATTAAATACCTAAAAGGTACTTACTAGTGGTCTAGGCCTTTCAAATTTTTTTTAATTTGATATTCTTTTTCATTAAACTATTTTGTCTTGTGCTCGTAAGTAGAGCTTTTAAAAAAAACCGGACATAGATGCCAAACCTCAACTTTTTTTTAATTGATGAAAAAAAATTATATTACTTAAGTATATCTTCAGCCATGATTAAGAAATTATTACTTAACAAGTCGGATTAATCGTTAAGCTTTGAAAACTTTACAAGATTTGACTAATATAAATAGGTAGGTATCGCTAAAATATGCTGTACAGTAAATAGTATACATGCAACTAAAGCAAAAACTAAAATTGTGTTTCTAATGTTTTATAAAAATTATTTTATTGATACCTATAACTGTTTACCAATAGAGAAATGTAAACAGTAATTACGTTTTATGTAAAGCAGGAAAATAAAAGATATTGTTAAATGGTCAAATACTTAGCAAATGTTCTCCAATTTTCCATTCAAAAGGTCAAAGTCAATTATATATAAATCTAGAAAATTCCAGGATCTTCGTTTGTTACCATAAATGTATAGAAACGTCAAACGATGAGCTTCGCGCCCTTTCGAACATATTGTAAAGTGTAAACATAAACAAGTCACAAACAGTTGCCATCTCTTTCTAATGCAGGTCACGTCACATCTAGAGCTTTCTTCGGTGTGACCAGAATATTAAAAAAATTTTTCCTCATTTCTCTTTTACATATTTTTGATTACTTCATATAAAAAAATATCTTAACCATCTTCTATAATTCCATTTTAATTTAATAAGTGTATTGAAAATTATAATACTATAGTAGTTTAAATAATGTCTTACTACAATTTCATATCAAGATTGTATTTTTTATCAAATTTGATATGTCATATTTTTTGCCAAGACTACTCTAGATATCGTATGTTCATAAATTTACTTACAAACAATTATAAATAAAAACATGATAAACAAATCAATATAATAATATTTTATTTACTTTATATTTTTGCTTATTATTTACTACAGTTTTTAAGTGAATATTGAAAGTAATATTATTCGTAAATAGTATTCGGATATTATATTATTTGAAAATGTATTTATTATAAATAAACTTTACTGAAGTAATAAATAAAGTACATTCCCTGCAAAAGTAGGAAATAATATAAGGCTGGCAATACTAATATGCGATGCAACATATTGGCATCTCGTTTTGCCGTGTTATTATTGGTCGGCAAAATGATATTCGAGAACCTTCGATAAATGCTTTGTGCCGATTGGCGAGTTCTAGTAAGACGTAGATTGTTCGATATCCCTACTCGTTTTAATATATAAGCGGCCGCCTTAGCGCGTAAAATCAGAATAATTTGAAATACGATACAGAGAAGACGTGAATTTTCGGTACAACCCGAAGCGAAGTAAATATAAAGTGTTTATTTATACGAGTGTTTGTAAGGAAGTAAAGTAAAATGCCAGCTATTGGAATTGATCTTGGCACCACATACTCCTGTGTCGGTGTCTGGCAACATGGAAATGTGGAAATCATCGCAAACGACCAAGGCAACCGCACAACACCTTCATACGTTGCTTTTACGGATACGGAGCGTTTGATCGGCGATGCGGCAAAGAACCAGGTGGCTTTGAACCCCAGCAACACAGTTTTTGACGCAAAAAGGCTGATCGGGCGTAAATTCAACGACGAGAAAATCCAACAGGATATGAAACACTGGCCTTTTAAAGTTATCAATGACTGCGGCAAACCTAAAATACAGGTCGAATTCAAGGGTGAGACGAAACGCTTTGCCCCCGAGGAGATCAGCAGCATGGTCTTGACGAAGATGAAGGAAACTGCGGAGTCATATCTGGGCACAACTGTTCGGGACGCCGTCGTCACAGTCCCCGCTTACTTCAATGACTCCCAGAGGCAAGCTACGAAAGATGCCGGAGCTATTGCTGGTTTGAACGTTCTAAGGATCATTAATGAGCCTACAGCTGCTGCTTTGGCGTACGGTTTGGACAAGAACTTAAAAGGCGAGCGAAATGTGTTGATCTTTGATCTCGGAGGTGGCACCTTTGACGTGTCTATATTGACGATCGACGAAGGTTCTCTATTCGAAGTTAAGGCGACTGCTGGTGACACTCACCTTGGAGGCGAGGACTTCGATAACAGGCTAGTGAATCATCTCGCAGAGGAATTCCAACGTAAATACAAAAAAGATTTGCGCTCGAACCCGCGCGCTTTACGACGCCTACGCACTGCCGCGGAACGCGCCAAGCGTACTTTATCATCTAGTACTGAGGCGAGTCTCGAAATTGATGCCCTATATGAAGGAATAGATTTCTACACACGAGTGTCACGCGCACGGTTTGAAGAACTTAACTCTGATCTCTTCCGTGGAACTCTAGAACCAGTGGAAAAAGCTTTGAAGGATGCCAAGTTGGACAAGAGTCAAATACATGACGTCGTGCTTGTGGGTGGCTCAACTCGTATCCCGAAGATACAGAATATGCTGCAGAACTTCTTTTGTGGCAAGAAGCTCAACCTATCCATCAACCCTGATGAAGCCGTGGCATATGGAGCGGCTGTGCAGGCAGCTATCTTGAGTGGAGAGACAGACTCCAAGATCCAGGACGTGCTCCTGGTCGATGTGGCGCCACTGTCCCTGGGTATTGAAACAGCAGGCGGAGTTATGACAAAGATCATCGAACGTAACTGCAAAATCCCATGCAAGCAGTCGCAAACCTTCACTACATACTCTGACAACCAACCCGCCGTGACCATCCAAGTTTACGAAGGTGAACGAGCCATGACCAAGGACAACAACTTGCTTGGCACGTTCGATCTCACTGGCATACCACCGGCGCCGCGAGGAGTCCCGAAGATCGACGTCACCTTTGATCTTGACGCGAACGGCATTCTCAACGTGTCTGCTAAGGAAAATAGCACCGGCCGTAGCAAGAACATCGTAATTAAGAACGACAAAGGCAGACTCTCTCAGGCCGATATTGACCGTATGTTGTCTGAAGCTGAGCGCTATAAGGAGGAGGATGAGAAGCAGCGACAGAGGGTGAACGCGAGGAACCAGCTCGAAACATACATCTTCAGTGTACGTCAGGCTTTAGACGACGCGGGAACGAAATTGTCGGACGCGGACAAAAATAGCGCTAGAAGCGAATGTGACGAAGCGCTGCGTTGGCTGGACAACAACTCTTTAGCTGAGAAGGAGGAGTATGAACACAAACTTAAGGAGATCCAACGCGTGTGCTCTCCGATCATGAGCAAGCTTCACGGGGCTGGCGGCCCCACCCCCAACCCTGGGGCACACCCCAACGGACCCACCGTCGAAGAAGTGGATTAATTTAATTTTCAGTTACCAATCTTTAAGTTTACATGTACCAGTATTATTGTGATATAACGTGATAAGACTGATAATTTATGATCATCTGTGTAATTTAGTTTACTTCAATAGTAAGTTTCATCTGTTGGATTAAATAAATTTAATTTATTTTTAAGTATGTGGTTGTTTTATTTATTGAATAAAAGGCTTTAAAACACAAGTAGCTTTTGACAGGACAACTTTCTCTCAATTATTTAATACAAAATAATCATAAAACGTAATATATACAAAATATCAGAACATCACTGTAATAATATAATTATTTGCACACACCGTAGGTCAGTTAAAATTGACATATGTATATGTATTGTTTTGTAGACCAATAAACATAAATAAATAAATGTATTGTAAGTAAATACATATTTGTAATGCACAATTCATTAATGATTTTATTAATTGTAGTAGGAATACATAATATACGATATCCAAGTCAGATTTTTTAAAAACGAATCCATTGTCCACTGCTCAGTGCTCACTCGCCAAAGAGTGCAATAATTAGACGATATAGTAGAATAAGTAGATCGACCTTTATACTTATTATAAAGACAAATCTATAGATTAAATACAACAATACACTTATGAAACTCGAAAAACTCTGTTTATACACGATACTATTTTCATTAGTGCACAGTGCACACTTATTGTAAGACGTTCTAAAATAGGTAAATTTTTTTGGCTCGCTCAGATAACAATGATTTAGTAACTTACGCTCGTAATATTTTGATAAAACAGTGTATAAATAAACATATAATTTCAGGACGAGGAAAATAAGAACACAGTAAACCAATGCAATAAGCTTTATATTACCACTTTTCACTTTATAAGTTTTATAATGTCACTTCAATTTTCGTATTTCCATCTAATATAACAAATAAATGTAGTTTTAACGATCACTTTATATCACTACTATTTAACCAACCACAGGAAAACTCTTTATCTTTTTACTCTTTACACATAAGTTAACCACTATTTTGATCAATAAGTTTACCAGCATAAATTCAATATTATTTTAACAACGATTACTTATCTTTACTGGCGTAATGCACGTCTGTCAAAAACTAACTCTTCCAACGGTTACCTTACGCTTTTATATCAATCAGCCGGAAGTGAAATTTTTAATTATTTATATAAAATCATCCTAAAAATCAGTTAAGTATCCATAATTTATAATTTAATTTTATTAAATTAAACAATAGTATTTCAGAATTTTTAAATGTAATAATATATTTTTGAACTTCTTACTATTTGATTTATTTTTAAGCATATAATTACAAAATTAGTATCTCGAAAACTATGTTTAATTTTAAGATATTGACTGTTAAATTATTATAATTATTTTAATATTTCTTTAAAAGTATAATCAATAGATATTCCATATTAATTTGCAGTAGTTAAATATTTCCTGTTAATTTATAAATGACTTTTAATGAAAATATTATTATTCATGATTTCTAATTATGTATATTATTTTATTATGCACGATTTTACTACTCCGTCTAAGCCTAGCTTAACAATTTACGTTTCGTACCGCCGTTATATATGGAGAAATATATGGAGTAGGTTTAGATCCACATTTCTTAACAAATATCTTTAAAAAGTAGCCTCAAAATGTGACGATTTGTCGAAACAAAGAATAAAATCCAAAAATCGTAAATCCTGATTTCTAAACACTGAACTAACGCACAACACAAAGTAATTTTTAAACAAAACAACCTGAGTTATGTGATGTCACGTTTTTAAATTTGTCTCCCAAAGTTAGGTAGAAAATAAGTTATATGGAGTAGTCGCAGTTATATTTATTTTATTTTTGAATATTATACATATTTTATTAATGTAATAATTACTATGATGTGTGTTTTTTTATCGTTAATAATTAAAAAAATATTTTAATGCATAAAATAAAACTCAATAGTGCATTTATTTTTTTAATCCAAATAATAAACAGTAAATTATATGTTATTGCTTACAAATAAACCTCCTTTTGTTCTTGAAGCTTACAAATATTAAAAAATATATAGTATTAAATCCGATGAAAAAGTACAGTTGTCTTTCTGAATTAACGTTTTTCTGTTGTTCTTTTTGTAAACGAACATCAATAAGTTTTTCAATTATACCTATTACATTAATTTGGTGACTAAATTCAGTTGTTGAGGCGAATGTATTAATTAATACTGTTGTAAGATTTCCTCAGTCTTTTAGCATATATTAAAAATATCTTAATTAGTAGGTATTAACATATTCCATCAAAATCACGTAAATCGATAAGTTTTTGAAACCATAATTTATTATTACCTTTGCAGGTATCACATTTAATCGTCATACATACATGTAATAAATTTGAAACCGATCTCTGTCTGTACATGGAAGATATTTGAAAAAAAAAATTGGATTTCACTATGATTTTTAGAATTTTTGTGTGCGTTGTGCTCGCTAACTCAGAAACGGCTTGACCGATTTAGATTTTCCCTTTTTACTCATATTTTGGGTGGTAAGCTTCACTTAAAATTTAGTATTTGTTTTGAATTGACATAATTTTTTTATTTATATACCGATTGAAATAATCGATCTCTGAAACTGGACTGATTTTGACGGGAGTTTCACAGTGAAACTCCCGTCTCTCTTATAACATGAGCTGTTAGCTCATGTTATAAGGAGTAACCTCGACTACTTTCATTATAGAAAAATAAAATAGGGTTCCGCTCAAAAATATTAATACGTATCTAGGGACGCAATTAAATCGCTAGTAGTGGAGAAAAATGTAATGTCGATGTAAATGTCGCGAAACCTCTACATGCTATACTACTACACTAGCGACTCACCCTCGCTTCGCTCGGGTTCGTCCCTAGGTACCTACGTTTTAAATTAAAATGGATATAGTATGTTATCCTTAAGAGATAGACATATGCCATCGCGGACTTTTCTGTAGACCTATATAAGATACACAATTCCACCATACATTATTTTGTTATATCTCAAAGGGTTTAGGCAACGTTTTCGTTGAAAGCTCCCAGACGTCTTATTTTTTCTGACACCTCCAACAAATATCGTTATATTTTAGCCAATGTATACAAAAACTTAACAAATTATATACTAAAACCTTCCTCTTGAATCACTCTATCTATTAAAAAACCGCATCAAAATCTGATGCGTAGTTTTAAAGATTTAAGCATACATAGGGATATAGGGACAGAGAAAGCGACTTTGTTTTATACTATGTAGTGATGATACTACTACTCCAGGCATATCTTCTTTATTGGTAAACTTTTTACAAACTACAATCAAAATTACCCGTCTTTTTCGCACACAAAAACATGTGTTGGTTCTTGATATAAATTCGAATCTAATTTAATTTTTTTTCTTAAAATTTTTAACGCGCTCTTTAACACAGCATTCCTTTTTATTAATCTATAATTCTTTTTCCTCAAGTTACTGATGATATTATTTTTGACTTTCAATTTTCTACGGCATTTCTCCAGCTCCATTTCTAATAGTGCTTCTTCAGGTGTATTCAAAACGGAACTTATGCTTAAAGAAGTAGTAGGAGGTTTGTCTTTCTCAATATTTGGTAAATTTAATGTTACAGTCTCACAGTTAGCTTGAGTGACGTCGCCATTGCCCTGCGTGTCAGTCTGTTAACAATATCAACATGATAAGTTAATCAATAATTATTAATATACTAAATAATAAAAGAAAGTGTACAATGTACGTGCCGCTAATACTCAGGAGTCTCGGTACGATCAAGGAAGTTATATGTGTGGTGTGCCGTGTGGGAGCCCTCTGTCCATCCATGAAGGTTCCCTTTTTTTATCTAAAGGACATGCTTTTGATGATATAAGGGCTGGAGGTTTTACCCTCTAGAAATTTCTAGAACTGTCCAGAACATTGGAGAGCATTCGAGAGCATTCCAGAACATCTCGGAACATTCTGGAATGTTTAGGAACATCCCGGAACATCCCAGATCATTTTGGAGCTTTCTAGAACACCCTCGAATGTTGTGGAATGTTCTGGAACATTGTGGATCCTTCGAAGCTTTTTTGCATGATTGGGGAGGCTACCCCCAAGGGGCTTCGATAACAGTAGTATTGTTGATCGAAGGACAGAGGTATATAAAGCAAGGTCCGTCGTGGGTTCGAACTTAAAACATTGCGGCGTCAACCTCAAAGACTCCTGCTTTTCTCACGGTTAACTATACGTAGCTTGCTTTCGAGTAGGAAATTCGAAAAATGTTGTTTATAAAGAAGTATTGTAAATAGAATATGTATTTCAATTTAATAAAAAAATACTATAGCCCATGCTCAGAAGTGGGACGTTAAAATAGGCTGAAAACAGATACTCATAGGATACCTAATTATAGCAACAAAAAAGTTACATACTGGTACAAGAGGAACGGCCTTCTTGAGCAGACGGACTCTGCCTTTTTCTGTAATGTACATATCTTTTTCAGAAAAATGTTCCGAACAAACTACGTTTGATCTGTTCGGCTTAAAGAAAACTCCTCGTCTTGATCGCCTGACGGCTGATATCCATTCTTTACATCGGATTGGGTCACGGGGAAAACTAAAACAAAAATATTTCTAAAATTTTTTGTTGATGTAAAGAATCTCGTAACTCGTAAGTTTAAATAAATCTATCCTTACCTATCAAAAAACCTCCTTTGTCAAAAAATCATTAATTTTTTTTTGTACGTACGAAAATAAGTGTTTTAGTAGTTTTATAGACTTTTCGTATCTCTTCAATTTTCATATGCCAGATACTGATTGATATTGATTACTTTATGAAAAACGGTTGCTTGAACATTGGAAACCGTATCCACTACTACGAAATTGATATCGATTTCTTATTAAAATCGGATAATTTCAATGTCGATTGAATTTAATTTTCTTGTTAATGGCTTTAAACTGTCGATGGTAATTATTAAGCTACCTACGTTTTTAGACATGTCAATCTGAACTGTCAAAGTATATGTATAAGTAGGTACGTCATATAATAAAATATGTAGTAAGTTACTTACAATAATTAATGAAATCTAGACTGGAAATATTGAATCAAAACAATGGTTATTAAAATTATATATTATTAATTATCTGTTTGTCTGTTTCTATATGCGAGTTTCACATACCTATAAGGTACCAGCTGAATCGATTTTAACTAAATTTTGTATAGTGATAGTTATACTTTTTACTCGAGTCGTCCTTAGAAAAACATGGCTAACACTGGTTAAACGGCGAGATGCATCAAAACAATGTACAAGAAAATTTTAGGTCTTAAAAAGGCCTACAGAAAAATCTGCATCAGCATAAGATATACGTCTTCCTCCAAAGGTTTAAGGTACCTACACGTGTACACATTTATAAAAAAACTATTATGTCTAACATGTATTTTAAACGTACCTAGGGACGCACCAGAGCGAAGCGAGGGCAAGTCGCTAGTTTATAGTTAAAATTATAGGTACTTAGGTACAGATTTCCTTACAAATCTCTCTTCAAAAAGTGGCGTCGATATGTGACGTTAAGTTAACCAAATAATAAAATTTAAAAGTACATACACAGAAATTCGACCTTACACACACCACATAAAGTACTTTTTTAAACGAAACAACGTGCGTTTTAATTTTGTCATCCAAAAAGCAATGAACAAAAGAGAATTGAAAAAAGCACAATCCAATTTCAAATTCAGCAATTTTTTTTTTTTTGAGGACACTTTCGAGACGCTAATTGTGTATCTTGAGTTTTTGTATATGTATGGGCTATGGACTATAGTCAACTAACTATAGTAGGACGTCGTAATGCGTGGTCTTATACCAAATAAGTGAATATTAAAATTTGCAGTGTTATGTGAAGTAAAACTCATTAAATAATTTTCTTTCTCTTTAGTCATAAATACAATTAAAATATATTAACTAACAGTTTACTTACCGAAAATACGATATTCCATCTGATTTTAATGTTTTCGATGTTATATTTTTACAATTTCCTAACGAACACTTCGGCATGGTGCACGTCCACACGGTAGCTTTAACAATTCGACACTGTAAAAGTTCGTTTCTTATGAACATTTTTGAGACACTTCGAGTGTGTATCCTGGGTTTTTCATATTAGTGTACATCGCTCTAAAATTGGTATTCGATTTTTTTACTTATACTCCATAGGTTTAGGTACCAAGTTAACCAGGGTCAGAACTCAGATCTACATAAGGGCTTTTTGAGCTTTGGCCTAAGCCCCGTGGATAACGGGGCCCCAGCCCACAACGCAGACAAAGGACAATAATGTGATTTTAAGAAATAAAAATTAATTTAAAGTTTTGCAAATTCCTATCATAAGGTTGGTGACTCTGATAGTGAGATCAATCTAATTGTAAGGTTGGTAGATTGATTTGACGGTTAACTTTTTAATGCCAACTTTATAAAACCACCATACCACGGTAATGTTATATGTAACATTACCGTGACCATATTTTGCATGGCACTATGCCTATAATTGCATATAGATAGGAGATAAAAAAATTAAAATAGAATCAGTTAAAATTTACCAATAAAAAACAGTCACGTTAATTGAAAGGGGGATTCCCCGTCACCTGTTCTTGGTGTAGTGTCTACAAACGCAGTCAGTTGCATACTAATAGACTGACTGCATTTGCGATGATCCAGTCCTTGCCTCACTTCTTAATGGCCGTGGTTATATAGTGATAAACTGACTATTTTATTTTTCATAGTGCACTGCACTTAGATTACATGTAAGTCATAACTTAAACGTTATAAATACTGCACTTTCTCTAACCTCTTATTTTACTAATCAGTAAAGTAATAACTAATACTTAGCTAAGATTAGCTAAGCTTAGGTAAAGGTAGTATAGTATATAACTTGTCCACATACAAGATGATAAATAATTGAAGAGTTTGCAGGTAATAATTTCTGACAAGAATGTTTTCGTTTTATTACGAGACTATCGATAGAGAATTCTACTCACTTCGCTCGGGTACGTCCCTAGGTAAGTTTTAAATAGATAAAAATAGTTATTGTGAGCGTACCTTAGGAGATCGACATATGCTATCGCGGACTTTTCTATAGGCCTTTTTGAGACCTACAATTTTCTAGTACATTATTTTGATGTATCTCCAAAGGTTTAGCCAGCGTTAGTAATGTAGAAACCCAAAAAATGTTTTTTTTTTGTGATCACTACTAATCTTTGAAATTCTTAGCTTTTTGTTATACATATAAACCTTCCGGATGAAATTCTCTAAATGATAGTGAAAATCATATCAAAATCCTTCCGTGGTTTAGATGTTGGCGGAGAAACAGATATACTATATATTGATTACATAAATTAATAGATAACGTATGAAAATGATTTCCCCATATTTCCGCCGTTGCTTACTGCAAGCTATATTATATCGCATAAGTATTTACTTCTCGCCTTCGTCTTGTGGTCATGTCATATACTTGTATAATATTACCTCCACGACCGCGGACACGCCGGCGTGTCAGTTAACGATAGATTTCTTAGAATTTTAATTAATTTCTTATAAATTTACCTGGAGGTGATATTTCATACAATAATTTATAAAACATTAATTTACTGCATTTTTTTCCTTTAAATTAGGGTCGATATGATTTCCCAGAGGTCGACATAAACGAAAACCGCTAAGTTTTTAAATTGGTAAGTATTTTCTATCAATAGACAAAACATAGAGATAGGAAGTCATTTAGCTATGGGAGGTCTGATGTATTAGTTCATTTTGGAAAAGGGGTTTCTTGCCCAAAATAGTTTGGGAATCTCAGATTTAAATCATTATAAAAATTAAAATATTCGCGCATATTTGTCTCAAAGGAAAATTATTACGATTGTTTAACCCTAGTTTTATTGGGAATCAATCTCATAGGAACTAATCCACTTTGCTCCGTTAAGATAGCTCAAAAAACGTGCATGTACGTGCGTGTGAGCTGTGTGCTGCCAAAATCAAGGTCCAACCCTGTAGTTAACTAAAGGTAAAATCATAAAAAAACCTTCTTTTAGATAGCCTTATGAAAATTATTGTGATCAAAATAAATGATTTTATAATTTAAACTTACTCTCGCTTCGCTCGGGTGCGTCCCTAGGTGCGAATAATTCCGTAATATGTAGGTTTAACATTGTTTACATAATAATTCGAATCTTGAGTAATTTTTAAGGGTTTTCGATTTTTTGCGCTGGAAACCTAAATATTTCAGGAATAAAACATACCTATATGGTGTAAGTATTACGAGTAATAGTGCTATGAATAATATGTATAGACTACATTTTCTTCTTTTATTCTTGTACAATTAATACTATTATGTACCTAAGTATAATCTATACATATAATAAAATTCTAACTAAGCCGAATCTGCACATTTAATATTTTTTGGAAAATCTTATTGAAATAGACATTATTATCGATACAGAGGCCGAATCTATAGTTTTTAGAATTTTTGTCTGTCTGTCTGTTACCGCATCACGAGAAAACCACTGGACAGATTTTGATGAAATTTTGTATGATGATAGCTGGTTATCCGGGTCAACATATAGGATACTTTTTACCGCGGGAAAATATCTAATTTCTGAGAAAAAATACAAAAACTACATTTTAAGAGTACAATAATATGTAATAACACCTAAGAATTTGGTTTTTAGTCATCTGAACGCGGGCGGAGCCGCGGGCAATGCTAGTGTAATTATAAATATTAATTTATTCGAATGAGAAAAATTAATTAGTTAGTTTATTTCTCTCAATTGTTACAGTTTTATGAAAGAACTGACTACAACTATGTTTTAACGGACACTAGATAAAGTTGATTCCTTTCTCTGGAAAAATAAAAACAAATCTATCCCACGGGAATTGTATATTTTTTCGGGAGACAACCCTAAACCTGTGGTATTCCACACTATAATCATTAATCTATCTCTGTGCCCATCCAGATCCATTCTGGGGTTTTTGAGTAACAAACATCAATCCAAACTTTCACTTTTATAATATTCATTATTATTATGGGATTTAACTTAGAATTAGATGATATTTACTTAGCCAAATTAGAAAATAGATTTAAACTTACAACTTAACAAAAATGAAGTGCCACCTATAGACAAAACTATGGAAAATGTTAACAATGATGACAGCTTGAGAGAGTAACATAGAAATGAATATTTAAATACTTTAAAGAGAATGGAATTAATATGAATATCTTTATGGACAAACCAGACAATGTGAAAGAAATGGATTATTTAGATCACATAAGTAAATTATAACAATAACATCTCTTTATATAACAAAATTTTCACTAATAATTTGTTTATGTAATGAAATTAATAGTGTATGAAATCATATGTACAATATTGCTCATATAAATATTATAAATACAATCTCAATAAGCCTTACAATCAAAATCTTTAATAAGCCTTAATAAAGCTATAGATTTTCATGTATGGCTAAGTAATCAATATTAAAATATACATTTTCAATAAAGTAGGTATAGATATCATTATAATATAAACAATATTATAATGAGGTAGTTAGAGGTATAGGGTTAATAGTTATAGAGGTAGTACGAGTAGGATTTCTAATTAATTAAATAAACTATGTTTCAGTTCCATCAAATTTAGTATATCAAAGTTTTGTTGAGGCAAGAGTGCTAATTTTTTATTTTGAAATGGCCACATAATTTTATACACACACACACACTACCACAATAACAAAAAAAAACCAAAAACAAATACATAGCTACATAAAGGCTCATCACCAGTGCAACCTTTTGTATGGATCGGTGGCATCATTTTATAAAATTTATATATACCAACTTTATACTTAAAAATCTAAAATAACTTAATATAGCAGTAACATTTGTATATCACCTAGAAGGGTGGTAAGTCACTCTATGTAAGCTTGTTAAGTAAAATAAAATAGTATTTATTAAAAAAAAAACTGCAAATCCACTGGTATGTTAAGGTTTAGCGAGTTGGTTTATATTTAAAAAGACTTGTTACATAATGTTCTAGTTATGATATAAGTTTCGTTACTGGCGAAAGTAAAAAAAAATATAAAAAAAAGTTGCATACCCTTTAATTGTGAAAAAAGTATGTGTAAATCAATTTTGGTGATATTTAGATTGTGATTAATTAGATTATGATTAGTGAGTTCAATTAACAACTGATAAAAAAGCAGTTATTATATATTATTGACAATTCTTCTGAAAATGTTTGTAAAAAATGGTTTATGTACTTATCCATGAGCTCTTTGTTTACCTTTACTTACTAACTAAACCTATGGAGTATGTACATTCAGTTTCATTCAAATTTTTACTTACTTTTTATCCAAAGAAGATGTTGAATAGATATTGGAACTCTAATTACAATATTATAGTACAATATAATAAAGGAGCGTTAACTAAAGTCTACACAAAAATTCGAAATACCTATCTTTAAATCTATTTTTATTTATCTCGGAATTGTCAAAACTACTGTTTTTTTTTTTTTTAAATGACTTCTGACGGTTGTCAAAAATACTACAACCTTAAAACTTGATGCTCAACTAACATTTATAAATAAATATAAGAAAATAAAATTTTCAGAAATGTTTAAGTTTATTGTCGGAAAAATCAAATCCATACATATAATAAAATAGTAACAAAGCGAAATCTGTACCTATTTGATATATTTTTTAAAAACAATGATAGTTACTAAATAGTGCAGTTACATACTTAAGCTAATATAATCTACCTAAAAAAGAGGTCAACCTTTTATATTTGTGTATGCCTTTATTTTGGAATTCTAAGTGTTGTCTCATGATCCGAACAAAGCGATGTCAAGTCACTAGTATAATGTATATTTTTTATTATATGAACTTTTCAAAATAAATTATAGCTTATTTAGAATGATACCTAATAAAATAACTTAAACCGGCCATAACACTTAACACTCAACTAAAATGTATCAATAAATATTAAGTTTCTAGAAAAAGTTGGGGCTCTTTACAATTAATAGCTACAATAAATGTTATTTACAAAAGAATCATCCCTCGTAATAGCTTAAATATATGGACATGAAAATCATGAAGAAATATTTAAAGAAAAAAGTAAAAAAAAAGTATTTTCGTCATTATTTTAATCGTTATTCCACATTCCGTGACATTTTATTGATATCCTACCGGCATAGTAATGTAAACAAAAATTTGCAAAACATTGATTTTTACTACCCCAAGTTTAATGTAAATAATTTTAATCTTTTTATAATGTAACTTAATTAAAATTAGTAACTCAAATCTAGGTCAAACTGAGGGTTGAAGAGAATCAATTATAAATCTAGAAAATTCTGTTGTTTTCGTTGGTTACCTTTTGTGGAAACGTCGATACTCGATTCGAGAATCGAGACTCGTCATTCGAGGCGCTTCGCGCCCTTTCTGTTGTACATAGTTTGAGTGTAAACAAAATATTGCCATCTCTTTCTAATGCCGGTAACGTCACGTCTGGGCTTTCTCTGGTGTAACCAGGACATAATTTAATATTTCCCCATTTAATTCATTTATGCAACTTATTTAGGATTTTGTATGAAGTTTGAAATCTTATTAAATTTTAAACTGCACGTTAGTGCTATATAATACAGAATAAGAAAATTATTTATAGTTTATTTTTTAAATAAAATCTAAAATACATCATGCTTCGCATAGATATTTAAAAATTTATGAATACATTTATATTTATTTGATTTATACCTATACGCTATGTGAAAATTAAAATGTATATAGTAATATTAATGTGTATGTTATTTTCTTCATTCATTAATTTGATTGATTAAAATTTCAAAACAACATAAATGTACGTTGCTTTAAAATTTTAATCAATCAAATTAATAAATATGTATTTAACAAATAATATAAGAAATATTTTTATTAACTTTAATCTAGTAATGTAAGTATTATTAAAAAAATATGTTAGTAAACAATATTAAACAATATTCAAAAAACATTTACATGTTTTATAATATATATATATATATATATAATCTATATCTCGGATCAATCTCGGAAACAGCTCCAATGATTTTCACGAAATTTAGTGCACAGGATGTTTCGGGGGTGGTTTAGTCTTATATCTGAGGAAACACGTGTTTTCGAGTTTTCATGCAGTGTTCTTTTGCATTATTCCACGCAAAATATGGTCGGTAATTTGCACGCTCGGGTATTAGCATCGTGTGCAAGCGGCCAAGGTGCAAGGTAAACGATCACAGGTGTCCAGGTTCGAATCTCGGTCGCATACAAAGTTTTCACTTTATTTTTTTTATATTTGTTCAAGTTTTTAGTTTTTTTTTTAAACAAGACGCAAGATTGACAATCATAGATGTCCGGGTTTGAATCCCGGTCGGATAAAAAGGTATAATTTATTTTTGTTTTTTTTTTGTATTTATTCAAGTTTTTAGTTTTTTTTAAAGAGAATTGTACTTTGTACCAAAAACACCGAGCGAAGCTCGGGGGCCCAGGTACTATTATTAATTCATTAAACATTTTTAAATAGCGCTAAACAAATGATAATTTTATTACAACCATTACATACGGCAAGAGGAAATACATTGAAGGTGGCAATACTAATATGCGATGCAACATATTGGCATCTCGTTTTGCCGCGTTGCTATTGGTCGACAGAATGATATTCTAGAACCTTCGATGAACGCCTTGATCTGATTGGATTTTGAGATCTAGTAACAGGTAGATTGTTCGAGATCCCCATTCGTTTAATATATAAGCGGCCGACTTGGCGCGTAAAATCAGAATAATTCGAAATACGATACAGTGAAGACGTGAATTTTCGGTACGAACCGAAGCGAATAAATATCAAGTGTTTATTTATACGAGTGTTTATAAGAAAGTAAAGTAAAATGCCAGCTATTGGAATTGATCTTGGAACCACATACTCCTGTGTCGGTGTCTGGCAACATGGAAATGTGGAAATCATCGCAAACGACCAAGGCAACCGCACAACACCTTCATACGTTGCTTTTACGGATACGGAGCGTTTGATCGGCGATGCGGCGAAGAACCAGGTGGCTCTGAACCCCAGCAACACAGTTTTTGACGCAAAAAGGCTGATCGGGCGTAAATTCAACGACGAGAAAATCCAACAGGATATGAAACACTGGCCTTTTAAAGTTATCAATGACTGCGGCAAACCTAAAATACAGGTCGAATTCAAGGGTGAGACGAAACGCTTTGCCCCCGAGGAGATCAGCAGCATGGTCTTGACGAAGATGAAGGAAACTGCGGAGTCATATCTGGGCACAACTGTTCGGGACGCCGTCGTCACAGTCCCCGCTTACTTCAATGACTCCCAGAGGCAAGCTACGAAAGATGCCGGAGCTATTGCTGGTTTGAACGTTCTAAGGATCATTAATGAGCCTACAGCTGCTGCTTTGGCGTACGGTTTGGACAAGAACTTAAAAGGCGAGCGAAATGTGTTGATCTTTGATCTCGGAGGTGGCACCTTTGACGTGTCTATATTGACGATCGACGAAGGTTCTCTATTCGAAGTTAAGGCGACTGCTGGTGACACTCACCTTGGAGGCGAGGACTTCGATAACAGGCTAGTGAATCATCTCGCAGAGGAATTCCAACGTAAATACAAAAAAGATTTGCGCTCGAACCCGCGCGCCTTACGACGCCTACGCACTGCCGCGGAACGCGCCAAGCGTACTTTATCATCTAGTACTGAGGCGAGTCTCGAAATTGATGCCCTATATGAAGGAATAGATTTCTACACACGAGTGTCACGCGCACGGTTTGAAGAACTTAACTCTGATCTCTTCCGTGGAACTCTAGAACCAGTGGAAAAAGCTTTGAAGGATGCCAAGTTGGACAAGAGTCAAATACATGACGTCGTGCTTGTGGGTGGCTCAACTCGTATCCCGAAGATACAGAATATGCTGCAGAACTTCTTTTGTGGCAAGAAGCTCAACCTATCCATCAACCCTGATGAAGCCGTGGCATATGGAGCGGCTGTGCAGGCAGCTATCTTGAGTGGAGAGACAGACTCCAAGATCCAGGACGTGCTCCTGGTCGATGTGGCGCCACTGTCCCTGGGTATTGAAACAGCAGGCGGAGTTATGACAAAGATCATCGAACGTAACTGCAAAATCCCATGCAAGCAGTCGCAAACCTTCACTACATACTCCGACAACCAACCCGCCGTGACCATCCAAGTTTACGAAGGTGAGCGAGCCATGACCAAGGACAACAACTTGCTTGGCACGTTCGATCTCACTGGCATACCACCGGCGCCGCGAGGAGTCCCGAAGATCGACGTCACCTTTGATCTTGACGCGAACGGCATTCTCAACGTGTCTGCTAAGGAAAATAGCACCGGCCGTAGCAAGAACATCGTAATTAAGAACGACAAAGGCAGACTCTCTCAGGCTGATATTGACCGTATGTTGTCTGAAGCTGAGCGCTATAAGGAGGAGGATGAAAAGCAGCGACAGAGGGTGAACGCGAGGAACCAGCTCGAAACGTACATCTTCAGTGTACGTCAGGCTTTAGACGACGCGGGAACGAAATTGTCGGACTCGGACAAAAATAGCGCTAGAAGCGAATGTGACGAAGCACTGCGTTGGCTGGACAACAACTCTTTAGCTGAGAAGGAGGAGTATGAACACAAACTTAAGGAGATCCAACGCGTGTGCTCTCCGATCATGAGCAAGCTTCACGGGGCTGGCGGCCCCACCCCCAACCCTGGGGCACACCCCAACGGACCCACCGTCGAAGAAGTCGATTAATTTTCAGTACAAAAAATTTCAGTTTTCTTCAGCTTAAGTATTATTATGATATAACGTGGTAAGACTGATAATAATAATAATTTATAATCATCTGTTGAATTTAGTTTGCTGTTGATCATCTGTAGGATTAAATAAAGTTAATTTATTTATTTTGTATAACTTTGTTTTATTTATTTAAAAGTTAAACTCCTAACACAAGAATTAAAATTTTAACTTAAAATTTTCTTTTTAACCACTTAATTTGACTGACACATTTTTTAATAATTCTCACAAAGTGAAATGACATCTTTCACAAAATATATGAATGAGTATTGGAATTAAATAAAGAGTCAAGATATGATAAAGTATATTAGACATTTACATTGATATGATTAGTTTAAAAAGCTATATAATTTTAAATTGAAGTTTAATAATTATTAGAGAAGATTAATTAGTCTTGGGCAAAGTCGGTCGTTATTAGGAGCACTCAATTTAGTTCGCAGTCCTATTGCGAAATAGTTCGCTCGTTTAGTTCATTTTTTTTTAAATATTTCAGTAAAGATGACTAAAAATGGGAAATTATATATTGACGATTATTGCGAATTTTGTTTTATTTTAATAAATTTTATTAAAATAACACGGTATACATCTCGTATAAAGATCAAACATAAATAAATCGGTTGGTTAGCGTCATTTCATAATAGAGCGGACGCCGTAAAAATAAATATAACTAAGAGCGAGATCGTCGAAGAGCGCTCTTCTATCTAGGTCAATCGCGAACAGCGCTGCCAATTGGCGGGAAAATTACCCGAAAAGCGAGTAATTGTACGATTTTTGATGGCGGGTAATTTTGACGGGTATTTGCATTGAGCGGGGTGAAAGCAGGTATTATAGTTTAGCTGATTAATTGAGAATTAATAACAATGACTTCTTTTTCTAACATTAGTACTTTCTTTTATTCCAAATAAAACCAAAAACTTTTTTCCGGTATTCTGCTCATGGTTGGCGCCGGCGGGATAAACCGGGTATTTTGAGATTTATTGGTCGGGTAAATCAACGACTGTTATCTGACAGCCCTAATCGCGAACTATCCAAGATTACTGAAAGTGAAGAATATTGAAGAAGTTAGAAATATTTTTTTATTCCATCGGTATATTGCCATCTATTAGGATATGGTAAAAACTGATTACTAAGCATTGTCCCTATTCCATGATAGGTGGCGTTCATATAGCAAAAATATTGGGGCAGATTAGTGTATATTATTGTTTCTAAAATCGTTAAGAAATTATACCTTATGATTAGACGTTATTTTAAATACGTATAATATAGGTATGTATAGATTTGTGCTAAACAATATTTATTCTAAATAAGCAATGGTAGCCTAGTGCTAAATTTTGCTTAGGAAACCAAGTTAGGTGTGTTCATATTTCGGGTATGGCGCAGTGCGAATTATTTGCTACATCATTGCAACTTGTCTTACGGTGAAGGAAAACATCGTGAGCAAACCTGCATGACTGAGAGAACCTAATAAATTTTAGAAAGATATGTGAAGTCCGCTAACCCGAGCTTGGTCGGCGTGGTGGACTAAGGCCTGAGCCCTGATCCCCTTGTATTGACGGAAGGCCCATGCCAAGGGTGCAGCAGGGTGCCCAGCAGTGGGATGTTAAAAAAAACTGATTACATATATAAAATAATACTCTTATTTATTACTATTAACTTTAAATGTCAGTAATATCTCAAATTTTAATAATAAAATAATATGTTTATTCATACTGTTATAACACTGAATAAATAATAATATTTACTCTGAAGATTGTGATTTTAATAATAACCTATTTGGGAATAAAATTAAATATAAGTAAATATTTTAACTAGTTAATTAGTATTATTATAATTATATATATTGTAAAAATAGATAAACACTTAGTAATCAATAGCAATAAATTATAAATATATGTAATGAACTAGATCAAAGCCCTAGACCTTGCAGCTTATAAAGCAAGATAAGTTTGAATCGTCCATGAAAATCGGTTATAATGATTATATTTCTTATCACTGATAATATTTTGATTTCGATGACAATTATACGCAGTCAGTAGCAAACAAATTTAAATATGCTATGTTTTTATTATATATTAGCTTAATTTACTTGTACGTCTGTATGATCTGAGAATCCAAGTGTAGGAACACAAATATATACAGATTATACACACATTTTTAATAGATAAATTTTCTATTTACAATTACTTATACCTCTTTATTATTACGTTTTTTTATAAATTACGTTTTTGTCAGACTTAAATAAAAAGTCGAAAGTAGTGACTTTAAAAGGCGAACAATGATATGTACGATTTTTATTTATATTTCAAATAAAATATATTTAAATAACCTAATATTGCTGCAGCGACCATACAAGTATAAAATTTGTAATCTTCTCTTTCATGCTCCTGGTACTTCTCTGATAGCAGGGTGGATCGTGGGAACAACTCCTTGATTGTTATGGTCTGCTTCGACAGATAGCAGATTCTGCGACGTCCCATTAAGACGGGGGAAGGTTTCGTTGGGTTTTAGTAGGTAGTACTAGCTTTTCTAGCCGGTGAGTCCCACATAACCCTTGTAGTATATGTACCGGTGGTCTGCGTAAATGCGTTTTCCAACGTATAAAAAAAAAGGATTCCTTATAGGAGTAGGTATACGGTAAGGAAGCATTTTTTGGCAATTCAACTTCTAAAGGGGTTAGAATTTTTAACTTATTTTTTATAAAATAGGTCTATATTTTGACAACTTCACTACAGTGCCCTAGGGCTCTATCAAAAGTTCAACCTACCAGACTATATCAATAAGATTTCCCAAAAAATATTTAATATACTATGTATAGATTCGATTCAGATAGAATATAATATGTAATTACATATTTGTATAGATAATAAATTTAAAAAATGTATGAATTATACCAATTAAACATAAATATTTAAACAATTTCTAGATTATACTTACCTTATATTTAGCTTTAATCGTTATTATATATTTTATAGTTAAGTCTCGACACCTTTACAATCAACGACATGGTATTATCTTGGATGAGATAAAATAACAATTTTATTTTTAACTACTATTAAGACTTAGTTTTGTTCAGGTATGTACCTACTACCTACCTAGTGGATTCATGTAAATGAAAGTTTCACAGCAATTACTAGGATGATATATTGGAATAAAAAAAATATATTTATATACCAAAAATCTGTTATTCTAATAACTAATTAACTAATCTTTGTAATTACAGATAAATAATAATAAATAATAATAATAAATATGTTGGGACATTAATACACAGCACCATCTAGTTCCATGGTAAGCTACGAGGCCTGTGTTATTGATACCAGATAGTTGAGACACTACACATATATAACTTTAAATACATACATATTATAAATATAAACACCCATGACTAGAGTACAAACATTCGTGCTCATCACACAAATGAATGCCCCCAGCGGGACTCGAACCCGTGACCGCTGGCACAGCAAGTAGGGTCACTACAAACTGAGCTAAACGTATCGTCTAAAGTTAGAATATTCTATAGTGTTTTACTTTTGCATTTCATTTTTTCGATAACTAATCATATGTCTTCAATTACAGACTACAGAGTATCTTGCATTTATGATTTTTTCCATAAGGTGAACGGATGTTAATGTCAGTCACTCTTTCTGTATCAGTCATTAGATCGGATGTTTTAATTTTCCATATTGAAGTGTCTGTTTGTAATGTCAAAATAATTGCTTTTTACTAAATGCAAATGAAATTATATACGGTACTTATAAGAAAAACAATTTTTAAAAACTGGTTAGGCGGATTTGGACGGGACTTTTACTGGCAGATAACTGATATTTTGTAAAAAGAATTAGGGTTCCGCTCAAAAAAAATAAAATGTACTAGGGACGAACCCGAGCGAAGCGAATAAAGTTGCTAGTAGTAAATAAAAGACAAACTAACTGACATACTTTCGCATTTTTAAATATTAGTACATGAAAAGTATATAAAAAAGAAACCTCAGATTATAATAAAACCTAATTTAAAAAATAGATATTAAAAATCTCATGTAAATGTCACAGCTTCGATTTCCTTTCGAAGCAAATGTGTATGTCATACATATATCCCAAACTGAGGTATTGCCAGTGGGTGTAGTTATGCCAATGAAACCAATGCGGTTGCATGGGTCCCCTGATACAAGGGGGCCCCAGAGGCCTAAAAAGGCTAGTTACGCCACTGGCCACTGGATAACTACTTATTAATTATTATTCAATATTACATACTTCAACACTTAACTTACAAATAAAAATACACTTAAAAATAAAAAATAAGCAAACAAACAACCCTAAAAACACAAAGAAGATATTATGATAGCTTTTATCTAATCGTTTTATCAATATCATTGGTATATTAAGTCATTACAAGGATATGCTCGAGTAAGACGATGCACGTTATTAAAATGTTCTCTGCATAAGTTTTATAAAATGGTTAAAGAGAAAAGGAGCTATGTGCCTTTGTTGCGACAGGTAAGGGACTTTCAAATGTTTTTTAAAATATTATTTAATATTTATTAAAAACGGACGTTTGATTTTTGTTTACTGTTGTAAAATTCACAGAACTAAGACCCTGTTGGATGAAAACCCTTTTGTTTTGATGGGAAAAAATAGCCATTTTCTACTGAATTTTCTATACGCCAGTAAAAATCCTTTTTTTTATCCCATGTTGAATTTAAACGCATAATTTATATTATAATAATTATAAGCATCTATTATTTTGGAACAGATCAACTAAATCAAAAGTTGTCTTTGTGTTAATTGAATTCTAATTCAACAAAAATTCTTTTTTGTACGAGTTTAAGAATTAAATTAAATGAATTTAATTCTTAAACTCATCAATAATTTCCTCATTGTAGTTATTTTCCTTATTGTTATGTATGTATGTATATATGTATGTATGTATGTACATATTTATTCAACCCTTTATACAGTGGGACCTTCTTATTGCTGGGGGAAGGCCTCACCTTAATGCGAGGGGGATTAGGCCATAGTCCACCACGCTGGTCAAGTGGGGGTTGTTATACTTCATATTTGGTCGCATATTAATTTCAAAACCATTCCATCCCTAAGGGTGGAATATTCTAAAAGTTATTTCCATTACGTTCCAAACACATCCTAAATGGATTTCTACTTTAGTACTTATAGTATACTAGCATTGTCCGCGGCTCCGCCCGCGTTCAGATGACCAAAAACCAAATACTTAAATTTTACATATTAGTATACTCTTACATTGCAGTTTTTGTATTTTTTCAGAAATGAGACATTTTCCCGCGGTAAAAAGAATCCCATATGTTGACCCGGATAACCAGCTATCACCATACCAAATTTCATCAAATCCCTCCAGTGGTTTTTCTGTGATGCAGTAATAGACGGACAGACAGACAGACAAAAATTTTAAAAACTATAGATTCGGCCTCTGTATCGATAATAATATTTATTTCAATAAGATTTTCCAAAAAATATCTAATGTACAGATTTGGTTTAGTTACAATTTTATTATATGTATAGATTGCTTTCACTAGTTACAGATTAAGTAGCTACAATGGACCATAACTGGTCGATGTGGCTGAGGCCGACCTCGGCACCACACCCAAAAATAAATAAATAATAATACAGATTAAGTATATGTATTATTAAATATTAAGTATATATATGATTAAGTGTATGTAGGTACCTACGTCTATTAATTCGTGCTAACTCACGCGAACGCGCACGCATGAACACGCACACGCACACGTGCACGCGTACGCAACGCACATGCATACGTACACGCAAACTTATTTACGTAATATGTAGTTGGAAAGTAAACCCATAGATACTACTTACTAGTATTGTAATTAAGAATTTGTATACCTTTCGTTTTAAAAAACAAAACAGACTGTAAAAAAGTATTTAAATTTTATTATTCTACTTGATTGTTATTAACATATTCCAAAAAATAGGTTAATCTTGTATTAATAGGAAAAATAATTAAAAAAATATATATATTGTAACTAAAAGTACATATTTATCCATTCTTATAAAAGGATTTTGTTCTTAAAATTTAACTTTATGAGAACATTTCTCAGGAATAACCATATTCATTAAAAAGGAACAATAAAATCAAAAAACTATATAGTACAGATATTGCGTAACATAGGTACATATAAACATACACTCAAACTGAATACCTATTTCTTTTTTGAAATCGGTAAACGACCTATTAGTAATAGGTAAATGACTGGATTTATGATTGTAAATTAAAAAAACACATGATGCAATGGGCTTTGTACCGATAAAGTAGTTTAAGTGATAAAATGTTAGTCAATTCTTTTAATTTGTATATTTACTATTCTCGCTTTGCGGCTTGCGCTGGCGCATCTTAAGGTCATTTTCTGCAACCACCGCGATAAAAATCAGAATTCGGTCACTCCCCGACCATTTTCTATATGCAATAAATAAAAGTACAAAATAATAATTTATATTATATTTATAAAATTTTAATGTCAATCAATCTAATCTTTTCAACCGGCTTCAAAAAGGAGGAGGTTCTCAATTCGACTGTATTTTTTTTTATGTTTCTTACCTCAGAACTTCGTCATTTATTAACCGATTTGGACAATTTTTGTGTTGTTTGAAAGTGTATACTTCCAGATTGGTCCCATTTAAATTTCAAAAAAAAAAATACCACCCTTAACCTACTTCTAATTGTCATATTGACTTGAAATTTAGCAAGTGTTTCTATTTCCGTTGATAGTACAGTAGTTCGGTATTGTTGACCTGATCTGATGGTAAGGCCAGAAGGTGGATAGGTGGAACTCTTCAACGGCTAATAGTAGATACTTTGAGTTTGGGCTTGTTTTGTTTGATTTGACAAGCCAAATACGTTAGAATTCTTACTTTGCTACTACTGTGTACACTAAAAAGGGAAAAATAAAAACTTTTTAACAAAAAAATAAAAACCGACTTCAAACAAAAGCACTAAAAAGTGAAAAATAACTGATTGGTAGTTTTCATTTACTATACATATCTAATCAAATATTTTCGAAGTCGGTGTGCTTTGGCTAAGTAATTAAAGCCTACCTATTAAATACATACCTAATCAAATATTTTCGAAATCGGTGCCAGCCCATATAAAGCAAAGCACACCGACTTCGAAAATATTTGATTAAGTATGTATAGTAAATGAAAACTACCAATCAGTTATATTTTACTTTTTAGTGCTTTTGTTTGAAGTCGGTTTTTATTTTTTTGTTAAAAAGTTTTTTTTTAAAGTCATACTCATTTTCTTAGATGTTTCTCGCGTTGTTTTTAAAATTTGTTATTATTATGTTAATTAGTCAGTTAAAGGGGTTAGACTTAACTGGACTGGTTAGACTTGAGTTAATCTATTCTATTTTAATAACATAACAATATAGATAGCCCACAAATCTTAATTCTTTTGCAATTTATTATTTAGTTCACATTTTTGACTTTTCATAAAAACTAAGTCCATTTGAAATAAAATTAAACCTTATTCAATTAGTAAGTCTAATTGGATTTAATTACGAGTATAAGCACTTTTGAATCGTCAATCTATACTAATATTATAAAGGGGTAAAGTTTGTGAGATTGTAAGTTTGTGACGTTGTAGGGGGTAATCTCTGGATCCACCGAATCGATTTAGATGAAATTTGGCAAGAAGATAGTTTGAGACCCTGGGAAGGACATAAGATACTTTTTATCCCGGAAATCATTCCTTAAGGGGGTGAAAAGCGGATGAAAGTTTGTATTGGGAAACACCCTCGCTGCGCTCGGATTCATTCCTACTTACGTTTTAACGTTTAGTCAAGGTAATGTTATGCAAATATTACCGTGGTTTAGTATAGATTTCTCAGAGATGAAATATCTTCCAAGATAAAAAAGTATCCTATATGTTGACCCGGATAATCAGCTATCATCATACCAAATTTTATCACCTCTAGTGGCTTTTCAAAGTCAGAAAAACAGACAAAAATTCTAAAAACTATAGATGCGGCCTCTGTATCGATTTAATAATCGACTATTTATATAAGATTTTCAAAAAAATATTTAATGTACAGATTCGACTTAGAATTTTATGTATAGATATTGAAAGCTATAATTAAGTGTATCTTACAATGTAATGACATTTTCAGCTGTAGGTACTTATGGTTTTGAAGTACGATTTACAAGTAATAATAGCAGCAGATACTCGTAGCTACTAACAATGACATTGATCGCAAGATTGCTCTTATCGTTTACCAATTTTAATAATCTTGAGGTTTCGATAGAAAAATATTTTGTTCACAAAAAAAAATTTTTCTTAGATTTACGCGAACATTTAAAATAAAACTACTTTTTTCGAATTTTTTCGCGGATCTATTTAGATTTTTGGTTCCCGACGTTTCGAATGCTTTACAGCAATCATCGTCACGGGAGAATCTAAGGTTATATACGTCTCAAAGGCGTTATATACTTGTTTAATTGCAACTTATAAAACATTCGATATTACTCTTGATGATATTTTTTTTATTTTTTTTTTAAATTCTAATGCTAAAAAAGTAATAAAAAGGTCCGTGATACCTTCCGATAGGACTTACGTCACTGATTAAGATATGTACATATATTTATGACTGTATTTTTAAAGACTTATCGACCTTTCCCGCTATTGCCGGTTAGCTACTGACTGCCTAGCAACGCGATAATCGTAGTGTACCTAATTTCTTTTTAATCAATCAATGTTAATTATGTAGAGAAAAATATTAGTTAGTCAGCCAACATATACATATTATACAATCTACATAATATATGTACATATAATATTACTTATTACTATTATAAATGCGAAAATTTAGATATATGGATGTTTGTTACTCAATCACGTCAGAATGACTGAACGGATCTGGATGAAATTTGGCATAGAGATAGATTATTATTTGGAATAGCACATAGTGTTTTTATCCCGGTGAAATGTACTATTCCTGTGGGATAGATTTGTTTTTGTTTTTCACAGAGCAAGGGATCGGCTTTTTATTCAATTCTAACCGTTAAAACGTACCTAAAGGGACGAACCCGAACAAAGGGAGGGTGAGTCGCTAGTATAATATTCCCTTAACGACCGCGGACACGCCGGCGTTACAGTTAACAATAGATTTCGTAATAATTAATTTCTTAAAAATTTACCTAGAGGTGATATAGTGTTTCAATCTTGGTTCTTGAGTGCGTGTTTTAGCGGTAATTTAAGTAGCTCATGAGTTAGTTTGATGAACGTAACTCTAAAAAGTATTTAAATGAAATTCTAATATTCCAGAAAAAAGTTAACAGCGGTCTTGTCATTGCATGACATCTCTAAAATCTTTGATATAGTGATAAGCTCCACGATAGATTTACAAACCATGGGAAGGTCATTATCAAAATTTCAGTTGAAAGACGTCAATTAATGGCCATAGTTCCCCTCCAAGTTCTTTCATGACATTCAGTCTAGTTTTATCCACATCCAATGGATTCTGGTAATTTTAACCAAGTCGTAGGTCCACCTTGTGGAAGGAATGCCCACGCTTACCTTTCCGGTACGTAGCCGCTTGAGATAATATGAAGAGAATGAGAACAATAACTGCCCGTCTTTTGAACAATATTCTTTAAAAATAAGTAGGCATTTACCTGGTCTGTATATACTCGTACTTAGTTGTGACATCCCTGCCGAGGTTTTCCCGAAATCCTGCAATGTGGGGTTCATCAACAGTTAATTATATACAGATTTTTTAGCCTGATTTTTTTTCTTAATAATGAAAGTAATACATTCGGTACTCCTTTTAAGTTACAATCGTTTATAGGCGTCGATGATTTTCCTATAAGCGGCTCTAGATTTGCATTTGGTATCTAGCAAAACTCCTTACGGAGGCTAATGATGTATCTTATCTCAGTTCTTCACATTATACATACATTTGTATTACAATAATCATTTCATCAGTCATCACTTATATCATTATTTTAGATTATCGCAAATTACAGCTGCTTTTTGATATAAATACGGAGATCATTTATAAAGATAGCGTACCATTCATGATACCTCTGCAGATAGATTTGTTATCTATTTATGTCTTCTTCAATATAAAGCAAAAACACATCTTGCTACCTATCATCATCATCATCTTATAAATATTAAACTTCGACTCCGTCGGTGATATAGTGGCTAGCATGTATGGCTGCAGATCTGGAGGTCCTGAGTTCGAGTCTCGGGTCGGGCCAAGTGTAATTACTTTGACAACAACTTTTAGTTTTTCTATTAAAATATTCTCAGTAACAGTCTGGAATTGGAAGTGGCAGTGTATCGCCCTCAAGCCACAGAGAGCACGTAAAGCCGTCGGTCTTGCGCCTTAACTCTCACCGGTAGTATCGAAGTCTCGCCCCATCTGACTTTGAGAGTAAAAGGAATAGAGAGTGCACGTTGTGTCTGCGCGTACACTTGTGCACTATAAGATCTCCTACGCAGGATGGCCACCGTGGCCGAAATCAGTAGCCGTGTTCTGTTACACAAAGTGCAATAATCAGCTGACATGATTAAATGATTACTATCAGAGTAATGTCCTCCACCAATATTTTATCAATGATTGATAAATGATCAATGATGAATGATTTATTTTGCGTCATAAAAAAATAATATATTTTGTGGTTTTCTTTTAATACGTCATCAAGCAAAGGTTTGTTTCGTTTTCCTTACCCTATTGTTCTTTACATTATTATTATTTTATATGTTTAAGTACATATGTACAATGTACAAATAATTGCAATATTATGAAGGTTGCATTTGTATTAAAGAAGAGATTAGAATATCAAGTAACTAACGATTGATTTAAGTAATCATTTGTTTCTTTATTAGTATAATTACTGTTTGTTTTTATCTTTTTATATATCCACTAGCGATTTGCCCTCACTTCATTCATGTGCATCCATGGGTGCTTAAAAGTAGCCTATGTATTACACTAGGTAATACTCCTCTTCTATGTGCATTCGCCTGGTCATGGTGGGCTCATTAGAGTCCGGCAATCCAGACGTTTGCGAAGCGTACAAACGTACTGTGAGGCGGCTAATAGCGGTGTTCCGTGCGGGTTGCTGCTGGTACTTCTCTGATACCAGAGTAGATCATAAGAGTAACCCCTTGGTTGCGTGGTCTGCTTCGGCAGGTCTGCCGTCGGGGCTACGTGGTTCAGTGCGTAAGCGATCCTGCGATGCCCCATTAAGGCGAGAGATTCTGTTGGGTTTTAGTGTGTACTAGTGGCTTCTCTAGCCGGTGAGTCTCACATAACCACTTGTATGTATACAGGTAGTATGCGTAAATGCATTACCCAACATAAACAAAGCAATAAGTCTATCTGTGTTACTAAACATAGCAATCCGTCTGAAACGGCTCTCACTTTCACGGCTTGGAGGAAAACAAACACACTTTCGCATCGATAATAATAGTCCGATTAATTCTTTTCCAGTGTTTGCTGACAGCGAGTGTGGCACTGAACATCACAGCGCACGGCTGCGTCATCGGTTTCTCAGCCGTCTTGATCCCAGCGTTGCGACGCCCAGAATCTCATATCCAGGTTACTCCAAGCCAGGAGTCATGGATCGGTTAGTATTGTACTGTCTTGTCTTGTCTTGAGCATCATAATGCAAGACTAAGCACATAAAAAAAAACAAATAATTTAGCCAGAGATTCATATATAATAAGACCTACAATCGAAATGTAAATCGTGAAAATTTGTATATACCTAATAGTAAAAGTTAAAAAAAACTTTAAATAATTACCGTATAACTTTAACCGTATAACATGTTTAAAATCATAGTATAGTGACTACTGACGTGGTATAAAGAAATTTACAACCATAATTTCTAATCCTAAGTAATATCTAAATTGAATTATCTTCTTTGGAGATATGTGCTGCTAACAACTTGCTGACCTAGTTAACTTGCTCCAATTTTTTATATAAAGATCATTCAAAGTTTTCATTTCAATTTTCATCGAAATAGTTTAGGCGTATTGTCATTATGTACTCACGTACGTATCTTCTAATAGATAATATTGTACTTACAACTTTTTTTTAACAATTTATTTTTAACAAACAAACGAAGACAAGTTTTAAGATTATTCGAACAAAAATGTTGAACCTACCAAAGAAAAGATAACCGTTTACAATGACAATATCTATGAATTTCAAAATAAAAAAAACGACCAAGACTTAGGTAGATCATTTTGTTTCTATTTCAGCTTCCATCATCGGGTTTGCGCTGATTGTGGGAAACTTCATAATCACTCCCCTCATGGACACCATCGGGCGGAAAAAGTCCCATCTACTAACAATACTACCAATTTTTATCGGGTGGTATCTGCTTCTGCTAGTGAACAACGTCACTGGTCTTATAGCTGCCAGGTTTCTCCAGGGTGTTGCTATGGGAATGCTTGGACCCTTGGGCTCAATAATTATTGGTGAAATGACAGACCCCAGAAATCGAGGAGCTTTCCTCACTAGTGTATCCTTATCCTTAACCATGGGAGTAATGACTACGCATGCATTGGGCATATACTTTAGCTGGCAGCAAAATGTCCTAATATGCTCTTTTATAACGTTTACAAGTCTAGTACTTATTATCTACTATAACCCTGAGTCTCCATCATGGTTGATAGCTAAAGGGAGATATGAGGAAGGAGAAGAAATATTTTTCTGGCTCCGTGGAAGGGATTCAGTTCAAGAAGCAGAACTAGAAAATATGATAGCAGCTCAGAAAATGCAGCGAAAATCGAGTTTAATTGAAGAGAAACAGTCATTAAAAGTGAAAGTGAAAGGATTTTTCTCATATTTGAAAAGCACATCTAAAAAGCCTGAATTTTATAAACCAATTATTATCATGTCAATGTTGTACACTATGTTCCAATTTGCAGGAATTAACGTTATAAGTTCGTATGCAATGGATATTATTCATAAAGTGGTCGGGCCGCAAGCTAATGCTAAGTTTATAATGGTAATGTTAGATGTAGAGAGGGTAATTTGTAATATACTAGCAGTCTTTCTAATGAAAACGTTGAAACGACGGACTTTATTGTTCAGTAGTGGGGCGGTCTGTGTTTTATCATATGTAGGTAAAAGTTTCTATGTGTACGCAAAACAAAACGACATGTTGCCATACGACAACGAATGGATTCCGCTCCTGCTGATCGGTATATACATGTGCTCTCTTACTATTGGTATATCCTCCATCCCGTTTGCGATTTCAGGGGAGATTTTCCCATTAGAATATAGAGGTTTGGGTGGCGGAATCAGTATTTTGTGCCTGTCTCTAAACTTCTTCGTAGCAGTCAAGTCCTTCCCAGTACTAACCAATGCTGTGGGGCTTCCTATAACATATTTAATCTACGCTGGGGCTGTTGTGTTTTGTTTATCGATTGTCTATTTTATGATGCCTGAAACGAAAGACAGGACTCTCCAAGAGATTGAAGACAGTTTTCGTGGGTTGTCTCCAAATGACCGCAAGTGCGCGCAGCCGTTAAACGGTTACAGTAATAATGATTTGCGTAGATGTAGTTCGCATATACTGTACTAATAAGTGCGTGTGACAAGAGACTAGTGGTTAACTAAAAATATTTCGTGGTGTCATGTCCAGTTTTAAAATAAATCTCAATGTATTTATGTGAATAAATAAAAAAAAAACGTTTGCATTAATTGGTTTTAATTTAAGTTCGATCATACTTCAAAGATCCATATTTTGGATACATATAATAAGATAGTACATGAATGATGAAATATTTTTTAAAAACAATGACTGTTGCGTATCATCTATAGATAATAGACCCCAAAATAATAGTTATTGAAATTTTTGTCAGTTTGTATATTTGTGTGCGTTTCACACAAATAGTTCTGAACCAAATTAAAATAAATTTTGTGTATTGATAATATTACTCGGGTTACATTTAGGATACCTTTTACTACAAGAAAATCTTTCATTCCCTCGGGAAATTACAAAAACTGGTTCCGTTGAGTCTTCCTTAGACATTTCCATGTCTGAAGCTGGCTAAACATTAAGAGTTACATCGAAACAATATGCTAGAAAATTGTAGGTCTCAATAAAGTCTACAGCGGAGTCCACAATAGCATATATTTATGTCCTAAGGTACACTGGCAATAATTATTTTTAAATTTTTATCTATTGAAAACTGAGCGAAGCGAGGGTAAGTCTTGAGTTTATAATAAATATAAATGGATGTTTGATGATTATTGCTGAACATTATTTGGATAACTTGACGCACAGATAGATCATATATTAATTTTGAGAACAACATGATAAACTATTTAATAGTCAATAGATATACTATACTTAAAAAACAAATTGAAATTAAGTATCAATTGATGGCAAGGCAGCGTAAAAAATAAATTAAGGCCATGAGTTCTTTTTAATTTTGATGTTTTCATTCAAATTTACTATGTCTTAATTTAAATGATACTGTTTAATAACTTTTTTCTTGTGTGTGTTGAATTTACAATTTAATTCCATTCTTTTCTTTTAATTTAATTTCATTTAAAGTTCTTATTTTATCTTTCGCAAACGAAGTCGGCTTAAGTTTTTCAAGTAGAATAAAACAAATGTGTAGTAATTATTTTTTTATTGAAGTTTACAATCAATTTGTCACTTCAATAGATCCTTTGAGGACCACGTCTTGATTTAATATGCTAATATTAACTGTCATAAGATCTCCTACGGCTACAGGCCAGCTTCTGGTAGCTGGAAAGCGTTTCCTATTTGATTATCTCACTCCATCATCCCTCCTCCACCTTCTCTAATTCTAACATTTTGTCCTTCTCCCCTTTAGTTTGTACATCTTCATTCTTGATACCCTTAAATTGGCATTCGATTTCGTATAATGTCTTGCCCTTAGTTTCTGGCAGTAAAAAGAACAAAAAGATCCCACATATAGCTATACATATACCGTAAACACCAAAAGTTCCTTTTACACCAATTTGTCTAAACGACGTCGGAGCAGTCTTCACAACCACAAAGAACATAATAGAGAGGAACATCCCAGATATTCCACTTCCCAAGGACCTATATGCCAATGGGAAAATTTCGCCAGCAATTGCCCAGGGTATGGGTAAAATGCCCAAAGTTTTGCCAAAAATGTAGACTAATGTTGGTATGACTGGAGTCCACCTATACTCATCAGGTATGTAACCGAAATCTCTTAAATACAATAGGAAAGACGTCAAAAATAAAGACACTACACTAATGTAGATGCCCGTAAACAATACAGTTCGTCTTTCTAGCTTATTTACAATGATACATGCCAGAATTGCTGTACCAAACCTAACGAAGTCAACCATCAACATGCTAGTATACGATTCGATACTATTTCCTGTTACTTCTTCCATCATAGGCACAGTATACGATGGGACCACAGTCATACCAGAAATTTGGAAAAGTATAAACATGAACATCATTATCACGGTAGGCTTGTAAAACTCAGGTTTCTTTATGATCTCAGTATACATTTTGAACTTAGAAACTCTTGGTATAGACGGTTTTTTCTTCTGGCTATTGAGGAGTATCTGCAATTCTTTTTCAGATCCCTCATCATAGCCTCTGAGCCACCGGAATGACTTTTTACACGCATCAAATTTCCCCATAGATGCTAGGTAGGGTGGTGTGTCTGGAGATAAGGATACAAAGACTAAGGATATTATGTAGAAACATCCACAGGCTATGCCAGCTGCTCTCCAATAAAGCAGGGTTCCGAATATATGGGCAACCAGCATGCCCAATGCGAATGAAAATGCTATTGTTGCGAGGAAAGCTCCTCGATAAATTGGCGCCGAATACTCAGCGATTGAAACAGGTCCCGAGGCCGCCTGGATGCCCATAGCGAAGCCCTGGAAACAAAAACAGAACCTGTTAGATTAATAAATAAATATGTTGCGACATTAACACACAGCGCCATCTAGTTCCATGGTAAGCTACGAGACTTATGTTGACTCAGTGTTGGATACCAGATAGTTGATACACTAAACATTTATAACTTTAAATACATATCCATATAAATAAAAACACCCATGACTGGAATACAAACATTCGTGCTCATCACACAAATGAATGCCCCCAGCGGGACTCGAATCCACGACCGCTGGCACAGCAAGTAGGGTCTCTACAAACTGCGCCAAACGTGTCGTCAGATAGAGAATAATTTAAGTAAAAGCACAGTTTTTATAAAAATCTTTTTCGCCTTTAGGTTAACCAATTGTGATGGGGATTCGATTGAAAGGGAATCTACCCTGTACTCTCTTTTCGAAACAAGACCACAATCGGTTGAAAACTCGGGAAAAAATAATATAGCCGTATCACAAGGGTGGAGCCGCGGACAAAAGCTTGTAATAAATTACGTTAGTTATTTTATTATTATGACGAAGTTATTGATAAAGAGATTGATAGGGCAAATGGCAAGGACGTGTCCAACAATATAGTACGTAACATTTATGTATAATATATGCTAATTATAAATAAATATTTATTTTCTTTATATAAAATATTATAAAGTCCGTAATGGGGTCGGGGTTTACATATTAAATGAGTTTCTGTAACACATATTTGATAATATTTTTATTTAGATTCTAAACACAGACCTTTGCTTAATTTGGAAACGTAGATATGGTAGGTAGTATGGAACAATGGAAATCAAGCACGTTTGAATATTTGTACTAATATTATAAATGTGAAAGTTTGTGAGGATGGATGGATGTTTGTAACACTTTCATGCCAGAACGGGTAAGCGTATCTGGATGAAATTTGGCACAGAGATAAATTATAGTCTGGAATAGCACATAGGTTACTTTTTATCCCGGAAAATATACGATTTCCGTGGGATAGATTTGTTTTTGTCTAGGGACGAACCCGAAGTGAAGCGAGGGTGAATTGGATATTAGATGTCCTATACATACTACAGATTTATATATGAATTTACATATGTATTATGTATGCTACCGCTTATCATCAATAATAATATACATAATCTATATTATGTATATTATTACTGATGATAAGCGGATACATATAATAGATTTGTAAATGATCGCTGTCTGTACTTGGAAGATATTTGAGAAAAACTATTACTTTAAAAACGCAATAAATCCAAAATAATTATTTTTAGAATTTTGGTCTGTTTGTCTATGCGTTTATGCGCGCTAATCTCAGAAACGGCTTAACCGATTTGGGTGCGGTTTTTACTAAAACTTTACTTAACATTTTACTATTTACTTTATTTCAATCGGTTCATAAATAAAAAAGTTATGTCAATTTAAAGAATCACCTAGGGATGCACCCGAGCGACGCTCGGTTGCGGTTTGCATGATTGCCATGTTTGTATTAAACATAAATACTTATTATGTATGAATATAACCGCGTTACATCATTATTCGTTGACAGTAGACATAATAAGCAGAAAACGGAAGCCCGATAATCGTGGCTGCTATGTTGATAAAGAGTGTATTAAATACCCTGTTTTGATATAATGCCAATATTTTAACGCATTTTGACTTATTAATGGGTAACTTTGCATGAGTGTGTCACCTATGGAAGTACCTACTGGAGCGAATCAAGGGCAAATTGCTAGTATTATATAACTAGCAGTACCCGCGGCCTCGTCTACGTTCAAACTTCCGATCGCTACCAAACTTCACAGGATCACCCGATGGACTAATCTGAAAATTTCATCAAAATCGCTCGGGCCGTTCTGGAGTCCATAGGGAACATACATACATACACCGATTTTTATATAGACTATGTGCTGATTTATTGATAATATTTAAACAGGATAAAGGGCAAAGATACATCGTATTTTTTTATCTCCTTTAGTAGGGTTTTCTGGAACAGTTAAGTAAGCTGGCTGTAAATGCTGTGTTATTTAATTTAGCTTTTGTTCAAAAAACTCAGCAAATCGACATAAATTCTTGAGTTTAAAAATAAATATGTATATATGATTGATTTTTCTTTTTTATGTGTGTGTATGTGTGTAAATTTAACGCATATAAGTATGTATGAATGTATGTATGTGTGTGTATGTATGTGTGTATGTGTGTGTGTGTGTGCGTGTGTGCGTGCGTGCGTGCGTGCGTGCGTGCGTGCGTGCGTGCGTGCGTGTGTGTATGTATGTATCTATTTATCTATAAGTATTTATATATGTAAACGTGTCAATGCAAGTACACCGCCTACCGTTTTATGAACACTTACTCCTGCACCTCAAGATTGCCTGGAAGAGATCGCTTCCAGGGATAAGGCCGCCTGCTGTGCATCTTTTCTTTGTGTTGTTTTTTATTTTATATTTATTTTTGGTGTACAATAAAGAATATTATTATTACTAAAATATCTTAAATAAAACTATCTCTACGGATTTTTTCGCGGATTTATTGTGATTTTTGGTTTCCTTCCCGACGTTTCGAATGCTTTACAGCAATCATGGTCACGGGGTCTTTCCCGTCCTATGTCAAATATTTGTGTAAATCTAAATAGAAAGTATTAGATAAAAATATTATCTTGTTCTATAAATCTGTACAAGTAAATAAAATTGAAGTGTCTGTTTGTATTGCAAAAATATAAGCTTTTTACTAAATACACATGAAAGTATAAATGGTATTTATAAGAAAAAAAAAACAATTTTAATTTTTTGTCTCTGTCTGTTTGTTCCGGCTAATCTCCGAAACGGCTAAACCGAGTTTGACACGAATTTCACTGGTAGATAGCTGATGTTATAAGGAGTAACTTAGGCCACTTTTGTTTTAGAAAAAGAAATAGCGTTCCGCGCAAAAAAAACCCTTTGAATTGAAAAGCAAAATTCGCGTACCTAGGGACGCATCCGAGCGAAGTGAACGTAAAGTCGCTGGTAACTAATAAAACCTTTATATTATTGAGAATCATATGGACTTTACCGACACGAGTAGCAAATAAATTCTAACAAACCTTTATTGAGTTCTTGTTTAAAATATCTATTGTAATTGAGAGAAGCGCGTGTAACACTTTACTATTGTCAATGAAGTCAAGTGATATTCGTAATAGGAGGCAAATAAATAAATCGAAATGGTTGTAACCGTAATTAATATAACAAATGTTGATAAAATAAAGGTTTGACTCACTGTTTATTAAAAAAAGGTCGCAGGTTCGCAATCACATTGTAACAGAATGTTTACGTTTACCGCCATTAATAAATAGCGCACCTAAATGTATACAGACAGCGCCACCTTTTTGCAAACTTTATTACTAACTGTAGCCTAATTCTGTTAGTTTAGGCAGGGCACGAAACTGATTTACAAAAAAACCGGTCTATTTCGTAATGTAATAAAATGTGTGTCGGTAATGTAATGGTTAAATCCTAGCTCGATCTTTAACCGGTTAATAAAAACGAACAGTTTAGTAAACCGAAGTAATAATGGTTTACGGTCATTCTCAGAGAAAGGTAGGACTTTGGTTTTGATACCGAAATTAACCGGTTAATTCATTCATAAGTAAAAAACGTACATGTATCCTCCTGCTACACAATTCACCATTAGCACAGATACTCCAAATATAGACGCATTTAAACTCATTTTAACCAGTTTTTTTCGATCATAGAACCTAAATTAGGCAAAAACCGTTCTCCGGGTCTTAACCGGTTAAAGGACGTAACTGAAACCTGAAACCGAAAAACTTTCGGTTTGGGGTCAATGACCAAAACCGATTTAAAAATTGAACGGGATTCCAAGCTCTGATTGTAGGTCATGGTGTAACTGTGTAAATCATCCATATACGTCCAGTAGTTACAGTGTGTAAGACTTACAAACACACATAAAATTTTAGCATTTATAATTATAGTGTGATGGTTAAGCTTTATAAAATGTATTGTCCTTAAAAACTGAATGAACGTAAAAGTATCCATAACTTCATTTCATATTATTTACTCAAAGTGAAAATATCAAAGGATAGATATATTTATTTATTTAAATTATAAATCCGACACTATAAAATATCTCGATCTATGTATATATACATATATAATGTGTATGTGTTAATTTTAAAATATTATTACACAATATTAAATATTTTTATATATTCTCTGCATTACTTTTTTATGTTATAAAAATTTCATATCTAGGTACTAGGTAATAATTTGTTAACAACTAGTAATAAATAATACTTTTATTCTTGAATAAGACATAATAATAAAAAGACTGTTTACTGTTCGCCTTTGCCATTCATTATTAGAAAAAAAGTACATAAGAATATACCCATATCATGAACGAAGTGGCTAATTCGTTCATGACCTATACATATAATCAAGGTTGCAGAACTTTATATATAATTATTTATTAAATTTTAGTGTATTATAAGGGAGTCAAAAGATCGAGGTAAAAAGTGAAACAAGAATCGAAAGGGCTTAGAGGTGGGCAGAATAGCAGATGTTTAGGGGGTAGAGCATTCTTACAGCTAAGACATCCTTACAAACAACCACAACACTGTACGGCACTGATTAGTATCTTACGCCGATATTCTATGGGAAATTATTAGTAATTCCAATAAAACTAGCCCATTCATCTGAGCATACACATTTAACAACAGAAAATACTTTCTTAGATTTACGCGAATATTTGAAGTTTTAAATAATACTATCTTTTCAGATATAACAATCTGTAACAAGTATATAACGCCTTTGAGACGTCTATAACCTTAGTCTCTCTTGTGACCATGATTGCTGTAAAGCATTCGAAACATCGGGAACCAAAAATCTAAATAAATCCGCGAAAAAATCCGAAAAGATAGTTTCATTTAAAACTATCAATAGAACTCTTTTCTAAGTCAACTTTCCAGCAATGTGTGCTTACCTGTAAAGATCTACCAATAAGTAAAGTATAAGGGTCCTTGGCTGTGATGAGAAGGGCCCACCCGCCCAGCGCTGGGAGAGAACTGAGCTGGTTACTCATACGACGTCCAAGCTTTTGTAGGGAGAAGGGCGCCACACAGATACCTGCTATCAGAGCCAGGCCTAAGATGGAAGCTGAAATAGAAAAAAATGGAAGGTTGATGGCAAATGATAAACAATCTTTTATCGTATGTATGTACGTATATATATATATATATATATATATATATATATATATATATATATATATATATATATATATATACATATGTCTTTTTAACTTTCCACTGGGAGGAGGGGGAGCGGGGGAGAGGGTATATAAACTTCTTATTTCTGTTTTTGAGGCACACCATTATAAGTTTTGTATCTGGTTTCCCGTCTATCGCCATATAGGATTGTAACATAGAATATACATACTATAATATTTAGAACTTACAGGCAATGAGTAAAAATATGACAAGGGAATCGCCTGTATCCATACTAATATTATAAATGTGAAAGTTTGTGAGATGAATGGATGTATTTTTGTAACTCTTTCACGCCTGAATGCCTGAACGGATCTGGATGAAATTTGAAACAGAGATAGGTTATAGTCTGGAATAGCACATAGGTTGCTTTTTATCCCGGAAATTGTAAGGTTCCTGTGTACTAGAATTGTTTTTGTCTAGAGACGAATCCAAAGAGAATCGAGGGAGTTGCTAGTTATATATAATACCTAAGGATAGGTAGGTAATACGTTACGAGCATTAGTTGATTCCAAGAAACAATAATACTCCACACGGTCATTACAAATATGTACTTAGTAAGAATAATAACGAAAAATAGCGTAGCACGTTGAGCAGCTTGAGACTCGTCTAAATTCAGGGACACACGGAAAAACAGATAGACAGACAAAAAAAAAATATATTTGTGTTTTTCTTCTAAGTACCGTATATATATTTTTTTCTCTATGGCTTAGAGCTACGTTAACAGATGTAATTTATTCTGAATTCAACAGGAAATCACGTTATAATACAACCCAAAAAAATATTTATGGTCAGAATTACTTGAAATTTGGTATTAATGCTCTTCAATACAATTAAATAAATACGAATCTTAGCATTTTTCAAAATTCATCCTACAACGGAGTAAAATAGGGGATGAAAGTTTGTATGAAATGACCTTTTAATTTAATTTTTAGAGATTTTTTTGTAGTTTTAGCGCGAGCGAAGCCGCGGGTTCAGCTAGTAAGTATGTATGTAGTTATATATAGTGTGTAGGTTAGAGTAAATTATATTTGATTGCAAAGAACAATCACAGTTGTTACGAAAAGGATAATGACAGTCACTTATTCGTAATACCTTCGACTTCTTATAAAAATAAAAAACCCAACTGAGGAAAAAAACTAACTAAAAAGATAAAAACATGTTGACAAAGGAACATAGTATGTATATTATCCAATCTGTGACATAGTATGTACATATTATATGTAGCGAGACAGCAAATATAAAACAAATAATTACGTCATTTTGATTTTTAATAATATCTACACATATAACATACTTACGTATGAATCATTAAAATCGGTTAAGACGTTTAGGTTACGAAGGAACATAGGATCGGACATTATATATATATATATATATATATATATATATATATATATATATATATATATATATATATATATATATAAAGATTAAACACATAACCCTCCTTTATGTTGAGAATTAGCTAAGCATGTCAAACGGCACGAATACATTCAAAATCTCCAAATCACCTTCATATACATACATGTAAACGAGCTTTGAGTAACAGTCGTGATTTTATACAACTACTTTTACCCGCGTATCCACTCGACAGGACTTTAGAATAATTGCTCCATTTCTAAGGGTTGATGACGTTAGATATCATATATATCTTTATATCTTCCCGAACTAATAAGATATAAAGTGGGAAAAGAACTTTTCAAATCGGGCCTACCTAATACCTATGTATGCTATTTTTTAACACACTACGAACTAAGACAGCGGTGTAATTCTACTAAGTCAAACCGCAAAGGACTCGAAATGCTAGTTAAAGTATAAGTATACTCGTAGTACCTATTATATGATCTGTGGTATAAGTACAATAAATATTACACGATAATATGAACTACGAAATACTAGAATTTTATTATATGTATAGATGAAAGACTTTTCAAGTTGATGTAAATTAACTAGCCAATAGCCATTGACGTTTTGATGGTGTTGCTTTTAATTTGTTTTGTTTGTGTTTTTTTTTTTAAATATATCTTTCTGTTTTTTATCGTGGTTTATAAGCATAATAAAAACTCAGGTTGACTTTTTAAAATTGGTTATCTTATACGTCAGTCAGTACAAGACTAATCGCTTTCGACGAGTCGGTGTGGATTGACAAATCAGTCAGTCAAAATTATCATTTTATTTAATTTTCCGTCTTTTAAATCGTTTGTACAAAAATTTTATTACTTAAAAAAAAACGAATTGTCTTATTATTCTTTTCAATTTTTACGTGTTTTTGGACGATTGAGACTGGGTTAAAAAGTGTACTCCGCAGAGTATCCGGTAAACTTATTTTTTCGGTATAGATACATACGTTTTTTGCAGTAAAAACGACACATTGTGAACGGTTCAATAAACGGCATACTGCAAAAAACATGTACATCATACCAAATTTTATCAAAATCTGTCCAGTGGTTTTCTCGTGATGCGGTAACAGACAGACAGACAGACAGACAGACATAAATTGTAAAAACTATAGATTCGGACTCTGTATCGATAATAATATCTATTTCAATTAGATTTTCCAAAAAATATTTAATGTACAGATTCGACTTAGTTACAATTTTATTGTAATATGCCTAATATGCGTTATTTAGTTTTATCATTCCTTTTACAAACAGAGAGTTGTGACATACGGGATGAAATCTTTAGCTATTTTTGTTCTGTTACGCCAAAGTAGTACCCATAACTGCTTACGTGCGTACATAAGTACACACACACACACGTTTTTTTATTAACCGACTTCACATGAAGAATAGGTGCAAATTCATAACCTACCTACAATATTTTATTAATATTTTGTTTTATTATTGTTATTACATTTTTATAATTTTTGCGTCAACAGGCTTAAAACAATTAATTTTCATTAATTAATTTTTGGTCTTTAGGTAGGTTTCGACGTTTAACAAAAATATTGTGAATGTTGATACAAGTAATATACCTAATAAAATTACATAAAAATGTACTTTTAAAAATTAAAGTATGAATTCTGGTTTAAAATTAAATATTCCTTATGTTACCGTGATTTTACGAGATTTGAATTTAAATTATTGTATGAATATATTCAGCCTTTTTTAACGTCCCACTGCTGGGCACGGACCTCCCTTCAATACGAGGGGGATCAGGCCATAGTCCACCACGCTGACTAAGTGCGCGTTGGCAGACTTCACATGTCTTTCGAAAACTTGGTAGGTTCTCTCAGACATGCAGTTTTCCTCACGATGTTTTTTTACCGTAAAACAAGTGGTAATCATATTAGAAATTGTTTGTACATGAAAATGTCAGAGGGGCGAGACCCGGAATTTGAACCCGTATCACTCGGTTTCCCAAGCGAGCGCGTTACCGCTGAGCTACCATTGCTTAAAATTATTATATAAAATGTCAAAATGTCAAAAGGATTTTTAAAATAAATAAACCATAGGCAGCTGCGAGTTTGGTACACAAAGGATCTTACCAAAAACTAGCGACTCACCCTCGTTTAGCTTCAAGTTCGTCCCTACTCCCTAGACAAAAACAAATCTATTCCACGAGGACCGTACATTTTTCTGGGATGATATAAAGCCTTACCTTACTCAATAAGCGGGCTATCTAATGCAAAATGAATTTTTCAAATCGGAGTTTCTGAGACTAGCGCGTTCAAACAAACAAACACACAAACTCTGTCTCTTTATAACATTTGAGAAAGACTGCTAACCTCAAGCATGTCTATTTTTTATACAATCTGTGCAAGAACGGAATGTCGTAATTTTTTGCTCTATTTATAGCCCATATAGTGATAGGTATCATCTCAGGATACGGTTTCCGAGGGATAGAAGTCTATAGTCAAAGAGTATTTGGTAATGATTAAATTATAAATAAGTAGAAAAAAAATGTGGGAGGTTTTAAAATCAAATTATCTTTTCGGATTTTTCGCGGTTTGATTTTGTAGTATTTTGGTTCCCGACGAATGCTTTAAAGTAAACATTATCACGGGACAGACTAAGGTTTAAAACGTCTCAAAAGTCAATATGTAGTTGTTACAGACATTATCTACCCATAAAATTTATACAATAATTTGGAAGAAATAGACAAGTGGCACTGAATGATAAATCTAAGAAAGTGAGAGTTTTTTTACATTATCGGTTTTTAAAAATAATTCAATATTAGGTATCATTCACTAGCAGCTCACCCTCTCTTCGCTCGGGTTCGCTTCTAGAAAAACTAAAACAAATCTATCCCACCGGAACCTTAGATTTTTCCGGGATAGGAAGTAACCTATGTGCTATTCCAGACTATAATCTATCTTTGCGCCAAATTCCATCCAGATCCGTTCAGCCGTTCGTTCAGCACGATTGAATAACAAACATCCAAACATCCATCTAAAGTCTAAACTTTCACATTTATAATATTAGGAAGATGGTAAGATTATCACGCGAATCCTTTTAAAAATAAACGGAAAACGAGACATTTTACGCACTGTCCTACGTTATGAAAAGTCTTACTATAAGCAGTTAGTACTTACCAAACCAAGACTCATGTTCCACGGTAAGTCGCACGGCCGAGTTAGGTTGCCTGAGCTGCTCCAGGAGGACGCCGGGATATGCGATGTTAGCGCCAGTGCCTGTCATGTACATCACTATACCAGTGATTGCGAATAGCTGGAAAATCGATTACTATAATTATCGAATAATTATTATTTTTAACACGCTATTTCGATTTTAACTCACTTTTCTATCGATTTGAATCTTTTTAATTAGGTAGGTAAGTGAAATTACATGAAATCTTGATGATAAATATAATAATTTGATATCATGCAGCCAAGCTTAAGGATAATAGAATTCTTCAATACTTTCTGTAAAAACGTCCGAAGGGTGATTTCCTTTTTGACGAGAGTTACGAGAGTTTTTTATTTTAGTTAAAATTATGAAACAAATATTAAAAAAAAATAATAACATAAAAGTTGTTTTCCATCCATGAGATTGAAGGATGTAAGCCATAGGTGGCAAAGACCCACCCTTAAGCATCAGAAACCTCCTCATAATTCTTATTACCTTTGTTTATTTTTAAGATTCAATACTGATATACAAGTACATGTCAGTAATTAGAGCACATGTCGCGGTTTATTTTAAGTACACGGGCGACCGAGCTTTGTTCACGTAGGAGCTCTCTTAGTAGGTTATCATCCATCGGCGCCAACGCAAGTAGGTACCAAAAACATTTACGAAGTAAGCATAAGAGCAGATAGAAACAAAACCTTTAATAATAATTACATAGTTATAGAAATGTTTATTTTGAAGCAAAAAAATAAATAAACAATACAACAACAAAAAAAACACATATAGATAACCTTGATAATTAATGCCGTTTCCGAAATACACAAAATAAAATTATACAATTAAATATGTCATACTCGTATATGTATACAAGAATTGATAATTTAATCTATATACTATAATAAAACAGTAGACGTCGAATGTCTGTACATAGCAAAAAAATGCTAAAAACAGAGTCAGGGGGGTGTAAGAAGACAAATAGAACAAATCCAGATTTTTTCAATTTTTTTGTTTCTCTGTCTGTTTGTCTGTTTATACGGGCTAATCTCCGAATCTATTGGACCGATTTAAATGAAATTTTGCATGGTCGTACCTTATATCCTCGGGCAACATCTTAGATACTTTTTATCCCGGAAGATTAAATAGTTCCCGTGGGATAGTAAAAAAACTATAATAACTTGTACAACTTATGCACCTAATTTAGTAAAATTTAACATTCTGATACCTTATATTGCCGGTCAAACAACAGGTTACTTTTCATCCGGGAAAAATGAACGGTTCCCGTGGGAACTAATAGATCTCTATTAGTGTTTTTCTAGAGGTGAACCCGAGCGAAGCGAGGGTGAGCCACTAATATTATAATATTTTTATCGATACTGTAAAGGGCAACTTTTATCTTTTTTAGATGATGAAACTTCTTTACTTTTAAAGCATTGAAATCGATTATCATTTTATTTAAGTTCTTATGTAGTAGATGATAAGCATTATGTCATCTGTGGTATTATATTCGTGAAATAAATTTGGAGCTTAGATTGTAGTCTACCTGTCTTAAGAACGGCGACGTCCTTTCATTCTTGTAGACAGGGTCGTCCATGATAATATCGATTTTTTTCTCAGACATTGCTGTGTTTTAGTTAGTGTTCTCCATTTCGCGTAATATGATTGGTAAGATCTGTAAAGAATAATAATTTATTTAATTAAACTTATTGATTTCCCTTTATAATATGACCAATCATAATTTTATAACATACACATTTTGATAATTTTCATTAAGGTACTATAGGTATAGTAAATGAAAACTACCAATCAAAATTTTTTTGTAAATTCATTTGTAATTTATAGCCAAACTATAAAATACAAAATATTTTTTCAACAATATTAAAACTATGGGTATTGCTTATTCGTACACGATTTCACACTTAACAGTTGTTCCGTACAATAATCGATTAATAATTATTAATAATTTTTAATTTACGTGGCAGCCTTTTTGAAATTCACCATCTTGGTTTTTTATTTGTTGTTATAGCGGCAATAGAAATACTCTATGAATATTTCAACTCTCTACCTATTACGATTCATAAGTGATGAGATACAACCCTCGGACGGACGGACGGACGGACCGCGGAGGCTTAGTAATAGGGTTCCGTTGGCACACTTCGGGTACGGAACCTTGAAAAATAATTATGTATTTGAAAAACCGTGATAGATTTAATAATATTAGAAATTCTTTTCTTTATTCAGATTTCATCTGCAAAAGGTGAATAAATCCCTTATAACCTGAGTATACATATAAAATTTCATAAACTGTCTTAGAATAACTTACTTATTCAATAATTTAAAAAGAATTATTATTAATTAAAGTGCAAATGTAGGTGGGAAATTCAAAGTATTGAAACGAACGCCATTGGTTAGACCGAATATGACGTCAAAGTATTATCATAATCCGTATCGGAATGAGATTAAAAAAAAATATATACTAAATTTTAGTTTTTTTGGAGCTGAATATTTTTTTTACAATTAATATATAACGATGTTAGTTAGCTATTGTATAAAAAAAATTAAAAAATAACGTCAAGCATATTCCCTTTTGGTAAGTTGTTGATGTAAAAAGTAAAAACTTAATAGGAAACTTCCCATGAAAATATATTTATGAATTATGTCAATTCAAACATAATCGTACAAATTAATTTGATCAAGGGTCTTTTTAACAACCACATGTAACATAATTATAAATTATAAAATTTAAAAAACCCTACGTAAATTAATTATTGTCATTTAACGATTACATTGGCAAGCGTGAAGCACTTAATCGAGTAATTATACGCCAAAATGACTGACATCATTTTGGAAAAGAGCTGATACTCTTGTACTGCTGGACCGATATTAACCAAGCATGGCTAAGAACCACCGCAGAGTACTGGCTTTCAAATGAAAAAAACCGCATCGAAATCGGTCCATCCGTTTGAGAGCTACGATGCCACAAACAGACACACACACACACACACACACACACACACACACACACACACACACACACACACACACACACACACTGACAGATATCTACGTCAAACTTATAACACCCTTCTTTTTGCGTAGGGGGTTAAAAAAACAAAAGTAAAAAACAAAAAACAAATCATATAGCTACGCCCATTATACGTATATATTTGAGTTTTGACATTGTGTCTAGAGATTCTACGGCCCCAGATTACCTTGGGTCTGAATCCTTGAAACGAAGAACACACGGTACGTAAGACCTCAGCTACAATTTTTTTTATTTAGCCATTTTATCGAGGTCAAGTGCGTTTTGGTGGAGATCACATGTTTTTTGAAAACAAGTTTCAATTTTAAAAAAATATTTTCGCTTCAGCGTTATCACTTTAACGTGAAAGAGCAAAAACGTGATTGGCCGTGAACTCTTAATGAACGTGAAACGATAAATAATATGAAACAATTGAAACTTATGATGAAGAATAAGCAAGAATACATTTATTATAATAAATCATTTCATTTAAAGATCTGCTTCAGACAACATCGACGATTCCTCGCGTGTACTTATGCAACGGCAGTTACTTTGAATGTGAGATTTCTAAAGTATCCTTTCACTTTGTCTTGTGTAAATAATTAGGAAACGAAAAGCTAAGCTTCTGGTGGCCTTACAGCTGAGAGGTAAATGTTAAATATGTTGGGACATTAACACACAGCACCATCTAGTTCCATGGTAAGCTACGAGGCTTGCGTTATGGATACCAGATAATTGATACACTACACATATAACTTTTAAATACAAACATATTATAAATACATATAAGCACCCATGACTGTAGTACAAACATTCGTGCTCATCACGCATATGAATGCCCTCAGCGGGACACGAATCAGCGACCGTTAGCACAGCAAGTAGGGTCACTATATAGTGAGCCAAACGTGTCAAAGTCGTCAGAGTGTACTTAATATGCTAGATATAGCATATGTCTATCTCCTAAGTCCTAAGGTATACTTCCAATAACTTTTTTATCTATGTATATGTTACGGGCAACTTGATAAGTCCGGACATTACGAATAATAATTAGTCTGTTTTCATAACGCCCGCATCAAGTGGGCAGTATACGTAAGAGAGCCTGTATGATCACTTTTCCCGGAGAGCACTTTGACAATATAATAAAACAGATGAACAATATGCATACTGCCCGGTCCAAGTGATAAATTTAAGCTATCTCAAACCTTGATTTTAAATGGACCACGGACCATCGGACATTAGTAATATGGACCGCCCAAAGTAATAAATTTAACAACTTGACCGACTGTCTTGGTCATTCACAATGATCGGCCCATATTAATACTGCCCGGTTCATCAATTTGCCACATATACATATACATATAATAAAATATTAACTTAGGGAAATCTACATGATGTACATGAAATATTTTTACAAACTGTGACTGTTAAATTTTGATATATAAGTATTTTGAAATACAGATATATAGAGACCCTAGAATAATAGTTATTAATGTTTTGTCTGTTTGTCTATATGTCTGCTTGTCTGTATATGTGCTTTTCACGGACAAAGTAGAATAACTGGTTAGCGGAACACATAAGCGGAACAGGGATCAAAGGTATCCTATAAGGCTATTTCCGATCCCAGGGTGCAATCTACATCCCGATATGCCATATTAAAATTTGTTCAGGGGTTTAAGCATGAAAAGGTAACAGACAGACTTACTTTAGCATTCATAATATTAATAATATGAGCTGTAACTTATGAGATGTTATTTTATTTTATTCAACTTCTGTTATATTTTATATTCATTATTGCTTCTAATTAGTTTATCAAATACCCGTACAAAAAGTTGTTATACTACTTCCATACAAATTAGTCATTGTGATGTGTATACAGTTTTATTTAAACTAAGGTCGTATAGCGGTTTTTTACAGTGATATTTTTGGATATGTTAAATTATTGCATTCTGTTTCGTCAACCAGAAAATAATTTATTATATATATTAAGAATATGCACGTTTATATTTGCACCATTATATTTGATTTGAATATTTTTTCCCATTTTTTTTGTCCTGATCGAATGAGCGCTCATTTGAACATTTGGATTGTGCATCTAGTACTTTTTCGATCGATTGTTCTGACATATATTATGATTCAGTATAGTCTAATTATATATTTTTGAAGTGCCTGTTTTATAAATGAAAGTGCAAAGTATGAACGGCTTCTAAAATGCGAAAGGCAGCCATATTATTTGAAATAAAATGTGACGTAAGATGTCAGAAGCTAAGTCAACAGATTTATTGACATTGTATTTGTAGTATTTGATGAGACAAATAAAATGCCATAAACTTATCTGACCCGGTAACGACGTCGCTGTTGTAGAATTTAGTATTGCCGCTAAATAGAATTTCCGCAGTTTTAGGGAAAAAATAATGACATAGTCTAAGGACACAAGGAGTATGTAATCGTAATGTTAATTTGCTGTTTTTGTTATACAACGTAATATAACAAGAAATAATAATTAAAACACATTTTCAATGAATTATATTTTAATGTTATTATTATGATCATGTAGAATCGTAGATAATCATTTTGGTAATTTAAAGGTTGGATTCCAAGGCAACACGTGACAAAAAAATAACATTTCAAAATGGCAAGACGTAGTTCCTGTTTTGGCCACCGTGTCAGTTAAGTTTTTGGCACTATAGTTCTGGTTTTAGTCCTTTACTTAATTAGTACCTATACTTAGTGTTCGGCCCCGTATTCGAAATTCGAATTTAAATTTTATTAAAAATATGATTGATTTTTCAGTATAATTTCCCAGGTTCCCCTTTTTTTTTAATGTTGGGAACTGCATTTACGCACGACGTGTGGGACTCACCGAAAAAGCCAGTACTACCCACTAAAACCCAACAAAACCTTCCCCCGTTAATGGGGCGTCGCAGGATCGCTTACGCATTCAACTACGACGCCCCGACGGCAGGTCTGCCGAAGCAGACCACAACGACCACGGGGTTGCTCCAAGGTCCACTCTGCTATCAGAGAAGTACCAGGAGCCACCTCCCTGTGCGTTGCTTGGCTTCGCGCCCGGCTGGATTGCCGGGCACTACTGAGCCCCCCACCAGGACAAGGAGAACGCACGTGGGGGGGTCCCAGGTTCCCCTATATTAATAGAATTTGTTTATCTGGTATATAAAAAAAACTTACTATTTGCATGTTTTTTTTTAATTTCTTGATATTACTAATGTTCGAATATCGAATAGCTACTAAGTAAAAAAAGAAAATCGGTTGACAACAGAGAAGAAAATGGTACTGAACTGTTTTGTATTTGCCCTATTTACATAATATATACATATGTATATACATTATACATATATGTAAATATGATAGATTTATCCCGTTTGTCAATATAATACCATTTAGTCAAAAAATGGCTCTTGAAGCCACGAAACAAAAGAATTATAAACACCTCATTGTCTGTATTTGGAAGTATTTAAAAATTCTTTGACTAACGAAATAACTATCGGATATTGTCTTTAGAAATGTCCTATTCTTTCAACAAATGCTTGCTCGGAGAAGTGACGTCAGCAATAGTTAATTTAGAACTGCGATAAGTGAATTTAGAGCACGGATAAATAATTAATTATTGAAATGACATGTGCCGATGAATACTCGTAGATACGATTTTAATTTTTAATTTTTCTACTCTTCATCAGTAGGGTTAGAGACATTTAACGCGAAATTAATATATATATCTATATCTATGCTACATATATACATACAAAAAAATTGTAACTGATCACTGTATGTACATCGAAGATATTTGAGAAAAACTAAACCAATAAATAATAACTAAGGTGCTACGCTTTTTATTTAAGTTGCTATTTGTGTAACATTAGTAATAACTTACAAAACAGAAGTGTTAATCAAAGCTGTAGGGTTATTCTGTAAGTACTTTTGTATGTAACTCGACAGCTGAATCCGCGAACATACCTCATATTAGTTGTATCAAGTATGATTGCGAATCCAGCAGTAGAATTACATAAAAATTAGACAAAATAGCTAATATATTAGCGAAAAACAGCTAATTGGATTTAGATATTTCGACATTTTTTTCTAAGTGTTACAAATTCTTTTTATATATGTGAAATTAATGTATTCATATTTGAGGGACCATAAAAGGGTTAACGAATCTTCTTCAAATGCTTTGCAATATTATATGGGTCCTCTACACCTTTATCGTCCCCACAGATTTTGATATGGATTTTGATATGATTTGGTATGATGATACCTGGTTGTCCGGGTCAACATATAGAATACTTTTTACTGCGGGAAAATATCTCATGTCTGAGAAATCTATACTAACCGTCAAAACGTACCTAGGATCGAACCCGAGCCAGCGAGGGTGACTCGCTAGTTACTAAAACCTCAGATCACATAATACTAACATATAAAATTCTATTGCACGATAAATGATCCGTCTTTTCTCTAATTTTGATTGATACCATTTTTATATTTGACAACCTTGATATGATGTGACATAATGGAGGCTCTAAATATGATCAATGGCGACATAATTTAACTGCGTATACGTAATACAAATAATAAATCACGATTCACGAAGGCCTTTCATTAGTCTTGTCATGTTATATATTTCGACCCTGTGCTCAATAAGCACAGGTTAACGGCTGTGAGAAATGGACATGACGAAATTATAAGACAACCTGTATATATGTTTTTTGTATTTTTGTCGCCAAAAAATGTAATGATAAAATGGTTCCGACACTACTTCTACCCAGCTAATACAAAAATGACCTATGGACATGAAATTGCAATTTTTGTTGGAATCTTTTTTTAACGAGAGAAAAAAAGATAAAAGTGCGAGGTAGTTATCAATTCAATGACAAATCGTAAAATAAATCTATAATTTGATATATCACAAGAAAATAGCACTTTTTACTTTATTTTATGATAGTGAGGAAATAAAACAATTATGTAAATTTATGTATTATATAATAATCGATATTTACTGAAACTTTTAAAAAAGCTACATTTGCGTATTATAAACTGAAATTCCGTGTGTAAGGACCGGTTTGACACTTAAGCACAGATAACCTAACCTCACATCAGAATGCCATTTTACAAAAGATTCGTGCTATGAAATCGAACCCGCGACCTCTAAATAAGCATAGATTTATAGCATGCCAACAGTAAACACTGTGAAACGGTCGTTAAGATACTTCATACTTAACAAATGAGGATAAATAGCTTTTGCACTCACAGTGGTAATAATTGTGCATTTTATAAAAATACGCAAAGTATTTTCTTACGTAACAACAAATGAGTGCAGAATAATCGAGAATTTACAGTTTATCGTATTTGATTGATAAGGTTTATATTATATTTATTCATTTTATAATATTTTTAAATATTACAAATATTAAAATTATTCTAGCATATTTCGCCTGTTTCGCTCAGGCTAAATATTGGGGATTTATCTGTTTGGGGGGTTCGTTTAGGGGGGATTATATTCCCCCCCAACGTGCGTTCACCTTGTCGTGGTGGGGGGGCTCAGTAGTGCCCGGCAACCCAACCGGGCGCGAAGCCAAGAAACGCACAGGGAGGTGGTCCACTTCGGTGGGCAGTGGGAGGTGGCCCTCTTCGGAGGGCGGTGTACCATGCGGGTTGCTCCTGGTACTTCTCTGATAGCAGAGTGGACTGTGGAGCAACCCCGTGGTTGTTGTGGTCTGCTTAGGCAGACCTGCCGTCGGGGCGTCGTAGTTGAATGCGTAAGCGATCCTGCGACGCCCCATTAAGACGGGGGAAGGTTTTGTTGGGTTTTAGTGGGTAGTACTGGCTTTGCCGGTGAGTCCCACACCTCGTGCGTAAATGCATTTCCCAACGTTAAAAAAAAAAAAAAAAAAAGGGGGGATTATATTACCTATATATTTTTTTGAGAAATCCAATAAAGACAACAACACCTCTACTGTACCCCAAAATAATACCTTCGGAACTTTTTAAGGGTTACACAAAAGAAATTCACTTTATATCTTTATAAATACATATGTATATAAAATTCCGATGTACATGTGTTCATAATTCTTCTTTTCCTAACCGGTTCGACCTATTTTGATGATTTTTTGTGTATTTATAGGGTGTTGAATGGATATTAGCTATAGGTGGACCAGGTAGGTGTAGTCGAGATCCAGATTTTTTGGAAATAACCAGGTCTGTGGCAAGAGAATATATGCCCTATCGGGTCTCCTAGTTTTTTTTATAAATGCTGACTTTAACATGACGTAATAATCGTTACAAGTTACATTAGAAATTGAAATTGTTTCCGCTCATTAGGTAATTATGGTATGGTAATTATGGTAAAAATGAAATAATCACAATATAGAATATAAATTCTTGTAAGTTTCGTAAAACTATCTATGTCAGTTTTAACAAACGGTAAAGCAATTTAGCAGTGGAAATGTAATTCATGACAGATCCTATTTTATACTGTAGTAAGGTCTAAGGAAGTAAACGTATGTATATATAATACATGTATAGTATAATCGCAGCACTTATCAGGCTTGGTCATGGAATTGCCGTTTGATTTATGATGGCATAACGGTAAAATTAATTATAAAGTGAATTGTTTGGAATTTCTTTGAATACAATAGGATATCTTCTACGTATATAAAAGGATAGGTAAATGACTGACTGACATCAGCGTATAGCCTAAATGACTGGGTCTAGGAACATGGAATTTAGAAAATGAAATTAAAAGCAAAACGCTGCCAAAAGGCCTCAATAACTTTTGACTCTTTCGTTTCCTCAAAATAATTTTTATATATTTGAACTCTCTATCACCTCCCCTATACAAAAGTACCACCCACTCCTCCAGGGACCACGTACCATATACTAAACTTGTGCCCACCCATGACTGGAGTACAAACATTCGTGCTCATCACACAAATGAATGCCCCCAGTGGGAATCGAACCTGCGACTGCTGGCACAACAAGTGGGGTCACTACAAACTGAGCTAAACGTATCGTCTAAAGTTAGAATATTCTATACTGTTTTACTTTTGCATTACAATTTTTCGCTAACTAATCATATTATGTCTTCAATTACACTACTACATTGTATCTTGCATATGATGTTTTCCTTATGATAAGCAGATGTTAATGTCAGTCACTCTTTCTGTATCAGTCATTAGATCGGTTGTTTTAATTTTCCATATTGTAAATTCAGTCAAGTAAAATTATTTTTATTTTTTTAAAGATGCATTGTTAATTTTTGACAAACTGATTTTACGCAACATTGAAACAAAAAAATTATAATTTATAGAAAAACAAAATTCTGGACATGGTTTAAGCAACATTATTCCAGTAGAAATTTTATACATATCTTAAAGAGTTATAAAGGTCAAAATTCAATTTTTCGTTTTTTTGGCTTTTTAAAAATTGCTATTTATCGGCATTTTGAGCACAGTCTATTATTTTTATATCTGTGCTAGTTTTTTAATAAACGAAAGGTAAATGGTATTTTTTCCGTTTGCAGATTGACGAATAATAATTATAGTATTCTAACAATTATTATTATTTTTTCTCTTATAGTTTTTTTGTATATATTGTGTTGTCTGTTGTAATTCCAATTTTACGACGAATCGCCCCGTTTCTACATGTAATCTAGTTTTTTTTTCTTTTTTACCGGTAATTGTAGAATATGTAACGTGTTTTTTCCGACATTGTCGTAGTAAATAGTGCCCAAATGACACTCCTAGGAGTCACTGAACAAAAGAATTGAATTGAAACATTAAAGAAGATTATAGAGAAGTATTATAGTACTCGTATAGATTCTGGTTTCGATAACACGTTATATCTATATTTTGTTTTAACATTAAGTTTCCGACCTCTGAGACTCTCACTCTAAATATGATTACTAAAATAGTTTCGTTGGATTTTAGGTTTCGTATGTTATTTAACTTTAAATGTTTGAGACAATATCATGACCAATTTTTTTTATAGTATTTAGTGACAATCGAGCAGACAGCCCACCTGATGGAAAGCGGTACCTGTCGCCCATAACACTTACGGTTCATGGACTTAGGTTTTATGTTACAAAAATGCAGAACCGGAGGTGCGTTGTCACTGTGAGGAGTAAGATGATATGCCTCTTGCCTGTAATTTCGCTGGCTACCTTATCCTTCAAACCGGAACACAACAATGTAATCATTGTCGCTTGGCGGGAGAAGTAGATAGGGGGGGTGATACCCATCCAGTCGGACTCCTCAGGCTTGACAGATTCCTACCACCGGTAAATTGATTTTAGGGTTGTCCTATGTGTAGTTTACAAACACGTTTATATCACAAAATAAGTCAAACTATAAACTATGATTTAACTCCATATAAATCAAAGTAAAGTATAAGTATCAAATGTCAATACTAACTTCCTGATGCCTAAACAAGAACAATACAATAGGTACGTACAAGGTTTTCATAGACTTGAATGGAGATTGACTTCCTTTTACGTGTAAGGTAGATAGGATAAACAGCTACGTGTCGCCCTTTTCCAGATACTTCTTTTGTTGTATTGAATTTAGTAGTGTAATAACCCGCTATACATTAAATTGTTTCTGGCATTTACCATTATTTAATGCATTAGTTCAACCTTTTAAAACAATTCTACATGGAAAGTGTATATTTATTTAAGTTTTTTAATGAGAGAAATTAGTAAGTACGAGTTAAGTTTCATGTAAAAGAAAAAATTTCAGTAAAAGAATTAGGGTTCCGCTCGAAAAAATTAAAATGTACCTAGGGAGTCGCTAGTATTATTATATATATACATAGGTGATGATGAGTTGTTGTTGGTTGTATTGTAACGTGCTTTCCCGTGGAAATGAGATTATCTCCCGCGGTAAAAAGTACCCTATGTCACTCATTAGCCTTCCAACTATTTCCACACAAAATATCAAGCCAATCTGTCAATCTGATTCGACGTGAAAGAAGGACAAACAAACAAATTTTCATATTTATAATATTAAGTATGGAAAGTATGGATTATATTACGTATTTATACGATAAAATTATAAATATAAATGTTTTACACTGGGAACTGAAAGATGTAATGCAATTGTTATATTATCTAAAATTACAGACTTTAGATAAACTATAAAAGACGACCTCAGTTGAACGACCTCTCTAGATATGTAAATTTTGAATTAAAATTAAATACTTTGAATGTACTAATAGTAATTTTTTATCAAAATAAGTTTTTAATTTCGAGGATACGGCCTTCTTTAAAAACAATAAATATCACTCGTAGAAAGAAAAATGTAAAATGTAATCGGGAAGCTACATCGCTAATGTTCCTAAACTTAAAGGGCGAGAAAATGATTATCTATACATATAATACTAAGTCGGATCTGTATATAAAAAATAGAAATAGTCATTATTATCGATAAAGAGGCCGAATCTAAAGTTTTTAGAATTTTTGCCTGTCTGTCTTCAAGAGAAAATCATCTCATCTCTGGAAAATATCTCATCTCTGAGAAATCTATACTAAGCCTTAAAACGTAACTAGGGACAAACCCGAGCGGAGTGAGGGTGTGTCGTTATAAAATAATACGATTGGGCTTTTGGTGTGAAAAATTTTTAGTACTAGAAGGCATTGATTGATCTTGACAAGCCGTCGGGACAATCAAGTACCGAAAATGATAAAAAAAGGCAAAACAAAGTTGACCATGACATGTTTGGCTCAGTTTGTAGTGCTACCCTACTTGCTGTACCACTGTACCAGCGGTAGTGTTTTCCGAGTCCCGCTGGGAGCACTTGTTTGTGTGATGAGCACGAATGTTTGTACTCCAGTCATGGATGTTTATATTTATAATATGTATTTATGTATTGAAAGTTATATACTTGTAGTGGATCTGGTACCCATAACACATGTCTTGTAGCTTACCGTGGAACTAGATGGTGCTGTGTGTTAATGTCAAAACATATTTATTATTATTATATACAAAGGCCATTCGAGTTTCGACTCGAACTCGAACTTCGGTTTTGCTCTTTCAAATAATATTATTAAAATTATTTATATAGAAACTTTTAAATATGCCGGTAACACTTTGACAAAATGTTAAAATTCCGATAATCATGTTAAGTTTTTAGATTGTTTATACTCGTATTATCGTTATATGTATACTTCATTATATTTTTGTGGTACCTTGTTTTATTTTTAAGTTTTAGATTATTTTGATAAAGAGAGTGTGTTATTTTTTTTATCAAAATAAGTCTTTAATGTATAAGGCCTTCTTAAAAATAAAAACATTAAATGTCACTCGTAAAAAAAAAACTGCGTTTCAATATTAAGCACTATTTAACGATGATTTGTTTGTTATAATATGAAACATTATACAACTTTCTCAAACATTTTTAAATATAAATAAAAGTTTCAGTTGTTGCAATAAAAATGAATAAGAAAAACACAAATACAAAAATCATAGAAAAAAAAATTAACAGATTAAAAATACTTACATAATAATAAACTGTAAATGAAAAAAAAACAAATCACATTTCCCGAATAGCAACACTGTAAATTTAAAAACTTATCCGAGACCGAAGACCTCTGTGCTCGGCCGCCGGCGACACACTGCAGAGTGCAGCGACATGGTCAACAGTGTGTGTGTACGTGAACTTGAATAAAAAAAGTGAAGCGTTTTACATTATCGCCACGTGTGGTTCTGTTGGATTATTTTGTTCGATTAAATTCTGTATTGTTCTTTTAAGTTACACGTAATCATATTTTTTATCTGTGTTCATTTGTTTTTTCAGATTTATAATATATTGATTATTTTTAATATATTATAATCCAAAATATTTGTGGATCTGACTCGAATTCATGTTGCCCCATGCCTCGCAGTGTCGTCCAGCGTCCATTGTTCTGTCTTGTCCTCGTGTTATAATTCCAATTTTTATTATTGTAACTAAACTAATAATTTTTTGAATATTTTTTGTGAAGTCGCTTTTTTTAAAGTTTTAGATTAAAAAAAACATTATTTAAAAAAGGTAAATCTATTAGAATTAATAAGAAAAAGAAGGTTTTGTTTCTGAAGTGAAACTTTTTTAGGCGTGCCATGAGAGGGAAAAAAAGGATCGAATAAACAGTGAATTAAAAAGTATTTAAACGATTATATGAATATTTCAAAGAATTTATTCTTTGAAATATTCATATAATCGTGAAATAAAAATAGATATTTATGAAAAAAAAACTTCTTTCACTGACTTTTAAATGAGTGATAGAATCATATCAAATGAATATTTTTTTATGATTATTTATTTTATTGGAGTATATAATTTATTGAATATAAAATATTATTTTCCTTTTTACATACATAAAAATATTTTTTTAGTATCTCCTTTCAAATCCTTTAAAATTCTAATTATTTTAAGCATAAATAGAATATCATAAAGTACCGATAACCTACAGAAGTTTCACTTCTTGCGCGTGTACACAATACACATTGATATGCGCACTCTTTCATTTTTTTGTTGTTTTTTTTTGTTCAGCTCGAGTTTATCCTTTTTAGTTTGTTCAATGTTGATTGTTATTGTTGTTATTAATTTTTATTATTTCAAAGTTTATTCTGATTTTTTAAAAACAATGTTTTAAAAAGAAATAAAAGCCAATGCTTTCAATTTAAAGGTACCCTAAACTTATTCCATATTATTATTAAAACGCAATCATAAGACTCGCTCTTTCCATAAACTTTATGAGTTCGTACTTGCTTTAAATTCATTCGTGTTTTAAAACGAAGAAATGATTTATTTTAGCGATCTATAAATTAAATTATTTTTATCTTTGATTTAATTATAACTTTACAACAGAATATTTATTAAAATATCTACTATATTATGAAATAAAAGTAAACAAAAAATGTTTTATATTTTTTACCTCATTAGGCAAACTGTGAGGATGTGTGCAATTTAAGTTATTTATCCTTTATGTATCATTCTGAAAATAATCAGTGAATTAATAAAGAAAAGCATTTTTAATTCCAATCATAAAAACCTTTACCATAAAAATTGATCTAGTCATTAATATATTACACGTTGAATAAAATTGGAGGTAAATGTAGAAAGTGACCTTTAACAAATATTTGTTTTTGTTAAGTATATAACAATAAAATATTTTGGTTTTGATATCTCTCTTTGCCAACTCAACTAAAATCTATAATGCATAAATACACAGTATAAATAATGCCATATTATACATATCTTGTTAGGGTCCCGTACCTAAAGGGTGCCAACGGAACCCTATTACTAAGCCTCCGCTGTCCGTCCGTCAGAAGCCTGTATCTTATGAACCGTAATAGGTAGAAAATTGAAATTTTCACAGACTTTATTTCTATTTCCGCTATAACAAAAAATCAAGATGCCGAATTTCAAAAAAGTTACCAATGGCGAATGTTTTTCGAGTGTTCGACTTCGACTCGCACTTGACCGATTTTTTATTAATCGTCTGTTTTATATTATATACTTAGGAGGATTTACTTTTTCAAGGTTTTATACATTTAAAAGGGAACCATGAAATCAAGTTGCAGAAGAAAGTTCGCGCCGAGGTACGACGTCAGTTTCGCGAGCCTTTATATTTAACGCAAACAATATTGCATAATATATTATGAAAGAAATCATATAAATCTATATGTTGCTATAATTTGAATAAATGTAATAATTTTAAGTATGTACAAAAAAATAATAAGTATACTTAACACAGGCGCGGATTCAGAGTTAAATTTGGGGGTTGTCATATGCTGAAATGTACATATAATAAAACAGTAAGTTACCAAAATCTGTATATGAAATATTTTTTAAAAACAATTGAGACCAGGCACGGATCTAGAGTTCAGTTCGGGGGGAACTTTAGCAGGTATATAAGGAATAAAAACCCGTAAAACGCCCCCACTGTCCAGCTACCCCCGAGAAAGGGGGGATGTAAAACGTTGAAATATTCTTTACAAAAGTTGTAGGTCTAGTAAAAATCTACGACTTTTTCAATAACCCCACAGTTTTCGACAATTTCCAAAACAAAAACAATTTTTAAATTTCTTGTTTTTTTTTTATATTTAATTTCTGCAAAAACTTTTTAATTTTCATGAAACTAGGGGAATAATACAATTTCATGAAATAGGGAGACCAAGAAAAAAAAAAAAAACGGGTTTTTCGAAAATATGTCGAAAACTTTGAGGCTATTATAAAAGTCGTAGATTTTTACTAGACCTACAACTTTTGTAAAGAATATTTTTGATAGGATGTCACAGCTAGGCAGAAATTGAAAAAAAAATATTTTTAAACGGTTTGCTATACTTGTCTTGTTTGCTATAAATATCTTAAAAACATAAAACTTCAGGTTTTATTTTATTGTGAAGCACATCGCGATCGGACTATTTGTATAGCGCTATTTAAATTAAAGAAAAACTTAATAACGAATAAAAACTTAATTTGTTTCGAATTAGGCATTTAAAAAAAATTGTATTATTCCTTCTTTTCTTAGACTTCAAATTCTGAAAAAAATTTATTTGGCTTGGGGGGGGGGGGGGTTTATGACTCCCATGACACCCCCTCCCCCCCTGGATCCGCGCTTGACTTAACATATGTTCTTTGTACCTCATATGAGGTAGAATTTTTCTAAAGGACCTATGAAACAAAACTAGATGTTTGATAATAATTTTTGTATAGAAAATATGATATTTTTGTATTATAGAACATAAACCTTTCCTGTCAATATTGGTATTATTTGCTATGTGTCTCACCGTGCAATTATCTAGATAGGTATGTACTACATATGTATAATGTATCTATATGTATTTATGTAAATAATAATAAAATTATTACAATTGTCTACTAGATACCTTTTTATTAATGTTGGGAAATGCATATAGCATACCATCTGCATACATACATGCAGGTGGTTATGTGGAACTTACCGGCTAGAAAAGCCAGTACTACCCACTAAAACCCAACAAAACCTGCTTCCGTCTTAATAGTGTGTCGCCAAATCGCTTACGCACTCAACTACGACGCCCTGACGGCAGGTCTTCAGAAGCAGACCACAACAACCATGTGGTTGCTCCGGCGGTCCACTCTGCTATCAGAGAAGTACGAGGAGCAATTCGCATGGCACACCGCCCATCGAAATGGGCGTCTCCAGCTTAAAAGAAAAAACCATGTCCTGAGGAGAAAGAAACTCAGCTGATGAGCGAGTGAAAGCTACTTAGTAATTACTTTAATTAGTAATTAAGATGGTATTACTATCTAAGCATCCGGCACCTTTAAATGATCATAAATGCATAATGAATGCGAAGACATTATTATGACGTTATCATTTAAACTCATTTACATAAGAAAACGACATAAATAATATTTCTTACGCCAGTTCTTCTCAGGTTTGTGGCTTCAAAATATTTTGAATTTGAATATCTAGTACTAGTTTGCTAGTCTTAGTGAAGTTGGCCCTCGTTGCCCAAATCGGTTGGGACTATATCGAATTGCACTGGACCCGTACAAAAAATGTCAATACAAGAGTTATTTATTTGTTACTTATAGATGGTTTGAAAAAGTTTGACCTATATTTATACTTTTGAAACCTTATATGTATATTTAAATTATAAATGCCTCAGTTCTATCATAGATCACATAATGCTATACTACAGTAATTGAATAACGGATCGACGTGATTTTTTGCTTAGAAATAGTTCAGGTAGTACTTTTATTCCGGTACATCTAGTCAGATACCGTTGGAGATTGCAAAAAACTTCCTACACACACGTCTGAACTAATCGAGGGCAGGAGAGGTGATGTTACTTAAAAGAAATATGCAACCTTTAAGGGAACCTTTAACCTGAAATTTATCTATACATTTGGCAATGTTACAATACACCTAAATTACTATTTGGCGATCAAACTATTTATTATTTCGAATGTTGGCGTTCAGCAGGGGGACCCACTAGGCCCAGCTCTATTTAGTCTAGGTATCCATAAATACATTTCAAATCTGCAGTCTAAATTTAATATTTGGTACCTAGATAATGGAACTTTAAGTGGCAAAGCGAATGATGTCCTTAAAGATTTTCTTCTTTTGAAAGAAATTTTAATAAAATTGGCTTGGAACTAAATTTATCTAAATGTGAAATTTTTTTCACGGACAATATTTTCATAGAAAAGATTTCTTTGGCAAGAGACATTTTCCGAAAAATTGCCCCTAATATTAAAATTTAAATTTCGTTCCAAAATTAACATATATTCTTCGGTCAAGCCCAATTTGGAAATTTCCTGGCCTAACCGACAAAATGGATGTCACTTTAAAAAATTCCTTAGAAAAAATTCTAGTGGAAGTTAAAATGTCCTAATGTTGACATCCCAAAGGAAGTTTCCATGCAAAAACTTTGCGATGCGCCATTGGTTCATTCTACATTCCAAAATTTGGCTCAAAATCTTTTGAGTGACGTAAAACGTGCCAGACTTTTAGCGTCACCTACCAGAGAGTCAAGGCACTGGCTGCACGTCCTACCTTCAACTAATCTTGGTACACTTTTGGATAATGATAGTTTTCGTATCGCTTTAGGTCTCCGGCTGGGTACACCGTTGTGCACTGAGCACAAATGCCCCTGTGGAAAAGAGGTTGACTGTTATGGACTCCATGGACTCTCTTGCAAAAGAAGTTCAGGCAAACTTTTCCGTCATGGTTCCCTAAACGATACCATCAAAAGGGCTCTTGCCACCATTGACATTCCTGCTCTTATTGAGCCATTTGGAATAAGTCGAGATGATGGTAAGAGACCTGATGGCGGTCGCTGGTTCCTTGAGAAAGGGGACGGGCCCTATTGTGGGACGCTACATGCGTTAACACATTGGCCCCATCCCATGTCAGGGAGACCGCGTCTAAAGTGGGAACTGCAGCGGAGAAGGCTGAACTACTTAAGTTGCGTAAATACACCTCCCTTAGTCAAAATTATGTTTTTATTCCATTTGCTGTAGAAACCCTTGGCCCCCATGTCTATAGCTTCTATGGAGTCAAAGTGCTAAGCTCTTCTTAAGAGACATAACACCCCGTCTTATCACCTCTACTGGTGACAGGAGGGCTGGCGCATTTTTCTCCCAAAGAATTGGCATTGCCATTCAACGGGGGAATGCGGCTAGCATTCTTGCCACTATTCCACGCGGACATGACTTGTACAGTAATAACTAAGTGTACATTTGTTTCGTATATATAATTAAGTATATTTGTAATTTTCTTTTTTATAAATAAAAGTATTTTAATAAGTCCCTAGGTACGTTTTAACGGTTAGTGTAGATTTCTCAGAGATGAGATATTTTTCCGCACTAAAAAGTATCCTATATGTTGATCCGTATAACCAGCTATCATCCCACCAAATTTCATTGGAATTCTAAAAACTATCGATTCGGCCTCGGTATCGATAGTTCAATGACTATTTCAATAAGATTTTCAAAAAAATATTTAATGTACAGATTCGACTCAGAATTTTATTATAGGTATGTGTAGAATACAGAATATCAAGTTCACTGGACACTTTCTGTTCCTTTGGCACCATGCTTCCGTAACGAAATAGCATTCTGATATGAAATGAGGAAGAACAAATATATTTATTCTTCCTTAATCCTTAATTCATATTAGTAAGCTTAAATAATAATAACATACAAGACTCATTACTTATATCTTAAGATCCAATGTTAACATATTATTATTTCTACTTGACTTCAGCGGGACTTGATTTTATTAAACTTCAAAAAGGGTACTTAAGGTACTTAATTCTTCTATAGTTTTTTGTTTGCAGTTAGATGATATAAATGTGAATTGATTTGCACAATCTATATCTAAGGTATATAATTCAATTCTGAGTCGAATCTTTACATTAAATATTTTTTGGAAAATCTTATTGAAATAGTCATTATGATCAATACAGAGGTCCAATCTATAGTTTTTAGAATTTTTGTCTATCTGTCTGAGAACGCATCACGAGAAAGCCGCTGGACAGATTTTGATGAAATTTGGTATGATGATAGCGATATCCGGGTCAACATATAGGATACTTTTTACTGCGGAAAAAAATCTCATCTCTGAGAAATCTATACCAAGCGTTAAAAAATAAATAGGGACGAACCCGAGGTGAACCCGAGGAACGAGGGTGATTCGCTAGTTCCTTATAAATTTTTAGTACCAATTTTTTTTTCATTATTAATATTTTAAAAAAATCCTAAGGATAGAATGATTATTTTTAAGTTATTTGAAGTCGTTGTACCTTTTTAGTGTTAATAGAAAACGGACATATAGGTACTTTCTTTGTTTTACGGTCATGTGATTTGCAACGTAAATACGTCTATTGTTGTCCTTACTATGTCAAAAGTGAAACGTTGTATTTGATTCTTAGTATTTTATATTAATTATTATTACTGGATATTTATTATTCCTACAAATTTATTTGTAATTCCGATGATTCGATTTAGAATGTCTGTAACAATCTCTATAATGACCTTTGAGACGCGTTCTAAAGCCACGGTTGCTGTAGAGCTAGTATATTATTACATGATCTGTACTGTATGTAGCCTGTAGGTAAAGCATAATGAAAACCAAAATAAATCCGCAAAAAAATCTGAAAACATAGTTTTATTTAAAACGATTTAGAAGTAGGTAAAGGGCGTTAGACACATATTATGTCATACAGATTTAACATCTTACAGGAACATGCTAAAAAAAGTTTATTGACTATTATTCTAAATATTTATCATCGAGGCATATAGTAATTGACAAATGGCAATAACTAAATATTGAACCCGCTACCAAATAAGTAGTTCGGAACGCCTAATTCTAACAATACTTTATCGATGCTTACGCAACGTTATTTCAGTGAAAATTATCTTAATTTTTACGATCATGATAAGAAATAAACTCGGAACTAAGCTAACACTGTTTACAAACATACACCCTGTTCAATCAAGATAAGATTTAATTATAATTTTTCACTTGCCTTACATAATGATGTATTGCTTAATCTGTATACCTACTATATTTATCTATATACATACATATAATAAAATTGTAACTAAGCGGAATCTGGACATAAAATATTTTTCGGAAAATCTTATTGGAATAGTCATTATTATCGATACAGAGGCCGAATCTATAGTTTTTAGAATTTTTGTGTCTGTCTGGGGACTTATCACTGGACAGATTTTGATGAAATTTGGTATAATGACAGCTGGTTTTCCGGGTCAACATAGAGGATACTTTTTACTGCGAGAAAATACCTCATCTCTAAGGAATCTATACTAAACGTTAAAACGTAACTAGGGATGGACCCGAGCGGCGCTAGGGTGAGTCGCTAGTTTACGTATAAATTATAATAATTTAATTAGCTTATGAGACTAAACAGTAAACATACAGCATACATATCACACATAGGTACATCCATACATATATCTTCACGTGTCTAAAAAAACATTCTATCTCTCCATCCTTATTATTCGTTCAATTGGTAGTAAAGATACTCGGTACAGAACTCCTTGTGAAATAAAAATACTATATCACAATATAAGAAATTGCTATTCAACACTTTGGTAAGATTGTATGCTATGATCCATGCTATATTAAAAATCAAATTTACCTGTCTCGGTGCTCTAGTGGCAAGCATATACGACTGCAGACCTGGAAGTCCTGGGATCAAATCTCAGATCGGGCCTTGTTTAGTGATTAAGTTTTGTATCAAACCAAGAAATTCTTATTATCAGTCCGCCGGAATATGGAAGTTTTCGGTGTTGAAGTAGAAGAGCACGTAAAGCCGTTGGTCCTGCGCCTGATCTTTTACACGTTAGTCAAATTGTCGTTCAACCGGAGTTTGAGAGCGAAAGAAATAAAAGTGTACTTGTATTATACAAATAGAATAGGAAGCATTTTTAGATTCAGTTTGTGGCCTAGGTCCAAGCCTCATGAGCATATGCTAAATTCAGCACTGAGGATGTGTCAGAGGGTGTCCCAATGCTACTATTTAACCTTTACCGCTTTGTTGGGACGGGATATACTACGCGATAAGCTATGAAATGTATGCAATACTAGTGGTTTACAGAGTGTTCGCTCCTTTGGACGCACTTAGGAGAGACGTTTTTTTATCGACTAAATTAACAAAATGATCATATCAGTAGATTATTTTCCTTAAAATCTTCCTAGATAATTCTTCTTTGTATTGGTGCTATAAACCGAATAAAAATTTCTGTTCTATAGTTTCGTAGATTAGCTTGAGCAAACACTTTAATATGATATTTAAAAAGGAGAGCTGGGTAGAAAAATGATGCATTATCTGCTGTTTGTATTCTTTTATTTTTTAATACTAAATGAAAATACCACAGACACGTCAAATAAATAGTATTGTACACAGATAAATTATCAACATCTATAAAAACACATTCTTAATTTTATTTAGGGAAAACTTATACCTACTAATGTTAATTTTAAAGTAAAACAATCGGCACCGTACACATTATTATTAATGTTATTATCATCTGTAGATTATTTTTCTCTTTTTAATTAAAGATTAAAGAAAAGACATATTATATAGATATATGACACATGAAGAAGATTAGGGTTCAGTTTATTACAAAAGTTTAATTAAAAAAAAACTTGTATCTTATTGCGCGATATGTACAAATTTTATAATTCTGCATTACATATTTAGCTTTTTATAACCTCTGACATATTTATATGATAATAAAATATGACTAGTTAACGGGCTTAAATGTTAAATCAACAAACATGTAATATTAAATTATAAACATATTATATTATTTGGTACGCATCTTAAATGCCTCTAATAACAATGCAACCAGCAAAAATTGAAGATTAGTTTTACATCGCATATGTATCAAAAATTTCGAATTTATAATTAATTATTCTAAATATTAGGTTGAGTATCCATTAAGGCATTATATGGAAGGCCTTGGTCTTAAGTTATTATTAATAATCTGTGTAAGCTGCATTGCCAACGCCATCTAGTGAGACAGGTCTGTAGTAATCTTTCATTTCACCCCAACCACGTGGCGCTACATTGAAATTTGGGCCACAAACAAGAGGCAAACGCGGGCTTTTCGGTGATGCATAGACATCATTTAACTTCGTTGGAGCCAAAGGAACTGGTACTTCAATATTTTGCACAGTTATTGTGGGCGGTGTGACAGGAAAAGGTTCCATTTTTGGTAAATTCGAAGTGTGTTTTAGCGCTGATTTTGGATAGGTCTTCTGATTTCGGAGGCTAGATGGCGGACGGTACGGTGTGTCGTGGTTCGCGACTGGAGTTGCAGAAGCACAGGTGTTAGATGTGTTGCGTCCTGGAATATAAATTTAAAGTAATACTTAATGTTATTCATTTCAATATAGGTACGTACATCTGGTTTAGTCAGTGATAAGCTCGACTTGGCGGGGACACTGCCGTGCCCCCCGATAAAGTGACGGCTTATTTGTTTGTTTATGTGCAATTGCCATTTGCCTTGATTGTCCAATTTATGAATGATATTCATGGTTTCAATAGCATAACTTACATAGTAATTTTTGTTCATTTTCACATCATACTTTACGAGAACTAGAAGGTAGTTTTATTATTTTAAGTTCGTTCGTTCGAAGGTAGTTGTATTTATGTTGTATTAATTTTAAATGTAATGTATAGTAAATATAAAAGTATTCATCTATCTAATAAATATAAAATTTTAATTGCAATCAATTAATTATTGTAAGAAGTTGTACCTACGCGTTATGATCAATTTAATCTACCAAATGCATGGATTTAACTTACCTCGTCCTTCATGCACCCATTTCACAGAGCGTTTCTTTCTATTCACGTACATGCTCTGTCCCTTGCTCATATGATTACTGGAGTCGGACAGTGACTTGGAAATAGCTCTCGCTAAATCCATCTGTTCTTTCACTGTGGGATGCACTCCTGGTACGTAAAACGCTGATGATGCGAAAGTTTTCTCTGAAAATTTTTTAAGATGTATTATAAAATAGGCCACAAAACAGTCGAAACTTATCAAATTAATTTTTTAACTGATCTGAGTATCTCTTAAAAATATATATAATTTGAGAGCATGTGAAATTTAAACAATATTTTGGCAAAAACATAGCTGATGTAAAAAAATGTAGTAAATACTCTCACGATCAATAAAGCTTAGCCTTGAAAACGTGCAGGCAGGAAGACTTAATAAAATGACTGTATATTCTTAATCAGTCTCATTCAATTTTCGTTCTTTAGAAATTAAAATAGCTGTAGTGTATAGACGATTCTGGATTTAAGTACTAAAGTTTAATTGGTTTTACATGTAAGATATACAACTATAGCAATTTGTCATACTGATCTGCTTTTCAATCCCCTTAAAGTTTGATTTTTCGTCATGAAACTATATCAAACTCCGTTTAGATATGAAAATAAACAGAGACATTTGTAACAAGTAGAGATTTTAAATATTATATGTATAGCAGTGGTAAACATGATGTTCTTCTGACCGATTTCGGTGACGACGGCCCGTCGCACTGAGACTAGCCATGAGGAGATTTTATAATGCGCACAAATAAAAGTACACTCTTTTCCCCTGACTCTTATATTCTGGTGGGACGTCAATTCGACGTGACCGGTGAGAGATACAACGCAGGACCAACGACTTTATGTGCTCTTCGAGGTACGGGTGAAATAACGTCAATATAAAAACTCAGAGCTGCCACTGAGAATTTCTAACTTGACAGAAAAACTCAATAACTATACTTGAACCAAGACCCAGGACTTCCGGATCAGAAGTCGTACATGATAGCCGCCAGACCTCCGAGGCAGTCAAAATACACCCACAACAGTGGTATTTCCATTCTTGACGTGCTTGTTTAGATCTAAATGACTATCGTAACCTACATTAATAACACCGAATCTCTCATGTCATGAGCACCCACAAACGATCATGATGATGATGATGTTCTCCCGACCGATTCCGGCCACGGTGGCCAATCGCATTGAGACTAGCCAACTGAGATATTATATTGCACAAGTATGCGCGCAGACACAAGTGCACTCTCTATTCCTGTCACTCTCATACTCCGGTGGGACGACCGTTCGACACGACCAGTGAGAGTTAAGGCGCAGGACCGACGGCTTTACGTGCTCCCCGAGGCATGGGGGTGAAACACCGCCAACTTCCCAACTCCGGGCTGTTACTGAGGCTTACTTATACAGAAAGACTCAATAACTAAACTTGGCCCGACCCGGGACTCGAACCCAGGACCTCCGGGTGTGCAGCCGTACATGCTAGCCACTACACCACCGAGGCAGTAAACAAACACACAACCGATCATAGAACTTCCACGAATTAAATTTTCACAATGATTGGTTTAGCAAACAAACCACTTCACTAAGGGAAAATACAACGAGGAAACGTAAATGTTTAGGAAGAATTATCTGGTTTACGAAAGACGTGAGACGTTCGCTAGTATTTGACCAGTGTGGCCAGAATATGGCCCAGTAGTGGGATTATAGATAGGGCTAAATTATTATAAATATTATTATGAAATAAAACACTTTTCATGTTTAGATATGAGTTATATTACGTGTTGTCTATTAGTCAGGCATTCGACTCAGTTCTAACCTTGAAGGTGAGAGAGTTCATCTATTTATACCGACATGATGCAGACCAACATCTCGCCTTGCTCTTCGATATTCAACAGCGTAGCAAATTGGCAGTTAATTTTAACTATTTTCCTTGGGATAGAATTTAGAACTATGGTCTGACAGTTGACAAAACTGATTATTCTCAGAAATTAGGGTGCTGTTGCCAATAAGAGCTAGAGTATAGTAGGTGTACTTGTTGTAAGTCATACTAGTAAAACAAATATTATACGAGGTTCAAAATCCTCAGAATTCATATTAATCCCCCGACTATTTATGACTAGAGACTCACACTCGCTTCGCTTCGCGTTCGTTCCTAGACAAAAACAAATTTATCCCATGGGAATTGTATCGGGATAAAAAATAACCTATGTGCTATTCCAGACTGTAATCCGTCTTCGTGTCTGTCTTTCAGATCCGTTCAGCTGCTCTGGCATGGAAGAGTAACAAACATCCATCCTCACAAACTTTCACATTTATAATATTATTATGGATAATAAATGTATATTCAGATTTAGCTTGAATACAAAATAGTCAATTGTCTGTATACGTTACAAAATTCATTAAACCCTAGTAATTTGTCTGTCTGGCACATAAATGTACATGATACAGCACCAGTAAATATCCTTATTGATCGTGAAACACATTTGTTCCGGTTCGGCGAAACAAAAGCAAAACGTAGCGTTAAAACACACGTGACACGATAGCTACTGCACGCAATGCGGCCGATATTGATAGTGAAAGAAATGTGAAAAGAGTGTTAAAAAATGACCTCATGGAAAATAGAGTAGGAATTAACATAATAATTGAGTATACCTTACCAAATTTACGGTCTTTCTTGATAATATGCTCTTCAGCATCAGGTGCTGGAGTAAATATCTTGTTCAGATCCACTTCCTTGTCGCCCACCACGATAGGCTTGTTTTCTAAGTCTTCCTGAAATTTGGCATTTATTAAAAATTTAAAATTTAAACGTATTTACAATGTGATGTTATATATTTACAAATGCAAGTATACATCGAAGATACTGAACAAAAATGTATGGATTTTCTTATTTTATCAACTTTCTTAAAAGGGTGATTAAATAAATGAAAATCAATTCAATTCAATTTTCACAAAAAATTGGTTACTTGTCATTTTGAGTTTAGTATCAATAATGACAAGAGCCCGCCATTTTTAGTCCACTTATGTGACGTATAGGTTGCCACTAAATAAAGAAATTGAATTGAACGTTTAGGCCTATATAGGGGGTTTTGAGCCATCTTCTCTCAGCTTACATATTGGGCACGCATAATTATAGATCTGTTTCTGAAATGAAGAGATCATTATAAAAGGGAAAGTAAGTAATTGAATGCATGAACGTATATAGACATCATCTTAAGGTCAGATACGTTTCACGTACGGTTTTGATATCTGACGACTGACGTAATCTAAAACTTTGTTTTAACAAAGCTTAATTTTTTATATACAGAAAACTGAAAAAAATATAAGTAAAATTAGGACATTATAAGAAGTTTTTTTAAGAATCAATTGTATTTAAATACTTACATAAAATAAAGCCCATTTATATTACCTTATATAAAAATTGAAAAGTTTAGTTTTTAGAAATTCAAAAGCTTTAAGCCCATAGCCAATTAAATAATGAAATATATACAAAAAAGTTAATATATAAAGCGATAGTGTTAGTTAACAACAATAAATAAAATATTTTCTCATCTCATATTATAAGACCACATAATTTGTGTTTTCAAAGAAAAATTCACTCAGAAACTATGACAATATTTACAGATGGAACTAAGTGAATAGAAATATTGAAATTTTTTTGTGGTCTTACGGGGAGCAGGTCCGGCGGAGGCGACGTAGCGCCGGGCACTTCGACGTCATTCTGTTACCGGTAAATATATATGAGTAAATATCTAAATTTAGTAGAATAAGTAATTATAACTTACTTCGCTTTTAAAGTTTGTTACGTGATGACATAGCTTATACCTTCCTCAATAAGTAGGCTATAATATGCAACAAGAATTTTATTGGTGGTTTTGTCTGGTAGCTTCAGAGATAAGCACGGACAAACAAACTCTTGAATTTTATATATAAGTGAAGATTTTGAACTTAATATGAGTAAGCTTATTTGTTTTTATATATTTAGGTACATTTTAACGTCCCAAATAATCGGGATGAAATTTGCCATGGAGATATTTTGATCCTAACTCATGAAGCATGTCCCGTGGGATATGTCAAAAATAAATAAATTTTAGTGTTCAACGTTAAGAAAACAAAGTAGCAAAATAAAATAGTGGGCGATTATTTTTTTATCTTACTCTGATCAATGTGTGGGGCATGGAATTATAAACCTATAGGTTGATTTTTAATTCGACGGTATTCTGATATTTCAGAAGTGTTGTCAACTTTGAAACATTGTCTCTAAAAACGGAAAGAATTTTACCAAAATAAAAAAATAAACCTCTCTTGAAGTTAAGGTTTCATTTAGAAAAACTAAGACTTAAAAAATTATTGATAACTCTAGAATGGTAATTATTTTTTTATTATCATATTATTGAAGTTACAATAATTATTAAAGAAATTATTTTTCTATTACAGGAATCCCTGTCCAATAATCCATAGGTTGCAAGCCTTTTTTAGGAAAACCCCTTTGTTTGTAAAATATTTTGTTTTACTCTGTTTTATTCAAAATTTTCATTATAGCTAGCGTGCATTGAATGCACAAAACAAAGACTGTTTACAATGTCATACATATAGTTTACTTGATCTAATTCTGTTTCATATTTTTTGTTATTTTATATTAAAAAAAATCAAAGTAGAAAAGGTTTATGATATCTGAATTGTCAAAAAATGATAGCTGTCATATTTCCGTGGAATTATAAATCAGACTTTAAACAATCTTCCTTTGAAGCAAACTGTCATGAACCATCTAATTATGTAGATGAGGAGATATTATGATTACATTTCATATTATTATAAGACCAGCATTGGTAATGTGCTTGGAAAACCAAGTGAAGTCGATTGTACAGTATATCATTTTCGAAGTGACTATTTGTACGGGTACTGGACGAATAAATTATATTTATTCGTACATTTATTCAATTTTTTTTTAAATTAAGAATAAATTGGATGATTATCTGTGATTATTTTTTTATTTATTATTCGTCATATCTTGGTTAGGTTAGGTTAGACCAGTTAAGATTATTTATTTAATATTTGTCATATCTTGGTTAGGTTAGGTTAGAACAGTTAAGATTATTTATTTATTATTTGTCATATCTTGGTTAGGTTAGGTTAGAACAGTTAAGATTATTTATTTATTATTCGTCATATCTTGGTTAGGTTAGGTTAGAACAGTTAAGATTATTTATATATAAATGACTAGAAAACTAGAAAATTCGAATTTCACGCAAAGTACAAATAAAGACATAATCATCTAGAGATCATTTTGACAATTGAAAGTGACGTTTTGACATTTCCAAGTGTCTAAATGGTAGTAATGTCAAAATAATGTATGGAAATGTTGTACCCGTATTAATAATTATAAATTATTCGTACGGTAACCGTATTAATAATTATAAATTTTTCGTACAGTACCCGTATTAATAGACTCAGCCTATCATTTTTACCACGCTGGGTTAAAGAAAACATCGTGAAGAATCCTGCATATCTGATAGGACTTAAATAATTATCGAAAGACGTGTGTGTGTAGTTCACGAACTCGTGTTTGGTCAGCGTGGTGGACTATTTCCTAAATTCCTCGCTTTTGAGGTATGTACATACATATGTAAAATGTATATGTATATATGTATGTATGTATATATGTGTATATTAGAACAGCTCCACGATGTTTTCAAAGAAGTGGCATTATGTCAAGCTTTAGTTTGTTTGGTAATTTTAATATTGTACTGAGAAAAACAGACAAAGCAAGCTGTAATAAAGGAAAGTTATTACAGCAAGGTATATCTTTAATGTAATATTTAAAACGCTTAGAAACGAAAAATAAGATTTTGACGGTTGTTTTGGCTCACATCCAAACATATTAATTTATGATTAGAATTAAGCGTATATTTTACAATTTTGTAATTTAGGTCATCTATACAAAATGAATATGAATTTCTTTGATCTGGTTTGACATCATTTATATTCGGAGTTAAGTACTTCATGCTCGGGTGTGTCCCTAGCTAGGTGCTTAACAGTATGTGTATGTCTGGACTATGTGTTAGTCCATACAGTCTATCTGTGTACAAATTTTCATCCAAATCTTTCCAGCCGTTTCAGCATTAAGGAGTAACAAACATACACGCACATACACACGTTTGACGACACGTTTGGCTCAGTTTGTAGTGATCCTATTTGCTGCGTCAGCGGTCGCGGATTCGGGTCCCGCTGGGGGTATTCATTTGTGTGATGAGCACGAATGTTTGTACTCCAGTCATGGGCTATAACTTATATTATGTATGTATTTAAAGTTATATATGTGTAGTGTATCAACTATCTGTTATCCATAACACAAGCCTCGTAACTTACTTAGCACACACGCGTACGAGCACACGCGCTCGCACACAGACTATAATTATAGTAGTCCGATTATGTTAAATGCACAAGTTTGTGACACAATATTTGCTATTCCATCAAGCTGTAATGTCTCTACATATTTGAGTGAAATTCTTTGCTTATATCCTGACTGACTATTGGTTTCGATACATAGAGTTGCAGTTTTTTTACTTGAAGTCGAAAATTAAGGTCTTAATCTTAAGTTCGCTATTCCTCTAATGTTGCAGATGTCTTTGACTGACGATAGCCACTTACCATCAGTTTGCCCCTTTTACTATGAAAAAAAAAGTTCGTAGCGTCCTAAACTATGCGTTCCTCCGATTTCTCGATGTCAGTCTTTACAATGACATGGTAAATGCTGTATTTAGTATTATTTTCGGTTTGTTCTAGAATAACTTTTATTATAACTAGCATTGCCTTGCCTTGCCATACTCTTGCATTGCAGTTTTTGTATTTTTTTTCAGAAATGAGATATTTTCCCGCGGTAAAAAGTATCCTATATGTTGACCCGGATAACCAGCTATCATCATACTAAATTTTATCAAAATCTGTCCAGTGGTTTTCTCGTGATGCGGTAACAGACAGACAGACGGACGGACGGACGGACAGACGGACGGACGGACAAAAATTCTAAAAACTATAGATTCGGACTCTGTGTCGATAATAATGTCTATTCAATTAGATTTTCCAAAAAATATGTAATGTACAGATTCGACCTTGTTACAATTTTATTATATGTATAGATTAGAATATTAATATTATGAAGTTGAGTTTATTGGTATGTCCTTAATTTGATCAAAGTCAATTTTGCATAAAAAAAGTTTATGGATCACAGCTACTTCTTATGTTGGTGCATCGTTTGACATTATATTGATATTACATATTGCTTAAAAATCTATTGCAAAATTATGAATAATACTTATAGTCAACTTTACAGTAAGTACTAAACAAATCTAGAGCAGATACAAACAGCCGGTGGTAATCAATCAGCATGATCCCTCATTACATGCACACGCGTACGTAGCCAAGACCTCGTATAATCTGATGTTAATTAATCTCTTAATTAAGAATTCTTATACGATTCTCACTGTGTTATGTTCGTATGCACATTCTACATTAGTAGCGAGTTCGATTTCCACAATGAATTTTGAAACTACCAACTAATATGAAACGCTTAATTGCTGTATTGTTAGCTATTAGTCTTATGGAAGCTATAAAATGAAGATCGATCTATATAGAGGACTAACGACTAGACAAAAACAAATCTACCCCACGGGAACCGTACATTTTTCCGGGATAAAAAACCTTTGCGCTATTCCAGACTATAATCTCTGTGCCAAATTTCATCCAGATCCGTTCAGCCAATCTGGCGTGAGTAACAAACATTCATACATCCTCACAAATTTTCACATTTATAATATTAGTTTGTATGGACATTTATATAACCAAAGCTCATAAACAGTATGATATGACATATGTTAATATTTTCTTTCTATTTTCGCACTCTATGCTGTGTTTAGTGTTACTAGAACACAAAAGTTTTAGTACAATTAATAAAAGTCTATTTAATTTATGATCCATAATTCTTATTTAAATATGTTATTGCTTTAATTTTAATTCGTGTAGTAAAAAGAATATAATATTCTAGCTCACAACATATCTATTTTAAACATATATTTACTAACAAACAACTAAGTTATCAGACAAAGTTAATCTTATCCATGTAAAAATGTATTGCATTTCTTAGTTTTGAATGGCCAGTACAAATATGAAATTGATTAAGTTACAGTTTACATACAGTCAAACCACAAAAAAAAAACCCCTAAAAAATGACATCTACAGTAAATCTAGATTAGATATCTAAGATTTGGAACTTTTGGTAGATTTCTAAAGCTATTACAATCAGTACAACAATCAAAAAATTAATTATTAATATTGGCTGAATAAGCACGGTACCACTGCATCTTTACTTTTGCATCGAGAAAATATAAAATATACGTCTTGACAAATTAAAAATTCCAATTTATTATTACGTGCTTGTGTATGAAAAGTGTGATCTACAGTTCAAGTTATCATTTCGTTTGATTTACAGCTGGCACTGATACCTGCGCTCTGCACATGTCGCCACCGTCGTTACGAATTTTGCAACGATGTGCCCACGATATATTATTTTAATATTAACTATCGATAAATATAAAATAGCTTTATACTAATGCTATTTGGTAAGCTTTGGCAGAGTAGAGCGGAGTCACGTCATTGTTCTGCCTATAAATTACATTGCTTCATAAAAGGGTGAGACAACTAATCATCGAACACACTGTATTAAGCTTAATAATAAAATGGCACAGATTGTGGAAAAACGTTACTTTTAAAAAATTACTGCATTTTTAAACCATTTGGAGTGAATACTAAGCATGGAAAGAAACTCGGTAGATACTTTTAATTCGACACTTGTTACGAAAGAATTCGGTTACATTAAGCAAAACACTACCCAGATCACGTCAATGTACTAAAAAAATCCATTTGACATTCGCATATGCAAATAACATGGTATTTCTCAACGCGTTGGCGGGTTCAGGTTCATTGCCCAGGAGGAATGAGAACGAGAGTTCGTCCACTTACGTCGAAATCATTCGAAGATTCTAAATCAATCAAAATAATATTAGAATCATTATTATAGACTACTTGAATTTAAAAACCATTACACTTGTTTGGTTCGTCATAGTTTATTTTGATTTATTTTACTGAGTGCGAGATATGTCTGTACTATGTTTAAAGTAGCGAGCGACAGTTCGCAGGCGGCGGACATAAGTTTAATTTATGTATTGACAAAAATACCGCTTTAATGTAATTTATAATAAGCCTGTTCCCATGTCAGAGGCTGTAAGGTAGTCCTGCACCTGATCTCTCACCGATCGTGTCCCATTATCGTCACAATGAAATTTGAGAGTGAAAGATATAGAGTTTGAACTTGTCTTTACGCGCATGCACTCTATTATCCTCTGCCCAGATGGCTAGTCTTATTTAAATTGGCCGCCTTGACTGAAATCGGTCAGACACCCACATCATTACTTAGAATTCGAATTTGTTTGGAAACCGTAGACAAATTTAAAAAACAATGTCTTAGAAAGGAATATCGAAGATTGCTTGCTGAAAGATTGATAAAGCGCCAGCTTTAATAAATACTCTGGCTCTCTAAAGAATTTTGACGATGAAGATTTAAGTGAACTTATTTTGGGTTAATATATCGCGAAGAGTGCTCATGGCTTAATTTCTCGCTTTAAAAGTCTACAGCTATTTTAATTTTCCGGACGAGGAAGTACAACGACATGTCTGCTCTTTTTGAACACCTGCCAACATTCTATCGGTTTTCGTGAATTTTCAGCTTATTTGTAGGTAATGAAGAAATTTTTGGCTTGTTCACTTGTTGTGATTGAATGTTATAGTACAGTACATGGACCAGAAAATTTCTTATAGCACAGATGGGAAGTTGACATGTTGTCAAGCTGCTTCCCTTTTTTTATTAGTACCTAGTTTAAGCAAATCTTATTTTTATTTATATAGATATATTTCTTAATACTAAGTAATATTTAAGGGTTCTTTGACCATTTTGAAAGAAGCTAATTTTGATTTTTTTTTCTTATATAAGTAATTTGCCACTAAATTATATATATATATATATATATATATATATATATATATATATATATATATATATATATATATATATATATAGAAATGGCATTGGTGATGGGATTTATTTATAATGTGATGCGATATGATAAAATAAATGTATTCAGCCCTTTTTAACGCCACACTGCTGGTCACGAGCCTCTCTTCAATACGAGGGGCTAGTCCACCACGCTGGCCAAGTGTGAGCGGACTGAGCACGTCTTTCGAAAATTTCCTAGGTTCTCTCAGACATGCACGTTTCGTCACGATGTTTGTCTTCACCGTAAAGCAAGTGGTAATTCTTGTTAGAAATGATTCGCACATGAAATATAAGAGGTGCAAACTGCGAGACCCGCGGGACCCTGCGGGATTTGAACCCGCTTTATTCGGTTTCCCAAGCGAGCGCGCTACCACTGGGCTACCAAATAAGTATATAAAAAACAAATGGACAATAAAATAAATTTTGGAAGGAGCTTACAGAAACGGTTGGGCGATTATCGCGATATATTGCTGTAAAAGTTGAAGTGTATTAACCTATATGTGTGCCTAACACATAAAAATTAATTCCATTTTTCGTATATAATCTAAATGGTCTCTTTAAATGGTGCCGACGATTAAAGCTTTGATAAAGTTAATTTTATGCTTTTGTAAATGGAAATTTTTATGAAGCTTGATTACATTATAACTCCTATATGTAATGGTCCAAAATATGCAATTCTAATATGGAGTGCTCAATCAACAGATTGGATCGCTTAGTTCACAAATCCTTATTTAGTTTATGCGGGATTGAATTGAAAAGAGTCTCGAAAATACAAAAAGTTTATGTATTATCGATAGCTGTCACATTTATGGTACACTAGCAACTTACCCTCGCTTCGCTCGGTTTGTTCCTAGTGAAGAACAAAAACAAATCTATTACTATAGGTATCTATATCTATCTCTATGCCAAATTTCATCCAGATCTGTTTAGCCGTAATGGCGTGGAAGGGTAACAAACATCCATCCAAACTTTCGTATTTATATTTCTGGGATTAGGGACAAATGCCTTTTGTATAGTATAAAGACATCGCCTTTTGAAAAAAATTGTTATTTCAGATTATAGTCCGTTTGTCACACACAAAGACACACACACACTTGTCTAGTTATGTACGCACGACCATTTCACTGAAAAAGGAAAGAGACGAAAAAACTTCTCTATCTTTCTGCTATTTACGCTCAACTCACAAATTATCCCATTCTCTTTTTCTTTATATCAATCACTTCATTTTCTATAACTATTATATAATGACAATAGACGAGAAAAGCTTTTAAATTATAAGTTCAACAACTAAGTATTTTATTTTATTTCGAATTCACACATTTGATGAAGAAGTATAATAAATAACCTTCAATTAAACTCGTAGCCTGTCTGTTTGTCAGAGCCTAAAATCTACAAATGAAAATATTTTAATAGGATAACACAGGACAGGAAAAGTTTAGGCAGATATATAAATAGAGTTAAGTGATAAAAGAATTGTAATCAATCAATCGATCATCAATCATCAACTTAGAAAACCATAAAAGTATAAATATATGTATATGTGAAGTATCAAATAAAAAAAGCTTACTTTACAAATATATTTTTTTACAATTAAAAATACACACAATATTAATATAACACTATAGAACTAAAATTTCAAAACATACACGTACCTACTTATTGTTATATATATCTTTGTCGTACGTATGACTAAAACACGTGCAACGTTTCAAAACACGCCATTGATAGAAACGGAGGCTAGTTTACATCAGAAAATATAATACATATGACATACAAACCTATTTAGAATATTATATAGTATACATAATATTAAATATACATTGTAATATATATAAATAAAAATGAATCACCGAAATGTATGTACACGCATAACTTCGGATCGACTGCACCAAATTGGATATTTTTTTTTGTGTTTGTTATTTTCAGCGAGTTTTGTATAGAAGAAAATTAAAAGATTTTTTTTTACTAAAATAAGATTTTTTTTAAATCTCATGATAATATGAAAAGTGAGTGAGTGAAACAGTTTTTATCCCGGAAATCATCCCTTAAGGGGGTGATAATGGAGATGAAAGTTTGTATGGGGAAGCAAGCTAAGGACGAACCCGAGCGAAGCGAGAGTGAGTCGCTAGTTTTAAATAAAACTATCTTTTCGGATTATTTCGCGGATTTATTTTGATTTTTGGTTCCCGACTTTTATTTAAAATATCAAATATTCGCATAAATCTAAGAAAGTAAATATTATACATAGTTAAATAGATACTGCTATATATAAATAACGTTACAGAGTTAAGTAAAAATAGAAGAAGGAGGTATTACACGGATCATTAGTTCTGTTTTTCGATTTCGAGTTTTGTTTTTCATATTTTCATGTTTTTTCTGTTATAATTAGATTACCTCATGGGATGGTCCTACATAAATTTTAGGAAATAATCCACATTTTTTAATTAGCTATAAAACTATCTTTAAAAATATTTAAATAAAACTATCTGTTCGTATTTTTTGGCTGATTTATTTAGATTTTTGTTTCTCGGCATTTCGAATGTTTTACAGCGAGCATGATCACGGAAGAAAAGTGTTTTTAGAATTTAGATATTACCTACAATATATAATCGCCCCGGAGTGCCAATAATTATGTTACTTAGAGAAGAGAAGGTTCTGAAAAGAATATGATCGGTCCCGTTCTAAAAATTATTAGTTTATAATATAGGTAAGGTAAATATACATACTTACATATAAAATGTATTATCGAAAGTTCCGATAACCAGGAAACATAAATCTATACAGATAAATAAAATTGAAGTGTCTGTTTGTAATGTCAAAATAACAGCTTTTTACTAAATGCATATTAAATTATATAGGGTACTTATAATAAAAAAAAACACAATTTTTTAAATTAGCGTTTATTGGCTGGACTGATTTTAACATTTTAACGGAACTTCCACTGGCAGATAGCTGATGTTATAAGGGGTAACTTAGGCTACTATTATTTTATTAAAAAAAATAGGGTTTCGCTCAAAAAAATTAAAAACGTACCTAAGGACGCACCCGAGCGAAGCCGAGGGAAGTCGCTAGTAAAGAATATAATCAATCAATAAGTACAACTATTATCAAAACACGATATGCTTAAAATCTTCTATTACCAAAACTAATTACATAATACAGCATCATGCCGTCTAAAATAGATTTTTATTCGGTTAACACAATTTGTTCCTTAAACCTTGAAGAACTCACGATTTATAAAGTTCGAATATTTTTTATTCGCGTGATATAATTGTTCTTTGACATATATTTTTGTAAATTTTGCGATGAAGTTTCTAAATACTGGTGCTAGTGGTTTATTCTATACTATTATAAGGATGTTTTGCGTTTGTTTCTTAGAACTCGCTAGTCTCTGGAACTACCAGTGTATATTGTATTCGTCCCACTCTCGGGCACGGGTCTCCCTTCAATACGAGGTGGAACAGGCCATAGTCCACCACGCTGGCCAAGTAAAAGTTGGTAGACTTCACATGTCTTTCAAAAACATGCTAGGTTCTCTGATACATGCAGGTTTCCTCACGATGTTTTCCTTCACCGTAAGACAAGTGGTAATCATGTTAGAAATGATTCGCACATGAAAATATTAGAGGTGCGTGACTCAGGATTTGGATCCGCTTCACTCGGTTTCCCAAGCGAGCGCGGTACCACTGAGCTACCACTGTCTATTTTCACATTTTATAGCTTATTTATTGAAGCTGTCTATCATCACGCTATGACCCTTAGTAGTCGAGAATTTATACATAAAGAAAATATGCGAAAGGAGCCGCGACCAAACGCTAGTCTATGTATATAATCAAAACAAACTAGATAAAGTGAAGTTAGTTCTTGTAACGTGCTTTTACGTGTGACAGTTGAGCACAATTTGCTTCGCCAATGTCACGTAGACCAGAGAAGACTTGATGAAGGTGATCGGATAAATACGAATTTACAAAAAAAAAATGTATAATAAGTGTAAAATTAAAAAGTAAGCAATAAGTTTTTTGTAAACCAAGTATTAAAAGCGTTTTTGTTGATTTATCCATCTTTTTCAACAAAAACAACAAGTCGTAGTTTATCTATAAGAAATTTTAGTGGCTGGAGTATGGTACCGTATCTGAGTATAGATTATTTTTAACATTGCAGTGACATGAGTAGAACTATTGGCATAAGACTTACTATACAAACTGTTAGACTTATGACTTTTGGTCAAAAATTGTAATAATTTATAGCAAAAAAAATGATGATTGGTTTGACTATGATTAATTCGTTGAAAAAGAAAATATTAAATATCATTTGTATATGACCACAAAGCATCACCAAGCGGTGTTCTGCCAGGCGTAGTTTGTCATCAATCTACCCACATAATACACCAATTGTTAGATGTGAATGCGTTCAAGGAACGATCTATTTCCACAGCCACCACCTGGAGTCGGGCCAGATACGATAAATGCAGTCGTAATACGCGATGGAACCACAACAAGTATAACATTTAATTACAAATTTTATACACGTTTCTATCATTTATTAGTATAGCTATAGTATTCTATACTTGTGATATTAAAATCCTCCCTTAGCGAGATTTACTTTCTATTTTCTATAATCGCTACCGCTTGTTAATATCATTACCATCGTTTATATCCTAATCATTTTTTGTTTCCTATTATTGATGGCAATGATGAAATTTCCATTCAGCAAAAACATGTGACGTTTAATTTATTTAGAAATAAAACCTAAGTCCCTGTATGTTTTTTTATTGTTGTTTTTATTTTTCAATAAAATACAGTTTTTCATAACTTTGAGAACTGCCAAAATATTATCGATCTCGATACGATAAACGCGTCAAATAAAATAAAGAAATACATAGCAAGTTAGTAATCTAGTAAACTAACTACTATAATATACTTAAATACATAAATAGTACATACATAAATACCAGATCCAACGCCTCCGAAGCTTAGGACTATAAGTACAGTAACTTACCCAACTTACAGGGAACAGTTTGTAGCTGAGGTTGGTGAGGAACTCTTTTTTTTTGGGGTCGAACATGTCCGAGGGTTTGAAGCCTCGCTTAGTGATTAAAGAACTGTTGACGCTAGAGGAGCTTTTGACGTCGTCGAAGCTGTCCCGGTGTACCACCCGGTCGTTGATCTTGTGGATGCTGGACATCTTGTTTGACGAGTACTGACTCTCGCTTATCGTCATCATTTTTGAAATTTTTTTAGCACTTTACACTACACTTTCTGATTTTTTCAATACAAATGACGTCAAATGTTCGTTTAAATCATGACTAATTGGGTTTCGCGCCAGATTTTCAAATGCAGAGCTTACGACAATACATTTATTTTTATATTTAACAAACTTTTCTCGATATTATAGGAATCTCAAACAGATACAGTAACGTTATTCTACTTAAAAATTCCGATATTAGTTAGAGAATTGTGACCTTTATCAATTGTAACATAAGGTCTACATTTTTAAGAGTTTTGATACGAAAATAAACTTTTAAAACAGTTGCCGGGCGAACTTTACGTCTTGTTTACGTGAAACATCGACCATTGTGCAACGATTCGAGTTTTTACGTCGTTTCAAAATGTTTTTAACCCTAATGATGTGCTTAGCCTTATTTTCTTTTTAAATACATGTGATGATAGATGCTTTCACTGCCTCAAGTAGAAATATCCTTGCTTGAAAAACCACGTTGGCCATCAAAATGAAACTTCGTTCTCATCAAAGTATCATGCTTTTCTCTATTATTTCATAGCCTAAGAATACTAAAAATAACTATAAATAACGTAACAGTTACTTATATTTTGAACGTATACGTGTGTATAAACTTAAGCTTATTCACAGACCATTTAACTAAATATGATTCAGATTTTGAACATCCTTTGAGGTTCAATATGTCCTTTAAGAAACTAGGTATGCATTTATGATGCTATATAAAAGATAATATAAGAATTCCCGGAATTCGGTATAATCTCAAATAATTGTAAGTACATGAAGTAATTCTAGCGAATTTGTGAATTTTTGAGAATTATTTGTAAGTGGAAAAAAGATCAGTTTATTTTATATGTACATATTTCTTATTTATATTTTAATTATCATCTCCCTGCCTATTTCCCAATCACTTGGGGTCGGCGCAGTACATCTTCCGCACTGCTGATAAAATTTACATTTTATATTTATGTATTCCATAGGTACATACATATGTATGTATGTACGGTGAATAAATACTAGTTACCTACTTAATAAAATATTAATTTATTAATCAAAGACAACGCATTATTAGTATAGATATTATTAATTTTAGTAAAAAAACTTAACGTGAAGACTCTATCAGATAAGAATTAGGTAAAGTAACATCTGAGTAATAAGTAAAATGTCACCTCAAAACGATTAAAATCAAAAAAGTTTATATGCAAAATAATTTGAATTTATAGTAATAACCTTAAACCTTAATACATATGTAATATTACATAAATTTTAATATTTTATCAATCAAAATGAAATAACGACTCTATAACGGCTCATCACAAACATTCCAGTAGAAAAAAACCGTTAAAACTTTGTGCGCAAAAAATAAACTCGCATTATTAAAAAGTTCAACGTCTGAATATTTAAACATAATTTACATAAGTACATTGTATCTTTTATAAAATTTGAAGAACTTTTTTAACTATCTATAAAAAAATTAGAAAATTAATGACTGTCTGTCCGTACGGCTGTCTTCAAAGATCATCAACTGTAGCTAGTCCTTGAACACGTTTAATTTATTTTCTCGAAGAATTTTACAAATAACAGTACGTAATATGAAAAACAGTTTCAATTTTTAAGTCTTACAATATAAAAGTTTCTGACCTGAAGCTTTCGGTAAAAGTTCAATCCCGGCCGAGGTAATTTATATACATATACTATGCAGATATATAGCAATGCTCTAGACTTTTTTTAAATTATGACTTTTATATGTATTTCGTTTATTTATTAGCTGTAAAAACCACATTTTTCTTTAAAAGCTTCTTCATATGATTAATTTAAATGGTATGTATATGTATGCGTAAATCTCTACATCAGTCATTAAGTACTTAGATATTATAATATCTCAGATGTTAAAAAAATCTTAAAATAAAAAAACTTATTTAAAAAAGTCCGTAATAGTATTGTTGACTTTAGAGAGCTTTAATTTTATTTTGTAATAAAATTTTGGATAAAATTATCTAAAAACAATTAGTCACGTTTAAACGAACCTTTAGTTGTGAATAAACAGATTTCGATATAATTATTGCGATATAACAGATTCAGGAGTGAGAACGTAACACACACGAGCACAACACTGACCGCGAGTTTCTGACCGACTGATGCGTCTCGAGCGTGATTGCATAACGCGTAGAAAAGCTCCGTTTGGTGCAGTCACCATAAAAACGTGATTTTCATGGACAGCTTGTAAACATAATATGTAACGTTGAAACTTAACCATAGTTAATGTTATATAGTACCGGTGCGTAATTTTTTTGCGAAATCGTGATTTTTCGGAAAAATATATTAAAAAGTTATTTTGCATTTTATTTAAAACATATTATTGAGTATTATTTTTAATATTTTTCACTTCCTGTGATATTCTATCTCATTCTCTCGTCGGCTTAATCCTATATATTTCTGTGTTTATCTCTTTCTAGTGTCGCATTTCCATTTCATTGAGTTTCAAATCACAACGATTCTAAAGAAGTTTCACTTTAAGAAATTGAGATATTCAAATAAACAGTACCTGAATATTTATTCTTTTTTCTACCATGTGGTATTAATGATGATATGGATAGCTTCAATACTTTCTTAGATTTAAGCGAATATTTGATATCTTATTTGATTTTTTTGGATTTAATTGCGATTTTATTTTGAGTTTTCATTCCCGAAGTTTCAGGAAGGATAATTTTAATTCCTGTCCCGCAAAAACCAAAGATATAGCCGCAGTAGCCAGGCGCGTTGAGTGCCAGCGTCTAATTTGGTCCGCGCGCCGCCAGTGCCATCGTTTCGCCATCGCCTAGCGATTCATATTTACAGATTTACTGAAAATCTCGCGATTTTTCCTCTGCAACACAATTGTGGTTGTCCACGCTTTTACTCAAATAGTACCTAAAGGTTACCTTATACGAGTATCTATATATTACGTGTGTACATAATTTTTCGTTTTTTATTTACATAATCCGATTGCTATTATATTTTGTATGTATGTATGTATGTATGTTGTATGTAACAAAGGGAGAAATTTAGTACACAGATTTGGAAGGAGTACCTAATGAAGAGAAACCTAGGGACGCACCAAATAGGAGCAAGGGAAAGTTGCTAGTAGTTATAATACGAAAATGTAGCCTGTTTACAACAAGCAAAAGATCAAATGTATAGGAAATTAAAAGTACTATATTTTTGGAGATTATATCAAAATGGTAGCATGAAAACGGCATATACTTTTTTGTTTTTGTTTGTCACATATTTTTTATGATACGATTTCTCATGTATTCGAATCCATCAAACAGTTTAAAGTACCGAGCGTGCCAAAGAAATATACACTATTACACATATTATGTATGTACGTACTATACAAATCACTGCTACATTCAAAAATTAAATAAATGCCATGAAGTCTTTGTAAACATGTCTGTTATGACACATCTGACACAGGTTCAAAATAATATAGAGCAACTTAATATATATTTTTTATTTGATGCATCAACAAACAATCTTTGAATAACAATGTGTTGCAACCATGGAAAGTATGGATATTAAAATAAAATTATTGATTGATATGAACTGGATGAAATATAAAACTGGGCTAATGGATGAGACAACAGTCTTCAGTTTAGCCTTCGAGTTTTATTTCGGATTGGGACCAAACTTATAACATCCGGCGCAATAAAGGATGACCTGTCGGGTACCTATTTTATCATATTAAACATTGAGCAATTCTTGTATAGCTATCTATAATAATATTATAAATTTGAAATTGTGTTTGTTTCAACCCAAAAAATTATTTATGATCTGAATTACTTGAAACTTAAATAAATACGTATTTTAGCATTTTTCAAAATTCATCCCATAAAGGAGTAAAACAGGGGATGAAAGTTTGTTTGGAACCTATCTATCTTTTTTCGTAGAAATTTATTCATGTCTGTACTAAATTCTATGGCTCCTTGGCAGTTATAACTAAGAGATAATCCATTAATTATGAAAAATAAACACTAAATTAAAAAATAATTATTAACAAAGATATAGTTTAACAAAACCAAATTAGCAAAAATGTAGTTTTCACGGTACAAGTAAAGAAAGGGAATAATTCAAAAATTGTTAATTTATAACTTATATTTATATCATACAAAATATATTGGCGATATTAAGTTTGTACGAAACTCTCTAAGACCTACTCTAAAGTTTAGTTTTCTATTAGTGAAATAATTTTTAGAATTGTTTCCAGGGTTTATCTGCTGACAAACAAAATTTTATCTCTATATGTACCACGGTAGCCAAGTGCGGGTTGGCGGACTTCACATGTCTTTTGAAAACTTGCTAGCTGCTCTCAGATACGCAGTCGTCCTCACGATGTTTTTCTTCACCATTTTAAAAATGATTTGCATATGAAATTATCAGCAGAGGTGCAAGACCCAGGATTTGAACCCGCTTCACTCGGTTTCCCAAGCGAGCCCGTTACCACTGGGCTTCCATGGTTTCCTATGTATAAGATACTAAATTCGACACTAATAGAAGGTTTTTAAAATCTATATTGGAAGTTTAGCGCAGAACGTAATTCAATCACCCACTATAAAACTATAAACCAATGAGCGTTTGATTTTAAATATACGTACATGATCCATATATCTCAGTTCCTATCTACCTACTTAACGTTATTCGTGTAATCAGTAGTCGCTGTAGTGCATCGTTTCCAAAACTTTTATCGCATACTCCTAACAACATACTAGTGATTTACCCTGACTTCTGTAAGAACTTCATAAAAAAGCACTAAAAAGTAAAAAATAACTGATTGGTAGTTTTCATTTACTATACATACCAAATCAAATATATTCGAAGTCGGTGTGCTTTGCTTTATATGGGCTGGCACCGATTTCGAAAATATTTGATTAGGTATGTATTTAATAGGTAGGCTTTAATTACTTAGCCAAAGCACACCGACTTCGAATATATTTGATTAGGTATGTATAGTAAATGAAAACTACCAATCAGTTATTTTTTACTTTTTAGTGCTTTTGTTTGAAGTCGGTTTTTATTTTTTTGTTAAAAAGTTTTTATTTTTCCCTTTTTAGTGTAGACAGTAGTAGCAAAGTAAGAATTCTAACGTATTAGGCTTGTCAAATCAAACAAAACAAGCCCAAACTCAAAGTATCTACTATTAGCCGTTGAAGAGTTCCACCTATCCACCTTCTGGCCTTACCATCAGATCAGGTCAACAATATCGAACCACTGTACTATCAACGGAAATAGAAACACTTGCAAAGTTTCAAGTCAATATGACAATTAAAAGTAGGTTAAATTCATCATTAGCTATTTTTCCACCCTTAGGGGTGGTATTTTTTTTTTAAATTTAAATGGGACCAATCTGGAAGTATACACTTTCAAACAACACAAAAATTGTTCAAATCGGTTAATAAATGACGGAGTTCTGAGGTAACAAACATAAAAAAAAAACATACAGTCGAATTGAGAACCTCCTCCTTTTTGAAGTCGGTTGATAATGAATTTCTAAGGACTCGATAGAACCAGTTATTGTGTTATATATAATAGATTGTTTAACTTATTACTCGGGTATCTCTTGGGAAAACTAACTACAAACTAAACTTGTGATAATATCACTATACAAGATTTTGTTAAAATCCGTTCAGTAGTTTTTGCGTGAAAAGTAAACAGGTACACAAACAAACAGGTAAAATTTTTGGTAACTATTGTTTTATGGTCTATATTCTGTAAGCAATACGTCATTGTTTTAAATCGATTTTAACATGATTACCGCTTGCCGTGAAGGAAAACATCGTAAGGAAACATGCATGTCCGAGAGAACCTTACTAGTTTTCGTAAGGTGTATGAAGTCCCTCAAACTGCACTCGGCCAGGGTGGGGCACTGTCACCTGATTTGACCCATTCAATGCGGCTCGTGGCCAACAGTGCAACGTAAAAAGGGTTTAAAATTATTTATTACTAGCATTGCCCGCGTTCAGATGACCAAAAACCAATTTCTTAGGTTTTACATATTAGTACACCCTTACAATGCAGTTTTTGTATATTTTCTCAAAAATGAGACATTTTCCCGCGGTAAAAATGTTGACCCGGGTTACCAGCTATCGCCATACCAAATTTCATCAAAATCCCTCCAGTGGTTTTTCTGTGATGCGGTAACAGACAGACAGACAAAAATTCCAAAAACTATAGATTCGGCCTCTGTATCGATAATAATATTTATTTCAATAAGATTTTCTAAAAAATATTTAATGTACAGATTCGGCTTAGTTACAAATTTATTATATGTATAGATTATTTGGCACGCTTCTATCACAATTTTATTCAAATGCCTAAACGCAAACTAAATGATATTTTCAATGAAACTACTGAGAGCGATTAGTCATAGTGTGCGATGTTTTTAAGAATTTTATTTTATAACCAGCTATACCGCCTGCCTCTGTGTATTATAATGTATTGTATATAGATTTTAGAGTTACAGGAAGGAGAGCTCGAGCTGAAGGCATCCTCAGAATCAACTAAAACGATAAATTAAACTTATATTTTTTTAATTCAAAAGATCTTATAAAATAACACTATGGGACGTAACTCGTAGGTATATACTGTTAAGTGGCAAAATATTATCTGGAGCGAACTTCGAGTATTTCTTCCTTCTGAGTTTGATTTAAAATGATCCATCGCAGTATCCAACGGTTCAGGGAGACCGGTACTTATGTGAGAAAAGCAGGACAAGGCAGAAAAAGACGCACTTCGAGTAGGGATGACCGTTTCATTCGGCTTCGTGTACGTAGGAACCCCCGTTTGACAGCCGTCCAAGCCCGACATGAGTTAGAAGCAGTGCGGGGTGTAACCGTAAGTGAGCGTACGGTACGAAGAAGGTTCGAAGAAGCTGGTTTGGGTTCATTTGTGCCCGCCAAGGCTCCAAGGCTCGAGGTAAATCATCGTAGAAACAGGTTAACTTTTGCTTAGGAACATCGACTTTGGAACGCGGACCAATGGAGTAAGGTATTGTTTAGTGATGAGTGTAGAATTCTCTTAAATCAAATTGACGGCAGGCAAAGAATATACAGACGCAAAGGAGAACGATACATTCAGACAAACTTTGAAACTACAGTTGCATACGGTGGTGGATCAATAATGGTTTGGGCGGGCATTTGCTTGAGAGCTCGCACAGACTTGGTAGTGATTGACAGAGAGAGTCTGACTGCAGACCACTATATCAGAGAAGTTTTAGAATAAGGGTTCTGTTTTTATGCAGGATAATGCTCGGCCGCATACCGCTCGGGTAACTCAAGCTTATCTTAATGATATGAATATCACTGTTATGGAGTGGCCGGCGAGATCACCATATATGAACCCAATAGAGCACGTTTGGGACTTGCTGAAAAGTTAAGTCCAGAATTCCAGCTCCTGCCAACGTGGGTGAACTGCGAATCACCGTAGTTGAGGAATGGCGGAGACTATCCCAGGAAACCATCGATAACATCATTCTCAGTATGCCTAGACGGGTAGAAATTTTAATAAGAGCACGTGGAGGAAATACGCGATATTAATCACCATTTTGCTAATTTAATTAATTGTTATTTTAATATAAATTTTCACTTTTCCCGGTTATATGAAAAGTTCAAAAATGTACCATTTTTCACAAATAGCCTTTACTCGCAAAATCTGTTTTTAATGTGATCTCATTTTAAGTAAAACAAATGAAACTTTAAATAACAAAAGAAGTGTAGTAAGTAGATTTTAAAATAAAACCATATTTTTTTAATAATGGACCTTTTTTTTGTGTTCCGCTAAATATACGGCGAATGCAAATAAATGCCGGCGCCGGCGAGTGTATCTTGTTCTAGACGTTTTGATTGGATTTTGCCAGCCGTTATCTACACTAATATTACAAACGTATGTAAGTTCGTATGTAGAGTAATCTCTGCAACAAATATCCAATTTTGTTTTTTTTTTTGAAAGTACTAATCCAATTTTCACTAATAGGACTACATTACCTCAGACTGCCGAGTGCTATAGGCTATTTTTGTACCGACATAAGTAGGTTAACTGTCAAAAATTAGATAACTATAATTGATATCGACGAGAAGTAGCACTAGAGTTGCTTTATTGGGCGCGTCCGCTGCCCTAACAGTTATAATTTTGATTTTTGTGTAATGTATGACAAAAAGACTCCTAAGGACGTATAACGTACCCGAGCTAAACGAGTCGCTAGTTTTATAAAATTATAAAATGACAGTTGAATTTAAAAATTCTAACGATCGATTTCAAATCAGAAAGAAAGTGATGTATAGAAAATAGTTGAAAAATTTAATTGATTTTGAATCCTACGGTAATCTTGTCACTGTTTAGGTAATTAAGCACCATTTATGACTAATGATTCACAACTTTCCCAGTGACTTGTTTTCTTACATACAAAGCTGACATGATCCACTTTCTCATTGTTTTTAAACAATACATTTAACTTAAGTTCGTTAAGCGGTTAGTGGTACGTATGTTGTTACATTGATATTCTTATCCTAGTAGCCTAAATCGTTACCTAAGTGTCAAGACTATGTGAAAGTAATCAGGGCAATAAGTGGTAGCCTAGTGGTAACGCGCTCGCTTGGGAAACCGAGTGAAGCGGGTTCACTCGGTCTCTCGGGTCTCGCACCTCGGATACTAGCGGATCACCCTCGCTTAGCTCTTGTTCGCTTCTAGAAAAACAAATCTATCGCAAGGGAACCGTACATGTTTCCGGGATAAAAAAATAATTATGTGTTATTATGATGTATGCGCTATTACTATATTTTTGTAGTTTCATTGAAATCCATTCAGTAGTTTTTGCGTGGAAGAGTAACAAACATCCATAGATCTATACATCCAGACATCCATACATCGGCACAAACTTTCGCATTTATAATATTACTAATATTTAGGATTAGGATTTTCATGGCTACAATTTAGTATATGAGACGCGGTCCCTGGAGGAGTGGGTGGTATTTTTGAATAGGGGAGGCGATAGGGAGTCCAAATATATAAATTTTATTTTGAGGAAACAGAAGAGTCAAAATTTATTGAGATTTAAAGTTACAACATTTCCATACATTATTATGACATTATTGCCATTTTGACACTTGGAAATGTCAAAATGTCACTTCCAAGTGCCACAATGATCTTTTTAAATAATGAGTCTGATCTATCACAGATTTAAAATTAACATAAATCACTAATGATAGCAGGGGTTCTGGGTTTGAAATAAAAAAAAGACGGCATCTACGCTACGCTTCGCTCTCGCCTTAGCCTTCTCAACCTCCGTTATCCATATAGCCTAACCTCCCTCGTATTGAAGGTAAAATTACGAATAGAAACAAACACGCATATTGTCTGATCATAACTTGCTATTATTTAAAAAAGAAAGAAATGTGCATTTTAGTTTTTTCATGAATCAAATAACTAAGTTTTCCAATTTAATTTTATAAGGACATACGTAATCAAATAATTATTCAATCAACAAAGAAATCAATGAACAAAAAGATCTTCAGAAGCTACGTGCTTCGCGTCACGCGAATACATTCACCGTAGTTCGTAATCAACACCTGAAGTCAATGATTCATCATTCATGCTATTATGTTGTTGTTTTTAAACACAGATAAACATACAAAGTCTAACCGTGACTTACCTATAGGTTAGGTTAGCTAAATGCGTAGTAATGAGGTTGTAGTTTGTACTCCCTGGGTATGCCGAGCTATGTACATATTCGTTTATTGAGCAATAATAGCAGTTTTCTGTAATCCCACTGTACATATTTTAAAATGTAACTAATATCTAATTTAAATAAAAAATTTTAGGACTTAGAATAATAAAATCAATTAAATGAATCGCACTTCAATTTGCCGCGAGAGGCGTTAGTGTAGTGAGGTCTTTAGAAATGTGAAATGTCACTGAACACCAGCGCTGGATTTACACTAGGGGCACTTGGGACTAGTGTCCAGGGCGGCTAATTTTTTGGGGCGGCAAAATTCGGCGAGTGGGAAAAAAATTTGTTCAAGTTATGGAAAATGCTTTATTTATTTTCAAAAAATGAATAATTAAAAAAAAATTAACTAGCTCATTTTTCGAAAAATTGAAATCATAAATTATTTTTTTATAATTTTTCAAAAAATGAATAATTAAAAAAAAGGAAACTTTATCTAACTTTACCTATTTTATGCAATATTTCGATAATAGGGCGGCATTTTTTACTATGTCCAGGGGCGACACTAAGCTTAAATCCAGCACTACTGAACACTGAACGTTCAGTCTGCGAGTGCGGATTTTCACTAATATTCAAGACTGCTGTAATTGTTAGCCATTCCTGCTTAATTATGGCAGACATACAGTACGGCTCAATGAATGTAACCTCCTTTTTTCGGAACAAAATGGGACTGCGCATCACTAAGGCATAATCAATAATATTATATTAGGTTACTATCAATTTTTTAAAATACAATCTTGATAAACTGGTTCTGCGTTAACAAACACTTTTCCAACGACAGCGATAAGACCTTACTCGCCAGTGGCGACAAATGGTGCTGTCAGAAACGATAGCCTCATTGTGCTAAAATCGATCGGCATCAATAACTTCTCTGTTCTATCGTTATTTGATGCTCGGACGTGGCAGAGCTGTAGACACTAGATATTGCTCATGCTGTACTTAGAACCATAGATAATACATATAACATGAGACTGGCATTGATTGGGCGTGGATTGCGATTTGGAAACATAAAATTAATAAAAAAATGGGTGCGTGTAACTTTTACGCGCGGTTGAAGTAAAACTTCTTTGGCAAATATCGCAATTAAATTAAAACAAATCAATAATTAAATAAGGCATTTTAAGCATATTACAATCATATATTTATTGAATATATACACTGAAAGAATATCATATTGTCAGACAATAATAACAGTTACCATGGCAACCTATTCTATCTCATTCTCTCGCCGATCGATCGTATATATTTATGTTTGTCTCTTTTTGATGTCGCATTTCCGTTTCATCGAGTTTCTAATCACAACGATTCTAAGGAAGATTCACTTCAAAAAAGGCTTTTTAATTGAATTGTTGGCGGGATGAATTAAGACTACTAATAAATAACACTTTGTATATTGTTTCTGTTTTTTCATTACTTTACACTGAAACGAATCGAAGGATTTTGATAAAATTTGGCACACAAATAGACTATGACCTGGATTAACATAAAAGCTACTTGTTACTTGTTAGGTACCTACGTCCTTAACGTTTCACGCAAGCCTCGAGAAAATAATAATAATATATCCTAAAATTAATAGATTAATATTAAAATTATGAAATCATTTTATTAAACCAGTTACTAATGTTATTATACCAATAGCTCCTGTCAAAGGTCAAGGACTATAATCTACTAGATGATATGGGTGATTATGATTAATTGTCATTAATTTACTTCACTAGAATAAAGAGTTCTTAAAATAGAAATAACATAAGATTGAATAATAAATTATTTTATTATTCTATTTTGTATAAACTATGAAAACTTGCTATTTAGTATATGCTTTAGTTATACCTATGCTATATACTTATAGTAAGGTTTCACAATAGAAAAGCCAAATTCAACAATTGGATACTTTCTATACAATTTATGCGTAAAAATTTTTAGACACGCACCTTACGAAGCGCCATTTTATTAGCGGTACTTTAAATCATAAAGCCGTTATATTTTAACTTATGGTATTATATATCCATACTTCACCTGCAGGCGGCTACGGCCTTGTTTTCGCCGTACAAATTAACACAAATTATTGCTTGGCTCAAACTACAATAAAATTTCAGTCAAAGCATTATGTACTTTATGAAGTAAAATATAAAGATAAAAATGGTTTAGTTTTATAATTGTGCCAAAATTCACTTTACACATTTACCATGTTATCAACATTGTCTGATGATGATTTTATGCATGTAAAATCTAAGTGTAGTAGAAAAGTAAAATATAAATTCCTGTCATCTATACAGATAAATAAAATTAAAGTGTCTGTTTGTAATGTCAAAATAACAATTTACTAAATGCATATAAAATTATATACGGTACATATAAGAAAAATAATTTTTAATTTTTTTGTGTCTGGTCCAGATAATCTCCGAAACGGCTGGACCGATTTTGACGGGCCTTTCACTGACAGATATCTGATATAAGGAGTAACTTAGGTAAATTTTATTTTAGAAAAAGAATTAGGGTTAAAAAAATTAAAACCCAAGCGAAGCGAGGGTAAGTTTTTTGCTAGGTCAAAAAAGAACTAATTGTAAAACATAAATAGCCCCCAAAAAGCATATTCATATTTATTGCTACGTTAGATTCACACATAATCTCGAACAGATCTTAAGATTTTTTTAACTGTGATATCGAATTCGGCTAAATTAAATTTGATAAGATTATATTTATATAGACTACATTTATCTCTTTCGTATATTTATACATATAAATAACTTGCTAAATAAACGAGAATCAATACAGGATTATAAAAAAATCGCTATTTTACTTCAACCAACTAAAAATTAAAAAAAAAAAAACTACAAAAATACAAATCGAATGAACCAACCGGCTGACATTACGACAAAATATAACAAACTAACAAAATTTTCACATACACTTGCCAAATCGCAGCCAAGAATCATTCCACAACACTGCAAACATTTACATATATATACTCACCACGAATGAAAGAAACAACACGATAAAATAAACAAATTTTAATTTATTGATAATAATAACTAAAAAAAATATTTTACACAATACATTATAATTAGTTTTACACCACTAAGAATAATTATTTTTAACATACCAAGTGGACTAGCAAATAAAAGTTAACTTATACAAATCTTGTTTATAATAAGTTTCAAAGGAATCGGTACACGGGGACGCTTTCGCCTAGCGATTTCTGGTTTCCCATCAAACCCATCAAAACCATGGATGTACACCGTCCCCTTGATTAAGATTTATATAATATTACAGTTACAGGATAATATATGGCAGTCCATCCCAATACCACGATGTAAAAGTGAGAAAAATTGGTCTGAATAGAAAATATAAACCGAATGGGAACCTTTAAACTATCCATTAAATATCGTAATATATATATATATATATATATATATATATATATATATATATATATATATATATAATCATAACGCTATCATAGATTGCCGTACACCGATCTGAAAAGAAGCCGTTACAGTAGAAAACAATTTTTATTTTTAAAAAAGTCTTATATCCTATGCATAATTCTAGCAATCCAGAGTTATCTTTTTTTTTGTTTTCATCTGTGAAACTGGAGGAACGGTATTATCTGTGATATATATTTTCGCGCCAATTTTGACAGTTCCCAAGTCGCACAGGTAAAAACAGGAATATGCGAAACATCCTTACATAGACAAATATATTCATGCATAATTTAAATCTATTTACTGAAGGGAAAGAGTATAGAAAAAATTGAAAAAAAAAGAATCACAAACATGTTTTGTGAAAACGTTAATACAAAATGGCGGTGCGTTTTTTTATTGATATGCCACTCCTAAAACCGTTGTCTTTAGTCGTCTTACGAAATAAATAAATAAATAAATTTAAAAAAAGAAAAAGTAAATAGAAAGCCTGTATTTTGAAATTTGTGCTGATAGTTGATAGAAATATTACAATTGAGCATGATATATTTGAACGAACAACCGAGAGGCGTGTGTGCTCAGACGTAGCATGAACCGCCGCGACAACCGTACGCGCTTCCCTTAATTATAAACATCTACATTTTACATTGTAACCTATCTAGACAAAAGGCTTAATTTAAATGAAAATAAACAAAAAATAGCGACAACCATCCATCGACTAAAACAAAGCCTACATTTGTCTTACCCGAACAAATACTGCGACCGTTTAGTGTTAAATTATATAGGAAATAAACAACTGTTCATTTCGAAGCAACAGAATGTTGAAGTTACAAATGCCTAATAAAGCCTATGCTAGCTTATACTATTATGATATCGAGACGGTTCTGAGTCTCGATCTTCCCATACTTGCACGTACAAATCTGAACCGTATTCAATGGCCATAAGTACTATTTTTGTATGTATCCTCGTGCAAGTTTTGGGGCAGGTATAAAATATGAGTTTCTTACGATACAGTGTTTTGATCACTGGTTGTACATTAAGTGGAAATTAAAAGAGACAGATAGCGATTATTTGATTTAATGACGTACAGATAATAAATACACATTAAATAACCGAAACGTCTGAGGCTTGAAAATGTTTAAAATTTAAATGGCAACACCGGCCAATGTTTCAAGACTCGTCATTACAAGAATCAGTACAGTAAACAAATAGGTATATTGTATAAGATATAAACCGACCTACGTCTTATATCTATTTAAAATTCCATTTAATCGAAGAATGTTTAGGAGATATACTTTTTAAATGACAACATTTATGTTGAATATTTTTTTTAATATTCTCACAAACAGTCTTCGGCGAGTTGAGAAATGTTTTCCACAGAGATCTTTACACGAATTCGATCTGTTATAACATTACGGTGCCTTAATAATAATTATATAGAACATAAATTAGCCCATGTTATATATATAGCGACAAACATAATTCCCATTCAATACACGATTATATTAATATTTGGTTCTTTAGTTAGGGATTCAATGAACAATTCACCATATTTGTGCGATGTGTTCATATCTGAAAAGGTAGGAAAAAATATATTATTAACCAACTTACGTTTTACGTTAGTGTTAGCCTTCGGGTTCGCTCGCTTTGTTCGAATCACAAAAAATATATAATGAACTATACATTAAACATCTATAAAACCAATTATTTATCCCACAATTTAATGTATTTTTAAGTAATGCAACTTATTTTACTATTTTTAAAGTTAGATAACTTAGTGAATATATAAAAATGATCGTTATAAAAACTATATTATTCATATGTGTTGATAAAACTTATATGACCAATGTACAGCATAATAAATGTATGTTTGTTTGTAAAAATGAAACTCACCTATCAAAAGAAACATAATGACAGCGTTCGCAGCAGGCTCCGAAGGCTATTCTATACATTAAATATATAAATACATAGACGTACACACATCTCACACACAGAACTAACGCTTCATTAAATGCTTTCGTATTGATGATTAACTATACAATAAATAAGCGAAAAATCGTGCCCTGTAAAAACGACGGTATGCGGCCATATTTACAAAATATTTTAGAGTACAACTCAAATAGTATATTTTGAGTTTCCAAAAGTTGAAAAAAAAACGATTCAAAAACTTTAATATACCTGGAAAGTTTTTATATACCAAATATATGGTAGTAAACATTGCAACATTCTACTATTTGAACCGCTGTTATATGGCAACACTATATATCAAAAAATATTTGAGTTTAAACTCAAAAACATTTCCAAATATGGCGGACACAGGGTGCAAAATGTCAATCAGATCAGAGTAGCTTCAAGCTAACGTCCGTCCGCGAAAATAATCTCCAAAGCGTTTTATTTGTTTCATTTTAATAAAAAATACTCAATATCTGTAGGTATTCAAAAGTATTCGCATAGAAAAAGCATTTACGCGATCATTCACACACAAGTCGGGGGACAACGCGTGAAAAATAGCAGTCGACATTTTGATGAGGTCGGCCATTTTGTGTTATTAAGTGACGCGCTAACGTTGAGTGTGTATCGAGTTTCAATATCGCCAGAAAAACATTCACGCTTTCGAGATTTAAAATACTTGAAACCCATTTCAATGGAGTCACCTCTTAATGAACACAATTTTGATTTTTTAAGATAGAATGTACAATAAAACAAGATACATTAAAATCATCGATTTTTGTAACAGCGTATGTAACCTCAGTACAATCTCGATACACACTCGAGCAATTTCACGTGATAATGCACCGTATACTTCATTTGCAATATTAATACGAAAAATATTCGATTGTTAACATTACGATTATAATTTGAGATATCATTAAATATCGATATTATTATTTCGTAACACTTAATGCTTACATCACTATAGACTGTAGATATTAGAAATATAGATCAACACAAATTCGTATATCGTGTGATATTTCGTATACGATATACATAGTTATTTTTTCAATGATAGTCTTAATACAAACATTATAATACAGGATGTTTGTTTTCCAATACGGCAAACAAAACAAGCGATGCACGATCACGCAAAGTGCGAGGGGTGTTTGTTGGTGTGGGGCTGTTGGGGGGTGTTTGAGGATGTTGGGGGTGCCGGGGGGTGCTGATCTAGTTCCAGATGCGGAGGAACGAGTCCCAGGAGCCGGTGGCGACGGCCATCCCGTTCTCGGTGACGCCAAGACACGACACGCGGTTGTCGTGGCCAGCGAGAATGCCTGAAACCATTTTATGTTCACCATTAATTAACTTTCATATTATAATTACTATAAAAATAAAACACAAGGCTAAGATGCCCATTTGATTATTCCACACTTCAAATATTATTTTTGGTGGTTTATACATGACTTATTACTACCTCTATTTATTACTATTTATAGAATTAAACTGCAGTTCGAATTTACTGTACAAAACTTTACATATATACTTATTAAGAAATAATATGAATGTTCATGTTCCATATTTAATTTTTTATAAAGTCAAAAACTAACTTGTGCAGTGATTGCTATTAAATCCTATAAGAAAATCGAGCCTGCACCAATAACAAATACATAATAAAAAAAAAACAACAAAACCCACCAGCACGTTCGCTCTTCATCGAGTCCCACACGTTACAATTGAAATCATCATATCCAGCCAACAGCAGACGGCCGGACTTCGAGAACGCCACCGACGTGATGCCGCAGATGATGTTATCATGCGAGTACATTGCTAACTCCTGGTCTGCGCGGATATCGAACATGCGACAGGTGGCATCATCCGAGCCAGTTGCAAACGCAAATCCTGATGGGAAGAAAGTGACCGCGTTGATATCACTTTCGTGTCCCGGGAAGGTCTGCTTGCACTGACAATCGCGTATATCCCATAGCTTGGCTGAAGCGTCGCAGGCCCCAGAGACGAAACTCCTCTGGTCCGGCGCGAGGGATAGCGACATCACATCTCCTGTGTGTCCGGTGAACTGGCCGCACTGCTGTCCTGTTTCTATATCCCACAGGGCGCAGGTCATATCTCCGGAGGAGGTCAGGATCTGGTTGTCGTCCAGGAACCGGCAGCAGGACAGGTAGCCAGAGTGGCCGGGCAGCTCGCGGGACACGCGCACGTTGCCCTCGCGCGTTTTCAAGCTGTGCAAGATGGATATGAAAAATAACTTTATTAAATTAGATTTATATAAGGAATTTTGAATGGTCCTTTTTATTTGTTTAATTTGATTGCATTAATTTGTAACTGTCAGAATCTAAATGAACATACGTATAATATTTCTGTATTGATAACACTTTTATAGTTTATTTTTATCATTTATAAGGTGTAAAAGATTTAAAAAAAATACTTCACATATGAAGGAAAGAAAATCAATACAATCACATACGGAATTCACAATATAAGGCGCAATATGAGCTCAGACAAATCGGTTTGTTTTTGTGTTTTGTTTTATTGTCATCATAAAATTGGTCATTAAATATAATTGAACAAATATTTACCTATAATTTAATATGTACATCTAATCATCAATATGAAGAATCGTCAAAGCCCAAAAGCTTTTCTTAATTTTTTCTTTATTTTAGAAATCCAAGTGAAGCAGGTTCAAATACCGGGTCTCGCACCTCTGATGTGCGAATTATTTCCAACATGATTACCATTTGTCTTACGGTAAAAGAAAATATCGTGAGGAAACCTGCATGTGTGAGAAAACCTAGCACGTTTTCGAAAGACATTCTAAGTCCGCCCGCACTTGGCCAACGTGGAGGACTATGGCCTGATCCCCTTCGTATTGAAGGGAGGCCCGTGCCCAGCAGTGGGAGATTAAAAAGGATTGAATACAATACATACCTAATATGTACCATAAAAACTTTGCCTCTAAGGGTCAACCTTAGTAGCTACTAACAAAATTCTAATTCAAACTAAAGGCGGAATAGCTACTTCAAAGGTCTCAATCTGTAGACCAACTATAACATAGTAAAGTGAATCCCACATAGTATTGAAGGCTTTTACCCACCAGTGGGAAGTTATAAGGACTGAAATAAATCTCTATTAATACTGTAATAAGCCAACTTACCTATAAATAGAACATATGTTGTCCAGTCCACCGCACGCTACGTAGGAGCCGGAGGGTGCGTACGCGCAGGTCATCACCCACGAGGAGCGGAGCGGGATCGCGTGCACCTTGTTCGTCGTGTGACTGTCCCACACTATAAGCTTGCCGTCCTGGCTGGCGGACACTAGGTTCCTGTGGATTGGGAATGGTTTTGTAAAAATATTCTTCTAATATAAAAAACACACCGAAAGTGACAAAGATGGTTTATTTCTAACAGAGATCTACCAGTCAACTCATGTAAGTCGGTAGTAGTAATAAATAGTGCGATATAAAAATAAAGAACAGGGAACTAACTGGAAAGTATAATTATATGTAATACTAGCATTGCCCGCAGCTCCGCCCGCGTTCAGATGACCAAAAACCAAATTCTTAGGTTTTACATATTAGTATACTCTTACATTGCAGTTTTTGTATTTTTTCTCAGAAATGAGACGTTTTCCCGCGGTAAAAAATATCCTATATGTTGACCCGGATAACCAGCTACATATCATCATACCAAATGATTATTGCTCGGCTGCGTCCCTAGGTATGCGAATTTTGTTCGCAATTCCATGGGTTTTAATTGTTTTGCGCGGTTACCCTAATACTTCTTAAATAAAAGTAACATAAATTGTTCCTTATATATCAAAGCCGTATATACTTTCATATGTTTTTATTAAAAAGCTATTATTTTGACATTACCTACAAGTAGACACTTTAATTTTAATAGATATGGATTATTTGTTTCGTCTGCCCTTTTTCCTTTCCACTTGAAAGACTTTTTTTGATTGCATGTTTTTGTCTCTACTCTAATTGTAAGTTGTGTATGAACTAAACGACAGTATTTTTGTTATATCCGATTATTATCAAGCATATGAATAATTATTAAAAAAATAATTACGTCAACATTTTTGAGGTCATCTCAATGTTTTATCTAATCATATAATTAAAATGTGTTTAGCGACCTAATTTCAAATCATTTTTTTATAAAAACATATGGCTTTTACCGAAGAGACAGTCCATTGGAAAAACCCATATCGACGTTACTATGCACAATATCAAGCGTGTAAAGTCATTTAATATACTCAACAAAATCAATACATTAAAAATATCCGACGTTGAAGACGTCATTCTCAAAGTGAAACGTGAGCTAAATTCATAGTCATAATTTTATTTTAGACACCATCTCAGCTTTGTTTTGTTTGCATCTCGCTCTTATATACCGATACGGTAATTCACTGTTAAGAGCTTATTCCACTGTACTTTTTGGGACAAAAATAGCATACGTAGATTACGACTCAAGAGGGACTTTAGAAAAAAGTAAATAGTATTTTTTGTAGACAATATTACTGGTCTCCATTTATAAGAAATGTGTATCGTAAATAATTTAGTGTTAATAATACTAAAATTCCGTTAAGAATATATCGATTAAATTCAATTCCACTTGTGTATGTTTAAAAAAATCAAACAAATCCAAGAGGCAAGTATTGCAAAAATAAAGCAACTATTGTACCAGATATGCTAGTAATTTAACGTAAAAATTGTCCACAATGGCATCGAACTCGCGAATCTGGGAACTTAGACGTTTGAAAAATAGAAATGTAAAAAAAAATTATGGGACATTTTTGTATTGCATCACATAGCTTTGATAGATTTAAAATCTATTCTTCATCGATTGTAGAATGACATGTTGCTTAAATCCCGTGATTTTGACTAACAAACTGATTATTTTATAACTTGAAAATAGAAAAGAAATTAACGTTCAAAATTAAAACATATCTACATATCACTTTGGTTGTAACATCTGTTCTTAAGAATATCTCGAAATAAGGTTAAGTCACAATGCTTTCTAAGTTTCTACCAGACATGGAGTAAATGGTCATATTACGATGTATTTAGTTTTGAATGTGTCTTTGTCACGTAAAACCCATTAACTACACGAATATGTATACCTATACTAGTTATAACAGAAGACTGCCTCTTAAATCTATACATATGTATATTAAAGATCTGAGTCAAATCTGTACAGTAAATATTTTTTGAAAAATGTTTAGAAATAGTCGTTATTATTAATACAGAGGCCGAATCTATAGTTTTTAGGATTCCTGTCTGTCTGTCTGTCTGAGAACGCATTACGAGAAAACTACTGGACAGATTTTGATGAAATTTGGTATGATGATAGCTGGTTATATGGATCAACATATAGGACGCTTTTTACTGCGGGAAAATATCTGATTTCTGAGAAATCTATACTAACCATTAAAACTAGGGACAAACTCGAGCGAAGCGAGGATGAGTCGTTAGTTAAGATATATAATTTTAATTATTATAGAAAAATATATTAGAGACAGAAACTTATTTAAAGAAAATTTTCTAAATAAAACCTCGACTAACAAGAGGATCTTAAAGGGGCGTAAAGTTATGGGAAACAGCTAGTTTAAGTATAAATATATAAAAATCATCACAACTTGTTATTGTGGCATGGTCACACGTCGCTAACCTTAGGAGAAGATTACATATAATTTTATTGTATGCATATTGATATACAGTTTTAATAGATATTGTAAAACAATGTAACAGTAATTGCCTCCAGAAGCTTTTATCTTTAATGTGCAAGTCACACTATAAATTTTTCCGAAGAGTAATTTACTTTTGACAAAAAATAAACGTTTTTGGCCAACTGACAATTAGACTCTATATTACCTACAAACAACTACAAAAAATATTTTTTAGATTTACGCAAATGTTTGACATTTTAAATAAAACTATGTTTATTTTGATTTTTGGTTCCTCAAAAGACGTTTCGTATGCTTTACAACAATCGCCAAAGAAACCACAAACCAAAATAAATCCGCGAAATAATCCGAAAAGATAGTTTTATTTAAAACTACATAAAACTTCATCTACACATTCTCAAAAGCCCTACTGTTTTCTCAAAAAGAAATATCAAATTAGATTAGCAAAATGCTGAATATATGAAAAAATCACTAGTTTTTTATATAAGAAGAATTGTCAGACGCGATACAGGTGACCTATATACATACAGATGGAATCTACAGATTTTAGCGGATATCAATGTTATTGTTTCAATCTCACATTCCTTCCTTCGATTGAGGAAAACTTGAGGCGATTCAATTTTATGCGCGTCTCTTGGAAATTGTGAACTGGAAAACTGTTTGTAAACACAGTTTTATAGGTGATAGAAGTATTTGGAAGATGTTTTATGGTAAATAATAAAAAGTAATACGAATACGAATGATATGTCGGTCGCTTTAATTTTCAATCAATGCTGATAATCGATATGAGATACCTTAATCTTAACATCTAACGACTTCATTAACTTCAGCAATATCGATATTCTGATAAATTATCATCATTTTCCGCTACCGATAACCTGAATATCAATAATACAAAAATTTAAACAATAAATAAGACGACACATATCAAGTAGTAACAACCAACGGGATACAATATATAAAATCAGAAGGTATGTATTAGGTCGCAATAAACATGACCGTGTATAATTTGAGCATATGAGCACGTGCATGACTACGAGACCGTTCACAACCGTAATATTAGCATGTTGTGAGAAAATTTCGGATCTACATTTTAAAAAAATGAGTACAATCTTTTAACTAACCGTTTTCAAGATTAATACTAGATACCCGTCTAGAAAGACAAAACATGATGTTATGAATCAGCAACCAATACGCAATAGGTGCCTTAAAATAATATATTTTTCGTTGTTTGTTTTGTCCTAATATGGTGTACAATAATGAGTCTTATCATTAGTATAACTAGTTAAGTCACCTGGAGTCGCTTCCCCAGTGCATCGCATAGATCTTGGCGAGGTGACCGCGCAGAGTGCGGCGCGTGCGCATCTGTATGCGCCCGATCGGCTCCAGGCTGCCGGTGGCCTGCGCAAGCGACGTGTCGCATGCTGCTTTGCGAGCGTCCTGTATTAACAAAATATACGTTACACTCAAACTAAAAAATAAACATACAGAGTAAAGAACCATAAAAGGAGTAAAGAACCAAACGCACATTTCCAGTTACTTACGGGAAACACTTGCAACTGCGACCATAATCACAATGGTCGGCCGTATTCTGTGCTTATACAAATACCATTTCTGGCGTCAATTGCTGTGTTCACACAAATTCTATATAGTTCTATTAATATGATATGTTAATATTAAATTAATTTAATATAATTATTCATCAATGTTTTGTTTTTCTTAGTGTTATGGCAACATCAAAGAAGTAGGCACCAATCAGTCTCTTTAAGCAATAAATTCAAATGAGACCATCGTTAATTAATTCGTTTTTATATTATTTGTTATGATTGTTGATTCCGGAAAAAATACGATTTTTTTACGTCAACCTTCGTTTTGAACCTCTGCTCATTTTTGTAAACAAACAAATATGTTGTAAAAACATATATAAAAAAAGGAAGCAAAATAAAAGTTTATAGTATTTTAAATACTATAGGTATATAATTATCTGCTAAATATATAAAAAATTGCTTTTAATAGTACATATTTTTTACAAAACAATAAATAATACCAAGTAATGCTCTTTCCGACACCTCTTTTATCACCGACACTAGCACAGTTCATGTTTACTCGCTTTCCACTTACGATTTAATGGAAAGCTATATAAATTGCAATAGTTTGCGAGAATTTTCATAATCCACTGGAAATAAAGCTCCAAACAACGTTCGCTATTTTCGCTGAAGTTTCATTCAAACTTCGCTAACATTTCAGGATACATAAAACAGCCTCTACTGACTAAATTCATGAATTTCAACGTAAAACAAAAGTTAATTTTGCACTTTGTAGTCTAGTGATGTAACAAACAGAATGATAGGATATCCATCAAATGTTTAAAACTAGAAAGTATGTATTCAGCCCTTTTTAACGTCCTACTGCTGGGCACAGGCTTCTCTTCAATGCGAGGGGGATCAGGCCACAGTCCACCACGTTGGCCAAGTCTGGGTTGGTAGACAGCAGAAGTTTTCGAAAACTTGTTAGGATTTTTCAGACAACATGCAGGTTTCCTCCTTCACCGTGAGACAAATGTTAATCATGTTGGAAATGATTCGCACATGAAAATATCAGAGGTGCGAGACTCGGATATTGAACCCGTTTCGCTCGGTTTCCCATGCGAGCGTGTTACCACTGGGCTACCTTTGCCTTCTATATACATATGTAACAGTATAAGATGTACCTACTAAATTCGACACTAATGAAAGGTTATTAAAATCTATATTGGAAGTTTAGCGCAGAACGTAATTCAATCAATCACTATAAAACTAGAGAAGAGAGAGGGCGAGACCCGGGATTTGAACCCGCTCTACTCAGTTTCCCAAGCGACTGCGTTACCACTATCCGATTGTTTCATACTAGCAACTTTTCGTTTTCATCACTCTCGTAACTCCCGGTGTACCTTCTCCTAGAAGCTAAGAAATCCCATACAGAAACAAACTTTCGTATATATAATAATAGGCCAATTATAAATTTTACTAACTAGTTCATTTAACCTACACGTTTGTTTGTGTTTAGATAAACAAAAAATTGGAACGAAACATGTTCTAGATAAAATTAAAGTAATCATATGAAAGTATTGATATCGATTCTCTATAATAACCATTTATCTTAATTGTATTAAACACTCGTGATAATATTATAATGCAGAAACGTATTAATTGAAGTAATAATATTTGATCCCCAAAACTTTAATAGGAAAATTGTTCACAAAAATAATATGCGTAGGTAATTATATCATAAGCAAAACAAAACCATAGACTTTAACATCTCATCTAAGGCGATAGATAGGTCTCGAAATCTATAAAATAACGTGTATATCCGTAAGCAATGTATCTGGCCCGTCCATCGTCGACGCGTAAACATTGAGCAATCGCATTAGGAACAATCGCGAGGCCGATTAAATCCGGCAGTCACGCACTCCTACAGGATATTTTAATCTAACTTCACTATAACGTACATAAGTTTATTTACTCACTAGCCTATGTGTTGTTCCAAGTTAAACTCTATCAGTGTACAATTTTTTTTCTAATTCTGTCTAGCCGTTTGAACGTGAAGGAGTAACAAACATATCCGAAGTTTTCTCTACTAGATATAGAAATTCATACTAATACAAATGTCATCAAAATCTGCCCAGTGGCTTTCTCGTGATGCGTTCCCAGACAGACTGTGTGTATGTCAGACAAAAATTCTAAAAACTAGATTCGGCCTCTATCGATAATAATGGAAATTTAATAAGATTTTTCAAAAAATATTTTAGGTTCGACTCAGAATTTTATTATATGTACCTATAGACGTGAAAGTTTGTAAGAATGGATGGATGTTTGTTATTCTTTCACGCCTGAACAGCTGAAAGGATCTGGATGAAATTTGGCACATAAATAGATTTTAGTCTGGAATAATACATAGGTTACTTTTTATCCTAGAAAATTGTACGGTTCGTACGTGGGATAGATTTATTTTTGTCTAGGGATAAACCCGAAGTGAAGCGAGGGCGAGTCGCTAGTATGACATAACCTCCGTACAAATTGTTATCTATAATAAGGAGAACCAAACCTTGATAGGTTTTTTGGATCCGCCGTTAGTTACAAGCGACTTATCATTGATTCATTCTGGTTTTCCCTGGGTGACTTTTGTATTGATAATAATATTCACAGGTAGTTTTTTTATTACTAGTTGTATTTGTACTAGTTTAGGTTATAATCTATTTTTGTACTGCTCCAAATCGGTCCAGCCGTTTCATTGTAAGATATCATTTCTTTTATAATACCTAGTAGTAAAATAAATAAAATGTATGGAAGTAGGACACGTAAATTCTCACGTCGGATAACTACCATATTGTATAACAACAATAATGTTATAATAAATTATTCAATGAGTTATATTTTTTTAATGTCTCACCGTTTTCTCTAACAGATCTACATTTCTACCTCTGCTAGAAAATTGCAACGTTTTGATGGATTGACAACAATAACAATCGATTTAAACTATAATTAACTATACTTTGTTCAAATGTATATAAGCATTAAATATGTATGTCAACGATATAAACTTAATTGTGTATTATATAAAAACTTTTTAACAAAAAAATAAAAACCGACTTCAAACAAAAGCACTAAAAAGTGAAAAATAACTGATTGGTAGTTTTCATTTACTATACATACCTAATCAAATATTTTCGAAGTCGGTGTGCTTTGGCTAAGTAATTAAAGCCTACCTATTAAATACATACCTAATCAAATATTTTTGAAATCGGTCCCAGCCCATACAAAGCAAAGCACACCGACTTCGAAAATATTTGATTAGGTATGTATAGTAAATGAAAACTACCAATCAGTTATTTTTCACTTTTTAGTGCTTTTGTTTGAAGTCGGTTTTTATTTTTTTGTTAAAAAGTTTTTATTTTTCCCTTTTTAGTGTAGACAATAGTAGCAAAGTAAGGATTCTAACGTGTTAGGCTTGTCAAATCAAACAAAATAAGCCCAAACTCAAAGTATCTACTATTAGCCGTTGAAGAGTTCCACCTATCCACCTTCTGGCCTTGCCATCAGATCAGGTCAACAACACCGAACCACTGTACTATCAACGGAAATAGAAATACTTGCAAAGTTTCAAGTCAATATGACAATTAGAAGTAGGTTAAATTCATCATTAGTTGTTTTTCCACCCTTAGGGGTGGTATATTTTTTGAAATTTAAATGGGACCAATCTGGAAGTATACCCTTTCAAACAAAACAAAAATTGTCCAAATCGGTTAATAAATGACGGAGTTCTGAGGTAACAAACATAAAAAAAAAACATACAGGCGAATTGAGAACCTCCTCCTTTTTGAAGTCGGTTGAAAATACGTGCGGTGTTGCCAGCACTTCCACATGAAGCCAAATATCAACAACTCAAATCAAAAATATATAATTTTTATAGCTGAATGATTGTACAAATGAACATTTTTTCATACAAATAAATAAATGAGTCGACCAATTATTGTAGTATGAAATCGCACGTCCATAAATGTGGAAAATATAAATAAATATTTTGCGGTGACTTACATCAAACGGGAAGGAAACAAACAGTTCTAATTTCGTATAATTGTTAGTAATAGTTGGTGTCCTTTAGTTTTGGCGATGCAAGGTCTCAGACATCGTTCTTAACATTTATAATAAACGTGATTAATATTTTATTTTTCTTTGCCATAGATACGTCAAAGACCAAGAGATAATATTCGGTAGTAGCGACTCGCCCCCGCTTCGTTTGGATGCGTCCCTACGAACCTAACAGGGTATCCTATGTGTTATTCCAAGTCTTAATATATCACTACACGTTATGAAATAAAGTCCCCCGCCGCGTCTGTCTGTCGGTCTGAACGCTATAAACCCAAAAACTACCGAACAGATTTTCGTACGGTTGTCACCAATGGACGGAGTGATTCGTGAGGAAGGTTTAGGTGTATAATTTATTATGGTTTTGTATAAATTGGCTGAAATATGACGATTATTGTTGACATTGTCGGAAAAATTCATGCCAACTTTATTGGCATGCGCCGCGTAAACTAATAAAGTGATATCAAAATAGTTTATTACAGAATTATTTCTCTTAAAAATATCTTCCTATTAAACTGTAGGAACGCTATGCACACGTACCTAGGGACGTACCCGAGCGACGTGAATGCGAGTTGCTACTCTACTAAAGTTCATCCAAATATGTACGTTTAGTCCTCATGGCTTGAAGGAGTACCAAACATACATACACACATTCCGATATATACATACATATGTATCTATGTAATAAAAGTGTATAAAAATATTATTTTCCTCCAGTATAAAGTTTTCATATTTCATTTAAAAAACATACGTACCCGGATGGCATTCTTGAGTGTTTCCGCCTCCTGGCGTAGGCTGTCAAGTTCGTTCATGGTGCACTAGCTCGATACCCTTCTTAGCTTATGCTAGACTGCGCGCGTATCTTGCTACGCACACTGCACCAACCTGTGGACAAAAATTACAATTGTATACACATAATAAATAATTCATAGTAACATTACAAACGCTGAAGTAACTGTTTTTATTTTACAGCTAAGCCAATTTTTGATGAATCTTTTTAAATTTCGGATAGATACTTCTAAGTGGAAAATATTTTATATTGAAAAATGAAAATCACTGAATTTACATACATGTGAAAACTTGAGACTTACAACATTTATATGTGAATAAATGATAAAATTCTTACTAATCACGAAAGAGAGCCTTAACTACAAGTTTTCACTACAAATAGGCTCTACATATCTATATTTTATATTAACAAGTAAATGAAATCAGCACAAGTACACACCAATCTATGAAATATAATAAAATTTTAACTGGGTCGAATATGTACATTAATTTTTTTTTTGGAAAATCTTATTGAAGTACCTACGTAGTCCTTATTATCGATAAAGAACCCGAATCTATTGTTTTTAGATTTTTTGACTGTTTATCTATGACCGCATCACAAAAAAACCACTAGACATATTTTGATGAAATTTGATATGATGATAGCCGGTTATGTGGGTCAACATATAGGATAATTTTTACTGCGGGAAAATATCTCACTTCTGAGAAATCTATACTAAAGGTTAAAATAAAATGTAACTAGGGACGAACCCGAGCGGAGCGAGGGTGAGTCGCTAGTTTACAATAAAATGGTAAAAAAACTAAAATACGAATAAAAAAAATATACCAATAAAAAAAACAATATCAAATATAACTGACTTATTTATTGGCCAAATGTAACTAGACACGACAGATTCTCACAGGAAACTTGACAGTGACTCATGCCAAAATCAATAAAAGGCATTACCTATTGTAAATAAAAAGTCAAACTTTTTAAAAAGTTTTGACATTTTTTTAAAAATAGATGAAGTTTAGATTTCAGTTTCACTGACCTTGGTAATTATGGTCTAAAATTCAAGAGTAGTTGTATGTATGTATCAATGTAACGAATCCAGTACGTTTGGGGGCAAAGTATATGTAAAGTATCTTACTAATATTATAAATGTGAAAGTTTACATGTTTGTTACTCAATCACGCCAGAACGGTTGCACGGATTTGGATAAAATTTAGCACAGAGATAGATCATAGTCTGGAAAAGCACGTGCATACTTTTATCCCGTGCATACTATTTTTATCCCGTAATAATGTATGGTTCCACTGGGATACATTTTTTTTTTGTTTTCGCTCTAGTAGTAAATAAAACGTAAAGTATAGTAAATCACTAAACTCTACAATTGCAAGCAAAACCTATTTCCGCCTACGCGACCTGATTTAATTCATCAGACTGTGATGAAATTTTTGTAAATAATAATTATGATAGGACGACGCCTTCGAAGGTTTTTGACATCGTAACTTTAGCGAACGGTAGGTGGTTAGCAACAAGCCTTGTTGCTCGAATCTGACCCGAATTTATATATATATATATATATATATATATATATATACATATATATATATATAAATATTTCTTACTTTAGAAATTACTAACTTCCATCCTCCATATTTTCATTGGCCTATTTAGAATCTTTAGGATATTAATTTTCAAAAATCGTTTCTTAGTATAAGGGACCTTTATAAGAAACTCATGGGCAAAATATAATCAAAAAGATCTAACTTTTTAGGATAAGCATTACTATTAAATTTGCATATTTACATATGATATATATATATATATATATATATATATATATATATATATATATATATATATATATATATATATATATATATATAGGTACATATGTGTGTATGTACTTGGTAATAGTATCACTCTATATATGAGCAAAGCCAGGGAGACATGTTAGTAGTTACCCACCATAATTAAAATATAACCAATGAATAATATGAAAATCGATAAATATTTTCATTTGACTAATGATTGTTCCATGCAGCATATACCTATTAAGTTTAGCAAATTAAATACGTAATTCATATCTAATGCGGTTTCACTATGCGCATCGGTATGCGGCTTCAATCTAACTAACAGCGGGACTCCATATACAGCACAATGGTGCAATGGCACAATGGTGAAGTAGACCCATACAACACTGCGATATATATTTTTATGTGATTCAAATACAAGGTGGCACAATTGCACCATCTTGTAGAAACTACATGTTCACCAGCTTCGCTCATCCAATCATCATCACAGTCATCGTTTATCATGACCCTGTAGCGTTCGCCAGTGACAGTGACCATATTGCCGATGACGTCTTCAAAAAAATACGGCCCAATCACTTCTCCCGCGTGAACGTCGCACCACACTATCATTTCACTAAAATTCGCAATATGGCCCCTCTGGTGATACCCAATTGGGTGGCCCGTCGTCTGGTTAATGTTTCTTCGTTCAAGCGCGGACCCGGGGGGGGGGGGGGGGGGGGGGGGGGGGGGGGGGGGGGGTCATGGGGGTCATAACCCCCCAAAGCCAAATATACTTTTTTGAGAAGTTTGAAGTCTAAGAAAAGAAGGAATAATACAATTTTTTTAAGTACCTAATTCGAAACAAATTAAGTTTTTCTTTACTTTAAATAGTGCTATACAAATAGTTCAATCGCGATGTGCTACACAAAAAATGAAAACCGGAAGTTTTATGTTTTTAAGACGTTTATAGCAAACAAGACAAGTATAGCAAACCGTTTAAAAATTGTTTTTTTTTTTCAATTTCTGGCTTGTTGTGACATGTTATCGAAAAATATTCTTTACAGAAGTTGTAGGTCTAGTAAAAATCTACGACTTTTGAAATAACCTCAAAGTTTTCGACATATTTCCAAAAATGATTTTTAATTTCTTCTCTTTCTCTTTTTTATTATTTTTAATGTCTGCAAAAACTTTTTGATATTCATGAAACTAGAGGAATATAATCTTCAAAATACATATAATAACCAATTTTTTGAAATTGAAATGTTTAGCCGTTTTCGAGAAATTTATATTGTAAGGTCTCGGGAGGCTTAAAATCACCACCAATTTCAAATGGATGTTTACATTTAAAAAAATTGTCGTTCAATTTCAGATAGGGCTCATATTTTCATCTTGCACTCTTTTTTTTGAAAAAATAAAAACATTGTACGGTCATCCTGTAAAAATAGCCTTAAAAATGGAAAAAAATCTGGAGAAATCGATAAGTTTTACTTTGTAAACTACATTTTTTTTATAATCATTGAAAAAGTGTACTTTATTGACCAAATCACCCCACCGGACCCCCCCCCCCCCCCCCCCCCCCCACCCAAACTAGATCTGCGTCTGGTCTCAATTGTTTTTAAAAAATATTTCATGTACAGATTTTGCTAAGTTCCTGTTTTATTATATGTATATTTCAGCCTATGACCCCCACCAAAATTTAACTCTGGATCCGCGCCCTCAGCGACATCGGCAGCCACAGCCACGATATTCTCGGCCGAACGACCAGTCTGGTGACGGCCAGGCCCTGCAAGGCTTGTGTGGTTCCAGTCTGAGTCGAGCAGCTAAACGCCGGAAAGTTCGGCCAGTTATCGCGACACAATTAGGAAATCGACGTCGAAATTCACGCTCCGCCAACACCACCGACCGAGTGTTGGTCGAGAAAATCGACTCAATTATTCCATGCTCTAGCTGAGTATATCGCTCCACTGCTTGTCTGTTTGTATACTGCAGCTGTCTAGATCACAAATGTCAAATATGATAAACGTACGGCGCCATTTGTACAAATTAAACTACTTTCGACACGGTGATTAATTTTGCTCCACCTTGTATAAGAAAAGTATTTTAATTAATAGAGTAATATATCTATATATAAATAGGCAAAGACAAAACAGTTCAGTACCTTTTTCTCGTCTGTTTGTCAACCGATTTTCTTTTTTTTTGTTTAGTAGCTATTAACGAGCTTTAGTGTATTATCAATAAAAACATGATCACATGAAGCGAACATAAGTACTTTCTTAGATTTACGCGAATACTTGACATTTTAAATAAAACTATCTTTTTGGATATTCTCGCGAATTTATTTTGATTTTTGGTTCCCAACGTTTCAAATGCTTTACAGCAATCATGGTCACGGGAGAGACTGAGGTGTTAGATGTCTCTAAGGTATAATATAGTTGTTACAGACAGCCTACCCACAAATACCAAATGAATTCAAAAAATTGAAAAATGGCACCAAAGCATTCGAAACGTCGGGAACCAAAAATCAAAATAAATTCGCGAAAAAATCCGAAAAGATAGTTTTATTTAAAACGAACAAAAGTAATTGAAAACGTGCATATACGTGAATAAATATGCACGAACGCATTCACGCACTTTCCTATTTCTACTTTGTATTCCGCAACGAAAGTTTATGAGACACAAGCAGTAGTTTGTTTTGACCATATTTGGACACATCTTATAAACGTATTGAGGAATTTTAGTGCCAATTTATTCATTTCAAATATTCTTCAACGCGAACCAAACCCAGGACTTCTAGATAGTAACGGAAATCAGAACGTTTAAAACTACGGTTTAGATTGTTTGGAAATCTAGTGCTACGAGAAATATATTTTATAGTATAACTCTGCCTTTGGATATAGTTTATTTTCCAATACTTATTGTAGCCAAGTTAAAAAACTGGAGGAGCTCAGTAGAAGAGAGGACCTATGGAGAAATCTCTCTTTTGTTAAATCTATACATATAAATAAAATTGAAGTGTCTGTATGTAATGACAAAATAACAGCTTTTTACTAAATGCATATGAAAGTATATACGATAGGTATTTATAAAAAAACTATATTTCAATTTTTTGTCTGTCTGAAAAAAAGCTCTTATTTTTAGCTTACTATTTAAAAAAGTCAGGCTTTCGCGCATAAAAAATTAAAACTCACGAAATCGTGAACAAAATCCGCGTAACCTAGGAACGCACTCGAGCGAAGCGAGGGTAAGTCGCTAGTTACAACTATACATACAAAAGACAAGCATATCTGGGTTTGCTAATTAAACCACTTTTACACCAACCCACATACAATGTTACGTATGAAAAATATCTAACATTTTTTTTATATCGGTAATTTCAATTGAATTGTCCAGTATAAAACATACCCGATGAATACACAATATGATAATGATTACTATCGTCGGTGAATCGATTATAAATTAATTATCGAGCGCAGTTAATGCAACTGGGTACGGCTATAAATAATATCTCGTCGACTTTATCTCAGAGCGACACAAAACATTAATTAACGCTGTTGTAAACTCACTAATTACTTTATATGAAATAATAACTAGTATAAATCCGGCTTTGATTTTTTATTTACTACTAGGGACTCACCCTCGCTTCGGGTTCGCCCCTAGACAAAAACAAATCTAGCCTACATTAACCGTACAATTTTCCGGGAAGATATATAGTCTATAGCCTTCCTCAATAAACGGGCTATGTAATATAAAAAGAATTTTTCAAATCGGATTAGTAGTCACTGAGATTGGCGCGTTCAAACAAACAAACTCTGTCTCTTTATAATATTAGTATAAACTATAGATGGTATTTATAATAATACGCTACATATTATTACACATCACATCTCAGAACCTACGTTACCCTAGATGATGTACGAAAAAAAGCTAGTAATACTCAAAGCTAAAAAAAAATCATTTCATATATTATCAATAAAACCTTTTAATTAAAAGCTGAATAGTTTGTTTTATCGTTTCTTTCAAAGTCTTACATGTGGAACTACCACTGCCTCCTGGTAGGTACTTCTCTGATGGCAAGAGTGGACCGTGGGAGGAACCCCTAGTTTGTTGTGGTCTACCTTGACAGGCCGTCGGGGCCGGGCATCGTGGATCCTGCGACGCCCCATTAATACAGGGCAGGTTCCGTTTGGTTTTAGAGGGTATCACTGGCTTTTTAGCCGGTAAGCCCCATATAACCATTTGTATGTATGCGGGTGGTATGCATAAGCATTTCCCAACGTCAAAAATAAAAATGTGTCTATTATCACGCTAAGTTCATTAAGCGGTGAGCAAATATAAACTACGCGGACGGAGTCGCAGTTAAATGGCAGTATCAGAAGAACTATGTACATTTTAATTTTTATCACGTAAGTTTATAAAAAATAATTAATTTCGCTACCTCAATGTTAAACAATGACATATTTATTTAATACGACTAAATAATGTACAGCAAGGTTACCGTACATTTTGTTTTAAATTATAATCACTTTAATTTATCCAGGCGCGAAACAAAAGCTTGGCTCGAGTTCCCTACATCTATATAAGGCCATGAATCAACATCAGTAAAAAATAAATAAAAATCATCACGCCAGTAAAAAGGTGAGTAAAAGCTGAAATTAAAATGGAAAACAGTTCGTTACAAGGAAGCAGATTCCAACATTGCTGAGCTCACAGATAATTACAGACAAATGGACAACTCAATAATTCCTCATATTAGTGACATTGCAAAGGAAATTTAAGAGGGATTTAATGATAATGCGAAAACAAGAAACTATATGATTAAAACACAAGTGTATAAAATTAATTTATATCATTCACTTATTCTCTCCATCCCATTTATGGTAGTATAGTGTAACTAATGCCTATATATATATATATATATATATATATATATATATATATATATATATATATATATATATATATATATATATATAGGCATTAGTTACACTTGTCTTTGCGGGAATCATTGTCCAATTGTTCAAAAAAATCTATATACGAGACTTTCTTTTTGACAATATTAAATTTTTAAATTAAACTTTTACACTTTAATGAACAATAACACTATTAACTTCACAAAAAAATATTTTTTACACAAAAACATCGCTCTAACTCGCACAAACGAAGCATCAGGGAATTCCCCCGATACAGTGGGCTTGGCCGACTAGTCGGCTAGTCGGCCTAAGTCGTAGTCGGCACATCTATATATATAAAATACATCTTGCAGCAAGGATGATACGTGTATGTGGGTTCGAGTCCCGCTTGGAGCATTCATTTGTGTGATGAGCACGAATATTTGTACTCCAGTCATGGGGTGTTTATATTTATAATTTATGTATGTATTCAAAGTTATATATGTGTAGTGTATCAACTATCTCGTATCCATAACACCTTACCATGGAACTAGATTATGCTGTGTGTTAATGTCCCGACATATTTATTTATTCTCTATATACACATAATAAAATTGTAACTAAGCCGAATCTGTACATTAAATATTTTTTTAAAAATCTTATTAAAATAAACATTATTATCGATACTGAGGCCAAATCTATAGTTTTAAGAATATTTGTCTGTCTGTCTGTTACCGCATCACAGAAAAACCACTGGAGGGATTTTGATGAAATTTGGTATGGTGATAGTTGGTTGTGCGTTCACCTTGTCGTGGTGGGGGGGGGGGGGGGGCTCAGTAGTGTCCGGCAACCCAACCGGGCGCGAAGCCAAGAAACGCACAGGGAGGTGGCCCACTTCGGTGGGCGGTGGGAGGTGGCCCTCTTCGGAGGGCGGTGTACCATGCGGGTTGCTCCTGGTACTTCTCTGATAGCAGAGTGGACCTTGGAGCAACCCCATGGTTGTGGGGTTCTGCTTCGGCAGACTGCCGTCGGGGCGTCGTAGTTGAATGCGTAAGCTATCCTGCGACGCCCCATTAAGACGGGGGAAGGTTTTGTTGGGTTTTAGTGGGTAGTACTGGCTTCGCCGGTGAGTCCCACACCTCGTGCGTAAATGCATTTCCCAACGTTAAAAAAAAAAAAAATGGTGATAGTTGGTTATCCGGATCAAGATATACTTTTTACCCTGGAAAAATATCTCATTTCTGAGAATTAATGCAAAAACTACAAGGTAAGAGTATGCTAATCTGTAAAACCTAAGAATTTGGTTTCTGGTCATCTCAACGCGGGCAATGCGAGTTATAAAATAATTTATTATGAAATGTAATTAAATATGGGTAAGATTATCTTACACCTTATTCTACATTTACAGTATTATCATTGTAGGTACTATACGTTTCAAAATGTCGCTAGTGTCCCACTAAATAATAAAAAAAACAACAGTCGATGTCCGTCGCAATATGTTAATTAGGTGACAATGTAAAAAACAATACCTAAAATTTCAATTTTCATGGCCCACTTAAAGTCATGTCGTGGTTTTCAAATGAAGAAACAGAAAAGTGGCAAGCGTATAGTTTGTCAGCTATTCTTAACGCATTTCACACCTATTACGTAAACTAAAGGCTGCTCGATATTTACCAGTTTAGTACGGTTACGAAATGAGGCACAAATAACTATTTTTGGTAGTTTAAAGTAGAAAGACGCTTATAACTTTTGGATAAGTGCCTCAGTTCAGTTTAATAAGATATATGGTCATATAAGATTGGGTCCGATAACGCATAAAGTATTGAAGGAAAATAAATAAAACGAGTACGTACAACAAATAAAAAATAAATAAAACAAGTACAACATAAAGTATTGAGGGAAAATAAATAAAACAAGAGCGCGGACACGCCGGCGTGTCAGTTAACAATAGATTTCTTAGAATTTTAAATAATTTCTTTGAAACTTACCTGGAGGTGTTAATAAAATAAAAACAAAGGAAAGAGAATGAAGTTGAAAAATTCTTGTTCTCAAAAAAACATTCATACAATATGCACAAGAAAGCAGAAATTCTTCAATAAAGAAAAATACATAAAAAAAGTAATATATTTTATATGTAAACAATATAATAGTAGACCAGAATACCCATTTTCCCCTTTTTATTTACATAGCATTATTATAAATAAAAAATTAGTCCGACAAGGAAAACTAAAATAAAATGTTTTTAATACATTATTAATGTATATGATGTACATGAACATTGAATATGTATATTTAACACTGATAATAATTAGTAGGTTCTGCACAAAATTTTTATTTTTGTTAGGTTGTTTTCAGCCCTTTTTAACGTCCCACCGCTGGGCGCGGGCTTCCCCTCAATGCTAAGGTGATAAAACCATAGCCCACCACGCTGGTAGAACTTCACATGTCTTTCGACAACCTGCTAGATTCTCTTCACTAAAAAACTAGTGGTAATCATGTTGAAAGAATACTTGCACGTGAGAATATCAGAGACAACCAGGAATTTGAACCGGCTTCACTTGGTTTCCAAAGCGAGTGCGCTACCACTGGACTACCACTGTACTTTTAGGATTTTAAAATTTCTCATCATAATCGACACGTGCTAGACTGTTGTATACATCGACAGTTTAGTGTTTGAAAGTATGCGTAATTTATGCCATACTTGTATATGCTACATTAGCCTGTAAAAATTACAATGCATTACAACCTCTATTAATAGTGCAATAAGAGTCTTAGTAAATATACTCATAAATCTAAATGTTTTCCAACTACGTAGGAGGGGCAAATCAGAATGAAACAAGTAATAATGGGAACAACGTTGCATAGATTGTGTTAGGGTTTTATGGAGTTTTTATGTAAAATAAAAAGGGGATTTCCCATTTGAATCACTATACACACCTTAAAAAATATTGTTTCAACGCCTAAATATTTAGGATATAATAATAATAATAATAATCTTTATTGGGCACATTTTAAAGATTACAATTTATAAAATTATGTTCGATAATGACTAAATTAGTTGAAATTGTTAATATATACCATCATAAAAACGTTTGATTCAAGAGAATCCAATGGAACAACATTGCTTTGGTTAGATAAATCAGCCATTACTTGAGACGACGATTAGTGATAATGTCACAAATTAACCTTAATTTCTCACTTTTCTAATCTAAGGTCAATGTAATAGGAGGCCGACATGTTAAAAGCTTCTCAAATATACATAGGTATAGGCAGGCACTATTGCTTGTGACTTGCTTGCTCTCATGTCAGCAAGTTCAAGGAATGATACTTGTGTTATAAATTCTAAATCTTTACTATAATATTATAAAGAGACAGAGTTTGTTTGTTTGTTTGATTGAACGCGCTAATCCCAGGAACTAATATTCCCATTTGAAAAAATCGTTTAGCATTAGATAGCCCGTTTATTGAGGAAGGCTATAATATCATCATGCTATTACCCAAAAAAGCGGAGCAGTAATTATAAATGTCAAAAAATCGGACCGACTTCCATACATTATTGTAAAACTATATACCTATACTATAATAATATTATAAAGAGGTAGTTTGTGAGTGTGTGACGTTGTGGGTAATCTCTGGATCTACTGAACCGATTTCGATGAAATTTGGTAACAAGATAGTTTGAAACCCTGGGAATTACATAAGATATTTTTATCCCCGAAATCATCCCTTAAGGGGGTGAAAATGGGGATGAAAGATTGCATGGGGAACCAAGCCAGGTACGAACCCGAGCGAAGCGAGGGTGAGTTGCTAGTATTATATAAACACAAAGCTGTATACGCAGCCGGGGCTGCAGGTTCTTCTAGTTTAACCATATGTATTAATTTTTAAAGATAGATCTCAGTCATAAAACTCACGATTCGTTTATTTCGCCAGTTCAAATGAAGCTAAACTAATGCTCTAAATGTGTTTTACATGGTGAATAACCAGATAAACATTCTAATATATATATATATATATATATATATATATATATATATATATATATATATATATATATATATATGTAATCATTGTCAAAATAACTGAAAATTTAGCAGCATTTAACGGGAAATACAGAAACTTAATAGCAAATAATTCATAAACAATTTCCAATATAAATTAACAAATAGCCAAAATAACTATCAAATCTATACATAATATATGACGTAACAAACTAAACAAAGACAGACTATGTACGTTAATGAACGGCGCATATTCAATAGCCCACCCTAGAATTCCCAGTTCCAGGGGTCCATGCACTGGACATGCGCAATGGAGCTAGTCGGTACTAACGCAAAACTTTGCTAAGTAATACACGAACTGTAATCGAACATGCAATTTTTGACGTCCGCAATCAATATATGAAATATAACTAGCAATTCACCCTGGTTCTGCACAGGCGCAAATTGGCATACATCTAAATATTCACGTAAAACTATTTTATTTTATAGGAGTTTTCATGTTGAGATTTTATTTTTGTTGCTATAAAGTATTTGAAACGTTGAGAACAAAATATCAAAGTATAACAACGATTAAGCCCGAAAAGATATTTTGCTTAAATATAAGAAAGCATTACATTTAACTTACTGGTTGCATTAAAACCTCTGTAGTATTTTGACAATACTTACAATAGAAACCTCGATGCACACAACCTATTATTACAACCATATGAACGCTATTGGCAAAACAAGACAGCACATACCAACATACATTAATTTTTATAATAATAATAAAGTATTACAATAGTTGTGCGGCCAACAAATTTTGCAGTGCCTTCAATCAATAACCTTTTAGTATGTATGGCTTGTTATAAAACTACTCTAATTTCTGTACCATACTACTTTTCAGAACTTATAATGCACAATATACGCCATTAGCAGCCGGTCGGCTGAAGCAATACATGTCTGTCTAGCAAGTTTAGCGTAGGATCAATTTTTAGTCGAATAAATTATTATCATCTATTGAAACGACGCGACAGTGAAACGTTTTAAATCACTTAAAATCTCTCAGTTAAAACATCATTTAAATATTAAGTGTTTAACTATTTACTTTTTATACTACTAGGTACTTTCACCTAGGTATTATATTTGGCGTTTAACATAAACTAAAAATCCGCTGAACTGATTTAGACGAAATTTGGTATAAGATAGTTTGAGGACCTGGGTAAGGATATAGGATAGGTTTTATCTCGGAAATCATCCCTTAAGGGGGTGAAAAGGGGGATGAAGATTTATATTTATATCAATCATTTCTCAAGTAAGGGATATAAAACTCATCATACTTATGTAAAAACTAATATATGTATAGTCTATAGGTATACTATAACTATACATAATAATATATAGATAGACTATCTATTCCATAACAGTTAAAACATATCTAGGGATGAACCCAAGCGAAGCGGCGGTGAGTCGCTAGTTTTTCATAAAGTATAACCAGCCAGCCAATATTTAAAATAATATTGCTAATCTTAGAACCAATTTAACGTACAATTCCTTAACAGTCCTTAGTTTTACCGAGTAAGTACTCAGTGGTTCTCGACCCTCGTCCGTTTGTTGACCGACTTCAAAAAAACAATACAAACTGAATTCATGTCTTTTTAGTCTTGTATGTCTATTATATCTTCGCCAAATCTAGATGGATATTTATTCGTATTTTTTTAATGAATAGGATTGCAAGAATACTACCTCTACGGGAGGATTTATTATATTTAGGTGATTTTAAATTGATTATATTTCTATTGTTAAAAATTAATAATGTATAATTTTGGTTGATCGAAATCATTCGCTTTTAAAAATATACATACTTTGCTTTACACTGATATATAGAAAATAATAAAATTGTACTTTCTCCGTTGCGTTTAAACTTTCTCTAAAGCAACCTTGAGCCGAAATTATTTGTTAACAGTGACAATAGCGATTTAACATTCGTGACACGTAGTATGACTTTTGATATAAGGGGCATTGAAACATACAATTGTATATCTGAACTAGCGACTCACCCACGCTTCGCTCGAGTTCGTCCCTAGGTGCGTGTTAAGGGTTAGTATGGAGTAGATAGACTATATATTATGTATTAGTATATACATAGGTATGACTAGTTTTATATCGCTTACTTGAGAAACATTGATTTACCATATAATTTTTTTTATCCCTCTTCAGCCCCTTAAAGGATGATTTCAGAGATAAAAAATACCTATGTCCCTCCCAGGGTTCCAAACTATCTTCATACCAAGATCATATAAATCGATCCAGCGGATTTTTTGTTTATCCATTACAAACAAACTCACAAACATACAAATTTTACCTCTTTAAAATATTAGTGTAGATTACGTCGCATATAGATATATAGTATGATTTATAAATGACTCAAACTTGCTTACTCATTGCAAAACTTTAAATATGAAAGTTTCTTAAAATAAATTTCAATGGTTTTTTTTCTTTAAACATTTAAAGAATGACAATTAGTTTAAATACATTTTAATTTGGCTAAAGTTGGTCTCGCTTTAGACCATTTAAGGTGTTTCGAGCGAGAAAAAAAACCAAAACAAATACTTCTATATACCATACAAATTGATATTTTTTAACCGACTTCCAAAAACGAGGAGGTTCTCAATTCGTCGGAATCTTTTTTTTTATGTATGTTCACCGATTACTCGAAGACGCCTGAACCGATTTGTAAATTTTTTGTTAGAAAGAGCGTACTTCCCAGGTGGTCCCATATAATTTTTATCGAAATCGGTCAAGCGGTTTTTAAAAAAATCAACAATAAATATTTTTTTAAACAAATTGTTTTATCGAATATGTTATTTAAAAATTTCTTCCTACAAATTACCTGCTTATTACGTCTACACTAAAAATATAAAAATAAAAACTTAAAAAAATTTAATAAAACCGACTTTCAGGCACTAAAATGTAAAAAATAACTAAACGGGGGTTTTCATTTAGAATAGATATCTAATCAGATATTTTCGAAGTCGGTGCCAGCCTATGCAAAGAAAATCTAATATATTTCGATACGTAAAACACATATTTACCTAATAGATATTCATATCTTAAAATATTGTCGGCTGGCACCGACTTCAAATATATCTGATTAGGTAGTATTCTAAATGAAAACCCCCGTTTAGTTATTTTTTACATTTTAGTGCCTGGAAGTCGGTTTTTTTTAAGTTTTTTTCATTTGATTATTATGATTAAAGTAGATTTCACCACCTTCCAGCAAACAGCAAAATAATTTTGCTAGATTTACGAGCTATCCTTTCATCTTAAATGGTTTATTTAATTTGATAATGATAGATATTTAAGTTGCTGAGGTACAACCCACAATTACCAACGGTTGGCAAACAACCAATAAATAAAGAGAAATTTCCGAATGGCATTGGCTTAAACTTGATGAGATAGTATTGATTGACTTTTTGACGATTATATTTAAATGCTGTGCGAAGGCCCGAATAATTCGACATATCTAGTATCCTCAACGACGATAGATAGGTGCCGTAATAGTTGTATACGATAATTTAAACATTATTACTTTCTATATCATATTAACAAGCAGTAATACTTTCTCAGATTTACGCGAATATTTGACATTTTAAAAATAAAACTATCTCTTCCTGGATTTTTTCGAGGTTTCCGATTTTTTTTCCCCCGACGTTTCTAATGTTTTACAGCAATCATGGTCAAATCAAAAACTAAGCTCTAAATCCGTCTCTAGATTTTAAGTAAAACTGTCTTTTCGAATTATTTCGCGGATTTATTTTGATTTTTGGTACCAAAATGGGTTTGGTGGGACACATAGTTTTATTTAAAATTATTTCAAAATCTAAGAAAGTATATTCTACACCTAAATCCGCGAAAAAATCTGACAAATGAAAAGCAAGGACATGACTTACGTAGTTAAAAGCGATCCTTAATCTTATGATAAATTGCCTATAAATTTAATGTTGTGTGAAATCTTTAATGCGTGTGGTTTTGAGATAAAATTACAATATCAGAGCCATTAAATGAAGCAAAGATATTTCCTTTAAAAACGGATGGAAACCGTTGTTATTGTATATTATATTATCTATACATATAATAAAATTGTAACTGATCGCTGTCTGTACATGGAAAATATTTGAGAAAACTATTATTGATGGTTTTTATTAACGCAATAGAACCCAAAACAATGATTTTAGATATTTTTTTCTCTGTTTGTGCGTTTGTGCGCGCTGACCTCAGAAACGGCATAATCGATTTGAGTGCGGTTTTCAGTAATGTATTGTGGTAAGCTTCACTTAACATTTAATATGTCTTTTATTTCAATATGCTCATAAACAAAAAAGTTATGTCAATTGAAAGTATAACCTAGGAACAAACCTGAGCGAAGCGTGGGTGAGTCGCTAGTCATAAATATAAAGTAAAACACGACATTTTACTATACCTACTCAATGATAGGTATTAGGTTGTATCACACTTGTGGTAAAAGCTTTTTATTCACATAACACATTATAACTTTTTTATTGTCTTCATAATACCATTCATTAGTGTAATATGAATATATATTATGAAATACAGATTTCCTGTTCTATAAAATATAACACTGAAGGATTTAATTTATATACATTTCGTGCACAAATCGTAAAATTGATAATATTCATAAAATAGTCAACCATTTCATAAAATACTAGCGAGTCACCCTCGGGTTTGTCCGTAGACAAAAATAAATCTATCCCACGGGGACCGTACATTTTTCATGGCTATAGCCTTCTATATATAGCGTATATATAGGCTTCCTAATTAAAGGGGGCGATGAAATGCAAAAAGATTTTTTCAAATCGGATTAGTTCCTAAGATTAGCGCGTTCAAACAAACAAACTCTGTCTCTTTATAATATTAGTATAGATTGCTGTTTCTTGACCTTATAATTGATAATAATTATTAATTTGATCATGGTTCAACCTTAATTTATTATGAGTTGACAAAATCATTGGGTAGATTTCTATTGACAATATAAAAAGCTAAACAGATATTTAATGATGGTCAAACCAAACATTGTTTCTATATATTGGACAACATTCCTTGACAGCTCTCTTGCACCATGTCAAGTTTAGTGACAGGCCCAAATCAGATATTTGTAGGTAAAAATTCTTGTTAAGTTTTTTTAAGCTAAGTGAGATATCAAACAAACCTTAGAATATAGCACGATTAGTAGTAGACATTTGATGACCGGGTTAACTATTTCATAATATTATCTATTATGTCATCTGGTCACAACATATACACAAAGCTTCATGTCCTGTCTGTGTCTTATTTATAAACTAGCGATTTACCCTTGCTTCTCTCGGGTGCGTCCCTAGGTACGCGGATTTAGTTCGCAATATCATGGCTTTTAATTTTTTTGCGTGGAAACCTAATCCTTTTTTTTAAAGAAAAGTATAACAGCTACCTGTAAGTGAAAGTCCCGTCAAAATCGGTCCGGCCGTTAAGCCGGAACAAACAAACAGACTAAAAAATTCTTTTCTTATTATAAGTTCTGTACATTTACTACATACATACATGTATGTTCATTTAGTAAAAAGCTGGTATTTTGACAAACATACACTTCAATTTTATTTATTTGTATAGATAAGGAAGGATCTTGACATTAATTAAAATCTTTTCACTACAGACCAAGTAGTAATATTTGTTCCATCTAATGAATTTTCAAATTTTTTTAGTCAATGATAAATATTAAATACAATTTGCATAGTATTGAGAAAATATGAGTATTACCCATAGTGTGGTTACAAGAAAATCGTTACTGCAAACACAAAGTTATGATTTTTTAGTTCATAGAAAAACAGAACAACATTTTCTTGAATACAAACAAGCCAACTTAAATAAAACAGTAAGTATATAATTGTTATCCAAAATGGTTAAAAATACAAACCAACATTTATGGTCTTGGAGCTGTTTAACACCATATTTGTATAATTTTAGAGAAACAGCAGAAAGACTGTATGTACCAAGACATCTGTCAAGTAATGGCCTATTCTATACCATATATGGTATAAAAGCCAAAAGTCATTTGAGTTAATAGCAAATTATACAGAAAATGAAGCGACAATATTATCAGGAGTAGTATTTCCTTTTTTAAATTCACATAATATTAATATTTGATTTATCATTGCTATGAAATATGATCCTGTTGAAACTTAAACATGAATTGTGGTATGTATTATTTGCAAAATAATTTTGTCATCTAACATAAATATTTTGTTATTTTTCCATAAATATCTTGTATCTAACTTAATATAATGTCAATCACTCTTATACAGACAGATATAATAATAAACACAAAACTTATAAATTGAAAGTGTTGTAATTAGTGTAGTATTTGTGTTGTATCAAATTGCAACATAAGATTGAAGTCGTTGGTATGCTTAAAGCCTAATTATCATCTTGCATTAAAAAAATCTTATATTAAATACCAAAATTCTCAATAAATATAATAAATAAGCATTTAAATTATCTATTAACCACTAATGACTGAGAGGTCAATAAGAGTCATGGCACTTTGCACTTGATTTAATTGTTGATATCCATATATTAAATTCATCATTTCTTTACACCTTACTTATATTTACAGCTAAAGAAAAGTACTTGTTTGCAATTTTATAAAAAGTTTTGTTTGTTTTATAGTAAACTACATAAATTTGTTTGTATTTAAACTTGTTCTACTAAACCAGAGTTGTAAAAATTATCATTTTTTTAGTAGAATCAACTAAAGGTTCTCATTATTACTAATATAAATACATACTAACAATTCAATGTTAGCAAAGCAGCAGTGTAATATTGGTATAAAAGGATTAATATACTCCAATAGATTTTATAAACATTTATGAATAACAAATTGTCTTCCTTATATAAAACTCTACATATAAGTCAATTCATACTTCCTTTAAAAAAATCAAATGAGGCTATAGTTCTTTGAAATTTGATTTAACATGTTTTAGTTGCCACAATAACAATGAATCATCTAATAACTAAACTTAGGTTATAAACCTGAAACATCGCATTTGCAAGAATAATGTAACGAAGATTATAAAAGTCAATTATACAAATATTTTTAGACTGTATGGTACTTACAATCCAAAACTATAGATATAATAAAATTCTAACAGAGCCTAATCTGTACATTGAATATTTTTGGGAAGATCTTATTGATATAGTCATTATTATCGATACAGAGGTTGAATCTATAGTTTTTAGAATTTTTGTCTGTCTTTCAGGAAATGTATCTGCATAGTTTTCTCAATACTAGTACTATAAAAAAAAATTAATCAGGATTTTAAATACCATACAAGGTTCTAAATTTATTACAACTTAGGCAAGTTTTACTTGTGATTGCAATAAGTATTGATCATTTCAAGGGTTCAGGCAAAGAACAGGGAATGTCAAAATTTTTGTTTTGGTAACAAATCTATGTCTATGGTAATTCTCAACCATTACTTTTTACAAATACGCAGTGGATGTCACTAAGAATCACTAAAAATATGTTTTTATCTATGCCCAGCTAAGTGAAAAGAACTGGGAATGTTCATGACATACCGGTAAAGAAGGATAATTGTCCAAAAATGTACATAGTTAAAGGATACTGCATACTTGGATCTCAATAAAAATATTAGAACGTCTAAACTCTAAATTACTTTTTTGCTTATAGTCTATTCATCAGGACATTTCCTCTTTTTTGCTTGTATCCATCATTTATGAATATTCCAAAGAATCTTTATGAATATACTGATAACATATTTATAAATATAAAAGTAAACTAAAAATTAAAAAGTAGTGCAAACAAACCTAGGCCATTGTTAATATATAATGTACTATAACAGACAAATCCATGAGAAATAATCTCAATTTTAATGCTTTTATATATAATTTAGCTAAATATGCTTTAGCCCTGCATTAGATAGCTGTTGTGATATTGCTTAGAGCACAGAACATTTACTTGTCCTGTCCTCCTTAATTTTAAGATATGATGTGTTAAGCAAAGAAGACAACTATTAGTATATATATAGTATGAGATTTATCATATTTATTATTTAAGTAGAGAAAAAATAATTAAAAATAGTGACCTGTATAAATAAATCATTTATATGAAAACTAAATTTTACATTATATTACCATTACAGTAATAGTAAGAAAGGAATACGAATAGTAACAAATAACGCCCAAAATATGGGGGAAAATTACATATTGATAAGGCAAACGCACGAATCGATGTCCCTCTGTATAACAGGGCCGTGCCTTATACTTCTATATACATACATAATATATTATATACAACTAGTTACCTCTCGTTTTCGACAAATTCAGGATATCCTTCCGTAAAGTAGGTCCCTAAGCGATACTATTCATGTATTGTAACCACTGAATTGATCAATTCATCCTAGTAACAATAATTTCAGACAGGGTGTACCTACCACGCATTCGGCCGGCGACCATTTCAAGAGTTCATCGAATTCAATCGAGTCACACCCAAACATTTAAAACACGTAATAGGAACGACTTTTATCAAAAATAAGCATGAAAATAAGCTGACAAGGATGAATAAAGGAAGGACTTTACCCCACAATCAGCGAATCTCTTCGATAGATCCTCCAGTGATTTCAGGCGCTTCCTAAACCACCATTAAGACTGGATCCTTTTCTTTTGACACATTTTGAATTATTCCAACAACACTGCACTAAACTGGATAGTCGAAAGTTTTTAACACAGACTCTTCGACCATTTAGTACTTCATACAGTCTCGAGAGTCTAGCTCAATCCTTTTCACGTCCATTTGCAAATTGCGTCAAAGTTCCTTCTATCCTATTGGTGGGTTCTGCGCTACTGTGGACAGATTCGATCGCGTCCTCTGTAGGCAAGTTAAAGAACTAAATATTGAGTCATAGGAAAGTCTACTTTATTCCAATGTAATACAATATCGTAAGAACTGGAGTACACGAACTTATGACATTTTGGTAAACATTAAATAGGGTGCGGTAAGGTTGTCTCGTGAACCCCGTATCGTGACGTCAAACTGGGCGTGAGATGCAAATGGCGGACTATTTGATTTTTAAACACTATTGTGTTTTCAAAATAAGTGATTGCATGCATTTATAATTTATTTATGAGCTTTATTTATTTAACGATCATTGTCTTTATAAATCTCTATTCGTATTGGTATAAAATAAATCGATTCTAAAATTTTTAAACCATAAAAAAACATTAAATGAGTTTCTGACGAATCTTATAAATTGTGTATTTTTGCATATTTTTGTTTTATTAATTCTAAAATTTTAATATGATTTTTTAAATAAATTAAACTACAAATATCACTATGAATATATTATGTTAATAGTGTAAAGGTAACATATAGTAAAATATTAATTATAATTAATCTAAAGACCCCGACAAATTCTTTAATTTTAATATGTTACTTTTACTTAATTCAATATAATTTTTGTTTTCATTTTATCAATTAGGTACATTTATTATTTTTTTATAAAAATATTTATTGTACTAAAGTACCATAATTAAAATTTAAGCAATATTTTAAATTCATCAGGTTTTTAATTAATGTTTACCCTACAAATAATTTACAAGCAAGTAGACAGTAGTACAATACCTAGTTATAAGCATAAATTATTTGATATTATATAAATGCGATAAAAACAATAATGATTTACATATAAACTACCATAAATGTATTCAGTTTCTGATATTTACGTTTTAATAACGCAATAAATACAAAAAAATGTGTTTTTATGACTGTACAATAATTAAATTTTAAAGGCTAAAAATAATGAGTTGGCTTGGCCAAGTAAGGATTATTTTATTAAAAAATATTAACATAGAACATTAGGTATGGCAACTCCTCTTATTTTTGATTGGCAAATAAAATAAGATCGATTTTGCTTAATACATTTGATTGGTCAATAGCTTTAGTTGTGAGTCAATAGTGGTTGAATATATTTTCGCTGTCAAGTATTTTTATCAAATCGTTTTGAAACCGAACAACATATTAAATTGTTAAAATGTGATTTCATGATTTGTGAATGCTGGCAACTAGTCGTCTTTGTTGTTTTCAAGAAGCAGTATTGTTTACATTATTGTTTGTTTATATTTTACATATCGTAAACGATTAAAATTATTTGATTTTGAGTGCGTTTTGAAAAACTAATAAATTTTAAATATTCCGCTTGTGTTTAACTCTCGTAATCCTAGACGTTTAGGATTTTGAAGCAGTTTTAATGCGAATAAATAAACTGTTTAATTTGTGCGGTTTAATTATTAAATGAAGATAAACAGTTTTTGTGGTATGTATTTTAAATATTTTTTATTTTTTTTTGCATGATAATTAACTTATATTTTGACCGATTTATTAATGTTCGGATAAGAATCCAATAAGATCATCGTGTTTATTAAAGCGCTATAAAAACAAGTTTATAGCAATTCTCTATTGTTTATAAGTTAAGATTATTATTATTTTTGAGTCACATTTAGATTATCTTATTATATAAGCGAAAATGCCAACAATATAATATTTGATGAATTACTTATATAATAGTATATTTGAAAGCAAGTAATACTTTATAATAATTACAGAATCAAAGTTATAATGTAATGTAAATATAATATGTACTATATTAACTATTTTAATATGGTTACTTCGAGGAAAATATATTTTATTTACATATAAATAAAGATACTTATAAAACAAAATTGATTGTGATGTTTCAATTAAGTAATTAATTTAACTGATCACAAAATAATTACTTTTTAATTGAATTTCTTGAAGCAATCCTTGTAAACACAAGGCTTGCATATTATGTTATTATACATCCATACTAATATTATAAATGTAAAAGTGTGTTTGTTTGTCTTTCTTTCACGTCGAAACGGCTTGTCGGATTGGCGTGATTTTTTGTATGAAGATAGTTGGAGGGCTGGAGAGTGACATACCTAGGCTACTTTTTACCACGAGAGATTATCTCTTTCCTACGGGAAAACACGTTATAATACAATGCAAAAAAATATTAATGATCAAAATTACTTGAAACTTGGTATTAATACTCTTCAATACAATTAATTAAATAGGTGTTTTAGTATTTTTCGAAATTCATCCCATAAATAGGTAAAATAGCGGATGAAAGTTGCTACAAAACTTACCTTTTTAGAGATTTTTTTGTTGTTTTAGACGAGTGAAGCTGCGGATTCTGCTAGTATGTATATTTTTTAATAATATGCATGATGGCTTAATATGATATAATGAAAATTAATTAAATACTTAAATTTTACACTGAAGTTATCTGTTGTTATATAAAGAAAGACATATGTTTTTTAATATTTATTATTATAACATTGTAATATTAAAATAATAAGTGAAGGTCAAACAGTACAATTTGATGTTTGCTTAACACATTTATGATATTTAAATCAAATTAAGACTTTAATTATAAGAGTCTTTATTTTACATTTTAATTAATAAAATTATAGTTTGAACAAGTCAATTCAAGAAAACAAAATTTTATTTTATTACAATCAACCTAACAAAATTATGATATCAGACTACTATATTTCATTTTTAATTTAATTTAGTTCTCTTGTTAATGGCTTCAAATCGTGCCAGTTGAACACAGATTACTTTGCCAATGTCACATAGAATGGAGAAGACACGAAGGAGATTGGTCGGTAAAATAAAATCATTAAACTATATTAAAAAATTATAATGTTTAAAGAAAAAGAAAGAAGTAAATCCTATATAAACAATGCACTTACAACAAAAGACAGCACAATTATTATATACATACATAAAACCCTTCATTAGAGAGAGAAGTGATGTTTCATTCTTCTACAATTTAATCATATGTTAAATTAGTAAATTCTGAGGGTGCAGCCATCAAATCAAATTGATATTGATAGTGATAGGTGGGTACTACTAAAGCTATGAGTCACTTTCCCACAACAAAGAGTGCTTCTATATATGATCTTAGTCATCCTTGTGGTTTTGGGGACAAAGAGTTTATGTAAGTTGATTAAATAGATACCAAAATGTTTTGTTTCTTTTTATATGCTCAAACATCAATCATCATATTAGCTTTTCTACTTCGTAAATATTATATAATGGATCTTAATCCATATTATCCATATTATCATATATAGGGTCACTACAAACTGAGCCAAATGTGTCATCATTTGGCTCAGTTTGTAGTGACCCTACTTGCTGTGCCAGCGGTCGCGGGTTCGAATCCCACTGAGGGCATTCATTTGTGTGATGAGCACGAATGTTTGTACTCCAGTCATGGGCTATAACTTATATTATGTATGTATTTAAAGTTATATATGTGTAGTGTATCAACTATCTGTTATCCATAACACAAGCCTCGTAGCTTACCATGGAATTAGATGGTGCTGTGTGTTAATGTCCCAACATAATATTTATTTATTATATATAGAAACATGGAAATCCTAAAAATAGACCTTAATAACTTTAATATATAATATAATATTAATATTAATAATTTAATAGTTTTAATTGTGCTGGAGAAAACGTGCATATAATAACCATTCGCCGATTACGAGAATATACCTCGAACTTCACTATTATATTTAGCGTTAGTTATTACATAACAAAGAGAAAAAAAAGTATGTTTGCTTGTAATGGAAATTAAAAATCCGCGGAAATGATTAGGATGAAATTTGGTAAATATGAAGATAGTTTGAGATCCTGGATAGGACATAGGATAGATAGGAGTTTTTATCCCGGAAATCATCCCTTATGGGAGATAAAAGTTTGTATGGGTAATCAATCATTTTTCAAGTATATAACACTCATGATACTTATATATAAATATACTAATATATTATAGTCTACCTATACCGTACTAAGATATATATTGCGAAAAAAGAGAATCAGTATGAAAAACGATTACCTCTTAAATCTCTGAACATTCACTAAAGCCCTAATCAGCTGTCAATTGCGATTTAATACCAATCACTTACCTTTCACCGTTCTATGAAAATGATACATGAACATTAAAGATTTGCAAAGTAGTCGTAGTTGATGCAGATTCCGCAATGTGCGACCTTCGTCGGATCCCTTCACTGCGTCCAAACTGGTTACCGTTCTAACCCTAAATATCTAAATACCTGAGTGACGGTTAAGAAACAACGACTTGTAAAAAATAGGGTTAGGTACATTACATTACTCAAGATTATTACTTTGCTATGTAGAAATAGTTTTACACTTAGGTCTTGCAGACGATTTAGGTCTTGGTGGGGTGGGGGGGGGGGTAGTACCGGCTCTTCCAGCCGGTGAGCCCCACATCACCACCTGGGGGATCAGGTGGTAGGCTGTAAATAAATAAATATATTATAAAAATGCAAAACCCGACTGCGTAAAAGCTAACTAAACTGTATGCGAATTAAAATTATTTTCTATAAAAAGTGCCTATTAAAACTGCCTAATATTAATTAAGAGAATGGACCCCAAATAGTCGAAACCTGAAGAGTCGGGTGTTACACGGTACAAAAAAGAGTTATTGGGTTTATGTTAGGGGATTCTTGTTAGTGGCCTGGAGTTGGAAATACATTCTCGTGCCTTGAAGAGCTTGTAAGATCACGGGTTCTACGTCTGATCTCTCACCTTGTCAAATTGCCACAGGTGTCAGAATATGAGGACGCACTTGTATTATATGCATCCCTGTTCTCCATAATATCCCATTGCACGCATTGATTGACCGCTATAATTGAACACCTGCTACGAGGTTATTACTGTAATTTGCATTAGCTTTTGCCGATGGCTTTGCCCGCAAATTCATTTTTATGTACTACATTGTCACTAAAATGAATGGTCCTATTTATATGGAAGAGCGTAGAATGGGGTGCTCAACATGCATCTTTGGGTCTGGTTATACTTAAAATATACGGATGTCTGAAATCTCATTTAAACAAATAATCTACTTTGTATCAACGACTTAAACTTGCATTGTTGATAAATTCCATCATTGGGTAAAGTTAAATTGAGAAGTACACGCAAAGTCTAGGTCTTTAGTATAATTTTTTTTTTCATTAAAATAATAATTTTAAAACTAAAATAAACATGAGTATATGCCATTTGTGCTTATCAGCCTTACACATTTTAATGAATATTATTCGAAATATTCTGCATTATTTTTTATAATGTAGTCATACTTTATTGATATATTGATTAAGTTTTATTGAAATCTTCTAATATAAATATAATACTTGTGTCGCAGTGTTTGTAACAAAACTCCTCCGAAACGGCTTGACCGATTCTTATGAAATTTTGTGTATGTATTCAGTAGGTCTGAGAATAGGAAGTAAACTTTTTTTCATACCCCTAAGTGATAAGGGTAGTCCACTGTAGGGAAGACCCCGAGCGGAGCGAGGGTGAGTCGCTAGTATTATCTAATAGTGAGGAATTTAAATAAAATATGTATATTATGGCGTCAAAGAGTTTTTAGAGCAGTTATGTGTACATTTTTGCTTTTCTTGACTATTCCGCCTATATCTAATAAAAATTCTAAAATACAGGTTTTTTACATAATAACTATGTTGTACCAAGGTTATTTTTTTTAAAACTAGTTTCTGCTCATGTATTCTTTTTAGTCAATAACCTTATATATTATATGAAATTAACTCTTCTAACAGTGTTATGTCGTCGATTGGGAATTTCATATTCAAATTCAAATTTTTTTGTTCAGCATAAGTCTTGAGAAAAACTGGCGACAGAAACTCAGCAAGACTAACATTTATTTTTCATATATTTTTATGACTGTTACTCATGGGCGTTACAAGTTAGTTTTTTTTATAATAATACATTAAATGTAAGATATTGTTTTAAAACTAAAGTATTTACTTGTAAATTAAATAATGTTTATTAAATTATATTGTGTTGTTAATACGTATGTACCTATTAGGTGGCCCGGCGTCGGGTTTTTTATTTTTATAATTTTTGTTTCATTACGTCTATATTTATGTATATTATATGTACGTACATTGCAGTATAGTATCATACTTTTCAGTTTTTTTTCTCGTAATATACATCGATTTAAATATTTAATTTAATATAAAAATTACCATTAAACGACTATTGCATTTGAATTTGCTGCGAGAGGCGCTAGTGTAGAGTGAGTGCTCTAGAAATGTCAAATGTCACTGAAAATTTACTGTTTGCGACCTTTTCATCACGGATCTTCACTAAATATTCATGATTGTTGTAAAGATTTTGCCATTCTTGATTAATTATGGCAGACATACGGTATGGCGTAAAGAACGTACACCTTTTTTCGGAACAAAACGGGAGAGCGAAACACTGAGGCATGAGCAATGTATTATTTATTTGGTAATTATCTATTAGTTAAATAAGATACAATCCTGATAAACTGGTTCCGCGCCAACAAATGTTTTTTAACGACAGTTGTAGGATTTTACTCACCAGTGGCGCCAAATGGTATTTAAAAACCAGAAACGATAGTCTCATTACTATACAAAATTACCATTAAAGTCCAAACAAAAAGGTTCTTAAAAGTGATTTTTTAGTTTCCCTTACATTCCAATCTTTCTTAAGAAAATCAATACAATTTGGCCTCGTTTAATACGATTTCGATCTTACGAAGAACTTTATTATAAATCTGCTAAAGTATTTATTGATTGTGAGATGTACGAATGTTTAAATTATATAAGATGACGCTGTATTTTTTCGATATACCTACGTAGGTCTAGAATTAAATAGCTGTTATAGAAAATATATAGATATAAAATTATATACAGCTGTGATGAGGGTGTTTTAATTATTATTATAATATTTGACATATAATTATAAATTTAAACATATATATATATATATATATATATATATATATATATATATATATTATATATATATATATATATATATATATATATATATATATATATATATATATATATATATATATATATATATATATATATATATATATATATATATATATATATATATATATATATATATATATATACATACACAGAGTTACTTTCGAATTTATATGGGTATGAATGGATTTGAAAAAATATACCTATGGCAATGATATTTTATGATTATTTTATATGCTGGATAATCTCTGAGACTTTCAACTAGTGTACAAATAAAAGATATGAGGCAACTAAGCTATTTTTTCTCGACGTAAAAGTACCGTAAAGCGTGAAAAATAAATTATTTATTGAAATTTATTGCAGGTTTTTTTTTTAATTTTACATTCTTAAAGGACATAAAGGTAAAAATAACGTTTTACTCATAAACATATTATATTTTTTCATTTAAAACTAACCGCTAGCTCACACTGCGGTCAGAAAGATCCGCCGAGCAGGTGCTACTAGTAACGATTATAAAGCAAGGTTGAGGTAATAAACTTATAAGCTATAACTACTGCTTACTTTCTACTTGCTGCGTCATTTCGAGGGTTGGCGCCTCTTGACTACTCCGTTATAAATATAAATAAATGAGTTAAAATGAAACACGCAATACAATCATCGTCACGTATTCTGGAATTCAACGAGTATGTTAGGCATTGATATATTATAAAAACACAAACAAACTTCCTAACAAATATCTCTTCAAAAAGTGGCGTCGACATGTGATGTTATGTCAAACGAAAGAATAAGCCATTAAAGAAAAAAAAACAAAAATTGAAAGTTCTAATTGGCTAAACACTTATTCGAACATACGCACACCACGTAAAGTACTTTTTCAATTCAACTTCGATTTGTGCATGTACTTCCTTAGATAATCCCTCCTTCTATTAGTGAAAACCGTATGAAATTTCGCACAGTAGTTTCTTAGATTAGCCCGAACAAACATAAACTCAACTTTAATTTAAAATATTTTATGATAAATATTTTTAGTCATTATTTTAAAATCTAAATAGCCGATGTACTTCATTAAAATATAATTTACATTTAAATTGAAAATATATGTATATTTTAAATGAAATTTTTGGTTCCTGACGTTCGCCTTTGAGACGTCTAAAACCTTTAAAAGTCTCTCCCGTGACCATGATTGCTGTAAAGCATTCAAAACGTCGGGAACCAAAAATCAAAATAAATCCGCGAAATAATCTGAAGAGATTGTTTTATTTAAAATGTCAAATATTCGCGTAAATCTAAGAAAGTAATATATATATATATATATATATATATATATATATATATATATATATATATATATATATATATATACTATAATAAAAGAGTAGATGTCGAATGTCTATACATAGCAAAAAAATGCTAAAAACCGAGTCAGGGGGATGTAAGAAGGCAAATAGAATAACTCCAGATTTTTTTCAAATTTTTTGTTTCTCTGTATGTTTGTCTGTTTGTACGGGCTAATCTCCGAATCTATTGGACCGATTTAAATAAAATTTCGCATGGTGGTATCTTATATCCTCGGGCAACATCTTAGATACTTTTTATCCCGGAAAATTAAATAGTTCCCGTGGGATAGTTAAAAAACTATAGTAACATATACAGCTACACAAAAACTACTGATTGGATTTTGATGAAACTTTACAATAATATAGATCATACATCAGAATAACAAATAGGTTACTTTTTATTCCGGAAAAATGTACGGTTCCCGTGGGATAGATGTTTTCGTTTATTTGTAACGTATTATGTACACAACATAGACTCCAAAACAATAGTTATAAAAAAATTTGTCTGTTTGTCTGTTTGCCTGTATGTCTGTTTGTCTGATTTTGTATGCGCGTTTCACGCGAAAAGTAATGAACCGATTTCAACGAAATTTGGTGAAGTGATAACTTATTACTCGAGTCAACGTTTAGGATACCTTTTACTTCAAGAAAATCTTTCTTTCTCACGGGAAGATACAATAACTGGTTTTATCGAGTCCTCTTTAGAAACCTTCCCATGGCTAAACCTTAAGACATACATACATTAAAGCAATATACTAAAAAATGGGTGGGTCTTGAAAAGTCCTACAGGAAAGTTCTGAATAGTATATGTCTATCTCCTAAGGTACACTCGCTATAACTATTTTCATTATTATACATATATTACTGTTTTATTATACGTTATTTATTCTATCTATAAATAAAATAAACCTCATCATAGATCGAATGTCTGTACATAGAAAAAAATGCTAAAAACCGAATCAGTTATCTTCTAACATCCCGTAATTATTAAAAAAATTGTCTGTTTGTCTGCTTGCCTGTATGTCTGTTTGTCAGTTTGTCTGTTTGTATGGGCTAATCTCCGAAATTGTTGGACCGATTTAAATGAAATTGCATGGTCGTACCTTATATCACCGGTCAACATCTTAGATGCTTTTCATTCCAGAAAATTAAAGAGTTCCCGTGGGATAGTTAAAAAACTATATAGTATCTTATACAGCTTAATACACAACAACTTATGCACCTAATTTAGTAAACTTTAACATTCTGATATTACCGGTCAAACAACAGGTTACTTTCATCCCGGAAAAATGAACGGTTCTCGTGGGAACTAATAGATCTCCATTAGTGTTTTTCTAGAGGCCCCGAACGAAGCGAGTGTGAGCTGCTAGTTGATAATAATATACTAAAAAGTAGTAAGTAGTGGCAGCCCTGTCACTGTAGCTAGCGTCATCAGGTACAAGTAAACATTTAGCACCTCTCACCAAGTCAAGTTTTCTCTGTTGTACCTACCATATGTATATTGATACAAATCTTCAGGTAAATGCTATTGAAACCCGCAAATGAATTGTTATTTTAAATTTAATGTAAAGTGTCAATGCCTGTCTGGCATCGGATGCTGTATACAAGATCACAAGTTCGATATTTGAGTAAGCCAAATTTTGGCACGTAAGATAAAGAAATTGTATACAATCGAAGATGTTTTAATGAAAATAATTTTGTAGATAAAATAGATATATAGATGCTACACTGTATATCTACAGAATAAACTTATTTTTAACTTTACTTTTACTTACTACTACATTACTTACTTACTTTTAACTGCACAAGTAGGTACATATCATCCAGTTTATTTTTCTATATTTTTATGTTCTAAATTTTAAAATAACATATTGTGGTGGCAAGCTTTTTTTCTATGTATCAGATATCTGTGGAAACTTTATTGGTTTTAGGATTCTTTATATTATAATTAAATTTTTTTTCTTAATCTTTATATATATAATTCTTCTGTGAGTGTGTATGTCACTGAACTTCTCTCAAACGACTGGACCGATTTTGATGAAATTTTTTGTGTGTGTTCAAGGGGATCTGGGAATGGTTTAGATTCACAATTTTGTCCAAAAAATTTGAAATTTTCAAATTAAAGACGTGTAGACAGGACAACGTCTGTCGGGTCCGCTAGTTGTAATCTAAGTTTTATTACTGGCGAAAGAAAAAAAAATGATGCCACCGGTCCATACAAAAGGTTGATTGTCCTTTGAGAAAAACATATCAATTTACATTTTTCCAAATCTTTTTTTCTACACTTTAACATTCCGTCATTGTAAATATTAGAATATACACTCTTATATGTACTTACAATACATAACAGTTCAGTATAATAATTTTTTTTTATTGTATTTATTACTCCGCCCCCGTTCACGTGACCAAAAACCAAATTCTTAGGTTTTACATATTAGTATACTCTTACATTGCAGTTTTTGTATTTTTTCTCAGAAATGAGATATATTTCCGCGGTAAAAAGTATCCTATATGTTGACCCGGATAACCAGGTATCACCATACCAAATTTCATCAAAATCCCTTCAGTGGTTTTTCTGTGATGCGGTAACAGACAGACAGACAAAAATTCTAAAAGCTATAGATTCGGCCTCTGTATCGATAATAATGTTAGTTTCAATAAGATTTTCCAAATAATATCTAATGTACAGATTCGGCTTAGTTAGAATTTTATTATAGTACTAGTAGTTCCTGAGATTAGTGCGTTTAAACAAACAAACAAACTGCCTCTTTATAATATACTAGTATAGAAAAACTATAGATATTATTAGATTATGTAAGTACCTATTTTTTAATATGTTTAATATAAGGGTTGATTACCTCTGTTTATTTACACAATAACTGTTCATTTTAATGTTAAACTTGAGCAGTCTGTAAATATTTCTCTCACGTTGTGTGTATAACTTGTGCATTTTGCAAGGAAAAAAAATCAGTGTTTTATTTATATAAAAATTATCATATCTCATTGCAAGTTAAAATTGAAAGGTTTTCCTCGTTTTTTGTAAAATTACTTTATTATTTTTATATAATTTAACATGAAATCTACGTATTATAAAGTTAAATAGTGACATGAATTGGTATTTAATTACATTAATTTACTACTTTGTTTATTGAAATTAAAATATAAAACACTATTTAAATATGGTATCCCCCCCAACGTGCGTTCACCTTGTCGTGGTTGGCTCAATATGCCCGGCAACCAGTCGGACACGAAGCCAAGAAACGCACAGGGAGGTGGCCCTCTTTCGTGGCCATGCGGGTTGTTTCTGGTACTTCTCTGATAGCAGAGTGGACCTTGGAGCGACCCCATGGTTGTTGTGGTCTGCTTCGGTAGACCTGCCGTCAGGGCGTCGTAGTTGAATGCGTAAGCGATCCTGCGATGCCCCATTAAGACGGGGGAAGGTTTTGTTCGGTTTTAGTGGGTAGTACTGGTTTTGCCGGTGAGTCCCATACCTCGTGCGTAAATGCATTTCCCAACGTTAAAAAAAAAACTATAAAATGGTATAGCAATTATTTATATGAGAAAGGTTCTCCGAAGTGTACGTCGTGTAATTATAATTTTGTAGGACTCTTTCTTATATTTTTATAATTTTAGGTTTACTTCGTAACAGCATCGTAAAATGAAATATAAGTAAGGAAATATTCATTTTTTTAAAATATACCTATTTCATAGAATAAATTAAGCTGTTTAAACACCGTCATTTACTCATTTAGAAGGATGTCACGTGCTTACGCTTATATCATTGTTTTAAGACTTAGGTGAATCCCAAATTATCGAGAATTGCAAGAATTTCACGAAAGAAACATTTTTCAACCTAGATAATATAAGCGACATGCTTATTTCCTATTAGGTAAATCAAATTCTTACAACACAGATTTTGATGTTACAAAACATCTTAAGGCATGGCTTGAAAATTAATTTTAAGTCATGTCTATGTGATATATAGCCGCATAAATATTTCGTAAAGTACCGAACTAGAAAACATTTACCTACTGGCGAGTTGCTTATCCTTCGCTTAGAGTTTAGATCCTCTATTACTCGTAGATTAGCTTCTTGGAATATGTTAATATCATACAGATGCGGTTCTGAGATAAGTATGAATTATTTTGTACACGAGATAAATATACTTAGTGATAAAGTAGTATATATATATATATATATATATATATATATATATATATATATATATATATATATATATATATAATACTTTCTTAGATTTATCCGATGACCCGTCTTTAAATATCATTATGGAATTTTTCGTGACAATGATTGATGTAAACGTAAAGCATTCGAAACGTCGGGAACCTTAAAATAAAAACAAATTTGCCAAAAAAATCGAAAAGAAGGAAAAATTAAGAAGAATTAAATCAAACAAAAAAGAATAGAAAGTACTGATAAGTACAATAGTTCGTATAGAACTGAAAATCGGTTTATGTTTTTGGAATTTGGTACACTATTATAAAAATTTCACTTTAACTTACACCGTTAAAAGAAATTAACTAAGGTCAATCATGAAAGGTTTTTATTTGTTATTGATGATTTCGACGGTTTAACTCCTAATTTTATGGTGAGACCAGCGACTTATGCCCGATTTCACCAACAACCCATAAGCTACCACCTACGTATGGGATCCCTAGCTTAAAATTTTCCTAAACTAGTCCCTAAATTAAATTTCGTTTTACCATCGTCTTTAGCCCATATTTCGAGCACCTAAATTAAGGGGGCCTTTTAACATTTAGGTGACCCCTAACTGTCGGGGAAACAGAAACTTGTTTCCTAACAGCCCTCTAACCATGCTTAGGGGATCCCTTAAACTTAGGTGACGTTAGTGAAATCGGGCATTAGCCTCTTTTCGTTCGAATGCGTCTCTAGGTACCTACGTTTTGATTTTTCTAAAATAAAAGTAACCTTAGTTACTTCCTATAACATCAGCTATCTGCCAGTGGAATTCCCGTCTAAATTAGCCCAGCTGCTTCGGAGATTAGCCGGAAAACGGAACAAACAGTCAGACAGGCGAAAATGTTAAAAGTTGTGCTTTTCTTATGCGTTTAGTATAAAAACTGTTATTTTGACATTACAGACACTTTAATTTTAATTATCGGCATAGATTAGTGTTAATTTTACAACTAAATTTTTCTTGTGAATTACATGTTTGTAAAGTTTTAAATTTATACGATAATTAGATGTAGGTTAATCGTACTAGATTTGTTCACATACTTAGTTACATGCTAACGTGAACGTGTTGAAATAACAAATTTTATATACAGGCCTTTCGCTCACGACTTTACACGTCTCGATTATATGACCCACTATGTATACTGTTAAAAAAATGATAACATACATTTATCCTCTTTAGGACTGTAAATACTTTAAATCATTTTTATGTTTAACATAAAAGGCTAACTCATATTTTTTGTGCAAAGTCAGAAGCAAAATTACACTCACAAACTCGATGAATCCGACTATTTCCATATAGAAAATTATATAAATTGAAATTTCCTAATAATGAGTTTTATTATAACGTAAATAAAATAGTTTCTATAAAAAAATCACACAAGCCCTTGTTCCGTATAAGTGAGTATTGTGAAGTGCCGATACTCGGCGCCAGTAGGTTTTAAAAAAAATTCTATCTGTTTCATACCGCTTCCTTGCCAACTCGTATGGTGCGATAGAGAGAGAGAGAGAGAGAGAGTTGCAGGTTTTGGAGGCAATTACCTACATTTATATATACATTTTTGAAATATAGTTTCGGGCGAAAACATTTTCATCCCCTAAACATTTACGAAATGAGACAATTGGACCCAGTTATGCAAAAAACAGCCATGTGCGTAAAAGTACCAACAGAGTTATAATCATTTTTCTGTCGATAGTTGCACTTGGGTTATGTTTTGTTTTTTGGTTATTTTAAAATTGAACAATATTTATATAAGTATTGTTTATTTTTTTATCCTATCCAGTATTTTTAACTGTTGCTGTTAAAGCAGATAATTACGTTTTAGACTTAATAACAAATATCTATTTGACAGAAAACAGCCATCATAGATTGGCTGCTTCTTGCGTAACTTGAACACTTCTACCTCCTAACATTTTGAAATTTGTAAAAAACAGCCATAAAGTTAGGCTGACTTCTGCAATATAAGTATTTTAGTTAGTGTCAAAATTGAATGCATTTTACACCAAGCTGACTGTTTTTTACGAAATGTGTTTGTTGAAATGGCTGGATTTGATGGATTATTATCTCCGAAATTAATAAAGATATCGACATGGCTCTTTTTGTAAAAAATTCGCCATGTCTAAATTAGCATCGCTGTATTTATAACTCATTTTTGGAAAAAAAGTGTAATGGCTGTTTTCTGCATAACTAGGTCCAATTTTGGTATCATTAGATTCAGTACACCTTCATCTAGATCAGTACTTTTTTCTTTTTTAGTAGTTCAGTATAGTTTAATTAAAAAAAAAATGCTCGAGGAAGTTTTCAAGTCAAAAATATAGATACACATATTTTATGCTTTGCTTTATATGGGCTGGCACCGATTTCGAAAATATTTGATTAGGTATGTATTTAATAGGTAGACTTTAATTTCTTAGCCAAAGCACACCGACTTCGAAAATTTTTGATTAGGTATGTATAGTAAATGAAAACTACCAGTCAGTTATTTTTTACTTTTTAGTGCTTTTGTTTGAAGTCGGTTTTTATTTTTTGTTAAAATGTTTTTATTTTTCCCTTTTTGGTGTAGACAGTAGTAGCAAAGTAAGAATTCTAACGTATTAGGCTTGTCAAATCAAACAAAACAAACCCAAACTCAAAATATCTACTATTAGCCGTTGAAGAGTTCCACCTATCCACCTTCTGGCCTTACCATCAGATCATGTAAACAATACCGAACCACTGTACTATCAACGGAAATAGAAACACTTGCAAAGTTTCAAGTCAATATGACAATTAGAAGTAGGTTAAATTCATCATTAGCTATTAATAAAAGCGGTTAATAAGTGACGGAGTTCTGAGGTAACAAACATAAAAAAAATACAGTCGAATTGAGAACCTCCTCCTTTTTGAAGTCGGTTGAAAACGGGTATAGTTTTTCATTATATCTACAATATTTCTAAAAATTATGAAAATTAGACTATGTTTATGGGGTGAAAACGTTTTTTATTAAAATTTACAGCTTCACAATCCTCTTAAAGAAGGACAATCAAACACAGAAATCATCAAATATATAAATCAGTTAACATGGATAGCTTGATGAATATTCCTGATGAATATTCTGTAACGATTCGATCGAACGAAGTTTACATTTTATAAACACTCAGCGTTTTTTTATACCACGCCTGCTGTTGTCGGTAAAAGCTAACTCTAGATACATCCATTTATAACTCGTTTCCTTGAGAGATCGATAAAGCAAAGTAACTGGGATTTGAACTGAATTTAGACTTGATATTACGCTTATATAGGCCGTAGACCTTTTCCTGATGGTAGCACGAGTGGTTGGTAAATATTAGTTTTATTATATTAAAATCCAAATGTTTAATATATATATATATATATATATATATATATATATATATATATATATATATATATATATATATATATATATATATATATATAAAGGAATTTTCTTATGTTTGCCCTCTATGCGTTTCTGAACCATTTATCTGATTGTGATGAAACTCTGGTGGATTATTCTGTATACGCCTGCGAAGGTTCCTGAAGCAAAAAAAAAGAATGTTTGCTATGCGTTCCTAAACCAGCTAAGGGACGCACCCAAGTGAAGCGAGGGTAAGTCGTTAGTTAGGTATATTATATTTTTACATAGCTGTACCTGTCGTTTTTAGGATTCTCTCTAACATCGTCGCTGAAATCAGCTTTGAATGCTGGGATCCTTGAAATGAAATGAAATTAAACTTTTCATTTAGATTTATACAAGTACTCTTGGATATTAGAGCAGTCAGTCCGTGAGGAAGCTACCACCGGCTCGGAAAGCAGTTCTGCTGAGAAGTCGCGATTCCCGCGTGTTCAACGTAAGCAGAGTATTGAGTCATCTTCCTTTTTGTGATGATACACGGCTATAAAGATATTATTTTATATTCATTTGTTATTTTTATCATTTTTTTATTATTTGTTTTTTTAAGTGTCTGTTAACAATGTGGGTCATGATAAAGTTTTGTTCTATTATTATTTATTTACTTCTTCATGCCATCTCTTACTTCTGTTTTACGCGGGTTTCATTGCACACGCGTGAAGATTGGTTGGTTACGGTTACGCTTACAATCAGGCAATACCTTTCGTAATAAAAAAAATGGTTCCCATTTAATAAAACTCTAAATCAGATCCAATTATAACTTTACAATGTTAATCAATAAAGTGTTATTTATCGATATAATCACCTATGACAGACAAATCCCTTAGATTTCTCATAGATGATAACGTCTCAGTAATTACTTCATTAGGCAATCTGATTTTGTGTCAATATTTGTCATAAAATCCCATTGAAAGTAAATATTTAATCGTAAATATGAATAAATAATCGATACAGTGACAAATCAAACACGCGGACAGTTCTCACAGGGAGACGAATGCGTTTGACACACTAACATCGATCAACACACGGTTTTGAAATTCTCCGTCTCTTAGCACTTAGCTTTATCGTAAGAACACCTTTAGTTCTGTCACTAACTTGTTAATTATCTTGAGGTTATTCTATTTAGGTCACAGTTATAGGTATACATGCATATCCATACTTAATACTATAAATGTGAAAGTGTTTATTTGTTTGTCCTTCTTTCATGTCAAAATGGAGTGACGGATTGGCGTGATTTTTTTGTGTGGAGATAGTTGTAGGGCTAGAGAGTGACATAGGGTACTTTTTACCGCGGGAGATTATCTCATTCCCACGGAAAAACACGTTATATACAACCCAAAAAAAAAAAAATTATGATTAGAATTACTTGAAACTTGGTATTAATGCTCTTCAATACAATTAAATAAATACATGTTTTAGCGTTTTTCGAAATTCTACCCATAAGAGAGTAAAATAGGGGATGAAAGTTTGTATGAAACCTACCGTTTCAGAGTCCTTTTTTTGTAGTTTTAGCGCGAGCGAAGCCGCGGGTTCTGCTAGTAATATATAAATATATCAATGCGTCGATTTTTTCTTATAATAACAACGTATATTATTGTCTGAATATTTAATTAGTTGGCATACAGTTTACTTGTAGCTATAAAATCGTCTTATCATGATTGTTTAATATGTGCAAGGACAGAAACATACGCATTCCAAAGACGGAACTTCCGATTGATTTTGCACTTACCATTCCGATATCTTCAACCGATTGAGCTGAAATTTTGTATACACGCTTAGTTTGGATGACCATGCATGGCTAGCTGTGTGACGTCATTCTAAATTCAACATGGCGGAGAACCCAAGATAGCGGACTAGTTATTTTTAATGCACTCCTACAATATGGGTATCAAATTAAAGGGCTTGCTGATATTAACTTGAAAAATAAAGTGACGTCTCTATATCCAATATGGCGGACTCCTAAAGATGGCGGACAAGCATTTTTTGTGCATCCCCATGATATGGATATCAAATGAAAGGGTTTGCTGAGAAGAATACGAATAATATAAAAACTAAAAATTAAAAAATAAATTAATAGAAAAAAAATTTTTTTAAAAACAAGCTTTTATTTAAATGCTCTTAAGAGAAGAAAATAAACTTTAAATTAAATCCTATCCTTTAAAATAAACTTTAAATAAAGATTCACCTGTGTAGATAAACAAGAATATAACATTTAAAATACGTTAATCTCGCAACAAGCTTTTATATCATATAAATTGTGCAATGTAATAAATTGTTGGGTTTGATTTAATTTAAAGTTTATTTTCTTCATTTTTAAAGCATTTAAATAAAAGCTTGTTTTTAAAAATATTTTTTTACTATTAATTTATTTTAAACTGAACATAACGAGACTGAATAATGTTTGTAATTTTATTTTATTAGATCTGACACATCTACAGACAGACACATCTCTCTTCTGCATCCTTCGATTCCGTTTCCGGTTTCGACAAACTAAATTTAAATACTCCGATTCCAAATTCGATTCCAATATTTATCACTTTACAATATTCATTTCCGTAACATCTATTTTTTTTATTTAAAGTTGGGAAATGCATTTAGGGACGAGGTGTAGGTCTTAATGGGGCGTCGCAAGATTGCTTGCGCATTCAACCACGACACCCCGACGGCAGGCTGCCGAAGCAGACCACAACAACCATGGGGTTGCTCCACAGTCCACTCTGCTATCAGAGAAGTAGCAGGAGCAACCTTCCGTAACATCCCTACTTTAAATTTATTTAAGCTAAATTCTTCATATGATGTGATATCATACAAATTGGTAAATATTTTTGTATACACGCGCACACTCTCATACAAAATAAAGTCTATTCTAGCTATATTATAAATACCATACTATCTTTAGAACCTAACACAATGTTCCCTTGAGGAACATTTTTACCCATATATTAACACAGTGTTAACTGCGCTCTAACATGCTGGCGTTATGCCAACCTATGTATTTGATAGCTTTAAGCTCTCTCATAAGAGCAAAAACTCGGTGCAACAAGTTTTGCCCCGCGTTTATGCAAAATGCCTCTTCTGCTTTCTTTTGTTCTTGTAATGAATGTCGGAATATAAAGAGATGCAAAACAAAGCTGTTTTAACCGCTTTTCATAAAAGGAGGTTTCAATTTGGGAGTTTTTTTTTATATTATACGATTTCGTCTATTGTGTTCCGATTTAACTTTTTATGATTAGGCTAGCTGGATATTTAAATGAAATTTCCTTAAGGGCGGAATAGATAATTTTAAGATGACGACGATTGGCTCAGTTTGTTGTGTGTACCCTACTAGCTGTGCCAGCGGTCGCCGGTTCGGTTCCCGCTGGAGGGATTCATTTGTGTGATGAGCACGAATGTTTCTACTCCAGTCATGGGTTTTTATATTTATAATATGTATGTATTTAAAGTTATATATGTGTAGTGTTTCAACTGTCTGATATCCATAACATATGCCTCGTAGCTTACCATGGACCTAGATGGTTCTGTGTGTTAATGTCCCAACATATTTATTTTTATTTATTTACTCTTAGGGGAAACACCATTATTTCATAACGATTTTAAAATTATATTAAAAGGTATAAATATAGTTCATTTAGCTGCATGTTGCAAAATTATAAATATAAGGGCTTAAGTTTTATCTAGGTTAGGCTTCCGTTGCAAGAACGCTTAAGGCCATTCAGGCTAGACACGTGCCTCTCTCTCGCAGGTCATTGACTTTTCTTGTTATTTTACTAAAAGAAGGAAATTTATATTGTTAAAATAATATAACTATACTAGCGATTCACCCTCTCTCCGCTCGGGTTCGCCCCTAGGTACGTTTTAACGGTTAGTATAGATTTTTTAGAGATGAGATATTTTCCAGCAGTAAAAAGTATCGTATATATTAAACAGCTATCATCATACCAAATTTCATTAAAATCTGTCCAGTAGTTTTTTCGTGATGCGTTCCAAGACAGACAGAATGACAACAATTCTAAAAACTATATGCAGATTTGGACGATACGATAACAATGACTATTTCAATAAGATCTTCAAAAATGTCACAATCGCCATCTCCGTAGAAAACAAAGGAATGTATGTGAATGACATACCTAAACGTTGTGTCATGTGGTCAAAATATGTCATTTTCATTACATATTTTTTTATTTTCCATCAGTTACATCGATGTGGAAATCAATATGTTTAAAGGGGCTTATTCGCATATCGCACGTCAGTAGTGTCAAAATAAGAAAGAAAGTTTGAAAAAAATTCACACAAAAATATTCAACCTATTACAATTTTTATATATTATGTACCTATGTAAGTTTAAAACGATATAATTTCATATAGCGACAATTTTGGTCTATTTATCTATATAAATAAAAACTTCCGATCGACTGCATCAAATTGGATAATAAACCCGAGCGAAGCGAGGGTGAGTCGCTAGTACTCTATAAATTATTATAGGCATTAAACATATGTTTGTATAATGTACTCGTATATGTGTAAAACATTTTGCAAATAACCTTCTCTTAACAATGGTAAGCCTGGTATAATTTGAATATCGTTAAGCTCTGATGAGTTTAAATAATTTTACTGTAATTTATATTTAATATATCTGTTCACTAGTAAAGTTAATTGCCTTCACCTGTCAGTATATGTATGTGTATATCCTAACATTCACGTGTAAAGGATGAACGAGCGAGTAATTACGACTATTTCAGACGTACTTGTTATTTCAAAAGGTATTGCGAAAGGGTTCTTAGGAATGTCTTTGTTGACTTATGTTTACCCGCCTTTGAAGAAGAGATATACATTTAGGAGTGTACAAAGTATACCACTAATGTTTGATCTTTTCGTATTTTTTCTCGGATTTATGTCGATTTTTGGTTTCCGAAGTTAAGCATTAAAACTATCTTTTTGGATTTTTTCGCAGATTTATTGTGGTTTTGGTTCTCGAGGATTCGAATGCTTTACAGCAATCGTGGTCAATTAATCGCGTAAATCAATTAAAGTAATATGTAGATATACTAGTAATGCACTCCTACTTAATGATTTGTTTGTATGGTATGCAGCATTTAATGTTAAAGTTCATGTTCAAATTGAAGCTTTCATTTAGCTTTTTACTTAAGACTATTTCTATTTAATCAAAGATATACATATCCATGATGAAGTGTATAATAATGATTTTATACAAGGCTCGTCACTGTCTTTTCGCAAAATAGTATAACTGCGTCGGTTAACTTAGATGAGCCAAAGACGCTATAAGGATTCATGTAGATGATACTAATGGAGAGTACTTTGAAAAAGCCAGGATGAGAGTTAAAGTAAAATAAAGATTGAAAAATTATCCCCCATGATCATGATTGCTGTAAAGCATTCGAAAAAAATCCGAAAAGATGGTTTTATTTAAAATATCAAATATTCGCGTAAATCTAAGAAGGTATTATAGAAATATTATATACATTATTTATTACATATTAGGAATGTAACTTTTTGTAGGAAAATTATTGATTACCACACTGGTGCGACACAATGGTATTACTGAATTTCGCGGTGAATCTTTCGAAATTGTCTGCAATTTGGCCTAGTTGCGTCACCTAGCATTCTCTAAAACATATTAGAGATTAGCTCATACTTTATCAAAGACGTAATTGTATATTTTTTTAATCTTTTACTTTTAGAAGGTGTAGCGTGTTTTGTTCTTGTACAGAAATATTGATTAAAAGTGTAAACATATCTCTTGTCCCAATATGGAACCTGTGACACTACACCATGACGCTCTTTACTTATTATTTATGTATTAGATTTTTTATTTCAAAATAATTATTTTATATTGAGTTATCAAACCTTGTAAAAATATTTGTCTGTCTAACCGTTTCAATTTTATCCGTTAATCTTGGGAAAAACACAATCGATTTTGATGAGACGCAAAGAAAGATCTTAAGAGGATACGGTACGGATATTTATACGTCGAATTTCCGTGAAATGTAGTACCGTATACCGAGTAGATACTTCGTCAAGTCGGCCCGGCGAATTCATCAAAACCAGCCATATAAAAGATCTATTCAGATAATATTCAGATAAAAAGTGAGAGTAACATTAAGGCTTAATTTTTATGCCTTAATGTGCGCAGAGTTGCAGGTGTAAACGTTAAGCGGAGTTTAACGTACCATTATAAATAAAATTGTAAAACATGATTGCAAATAACATAATTATAGTAATGTTACTATTTTTAGGGTTTCGTGGGTACCTCAAAAGGAACACTTCGTTGTTCATCTGTTCGTCCCTCTGTCTGTCTGTCATGACCCTTTTTCTCAGGAACTCTTGAAGGTATCAAGTTGAAATAAATATCAAGTACTCAGGTCTGCAATCCTTTGGAGTTGTAAAGAAGCATTGTCTTATAGCACAAGGGAAGAGAAAAATCTGAAAACCTACGTTTATAGTTACATCACAAAAAAAAGGTTTTGCGATTATAAACTTTAAATTTTTCATGCTACGGAATCCTCGGTGTGCGAGTCAGACTTGCACTTGTCCGTTATTTTATTTTTATTCTATTTTCATAACAACAAGTTCTAGCCTTCACTTTGTTCAGACTTTATTTCGCATTATACCTAGGTAATTTTTTGCAATATGTTAACATCTTATTGCTTCAGTCCTAAAAAAACTGGAGTAAGAAACTCAGCAAAAATAATAACTATGCCACTAGTTCATGAGACGGGGAACTATCATCACTACGCGTAAAATTAGCATACCTATAGTGTCTGTTATTTGAGCCATCATCAGCTTGTTGCTGCGTTAGAGAAGGAAAAAAAAACTATTAAACACTTCGAATTTATCATACAAAGCAGTGTTTCTTAAACTTATTGCAGTCATGGACCACTTTTAGAATTTCTGAAATTCCACAGACCCAATGTCATCAAAGAATATTGTAAAAATACAAAAAAGAATAAAAAAATCCCTTTTATTGTTAATTTACTCACACTTAATGTATTATTATAATAATTGTTTGGTTTCAATGAACTCATGACACCTCATGAGATAGATGAAACAAATGATGAATTAGTTTACTCGACAATTTTTTAATTAATGTTAAAAACTAATTGAGCTGCTACGGACCCCTGGCACACATATTGCGGATCCCCCGAGGATCCCCACTTTAAGAAATCTTGAATTATAAAGTAAGGAAAGTTCAAAATCTCATTTTTTTAGGAAAATACGCTTTAGTCGAAGCATATTTTATCCCTAATCCGTATTAATATTATGTGTGTGAGTATAAATGTTTGTTACTCTTTCACGCCAGAACGACTGAACGTATCTGGATGAAACTTGACAGAGATAGATTATAGTCTGGAATAACACATAGGCTACTTTTTATCCCGGAAAAATATACGGTTACCGTGGGATAGATTTGTTTTTGTTTTTCTAGAGGCGAACCCGAGCGAAGCGAGAGTGAGCTCTTAGTATGTTGTAAAATATAAAGTTATTTTTTTTTGTTTCAGATGTTTGATGGTACATTCATGTAAGTACAAAAAAATGTATAGTTGAAATATTACAATTTAACAAACCCCTTTCGAAATGTTACTCTGTTAATAGATTAACTGATAAGTAAAGTAATAGAGATGTTGAGCAATGATTTTTTTTCAACTATTAGTAGCTTGTTTTATATTTTCTTTTATTTAAAGGCCTTGGAGACTAACGGTTTATTTTTACTAGGTCACATTTTTCTAATTGAATAAAGTCTAACTGCTATAATAAAAAAAACCGAATAGTCAAAGGTTTTATTATGATCTAGTGATATACACTCGCTTCGCTCGGGTGCGTCCCTACTCCCTAGGTACGTGCACGTAGCGTTGCTACAGTTTAATAGAAAGATCTTTTTAAGAGGAAGAATGCTGTAATACACTGTTTTCATATAACTTTATTAGTTTACGCGGCGCACGCCAATAGAGCTCCTAGTCTGCGTGATTTTCTCCGACAACTTCGAAAATTATCTTCATATTTTAGCCAATGTACACAAAAGCATAATAGATTATACACCTAAACCTTCCCCATGAATTCACTTTATCTATCGGTGAAAACTGTATGAAAATCCGTTCGGTAGTTTTTGAGTTTATCGCGTTCAGATAGACAGACAGACACGGCGGGGGACTTTGTACTATGACTAGGGACTTTAATATGTAGTGATGAAAAATTATAGAAAATTTAAAAATGAACACAAAACAAAGTGAAAATACAAACTTAGAAATGTCAAGAACAATTAGTTAAGTGGCTGTAAAATGTAGGCCAAGCAAAGAGAAAAGTTTTCACATTTTCTACTATTAATACTTATTAATAGTCTGCGTTTATTTACTAAATGAATAGACTATTTATTTGTTTTAATGTTTTTTTTTTTCATTAAAAAAAGTTTTTTTTTCTTTTATAAAATAGAAAATTGCACATTCAAATTGAGGCTATTTTTAGGGTCATTAACAGTGAGATGAGGGTAGGGTCTTACAACTAACTTAAAAATTCCGGACACCCTTAATTTTTTTAAGTAAAACAAGGGTATTTAATCATTTACCATTAAATCTTCTTCAATGAAATAACAATACAATTTGATGAATCAGTCCTTTTCTAATTATGATTACTAAAAAAACTACTAAAAAAGCCTAACAAAAGCGGGACAAGAAAAAAGCATGACTGTGTCCGGCTTTATCCGGACGCCTGGAAATTCTAGGGAAATGTGATCTAAAAGTAGAATCCGTAAAAAGTACCACTGAGAGTATTTTTTTTAATTTGATCTAGTATGCTGTATCAAGAGCTACGAGTATATTCTTTTATTAGCTCGATTGTCGAATCTGTCAATGACACCGACCCATACAGAAGTACCTAAAGGGAACTGACGTTTGGACAATTCTTACTTAGGACCTTATCCTGGTATCAGGATTGGTTTTACTCTTGGTGTTCTTTGAAGTTCCTGGTGTTGATTTCCTCACCCGCTTTCTCTTTAATAGGTAAGTAAGTAACTTTCAGTCTTAAAAAAAATCTTTCTTTCTAGAGAATCTATGGACCAATTAAGTTCTTTAAGTTATTTGTAATAACTAATATAATGCATGTACCTGTCTACTTATTTTGATTTTATAATTTAATGAAAATGCAATCTAGAGTAATAAAACACATTCGAGTTATCAGTTGTACATCCGTTCATCATGGGCATGGTCCTTTCATTATATTTTTAAATAAGTGGTTGTTGTTTTTAATGTGTTTTTTCTGTTCAGATGCAGTTTTTTTTTGAAGTTATACTTCTTTTGGGACGTTTGGAAAAAATTATGCGCACACCGACAGCCGACAGAAACGCGACATGATGAAGTTAGCTGATAATAATTTATTGCCATGGTAACCGTTGTTATTGTCTGAGAAATGATATATAATATTACTAGCAGACCCCACGGTTTCGCTCGCTAGTTGAATACAAACTTTCTATATTTTACCCTCTTATAGAATGAATTTCGAAAAATGCTGAAACACGTATTTATAATTTTCTTGAAGAGTATTAATTACAAGTTTGAAGTAATTCGGGTCAGAAATATTTTTCTGAATTGTATTATAACGTATTTTCCCGTGGGAATTACATGATCTCCCGCGGTAAATAGTAGCCCATGTCACTCTTCAGCCTTCCAACTGTCTCCACACAAAAAATCAAGCCAATCCATCTCTCCTTTTCGACGTGAAAGAAGAACCAACAAACAAACAAACAAAAAAACAAACAAACAAACATACTCACATTTATAATATTAGTATGGATATTATTTCCTTAAATGATATTCTATAAATATATTATTGTAATATGCTTAATATGCCTTATTTAATTATTTTATTAATTCATCATTCCTTTTACATACAAACAGAGAGTTGTGACGTACGGGATGAAATCTTTAGCTATTTTATTAACATTAATTATTTTAAGTATAACTTTTTACGTGCGTACTTAAGTACACACACACGTTTTTTTGTAGTATTTGTTCACTTGGTATATATACGATTTTAATTTTTGTTAGTTCAAAATGTTTCTATTTTTTGTATACGTATTACGTTTTTATTAGGATTCTGTACTCAAACTATTGGAACTATTTTTGTGCAAAACATTGCATATATTTTTATATTATTTCCGATTTCAAACTGCATATTGTGTGTATAACTGACGAAAGTGTTATATTTCATGATGATTTCCTTTTATTAATGAAGAAACTGAAACAAACGATGCTAGTTTCTTTGGCTGTTGCATACCGAATAATAACGAATTATGTTAACAATGTACTGCACAAGCTACTAACATTAAATAAATAATTATGTTGGGACATTAACACACCGCACCAACTAATTCCATCGTAAGGTACGAGGCCTGTGTTATGGATACCAGATAGTTGATACACTACACATATGTAACTTTAAATACATATATACGTGTTATAAATATAAACACCCATGACTAGAGTACAAATATTCGTGCTCATCACAGAAATGAATGCCTCCAGCGGGACGAACCCGCGACACAACAAGTACACAGTAGGGTCAGTATAAGCTGAGCCAAAGGTGTCGTCAAACTATCTAATAATTTAAATTAGTACTCGAAGTTGGAACATAATCATTATTGAACGAAAAACATACGAGTATATGAATAGAATGTACCTATGTATATAAAAAAATTGTTTCATTTTTTTTTTATTGAAAACACTAAAGCTCGTCAATAGTAAGTAAAAAAATATGAGAGTACTTCTGAATGGCCTATACCTCCGATTAATCTAAACTTTTGTATACATGTGGATGTTATTCAAAATACGCACATATTTCATTTTCACGATCAAATCTAGAGAAAATATTTCCCACAATAGTTTTAGGCCATAAAAAGATTGTAATTTTTTGTTCAATACGTTTTTCCTACAATCCAGGGATACAGGGACATCGCACCTTAAGTCCTAAGCTCTATGGTGGGCGAACAACAGCATTACCAAAGAGGGTTGACGGCAGGCAGGCGGTCGGTCGGAAAATTTTACCCCAAGACCCCAAGTAATTTGGGAAAATGGTCAGGGAGCTGATGATGTTTTTCCTACAATAATAATAAACTTCCAATACATGTTTACAATACTTGCTTTATTATTCTTGATTCTCATAGATGTAATTGCGTGGAAGTAAATGATTGCATGTATTCAATTATTGTAAATTTTATTTAAATAAACTATCATCATGTGAACGATGATACACCATTACGTTGTTAGGTAAAATGATAAAATTGACCGTCCTATAGTAAATATCCGTATAAAGTAGATAAACGATTTGCAATACTGCCTTTTACGATGTTCTAGCCATTTGATTCATGTTAAATATAAAGGATGTGAAATAGTAAATGGTTTTATGACTCAAAATTATAAATTAAGTTTTATTGAAACGTGTTCCTGAAATAAGTAGATATATGTTTGTAATTTATTGGATGTATAGTACATATATTGTTATATAATATACTAGTGACTCACCCCTGCTCCGTTTGGGTTCGCCCCTAGTTATGTTTTAACGTTTAATGTAGATTTCTCAGATATGATATATTTTCCTGCAGTAAATAGTATCCTATATGTTGAGCTGGATAACCGGCTATCATCATACCAAATTTATCGAAATATGTCCAGTGGTTTTTTAGTGAAGCGTTCCCAGGCAGACAGATTGGACGAACCCGAGCGGAGGCAGTGAGTCGCTAGTCTTATACGAGTATAAATGGACAAAGATAAAACAGTTCAGCCTTTTTCTCCTCTGTTTGTCAACCGATTTTCTTCTTTTTTTTAATAGGTATTGACGTGTTTTAGTGTTGTCAATAAAAAAAATTGCCGAATTTCGGCCATCGAGCGAACATTCTAGTTATTATTAACAAAGATGTCGCATGACCTTAGCATTTTGTCACTCGTAGATATATAAATTGTAATTGAAATAAACAATTTCCACATTTTTACACAGTGGATGTTGCACTCACATATCCGATGAGATAGAGTAACACTGAAATTATATATTTGTACAATAATAAACCTAATCGTGAACAAAATTAGTTATAATATTGCATTTCAGTAACGGAAAATACGTTGCGTGAAACGATTGCAACGGTCGGCTTGACGCGTTAACAACTGTGTTCCTATCGTTGCATAAACCATAGGTCAAGTATGCAAGTGGTTCGTTAGAGATGTCTAAATAAATTATGATATTGGTATTGATCATATAGGTGTAATAAATACCGCAGGCATACGAGTAAACACTTTCTCTAGCCCGAGTTTTATTTGTGGATAATCTTTATATAAGAAAGCACAGGGATTAATCACAAAATGCCAAGAACTACCTTAGCAAGTATCGTGAAATTTCGTGGTGATCGTTGTCTTTACAAAAATAATGAACATCGTCGGTTTACCGGTGTAGGACTCTGTCAAGCCTGAGGAGTCCGACTGGATGGGTACCACCCCCTTATCTATTTTCCCCGCCAAGCGACAATGATTACATTGTTGTGTTCCGGTTTGAAGGATAAGGTAAGAGGCATATCATCTTAGTCCTCACAGTGACAACGCACCTGCGGATCTGTATTTTTGTAGTGCATGAACCGTAAGTGTTATGGGCAACAGGTACCGCTTTCCATCAGGTGGGCTGTCTGCTCGTTTGTCACTGAATAACATAAAAAAAAAAACAAAGTCGCTGGTAATGATTAGTTATGTATATTGGCCATACAATTACGTTTGTTTTTTTTCGTCAAATTATCTAGTATATCAAATACATACAACCTTAGGAATCACGTGAAATGATGTCATGCTCAATTTTCCTTTTGATCACCAAAACGTGCAGGTTTTCCCATTGTTTTACTGCAGAAGACCCCGTGACGAGTGCTAGGTATTGACGTAGAAGTAGGTGGCTAACTTAAATTATTTAATAAACATTTTAAAATTTATTGCTATAGTTAATTATATTACTTATAAAAAAAAAGAAATGCTTAGAATTAAAATCAACAAATGTTGTAAGATACTTTGGTGCCATTTTTGAATTTTGGAAACCATTTTGTAAAATTGTGGTTAGGCACTGTCTGTAACAAGTAGGTATATTATAACGCCTTTGAGACGTCTAAAATTTTAGTCTATCACGTGGACTTGATTGCTGTAAAGCATTCGATACGTCGGTAACCAAAAATCATTATAAATCCGCGAAATAATCCGAAAACATGGGCAGTTTTTTTTAAAATAAAATAGCTTTATTATTATTTTGGTCACACATCATCAATTTGGTAGGGTTGTTTGAAGTTTCATTGAGTTCTTAAGGTTACGGCGGTATTGTTGGCCTTTAATTAGTTTACTTTTAATTACTATGCGTCAAGAAGACGTGTTAACTATCGATTGGTATAATTTACCAGAACTCAAAAGCGTATTATACTTTGTATGTGCAACGTACATAGAATACGCTTGTATAGTTTTATTTTATGGATATTTTTTTATGTTTATATTCTAATGTCCGCTTATGGGGCCCTCAAATTCAGTTGGAATACCCATCTTAGATATCCAAAACCAACCCCTTAATAGTTTATGTAATGACAAAATTTCGTCATATATAAATAAATGGTTAGTATAGATTTCTCAGAGATGAGATATTTCCCGCAGTAAAATGTATCATATATGTTGACCCGGATAACCAGCTATCATCATACCAAATTTCATCAAAATTTGTCCAGTGGTTTTCTATTGATGCATTCTCAAACACAGACAGATAGCCAAAAATTCTAAAAACACATCATAAACATATGTCTATGTTTGTCTGTTTGATTATTACATCCACACTTATTGCGTAGTTTTTCATCAAAGCGTGATGACATTTTAGTAAATGAGGCTTCTGACATAGTGCCATCATCGTACAAGAAGGGAGGCGCTCGAGTCGTATTTAAAATTAAAATATGCGAACATCAATACGGCCTACATATTGCGCAACAACGCACAGTATGTCACTGGATTGAAGTAGTTACGTCCAGCGTCTGTGTACAATAGTCGCTACTTTCATTACTCGTCTGTACTCGTAGAGATGTTGTTACTTGTTCGATATCGATATTTAATGTAATATCGTATGTGTTGTAATATCGGGCTGGTATTATAATTAACTAGCATTGCCCGCGGCTCCGCCCGCGTTCAGATGACCAAAAACCAAATTCTTAAGTTTTACATATTTCTTACATTACAGTTGTTGTTTTTTTCTCTCAGAAATGAGATATTTTACCGCAGTAAAAAGTATCCTATATGTTGACCCAGATAACCAGCTATCATCATACCAAATTTTATCAAAATCTGTCCAGTGGTTTTCTCGTGATGCGGTAACAGACAGACAGCCAGACAGACAAACAAACAAACAAAAATTCTAAAAACTATAGATTCGGACTCTGTATCGATAATAATGTCTATTTCAATTAGATTTTCCAAAAAATATTTAATGTACAGATTCGACTTAGTTACAGTTTTATTATATGTATAGATTTGTTTTTAATGCAAATAGTAGTTATGATATAATTTGCTTAGATATCCTTATAGATAGGTTCTGATATTATAAATGCGGAAGTTATTATTTATATGACGACACGTTTGGCTCAGTTTGTAGAAACACTACTTGCGATGTCAGCGGTCGCGCATTCGAGTCCCGCTGGTGGCAGTCATTTGTGTGACGAGCACGAATGTTTGTAGTCCAGTCATGGGTGTTTATATTTATAATATGTGTATTGTATATATTTAAAGATATATATGTGTAGTGTATCAGCTATCTGGTATCCATAACACAAGTCTCGTAGCTTACCATGCAACTAGATGGTGCTGTGTGTTAATGTCATAACATATATATTTATTTATTAATGAGTGTATGTGTTTGTCACTTTTTCATGCTGTAACGGCTAACGTGTTTCAGTAAAATTGTAAATGGAGATAGCTTATATACTGAATACGGTATATTATGCTACTCTTTAACAACATGCGTGTGTAGTAAAATAAATACAAAAATAATATAAATACGAGTACATATATGTGTTTGTTAATTTGTCTTAGCAACATAATATACAGTAAGAAAAAGCACAGACAAGCGAGATTAATTTTATTTAATAAAAAGGTTTGCTAACTTTAAAATATGTAAATCTATGAACTAAAAAGTAATTACTGAGTCCAAAGATAATTGAGTACATGTAAGAACTTTTTGTTTAGTACAAAATATTACTTTTGTGTTATCTACCATCAGTTTCCAAAAAAATACCTTAGTCTTCAAAAGAACTGGCGAAAGAAACTCAGTCCATTAATTCAGAGATATATATATATATATATATATATATATATATATATATATATATATATATATATATATATATATATATATATATATATATTTCTTAATATTTGTATAGTGTTGCTTGTCCCAACTTAATCATCGTCTTACAAGCCAAGACGCTGGATCTGCGGGCTAAGAATAATTACAGCTTATTGCTATAACGGGTAAAGTTAATTGACTTGAGTAATTCAATTCCTAGTGTCGAAGGATTGGAAAAGTTTTTATAAACTTTTTTTTTAGCTCAATGAAGCCGCGGCAAGTTATTGTAGCATAGGTTTTATAACATTTTTTATAGTTCTAAAGCAATAGAAGTTTTGCTTACAATAATATTATATATACTCGTGTCAAATAATTAAAAAAAAATAAGGCGACAAATTACACAATACGATTTTTAGTCGATAAGATAAAATTTATTTGACGTAAATGTAGTAATTGAAAATTCTAAAGGTTAATTCTTCAGTAAAGATAAGTAATAATTATATTTAATATAATACCTACACGATAAAACTTCGAGCGTTTTCCTTTTCCGTTTCTTCGTTTTTATTTTTGTTTTTTCAATCATTACTTTTTTGTTTAATTTTTTTATATAAATGACGTATATTACAATAACTTTTGTTAGATATTATTAAAAATAAGTTGTGGGAATTGGATTTCTAGAATGGTTCTTTGTATTAATTTAATGATTTTATATGTTCGTTTGAACGTTTAGTATAGATTTCTAGATTCGGATAACCAGCTATCATGATACCAAATTTTATTAAAATCTGTCCAGTGGTTTTCTCGTGATACCGTCACAGACAGACAAAAAATTTAAAAACTTGGTAATAATGATTATTTCAATAAAATTTTCCAAAAAATATTTAATGTACAGATTCGACTCAGAAGTTTATTATATGTATAGATTTTATACGTATGTTACATTCAATTTACATGAAAATAATATTTTATCTTTATCTCACAATGTGACATCACTAGCCTCGATTATGAAATGTCATTCGCAAAGCTTTTGCTTTCCTCTATTTGCTATACTTGTGCTTATTCGAGTCCTATGACTTACTGACACATCACTTTTACTATGATATAACAGTTGGTTTTGATCTTGGTTATCGATTTTTATTATTATAGTTATGTTAATCTATACATATAATAAAATTGTAACTAAGCCGAATCTGTACATTACATATTTTGTGGAAAATCTTATTGAAATAAACGTTATTATCGATACAGAGGCCGAATCTATAATTTTTAGAATTTTTGTCAGTCTGTCTATCTATCTGTCTGTCTGTCTGTTACCGCATCACAGAAAAACCACTGGAAGGATTTAGATGAAATTTGGTATGGTGATAGCTGGTTATCCGGGTCAACATATAGGATACTTTTTACTGCAGGAAAATGTCTCATATCTGAGAAAAAATACAAAAACTACAGTGTAAGAGTATACTAATATGTAAAACCTAAGAATTTGGTTTTTGGTCATCTGAACGCGGGCGAAGCCGCAGGCAATGCTAGTTCGTTATAACAGATTAAAAAGTCCTCGCGTGCTGTAAATAGTTTCATTGGTCACCAAATATCTACATAAGGCTACAGTAATTCACATGATTTTTATTCTTCCATGGCATATTAATATATGGTAGGTAATATAAATAGGCTTTTGTTGATGACTTTGTTTGAAAAATATTTTTTGCATTTGAGCTCAATTCTCGAGATAGAACAGGCTGTCTGTTAGTTAGACACGTACGCTGCGATATTTAGGATCGAAACAGTGATTCACAAATAGACTACGTTAGTGGAGCCGCAGAATAAGCGGTATTAGGGCATTATAAATGCGAAAGTTGGCGAGTCTATGTGTTTTTTTCTGAAAAAATTTATGAAATTCGTATTTGAAACAATTTTTATCCCTTTTTTAATGTCTTTTGGAATTCCATCATGAAATAGATACTCTTACTCACTAATTCTACAATATAATACTATCCCCACATGTTGTGTAGTGTGTAGCGTTGCAAGATCCCTTGCGTCCATACCATAGGCACACCGTGCGCAAACAATCTTGAAAATTAAAATATTTTTTTATCCTACACTAACAGGTACCAAGTTATCGATGTACCTGTTTGGTGAAGTATCATTATTTCGAAAACAATGTATAATAAAAACTGTCAGTGGTAATTGAACATGTAATGATTGATCACTGCGTTTTCTTTCACCACCGTCAATAAAAATCAGAAAATTTTAATACATCATGCCAGGATTTATTACATTTTATAGTAAGCCTATAAATAATGCTATTTATTAAAAAAAAATGAACTGTTTCTTGGAAATTATAAAGTTTAAATTAAATTTTGAATCTAACTATATTTGCGGATGTTTTCGCGGATTTATTTTGATTCATAACATTTATCTTAATTATGATCTCTCTCGTGATAGTCTAAAATCCCTATCTATGTGGTGGACCCTCACTCTTTTTGCAGGTGAAATATATTTTTAAACTATAAAACATATTAACAAACACGACCCAGGGGGGATTGTCAACAAAAATTTGCTCCAGGCTTTTTTAAATTAAAAACCTCTTGTCTGGAGATATTTTGCTATAACAACTTTGGTAAAACAAATTTTGATATATTAAATTTGTAATAAAATTATCTACACTTTGATACGATACGAGCAATGTAACCACTTCATTTTACTTGTTTATACCTGGATGTCAGGTAATGTGTTCGAAAAAGGCCGCCAAACGTATGATGGCATTTTCTACAAGTCTTTCGACTTTCGATTGATACTAATTTGTCATAGGAAAAGAGTTCTTGACTTTAAAAAGATACATTTTTTTTTAAATTATAGTATACCTAAATTAAAAATGCTTAATTTTTAATCGTTTCCCTTTTTTCAGTTCTTATAAAACAAAGATTGTTGGATTAAATTCAAAAGAGTAATAATTAAAAGCTATAAGCAAAGGCTATGTTTTATATTAAAAATGTTATCTTTAATATTTTAAATTTTAATTTTTAAAATAATAAAATAGTTTTTATAATGCTTTTTATTTTTAAATAAAACTATCTTTTCGGATTATTTCGCGGATTTATTTTGATTTTTGGTTCCCGACGTTTCGAATGCTTTACAGCATCCATGGTCACGGGAGAGACTGAGGTGTTACATGTCTTGAATATAAATAATAATAATCCGAAAAGATAGTTTTATTTAATAATGTCAAACATTCGCGTAAATCTAAGAAAATATAATGCTTTTTATTTTATGTATTTTATCTAAACTTTTTATATTAAATTGAAGTAGGTGGTAATTTGCTGTTTTACTGACGTCTTTAAGTGAGACTAAAAATATTGTTTGTCTAATATAAAAAGGCAGTGGTACGCGCTTGCTTGGGAACCCGAGTGAAGCGGGTTCAAATCCCAGGTCTCGCACCTCTGATATTTTCATGTGCGAATTATTTCCAACATGATTACCACTTGTCTCACGGTGAAGGAAAACATCGTGAGGAAACCTGCATGTCTGAGAGAATCTAGCAAGTTTTCGAAAGACGTATGAAATCCGCCAACCCGCATTTGGCCGGCGTGGTGGACTATGGCCTGATCCCCCTCGTATTGAAGTGAGGTCCGTGCCCAGTAATGGACACTAAAACAAACAACGTAAAAAGAGCTGAATATAATATAAATATATTGTATTGTATAATGCAATTGTCATTGAGCGACAGATGAAGTTAATAGTAAAGTGTAGTGACCCTATTTGTTGGTGCCAGCGGTGACGGGTTGGAGTCCCGCTGGGAGCATTTATTTGTGTGATGAGCACGACTGTTTGTACTCCAGTCATGGGTGTTGTTATATGTATGTACTGTTGTAATGTGTATGTACTTAAAGTTATATGAATTCTGTAGTAGTATCTGGTATCCATAACAAAAGCCTCGTAGCTTACCATGGAACTAGATGGTGCTGTGTGTTAATGTCCCAAGTCCCACATATTTATTTATTACTTTTCAAACCACACTAATATTTTTGATCATTCGATCGCTCCTCATTCTCACCTTTTGAACATGTTCTTCGTTCTTACAATGACGTTTTCATACAAATCTGCTTTACTGGGTATCAGATTTATAATAAAGCATATTTATCTTGTAATTAGGTCTAAAACAATGGGATAAGTAGTGGACATTGCGCTCAGATAACGATGTTCCTACACAGTACATCGTTTAGAAAATCGTTTTGCGTTGATGTTGTAACGATTTTTATTACTTTTTCATATCTTATCTTTACAAGGGCGCATGAGAAACACGTGGATTTTGATTGATATTAATTACTAACTGCTAAGCACTTGTTAGTAATACGAAAGTGTTTGTCTGTTAGTTGGGCGTCAACGTGGTTTTTTTGTAAGGTTTATTAGTAGTTTATGAATTTATCCTCTTATCCTCCTATAACATATGGTGGGTAAGTTTTGGATGATTAATGTTGAAAAAATAATGTTAGGGGAAAAACAGAAAACATCAGCTTGATTAGTAAATTTGTTGGGGGTGTATTCTCTCTTAAACCACCCCTGGGTAAGTATAAAAAATAGAGAAAATCCAAAAAAAACAGCTGGAGACTAGAAAAGTTCCGAACTGTTTATTTTGTACCTGTATATGTATTATTTATAATATGTATGTATTTCAAGTTATATGTGTATAGTGTATCAACTATCTGGTATCCATAACACAAGCCTCGTAGCTTACCATGGAACTAGATGGTGCTGTGTTATTGTCCCAACATATTTATTATATTTATTACTATGTATGTGTAATTTATAGTCTACCTATTTCATACTAACCGTTGAAACGTACCTATGGACGAATCCGAGTGAAATAAGTCGCTAGTTTTTTAATAGATATTAAATTTTAAATATAAAAAACATTTTTCTCAGATCTTAGAAACCGTAATGAAAGAAACATGAAATGAAATTCTTGTAATAATACCTTTATCGATGTAAGCAATCTTGTGTTAATTTCATGATTTACGTTGAAACCGTTGAATATTGCGGAAACTAAGTACCGCTACATAGTAACGGTTGCTATGAAAGTTATAATATTGCAGAATCAGAATGCTTATATGATTCTTAAGATTTTAACTTTTACCGATTATAAAAAATACCTCCTGTTGAATAAGTACCTACTCAATTGTTGTTTGTATTTTTTGTGATGGTTCTCGATATATTGGTCTATAGTGGGATGATTTTTTTATAATAAACTAGCGACTCATCCTCGCTTCGCTCGGATTCGTGCCTCGGATTTGCCTCGGATTTGTGCTTGATTCCCAATACAAACTTTCATCCCCATTTACACCCGCTTAAGGGATGATTTCCGGGACAAAAGTATCCTATGTCCTTCCCAGGGTCTCAAACTATCTTCTTACCAAATTTCATTCCATGTTTCAATTTAATCTAAATCGGTTCAGTAGATCCAGAGATTACCCCCTACAACGTCACAAACTCACAAACTAAAGAGGTATCTTTATAATAATACTAGCATTGCCCGCGGCTCCGCCCGCGTTCAGATGACCAAAAACCAAATTCTTAGGTTTTACATATTAGTATACTCTTACAATGCAGTTTTTGTATTTTTTCTTAGAAATGAGATATTTTCCCGCGGTTAAAAGTATCCTATATGTTGACCCGGATAACCAGCTATCATCATACCAAATTTCATCAAAATCTGTCCAGTGGTTTTCTCGTGATGCGGTAACAGACAGAAAGACAGACAGACAGACAGACAAAAATTCTAAAAACTATAGATTCGGACTCTGTATCGATAATAATGTCTATTTCAATAAGATTTCCCAAAAAATATTTAATGTATAGATTCGACTTAGTTAGAATTTTATTATATGTATAGATTAGTAGATATAGATAGGTTATGTTTAATTAGATGCTTCTCAAGGGCCATTATATATATTTAAAAAAATGTACCCCGCAAGGTGGAATAAATACTTTTAATTGATTTTTAAATAATTTATCTATAATATTTAGTTAGTCTTTTTTAATAATCCTCTATCTTTTGTTTTTACTACATATAAGAAATGATCAGTGAACAAGTTCAAAATAATGGCAATAGTGTACGCTTCGTTCATATCTCATGACGTCAAATTATTTGTAAGATTTTTTTAAGACCCAGTTTCAAAAAAATATTTAGAATACACGCTCTGTCACTTATTTTTTGCTCGTTTAAAAATGTGTTTCTCAATTACCACTTTGATTTACAAAGAATTTGTTCTACATTTCAAAACTTTAAGCTTAACCACGCAATTAATTAATAACACGGTATTGTTTTATAGACAAATACTAGCGGCTCACCCTCGCTCCGCTTGGGTTCGTCCATCCAGCTATCATCATACGAAATTTGATCAGAATTTGTCCAGTAGTTTTCTCGTGATGTGTTCCCAGACAGACATACAAAAATTCTAACAAGTATAGTTTTAGTTTCTGTATTGATAATAATGATTATTCCAATAAAATTTTCCAAATAATATTTGATGTACAGATTCGACACAGTTAGAATTTTATTATACGTAATACGTATGTATAGATAATGATCTCAATAAATACAAATAAAGCAATTCTTTCGTTACCAACAATTCAATTTACAAAGTTGAAATTACTTTTTAAGTGGTTGTACAACACCTGTTCCGCACGACGTCGCTTTGTTGAAGCTATAATATAAAAAATGCTTTTAAAATAGGTTATATAGTACATAGTACATACACAGTTCCATAGAGACGACGGCTCTTCTAACTGTGGTTCCTTTGACTGAACTATGAATTGGGAAGGAAGGAAAACTGGTATTATAGCTTCATAGAGGCAATGCAAATGGTAATAACATATTCTGACCGTCGTATCGTATGTGACTGAACGTATAGATAACATTGCATTTCCAAAATATATTTTTACTTTCTAACACAACTGTTTATTTACTTAAGCTAAAGTTAAAATCTATAAGCAAATATTTAATTACAAATCTTTGTATTAGAAGATAGATACAAATTACAAAAATAGGAAAACCCGACTGCGTAAAAGATGAACTAAAAAGAAGAGAACAAGTTGACGAAGGAATATCGTATTATGCATTCAGAGACATACACATACGCAGGTATTCTAAAACATGTACAATGTACATATATGTATGTCTCTGCATATATACATATATACATGCATACATACAGGTCAAACACATAACCCTCCTTTGGGATTCGCTGGAGTCGGGTAATAAACTACTGACGTTTAAAGATCGTCTCTATTTTAAGATTACTATTCAATTGAAGGAGGCCTTTTTCAACCCAGAATAGATTAACGTATGTAGGTGTAATGATACGCAATGTTAGTACCTAGAGGAAAACTATTCCATGTATATGTTCTGGTTTATGTATAAATAGTTTAATTTTGAAAATAGTTTCTAAGAGGTTATTAAAGAAGATGTTATGAAGAAATAGAAAATTTATATGTTTTTATGCAAGATTTGGAAAAATATTTAATTATAACTCATGTAGAGTCTCGAACTAATGCAACTAGAATTTTTGGAAAAACATTATGGAATATTTGCTTCATGCTAAAAGTAATGACTCAATAAATATCTGTTCTGAGATGTTAATGAATTTAGGATAAATAATAAACTAAACAAGTCTTGGTTTTTTCATAGGTAAATCTTGCAATTTTAAAATGTAGAGTCGCTGTTTTTGAAATTGTGTCTCCAAGGAAAACTTAATCTTGTTCTAGGACAAGGTAAACGAAAACATTTTGCCTCTCATTTGTTGTTGTTTATTTTGCTGTGAAGAAATTTATATTCAATATCGTAAAAAATATTATAAATAACAAGTAAATAGATAATTGTAAAAAAAAAACAAATTTTAAGCATAACTGGATTATAATTAATTATAATTTAATAAATAAGATAAAAACTATAAAATATACCAAAATAAAGCTAGAATGTAGAGCATCGTATTATATTATACCAAATAATATCATGGTTTCATCAAATGTAGAGGCAACAAAAACACTAAATCAAAGAACACAATAACTCAGCGTTCGCACGCATAATATACATACAGCTAGAAGATAATAAAATTCTAACATTCCATTTTAACTCCAATTTATATGTAACAATGAGCTATAATAGCTTAAAATGTCTTAAGATATATTGTAGTTAGTAAAGTCGTTTCGCTTACATATAGTCTGATCAGAAAACGTCAGTACACATCTGGTCGTCGGAGAGGACGCACGTCTTCGTGGTTAATATTTACGATTTAAAATCGATTTAGATAAAGGATTGTCGTGTTCAGTGATAGTGGAGTGATAACAGTGTTTGTTGGATGAGTTTCGGTAAGTGGGCTCTTGTCCTGTCTTAAGGTAGTTAGGGCTGCGGCAGTAGAAGGTCGATTTGTTCTATGCAATGTACAGAAGTTACCTCTCTTTGTCTGATAATAATGCGATTAGTGTCACTTTTTTATTACAATATTTAGTTATTTATTTTATGTATTCATTATTTGTCTTTCTTGTACGCTTTTTCTATAGAAAATATTAAAAACGTTTTAGCAAAACTTACTTGTTTATTTATTATGGTGTACGTTACATATATACTATAACTGATGTTTTATGGCATTTAAAATTTATTATTTTTTCCATCAAATAATATAGCGTGGATTGCCCTTGGCTGTTCAAGAATCAATGCCATTAGAAATATGAAAATTGTACTCTACATTGGTATAGTAATTTTATGGTTGTATATATGATTCATGTGTTATATTGGTCTTCGTAAAGTATGTGGAATGATTGTGATAAAATTATTTGTAGTTTTATTTTAATTTGATAAATTATTATAATTATTTAATACATTGAATAGATTATAATTTTTTATCACTGTATTTTTTAAATATACTTTTTTTTAATTATCTTATAATTTCTATGTGATAATCATAATGACGTGAGATAAAATTCGGATATTATAAAATACTAGCGACTTATCCTCGCTCCGCTCGGGTTCGTCCCTACTTACGTTTTAACGGTTAGTATAGATTTCTCAGAGATGAGATATTTTCCCGCAGTAAAAAGTATCCTATATGTTGACCCGAATAACCAGCCATCACCATACGAAATTTCATCCAAATCCCTCCAGTGGTTTTTCCGTGATGTGGTCACAGACAAACAGACAGACAGGCAGACAGAAAAAAAAATCAGAAAAATTCTAAAAACGATAGATTCAACCTTTGTATCGATAATAGTGTCTATTTCAATAAATTTTTCCGAAAAATATTTAATGTACAAATTCGGCTTGGTTACAATTTTATTATATGTATAGTTAAGAACATTTTTGTGAGGCTTATTGAAACGATTATATGATTAGAATAATATATTTTCTTATTTATATTTACGACGAAGAGATGAATTTTTGTTTAATCTTTATTTTAAAGTGGTTTGGTGACAAAGTGATTATGCCACCCCTATAGGAATAACATAACATAATTATTTACTTACTATAATTAATCAGCCTTATACTCGTAAATAATAAAACATAAGTATTTATATAAATATATCTTAATCAAACTTGTACTACTTTATACAAGAAGAGATGTATTAATTATTATTGTAGTTGTCATCTCTTCTCCAGAAAATGTAGAGCTTAATAGAAAATTAAATATTTGCTTTAAAGATCTTAGAGTCAAAATAAAAATCGATTATCGCTTAAGATAAAAAATTAATCATTAATGTCTTAATGTTATATCATAGCTTATATCAATTGTACGTACTTACGTATTTGAAAAATATTTATTTTATTCACGAGTTGTAATTGAGAAAGTAGAAGTGCTCTACATATACTTCAAGCTATTTTGTGTAGTATTAAAACTTTTCCGTTATTTTTACTGTTTCTTTCGTCTTTAGTTGCTCACAAAGATGAATAATTTTATGATTTACTTTAGTTATTTAAGAAACCTAAAGGAGACCTTGGACATTATTTCAGGCTAATTATTGCTGAAGTTTTGCCTAATGCCAATGTAAATTTTGTAATAAAGCTTTCTGTTGTGAAGGATTTTAATAAGAGTGTGCGTAAAAATTATAAATAATTTATTTCAATTAGAATTTAAGACTTTTAGGCAGTGATAGCCCAGTGCTAACGCGCTTGCTTGGGAAACCGAGTGAAGCGGGCTCAAATCCCGGGTCTGGCACCTCTGATATTTTTATGTGCGAATAATTTCTAACATGATTACCACTTGCCTAACGTGAAGGAAAACGTCGTGAGAAAACCTGCATGTTTGAGAGAACCTAGCAAGTTTTTAGAAAGACATGTGAAGTTCGCCAACCCGCACTTGGCCAGCGTGGTGGACTACGGCCTGATCCCCCTCATATTGAAGGGAGGCCTGTGTCTAGCAGTGAGACGTTAAAAAGGGCTGAATACAGACTTTTAATAAACACTTTTGAATGGTCAATTAGATTTAAAGACAGTGTAGTCTGTCCATGAGGATACAACCGCTGGCTCAGAAAGCAGCTCTGCTGAGAACTGATGAGAATCGCAACAGTTGATTATATTTTATTTTAAATATAAAATTACAGTCATTTTTATATAACAAAGCTATCCCACACGAGTCAATTACCTTGATTCTAAATATTTTTATCTTCAAAAAACTCTTAAAAAGTATAACTACTAATTAGCTTCAACTTGTAGAACTTTTTTAGTTTTAAATTATTGAAAGGTAAATAAATCTGAGATATTTTTTAGAATTTTATTATATATATGTATAATTATGGATGTATGTATAATTTATATGCGTTTACTCAGGTCGAGAGACGAAAGGGTCTCACAGGCTTAATATACATACATAATGAATTCCTGGTATTTATCGTGTCTGTCAATGTTTTTTTCATTTTTATTTATATTTTTATGATAATTAACTTATTTTTTTAATGTAACAGTATGTTTACCAATATATTTAAAACTAGTATCGCAGGGAAACAAGAGCTTTTATATCGTAACACATACATATATAATGGTTTCTCCAGACCTACCCTTCAGTAGCATCCCATAAAATTATAAATATATATGTACCCAAGAGCAACACAAAGTTCTTTTGAACGACACATTTGGCTCACTTTGTACCACCTTTTGTCCTACTTGCTGTGCCAGCGGTCGTGGGTTCAAGTCCCGCTGGGGGCATTCATTTGTGTGACATCTGTATGTATGTTTTTAAAAGTTAATATGTGTAGTATATATACTATGTGGTATCCATAACACAAGCTTCGTAGCCTACCATGAAACTAGATGATGCTGTATGTTAATGTCCCAACATTCTTTTTCGGTGTATGGTGCTTTGCTCTGAATTAGACTTCCTAAAGACATCCAACTTATACATATATTATGATAATTTATCAGTGGAAACTTTATTGGTCTTTGCGCCATTTATATAAGCTATTGTATGAACATTTGTAAACACTGTTTGTTTCCCATATAAAAATAAAATAAATAAAAACTTTTTAACAAAAAAATAAAAACCGACTTCAAACAAAAGCACTAAAAAGCAAAAAATAACTGATTGGTAGTTTTCATTTACTATACATACCTAATCAAATATTTTCGAAGTCGGTGTGCTTTGCTTTGTATGGGCTGGGACCGATTTCAAAAATATTTGATTAGGTATGTATTTAATAGGTAGGCTTTAATTACTTAGCCAAAGCACACCGACTTCGAAAATATTTGATTAGGTATGTATAGTAAATGAAAACTACCAATCAGTTATTTTTCACTTTTTAGTGCTTTTGTTTGAAGTCGGTTTTTATTTTTTTGTTAAAAAAGTTTTTATTTTTCCCTTTTTAGTGTAGACAGTAGTAGCAAAGTAAGAATTCCAACGTGTTAGGCTTGTCAAATCAAACAAAATAAGCCCAAACTCAAAGTATCTACTATTAGCCGTTGAAGAGTTCCACCTATCCACCTTCTGGCCTTACCATCAGATCAGGTCAACAATACCGAACCATTGTACTATCAACGGAAATAAAAACACTTGCAAATTTAAAGTTAATATGACAATTAGAAGTAGGTTAAATTCATAATTAGCTATTTTTCCACCCTTAGGGGTGGTATTTTTTTTTGAAATTTAAATGGGACCAATCTGGAAGTATACCCTTTCAAACAAAACAAAAATTGTCTAAATCGGTTAATAAATGACGGAGTTCTGAGGTAACAAACATAAAAAAAAACATACAGTCGAATTGAGAACCTCCTCCTTTTTGAAGTCGGTTGAAAATTAAAATTAAATAAACTTAGTAGTAGTATATATGTTTGTATATGTATACATAATTATGTATGGCATGGTATGTAGTATATAAATAATGTATGATATTATATATAATATTTAATTGGCTATTTATTTTTAAGTATCTATATATTATTTATATCACTACAACAGCACGATTTTAGTCTAGAACAGTTAAACATTATCTAATACCTTTAAACGAGCAATTCTTATATATTTATTTATATATCCCGGATATCTCGGAAACGGCTCTAACGATTTCGCTGAGCATGTAGGAGTATTCGGGGGCGAAAAATCGATCTAGATTAGTCTCATGTCTGGGAAAACTCGTGTTTTCGAATTTTCATGCGGTTTTCTTTCGCATTATTCCACGCAAAATGTGGTCAAACTTTGACCGTCAAAGTCAAGCAGCCAAGGCGCAAGATTGACAATCACAGGTGTCTGGGTTCGAATCCCAGTCGGATACAAAGTTTTTACTTTTTTTTTGTATTTATTAAAGTTTTTAGTTTTTATCTAAAAATACGATATAACAAAAAAGAACGCCGAGCGAAGCCCGGTCGCCAGGTACTAATAATTCTAGATAAGGATCATATAAAGTTATTAACCTTTAAGAAAATTTTAATGAGAATTTGAAAATTTATTAAATAATACAATTATATATAGTTTAATTATTAAAAAACATTAAAATTAAAAATACTACTTTATAATTTAGCAGACATACTTATGTCCTCAATATAACCTACAAGGATTTAAAAAAAATTATCGATTTAGTTGTCATTAATTAATAGCTTATTTTGAATAATGACTTCATTCGCAGATTTTTTTATTTTATATATATATATATATATATATATATATATATATATATATATATATACATACATACATGCATATGGATTCCTTATTTATTCATGAACTAGCGACTCAACCTCGTTTCGCTCGGGTTCGTCCCTAGGTGATTCTTTAAATTGTCATAACTTTTTTATTTATGAACCTATTTAAACAAAACAAATACAGTTAAATGAAGCCTACCACAATACATTAGTGAACCGTACCCAAGTTGGTTAAGCCGTTTCTGAGATAAGCGCGCACAAACGCACAGACAAACAGATAAAATTTCTAAAAATCATTGTCTTGGGTTCCATTGCGTTAATAAAGAAGAAATAATAGTTTTCTCTAATATCTTCCATGTACAGACAGCGATCATTTACACTTTGATTATATGTATGAAATATTATAGACATATGTACATTAGGAATAATATACTTACTCTATATTATAGATTATAGAGATGCCTTAAAAATTATTTGCGATACTGTAGAAAATGAACAGGTAGGTAAAACTTTCTAAATTAGCGAGATGAAGTGAAAGTTTATTATAGCTGATTTGGGCTGTCGGCCAACTAATATTAATAGACTATGCCTGACCTGCGGCAGTGTTCGCTGCACCTTAACCTTTCTAAAGCTAATGTTCTTCAAATAATTTTGAATGTATTTATAAATTATATATAGTATAGATCATTCATTACCTCGACGAAAATTTTTGACTACTTGCTTGTTTTTTGTTCATTATGTATGTGTTGATATAATATCTATTTGAATTTCACTCCAAAACTGTTGAGCATGAAGAACGTAAACTAATAAAATAAAAATATAAAACAAAACTATCTTTTCGGATTTATTTTAATCCATACAGATAAATAAAATTGAAGTGTCTGTTTGTAATGTCTAAATAACAGCGTTTGCGTAACTAAATGCATATGAAATTATATACGGTACTTATAAGAATAACACATTTTTTAAAATATTGTCTGTCTGTCTGTTTGTTTCGGATAATCTTTGAAACGACTGGACTGATTTTGACGAGACTTTCACTGGAAGATAGCTGATGTTATAAGGAGTAACATAGGCTACTTTTATTTTATAAAAAGAATTAGGGTTCCGTTAAAAAAAATTAAAACGTACCTAGGGACGAATCCGAACGAAGCGAGGGTGAGTCGTTAGTTCAATATAAACCCGCGAAAAAATCCAATAGTTTTATTTAAAACTAGCATTGCCCGCGGTTCCGCCCGCGTTCAGATGACCAAAAACTATAGTATACTCTTACATTGCAGTTTTGTATTTTTTCTCAGAAATGAGACATTTTCCCGCGGTATAAAAAGTATCCTATATGTTGACCCGGATAACCAGCTATCACCATACCAAATTTCATCAAAATCCCTTTAGTGGTTTTTCTGTGATGCGGTAACAGACAGACAAACAAAAGTTTTAAAACCTATAGATTCGGCCTATGTATCGATAATAATGTTTATTTTAATAAGATTTTCCAAAAAATATTAAATGTAAAGATTCGGCTTAGTTACAATTTTATTATATGTATAGATATGTTAGTATTATAATAAAAATAAACTCATGCTATTCTTTATGTTTTAAATATTTATGACCCTGGGTTGTTTGAAGTGGACCAGATCAAATAATAAAATTATTGAGTCGTTCCAGAGATTACTCCGAAATTACAAGCAGTTTTTTTTTGTCAGTCTTCATTTTTCGTTACATATAATTTAAAATGTAAAAATTATGTACATATATGTATATTAATTATTCATTTTTTTGGTAATTAGTTAATGGTTTATAAAATATTACTTAATAACAAAAAATGTATGTACTGTTAAAAATCCACGCGTTCCTAGAATGGCAGAAGCAATTGTCATGCGGTGAATATGTATGGACGTAATTACTTTTTATTGTTATATCTTTTTTGTGGGTTTTTGCTCTTTGATTAATAATGAATAAGACATTTTGAATAATACTGTATTAAATATAAAATATTTTTCTTTTAACTTAAAATGTACACCGATGTATGTATATGTGGAAGCTTTTTTAAATCATGAAATAAGTTTGCATGTACGAATGTATGTGTGTTTGTTACTCCTGCACTCCTCCACACTGAAATGGTTTTACGTATTTGGATAGAATTTAGTACACAGAATCTAACACATAGACTACTGTGTGGAATGATCTTCCGTCTGAGTTCTTCCATGAGCGCTATAACTTGGGGCTCTTCAATGCCCTTTTTTATGTCCCACTGCTGAGCACGGGGCCTCCCTTCAATACAAGAGGGATCAGGCCATAGTCCACCACGCTGGCCAAGTGAGAGTTGGCGGACTTCACATGTCTTTCGAAAACTTGCTAGGTTTTCCCAGACATGCAGGTTTCTTCACTATGTTTTCCTTCACTGTAAGACAAGTGGTAATCATGTTGGAAATGATACGCATATGAAAATATCAGAGGTGCAAGACTCGGGATTTGAACCTGCATCACTCGGTTTCCCAAGCGAGCGCGCCACTGGGCTACCACAGCCTTTTTCCTTTTACTATAAAAAAGAAACAACCAGAAATATACTGAAGCGAAGCGAGCGTAAGTCACTCGCTGATTTTTTATGATAGAGACAGACGGACATACACTATTGTATTTTTACATTAAGTAAGGATCAATAAATGAATGAATGAATTACTCTTTATTGTACACCCAAAAAGACAAAAAGAAAATATACAATATAATACAGAAGAAGGTATAAGAGGCGGCCTTATCGCTAAAAGAGCGATTTCTTCCAGGCAACCTTTGGCTGTGTAGGAAATAGTACTAAGATAGAAGGGGCGCGAATAACAAATAAAGAGACAGTAGAAAGATTAACAAATATATAATATATACAAAATAAATACAAGTAAAATATAACTAACCAACATATAAATACAATACCTATATTATACATATATAAATATAAAATATAAAAAGGCAAGTTTAGCAAGAATTATATAACAATAATACATACTAATAACAATACATTCAATAAAGAATCTTTAAAGTGTATGGAAGTGGTCCTTTAAACGTTTTTAAAATATTTTTAGCGATTTCTATGTAGCAATAATTGTTAGATACATGATTCATACTAGAATATACCTGTCTTTGGCTAGATATTATATAGTGCATGTTAATGATACTCGTGTACCTAACATGCAGTGCATTACATAAAACCACTTAGGTTTATATCCATACATATATAAAATATTATTTAACTAATCGTGAAAGTAGAACCGGTTGTTTGTTTAAGACTTTCTAAAAGATAAGAAGTTTGTTTTGATAATAAAAGATAATTTTTTTTAAGATATAATCTTGGTTTTTTGGCTAACTTCAAAAACTTTTATTTATTTTGTTTTTTTTATTATGTATGTACCAATTTTTGTGTTTTTTTATAAAATATGTTATTACTTTGATTACTTTCTAAGTGCTTTCTTAGATTTACGCGAGTATTCGACATTTTAAATAAAACTATTTTTTGGATTTTATCGCGGATTTATTTTGATTTTTAGTTCCCGACATTTCGAATGCTTTTACAGTAGTAAGTAGTAGTGGTAGTGCTGTAGATAGTTTTATTTAAAATACTTTCTAAGTGATTTTTAGGTCGGTATACATTTTTAGTTGGAAAGTAATTAATTTAATCTATACATATACTAAAATTGTAACTAAGCCAAATCTTTACATTATATATTGTTTTAAAAAATCTTATTGAAATTATCGATACAGATGCCGACTCTATAGTTTTTAGAATTTTTGTCTGTTTGTCTGTCTGTGACCTCATCAAGGGAAAACCACTGGAGGGATTTCAATGAAATCTTAAACTTTAAATTTCACGATTTAATCCTACATAAAGTGATGTATATTGGTTTTTCAATACTTGTATATTTTGCCGTCAATACATTATAGTATTTTTGTACTTTTTTGACCACAAACATGGTAGAGAATGGACTATCCACCACAGGCAGTGGTTTTTTACAAAATTTTTTTCGTTTTAAACATATTTTAATAATAGCTTTATATGTAAATATATTATATTAATTTATAATTTTAAGTTAGATATGTTATAAGTAGTCTCATTTAGCCTTAGATAACTAACCGGTCCGTATGGTTACGAAACGATACACCATTCCTAATGCTTCTTACGAAAATGTTGTTTACATATAGGGTTGGCAATTAGAATATTTTGTTTTTGTCTTATATAAGTTTTTTGATTGATAGCATTATGATTTTATTATATAATTTTTTTCTACAACTAAGTTGAATCTTATGCAAAAAAGACCTCAATTTTTATCTTCTAACCTTCATATTATCTATACGAATATTTTTACGACACGTTTGGCTCAGTTTGTAGTGACCGTACTTGCTGTGCCAGCAGTCACGGGTTCGAGTCTCGCTGGTTGTATTCTTTTGTGCGATGAGCACAAATGTTTGTACTTCAGTCATGGGTGTTTAAATGTTGTGGAATGAAGCTTACCATGAAAATAGATGGTGCTGTGTGTTAGTGTCCCATCATATTTATATATAGTTGAGAATTTAGTTATAACATATTTATTTGACAGCCCTACTTCAATGTTAAGTCAAGGTCATGTATTGCAGCTCATTATAATATACATAACCTTAAAATAAGGAAAACGAGAAAATATATTTACTCGTATAATAAATTTTATAATTTCAAAACCTTTAATTTTACATATTTGGCTTTTTTACATAATAAACTTAAGCGGACTTTAAAATGACTTAGGTACACAATAACAGTTCCACATTTTAACAATTTTTTTTTTAATTTAAATAGTACCAACATTTAAAACTCATTAAATGCAGGGCAAAGCTCTGACAGGGCGTTTTATACATACAAAACATTAGCCGGATTGAAAATCTTTTTTGAAGTCTGATTAAAATATTTAAATTAAGTGATCATTGCCAAAAAATCGATACGTTTTAAATAATTCATGTAGTACACAATGTATGTTTTTTTTAAAACTTAATATGAATATATTTTATACTATGGTTTATGACACATAATATTATATTTAAGATTATAAATCCCGTGCCTCGGACAGCACGTGTCACGTCAGTCCCTGATCTAACACTGGTCTGTCGTCCTGTCGACGTACGGGTAATGGGAGTGAAAGCAATAGAGTCTCTTATCTATACATATAATAAAATTCTAAATATGTTTTGGAAAATCTTATTAAATAGTCTTTATTATCGATACAGAGGCCGAATCTATATTTTTAGAATTTATGTCTGTCTGTCTGGGAACGCATCACGAAGAAACCACTGGACGGATTTTCATGAAATTCAGTATGATGATAGCTGGTTATCGGGGTTAACATATGGGATACTTTTTGCTGCGGGAAAATGTCTAATCTCTGAGAAATCTATACTAACCTTTACAACGTGTCTTTTATATACGTTACTATTAATAACTAACATAGTTAACAATTATTTTTACTAAAAAACGTACTCCGACTATGAAATTACTACATAAATATCTATTTATGTATTCATAAAAAAATAAAACAGCTCACACTTGATGAGCTTTAGTGTTATCAATAAAGAAAATTTGGAAACAGTTTTTTTTATAATATAGTGATTATGTCGAATTTCGATAACTAGGCGAATACCAGTGTTTTAAATAGTTTATAATTTTACATTTTCGTTTACTGTGTGTCCTTATGATGATCGAGTACAAATACGAAAACCTTCTGATTCATTTCGTATAGGTAATTTTGTTGAAACTCAAGACCGGTGCTATCATGGCTGCCAAGGTCTGATACTTCATTCAGAATGCTTTAATTTCTCAGTCAATGTCATTGTTGGGAACGTGTTGGTTACATAAAGTTGGACGCAACGGACATTTTAATTGAATCTGAATATTAATTTAAATGAAAATTTTTATATTTTGTTTATAATATTGACGATTCAAAAGTACTTGTGTTAAGTCTAATTGAATAAAAAAATTTTTTTTTTTGTTTTAGACAAAAGTTTATAGAGATTTAAATGTCGAGGTTTAAACAGATTTTCAGTTTTTGCTCTTAGAAATATGAATGTATCATAAAAATATCTACCTAAACTAAAGGTTTAAGGTAAATGAGTCTATTTGTAAAAGAAATACTTCGCAAGTATTGTGCCCATTTTTTAAAATTGAGCGGTTTTTGTGGGATTTTAGAAAACTGAAAAGTGAAAGGGACAACGGTTCTCTAGTAGATGGTCAAAACGAAAACAACGGAATTTAAAACCACACTACTATTATAAATTCCAAGTATGTTTTTATGTATGTGATGATTTTGATGAAATTTAGTATTACAGATAGACCATGACTTGGAGTAACACAAAGGCTAGTAAGTTATAAAATTTTCCAAAAGCTGGCATTAATCATCTTATGAATTAAGAAATAGAAGATATTAAATTAAGAATTTTTGTATACATTATATTATATAAGTATATATGTAGGTATATACTCGCCGATTCCCTCATCCCTAGGTACGTTTTAACGGTAAGTATGGAATTTAATGTGGAGCTTTATTATATTGTATTTTCATGTGTGAATGAGATAATCTTCCGCGGCAAAAAGTAGCCTATGTAATTCTCCGGCCCTCCGACTCCAACAAACAAAAAATCACGCCAATCCGTCGCTCTGTTTGGACGTGAAAAAAGGACAAACAAACAAACACACTTTCACATTTATAATATTTCGTGTAACTCGGATTAAACTTTTTTTTTGTATTAGGTAAGTTTTTGCTTTTTAAGATTAATTAATATATGTATTTTTGTTATGTTATGTTCATAACTATATCTGTCTTTTCTGAAAAAAAAAACGCAAAAATTAAAATTTTGATGAATAGGTATAAATGAAGCTCTAGGCACTTGTATATAATAACTATACCCATCCGAGCGAAGCGAAGGTGAGTCACTTGTTTACTGTTATTATACTACTATCTATGCTAAAGATTTAAGGTTTATGAGTTTGTGAATAACATATAAACTTCGGATTTACTACCAATATTGAACATTTTCCTTCTAAGTGTATCCCGTTATATTAATTATAAACATTGCAAAAAATAACCATTCGTTCCAATATAACATTTTTTTATTCATCCATGATAAGTACGTGAAAAGTAATACAAAGTGAAAGGCAAAAAATATATAATAATCGACATAAATACCGTCCAATAAATGTAAGTGCATTTTTACTTGCGTCGTGTACAAAAAGTTTCTCGAACCTACTTACTACACCCTACTTTTTGTGCGCGGTCACGCTTGAAACACGGTCACGGCTACAAAAACATACCTATCATGATAGACTAATGTTGTTTGTTTTTGATTAAGGCTAGCTGCAATAGTCATGACATTAAATTATAAGATTTTAAGTTTGTAAGTGAGAACATTGACGACACGTTTGGCTCAGTTTGTAGTGACCCGACTTACTGTGCCAACGGTTGTGGGTTCGATTCCCGCTGGGAGCATGCGTTAATGTGTGTACGGGGCTTGTCTGTTTGTACTGGCTAATCTCCGAAACCGTTTGTTGGACCGATATAAATGAAATTTTGCATGGTGGTACCTTATATCCCCGGTCAAAATTTTAGATATTTTTCATCCCGGAAAATTAATCAGTTCCCATGGGATAGTTAAAATACGATATATAATATATTATAGTTAGTAGAAAAAAATTATGTTATTAATAGATATTCTTTTTCTAGTAACTATAATATATTTATAATTAATTATATTGTAATTGTCGTAGTTATAAAATTCCGGTCAAGCGTTATTAAACTAAGAAAAAGACGAAATTATTAATAAGATAATTGTATATAACTCGTGTTGTGTAATTATATCGTATGTTACAAAGTCTAGAATTAAACAATGATACCATAATAAAGTACCTAATAAAATGTACGTGGCTTTTGATTTCCGCTCAAAGACAATAAATGGCTTGGTTTTACTTAATTTTTATAGTGAAAATGATCACTTAAACATGATTACTCATTTTATAAATCCTTGTTTAGTTTTTATATGTGTCAAATTATATTTATATAATCAGGGCCGGATTTAGAGAAGGGCAACCCTGACTGCAGCCTCGAGGCCTCCACTTGTAAGGAATTTTCCCACAACAGAAATATAAATAAATATGTTGGGACATTAACACAGCACTATCTAATTCCATGGTAAGCCACGAGGTTTTTGTTGTGTTACCAGATAGTTGATACACTACATATATATAACTTTCAATACATACATATTATAAATATAAATATCCATGACTGGAGTACAAATTTCGTGTTCATCACACAAATGAATGACCCCCAGCGGGACTTGATCCCGCGACCGCTGGCACATCAAATGGAGTCATTACAAACTGAGCCAAAGGGTGTCTAGGTATTATTTTTGCTAAAATATTTTTTTATTCTTTCATAGATTTAAGCGAATAAATTAATTTTCGAAAAGCTAGCTCGCCTTTCTTTGATATATTCTAGGAACCCACACTCCTTGTTTGCTCCGGGCTCTTACACTCTTTAATCCGGCCCTGTGTATAACGACGAGACTTTTCGCATTGATATACCTAGTGCGATCTATAGAGTGACAACGATTATTTTTTTAATTACATTAACTTTTTCCCATGGGATACCATAAAAAATTCCTGAGCGCTCAGTGGATGTGAGTGAATTATAAAATTTAATTTCTTCGTACTTTACTTCAGGCTTTGTGCAAAGCGAAGGCTATTTATTGTCTATTACATTAATATAAACTTTCGTTTTATTATCTACCTAAATAAAAATATAACAAGCCAGCTAAAAAATAGTGACAAAATGCTCCCCCATTCTACATGGATATTTCTTTTGCAGTAGCAATAATAATTTTTTTTTGCATATATATATGTAGGTATAACATGTAATGAAAATAATCATATTTTTTTATAAAATAATTCAGTGTTCTTTATTACAATACAAGATTGAGACAAAGATGTACGAGTAATTGGTTGAAAATATTTTCTTTTAAAAAAGTCAAGCCCTTATGTCAATCTTATTTATGTATAACTATGTGGTCGCACTTGATAGTCAATTAGCGTTCTATTAGCAACTATGTATTGTAACTATAGAAAACAGAAGTTTAATGTATAAATGTATATAGATAAATAAAATTGAAGTGTCTGTTTATAATTTTAAATTACCAGCTTTTTAATAAATTATATATGGTACCTACTTATAAGGAAAACACATTTTTCTTTTTAAAAGTTTTGTCTGTCTGTCTGTTTGTACCGGCTAATCCCCGAAACGGTTGGACTGATATTGACGGGACTTTCACTGGCTGATAGCTGAGGTTATAAGGAGTAACTTAGGCTACTTTTATTTTAGAAAAAGAATCAGGGTTCTGCTCAAAAAAAAACGTGCCTAGGGACGCACACGAGCGAAGCAAGGGTGATGCGCTAGTATATAAATATGAGTGTGTTAGCGCATAATGGTTTAATATCTCGGATAGTAACGTCAGAAGCCTCGACTCTCGCGATCTCCTTGAACTGAGGCACAAGGCAACTAAAATATTTTATTATATTGCTTAAACTCTCACACTTTTTGTAGTCGTTTTTGCCTTATTATTGTATTGTCAATCACGTTTTATTGGTACAAAAAACTTAAAATGTTTTTATTGCACGTATGGTATGTCATAGTCGTCATTCGAGTCAATAAATAGTTATATGATCGATGTATAGGGCAGAGTTTCATTTTGATTTTAAATAGTTTAGCAGGAACTAGAGGTAATAGGGGAAAAATAATGATTATTCATATTTGATGGTGTTAGGATGCAGGAGAGTAAAATTCGACAGCTTTAATAAAAACATTTTGAGTTAGTGAAACAACTTGAGTGTGTGAGAGTGGGAAGAAAAACTCGGTAGAAAGGAGAAGAGTCTGCATTACATGTGGCGAATAAAGAAAAATGGGTTAAGTGCGAGTCGAATTCGCACACGACGGGTTCAGTACCATCGTACTTGTGCTTTTTATTAATATGACTTTTACTCTATGTATGTAGTACATATATATTAACTTCGATAAAATAAATGTTTCTTGTATTTTTATTTTTATTATTTGTTATTATAGCGGCAATAGAAATACATATTCCGTGAAAATTTCAACTACGTAGAGACCTATTACGGTTCTTGAGATACAGCCCTCTGACATACGGACGGAGGAAAGCGGAGGCTTAGTAATAGGGTTCCGTTGACATCCTTCGGATACGGAACCCTAAAAAAGTGTTCACCATGTTCTATATTAACACTAGATATTAAATAAATATACAATACAGTTTAAAAGATTGTCAATCTTTTCAAATGCACCTCACTGGAGAACGGTTGGATTTCGAATAAGGCTTTTTACAAGTACTTAGACCAAAATTCCATTCAATTGTAAATTTTTTTTGTAGTATTAACTATATACTCAATACATACAATATAATAAATAATAATAATACATAAATATATAATAATAATACAGCTCAATAGTACTGCAATGCATTTTATAATGGCCTACCTGTGCCCCGCGGTTTCACCCGCGTTATATTTGCTTGCAAACATCAGTTTTAGTTTAAATAATGTTTGGAAGTCTGCCCGATTTGTCGACAATTGACATTTATGATTACTGCTCCGCTCCCTTGGATAGTAAAATGATGATAATATATAACCTATAACCTTCCTCAATAAACGGGTTATCTAATGCAAAAATAATTTTTCAAATCGAATTAGTGTTTCCTGAGATTAGCGCGCTCAAACAAACAAACAAACTAACTAACTCAGCCTCTTTATAGGTAATATTAGTATAGATTAAGATAATATACTACGTCTTGCGAACGTCGCGTGAAGATAAGCGGAGATAAACGAATTAATTACAAGGTTTCTTGTCGATGTCAAAAGTGAAGCTAATTATTTCGAGGTTTTATTGTTCTTGTTTGTTAAACAAATCTTCATATTGTTGTAAATGCGAAGATGTTTGTTAGTTTACCCTTAAGTGATGTAATGACACATCAGATTCGATTGACGTGATTTTTGATTGATTTTAAAAATAAGGATTTACTAAATATGGTATAGGTTTCACGATTAGTCTAGACATTGTCTATGTCTATAAGTCTAGATTATAGGATTATTTAAAGAAACATGAACTTTAAGAAATGAAGTTCTTTCCATAAAAAGAGCTGGAAGGGCGCAGGGTCTATGTGGTAGATATACCTACAGTGCTCCGAATTCATATTCCGAGTCATTTTGCTGTAAAACTCCAAAAAAAAAGTACTATTAATTGTATTTTTTGTGGGTATGTTACGCAATATTACGCCATCGATTTTCCTATAATTTTTTTTTCAATAAATAGGTAGATTATTAATTCAAGGATATCAAACACGTTACATTCCGTCTTATGAAAGGTTGAACATGTACATAAAATAAAATTCTAAGTCGAATCTGTACATTAAATATTTTTTGGAAAATCTTATTGAAATAGACATTATTATCGATACAGAGGTCGAATTTTTTAGAATTTTTGTCTGTCTGTCTGTTACAGGGATTTTAATGAAATTGGATATGGTCATAGCTGGTTATCCGGGTCAAAATATAGGATACTTTTTACCGCGGGAAAATATCTCCTTTCTGAGAAAAAATACAAAAACTGGTTAGAATAAAACCACAATGATACTATATATATTATTTTAGCAAGGTAACTTACATAAATAAATGTAAATATATAAAAAAATAAAAAATAGCTTATCTTTATTTGGGTTTTGGTCACCTGAACGCTATATATATATATATATTTCCAAAAGAACATTTATACATTTTAAAAATTAAATGTATGTAAAATTAAAGCAAAATAATTTTAAGGTAAGACTTCTTGTATGGACCCTTCGCCATTTCTAAACATACATATATAACTTTAAATACATACATATTATAACGCATACCCACGACTGGAGTACAAACATTCGTGATCATCTCACAAATGAATGCGCCCAGCGGGATTCGAACCCGCGACCGTTGGCACAGCAAATAAGGTCACTACAAAGTACGAACTGAGCCAAACTACAAAATGTGGTCGAGTATTGGTAATTTTAATAATGATTATACCTATAGTATTTACTATAAGTATAAGAATCAGAATATTCTAGAAACCTTGATTACAATTCAAGGTGCTCGGAACGGGTTTCGGATTTCGTAAATAATATTTATGTAATGTTATTTGTAGGTGAATGACAATTCTTTGAAAATGTTCGGGTGCTAGCATTACACGCGACTTTGCCCTCGTTTAAACTTCGGATCTCACTAGTACTACTACTTAGCTACCAAACTTCACAGACCACAGTATCACTCGGTAGGCTAATCTGAAGATTGTTTGAAAACTTCATCAAAATCGCTCCAGAGTCCACATGTCCATATGTATGTACATACACAAATGGATTTTTATATATACGTAATATTAATTTGCTAGTCGTACTGTGTGATTTGTCATATATTGGTGCTTTTGCATTAGAGTTCTTGTATTCAATTTAAAATCTTTTACTAAGCAAAAGTGTAAGAATGTAACTTCTTATACAAAAAAGATTAAAAAAAAAATCCCTACGAATTAAATGATTAAATTAAAATAACCGACTTCAAAAAAACCACTAAAAATAAAAAAAATACCTATATGGTAGTTTTCGTGTACTATAGATACAATTACATAATCAACTATTTTCGAAGTCGGTGTGCTTTAATATGTATCGGCTGGCACCGACTTCGAGAATCTCTGATTAGGTGTCTATAATAAATGAAAACTACCAATCAGGTTTATTTTACTTTTAAGTATTTTTTTTGAAGTCGGTATTTATTTATTTTTTAATTTTCTTTTCAAATTTTTAGTATACACTTATTTGTAGCAAAATAAAAAGAAAGTATTGTAACAATTTAATAGGTGAATAATCAATTACCCCCTAGGTTCTACACTTAGGTTGGATTATTTTTTAAAAAATGGGACCAACTTTAAAGTACCCATTAAAAAAAAAAGCATCATCGAAATCGGACTACACTGTAAAAAGTTATGTGTGGTGAAACATATGGTATGGGAACATGGTATAGATGAAAATATGCTCTTAGATTATTATCCGCCATTAAAATAGCTCGACAAGCGTGTTTATAGTTTACCGAGACTTTCGATAAAGCGAAACTACAGTTTTGTAATTACAGAGGTGGTGTAGATAACAGTTATGATTGTGAGTTTTGAAATATTTCTACGTTAATTTTGCATATATCGTCACGGGAGAGACTAATGTGTCTAGTGATTACTAAAATTATACATTAATCATTCCAACCGTCTGAAACAAAAAAAAACTGTATAAATCCATGAAAATGTCTAAAAGGTGTTTAAAAAAATAACTGAATACCACTCGTATTTTTCTTTAAATTTAAATGGGACCAAACTGGGACAAAAAAAAATATTTCAAATCAGTCAATAAATAACGGAGTTCTGAAGCAAACTTAAAAAATAAAAGAAAAAACAATTACAACCGAATTGAGATACTCCCCCTTTTTTGGAAGTCGGTTGAAAAGTGAAAATATAAAAAAAAAATGTTCTATTAATGTTAAACTTAAACATTTGCGTACATCACAGTACCTACGTATAGCCTTAATATAATTTGTAAAAGCTGTAACTTATATCCATTAGTTATGTCTAACATGGAGTTAAATGAAGATTAATAGGTATCACATCATCAGTTCTTATTAACCCGAGTACTTTATAAAAATATACGCGGAAATACGCGGTCGTGTATATTGTGTATGGACGTCATTGTCATAGTTTGTTGCATTTTAATATGTATATTGCATATAAATATAACTAGCCGTTCAAACTTCCGATCGCTACCAGACTTCACAGGATGACCGCTGGGTTAATCTGAAAATCTGAAAATCTCATCAAAATCGCTCCAACCGTTTCGGAGTCCATAGGGAACATATGTGCATACACACATCGATATTTATATACATACATTTTAGAGATTTTATGCTCTAACAACCATAGAGCAAACAAAGTCGATGTTATAAAACATTGTAGTCTCTACTTTGCGCCGATTTTCTAATAGACAGCAGATATCTAGAAAAAAATTAAATAACTTTTTTTTGGACTTCGCCATAGTCGGGTAAAAATGTACGGAAATGAAATATTATTTCAGCGTTAATTCAAGTCGATGATATTCTCAAATACTTCTAGTTTTCTATTAACGATATCGATTGTAGAAAGTCTAAGGGATAGATAAGCATCCATTTAAGATTGACGTACACTATATCTGCTTAAACTATACAACGTATATTCTTTGACCCACGACCCTACATGTGTACTCGTATATCGCATGTGACGTCGAACATGATAAAATTATGTAATCTATATGTATAATAAAATTGTAATGGGGTCGTAGTCGTCTTTGAATATTTCTGGAAACAATATAGGTACATAGCCTGGCCATATACTGTTACAATAAAAAATAAACAAAATATTACATTTGAATTTGGAATCTGTCATGTTTATATGATTGTTCATTTTGTTTTCTCATTTTCGCGCCAATACATTGTAAAATATCTTATGATATTAAAATGGAGTGGGGTGATAAAGAGAACCGAATCGCTGTGATTGCATTACACAAAGTAGGTATGGAGTCAAATACAATTTTTAAAACTCTCCATACGCTTGGTATTAGTCAAATGTTTGTGTACCGGGCTATTGATAGGTACAATGAAACCTCCTCTGTTTGTGACAGAAAAAGCTCAGGCCGTCCATGTAGTGTCCACGAAAAAGGCGATCAAAGCAGTAAGGGAAAGAATTCGAAGAAATCCTGTCCGAAAGCAAAAGATTTTATCTCGGGAGATGAAGATAGCACCTAGAACCATGTCGCGTATTTTAAAAGATGACTTACGGCTTGCAGCCTATAAGAGACTCACTGGTCATTTCTTAACTGATAATCTAAAAAAGAATAGGCTAGTAAAATCAAAACAACTGCTTAAGCGGTACGCAAAGGGAGGTCACAGAAAAAAATTGTTTACGGATGAGAATTTTTTTACAATTGAGCAATATTTTAACAAATAAAATGACCGTATTTCCGCTCAAAGCTCTAAGGAAGCTTCCCAATTAGTCAACAGAGTACAACGTGGGCATTATCCGACTTCAGTGATGGTTTGGTGGGGTGTTAGCTATAAAGGAGTGACTGAACCATATTTTTGTGAAAAAGTTGATACCTTTTTGATTGTAATAGTAATAAATGTTAAGTGCAATAGAAAAAATGTTTTTTTCTTTGTAACAATATTTATGGCAAGACTATGTATATGTATTTGAGTTACAACAAAAAAAACATAGCAAGTAGGTATATATAACTAGTTTATTCCGAATATATTAGCGAAGGAGTAAAAGGTAGCTTAGGTATGTTACTCTCGTCATGCTTATGTCGTAGACTTATAATAGAAACCTGTTGGTTGGTTTCAGCGTGAGAATGTTACAATAAACAGACAGGCTGAGTTACTTTAACAATTATGAGGATATACTAGGATGAGTATCTTTGTTTCGCTCGGGTTCGTCTCTAGGTGATTCTTTAAATTGACATTACTTTTTTATTTATGAAGCGATTGAAATAAAACAAACACTTAATGTTAAATGAAGCTTACTATAATACATTAGTGAAAACCGTACCCAAATTGGTTAAGCTGTTTCTAAGATAAGCGCGCACAAACAAACAGACAAAAAATCTAAAAATCATTGTTTTGGGTTCTATTGCGTTATTTAGGACCCCCGAATAATAATTTTTCTTAAATATCTTCCATGTACAGACAGCGATCAATTACTTTTTTATTATATGTATAGAAGTATAATAGATGGGGTTGTATTTTGCAGTGGTTAGTTAATTTAGTTACATATAATAGGGTCGAACATCTAATTACTCTATGAAACAGGCTGGCACGACTCTTGTCTTTCGCTAGATAATATAGGAGGACGGACACTTACGCTGATTAGTATCTAATATTTATAATTTTCCTCCATACTACGATTATTGTTTGAATAGACAATGCTTTAAGTATTGCCAATGTTTAAAAGGACATCAATGTTAAAGTAGTTTTTAAAACCATATATAACCAGACTATAATCTATCTCTCGAGATCCATTCAGCCGTTCTGGCGTGAAAGAGAAACATCCATACGTACTCACAAACTTTCACATTAATAATATTTATACAGATATTTTGTTTATTACATTATGGTATTTTTTGCTAGTAAGCTTGATTGAGTGATTTTTTCATATTTTTTTATAGTACTTCTATTAATATGTGCATTTAAATGCAGCCCTAATGAGACTTACTAATACATACCAATTTATACATAAATGCGAAACTAACTCTGTCTGTGTGTCGTTGAACTGATTTAAACGAAATTTGGTATGGAGATAGTTTGACACCCCGAGAAGGACATAGGATAAGTTGTTATCCCAGAAATCATACCTTAAGGGGGTGAAAATAGGGTGGAAAGTTTGTATGGGGACGCAGTATTGTAAATAAAACAAAAAAAAACTCGACTCAGATTTATTTATGTTTTGATAATTTACTACAAAATGTTTTGTAAGTTAATTTTAGATAATTAATGCTATATATTATATATTTTTATTTTTTAATTCTAGGTTGTATAATTATATAATTAAGACATACAAATTCATAGCACAACCTTCAGGTGAGTCTTATTTTACTAATGTAACAGTAATAAGATGCAAGGCTTGGGCGTTGACGTCAAAGAGAACCATCATAACGCTGTCGTCATACGCCGTGTGAAGAATCAAAACCTTGACAGCAAAGTGTTTGACATTTTTTTTATTTTTTGACGATACGTTTGGCTCACTTTGTAGAGACCCTACTTGCTGTGCCAGCGGTCGCGGGTTTGAGTCCAGCTGGGGGCATTAATTTGTGTGATCAGCACGAATGTTTGTACTCCAATCATGGGTGTTTATATTTATAATATGTATTTATTTAAAGTTATATATGTGTAGTGTAGTTAGCTATCCAGTATCCATATCACAAGCCTCGTAGCTTACCATGGAGTTCCATGGTGTTGTGCGTACATATAACAACATATTTATTTATTTATTTTAGTAAGTCTACGGCATAAAGTTAACTAATTACATAAAGTAATTAAATTATATTATAAATAGCCTTTAGTTGTTTTTTGTACAATAACGTTATAGTATGCTATAAATAACTATTTTTTTATTTTTAATCCCAATTTATTGCTTTTATGTTTTCTAAATGCCAATATGTTCTTTATAAAATGTGCGAATGCTATTTATAGCAAGCAGTTTGTGTAATATTCATATAAATTACTAGCGACTCACACTCGCTTTGCTCGGGTTTGTCCATAGGTTGATTCTCCATACAAAATTTCATTCCTATTTTCACTCAATTAAGGGATGATTTTAGAGATGATAAGTATCTTATGTCCTTCCCGGGGTCTCAAACTATCTTCTTACCAAATTTCATTTAAATCGGTTCAGTAGATCCAGAGATTACCCCCTACAACATCACAAGCTCACAAACTTTATCTCTTTTAATATTAGTATAGAAGTATAGATGAATGAACGATAAAAATAATTTTGTCGTTAACAACTAAAATAGCTTAGTATCTTGGGTTACCATAAAGGTCTCATTATAAACACTAAACACGGTTCGCAAAATTGACAGGCGTTTGGCGCCGGGCAAATTTACTATCCGATCGATTAATTTATTCTTGACGTATTCGAATGTTCTCACTATGGCCGTCACGTCTGCTATGCATCTATAATTCAGAGGCTGAGCTCTTTGCGTCTACATTGTTAGTTCATTATATTATTTCATTGCTTCTCTTTTATTTATTTATTAGCTTCGCTCTGGTACGCTCCTAAGCTTGAACGGTTTGGGAACGTATGAAAGACAAACAAACGAACATTTATTTTTATTTATAAAGAACAAAAACATCGCTTTCTATCAAATGATTTATAATTGACTAGCGATTCACCCTCGCTTCCCTCGTGTTCGTTCCTAGCTTGCTTCCCAATACAAACTTTCATCCATTTTATTTTCACACACTTAAGGGGTGATTTCTGGGATAAAAAGTACATGTCCTTCCCTGGGTCTCAAACTACCTTCTTACCAAATTTCATCTAAATCGGTTCGGTAGGTCGAGGGATTACCCCCTACAAAGTTACAAACTCACAAACACACAAACACAAAGTCACAAATTTTACCTCTTTATGGTATTAATATAGAAAAAAATAAATACTTCCTTAGCCTTCCAGTACAGCAACAGACGCTTTCATATCTTTCGTGTCGACACAACCTAAGTTGAACTGAGATTAGAAATTAATATTGTTCTATATAATATAATGTGATAAAAAGTAGCCTATATGATATTCCAGACTATGATCTATCTCTGTGCCAACTTTCATCCAGATCCGTTCAGCCGTTCTGGCGTGATAGAGTAACAAACATCCATTCAAACATCTAAACTTTAACATTTATAAATACGAAGGAAAAAATGACAGTCCCTAACGTTTTTATGAATTTAAGCTTACATAAGATTGTGTGTTGTGCTTTCTGCGTAATACTTAAATCAGTTCCTTTTTGCGGCATCAAGAGTAGTAGGTAATAGATATATGCCGTATACTCAGACAAGGAATAATATGGATAGAGTGTCATCACTAAACATGAAGCCAATCGATAATGTTTTCAAATAATATATATATATATATATATATATATATATATATATATATATATATATATATATAACGTAATGCAAATATATTAATTGCTGTGATAAGTAAATATTACTAAAGAAAAATAGCTAACGGTTTATGCTATCTCTATTTCAAGGGAAAGACAACTAATGTTTAAAAATATAAAATAATATTATTTTATTATTCACATTTTCTTCTCAAAACTTGTAAATTAGCGACTAATCTATAGTCTATACAATATTACAATTCTAACTAAAATATTATTGTAATAGTCATTATTATCGATTCGGAGGCCAAAATTATAGTTTTTAGAATTTTTGTCTGTCTGTCTGGAAACGCATCACGAGAAAACCGCTGGACAGATTTTGACAAAATTTGCCATGATGATAGCTGGTTATCTGAGTCAACATATAGGATACTTTTTACTGTCTGAAAATATCTCATCTCTGAGAAATCTGTACTAACCGACGAACCCGAGCAAAGATGAGTCGCTAGTACCTATTTAAATTTATATAAAATTTTCCTTATTAAATACGTTATTATTTTTATTTTTTTTGATAGGTTCCCTCTATGTATCTTAATAATTCTTTACTCGAGATTATTGCATTCGTATACTATATTTCATTAACATAGTTGACATAATGATCGCGAAAAATTAAAAAATAGACGGAAATCATTTTTAGTATTAGTGAGTATCAATGCCTAAAAAGCCATAAATGTCAGTCTGATTTGCCGTAAGGTCAAGGAAACAAGTCGCGTGCAACTCTAACACGTGAGGTTACTCAGACGAGGATGTTGGCGATATCATGCTAACTTATTATTTATGATTTGCTTCAGTAAAGGTTGTAAGGATAAAAAATTGAATTGTTAGGTGTACGAGTACCTTACCGTTTTTGTTCACTTGCGTGTTTTTTAGCGCGATTTTATCTGTACGATTGATTACAATTCAAGTTTAGGTGTGTAATTAATCCATATTTATATGGATATAGACATAAGATATGATATGACGACACGTTTGGCTCAGTTTGCAGTGACCCTACTTGCTGCGCCAGAGGTCGCGGGTTCGAGTCCCGCTGGGGGCATACGTTTGTGTGATGAGCACGAATGTTTGTACTCCAGTCATGGGTGTTTATATTTATAATATGTATGTATTTAAAGTTATATATGTATAATGTATCAACTATCTGGTATCCATAACACAAGCTTCGTAGCTTACCATGGAACTAGATGGCGCTGTGTGTTAATGTCCTGACATATTTATTTATTTATATTTATTATTATTTATTTATATGTACTATAAATGTGAAAATGTGTTTGTTTATTTGTTTGTCCTTCTTTTACCTCGAAATAGTGGTATTGATTGGCGTGTTTTTGTGTGGTGGTAATTGGAGACCTGGAGACTGACATAGGCTACTTTTTACCGCGGGAGATTATCTCATTCCCACGGGAAAACACTAACTCCTAACAACTCAACATACCTTTGTATATACCTACTATACTTATATATTATAATATATTCTATCTATTCCATACTAATCGTTAAAACGTATCTAATATATATCTCGCTAGTATTTTTATATACCTACGTATTAAAAATCGATGTGCTATAAAGATTTCATACCTATCACTATTTTTTATTTTAAAATGTTAAGAAAAATAATAAGTCTTTAGTAAAATTGTAAAAAAGAATAGTTCTCAATTTTTAAAAATCAAAATAATCGTAATCCCTGTAGGCTTAGTAGTTTGTTTCTATTGAAGATTTTCACTGTCCATCTATGAGATCCATCATCAATTATTAGATCAGCTCGATTATAGCAAATTACTGTCTTGTCAATTTACATACACATCAAACATACAAAAATACATATATAATAGTTTAAACTCTTATTATTTCATCATCCCCATTTTTATCCCCTTAAGGGATGATTTCCGGGATAAAAAGTATCCTATGTTCTTCCCAGGGTCTAAAATTATCTTCTTACCAAATTTTTGAGATTACTTTCTACAACGTCACAAACTCACAAACTTTACCTCAAAATAATATTAGTATAGATTAGGTATATGCTAGTGACTTACCCTTGCTTCACTCGGGTGCTTCCCTTGATTTCTTTTGTCTTTATAATATTATAGTTATTATCCGCGGCTTCGCTCCCATGATAAGCGTGACGGATATCAAGCCTATATCCGTTCCCAGGATGCAATCTGTCCTTGCCAAATTTTATCGAAATCTGTTCAGCCGTTTAAGCGTGAAAAGATAATACAGTGCTACCTTCACATTTATTATTATGGATTTGCTGTAAAATCTATACACACTTGTTGCTATGTTAGTTGTGTTCAAGTTAATTACAACAAAAGTGTAGCAATAAATATGATTTTATCTATAAAACATACTCTAAGACACGCAATTAATAGAGGCATTGTGTTCTATCGCAGGATCTGTTCCAGGATGTATAGATGAAGTAATAGCTTTAGAACTGGATAATAATAATCTAACAACCGTTTCGTAATTAACTGTCGATAATACATAATTTGTGTTAGTTACAATTATTCTTATGCATCCATGTCATTTTATAAGAGACTGGTAATTAAGTAATCTTATAGTGATTTTGTTTGTCACGTTGGTCTATTGGATGGCTTGAATGGCTGCACGTCATCAGGTCACCAGCAGTGGTGGTAGGGTTTCTTAACTTGGTTTTCTTTTAATAATATTACATTTATCGATTTATTTAATAAGGGTCTGATAATGTACATATAAAATATTAAAATATTTTTTGATGTATATATGTGTGTATGTATGAAGTCCCCATCGTACTGAAGAGAAGCCCATGCCCAGCATTGGGACATTAAAAATGGCTGAATACATGAGTGTATATGTTACATGTATCTAAGACAAGTGTGCAGTGCTAAAACTTATTAACATATAGTATGTAACACTTTTAATATTATATATGAAATGCAATTATTTTAATATTATATGTACATTCCGAGCGGAGATTATATTGATAGACGATGATCAGTGTTTTTTTTTAATTACTAGCGACTTGCCCTCGCTTCACTCAGGTGCGTCCGTCCCTAAGTCAAAAGTAAGTCCAAAGAAAAATTCTTTATGAAGTGAAACTTCTTTAGAATCGTTGTGATTTTAAACTAGATGAAACGAAAATGCGACACTAAAAAGAGACGTACATAAATATATAGGACTAGCATTGCCTGCGGCTCCGCCCGCGTTCAGATGACCAAAAACCAAATTCTTAGGTTTTACGTATTAGTATACTCTTACATTGCAGTTTTTGTATTTTTTCTCAGAAATGAGATATTTACTCGCGGTAAAAAGTATCCTATATGTTGACCCGGATAACCAGTTATCACCATACCAAATTTCATCAAAATCCCTCCAGTATTTTTTCCGTGATGCGGTAACAGACAGACAGACAGACAAAAATTCTAAAAACTATAGATTTGGCCTCTGTATCGATAATAATGTTTATTTCAATAAGATTTTCCAAAAAATATTTAATATGCAGATTCGGCTTAGTTAGAATTTTATTATATGTATAGATGAAGCCGGCGAGAGAATGAGATAGAATACATTGCCGTGTTTCCATGGTAACCGTTGTTATTGTCTGACATGATTATATGATTGTAATATGCCTAAAATGCCTTATTTAATTATTGATTTGTTTTAATTTAATTGCGATACCAGTATTTGCCACAAAAGTTTTACTTCAATCGCGCGTAAAGGTTACACGTTCGCAGGCGGATACAGAATAAACAGAGTCTCATCACAATCGGAACAATGGTTAAGGAACGCATAGAGGACAAACATATAAACATTCATTTATATTAATATAGTTTTGCAGCTAATTTTCCGCCATTTTAACATAAAAGCGATATCAAGTTCACCGGGGTCAGAATCGATTAAGACCTTTGTGAGAATGACGCATATTTGACTTTAAAAGTTGCCTCTCATGTTTTTTTTTCATGATATTTTATTGAGATGTTTTACTAGATATATATAAATGAACGTGATCAATCAATTATTCTGATAATAATTTATTGTCTTTGTGTTTTATTGGTGTATAATTAGTCATAAAATGTATATTATAAATTTTTAGAATTAATTAAAATAACACAGTATTTATTTTTGTTACTACCACAATAGTGAGAAAAACAACAGTTTTAATTTTTTTATCTATATTATTATTCGTGTTTTTAATCATAAGACCTCCTAATTAAAATGTTTAACTCTATTCCTGTCACTCTCAGACTCCGGTGGGACGACTGCTCGACACGACCAGTTAACTCTCTTAAGGCGCAGGACCGACGGCTTTACGTGCTCTCCGAGGCACGGGGGTGAAACTTACTATACAGAAAGACTCAATAACTAAACTTTGCCCGACACGGGACTCGAACCCAGGACCTCAGAGTGTGCAGTCGTACATGCTAGCCACTACACCACCGAGGCAGTTAAATGTCTATTAATGCAATAACAAGAGGATATGGTCATTTTAGTCTCTATATCGGTAGTTATATTATACAGTTTTTATCAAAATCGTCCATTTCTATCTCATTTGAGCCATTCCGCTGTAACTATGAAGTTTAAGCATCGCTATCCATATAGGTACTTATATATGTATAGTCTCGTACCAAAGAATAATATAGACAGAATGTCATGGAACCATATAGAACACTAGCGGCTCACCCTCGCTTCGCTCGGGTTCGCAAAACAAAAGCGAATCTATCCCACGGGAACCGTTCATTTTTCCGGCATAAAAAATAGCCTATGTGCTATTTCAGACTATAATCTACGAGTATCTCTGTGCCTTTTATCTAGCCAGCCGATACAAATCAAAGCACACCGACTTCGAAAATATCTGATCAGGTATCTATAGTAAATGAAAACTACCAATCAATTATTTATTACTTTTTAGTGTATTTTTTTCACATTTTTGCTTTATTTAAAGCAATTTATGACCAAATAGGATGCGACAGATCTTCACCATTAGGCCTTCGTAAGAAAAAAAATACTAATAATATTTGCATTAATTATTTTCCAAGTAAGTATCTACTATTCAAGAGATTGAAATCTCGCATTCAAATGTCGTGCATGTCTTTCCGTATTGCCAAGCAAAGACATATCGTACCTAGCTATATACTATATTTACTGTTTACTTATCATCTGTCAAACGACAACTAATTATGTCATGTTATCCTCATCGGACCAACTACCGGTTAAGTTATTGGTCCAACGTAGCAAATGTTGGTAACAAATATCTGCGTTTGATTTATTCATCAACTAGCGACTCACCCTCGCTTCGCTCGGGTTCGTCCCTAGGTTGATTCCTCATACAAGCTTTCATCCCCATTTTCACCACCTTAAGGGACGATTTCCGGATAAAAAGTATCCAATGTCATTCCCAGGGTCTCAAATTATCTTGTTACCAAATTTCATCTAAATCGGTTTTGTAGATCCATAGACTACTCCCTACAACGTCACAAACTCAGAAACCCACAAACTCACATACCTTATTATAATATTAATATAGATTATGTTCAATAGGGTCCGTTACAGAGGTTAAAGTTGGATCCAATCACGCTTCGTTTGAAATTGAATCTATAAAATGTCTAGTTTTTTTTTTGTAAGTTCAGTTCAGTATCACTTATTACCAATTCATATTGAAGTAAGTGAGTCACTTTTTCACTACATGAGAAAGAAATAATGTAAATTGGGTTTTTACAAAAAAATATGCCAACTATATAAAATCTGAAAATCAATAGGGAAGCTGGCATCCTATACCAAAAATGCCAGGATTCCACACAAAAAAAGACCTGAGAGCGCATCACCTCGCCGGTCTCATAGCTCCGAAAAAATGCCATGAGGGCTCATCTAACCTGAATACATCTAATCTGAATCTAGATATGAGCTTTCAAGTTTTTTTAAACCAAAAAAAGTCACGAAAACTTAAAACAAAAAAAAAAAGCATGGACAAAAAGTGTGAGTGTTCGCATTAATGAGACAAGTCTGATATATGATATATGAATTTTGTATGCTAGTTTCATCCATTTGGTCGAATATCTAATACACTCGCGGATGCTTTATGTATTGCTAAAGACATTATACAGGCCACGTCTCAGCGAATTGTATCGGAATATTGATAAGTTGGTAATCTATAATAAATTAGATAATGGTTCCGTCAATATGCAATGCAAGTCTGGTGTACTGCGATCATTCAGCATTGGCAATGTCCTCTAAAGGTGACCGCTGTGAGTGTTAGGCATTTGTCGTGCCACAATCATCTACCATGTATCTTCCAAAAATAGAATAATCAAAAAAATACTTTGAAATTATATTGCTTGGTTCGTGGAATCATTAAATACTCGATGGTATCTCAGTTTTTTCCTTGACTAAAAGGTGAGACGGTAAACTTCTTCGAGCTGATTTTTATTGACACCGAAATATATTTATATTCGTACAACCTTTACCCAATGCTTTTGAGATAAAGGAGGGTAAATTTCCTAAAAAAAATATTAAGAGGCTACCTGTGTCAGAACATGGCTATGCCCTCAAAGTCCAGCAGTCAGTCAAAAAAAGCAACTTAATATAATTATAATAAGCATTATGTATAATTAAATTATGAGCGTCTTTCTAATAAGTACGAAACATATTTTTTATACACGTTCGATAAACTATCTACCAATACGATTAGGAGTATTTCTTTCCGAATTTTAGATAATTTTGTGGTTGTTTCCATATAGCGGTAGGTTATTTTCACAAAATGGTCTAAAACTATTCTTTTCCTAAATAATCCCTCCTAAAACTTCTATTACAAACCGTATGGAAATCCGTACAGTCATTTTTAACAGCTTAGTCCGGACAAACACAAACTCAGCGCGACAGGAGTCTTTAATTTATAATGTAGTGATTACTGATAAAGCATTTGCTATCAGCTATCTGCTCTTTGTTATTTGATTTTTTCTATAAATTTATATTTTATGTGATATATAATTTTAAATTAAAAACATCATTAATTATTGCTTAACAAACATGCTAATTTTTCAAATGTTTTCCGTCACTTGTCGTAGTTTTTTTTAACTTCCGTGCCTTCATCTTTCTTGTAGCCATCGTTTTTTATGGATATTAGACAGGTTTCTTAAACAAAAACTTATAAACTATCTTGAATTTGTAACAGCTTTTATTTTTTTTATTCGCAACGCTTGAAACTAAACGCGAAATTAAATTAAGATCTTTGAAATGAAATCGAATATTTTTTATGATATTGGAATATGCCAGAAAACGTTTCTATTTATTTTGAAAATTTATTTTGACGACACTTTTGGCTCAGCTCGTAGTGACCCTACTTACTGTGCCAGCGGTCGTGGGTTCGAGTCCCGCTGGGTGCATTCATTTGTGTGATGAGCACGAATGTTTGTACTCCAGTCATGGGTGTATATATTTATAATACGTATGTATTTAAAAATTATATATGTGTAATGTATCAACTAACTGGTATTCATAACACAAGCTTCATAGCTTACCATGGAACTAGACGGTGCTGTGTGTTAATGTCCCAATATATTTATATTATTTAAATGTGAAACTACATATTTTTAAAATAAATGTAAATTATTATAGCTCTTGAACTTTTTCTTACAGTTTTGCAAGAAGCCTCGTTTTTTTTATAAAATCAAGTCAATCAAATCAAAATATACTTTATTCAAATAGATTTTTACAAGCGCTAATGAGTCGTGTCAATTTTACATTTTAAATTTAAATTAAATGTCAGTGTTGTCAGTCCGTGAGGAATCTACCGCCGACTCGGAAGGCAGTTCTGCTGAGAAGAAGCGGCGAGAAACTCAACAGTTGCTCTTTTAAAATAATATTTGTTTACAATATTGCAATACAATGATTAACTGAGTACTTATTCTAAGTGAAACTCAACCAGACATAAGTTCCTCACATTGACATCTACAAATTCCGTATTCCGTGACAGTGTATTGCTTTATTAAATAATATATTTTTAATTATAGATTTAAATTGTTTAAATGGCAAGCTTAAAAAACAAAGATTCCGACGAATTGAGAACCTCCTCCTTTTTGGAAGTCGGTTAAAAATCGACCGTTTTATTCTCTTTCTACTAGACATGTTTTTTACCACTATCACTATTTTTTATCGATGAATATAACGTGTTATTGACTCTCTCGAAACTCGAGTCGTTGCTCGAAGCAAAGCATATTTTTTATACTAATGAATGTTAAAAATGAGTAACAACTATATAATTAATATATTTATGTTTATTTTATTACATACATATGCTATAAGCTAGTAATTTATTATTGTTGGCTATTTGTTACATGGTTACGTGGAAGCGATATTTCTTGATTTTTTAGATTATGACTGATTTATTAATCAGGTTTTTACTGAATGCTCATTAGCTTAACTTGCCTCGGTTTGTGGCGTCGCTTGTGTATAATGCAACAAAGTTAATATATACCCCGTACATATAAATACTTGTCTAGAATCAAAATTTGATCTTAGGATTAGGGGTTAATTTTAGATTTTTTGATTATGGCTTTTTTATTCGTTATAAAATTAAGCATTTTCTACTATATTTTACTTACCTTATAACCTATATATCCAGGTTACTTTTTGGTAAGTCCGATTGTACAGTTTAAAAGTAACTGCCACAATCGTGTAGTGTCGATGATGGTCGGGCCAAGTCTTTCTGTTAAGGAAGTCACATTAACAATTTGGAGTTGGGAAGTTGGCGGTGTTTCACTCCCGTGCTACGGATAGTACGTACGTAAGCGTCGGCCCTGTGCCTGATCTCTCACCGTATCGAATTATCGTCCCATTGGAATTTTAGAGTGACAGGAATAAAGAGTGCACTTGAGTCTGTGTGTACAAACTATAATACATATATCCTGCGCAGTTGGCTAGTCTCAGTGAGGTTGGCAGCCGTGGCCGAAATCGTTTAGGAGGACATCATCATAAGTTTAAAAGCAATTATCTCTTTACATTGACCTTGTTTTAAACTATGTATTTAAAAATCAATACAAACTATGCTAATAGAGATTTGTTTTCAATTTCAGAATAATTTAGGACTGTATTTACTGTACTGTACCTAATGTGACCAAGGCGATGCAATTTTAAAAGTAAATTTAAACATTTATATATTGCAAAAGTAAATTTAAACATTATATATAGGTGGTTGATCTTAAAAAAAGGTAATTTGTGTTTTTGAATTGCTAATGGGTATGAATTATGACGTGTGATTACTACGATGTTGAATGTCAAGGTATTTTTTAGGTAGAGCCATTTGTGTCACATCTAATCCAATTATATATAATATATATTAGCAGAACCCGCGGCTTCGCCCGCGTTCAATCTACAAAAAAACTCTTGCTTTTTGTTATACAGCTAGCTGGTTGTTATATATGTATTTATATTATATTAAATTATTTAGATATTGTCTAATAATAATTAAACATAATAAAATAGCGGTCAAAAATAGTGGGTGAAAAATACTTTACGATTCTCATACCTACCAAATATATAAAAAAAAAAACATTAAAATCGATCGAGCCATTTCGGAGGAGTGCGAACATAAACACGGTGACACGAGATATTTATATAATAGACTAGTGACTCACCCTCGCTTCACTCGGTTTCGTCCCTAGGTATGTTTTAACGATTAGTATGGAATAGGTGACTATATATTATATGATATATAACCTTAACCTTTCTTCAATAAACGGGCTATGTAATGCAAAAAGAATTTTTCAAATTGGATTAGTAGTTCCTTAGATTAGCGCGTTCAAACAAACAAACAAACTCTGCCTCTTTATAATATTAGTATAGATTCATCCATAAATATTGACTATAAGGTGCCTTTAGCGTTACGTATACATTTTATGTTATTTCGTAAGGTTTTAGGCAAATGAAGTTATTAATTTAACATAATACAAAAACAAAAACACTTCCATGTTAGATACGAGACTCGTATTACAGAAAAAAACTTGGTCTAAAAGCGGTTCTTGTTGCTGCTAAGGTAAATATAACTACAAAAAAGATGTCCATTCCATTATGGATGGTATAAAAACCGTATTGTTTTTTTTTCATCTCAATGATATAAAATATTAAGTTGAAAACTAACATGTAATTATCGTAATAACAATTATTAAATCTAAACTCACCATATAGATATTTAAGTAATTATTTGAAAATAAAAGTTAAAATATTATACCTATATAAATATTATCAGTATAAAAATAAAGATCAAAATATATTTTGCACGCTTTTCGACCGACTTCAATTCTGTTGAAGTCGGTCAAAAGAAATCAGAAGTTCAACAGAATTGAAGTCGGTGAAAAAGCATGGAGGAAGAGGAAGAGGAGGTAATAACTACAGTGTACTTTCAATACCTAACCTAGTAATTTAATATAGTTTCAGTACCAAGTTTTTTGTGTGAATGTTACGCTTTATCTTTGCCAGAAATGGCGACTTATGCTAATTTCATACCTAAAGCGCTTTTATAAAGCTTTTATAAAATTAAATGAAATATTTCTAACGTAATTTTGTAGTCGGTTAAATTTATACCTTTTTAATAAAAGTAGGTAAATATTTCAGTAAATAATATGTTTTAATACTAAAGTATATTTATGCGTTCTTTGTAAGACTTCTTAGTTCTTTTAGGCTTATTGTTCAGGGCTGTAAGACTTCTAATTCTAAGTCTTGATGCCATCGTGTCCCCGTTTTTTTTACATTATATTCATCGAGCGTACTGGTCGGAAAAGAAGTGCTTGTTCTGACCTCAATTATATTTAAAAAAGAACTAAAAAACGCTCTTCAAATGAGCCCAAACTTGAAAGTTTTACTAGACATTAAAGTGTTCTATTCATCTCCTGACATCATCGTCAGGTCAGCGAGATGGTATCTGATTGTATTCGCATCTAGATTTCAAATACTTATAAAGTTTCAAATCGAATTAGAAGTAAGAGTTAAAATCAACTTCCAAGATTTGAATACAGAGTTAGAAAATTAACATATAATTGTAATACCTAATACAGTTAAATTGAAGTGTCTGTTTGTAATGTCAAAATAACAGCTTTTGTCTATCTTTCTGTGTGTTCCGGTTAATGTTCGAAACGGCTGGACTTATTTTGACGGGACTTTCACTGGCAGATAACTGATGTTATAAGCAGTAACTTAGGCGGCTTTTATTTTAAAAAAAATTAAATAGTACCCAAGGCAAAGCGAAGGGAAGTTGTAAGTAAGTTGTAATATATTTTTTTTATAAAAGGATAATTTTATTATAAATGCATACATAAAGCGTTAGAAACAAACAGGTTTTTACTTAATTTGTAAATATGTAGGTTATTAAGAAACGGATGTAATATAAGGTTTTTTTATTAGAATTATTTTTTATTTTAATTTTATGTATAAAGACTATGAATAATTATTATAGCTGTGGGACTAATTAATACCTACTCTTTTAAGATTTACGCAAATATTTGATATTTTAAAATAAAACTATCTTTTCGGATTTTTCAAAGGTGGTTCCCGACGTTTCGAATGCTTTACAGCAATCATGGTCACGGGAGAGACAGGTCGTGCTGAGGTGTTAGACGACTCAAAGTATTAGAATGGCACCAGAGTACCTTACAAATATTTGTTATATTTAATTTTAAACATTTTTTACAATTTGTATAATGGAATATTAATATTATTTATTTAATTTTAGTTTGCTATTAACGAATTTAATTACATGTAAGTGCATTTAATTCGTATGCTGATTAATAATTATTATAGATGTAAAATATCTTCACGATGTAACGAGTTAATGGAAATAGCTTATACCTCGGATTAACATAATTATAGACTAGGCTTTTTATCGATGTATACATATAGGTACGGACCATGCCGCCGGAGTCGGCTGCAGAAAATAGTTTATTATAGTATTAAGGTCTCCGGAATATCATAAATGTATGTTATACCTCTTTAAAATATATCTACATAATATAAATGTATATATGTACATGTATTCAGCCCTTTTTAACGCCCCACTGCTGGACACGGGCCGCCCTTCAATACGAGGGGAATCAGGCCATAGTCCACCACGCTGGCCAAGTGCGGGTTGGCGAATTTCACATGTCTTTGGAAAACTTGCTAGGTTCTCTCAGACATGCAGGTTTCCTCGCGATGGTTTCCTTCACCGTAAAACAAGTAGTAATCATGTTGGAAATGATTCGCACATGAAATTATCAGAGGTGCGAGACCTGGGATTTGGACCCGCCAAAAATATAAATAATGAAAATATTTATATTTTTGGCGTATGTATATAAATACATATACCTATGTACATATGTATATGATTTTTTTTATTTTTTCAATATATTAGGAAAATAACTATTGTAAATTAATGTAATAATAATAATTATAATATTAATAATTAATACTACTGTTAATTGCTTTTGAGATAACATTTGGACGTTACCTTGAGTGTTAATGCTGAAATTTTTAAAACACCATAATTTTGTGGTTTTAGTTCATTACCATTACTACGAGTAAATTTAATATAATTATGCGCATAACTGACCTAGAGATGTATAATAATCCTTGTATTTAAATTTATTAAACTCCGCTCGCGTTATTTATTTATGTTTAAAAGTGATGTTAGATAAGCCATAATAAATGATTATAATACCTAGTTATAATTTGTGTGTGTGTGTGTGTGTTTTTGTTTGTTTGTTTGTTTGTTTGTTTGTTTGTTTGTTTGTTTGTTTGTTTGTTTGTTTGTTTGTTTGTTTGTTTGTTTGTTCCCCTTTTTCCACGGAACGGCTGCACAGATTCAGAGGAAATTTAGTTCGTAGATTACCTGATATTGATCTGAAGGAACACATAGGCTACTCTCAGTTACTTATGAACACAGCTGAGCGAGGAAGTCACTAGTAGCCTACAAAATTCAAAAATTTTTTTAGAATTAGACCTGTCAGATTTTTGGTAGTTCCAGAGTTAGGATGCTCTAACAAACAAACTCTTTGGATTTATAATATTAGTAAAAGTAATTTCTTTTGTTACAGAAACATGGAGGAGATAGAGCAAACTCGGCCAACTACAACCTGACATCTAAGAACAATCGATAGAACAAAACGTTTCGAGTGATTGAAACACATAAAACGATCTCTTTAGACTTTAATTCTCAATGTTAAATTTTCAAATAAGTGACGGAAAAAATTAACTGTATACAAATCGAACTAATAATTATACAATATGCCGGCAATATTGACTAAGATAAAGGAGCAAGCGTTCCGAGTCCAGCCCACGATAGCTGTGGGCGTGGGAGTGGGCGTCGCGCTCGCAGCGTGCGCGGTGTACGGCACGAGAGAGAAAAAACAAGTACCACCATGTCACAATAATAATAATTATAAGGTGAGTTCGTTTTATATTTAGGGCGATATATATTTTTTAATATTAAATCGCATCTAAACTAATATTATAAAGAGGAAAGATTTTTTTGTTTGTTTATTTGTTTGTACCGGATAAGCTCCGAAAGTACTACACCGATTTTGAAGAAATTTAGTAAGAAGATAGTTTAAAGCCCTGGGAAGGATATAAGATAGTTTTTATCCCAGAATTAAAGGCGTGAAAATGGGGATGAAAGTTTGTATGGGGAAGCAACCTAAGGACGAACCCGAGCGAAGAGAGGGTGAGTCGCTAGTATCTAATATTTAAATCAAATTTTAACTCCGTTATTAAAAAACAATGATTTAAAACCACTTTTTTTATTTCAATAAAATCGATTGAACGTACCTACAGAAAAACTTCGGATAAACGGTTTTTGTGTGTGTTCGTAATTAGAAGAATCAAACGAACTCGACTCGATCGATTTTAATGATTTTCTTTGTGTACTTATAAGGTAAAGTGGATCGTTTTTAACCGACTTCCAAAAACGAGGAGGTTCTCAATTCGTCGGAATCTTTTTTTTATGTATGTTCACCGATTACTCGAAGACGCCTGAACCGATTTGGAAAATTTTTGTTTTGTTTGAAAGGGTATACTTCCCAGGTGGTCCCATATAAATTTTATCGAAATCGGTCGTACGGTTTTCAAAAGAATCAACAATAAATATATTTTTTAAACAAATTGTTTAATCGAATATGTTATTAAAAACTTTCTTCTTACAAATTACCTGCTTATTACGTCTACATTAAAAATATAAAAATAAAAACTTGAAAAAAAAATAAGAAAAAATTTTTAAGTTTTTTTAGCAATAGTTGGTATGTAGTACCCTAGTCGGTGGGTATGTAGATGGCGATGTTGTGAAGATCCACAAGTCTTTTTTTAATTTTTCGACTATATTTTTTATATATGTAAACCATATATACCTCAAACAGGCTGAAGTCTGCTTACCGAATTCACTAGCAGATATTATATGTCATTTTTAATCAACTTCAAAAAGGAGGAGGTACTCAATGCGGCTGTATTTTTTTTTATGTTTGCCACCCGATACGAATTAAAGTACACCGTCTTTGAAAATAGCTAATTAGGTATCTATAATAAATGAAAACTACCAATCTACTTATTTTTTAGTTTTGTGTTTGTTAATAGTTTTTATGAATATTTGTGTCAGATTGAGTCACAAAATTCTTCCGTAAATTACAAATAAACAAACCTGCCGTTCTGTTCTTTCTCACGTATATATCATTTAGTGGTTCTTAATTAACATAATTTGCAAATAGTTAAATACAGACGTATTATAAAAAAATTAAACTTATGTAACATACGCCTCGCATACTATTTGATGACACGTTTGGCTTAGTTTGTAGTGACCCTACTCGCTGTGCCAGCGGTCACGGGTTCGAGTCCCGCTTGGGGCATTCATTTGTGTGATGCGCACGAATGTTTGTACTTCAGTCATGGGTGTTTATATTTATAATATGTATGTATTTAAAGTTATATATGTGTAGTGTATCAACTATCTGATATCTATAACACAGGCCTCGTAGCTTACCATGGAGTGAATGGAAATCGAGATGGTGCTGTGTGTTAGTGTCCCAACAACATACCTATTATTATCATTAGAGCATTGTAAATACGAGTAGTGAGTACCTTGGTTAGTCTACTCGTCTGACCACTAATCAATTCAATTTTTTTAAAGCATATTTCATAAATTGGAAACATAAATTTGATTGCCAATAAGGAAAAGGTTGTGTGAAATTACCATAACTTTAAATTCTAATCTTGGGTTTATATTATATATAAATATCTCGTGTCACGGTGTTTGTGGTCGCACCCCTCCGAAATGACTCGATCGATTTATATTTGGTAGGTATGAGAATATGTCGTAAAGTATTTCTCACTCTCCTACCCCCAACCCCCATTTTTTAATCGTGATTTTAGTGTTAGTGTAACATAAAGCCAAAGAATTTTTTTGTACATTGAACGTAGGTATAGCCGCGAGTTCTGCTAGTGTTATATATTTTTTTACTAATATGTGTAATAATACAATTATATATTTATGTTAAAGAAACGGGAAGTGAATAATGAATATACATAGGTATGTATATTTGAGTACAATATTTTGTAGTTTTCAGAATTTGTATATAATATGTGGTCAGACTTGGTCGTTTATAAGTCATAAGCAAAAGCTATTATGCAGTTTTTTTTTGTACTTACGAATTGTACCTAATTGCCCAATCAAAATGATGAAAACAACTTTACCATACACTTATATGCGTCTTCAATTCGATAAATAGGTATATACTCGTATATTTTCCATGGCCTTATTAGAAATACAATTGCGTTTTAATGTACTGAATGTAGATAAACAGTGTAAATGTTTGTTTATTTTTTTATAAAAATAGATCTAAGATCCGGATCTATGTGGTGGACCCTCATTCTTTTTCCGAAATATATTTTTTAAACCTTGAAACATATTGACAAACACGATCCAGGGGGGGTTGTCACCAAAAATTTGCTCCAGAATATTTTTAATTAATTTTTTTTTGTAGTAAGCAATTATCTCTTTTCCTGTGACAAATTAGTCCAAACCTGCCTATAGACGTTTTCATTTCAAAAATCCTCCCTTAAGGGCGGAATAATTACTTTTAAGGGATTCTGTCATTTTTTTGTGATTTGATTATGATTCTAGATTATTAGCATTCCTAATTCCACTGAAACCTGTCGAGTCGATGGAGCATGATACCTACTTGATATTATGTACCTATATATAGAGAATTTATTTGAAAAACCGTTTAAGCATTCATAATATTTGAACAATATAAAATATTTGCATATAATAGACCCGCTTAAATAGACATAATAGTTATGAGGCAACATTTATTTGTTTAGCAAGTCGGTCAAATGTGAGTTATGTGTTTTGCAAAGGTTACAGCATGCTGTTGCGAAAGTGATTTTTGAACTTATATTGTAAATTATAATATTAATGTTGGCCCCATTGTATCGTTTGTATGTCGAAACTTTGAAGATATTTAGGCCTAAAAAGCTTCCGATATTACATAATGTCGATAATACCGGTAGTATAGTAGTAACGTCAAACGCCTTTTATATATTCACCTTATTTATAAGTTGGGCCGATTTTTTTTGAAGTGTAACTTCTTTAGAATCATTGTGATTTGAAAAGTTTTGTGTTAAAAAGAGACAAGGACATCAATATAAAGAATTAAGCCGGTGAGGGAATGAGATAGAATACATTGCCATATTACCATGGTAACCGTTGGTATTGTCTGACAAATACATTTATAATATTATATTCTTTCCGTGTATGATATTCTATAAATATATGATTGTAATATGCTTAATATGCCTTTTTTAATGATTGATTTGTTTTAATTTAATTGTGATATTTGTCAAATAAGTTTTATTTCAACCGCGCGTAAAGGTTATACTCACACCCATTTTTTTAACCTTTGGAAGAATATATACGTGTATTAATTCGTAATATTGCTCTTCTGCTTAACTAAACAAGTTAAAATTGTAGGGTGGATTAATTTATATACTATTCTTTATTGCACTTATAATGTAAAATATAGAGATTAACAAACAATAAAACTGGCAAGGTGGACTTATGTCTAGAAGAGATCTCTTCCAGTTAATCTAAGTGAGATAATATTAAAAAAAAATACATACGTGACTACACCTACAACTTTTGTAAAGAATATTTTTCGACAGGATGTCACAGCAAGCCAAAATTGAAAAAAAAAACTATTTTTCAACGTTTTGACCCCCCCGTCCCCCCTCCATTTTTGTGTAGCGCTTCGCGATCGGACTATTTGTATAGCGCATATTTAAATTAAAGAAAAACTTAATAACGAATAAAAACTTGTCTCGAACTAGGTACTTAAAAAAATAATTTTGTATTATTTCATCGTTTCTTAAACTTCAAACTTCGTAAAAAAGTAGTTGGCGTAGTATTTGGCTTTTGGGAGGTCATGGCCCCCATGACCCCCCCCCCCCCTCCCCCCCGGACCAAAAGCTGGGTACGCCCATGTATATATATGTATATACATGGGCGTACCCAGCTTTGGTCCCAGTTTTTGAGAGATATATATATATATATATATATAACGAGTATATATATATATATATATATATATATATATATATATATATATATATATAAATCGTAAGTCTTTTATTAGTCTAATCGAGAAGGTTTATAGTAAGGATAAAATCTCTAGAATAAATATTATATCTTAAAACTACAGAAAACCATGAAATCTTACAATTCCTACATAACGGCTCTAGCTAACATCGTGGAACAAACAAACGGGGGAAAAAAAAAACAAAAAAAAATACTAAAAAGAAAAAAAATACTGATTGGTAGTTTTCATCTACTATAGATACCTAATCAGATATTTTCGAACTCGGTGTGCTTTGCGTAAAAAAATACAGCCAAATTGTGAACCTCCACCTTTTTGCTCCTTTTTGAAGAAGTCGGTTGAAAAAAGCTAAATCATGAAAAAAAAATATTCACGCACGACCTTTTATTTATCAAAATAAAATTGACTATATTTTTTGTTTAAAAAAAGCTAGCTTTCCAAACGTTAAAATTTAGTAAATAATAATTTGTTTGTATCTACGAAAAGGTCATTGGCCGTCTGTAAATTCAAGATAAGTTTGTAATTAATTTATTTACTACATTATTACATAGTGACGCAAATATTTTTTAGTATTAATATTGTATCATATAACACAAAGTATGTACATATATTAGAAAATGTAATTAAAAAAACATATTTTTGTTCGCCTTATATGCTCTCCTATAACTGTAAAAACTATTGTAATGTAAATTCCATTTTAATTATAATTATTTGTATCTCTTTGGATTTCACGGGCTCGAAGGAGACCGGTCCTTTGTAAGGCTTGCATGGGGACACAGGTCCAACACGTAGAGGCCCTATAAGTGATTCAAGTTTGTTTAATGTGACGCATCAGGTGGGATCCATCTCTGAGTAATCCATAGGGAATTGCCCAAAGATGACCTCGGGATAATGCGTAGGGACTATGGAAAAAATGGAAAACTAAAAATAAATAAATATGTTGGGACATTAACACACAGCACCATCTAGTTCCATGGTAAGCTACAAGGCTTGTGTTATGGATACCAGATAGTTGATACACTACATATATATAAACTTTAAATACATACATATTATAAATATAAACACCCATGACTGAAGTACAAACATTCGTGTTCATCACACAATGAATGCCCCCAGCGAGACTCGAACCCGCGACCGCTGGCACAGCAACTAGGGTCACTACACACTGAGCCAAACTTGTCGTCTAACTAAAAGGGTCTATGGCATGGTATTATTATTATTATGATAAGTAAACTATATGCTAGGCTAGAGAATAGTGTTATGTCATCTCTGCTATTAGTCATAGCAAGAAATATTTTATTACTTTCATAACAACGGTGACTAATTTATTTTTTATTTATTAAATATACGTAATATATGTACAGTATGTATGTACATACTTGTATGTGTGATAAGTGTTTTGGTAATATGTGTCATTTAACAGAGCCGTATTTATAACAGATCACAAAGTCCATACCCCATGTTAATATTATAAACTAGCTATTTACGTTTTAACGTTATTATATATATTTAATATAGTAGATTTCTCAGAGATGAGATATTTTTTCGCAGTAAAAAGTATCCTACGTGTTGACCCGGAGAACCAGCTATCATCATACCATATTTCATCAAAATCCCCCCAGTGGTTTTTCCGTGATGCGGTGATAGGCAGACAGACAGATAGAGAAAAATTCTAAAAACTATAGATTCGGCCTCTGTATCGATAATAATGTCTATTTCAATAAGGTTTTCCAAAAAATATTTAATGTACAAATTGGGGTTAGTTACAATTTTATTATATTTATAGATATGAATGTAACTCTGTCTGTTATCTTTTCACGCTGAACAGATTTCGATAAAGTTAGGCAAGTTAGGTTGCCTTCAATCCCCGCCCTAATTATATATCAAGCGAGCGAAGCTGTGGGTAAAGACTAGTTGTTCATATAAAACTAATTTTGTTACCTGCATAATTTAAAAAAGGCAACAAATTACTACAATTTGGATAGCTTAGGTATTAAAATTATATTTCATAAAATATAAACAAAGGCGAGAAAAAAATGAGTTGCATTGTTTAACTAGTTTCTCATTGTGCAATTATACTAATTTTATCAAGATCAAGACTGATGCTGATCTTTATCTGTGTACAAAGGTTAAAAATTATAAAGACATAGTTTTTACCTCCAGCCTCACTTGCATGAAATTTGTTACTTCACGTTCACGTTACAACTGAACGAATTTGAGTGAAATTTTTAATTTAAATAGTCTGTATTCTGGATCATCTCATAGTTTAATTTATATTAAGTCTTCAAGTCAAAATCTAATTCAATCTTTTCAACCTTGTGAGGGAAGCTGAACATAAAATCTAGCTTTTTAAGAAATACTGTATATTCGTAAAGCACATTTAAAATTGGGATTTGCACATCAAAAAATAGAGGAGAAATAAAAAAAATATAATATTTTAACAATACAATAAAATTATATATTAATTGTTTTTACGCTGTATGCTTTTTTATATTTTTAGAAACATCTAAATTTATTGGAACATTTTAATTTGATGAGATAACTTTATGCATTAGTTAAATACGTTTGTTTTAAATTTTCAGATTGCAAAGAATGGTCAGCTACAGCCGGTAGAGGAGAATGGTGGTCAGGCGCAGACGTGCGGGGGGCGGTGCGGGGCGGAGCAGTGCGCGCTCTGCAGGGGGGACGCAGATACTGATAATAAACAAAATATCGTAAGTTTCCCAATGTGTTATCTATTTTCCAAACTAATATTGTAAATGTCAACAGTACTCTCGAGTGGAGTCTCCCAATTCAAGGAGACTTTCAGAGTATTTATAACATTTAATTCATAGCAATTAATGATAAAGTCATTTTTATTTTACAGGATTCTAAAGTCCTTTATGAAAATACATTTTTTAAAATAAATTAATGAAATTTTATTATTAGTTTTTGTGATTAACTTTACAATGATGTATAAAACTTAATTTTTAATAACGCAAAAATACTTAATTGAATTTAAAAAGATGACCATTGCATTGCTTGATTTTGAAGAAGATGTTTGGGAAATATCCATTATTGTTTTCGTTATTGGTCTATGGCTAGCATGTGACCTAATATCTTATGCTCTTCAACCTGATGATAGATATATGTAATCTTGGGTTCGATACCCGGAGCGTAGCAGAAAATAGTTCTTAGGATTTGTAACCGAAATGCAAACATAAGTTATTCTTATAGGAAGATGCTGATGAAACCCAATCAGTCGAGGAACACGTGCCTGGTCTGAATTTGGAGTTTCTCAGGCAGCTCATCAGCCTTGCCAGAATAATGGTTCCAGGGTTCAGGAGCCATGAGGTGGCACTGTTGGCAACCCATACTGTTTGCTTGTTTACTAGAACCTTCCTCTCTATATATGTTGCTCATTTGGAAGGGTCGATAGGTAAGCTGAGTATATATAATTTGTTTGGGTTTATAGTTCATTAGGGTGGAGCGAAAAAAAATATTTTTTCTTAGCTTGAGAGTAAAATTTGTACCTTACAAAAAACATTTTTTTTATTTTACTAAACATTTTGAGGTGGCCCACTGATTTTAAAAATTAATAATTATCTAAATTTTTGGTTTGAATGAACATTTTTTTTCGATTAATCATCTTTGAAAACATTCAAGAATTGACGAATATAGTCATTTTCTACTCAACTTCATTTTCTTTTCAACTTAATACAAAAAAAACATGTTTTTTTTCTTTTTTTTTAAATTGCAGTAATGGTCAGATTTTTTTTTATTTCATAACTTTTTAATTCAATTAAAAAAAAAAATCTCGCTCCACCCTACTGTTTGTATTTTGGTAGAAGATTCATGTGTAGTTAGAGTAGAGTATTTTCTTAGATAGCCTTATAAATATGTATGTGTATTGTGTATGTACGTACGTAGTGTATGTGAATGTGTTTTATGACTTCCAAGGTTGCTTTATGAGGACCATTGACAGTGTAACTTAGCCGAGATTAGCGTTGTTTGTGATCAATGACGACCGATTACTTTTTTGTATGTCAGATTACCATGAAAGTGGTGTATGACGCTTTCATTTAATCATGTATCAATCACCTTTTTTATGATACTAAAAATGTTGGATGATTATTAGTATTTACATATTCATGGTTGTTTAATATATGACTTAAACTTATTTAGTGTAGCAATTATGAAATACCTAGACAAATCGATTTAAATATTTACAGTTAGTTAATATTAACCTATGTCCTAACTATGAATACTTTTTTACAGTAAAACACATAGTACAAAAGGATCTCCGAGCGTTTGCAGCGCTTCTCATGCAATGGTTCGGTATCGCAATACCGGCGACCTTCATCAACTCCATGATAAGATATCTGGAGAGTCGGTTGGCTTTAGCCTTCAGGACGAGGCTCGTTAACCACGCGTACGAATTGTACTTCAAAAATCAAACCTACTACAGAGTGGCTAATCTTGATGCGAGAATAGAAAATGCAGATCACAGGTAATAATACATAGCAAATTATTGTAATTCGTTATGCGTCCATTCTGTGTGCTATCTGCTACTCCGAAGGACTTGAGATTGAATTTATATAAAACTAGCGATTCTCCCTCGCTTTGCTTGAGTTTGTCCCTAAGTATGTTTTGATGGGTAGTATGGAATAGATAGACTATATATATGTACAGTATGTATAGGTACGATGAGTTTTATTTATATCCTTTACTTGAGAAATGATTAATTCCCCATAAAAACTTCCACCCACTTCAGGGATGATTTCCAAGATAAAAATCCTATATCCTTCCCAGGGTCTCAAATTATCTCCATACTAAATTTCATCTAAATCGGTTCAACGGATTAAGCGTGAAAATGTAACAGACAGACAGATAGAGTTACTGGAAGAATGAATATACAGATGTTGTGTTTGTGTGTGATGAGGTTGATCGAGTTTTGTAGCTTTGTTTTAATATAGGTTAAAAGAGCAAAATGTAGACGTAACTATCTCGAGTCGACGTCTAGTTTCTAGCGTCTACTAAGGATAGTGTGAGCAAAAAAATATTCGCTAGGATTTTAGAAAAAGTTCGTAATCGGTAAGCGGTAAACCAAGATAACGACTAGGTTTACGTTGAATTTGCAGGGAAATAAAATTTATCCAAGCACTAGGTAGTGTCTTGTAGTACTTTTATAAATGCGAAAATTTGTGCGTGCTTATGTTTGTTTCTCCTTTACGCTGAAACGGCTATACGGATTTGGATGAAATTTAATACACAGATAATTAGCCTACCGACAAACTTCTAAGGATACACCCAAGTGAGCCAGAGTAAGTCAATAGTTGATATATTATATAAATAATAATATTTACAGATTAACAGAAGACGTATCAACATTCACGCAGTCAGTGGCACACCTGTACAGTTCTCTGACGAAGCCGTGCTTCGACCTGCTCCTCATAGTGCTCACCCTCGCCAGCTATTCCAACAAGATGAAGGGGAATATGTTCCTAGGTGAGTTGGGGATCTAGGGGAAAATGTAGAAAGCGTGTTCAGACGGGCACGAAGCCAAAAAACGCACAGAGATGCGGCCCTCTTCGGTGGGTGGTGTGCCATACGGGTTGCTCCTGCACTTCTCTGATAGCAGAGTGGACCGTGGGAGCTACCCCTTGGTCGTTGTGGTCTGCTTCGGCAGACCTGCCGTCGGGACGTCATAGTTGAGTGCGTAAGCGATCCTGCGACGCCCCATTGAAACGGGGGAGGCTTTGTTGGGTTTTAATGGGTAGTACTAACTTTTCGAGTCGGTGAGTCCCACATAACCACCTGTATGTCTACAGGTGGTATGCGTAATTGCATTTCTCAACATTAAAAAAAATATAAGTAGAAAGCCTGTAATTAATAAAGTAATCGGACTATTAATATAATTGCGAAAGTTTGTTTGTATGTAGGTATGTATGTTTTTTTGTTACTCCTACTTGATGAAACGGCTGGATAGATTTCGATGAAAAGTGTACACATAGACTTTGCTCGGGAGTAATTAGCACTAACTACTATTAACTCTTGTTGAATTTTAAGACAAATCTAAATTATACTTCATAAGCTTATTTTAACAGTCAGTGAAGTCAATCCGTGAGGTTTTTGCATGATCACTTGGCTGGCATTCGAGACTTTAAATGCAGTTCTGTTAAGAAGGGCTCAAGAGAAGGAAAGTGATCTTTGAAGTCTTGTAAAATCCTATAGAAGAGGCAGACAAGGAAGTTTTCCCCATTTTTAAATTTTCCTAATAAATATTCCAATTTTTTCCCTAAAAGCCTAATATAAACTATTATAAATATTAAAAAAATAGCCCTATCCAAGCTGCGAGCTATACTGGTGCGTTTGTCTTCCAGGGCCTGGTATAGCGACAGTGGTAATCTGCTTCACGGCACAGTTGCTCAGGCTTCTCAGTCCAAGGTTCGGTGCTCTCGCCGGGGAAGAGGCTAAGATGAAGGCGAATCTAAGACACGTGCACTCCAGGCTCATCGCTCATGCTGAGGAGGTTGCTTTCTATGGTGGACATCAGGTGAGGCCTATACTATATCAATGGTAACGGTGTTCTGTAAACAATTTTCACTTAAGACAACTTACTTAGGGCTATTGAATGGCCCCCCCAGCGTGCGTTCACCTTGTCGAGGTGGCGGGGGGGGGGGGGGCTCAGTAGTGCCCGGCAACCCAACCGGGCGCGAAGCCAAGAAATGCACAGGGAGGTGGACCACTTCGGTGGGCGGTGGGCATGTGGGTTGCTCCTGGTACTTCTCTGATAGCAGAGTGGACCTTGGAGCAACCCCATGGTTGTGGTGGTCTGCTTCGGCAGACCTGCCGTCGGGGCGTCGTAGTTGAATGCGTAAGCGATCCTGCGACGCCCCATTAAGACGGAGGAAGGTTTTGTTGGGTTTTAGTGGGTAGTACTGACTTTATTACACCGGTGAGTCCCACACCTCATGCGTAAATGTATTTCCCAACGTTAAAAAAAAAGGGCCATTGAATGGCACATTCATATATTTATTCAGAAATTGATTTTCATTTATCCAAAAAAGAACAATTTACATTTAGGAATACATACAAAATAATATTATAAGTAAAAGTTTGAGAAGGCAGTGGTAGCTCAGTGATACGAAGCGAGTTCAAATCCCGGGTCTCGCACCTCTGATATTTTCATGTGCGAATAATTTCCAACATGGTTACCACTTGTCTTACGGTGAAGGATAACATCGTGAGGAAACCTGCATGTCTGAGAGAACCTTTCAAGTTTTCGAAAGATATGCTCAGTCCGCCCGCACTTGTCCAGCGTGGTGGACTATGGCTTGACTCATATTGAAGGGAGGCTCATCCCCAGCAGTGGGACGTTAAAAAGGGATGAATGAATACATGGAAAAGTTTACAATTTAAGCAGTTGTCGAAATCTGGCTCTTAATATGATTCTTTAACCATTATTTTTCTTCCCAGGTGGAGCTCGGTCAGCTCCAGTCAGCCTATAAGCAGCTGGTCACACAGATGACGTCAGTGTTCAACAAGAAGCTTTGGTACGTGATGCTGGAACAGTTCTGCATGAAGTACGTGTGGTCCGGTACCGGCATGGTCATGCTGGCGCTCCCCATCCTCACCGGCACCAAGATCGATGGTCAGTCTTTATCTAAATACTGGATTCTAATATTGATATATAAAACGACATAATTTGTCGACGCCATTTTTTGATTTGAAGGGACATTCGTTAGGAAATGTATTTTTATGTTTTTATATATCAGTGTTTTAATGCAATTTTTAAAATTTCTATTCAATAAGTTAAATAAATGTACTAAAAGTAATGGTGTATTCCCACAGGCTCTATAGGACAAGGCATTAGTGAAAGAACGGAGTATATGACGACTTCGAGAAACTTACTCAATTCTGCAGCAGACGCTATCGAGAGGCTCATGTCTAGCTATAAGGTAATTTTGGAATGCAATATGGAGTCTTACTTATATTTTATTTTACTTTTGGTGTACGGTTAGTATGGAATATATGATGAGTTTTATATATCTTACTTGAGTATGATTGATTCCGGTACAAACCTCCACCCCCATTTTCACCTCCTTAAGGGATGATTTCCGGGCAAAGAAATATGCTATGTCCTTTCCAGGATCTCAAACTACCTCCATACCAAATTTCATCTAAATCGGTTCAATGGATTAAGTGTGAAAAGATATGTTAATTTCGCATATAAAATTTTAGTATGGATGTGTTAGTTATTTCACGACACGTTTGGCTCAGTTTGTAGTGTACTTGATTCGAGTCTCGTTGGGGGCATTTATTTGTGTGATGAGCACGAATGTTTGTACTTCAGTCAAGTGGTGTTTATATTTATAACATGTATGTATTTAAGACATTAACATATTACATAGCATCGTCTAGTTCCATAGTAAACTATGGGGCTTGTGTTATGGATACAAGATAGTTGATACACTACACATTATAACTTTAAATATATATATCTATACTCTTTATAATTAATATTATAAAGAGGGAAAGTTTGTGAGCTTGTGACGATGTAGGGGTTAATCTTTTAAGCTACTGAACCGATTTAGATGAAATTTGGTAAGAAAATAGTTTGAGACCCTGGGTAGGATATAGGATACTTTTTATCCCGGAAATCATCCTTTAGGGGGGTGAAAATTGGGGATAAAAGTTTGTATTGCGAAGCAGTATATAATGTAATATTTGTGAACGTGGGGTGTAACAGGAGGTGGTGACGCTGGCGGGGTACGCCACGCGCGTGTCGGACATGCTGGTGGTGTTCGGCGAGGTGGCGCGCGGGCGCTGCGTGCGCGCCGTGCACGCCGCGCCCGCGCCCGGCGCCGCCTTCCAGGTCACCTTCCGCGACCGCCAGCCCGTGCCCATGGGTCAGTCACTGGCTTTACGTATATTGTTCATAAGAATCATAATCTTTATTACCAAAAAGGTATAGCTTACATTATATGTTATATCTATATTTAGGTAATTGATGAAGCCCATTACGATATAATATTATAAATAAGGTTTTCTGTAGCATCATATGTCAAAGTAGCGTTTTTTGTCTTAGGTCTCTTAAAAAAGCTTTTGCTTTAAAGAAACAATAAAGAAAACACAAGGTTCGTTTTAACGGTTAGTATGGATATCCCACGGGAACTGTTCATTTTTCAGGATAAAAAGTAATCTACATTTTATTCCAGACTATAATCTATGTCTGTGCCAAATTTCATTCAAACCCGTGCAAATGTTGTGGTATGATTGAATAACAAACATCCATTCATCTAAACTTTCGCATTTATAGTACATATTGATATGGGTTTATGTGATAATTATACGACACGACACTCGTGGATTCGTTAGTGGCTATATACCTTATTCCCGAGGTTTCGACTGGGTCGCACCAGCCGTTGCGTCTGCCCGTGATCACGGCTACTACTAACGAATTCACACGTTCTAAGTCCCGTAGTGTTATTATTATATAATTATGGAACGCGAAAATTTAAATAGTAGTATTTATATGTGTATATATACGTAAAACGATAGGTAAAATCACGTACACGACGGACCTGTCGATCCGGCTGCGCAACGTGCCCATCGTGACGCCGGCGTGCGACGTGGTGGCGGGCGGCGTGTCGCTGGACCTGCAGCCCGGCACGCACCTGCTCATCGTGGGGCCCAACGGCTGCGGCAAGTCCAGGTGCACACACATCCTATACAGATAAATTAAACTGAAAAGCCTGATTGTAATGTCAAAATAACAGTGTTTTACTTAATACATATGAAATTTTAAACGGTACTTATAAAAAAAACACAATTTTTTGTCTGTCTGTCTCTTTGTTTTTGATAATCTCTGAAACGGCTGGACTGATTTTGACGAGCCTTTCGCTGGCAGGTAGTTGATTTTATAAAGAGTAACTTAGGCTACTTTTATTTTAGAAAAAGGATTAGGGTTTCGCTCAAAAAAAAATCATATAAATTTATCTTGGCTGGGTTAAGATGATCTTCATTTTAATTTTTTATGTAATTGTTGGTATTTCTGTTGAGGTGATGGTCTTGATGGTATTAGCTGTTTAATAATGACGTTACAGGACGGGAGACTATCCGTGACCTAGGAACATATCTATAATCTAGGAATAGAAATGCAGGAAGGTGTAAAAGACTTAGTAATTATATGACAAAGATTAACAAAAAACAAAATTTTGAACGCAAGTTTCTACAACTCTGACACAAAGAACATAATTATGTAATGTATACTATGTACTCTTTCAATTCCAGTCTGTTCCGCATAATCTCCGGGCTGTGGCCGGTGTTCGGCGGCTCGCTGTCCATCCCCAAGCCGTGCGAGTGCGCGCACTGCGCCGGCGAGCCGCACGCGCCGCCGCACTGCGCCGCGCGCCCCGTCATGTTCTACATACCGCAGCGGTCAGATATTTATGTGGAATTATTGAATAATACTCTCTTAGATTTACGCGAATATTTGACATTTCTAAATAAAACTATCTTTTCGGATATTTTCGGAGTTTTGGATTTTGGTTTCCGACGTTTCGAATGCTTTATAGCTATCATAGTCACGAGAGACTAAGGTTTAAAATAAGATAGAGAGAAGGGAACCGAAAATCAAATTAAATTCGCGAAAAAATCCAAAAACATAGTTTTATTTAAAACGTCAAATATTTGCGTTAATTTAAGAAAATATTATACGACCCTTTGTTCAGAAAATATAGATTTCGTATTATTTATACATATAATAAAATTCTAAGTCGAATCTGCACATTAAATATTTCTTGGAAAATCTTATTGAAATAGATATTAATATCGATGCAGAGGCCGAATCTATAATTTTAGAATTTTTGTTTGTCTGTCTGTTACCGCATCAAAGGAAAACTACTGGAGGGATTTTGATGAAATTTGATATGGTCATAGCTGGTTATCCGGGTCAACATATAGGATACTTTTGACCGCGGAAAAATATCTCATTTCTGAGAAAAAATACAAAAACTGCAATTTAAGAGTATGTATGTATTCAGCCCTTTTTAACGTCCCACTGCTGGGCACGGGCCCCCCTTCAGTACGAGGGGGATCAGGCCATAGTCCACCAAGCTGGCCAAGTGCGGGTTGGCGGATTTCACATGTCTTTCGAAAACTTGCTAAGTTCTTTAAGATATGCAGGTTTCCTCAGGATGTTTTCCTTCACCATTAAGACAAGTGGTAATCATGTTGGAAATGATTCGCACATGAAAATATCAGAAGTGCGAGACCCGGGATTTGAACTCGCTTCACTCATTTTCCCAAGTGAGCGCGGTACCACTGGGCTACCACTGCCTTATGCCTTAATTTAAGAGTATACTAATATATAAAACTTAAGAATTTGGTTTTTGGTCATCTGAACGCTAGTACAATAATATATGTCATGTTATTGCTAATGATAATTTAGTAACATATGAGGGATGTTAAAATAGGGCTGATATACAGAGAGTTCACAGGAAATAAAAGTTATTTTTATGTTTATTTATTAATTTATCCCCGTGCGGTGCGGCAGGCCGTACATGTCGGAGGGCTCGCTGCTGGACCAGATCACGTACCCGGCGCGCGCGCGCGGCGCGGCGGCCGAGGCGCGCGCGGCGCACATCCTGCGCGTGGTGCGCCTGGACGCCTGCGCCGCGCGCCTCGGCGGCCTGCGCGCCGTGCGCGACTGGCGCGCCACGCTCTCCGGCGGCGAGAAGCAGCGCGTGGCCTGCGCGCGCATGTTCTACCACCGGTGAGTGCCGTCGCACGCACGCGGACAGACATTACACTCACAAGCGTGAGGGAGATTTGTGTGTTTTACTCATTGGTGTGGATCATGCACACACATGCAAAGATCGACCCGCACGCACACATACGTATAAACATTTACGAGTATGAGGCACACGTACAGTTATATTGCAAGCGTTGCGTGGCTTTCGATGAATCAGCAATAACATAAAATATATGATATATGTTTATGGGAGGACCATACATGAATATACGTATATGGTTCTCCATATTAGAGATAGCAATTTGACATAATTTGTATTTAACTTATGTCAACCTTCTATTTTTGTAATATATTTTAAAAGTTTGTATGTACAAATAAATAAGTTATAAGTTATTCCATTCTAATTATACACACATTTGTTTCAAGAAGTAACAAGTTATGTATGAGTTTTACATTCGTGTTATTATCACTTAGTTTATCTTCTTATATATATTTTTTTATTTTTGCTTTGATAATTTTCTATTTAAAACTCTATAAAAACAAAACTAATAGATAGATTATAAAAAAAAACGTAAGTTATGCTATACTAAAACTGGACCGCTTTTCTTAATCCTTTTTTATAAATAGACGAATGACGTACCTTTGCTTCACTCGGGTGCGTCCTTAAGCTAGAATGGTTTAGAAATGCATAAAAGACAAACGTCCAAAGAAAAAAAATTTTTACGCCAGGAACCTTCGCGGGCGTGTACATAGTTTAAGTTGAAGACTAATTATTTTAAACAAACAAACACACAGGCCGGTGTACGCGCTGCTGGACGAGTGCACGAGCGCGGTGTCGATGGAGACGGAGGTGGTGATGTACGAGGAGGCGATACGCGAGGGCATCACGCTGCTCTCCATCACGCACCGCCCCAGCGTCTGGTGAGTGCCCGCCGCGCGCGGCGGGGGCGGAGTTTCACTCTCTTTTCTTTATTTTAAAAATATAGATGTTTGTGTTTAAATATGTTTATTTAAGGATGATCAGGCCCTTAAATGACTTTTGTAATTATAAATTATAATATTATATGCAGGTAGCGTCATATTTTGGTAAATTTTGTAACTAACCATGGTATTACTCTATATCATATTACATATATTCATGTACTTAATTTCGTCTGAATTCAGCCGAGCCGTTTTAGAGTGAAGGAGCAACAAACACACATAAAATTTCACATTATAATAAATGTATGTGTTACTGACTCACCCTCGCTACGATCAGGTTCGTTCCTAGGTTGCTTCCCCATACAAACATTCATCCCCATTTTCACCACCTTAAGGGATGATTTCCGGAAAAAAAACTACCCTATGTTTTTCCCAGGGTCTCAAGGTATCTTCTCACTAAATTTCATCTTAATCGGTTTAGTAGTTTTGAAGCTTATTCGGTACAAACAAACAAAACAAACTAACAAAAAAACTTCCCTCTTTATAACATTAGAATAGATGTTTATCTAAATTATAACTATATAATTTCTCTTCTAGGAAATACCACACCCACGTATTAGAATTCGACGGAGCTGGCAGTTGGTCATTCAGACCGCTAGAGAAGGACGCGCCGGCTATCACACCCTCGTTGCCGAGAATAACGGAAACGAGTGCACAAAATGACACGGAGAAAGAACAAACGATTGAATGATCACAGTGAGAATGCGACATCTAGTGATAACACGAGGCAACTTTATTGGTCATAGTTTTTGACGTTATATATCACCGTTCAATAGGTATTTTAATTCAATTGTCTTGTTAATTCAATTAAATTTTCATGTTAATTGGCTTCGAAGCGTGCCAGTTGAGCACAGATTACTTCGCCAATGTCACGTAGAATGGAGAATCAAATGTTAGCCTTAAAATTCACGTACATTTTAGAAAAAAGTCGACTCGTTAGAAATTTCAGGAGCACTCACTAAACTAAACTTAAGTTCGTTAAAATACATTTTTGTACCATTCAGTATTTAGGTGATATAAAATAATTTCACCAAAAATGCAATGATATCATGACACAATGAAAGACCTTTAATGATAAATGAAAATAAGGATGGGACCACAAATAAACAAATAAACACCAAACATCAATAAACAAATTGCACTCTGGATGGCCTGATCCCCCTCGTACTGAAGGGAGACCCGTGCCCAGCTGTGGGACGTTATAAGGGGGATCAGGCCATAGTCTACCACGCTGGCTAAGTGCGGGTTGGCGGATATGTATTTATGTATAATATAAAATGAACCAATCATGATAAAACTACACCAATAAAGATATCTTGGTTAGAAATCCTACAAAATGGCAAAATTTAAAGAACGTGAGAAGTTGACTCCATAGATATATAAAAAGATGCCTTTCTACTATAGTAGGTTAATACATTTTATGTATAGAATAAATAAAAAAAATAATGTTTTTGATATTTTGAAGTAAAATTTGTAAAACCATGTGTTCTTGGTTTAAATTTTAAGAATTGTTTTAATATATGATGATTTTTGTAACTATTCTGTTTTTGCTAAATATTCAATTTGATTATTATTTAACATTTTTTTTCTTATATTGTCTTTTTATTTAGAAGAAAAAAAATAGAAAGAAATTAAATCTATACAAATATACCTATATTATATAAAATTTAACTATATCTAATATTTAAAACATTATTTTTTATAAAGGGATGGACTTTTTTAAAAAAAAACAGGATTGTTTTATATTAAGACAAATCTTACAATAATAGCAAGTTTGTGCACTAAGTGAGATTAAATCGATTCCATATTATAATCCAATCCAAATATAATTATTAAGTATTGGTGAAGTCTTTGATGATCATCATAATAATGATAAAAATTATGATGATAATGATTGTGATGACGATGATGTTGGTCATGATGATGAAACTCGCCATGATAATGATATGAATGATGACAAATATTGTCATAAATTACATTTCTTTGATATAGTTTTCCAATGATAATTATGATACTATGACAACGACCGTAATAATAAAAAAAATATGGCGGAGAAAAAAAAATGTTTGAATCTTGTTATTCTATGAACCAGTTTAATATTCCTTTTTGAATTTTGTATTGTATGTGAGTCATTTTTTTATATTAATTTTAAAATATGATTTACTATTCAATACGGATTTAATATTCGGATTTGTATATTATTTTGGCAATTTTGTTTTGAATATAGGGTATTGAGTAACTTTTTTAGTTTAATCTATGAATTTATTGATGATTCGTTTTTAGCAGTTATTTTTTAAATTATGTATACTTTACTTTTTAAAAACAAATGTAATTTTGCAAAATAAAAAAAAACAAATACACTTATTTGTAAACTAACGTGTCTTGTATTTTGTGAGATTATCAAAGATGGCTGTTATTTTTTTTTTGTATTTTTTTTTTGGTATTTTTTTACTATTGTCTATATACATATCGATAACTAATTTTTATATTTATTATGTGAATGTGAATACGTGTATAGTGTAATATATCTTAGTGTAAACACAGTGATGCTAGATATGAAATAAAGGGGTTTTTATAAATTATAATTTGTTTTTTTTTTTATTTTTTAAATTATCTTTTATCTTCCATGTTGTTTTAGTATACGAAAATCTGCCAAAATCTCAAAGCAGTATGAGTGGTTTAAAAGCTACATTACACCGACCCCAAATAAAATTGGGACAAGCGTAGGAAGAAGTTGTTTTAGTATACACAAGCGATTTACCCTCGTTTCGCTCGGATACGCTCCTAGGTACGTTTTATATAGATAAGAATAGCTGTTGTTGTGAGTTTACCTTAAGAGGTACACATATGCATTCGCGGACTTTTTTGGGAAATCCTATATTTGAATTTTGCGTAATTTTTAAGTTTTCGTTTTTCGCGCTTGGTTCCGAAATAAAACCTATCTTGTTGTAAAAGTCCCATTTTTATTACAATCAGTTTAGCCGTTCCAAAGATTACCCCTGACAAACAGAAAGAGAAATAGATAAAAAAACGTGTGTGTGTACTTATGAACGCACTTAAGAAGTTATATTTCTTTGGCGTAACAGATTGTCATATCCACGCTTTGCATTCATTTTCCTTTATCACTACGATCTAATTATAATTTATCAGACAATAACAACTGTTACCATGGCAACAAACAGTTATCATCGTAAAATTTTTATATTTATCTCATAAGTTCCATACGAAGAAGTATAACTTCCAAAAATCGCAAAGGTCTGTACTGGTACTGGTATCATATAAATTAATCTAGGTACTTAAGAAAACGTATTTATTTCGTAATCACAGACACACACTTTAATTTTATTTATATGTTTACCAGTTACTGTCATAATTCGTTGGCTCACTATTACAAGGTTTTATGTTACAATTTTAGTACTTATCTAGTTATTAATGCTATAAGGTTCTATGTGTCATTAGCTACAGTTTTGCAAAAACAAACCACTAGATAGCGGCACTATAACTACAAAATATTCAATTTTATATAGTTCTATGTTGTTTTTTTACGATAACAAAACAACGAAGTTCTATGTAAAAATTACTAAACAATTATGTTTGTCAAATAAGCCTATTCTTTATTTAAGGTTTATTAAATATAACTGCAGTTTGTTTGGATGTTTAAAATAAATAAAAATGCGCGTGCTCTTTTTCTGTATGACTTTAATTTGCGATAAGCTTGAAAAATCTATATAAATAAAAATGAATCACCGAAATGTATGTATGCTCATAACTTCCGATCGACTTCTCCAAACTGGATATATCTTTTTTGTTTAGTGTTTGTTATTGTCAGGACAAGCTTTGTTTAGAAGAAAATTAAAAGAATTTTTTTCTTAACACTTTCTTAGATTTACGCGAATATTTGACATTTTAAATAAAACTAACTTTTCGGATTTAACGTCTTTATTTTATTTAACGTCGGGAAACAAAAATGCAAATAAATCCGCGACCAAATCCGAAAAGATAGTTTTATTTAGATTTTTTTTCTATTAAAATAAGATTTTTATCTCACGATATAAAAAGTGAGTTAGTCAAATAGTTTTTATCCTGAAAATCATCCCTTAAAGGTGTGTGAATGGGGATGAAAGTTTGTATCGGGAAGCAAGCTAGGGACGAACTCGAGCGAAGCGAGGGTGAGCCGCTAGTAGATAATATATATGAAATTTCGATGGGACAGTAATAATTAATTCACGGTGAGTAATCAGGCAAAGGCCTAACGGCTTTACGTGTTCTCCCAGGCACGGGTGTGAATTACCGCCAACTTCCCGATTTTTGAGAATTTCTTTACATGAAGATTGAATATCTAAACTTGGTCCGACCCGGAACTCGAACACAGGACCTTCGGATGTGCAGTCGTCACTACCGTCGCATTACACCAAGGAATTTTTAATAATAGGCCTAAATAATATAAATCACAATACTTAAACAGACATACAGTAATAAATATTTACATATCATTACGGATATTTGTCATTTGCTCGTGATCGAACCCGGATCCATTGATGAAGAGATAACCTTTTCTTTTTTGATTCGCAGAAATCATTATATTCTGTGAATATACAGCGTGTAACATGACTGATGAATCTAAGCAGGGGGGGTCGAGGACATCAATACCTATCGATATAACCCCCACGCATGTTCACCATTTTTAGTGGTTCCAAAGTTATTTGGATTAATAGTCAAAACCTAATTTTAGACTAAACTTTTTCTTTTTTTTATGTTGGGACATTAACACACAGCACCATCTTATTCCATGGTAAGTTACGGCTTATGTTATGGATACCAGATAGTTGATACACTTAACATATATAACGTTAAATAAATAATAAATATAAACTATTATACAGGGTCATTTTTAATTTACTGAAAACCTTTTGGGAATACACTATTTACAAGATAACAACATCTGTAAGAAATCTGTAAGAAAAATCTTAAAGTTAACAAAAATAAAAATATTTTTATTGCACCTTCTCAACGGTAATAGTCCAGCATTACTCATTTAAACTTGGCCTGTTGCTAGAACTTTAAAGTTTAGAAGGTGCAAAAAAAAATATTTTTATTTTTGTATGAAAATAAAAATTTAAGAAATATTATTTTTTCTTGTTACAGATGTTGTTGTTATGATGTAAATAGTATATTCCCAAAAGGATTTCAGTAAATTAAAAATGACCCTGTATAAACTATTATATAACTAAAATATAAACACCTATGACTAAAGTACAAACATTCGTGCTCATCACACAAATGAATGCCCCCAGCAGGATTCGATCCCGCGACCGCTGGCACAGCAAGTACAAACTGAGCCAAATGTTTCGTCAAACTATGCAATTACAGCCGAAGTGTCAACTATGTATATGATAGTGGTTTTTTTTTCGAAAATAGTTCAATGGAAGGGACTTCTTGGCATTATAATAATTTAAGTCAGAATCTTAGTCTAAATAAAAATAAAACACTATGAATAACATCGGTAATTTAATTTTCATTTTTAACTTTGTCCATATATTTTTTCTTGTGATTTTTATCTATATCATTCTTTTAAAACTGCCTCAATTTATGGATGATAAACCCTATAAAATTTCATTGATTTAGAGCCAAGGTTTCAAATTTGGTGTGATGATAGCCGGTTATTCGGGTCGACATATAGGATATTTTTATTGCGGGAAAAATCTCATCTCTCAGAAATCTTCATTAAAAGTTAAAACGTAACCCGAGCAGAGCGACGGTGAGTCGCTAGTTTTTAATACAATTGTGCGATAAAATTTACGTTACAACCGGTTTCCAACGCCATCGATCTTATAACCCTATTTTATCATTGATGTTTATAAACAGCTGAATTGATACATATTACCAAGAACCATAATAATTTGTGGTAATTATCTAATGCCATATTAATTTTTCCTTGTTTGTATAAATATAAATATTATAAAAATAAAAACAAAACCGACTGCGTAAAAAGCGAACTACATAAGAAGGGAAAAAGTTAACGAAAGAAAATAGTATTATGCAGTTGGAGACAAACATACACGTAGTGTTGGACCCCTAATAAAACTTCGAGATATTCTTTGCTTATATTCTTATATTTAGTACTTTTATAAACGTCAGTGAGTTACATAATTTATAATCATATTTTTTTAGTATTACAAATAATTCGTGCCTAGTCACTACATGGTGGTACCGACATCTCTGTACAAAAGCGCAGGAAAACAAATGAATATCCGCGGCCTTTTTTTTTAAACACATTCCTACCGCCCAAGGTCACATAAGTAAATGTATTATACATAAATCATTATAAATTAATCAAATATATTATTTTCTATTAAAACACTCAATATATAAAAATGCAACCTTACAGTAGCAAGACTCGCACCAGGGATAAAACGTACATACATGTGTCTCCGATAGGTTTGGAAGAATTTCATTTTAATTCCTCAAAGATATCCTTATAGCCAATACACCCACGTTATGAAGATGAATCTAACGACGTATGAATCATTAAAATTGATTAGGTTAATCCGTTTAGTTATAACGAGGGGATATAGGATCGGTATAATACATACCGCCCAATTTTTTTGTTTTGACGAGATTTCCAATTTTATCTTTATGAAAATTATCGATATTACTAGTGGTATTACCAATCCGTCAGCTACAAAACCATGATTTTTTCTGAGCCACATATTGTACAGATTTGAAGCCAAAAAGAGTCGAAAAGTCAAAATCATGCTGACAACAATAGAGGTGGACTTAAATGTAAGTTTATTATTACGAGTAAATGATTAATGTCGATAAAAATAGCAAACCAGGTCATCTAGGCTACCTACCACTGGTTCTAATCGTATGAGAAGTCATTAATTGTTGTTATGAACAGCCCTTTTTAACATCCCACTGCTGGGCACGGGCCTCTCTTCAATTCAATACGAGGGGGATCAGGCCATAATCCACCGCGCTGGCCAAGTGTGGGTTGACAGGCTTCACATGTCTTTGTAAAACTTGCTAGATTCTCTCAGACATGCAGGTTTCCTCACGATGTTTTCCTTCATCGTAAGACAAGTGGTAATCAGGTTGAAAATGATTCTCACCTGACAATATCAGAAGTGCGCGACCCGGTATTTGAACCCACTTCTCTCGTTTTTCCAAGCGAGCGCGTTACCACTGGACTACCAATGTATTATTTAGCAGTATGATAATTGTTTTTAATTACTAAATTGTAATGAAAACAATAAGCGAGTTCGATGTTCGTTTAAAGGTGAAAAATAGAAATTGTGTCAGAAAAATATTATAATTAGTTTGTTTACATTCATTTAATTGTGTTTACTTTGAATGTTAATCCAAATGGATTAATAAAAAAATGCTTTATTTATAGTTTTAGTAGGTACATTAGTATTATTAAGTATTATTATGTCTCGACTGAGTGTTAGTTTCAGTCAGTTTCGTTCAGTAGTATATTACTGCAGGGGTTATTCTAGTTCAACATGCGGCGATTAAATAGACCAGGCATGGTCAAATTCCTCATGAAATCTTATAGATATGACTTATTGACTGTTAGGATCTTAAGCAGAAATCTAAATTACTTAACCAATATATAAAATAGAAATACTCATTTTAAACATAATTTAAGGCATTTTATATATTTTATGAATACTAGCGACTTCAGTCGGGCGCGTCCCTAGGTACGTTTTAATTTTTTCAGCAGAAGCCTAATTCTTTTTCTGAAATAAAAGTAACCTAAATAAGTATTACTCCTTATAGATGCAGCTATCTACCTGTCAGAGTCCCGTCGAAAACAGTCTCGCCATTTTGGAGATTAGCCGGAACCAACAGACAGTCAATTTTTTTTTAAATTGTGTTTATATTACAAGTACCGTATATAATTTAATATGCATTTAGTAAAAAGCTGTTATTTTGACATTACAAACAGACACTTCAACTTTATTTATCTGTATAGGTAACTAATTATAATAATTCTAGTGCATTCAGTCCATTTAAAAAAAATATTTGTGATCAGAATTACTTGAAACTTGGTATTAATTCTCTTCAATACAATTAAATAAATACGTGCATTTCTCGAAATTCATCCCATAAGGGGGTAAAATAGGGGATGAAAGTTTGTATGAAATCAACCTTTTTACAGTTTTTTAGTAGTTTTAGCGCGAGCGAAACCGCAGGTTCTGCTAGTAAAGTTGTATATGTGTAGTGTATCAACTATCTAGTATCTATAACATAAGCCTCGTAGCTAACCATTAAAATAGATGGTACTAGTGTGTTTATGTCCCAATGAATTACTAATGTAGAGAACGTCGATGTTAAAGCAATCAACGCTTCTAGTTTCTACCTCTGCTTTCACGTGCAAAGCGGTTTTTGCTCCAAACGTTCTTTCCATATAACGATCAAACGGTTAATAATATTTTTCGCTCTGTATCAGGATCTATATCATTATGTAAAAAAATTATAAATTTTGTTCAGAATCATTTTTGTCATTTAACTGGGGACTATTGGATTTACCTTTATTTAAAATTAAACAATACATGTAATAAATAACATTACCGCCTCTTCAACATTGTTTTTAAATTATAAGAACTTTTGCATAATAAAATAATAATAATGACTCTATCTTTCACGTGCGAAGTGAGTGATGAAATAATACTTTTATCTTTTATAGTTTTAAGACGAATAAAACAATTTTTACAGTTACCTTTTGTATATTTGTAAGGAACTAGCGAACTGGAACTAGCGGTATTTTTCAACATTTAGTATAGATTTCTCAGAGATGAGATATTTTCCCGTAGTAAAAAATATCCTATATCTTAAACCGGATAACCAGCTATCATCATACCAAATTTCACCAAAATCTGTCCAGTGGTTTTCTCGTGATGCATTTCCAGAAAGACAGGCAGACAAAAATACTAATTCAATAATTATGTTCTCACCTACTCACGTAGGATAAGAGCATAATTATTGTATTGCAATATTATAAACAAATATTTTACTTTCGACAAAAAATTAACTATTGAATTTCTCTTAGGCTCTTCTCAGCAGAACTCCCTCCCGAGTCGGTGGTAGCTTCCTCGCGGATGTAGGTACATGCTGACATTTAATTTAAATTTTGAAAATGTTAATGTGATGATTACGAAAGTATTTATAAAAGTCTATATGAATAAAGTATGCATATATTTGTTTTGATTTTTTTCTATCCTAATGAGAGCAACAAAGCTAGTAATGTACTTCGTTGAAGTGAACAGTGACTGGTCTTTCCGCCCATGTTTTATATTTTATTACTATTTTTTACTCTTTGTCGTCACTTATCAGATACTGCAGAAGTCCAATCATTTCATTTAAATTAAAGGAGCCCCTGAACGGACTGTATTCAGTCCTTATTAACGTCCCACTGCTGGGCGCGAGCCTCCCTTCAATACGTGGGGGATCAGGCCATAGTCAACCACGCTGGGCAAGTGTTGCTAAGTTCTCTCAGACATACAAGTTTCCTCACAATTTTTTCCTTCACCGTAAGTGGTAATCATGTTAGAAATGATTCGCACATGAAAATATCAGAGGTGCGAGAACCGGGATTTGAACCCGCTTAACTCGGTTGCCCAAGCGAGCGCGTTACCACTGGGCTACCACTGCCTTAAGAACGGACTATATTTTATAAATAGTGGGAGCAATCCCATGGTTGTTGTGCACTGCTTTGGCAGGCCTGACGTCGGGGCGGTAGTTGAGTGCGTAAGCGATCCTGTGACGCTCCATTAAAACGGGGAAGGTTACGTTGGGTTTTATCGGGAAGTACTGGCTTTTCTAGCCGATGAGACCCACATAACCGCCTGTATATATGCATGCATGTGGTATGCTTAAATTTACGTTATAAAAAAAGTTTAGTAACGGTATTTGTGCTTTTTGCATTCAAATTCAATAATTTTGAGAAGCATTCAATTATTAAAATTTTTATTGGACATCAGTCCTGAAAAGGACTGGTAAAAGAACAAACGAGCGGAGCCGCGGGCAAAAACCAGTATCATAAAAATACCGACATTGAATGTTTGAAAATTGAACTTAAAACATTAAATTATAAAAAATAAGAAATAATAATAATGCTTGACTTGGCGGGGGCACTGCCGTGCCCTCCGATAGCAGTAAAATCCGTCAGGTCTTTGAATTTTACTTTTTTTATGTTTAGTTGAAAGTCCAAGGTTAATTTTGTTTACAGTCACAGATAAGTAGTGCACGCCGACGGCTTGTGCTTAGAAGTTATTTAGGAAGCATTTTTATATTTTAGTTTCATTGCCATGACTTGAAATTGGCATTTCTTTATTTTAAATAAAGGTATCTTTTCGGATTATTTCGCAGATTTATTTTGATTTTTGGTTCCCGACGTTCCGAATGTTTTACAGCAATCATGGTCACGGGAAAAACTAAGGTTTTAGACGTCTCAAAGGCATTATATACTTGTTACACAACGAAAGAAACGTCGGGTACCAAAAATTAAAATAATTCCGCGAAATAATCCGAAAAGATAGTTTTATTTAAAATGTCAAAATATTCGCGTAAATTTAAGACAGTACTTCTTCATAAAAGGAATGTTTGAAATGATATGGTCCATCGGCACAAGTTTAGAGGGGAGGTGATAGGGAGTTCAAATATATGAAATTTATTTTGAGGAAACGAAGGAGTCAAAAGTTATGGAGACTTAAAGTTAGAACATTTCCATACATTTTTATACTTAAATATGTCATTACAAAAGATCAATTAAGTAAATTAAAAAATCATAACAATTAAGGCTTTATTGTATTAATATTTTGATAATTTCACTAATTAAAATAACAATCTAAACAATATAATCTTAAATTTTGACAAAACTGTAAATTTATGTTTTATATATACCGCTTTCAGGACATAACAGATTATCGCTTAATAATAGTTTAGAGTTATGCATATTGAAAGTGAAAATTGTCATGAGATTACTATGATTTTAAAATAGAAATATGTTATTTTCAATTCACGCATGCATTTACGAGTTTTTATTTGATTTATGTAAAATATTGAGTTATATAATTAACTAGCATTGCCCGCGGCTCCGTCCGCGTTCAGATGACCAAAAATTCTTAGGTTTTACATATTAGTTTACTCTTACAATGCAGTTTTTACATTTTTTTCTCAGAAATGAGATATTTTCCCGCGGTAAAAAGTATCCTATATGTTGACCCGGATAACCAGCTATCACCATACCAAATTTCATCAAAATCCCTCCAGTGGTTTTTCTGTGATGCGGTAACAGACAGACAGACGAAAATTCTAAAAACTATATCAATAAGATTTTCCAAAAAATATTTAATGTGCAGATTCGGTTTAGTTACAATTTAATTGTATGTATAGATTTACATTTAGAAAAAAATTTTAAACCATTATTTGATTTTATTATCTGTGAATAATTTTCAGTATTTTTGGCGGATAGTCATAAAATACCGCAAAGTTCAATAGTTTATGTGAATACGATCTGTACTCATTAAACGCCTTTAGGTTTTTATATTATTGGCTCTTTTTCATCGTTATTTTTCTCATATTATTTTTCCAGTAGTTATTAGTTTATTGTTAATTTTCGTACAAATTTTGATTTTGAAAATAATTATTTTCAGTTATATAATTATTAATCATACATAGGTAATAAATATTTGCAAGGGTCATGCGAGATCTTGTATCTCGTATATGTTTTACGAACGTTTGTCTGTGTTTTAAAGAGTAGAATGTTATTGAAGACGGACTGATACTTTTGACTGTGTGTTTGAATTCTAGTCAGAGAGACTACATTATAATACTCGTATATTAGCAAGGTGAAAGTGTGTATGTTTTATATATAACTTTCTTGTAGAACATTTTGGAGAGGACTATTTCATGGAAATGCTGAGATTAAATGTATGTGTATGCACTCGTCCCATGGGATGTGTTTTGTAAAGTTACCTATCGAGACATGAGGAGGACATTGGAGAGCCTAAGCGAAGACGAATCGCTAGTATAGCTTGCTTATAGAGTTTGAAATCTTGTACAATCAAATGGACTACTCTATAATTTGGATTTTGCTAAATATTTCTAGTCCCACGAGTTTCTTTCGCCAGTTCATCTCAGGACTCAGATATTTTCTTTCCGAAGTACATTGAGATAAATTCGTTCAGAAAAATTGTAGTCGTTTGCTTAATATTTTTATATTGAATTGAATCGAATTGATAATGTTGCTATATATCAAATTATAATTATAATTAATTAGGTACAAAAACAAACAATAGGTATAACAGATATTGTTTGTATTCAGTGTGTTGATCCCAGATGTATGGGTAAAAATACGCGGTTATCTCTAGTTCAACGAACCAGCGAAATTCTAAAGGCAACTAGACAAGAAAATTGGGTCGATAGATACATATAGGTATATTATGTGCAAAGTTAGTATGAAATGAATTTAGTTCAAAAATAACATTCTATATAAAATTTCTGATATAACTACTGTCTGTGTAGTGTGTATAATGTAGTGATTATTATATACTTAACATAACGTAAAAGTTTGTATGTGTGTATGTTTGCTAGCTTTAGCCTGAACGGATTTACATGAGTGCACAAATAACCTGGAGCACAGATTACATAATACTATTCCTGTACAGATGTCTCATCCCATACAAAGAAATTGCACAGCGCTAATTCGGGCTATTCTTCGGGCTATTTTTGTTTGCTTAAATAGATAAAATAGATGTCGTTGATCCACAAATAGTTGAACTGTTTTATTTTATAAATATGTTTGTGCAAAAAAACGTATGGTAAATATTGTAAAATTCATCCTGCATACAAATTTTAGTGATTTCAAAATTTTTTGACCGTGATAAGCCACTTATAAATGTAAAAGCGCCATCTGTGAATATGAACTACAAACCCATCATATGATTGTTGATATTTCAATAATCAGTAAAATTACGCAAGTAAAATAATATTAATTTTAAAACCTTTTACAAGAAGACAGACAAATCCAAGGGGCCAATCATCCCCTAAACTCAATTTTAGTGCCTCTTTATATTTATAAAACGTGTGTATTAAATGTTATATATGTGTAGCGTATCAACTATCTGGTATCCATAACACAGGCCTCATAGCTTACCATGGAACTAGATGGTGCTGTGTGTTAATGTTCCAACATTTTTATTACTATTATTAAGTACTATATTACTATTACTAAGGTTGTGACAGATACGAGATCTGTGGATTTTTTATATTAATATTATAAACTAGCGACTCAACCTCGCTCCGCTCGGGCTCGTCCCTAGTTAAGTATTAACGTTTAGATTTCTCAGAGATGAGATATGTTCTTGGCTTAAAGTCCTATACGTTGACTCGGATAACCAGCTATCTGATGAAACTAAATTTCATCAAAATCTGTCCAGCGGTTTTCTCGTGATGTGATCCCAGACAGACAGACAGACAGATAGACAGAAATTCTAAAAACTATAGTTTCGGCCTCTGTATCGATAATAATGACTATTTCAAAAACATTTAAAAAAAAAAAATTAACGTACGGATTCGGCTCAGTTAGAATTTTATTACATGTACATATAGAAGAGATGTTGAAGAAAATTACCGTGTGTACCTTTGAATTTAAAACATTAATTTTAAGGTCAATATTATTATTTTTTATATTTTTATTTAATCATTTATTTCAGGCAATATTTACAAAAAGATGTTAAATATGTAAACAGAGGCCCATAGCATAATATATACCTTAAAACTATATATATATATATATATATATATATATATATATATATATATATTATATATATATATATATATATATATATATATTAATTATAAAAACTTAAACTATTTAACATGTTTATTAACGTGATATTAACTTGACTTAGAATTTCATAAACCTTAATCACCTAGTAAGTAGAAAAAGCTTAAAATATGTTCTTTTATTAATATCACGCGATTTTTTCGCCCATATTTTTTGAACCGATTTTCATGTTTCTTTTTTGCTAAGCATTAGACTACTTTGTGACTGATTTCAAAAAATAGGAAGTACTCAATCAAAAATATGATTTATTTTATACTAGCATTGCCCGCGGCTCCGCCCGCATTCAGATGACCAAATACCAAATTCTTAGGTTTTACATACATTGCAGTTTTTGTTTTTTTTTCTCAGTAATGACACATTTTCCCGCGGTAAAAAGTATCCTATATGCTGACCCGGATATCCAGCTACCATCATACCAGATTTCATCAAAATCCTCCAGTAGCTTTTCCGTTATGCGGTAACAGACAGACAGACAGACAAAAATTCTAAAAACTATAGATTCGGCCTCTGTATTTTATTTTATTTTTAAAATATTTGGGAAACATACAGTATAATAATACTTAGAATTAATCAGATATAGATACTACATAAATCAGCGAAGTTTCCACTTAAAAAGGAATCGATATTAATGAATGATCGACAATAATGATCAATAAGATTTTCCAAAAAAATATTTAATGTACAGATTCGGCTTAGTTACAATTTTATTATATGTATAGATAGATGTAATACGAAATATTTAGCAGTTTTGAACCAACTATCATTGTTTTTATACATTTGTAAATATTTTCGCGAATTTTAGTATTAAAATAATAAGTACACCTTCGTCATACCTACGATAGTACATTTAATCAAAGATGATTTAATGTATATAAGAATAAAAAATAAAAAAGATGTTACAAAAGTATCTATTTACAAACTGAAGCTTACCAAAACATTTATGTACCGAAAACAAATATAGCGTATATATATGTACATTCAGCGCTTGACTTACGATCTGTATCACGCGGGTCCATTGTCCAAGAGCGGCACACACTGACCTCCGATACCGCTCAGATGCTATAGGGTTGACACAATCACACTGCACTTATACACTATCCTAAATAATGTATATATGAACAAACAAAAACATCTATATATAATACTAGCGACTCACCCTCGCTTCGCTCGGGTTCGTCCCTAGATTGATTCCCCATACAGACTTTCATCCCAATTTTCACCCCATTAAGAGATGATTTCCGGGATAAAAAGTATCCTATGTCCTTCCCAGGGTCTCAAACTATCTTTTTATCAAATTTCATTTAAATCGGTTTAGTAGATCCAGAGATTAACCCCTACAACGTCACAAGCTCACAAACTCACAATTCACAAACTCTCAAACTTTACCTCTTTATAATATTAGTATAGATATAAAAAAATAATGTTTCTTCGTAATTCGTAGGTTTTTCTCTGTGGGTTTTTAAATGATTTTTTGTATTTTTTTTTATTTCTTTTTTATTTCTTTGGTGAGTTGTTCTAAGTACGTTAATGTTCCTGGCCTAAAATAAAATTTTTAATGGAGATAATTTATATCTAGGAATAATATACAAAAGCAAAACCGTGGTATTAATCGCGCTGGGTTTCTTTTATTAATATATATTTATATGTGTTTGTTTTTAAGCATACTTTAGATTGTCATGATACTTTGATCAGCTGTACCACAGATGACATAATACTATACTGTACTAATGTCTGATAATATATAACAACAAGTTGTACCTGAGACTCCTGAGTAAAGGCTAAAGTTTCATGGTGTAAAATAAAATGGAAACAGAGTCAATTTCCCTCAGCACCTAAAACAATGAATATTATAATTTTTGTGTGTTTGTTTCTTTGGTTATACGTTACTCGAAAACAACAGATTTTTTTTATAATATCTTGAACATTAATTAGTAGGATTTTATTATTTTTGTAGGGTATAAAGTACCTCAAAAGGAAAAAAGGAACCCTTATAAGGTAACTTCGTTGTTCGTCTGTATGTCTGTCTGTCTGTGCTTGTGAAGGTCCTTTGTCTGAGGGATGTTTGAAAGTACTAAGTTGAAATTATTATAAAATACTTAGTTCTGTAATCCAATGGAGCTATGAAAAATTTAACTTCTAAGTCAGTTTATGCCGCATATTTCAACACGCAAGGGATCAGAATCTATAGGGTACTTCGCGTTGACATAGAATCATGAAAGGCAAGAAGCAATGTCTTATAGCACAAGTAAAAGGAAAAATCAGAAAAATGTAAATTTGTAGTTACATAATAGAAAAATTGCGAGTGTAAACTTATTTTAATATTTCATGCTACGGAACCCTCAGTGTGCGAGTGAGAATCGCGTTTGTCCGATTTTTTAAATTAATTAGGTCCACATATTTTTTTAAAGCAATTGTTTTAATATTAATGAATTAACAGCTGATGTTACGGCGTTACAATTAACAACACCGTATTGCCATAAGCATGCCGTAAACCTACGATTCAACTAAAATACTCAATTAAAACCATATTGTAGAAAGTCTATCTCACAAACTATCGCTATCAAGCGTTCATGTGTATTTATATCAACCACTATAGTAACTGTGGTAGGGGATTGCGTCATTATTTTGATTAATTAACCTGAAATTTTAACTAATATTATAATGATGATGAAATGTTCAAGAATATACATATATAATACATCTTGAGGACGGAGGTTACGTTTTATCTCCGCCCCACTTATATATATAATAAAATTCTAAGTCGAATCTGTGCATTAAATATTTTTTGGAAAATCTTATTGAAATCGTCATTATTATCGATACAAAAGCTGAATCTATAGTTTTTAGAATTATTGTGTGGCCTGTCTGGGAATGCATCACGAGAAAACCACTGGACAGAATTTGAGGAAATTTTGTATGATGATAGCTGGGTATCCGGGTCAACATGTAGAATACTTTTTACTGCGGGAAAATATCTCATCTCTGAGAAATCTATACTAACCGTAAAATCATAACTAGGGAGGAACCCGAGCGGAGCGAAGTTTAGTCGTTAGCGGTAGACTCTATCGCCTTCTAATATTTTGGAAACGTGACACTTTAGGACCCTATATATTTTGCGATGCTGATATATGTTTATTTAAGCTTTCTCTATCACTACATACATGCCAGATTATTTTTGCCTCGCAAGTTTGCAAATAATTATATCACGACATTTGACAATGCAATAAACTTCCTAACGCATTTACTTTAGATAAAACATGGAAGCACTTTAATTAATAATTTACAAAAATATAAATTATTTAAAAAATATCAAATAATCGTAGTATTAATATCAAATAAAAAAAATCGTACGCAACAAGTTTAAGAGTGTATTCGCAACGTTGCCAGAGTCTAGCAACCCTATAGTGTAAAAGTCTCTCCGGAACACCCCTTACCTTATAATAGCGCGCGCGACGTGCGCTTGCGCAGTCGTATAGCGACCGTGTATACGCATGCGTCTCGATCTTCTATCATATTTCAATTGCCTCCGTAGACGAAATCTGCCGAAATGAACGCGCGAGTGTTCGTGATCGTTCTAATCAGCGTACATTTTTCATGTTTAGGAGATATGGGGGCATGTGCGAACTGTGCGAGTGGGGATCAAAGTGTTACTGTGTTGACGGAAGCCAGGATAGAGTTTGTGAAGCAGCAGATACTTAAAAAGCTTAGATTAAGTAGGAAGCCGGTTGTGGCGGTGCCGGTCAACAGCCTGCCGATGCCAGTGGCCCAAGGAGTCACCTATAGCCAGGGGACTGATAAACCTCCCGAGTTCGACGACTATTATGGCAGGACCGAGCAGAAAATCATATTTCCAACAGAAGGTTAGTTTTGCTATGTATGTATATATTCTGATTGATATGCATACACGTTTTGAAGGAAGTCTCGGATAACCTATAAGATAGTGCCTAAATGCTGTAAAAGGTCACATAATCAGGTGCATGTGGGAAAAACGTGCAAATAAAAATAATTTAATGCGATATCTTTTCTTGTGCCCCGCGAAGAGATTACTTTGAAAGATAATGACAATTAATTAAATTAATTAGTTATAATTAAATAAACGCATCTTTAAAATAGCTCGTAGTATTAAAACAGAAGATAAAGTTATGGGAATTGAGATAACTTATAAAAATATGGGATATCCTCAAATTGATTTTAAAAAACCATACAGGAGTTCGTTTTTATATGAATTTGTTTCTAGATTACTGTTAGAATACCTAATGTTTGGTATATAAAATAATTAAATAGCTTATAGTCTTAAGATCCGTCCGTAAGTTTGGCCGTTCGCCACCCATCTTCTTACCATATGAAAGATATTATTATTAATATAATTCAAAAATAAATAATATATACGTACATAGAAACAATAATCTCAACTTACTGAGACCAGCCAATGAAGCAGAAAAATTATAGTATTCAAGAGTTATGAGGATTTTCACAATTCCCTCTCAAAGTAAGATGGGACAACAATTCGACATTTCATGGACCACGGTGTCGTAAAACTTGCGAATTTTGTTTACATGGGTCACATGCACTTAAAGTTTGATTAAAATATGTTAAGGAAATATATGAGTACAATTCAATATTGGCTAAGCTAGATTTAAGTCAAAAGAAATTAAATATGTGAGAAATCAATTCCTATTTTTAAATTAATATTGAAATTACATTGTTTATCTATCAAACTGTAAACGTATTACCACTGAATGATAGTGGAAATCTAATGCTACTTTGTAAAAAAGCAGCAGAAAAAGTACGTACCTTTAAATGTTATTTAGAAGATTCATTTAAAATTAAAAAAAAAACAGATATGTAAGTATAGTCGGCAAATATGTGCCTGAGATTTTTTCTTGTTAGTTTGTAAAACAATTTATTACTTTTTAAGTAAAAGTTACAATGATTTTATAAATATCTTTATAAGTTTATTTTACGCGTTATTTTTGCATATTGTGAATCGACACGCTCGGTAAGAGATGAACCGCAGGAATAGTTGAGGCACGAGGGTGTAACACCGCCAACTTCCCATCGTCAGGTTGTTACTGAGAATATCTGTAAGGAATAAATCCAATAACTTTAGGTATTTAACCTAACCCGGAACTCGAACTCAGGACCTTTGGATCAGCAGCTGTACATGCTAGCCACTAGACCAAAGATGTAGAGGTAGTTTATGAGTAGTATAACATAAATAACATATTATTTCTGACTAATTACATAGAAATGCAATCGCTATTCACTATTATGTCAAGATCAAAGGGATGCGCTATTAGCCCATTAAGATATCGGTAATTATTGTTTATACATGTTTTATGCCAATGCCCCTCTCTACGCTGGAAATACTTCACGTGCGTTCAATCTTTTATAGTGCAACAGGTTTCACATAATTATTACAAGTTTTAGGGTTCCGTACCCGAAGGGTGCCAATGGAACCCTATTACTAAGCCTTCGTTGTCCGTTCGTCAGAGGGATCTCATGAGAGATCTCTAGTCATGAGAGATATCATGATTCGTATTAGATAGAGAGTTGAAATTTTCACAGAACTTGTATTTCTATTGCCGCTATAACAACAAACCAAGATGGTGAATCTCAAAAAGGCTGGTAAGCAAATAAAAAAAACGATTATGGTACGGATCCCTTCCTGTGCGAGTCCGACTCGCACTTGTTTACATAATTATTCATTTTTTATTTTATTATATGTACCTATATGATTTATACCGACTATAAAGGAAGTACTCAATTCAGTTGTATGATTTTATATTTTACGCGATATTTTCTCCAATTGTGGATCGATTTTCATTCTATTTATCACCATAACTACTACTATTTCATCTAGGGTTGCATAGGGTTTATTTTGATTTAAGGTTATAGCCATGGGAGAGACTCGCATGATTGTATACTTTACATATTCGAACTGTCGGGAACCAAAAATAAAAATAAATCCGCGAAACAATACGATTCAATGATAGTTTCATTTAAAATGTCAAATATTCGCGTAAATCTAAGAAAGTAATGAGTTCTATATAAAGTAAAAACAAACACCAGTGTAATTTAGATTAAATACCTAACCATTCAATGTTTATATTTAATTTTAGAAATAAAAATAAAATATGCCAAATATTTTTTTATGTACCTAAAAATAGTACCTTAAGATAACCTTATAATGATGCAATATTAATTCGTACGGCTCTAACCTTTTCACCTGGTTGCAAGAATTTGCTCTTTGGACTCACGCGACAGCCTGTCTAGTGAGTTATTTTGCTGAGAAATAATTTTCAAATATGCTTGTTATTTACTTTACCTGGACTTTGGAACTGATGTAATTATTATCTATAACACTAGTTTACAAAATAAAAAAAAAAGTTATGTCGTTCCAGTGAATTTTATATTATTTTATTCAGTTACAATAACTAAACGCGAACATAATTTTTTTTAACTGTATCACGTCAAAAACTAAAGTTATCGTCACATTTTATTTTCTAGCTACCCACAAGTTGGTTTTAAATTCATTGCAAAATTTTGATGCAGTGTAGTGTTTAATTTAATAAATATGAGGCCATCTTCTATCTCTAATGACTCCTAATCTTTCTGAGACGAAATTAAAAGGTGTTTTTATCGGAACGCACATCAAAAAAATACTGAGTGTTATATTAGAAAATCAAAATAGTCTTTCAGAAAGTTCTGCTGTGAATTCATTACGAATTTTTATGACAAGAGTTCTAAGGCAGCAAAATAATGAAAATTACCGACAGTTAATTGCCGATTTATTAAATAATTTTCAACAAATGGGTGTTCACATGTCTCTGAAAGTTCACTTCCTTCACTCGCACCTTGATTTCTTCTATGAAAGACTTGGACACGTCAGCGACGATATGGACAGGGTTTTCATCAGGACTTTAATGTTTTTTGGACAAAATTATCTAGGATATTGGGACCAGGCTATTTTAAGTGACTATTGCTGGTCTATTATAAGTGATACAGATGCAAATAAATACAAGAAAAAAGCTAAGACAATTTATTTTTGATTTTTTCATACATTTTTGTATGTATTTTTTTGTAAATTAAAATAAATATGTTGGAAATTTGACGTGTTGGATTATTTAATTAATTTTTTTTAACTCATTGCACCTTAATTGTTAAGAAAAAATACTTTTCATTTCAAGGACAAAAACCATGTAAACAAGTGTAATCAGTCACGTTACTATAATAATTAAAAAAAAAATTGTGTATGTTTGTTAGCTGTGGGCTAGGTCTCTCGTTACTTATGACTGTTGTTTTTCCATAAAATTTGTACCTTCCAATTCGCCCTATTATAACATTTTCAACGTTACTATCCATACTAATATAATAAATGTGAAAGTGTGTTTGTTTGTTTGTTCTTCTTTCACGACGATACGGAGTAACGGATCGGCGTGATTTTTTGTGTGGAGATAGTTGGAAGGCTGGAGAGTGACATAATTACATGGCTACTTTTTATCGCGGGAGTTTACTTAATTCCCACGGGAAAACACGTTATAATACAATCCAAAAAAATATTTAGTATCAGAATTACTTGAAACTTGGTATATATATTAAGGGTTATTCTAGAAGATTAAGTAAACCTAGGTTTACCCGGGTTTACTTAGAATCACCAAAGGTTTTTGGGTAAAGTCTGAATAATAATTAAAATAATATTTTTTTCGGGATTTAACCAAACACACCTAGGTTTATCCAACACTGGCTGGGTAATGTTAGAATAATTAGTGAAAATAAAAACCAAGTGCATTTTTTTGGTAGAAACCTTTCTTTCTTTCTAGGTTGGTTAGATTAGGTTAGAATTGTTACCACAACGACCATAAACGTGTAGAACTTGCGTATTAATGCCACCGCAGCCATAGATTTGGCGGGTTTTTTAGTACCACCGATCTTAAAAGTTCTAGTCATTTATGGAATAATCGCAATCACTGTTCTAACCTAACCTAACTAACCTAGAAAGAAAGAAAGGTTTCTACCAAAAATAAAAGCTGAGTGAGTGACGCGGGGGAACATCAGCCCACGTCCTTTGTGCCTCGTGATTAAAAATGAAGTAACATCTAAGATTACCCAAATATACTCTTCCATAAAATTAAATAAATACGTGTCTTAGCATTTTTTAAAATTCATCCTATAAGGGGGTAAAATAGGGGATGAAAGTTTGTATGAAACTACCTTTTTAGAGACATTTTGTATTTTTTTAGCGAGCAGCGGGTTCTGCTAGTCTTCTATATATGTATATCGTAAATTGGCAAAGACAAAACAGTTCAGTGCCTTTTCCTCAACTGTTTGTCAATCCATTTTTTTTGTTTAATAGATAATGACGAGTTTTAATATTATCGATATTTTTTTTTTGGATACAGTTTATTTTTTACATCGATAGGTAAATTCTAATTATATATGTTTTCCTTAAATTTTAAATAATGATTATGGTCGAATTTCGAGCACAATGATCGGATCGAAAAAAAATTGCTTAAAGATTTTTGAAGCTAAGCGATTTTTTTACAGTGCATTTTAAATCGTGCGTTGATGTCTATAATTCAACAAAATAATTCAAGATACCATTTCGGTAAATATGTATCCTGTGTGCTAGTTTTTGAATTGTATGGTTTATGAAAACACTTGAATATTACAAATATAAATAATTTTATTAATGCTTATTTATCCTTCTCTTTAAAAAAAAAAAAAACAAAAAAATTAACTTATAAATATAAAAAGATCAAAGTATTTTTTTCCATGGAAATTATTTATGGGCTTAAAAATTTGTAGGATTTCCTGAGATTTTTTGAATAGTTTAGTAAATTACTTGCGATCATAGTTAAAACATAGTGTCTATAATAATTTTATATTCCCTAATGTTACATACAGGGTCATTTTTAATTTACTGACAACCTTTTGGGAATATACTATTTACATCATAACAACAACATCTGTAACAAGAAAAAATTATATTTCTTAAATTTTTATTTTCATACAAAAATAAAAATATTTTTATTGCACCTGCTAAACGGTAAAGTCCTAGCATCTGGCCAAGTTTAAATGAGTAAGGGTCACTTCCTACACCCCTTCACCCCTCCCCCTCCACGGACACGCGCTTTCTTTTGCTAATTACAATTAGACTATTACCGTTTAGACTTTAGAAGGAGCAATAAAAATACTTTTATTTTTATAAAATTTAAGAAATATTTTTTTTTCTTACGAAAGTTGTGGTTATGACGTAAACAGTATATTCCCAAAAGGTTTTCAGTAAATTAAAAATGACCCTGTATAGTTATACTATATAGATAAACTTTAAAATTGCTGAACCGATTTTAACAAATCTTTCACCATTTAAAGCTATATTATAAAAAAGTAAAATATTTTAGTAGTAAAAAGGATGATTATAATAGATTTGACGATTATAATAGATTTGTATAAATGTTCCAACAAAAAAATAATAGATTGATGATTGATGAGATGATAGATTCATTGCTAAATAGGTTTTAAATATCTTGGGACATTAACAAACAGCACCATCTAGTTTCATGGTACGCTACGAGGCTTGTGTTATGGATACCAGATAGTTGATACACTACACATATATATACATATAATAAATACATACACATTATAAATATAAACAAACACCCATGACTGGAGTACAAACATTCGTGTTCAACACACAAATGAATTTCCCTATCGGGATTCGAACACAGGTTTACAATAAACGCTGAAATGTTATTGACTTCCCTTACTCATAAATTAAGATAACATGCAATATAGTGTGAGAAATCGCGAATTAAAATAAAAGATAACAGACTTGTGTTACTTAAACAAAAAAATCGCCTAATGAAAACAAGTATCACGGCGCGTGCCGGTGCAAGGTAGCTTATGCAATACTTAATTCAATTGTATCAGACCAATTGGTGGAAGAACTAAAAGTCAAGGTCAAAAGTCAAGTCAAAAATATTTTTATCCGACAAAGGAGTCATACATTGTTACTGTAATTTTAAATAAGACGATTGTCTTATATAATAAATATGCAGCTAACTTCATTATGTCGCTTTTTGGCTGTCGGTGTGCGCGCGCATCGTAGAAATTTTACTTTCATATTTTTTTCCAAACGTGTCATAGGAAGTATAACTTCAAAAATATATCAATCATATGAAGTGAATTATATGTTAACGCTATGTAGGCGGAGGCGCGAGCAAAAGCTAGTTTTTCAATAAATCATTTATAGTGAACTTGCGTATAACAATCAACGCTTTTTACATTTTTTTGAGATCTAACATAACGACATGTTATCACGTTCCTCGCTGATGTCAAGTCATCATTCATGTACATGTATGTATTTTATGGCCAAAGCCCAAATGTATAGTTCCTATAAGTATAAACTTTTGTTGTATTTATTCTGTTAAATCATTTTTTTTTAATTTAATATTTGAAGAATAGAATTTTCAAAGCTGCATTAAAATAGCAAAATGTAAAATGTAAATGCAAAATGTATCGTGAAATGAATATAATTCAGAATCATAATTGTCGTAAAATTATGTCATTTACATATACTTTACCCGACTGCGACAAAGCCCAAAAGAGGTTATTACTTTTGACCTTTTGTAATATGTATGTCTGGTCCTATATTCCATCGTAATTACTAAACGACTCAATCGATTTTAATGATTCTACGTTGTTACATTCGTTAAATAAAAATAGCGGTTTTCAGGCGCCAATTTGTGTGTATAGTATTATGCAGTCGAAGACATACGAGTATATTTTCAGTTCATACTGCGAGTCTTGCTACGTGACGTGAACTTATTTCCTTCTTTTTAGTTTGCTTTAATGTTTTCATAATTTTATTTTTCAAGTGAAACTTATGATATGATTATACTTAGAATCGTTATGATTTGAAACTCGATGAAACGAAAACGCGACGCTAAAACGAGACAAACACATACCTAAATATATAGGATCCATCGGCGAGAGAATGAGATTGCCACGTTGCCATGGTAACCGTTGTTATTGTCTGGTAAATATATAACATTAAGTTTCACCTCTACCATGTGGGAATTGCAAACACACAAACATTTTTTTATTTTAGATTTCTATTCCTAAACGATTGTAGAATGACATCTTCAATACGACTGACACCCTCAGTTTCGAGATCCCTTTTGTACACCTACATATTTCATAGCTACAACGCTACAACAAACATTAAAAAACAAACATAACATTATGACTGTTTTCAAACAATATAATTTATAATAACAGCAACATCAGCTATAACACGAATATTATCAGTAGGATCGAATATAAATATTTAGTGAAGCGATAACCCAAAGAACACGCGGCGGAAGCGATCGAAACACTTAAGTTTCTTTTTGTTTATTATTGTGTTTGATAATTAATTTGATAACCCTTGATGTATTTAGCACGTAGCTTTAACTGCTACATGTTAAATTTGCTAAAGTATGTGTAATGGAGATTAAAATTTAAATTAGAACTAAAATGTGTTATATCATTTCTATTTTCATTGATATTTAATTATATATAGTTTCCTTGTAATTTAATTATCTAGCAACTAGCATATGCCCGCGACTCTGTCCGCATAGTTTAGTAATGGTGGATTTTCAGACAAACTTCAAACCATTTTGTCCTCAAATCTGTTCTGGGGTTGAATTTCAAAAAATCCTTTCTTAGGGGAGTTCCTATGGGAATCTAACAGCAAAAATTCAAGTTTGAAGCATTTTTGTATTATCTGAGATTTCGTTTGTAGTATTTGGCTTATGTATATATTTCTAGCGAATCACTCTCGCTCCACTCGGCATCGTCTCTAGTTACATTTTAACGTTTGGCATAGATTTCTCAGAGATTAGGTATTTTCCAACAGTAAAAAGTATCCTATATGTTTATCCGGATAACCATTAACCAGTTATCATCATACCATATTTCATCCAAATCTATCCAGTAGTTTCTCCTGATGCGTTCCTAAAAAGACAGACAGGCAGACAGGCAAAAAATCTAAAAACTATAGACTTAGCCTCTGTATCGATCGAAAATAATGACTATTTCAATAAAAATTTCCAAAAACTATATAAACTAATGTACAGATTCGACTCAGAATTTTATTATATGTATAGAGAGAGAATGGTTTAAACATAAAATATGGTTATCTACCCCCTGGAGCTAAAAGGAGCATTTCATTTCAGTAGTTAGTTTTTTTATATGAGATGTTGTTTTTTACCATTTCTGGTTTTTTTAATGATCTAATTTAAAAGATAATTAGGTACATATAAAGACTTATATGTACCTAATTATCTTTTAAGTAAATCTATGAAATATCGTCTAAGTTTAAAATTAAATTAAGTAACGTGCTAAGAATATGAGCCCATATTGCTTTTATTAGGAGATAGAGTCTCGATGGAGTTTTTATATACCGAAAATAAAGATATTTACTATGATACTTTCAAAGCATAGTACAGGAGACCTGACGGTAGACAGAAAATGAAATGGCGTCGTTGTAACCTTTATCTACTTTCTTAGAGATTTGACACACTTTACAAAGCTTTTTAAATAAAAGCTTGTGTTTTAAAAGTATTTTTTTACAATTACTGTACTGCAATACATAACGATAGGTCCAAAGGAAATGACTAACAGAAACACAAACACAGCCGTAGTCGCAATATCTAGCTTATATCATAATATAAAAAATAGTGGAAAATCCACAAATCACGACTAACGTTAAAACAATGAGGATAATTATATCATAACGAATGTGTTTGAATTACAAACCTTAATCAATAAACCCCAGACAGACTCCAATTAAACACTATTTCACTAAATTGACCTCATGCCAACTGGAACAAGGAATGACCCTAGAGGTCATATCGAGATAAATAAATGCTTCTGCACACTGAGTTAAGTAAAACGTTTATTCTCAAGTGCTTATAAATACTCCAATTAAATCAACTCATCCATACTGTGGCATACTGGCCACAAATATTAGTTTTAATATAAAATTTAAAAGAAAGTATTATTTTTATTCCTTTAAGAATTGTCAAATAGTTAAAATTTTATAATGGAACTTACATTCTGGAGTTTGTGTTTATAATATTGCTAGCGTTGGGCGTATTTTATTAGCGCTCGTGTTTATAATGTAACTCAGGTTCGTCCTTAGTTGCGTTTTAACGTTTAGTATAGATTTCTCAGAGATGAGATATTTTCCTGCAGTAAAAAGTATCCTATGATGACCCGGGTAACCAGCTATCATCATACCAAATTTCATTAAAATCCCTCCAGTGGTTTTCTCGTGATGCGGTCACAGACAGACAGACAAAAATTTTAAAAACTATAGATTCGGCCTCTGTATCGATAATAATTTCAATAACATTTTCCAAAAAATATTTAATGTAGAGATTCGAATCAGTTAAAAATTTATCATATGTATAGACATATAGCTAGCGCCATATTCTGATATTTTTTTTAAGATAGTACTCCATCTATGTACTAAAATTCATCTAAATTTTTCTATCAAATCCCATCAATAAGTACGGATCTGGATGAAATTTTTTAATATGGCACAGATATAGATTGTAGAAAGGAAATATGTACGGTTCACGTATTTTTAGTTGGACTCACCTAAACATAAAACACTTATTTAAAAGAATTCTAGTTCATTTTCTAAGAAAGAAGTATGTGACCTCCAGTTCAGCCGGCTGATATAATTAAATAATATTGCACACATATTTATGAAAACTGACCGTCATAATGCATACAAAAGCGCGATCTTAGATAAATAATAACATTTAATTATGTATTTGCCACTTCCTTATTATTCTAGATCGTAAAAAATATATGCGTGTTTGTATCGTACCGTTACGAGTATCAGCGAGCACGGCGCGGCGGCGTGATAACTGTAATGACAGGTTAAATTAAATCTCAACTGTCAATAACTGAACTTGTGGATTGATAACGCTACGCAAATCACATGCGTCTGCGCATCCGCTTTTTCCTTTGATATTCTTATTTTTCTATAGTATTTGTAAGCATTTAGCGTCGATTGGTAACGAGCTCGCTTGGAAACTGATGTGAACAGTGAAGCGGGTTCAAATCCCGGGTAGCACGCCTCTTATTACTACTTGATAAGTTAGTAAATGATTTTTATTAATCTTGCGGAACCTGTATGTCTGTAAATTTAATTAGTTCTCGCAATACTCGTAAAGTCGGCCAACACGCATTTGGCTAGCGAGGTGTAGGGATCTCCCCTCATCAAGGGTTCTACATTATAATATGAATAATCATATAAAAAAATTAAATGTGTGACTAACTTCAAATATTAAGCAAGTGATATTTTAGAATGTAATTTTCAAAAATATGTAGTAGCCCGAGGATCGCTGTTTCGATTTTTGTACCGAGCTTTTTTTAATGGAGTTGTATTGTTTACAGTTTTCAACGACAGCATTAGGATTTTTCACATTTAGTATATATATATTTATTACCGCCTGTGATTAAAACAAATTACGGCGATGGTTACCGTAATAAAGGAATAACTGTGCTAGAACAAAGTGAATATCTTTCTAGATAATGAAGATCTGTATTTATCCCGCAAGGGCAAATCATGTGAAGGAGGAAATCACTTACATATATAAGTATATTTAATTAATTAGGTATATTTGTTAAATATTTATAAAAGCTTTTGTATAAACAAAAGCTTTTTAAATATTAAATAAAAACTTTTAAAATTAAAATTTTCTTTTAGAACTATCATAGATTTTTTTTTTGTGAAAACGGCATGTACGTACCTACATCGGTATAGTAATTTTGAAAGTAGCCCGAACAAAGAAAACCTCAGCGCGACGTGGGCTTTAATGTGTGTACAATACTCGTATGTTAAATATATTGGTTAAAAATATTTCATAAAAACGTACTACCTAATAAATGCGAAGCGGATGGTTTTTTGAAGTTATAGGTATTTATTCTTTTGGCAAGTTTTGAAAAATATATGAGAGTAAGATTTTTACGATGCGCGCGCACACCGACAGCCAAAAAGCGACATGATGAAGTTAGTTTGAAATTTGTGTTTATAAGTAAATACTTATATTATACCTTGAAGGTGATTCGAAGTGAGAAGAAGTTGTACCTTCATACTTTTAGACCAAAAAATAAAACAATTGTATTTTAAATTAATTAATGATTAAATCAAGTATTTGACATTTTACTTTTTTGGTCCTTCCTGGGACTCAAATTTATTAATCTTTATCTGTAGCCACAGCTGTATATATGTATTCAGCCCTTTTTAACGTCCCAATGCAGGTCACGGACTTCCTTTCAATACGAGGGGGATCAGACCACAATCCACCACGCTGGCCAAGTGCGGGTTGGTGGATTTCACATGTCTTTCGAAAACATGCTAGGTTCTCTCAGACATGCAGGTTTCCTCACGATGTTTTCCTTCACCGTAAGACAAGTGGTTGTCATGCTAGAAATGACTCGCACATGAAAATATCAGAGGTAGGAGACCCGGGATTTGAACCCGCTTCACTCGGTTTCCCAAGCGAGCGCGTTACCCCTGGAAACACAGCTGTATGATCATCTACTAATAGAAGATCAGATAAATATTATGTATTTATTTATTTTATCACACAGAAGAATATAATACTTTAAAATTCTGAGAATAATTTTGGGGCAACACACCATTAGATAGGGCCTATCATCTCGACCTTTTTCAATAATAAATAATTAGTTGTGACCGTCTTTATCTGTACGCAGGCACCAAACGCGCACGTGATGCCTCACTTGGATAAGCCGAAAGTTTTATTTTAATTTCATAGAGATTGTAAGAAAAAAATCATAATTTACAACAAAGTGATCGAGTTTGTTTAAATTTTGTGGGTGGTCTACAAAGTGTAAGTTATAATAATAATCTACTACATTTTATTTCGCTTCCACTCGTGTGCTAGATAAGTATATTAATATGTAATCTTTATTTTCCTACATAGGATATCCTCATACCGAATTTCACTCTGATTCGTAGAGTGAATCACAACGAAAATGAGTGACGAACAAACAAACTTTCACATTAAAATTTTAGTATTGTGTGCTGTACGATGTGTTAACAAAACGTGGCACACTCAGCGTTGTCACAAAATGAGCGGAATGCCGAGTTATATGTCATCGGGTTATCTCTGTCTACCCCAAAGGCAAAGTGCGAGAAAAAGACGATTTCAAGTGGTCTGAAAATCTTTATAATACCGTCCCATTGATGTTAATTGTTTATTAATGTTTGTATTCAGTCCTCTATGTGAATTTTTATGTAAATATATGAAATGTAATAGAATTCTAATATTTTTGTAAAAGAATTAGAACTTACTAACTTCTTATTTTTAATTAAGGTTTTTATCAAGAGTAGCTCAATAATTTTAGTCTTACATATATATATATATATATATATATATATATATATATATATATATATATATATATATATTAATCTTTATTTAGAATTACATCAAAATTATTTTAACTGTTAATGTAATTTCTAACGCTCCTGTTCGTGGATTTGTGAAGATATCGCGTAACATACTTGCGCAAAAAAAAGAACAAAATAATCCATGTCGGTATACATATACCTACTTATAATCAAATTTAAATCACGGTCAAATCACGCATCACACAAAAAAAAAATTTACATTTTTGTGGAGATAAAAAATGTTCACAAGGTCGAGTACCTATACATACAATAAGCGTGAATCCTCAAACTTGCGCGCAACACGATCACTTTCCTTGGTTAGTAATAACAGTTAGGGCGATAAACCCGCCTAAGTTTCGCTTTCCGGAAATGAAGAGTTTTTCCGGAAAACGAAGCGTGAGCAAGTCCCTCACAAGGTGGACCAACGGCTTGATCAAAGTCAAGTGAAACCCACTAGATTCAGATGGCACAAAACCGGTAAAGTGGAAATCTTTGGTGGAAGCCTATGTCAAGAAGTGGAGGTATTTCGGCTGAGACGGAATGACGGCCAATCGCCCTAGCTAAAGTTGTAGTTTGTATTAAGCAGTGCGTATGCGCACACACTAAGTGCACTATCTATCTCTCTAACTCTCACATTATGGTGAGAGATCAGACGCAAGACCGAGCTTACTCTACGTACTCTCCGAAGCGCGAGGACTGGACACACCTCCACAATCCAATCCCTACTTTTATTACTATTGCATGGAGTACTTATGTATTTTGGCCCGAATCGAGATTCGAACCCAAGACCTCATCAACAGTATAGTATACAGATAATAGAGTACTATTTTTAAAATACTTTAATATGAAACTGATAAGCCACTTAAATGAAAATATTAGTTAGAGATCAAGAGAGCAGCGTATTTTTTAGTCATTGTACTCGTACTTTGCGTCCCATATTGATAACTGTAGATCCGCTTCTAAAATAACCGCTTGAAATCCTGGTTCATAGTATTAATTATGTAGTGTTGCCCATTGCACTATCTATATATAATTATATAGATTGTATGTACGTATATCACAGAGAAAGTATTCTAGTTATTTTTTACTAAGAGCTTAAAATTCTGCCATATAAATGTTTTGAAATTTTAATCAAATCCACAGGTAAAATAACACAAATACAGTACAAATATTAAACCAATTTTTTTAACATTCTTCTCCAATGTCACGTAGAATGGAGAAGATACAAAGGAGATCGGTCGGTAGAATATGTTATGACATGACAATTTGAATTGTTATGTCATAGAGTTATAATACTCGTAGGTCAGTCCAATCTATTTTTTAGATCATGTAAAATGTATCATGCCTAGGCGTCATAACTAGAAAAAAAATGCTAATGTTCATTTAAAGTAAGAACTTTACCACCACTATTTTATCTATAACTATAGAGTATATCTTTATACCTATATATTTTTTTGTTACAGGAGAATGCCTTACGTCTGGACGCTATCCCTTCACGTGTCTTCAGTTCGAGCTGCCACCAGATGTGGAACCTGAAGAAGTCACTGTGGTCGAGTTATGGTTCTATAAGGTAAGCCCACGTACACACACACCTTTCTACAGTCGATATCGCTAATGAAAAACAAAAAATACATGAAATGAAACTAGGATGACATATTCTGACCATTTTCGTAGGCTCTAGCACTAACGAGCCATGTTTTATCCTATATATACTTTTTGGTTTTCTATACATATATAAGTTAAAGCTGTCGTTATTTCTATTTTATCTCAATGAAATTGCGTCAGATTTTTGCAATAGAAAAACCAAAAACATTTTATGTAGAAATGAGTTGACATATAATGCACATCTTGTATTCAGATATACATACATACTTAGTTTTTACAATTATCTTAAATAGCACAAAACTTAAAACACAACCAGTACCTTTTAATGTACAAGTTCTTCAAAATCAGACCCGGAACTTCTGTAGAATACGAAAACTATGCCTATAGAAAAATGAATTAAATTAATATTTTTATTAATTAGATGAATTTTAATAGTACAGTTAAATTTGCACAGGAACGAGATCCCCTCGACGAGTACAATCAAACCTTCGTGATATCAGAAGCAGCCCACTGGGACAGCCAGCAACAGTTCAAGAAGACCAAGCCAATAGCTATCAAGGAGACCGATATTGGAGAGGGGTGGGTGAGGGTGGAACTAGCTTGGGCGGTGCGCGTGTGGCTGGAAGGGAGAGAAAGACTGCATACTTTGCATGTCGCGTGTAGAACTTGTCAGGTATGAGGAAATATTCGCAGTATATAGATGTATCAATTTATTTCATAAATAGCGAAAGGATTTTTTATTATGCTCGTCATATTTGCCATTTTTCATAAAATTTACTCATGATAGACGATGGTATACCTAGTAACAGTTAAAAGTATAAAAATGCAAAAATTGATTACTATACCTATCAAATATTAATACTTTAAAAACAAAGATGCAAAAAATAAACACGTTTCTATTGCTGCTTAAGTTAAAAGAATGGGATACCTCATTTATAATATTAGTACACCTTACCCTCGAGCTAGATTTCTAACAGTAGCAACCTATTTGTTGATTCAGGTCATCATAGTCTGTAGACTATATATCTATTTAAATCCTAAATCCGTTTCGCTATTTCGACGTGAATGAGTAACAAACATACATAAAAACTTTCGCATATAATAGTTTAAGGTTAGAAAGTATTAGCTTAAAATATACATTTCATTTTCAACAGCTTCGACGAGCGCCTCTTTCCTTCCACGAAAAGCATCGTCCATTCCTTGTGGTGTACACCAAGTACGCCGGCAAGAGACGTCGAGGCAGGACCCTGGAATGTGGCGCCACCACCAGTGAATGCTGCAGAGAACCCCTCTATGTGAGCTTCAAGGAGCTGGGCTGGGATGACTGGATCATCAGACCGGCCGGCTACCATGCGTACTTTTGTAAAGGCACTTGTGCTCCAATATCCGCTGTCACACAGGCGGATAGTCATTATTTTAATATTATTAAGGTAGGTTTTCTCATTTTTCATAAATGAAAACAAAAATTATTAGTCAATACTATATATAAAAGTAGTGAATTTACATTCTATGCGCAAATATAATATGTCAATTATTCAATGGACATAATATCTCTTCAATATTTTCTATTTGCTTCTATTGAAAATAAAAAAAAATAAAGCAAGATTATAAACTAAAAAAACATACTAATATAAATACAATGGTAACTTTGTGTAGATATCTGTTTACCTTTCCACGCTTAAACGCTGAACAGATTTCGATGAATTTGTCCCAGTCATAGGTATGATTCTTGGTACGGCCACAAGTTACCTTTAATCAAAATTAAAAATATATATATGGGAATGACATGATTCTTTGCAGTAACGTTATGTAATACAATTTTATTTCTCTTATTTAATCAATCCTCTTGTTAATCGTTCCAAAGCGTGCAAGTAAAAACAGATTGCTCCGTCAATATCACGTAGATTGGAGAAGTTACAAAGGGGATTGGTCGGTAGAATAAGCTTATTAATTTCCCTCAATAAACAATTGTACAATAACAGTTCCTCTGAACCCCTATTATTTAAAAGTAAAAGTATAATCAGAGCTTGAACTAGCATTAACTATTTTTGGCTTAATACATAATTTGTTCTCTACCTTGTCCACAGAAATATTTCTATTCCGTGTCAAATGAAATGAAATCGGAGTTCAAGCCGTGCTGTGCTCCGACCACCTTCAGCTCTCTGCAACTTCTCTACATGGATTCAAATAACAGCGTCACGCAGAAAACTCTCCCCAATATGGTGGTTGAATCGTGTGGGTGTATGTAGTATTTACTCTAGTGCCGGACGTTTTTACGTCAGTTTGCGTTGTCTCAGTGCTTATTTGTCTAAGCGATCAATTTAAAAAGTTTTTAATACGGCATTATTGACGTTTACAGGTCAATTCTATTTGTATTAACATTTTACTTTAAAGTGGAAAAATAATATAATATCTATATATGTATGTCAATCTTAGAAACTAAGTTTTGTTTTAAAATAGACGGAAGACACTACTGGAAAGTACAAAAGTATTGGTGGTTTGAACAAATTAGTGCTAGTTGAAGGCTAAACCGTAACACTGCGAACTCATAGCTAATTAGCAGTTAAATATATTTTTTGATATACTATCATAAATATATTTATTATAGTGATATTGCAAAATTGGGAAACTAATGACATAAAATTAGACTCGATACTATAACAGCTAAAACAGGGTTTCTCAAATAGGTGAAGCTCTATCGCTTGCGATATTTTCTTTATTTCAAACTTACTCATGAAAATTTACTGATAAAAAGAAAATCAGGGCTCATTATTTTAGAAATCTAGACTTATGAAGTAAGTTGGTCTGGGAAATGTAAGATGGAGTGATAACTAATAACTTTGAGAAGCCTTGTACGCATCCCGCAGGTAATATAACATAACGAAAATTCATAATCAATATAGATTTTTTGAGTTTAATGTAGATTATGATAAGTTATAACTGCCAAATAATTTACCCACAAGTTATTTTAAGTCGCAAATTTCCACTTTATACTTTCTAAACTGGGTGATATTTCTACTTAAGTTGAATGTGATATTGTTAGTTCGATACTATGTTATAGCTTAATATTGTTGTGATTTATTTATAAGATATTTCAAACAATGCATTTATTTAATTATATGTTTAAGTTTAAACTAATTATCTAGATATGGAATTACGTTATGTAAATAATACCTATATTATAAATTGTTACTTCGAAAGCTAAATTTTTTCTTAGGTAGGTCGTTATATTAATTTATTATTTCCTTTGTTTTTAAATAAACAAAGTTAACGTTAAAAAAACACTCGGGTACGTTTTTAAATTTTATTTAGCAATTGAATAGAGGACTTTTTTTTAAATCCAGTAAAATTTGAAAATGGACCCAATATTTTACTAATATAATTTAATTGTTAGGTTTTTATTCGATTTTGGTACACATTCACAATGAAGGTTGTCGATATATTGTTAAAGTGAAATCATGTACCTATTCTCATAATAATGAGTAACTCATATAAATAAATAAATAAATAAGTTAAGACATTAACACACAGCACCACCTAGTTCCATGGTAAGCTACGAGGCTTGTGTTATGGATACCAGATAGTTGATACACTACACATATATAACTTTCAACACATACATATTATAAATATAAACACCCATGACTAGAGTACAAACATCATATAAATGAATGCCCCCAGCGGGACTCGAACCCGCGAACGCTGGCACAACAAGTAGAATTACTACAAACTGAGCCAAACGTGTCATCGGCATGCCAAGATTTGCGCTTTCTTCCCAAGAAAAACCAGCTTTTAATAAACATTTAAGATGACAATTCAAAATAGTGTATATAAATAAGCATTGTATTCAAACGATACTCATATCGGAGCAGTAAATCAAGTGTAAAATAAATGAAGCCAAAATGATAAGATTCTCAGTCAATGAAGTTAATGAGAGGACTTTGGTTCGGCCACTGTTTATCAAAACTCGTAAAATCTACAGAAAACAACAATAAAAGCAACAATGTTTACTTGTAAGGAGCATTTTCAAATAGAAATTTATGTAGTTTTTTCAAAATAAGTGCAAATGGGCAATCGGATAATTATACTTTTATCGCTTGATTTTACAAATAAATTACAGTTCGGTGTTCTGTGTGTAATATTTTTTGATTATGACTAAAGAAAGTTTTTTTTCATGGCAACTTTTTAGCTTCAAGACGGCCTTCATGGGTGTTATCAAAATATTTAAGTATGATAAATTATCAAATATCTGTATAAGGATGTATAGTTATAGGTTTTCGAAAGTTTAGAAATAAGTTAAAGCCAGAATACCTCTTTTTAAGATCGCCATTTTAATATAAATAAAAACACATAACCTCCTCCTTTTTGGACGTCGGTTAAGAAAAATCCCAGTCTTATGTATGTTAAGATGGCGAATATAATTGAACATTCAGACGCTAATTAGATAATTCGATATAAGTATTAGTTGATATGGAAATAAGTACCTACTGGTATTTAAATTATTGTGATTATCAAAGCATTACATGTATTTCAGAAATCATAAATCATATGTAATGTATCATTATTTGTACAGCTGTTAGCTGAAAATGGCGGGAAGGCGCGACAGAGACAAAACGATTGTGCGGTTAAACTTTTATATTAATTGAAATACAATCAATGAAGATGACTATTTTCCATTCCATAATATTATAATTTTTAATAATATTAAGTACATTTTTTTATATTCCATTTATAAATTCAAATTTGAATAAAAGACAGGTATTGGCCGCACGTTCGCTTTCTCTCTGTCCATTCTCTACGTCTATGGTACAAGCTAAATTATACGTTAGTTCTTTCAAATTTGAAAGTAGAGTAATTTCTTTAAGAAGTTTATATATATACTAGACAATGGGACCTACTCGTAGAAAAGATGTCATTTCACAATTGTTGAAGAATATGTGTATGTATTCAGCCCTTTTTAACATCCCACTACTGGGCACGGGCCTCCCTTCAGTACGAGGGGGATCAGGCCATAGTTCACCACGTTAGCTAAGTGCGGTTTCACTGACTTCACATGTCTTTAAAAAAACTTGCTAGGTTTCTCAGACATTCAGGTTTCCTAACGATTTTTTAACTCTGAATTTGAATCCGCTTTTCTCGGTTTCCCAAACGAGCGGGTTACCACTGGGCTACCACTGCCTCAGTTTAATAGAAATCTAAGAAAAATATTTGGGAATGTAATATTATGATTCTATGCATCGATCAAAAAGTACTAAGTATACAATCAACGACAAAAATATTCTCAGTAAATGACCGCTAGTTTAGACATAACGTTTGCCATTTGAGCGCGCTTTTAATTTTTTTTTTGTGAAAACAACTTTAAGCGTTGCATTTAAAGTTCAATTTAAATTGTTGTATATTTATTTGAACTAGAATAATTACCTAAACACTATTGGTGACAGTTTTAAGATAACTTTTGGGATGAAATTGTGTATCTAGTACTTTTTGATCGATGATTCTTTGACTTGTCGATTATAGATTTATCATTTTAATACAATTTATAAAATGTCTATTCTTCAACGATTGAAGAATAACATTATCTAAGCTCCAATTTTAGAAATTAAGGAAAAAGTTAAATTCAGTAGGTTTCAGGGTATTCCCCCGATCTTCGAATCACAAAAAGCATTCTATTAAAATCCGAATGTTAAGGTATAAATTAAATATTGTAAATCCAAATTTTTGTTTATTCCACTGGAAATTAGTATATATATATATATATATATATATATATATATATATATATATATATATATATATATATGTGTATAATTAAATATAGTAAACAGATATGTATGTTCGTAGAAGCTAAGGTAACTGTATGTGTACGTTGGAACATTGTCTGTACTTAAAACGATTACACTCGCACCAGTGCCTGAGTATTATAGTTTAACGACTCGTCGAAATAAATGTAAATAAAATGTGACACTTATACACAATTTAGATATGATTTTATTTATAATCCCAAAAAAAAAATCATTTTTAAGCTGAATTTTCTATAGGCATTTTGTCAGTTTCGATGTAGGAAAAAGCTCAGAACTACTGATTTAGTTTTAATGATGATGTTCTTCTGACCGATTCCGGCCACGGCGGCCAATCTCATTGAGGCTAGCCAACTGCGCAGGAGATATTATAGTGCACAAGTGTATGCGCAGACACAAGTGCACTCTCTATTCCTGTCACTCTCATACTCCGGTGGGACGACCGCTCGACACGACCAGTGAGAGTTAAGGCGCAGGACCGACGGCTTTACGTGCTCTCCGAGGCACGGGGGTGAATCACCGCCAACTTCCCAACTCCGGGCTGTTACTGAGGCTTACTATACAGAAAGACTCAATAACTAAACTTCTGATTTACTTTATTGAAACTTACTTTATTGATACTTTATTGAATTAATATTCTGATTTACCTGCAAGTAAAGCCAAAGGATATGACTAAAATAAAACTCACACAAAACGCACAACATGTTTAATATGAAGCAAGAGTCGACACACCATTTAATACTATGTTATTCTACAACAATGGGTGAAGTTTTAATTTTTGTTATGTATTGCAATGGAAAATATTTATACATATAATAAAATTCTAACCGAGTCAAATCTGTACATAAAATATTTTTTGGAAAATTTTATTGTAATAATCACTATTCACGATACAGAGGCCGAATCTATAGTTTTTAGAATTTTTGCCTGTCTGTTTGGGAACACATCACGAGAAAACCACTGGAACGATTTGAGAAAATTTGGTAGTTTTATTTCAAATGTCAAATATTCATGTTAAGAAAGTATTATTAAATAATATATGCATGATCATCGTCATCCTGTCCATTACCCAATCACTTGGGGTCGGCGCAGTACGTCTTCCATACTGCTCATCGGTTTTGGCAAAAGTTTTACGACCTGTCCGCCTGTCTGACATCAACCCTCTTTGGGAATTTATCACGACATTTAGTTAATAAATATTTGAAAATAAATTTAAAAAAATATATTAATATGAGTAGTGGGATCAATAATTGAGCAATTTTACAAGTAAATTAATAAATTATTGTTTAAATCACGATACTATTATAGATTTCTTTTGTCATATAATGTCCGAATTTCACTAATAAATTCAAACTTCGCTCATTGCCGTAAAATTTTATTTCAAGCATTTTACATACATTACTACGTACATTTTGGGCAACGAATGACTTGAACAATATGTGTAATAATAATTATAATTTAAAATTTACTAAATGGTTTTTAAATTAAAAAAAATACTAGGCAAAGGAACAAGCCGTTCAGCCAAATGTTGCCATCATCTGACACACAAATTAATACTAAATTACTAGATATTATTATGTTAAACATACAGACATACTAAAATCTGTTTTTTTAAACATCACAGACTCTGGACACGGCTTTAAATGCCTTAAAATTGATTAAATAAATATTTTTTAATCTATACTTATATTTTTTTATAAAAATAGTCAAGTGCTATTCTTTATAGTATGGAATGGCACTTAATTTATTGTCTTTTAGACCTGGCAGGTATTTTAATCATTTTTAAACTACATAATTACTGATTTGGAATGATTTCAATAATCACAAGCCTTTTTATATTTTTTTATACATAATAATACATAAAAGTGCAATCAACAAATATAAAATATATACAGGCCCGAGATCTTTATATTCTTTTGGCCACTTTTACTCTTACATAAGTATAATATGTAAATATAAATGTTCTTATTAAATTTTGCTTAGCTACTTAAAAAAACACGATATTCATTTTAAATAAATATTAATAAATGTATATATAAATATAACTAATATTTAGCACCCTATATACTAAAAAAAATAACATTAAAAATCAATAATATAAGATTGTGTAGATTTCATTAAAAAAACTATAAAACCTATTCCATTAGAAAATCTAGAATGTACTCATTTTTCATGTAAAATTAATTAACTAACTACATACAGACACAACCTTTGTGACATTAGTTATTATTTATTTTGTTTAATAAACTAAGCCACTTAAAAAATGACATGTGTCGATGCTCTTACAATTAGTGAAAGAATATAGTCGAAAAAATCATATTTTTTAAATTCAAACAAAATAATGTATTAAATATTTTTTATGACATTTTTATTCGTTAAAAATCGAACACTATGTTTATAAAACCGAATAACTAACATCAATGTTTGGACAAATCATTTAAAAATCGATTTTAAGCGACTTAGTTCTATTACAAAAAAAAAGAAAACAAAATGGCGAACCAGTTGCAACTGGTTTTCAACATTCCAAATAAATAATATATCATTTACACTCAGCGTAGGTCGAACCTCGTATACGTATATCAGCACCACTGAGACAGAATAAACCCTAAACATAGAATACTGTATATCGTCATCGTGCAAAGTCTTTTGCTTTTTATCACCTCGTGGTGGGAACCTGCAATTAAAACCAGAATGTTTAAAAAATATTTAATTTATATTTGGATTCTTGAACTTAACAACGAATGTATTATGGCTAAAACAATAAGTTTCATTTGATTATCGAAATTCGAATATCGAAAAATAATAGAATTTTGATGATCGAAATTCGTTGGTTTGGTCAGCTGAATATTAGGAATATAGAACTATTAAACTGAAAAATTATATTTAGTTGTATGGTGCAACTGTCAAAAAATTCACAGTAGCAGAGGTAGATCGGTAGATATTAATAGAAAATACCATTTTTGATCTCCGTGGTCACGGCGAGGGTGATGATGGTATTAGTCAAAATAATAAAGCGTACTCACCACATAGCTCCGTGGTCACTCCATGGTCACAGGATCAGTGCGTGGTCAGCTTGTCGGTGTCGCGGTCGGAGGGCGGCGCGGGCTCGCTGCGGGCCGCCTTGATGAGGGCGGGGGCGGGCGGGGAGGGCGGCGACAGCGGCGTAGGGCGGTTGAGGGGCGTTAGGGCGCCGGAGTTCACGTCTTCTATTGCTTTACGGAGCTGGAAGAAGTCATCATGTAAGGGTTAGTGAAGAAGGTAGAACGGCTTTTTACCAATACTCCAGCATTGTAATTTTTTTTTATAAATGGCGGCGCACTGTCAAAAAAAATGTGTGTATAGATAGAAAACTCTTAAATAAATAATAAAGTATTAGTAATATAATGCTCTAAGGAGTCACGATTTCCAGGTGTTTGAAGTTAAAAATCGCTATGAAAGTGACTATAATCATGAAAAGTGATGTGTCACTTTAAAAAATAGTTCTCATTTAAGCCATTTTGAAATACAATTATAATGGCGATGGTTCTCTATCATGTCTGTTTTTACTTCAAACATTGACATAATTCGTTGGCTCACTATTACAAGGTTCTATCTTACAATTTTAGTACTTATTTAGTTATTAATGCTACAAGGTTCTATGTGTCATCAGCTACAGTTTTGCAAATACAAACCACTAGATAGCGGCACTATAACTACAAAATATTCAATTCTACATAGTTCTATGTTGTTTTTTTACAATACCAAAATAACGAAGTTCGATGTAAAAATTACTAAATTTCATTAAAATTAACATAGAACCTTGTAATAGTAAGCCAACGAATTATGATGACAATTTGAAAGACATTTTTGTATTGTTCCTTTATCGAGATTTAGTGCTTGATCAGTTATTTTAGTATGTTATATAAATAATTTTATAATTTCTTGATTTTTATAGTGAGGCATAAAATTGATATATTATTATATACATATAACAAATATAGCTGTATTAAAATTATAATATAAGAGGAAAAGCACGTACTTCCTTCAGCGACACGACGCCAATGAGCCTCCCGATAGCGGTGACGTACGCGCGGCTCACGCCCAGCGTCGAGAACAGCGAGTGCACCTGCGGGCCGGACGTCGGAGGTTCAAAGTTTAAATGATAATAATGAAAACTAGTATAGGATTATGGTAAATTGAGCTAAAATAAGTAAAAATCTAATAAAGGACCGATAAATGTTAAAAATTACAAACTTTAAGTAAAGACGTCCTCTCCACGAGCTGGAAGGGCGCAGGGTCGATGTGGCAGATGTACAGCGCCTCGTCTTCATATTCAGAGTCGTCATTTTGCTGTAAATGTCCAAACAAAATTTACTGTTAATTGTATTGTCAAATAATATTGTTGTTGTTGACTGACTTCAAATACGGGAAGTCTATTAGGGTGTATGATTATTTGGTTAAAAAATATCTGCGTCTACGAATTGAATTTCATGTTTTTTTTTAAATAAAAATAGAAACAGTCGTCCCTTTTATTATATGGGTCCGCTAGTTTAATATATTATACAATTTATATTAAATATATACGTAAAAGCTCCAAAATCCCGGAGAAATGTACGGTTCACGTGGAATAGATTTGTTTTTGTCTAGGTATGAATCCGAAGCGAAGCGAGAGGGATCGCTAGTGTTACACACAACATGAATAGTGAACAAATTTCAAGGAAAAATTATAACCTAAGGGAATATTAATTTTATTTTCAGAAAACTAACTTTAATATTAAAAAACTATTAAAAGTGAGCTAAAAAGTTATTTATTAAAATCCGTAACGTAATAAATTTTTCCGTTGAAAATCTAGTTAGATCATTGTTTTCATTTAAGTCATTACTAATATTTAAAAAAAATGCTTTAAAAGTAAAAGTAGAATGATAAGGTGACGTACTGTACACAAAAAAAGAAATGAAAAAAATGAAAAAAAAAAACGAATAAAAAACCACAGTTCACTGACCATGTCCCGCTTGCGCGCTATCTGCAGCATCCTGTCGAAGTCGATCTCCTTGGCCATCTCCAGCAGCTCCCACGCCTGCTGGTCCTCCGGCGACATGTCGCACACGCGCTCCCGCGGCTGTGGGGATATCATTTTCTTTTATTCTTAACTAGCGACTCACCCTTGCTTTACTCGGGTTCGTCCCTAGCTTGCTTCCCCATACAAACAAACTTTCATCTCCATTCTCACCCCCTTAAGGGATGATTTCCCGAATAAAAACTATTTCACCCACTTACTTTTCGTATCATGAGATTTAAATAAAATCTTAAATCTTATTTTAGTAAAAAAAAATCTTTTAATTTTATTCTATACAAAGCTTTTTTTGACAATAATAAACACGAACAAAAAAGAATTATCCAATTTGGTGAAGTCGTTTGGAAGATATGCGCGTACATACATTTCGGTAATTCATTTTTATTTATATAGGTTTAGGTTCCTTTATGTTTATAATATTTTGTACAAGTGCCATCTTTATTATTAATATGCGTATATTATTTATTTAAGAGGTACAGTGTAACAAATTACCAATTGCACTTTCTTGTTGATGGAGGGACTTCGCGGCAGGCCGAGCTGGTCGTTGAGGCCGCTCTCCACGTCGGGCAGGAGGGTGGACCTCTTGAAGATCGCCTCGAAGGCCGCTCGGATTCTGTTACAATATTAATATTGGGTCATTTGTTAATTATTATAATTAATACATCAAAACAGTTGATGAGTTAGTTTGAATTGAAAATGACTTATGGTTTTGACAGAATTTCGAAATGGAATTACTGAGACGGAACTCGTAATTTTAAGTAAATATGTGCACTAAGCTCTACCATAATTATTATATATTTTTTATTTATCAAAATATGACTAGAATACTTTTTTAATTACAATTTTATAATTACTATTAAATAATGTGGTCAATTATTTCCTTCAGAGAAACTACGATCTCTAAATAAACCGTAATCCGGCCAACAGAAATTATTCTTGACTTATTAATGTATGAATGTTAGGGGTATACAAGAGTACCATCGATGCATTCAACAGCCCCCCAAAGCTATAAGAACTCCCCGAGGCTACAATAGTCCCCCCGATGCTACAACAGTCTTCCCGAGGCTACAAAAATCATACCAAGTGAACTAAACACCCTCATAATACTAGAAGAATCTCCTCGAGGCTACTATAGTCCCTCGAGATTATAAGTCTCCCCAATGCTACAAGAAAGTTCCACCGAGTCTATTACAGTCCCCCGCGCACCTGGTCTCGGCGCCGGTGACGGTGGTGTAGACGGGCGGCGGCGCGGGCGACGCGGCGCCCGAGCCCGGCGACAGCCCGCGGCTCAGCGTGAACGAGTTCGTCTTCTTCAGGATCGACTTGGGCCGGAACAGTTGGCCTGGGGCTGGTGGGTGGGGACAAATATTAACTATTTATGCTTTCTAAGAGTACAATTAATCTGCAGTTTTGTACTTTAATTCATACTTCCATACTAATATTATAATATAGGGACAGTTTAGGTCTTTAATGTATAGGGACAGTTTGAGACCCTGGGAAAGGCATAGGATAGTTTTTATTCCGGAAATTATCCCTTAAAGAGGTGAAAAGGGGGTGGATGTTTATATGGTTTATACGAACCCAAGCGAAGCAAATGTGAGTCGTTAGTTAATTCATACTTGTAATTCATTCTATGAAATTAATGAAACTTACTAAAAATGGATAGATTTTTATGACATTACCAGCCTTCCACCATTTTTATTTTCTCCTAAGCGTGTGGCGCACAATCATACAAGTACATATAAAAGTATAGATAGAAGGTATTTAAATTAGTAGCAGCAACATAATATCCTAAAATGTCACGTCTTTGAAATGTTTGAAGGATTTCAAAGTAAAACCAAGACGATTATTAAAAATTTTGATTCCCTTTCTTTGTTATTTTTTACATAATTTATTACTTAACTATATAAAAATTATTATAATATTTACCTTTGTATGTACAACAGGAAAATAAAAATACTAAGCCAGCAGTTACGTATCACATATTATAACATGTATGTATTATTGTATTGTATTCAGCCCTTGGGGGGTGGGCCTCCCTTCAGTACGAGGGGAATCAGGCCATAGCCCACCACGCTGGCGTGCGGAATGGCAATTATAGGTATTATAACATAAATAATAAACAATTTCTTTTATTCCTTCATTCATTCACTCATTCATTCATGTATTTATTATTTACCTGGTATAAGACCACCCTGGTCTTGCGTAGTCAACGAGGAACCTCTAGTCATGCCTGTTCCTGGGACTTGGAGCATGTCTGGTGCTGGCGTTACTTCGAACCTTGAAGGTCTTCGTACCCTTTTCTTCTCTTCATCACGTCTCCTCAATTCCGCTTCTCTCTGCCATAAAGCAGCTACCTGCAGTCGTCTGGATCTGCCTACTTGTTGTTCTATAACTTTTACTAGTTCCCAACGATGAATTGAACCTAATAGTACCATGGAGGCTGGACTGTCTACAAGTGGGAAACTCTTGATTGTCTGTCGAGAAAATGTTTATAGTGTTTAAAAGTAGCAAAACAGAATTATTAGTGGATTGGTGGTATGATAAAATGATTCCAGCATTTTTTCTAACCTTAAATGGCCAACATCAATGTACTTTAGTAACTCTTTCAATTTCTCTATGTAGCTGGTCAAGTAATATAAAGATAGATACTTTTAGCCGTAATTGCCCAAAAATTTAAAGCATAATTTAAAAAAAGGTCACCAAAAATTTCCTGTTTATTAACCACTGTGTTAATTAACCAAAAAGGAATAATATTTCACATATAGTTTCAGAATCTATGAGACGGTACCTTATTTTCTTTTAATATGTCTTTTAACTGCTGGAAGGTCATCTTGTTCCAGATGTACTTGACGTCGCACACCATGAAGTCCTCGACGCAGATGTCGTACATACCTGGCAAACAATTACATATAAATGTAATAAATATGTTGGGACATTAACACACAGCACTATCTAGTTCCAATAACAAACTTAACTTTTTTATTTATAAACCGATTGAAATAAAACTAATACTAAATGTTAAGTGAAGCTTACTACAATACATTAGTGAGAATCGCACCCAAATCGGCTAAGCCGAATGGCTAAAACATTTCTGAGATTAGCGTACACAAGCGCACAAACGCACAGACAAAACAATTAAAAAACATTGTTTTCGGTTCTATTGCGCTAATAAAGACCTCCGTTAATAGTTTTTCTCAAATATCTTCTATGGACAGCGATCAATTACAAAATTATAAAATGTATAGATTTTTTTTACATACTATTAAAATATTATCAAAGTTTAATGTTAATTTTTTAACAGTTATTTACTGTGTGAACAACTGTTTTCATTTATTTATTTTATTAGCTGTTCAGAATAAGTATTTTGACAAGCTAATATGAAGACGAGGTGGCCGAGTGGTTAAGGCGTTGGACTGCTAATCCAATGTGCTCTGCACGCGTGGGTTCGAATCCCATCCTCGTCGGAATATTTTTTAATTGAATTATCGAGTTTCATTATAGATGTAATATCAAAATGACTAAAATAGTCTAGATTCTACTACGAATATATAGTAAATTCAAATAAATTATGTAACCAAAATTGTAGCTAAATTGCTAATTTTGAGTTAATATTAGTTTGAAGGATATGAAAAGTAGTTTTTAAAATAAAACTTTTGTTTCACGTATTTGCGTCAATTTTTTATGAAAATATGTGTGTAACACCTGTAATTAAGGCAACACTTATTAATATGCTTTTGTAGTGTGTCTTGTTGATGTTAATCTATACATATAATAAAAATTATTATTATTAATCTAATATATTTTGGAAAATCTTATTGCCATAAACATTATTAATTATTATCGATACAGAGGCGGAATCTATAGTTTTTAGATTTTTTTGTATGTTTGTCTGTCTCCGCATTTTGATGAAATTTGGTATGGTGATAGCTGGTTATCCGGGTCAACATATAGGATACTTTTTACAGCGGGAAAATATTTCATTTCTGAGAAAAAATACAAAAACTGTAATTTAAGAGTATACTAATATGTAAAACCTAAGAATTTGGTTTTTGGTCATAACGCGGGCGGAGCCGCGGGCAATGCTAGTAAATAAATAAGTAAAAAAGAAATGTACTGACGGCTGGCGGAGGAGAGCAGGTCGGGCAGGTAGGGCAGCTTCTTGATGAGGATGATGCTGTCGAAGCACGAGGGCTGCAGCAGCGCCGCCGTGGCGTTGGCCGCCAGCACCGCCGCCATGATCGGCAGCAGGTGCGTCACCTGCGCATGCAACACGTCTTTAATCGGACTGCTGTTATAATAGGGAATATGCATGATTTTTTTTATATACAATAGCTTACTAACATCCTTATAAAATTGTGTTACATATTTATTATCTATGAATTCATAATCTATGCCGCATTGCTCTGGTCTGTCTCTCTTTGGCTCGTCATGACACTGGATACGCATCATAAGTCTTGCAAAGTTATAATAATAATATTAATAAAATACAACAAAAAACAATAAATAAACAGTGGTCTTATTTCACACGAGCATAAGATGGTGTCAGAAGTGGGATTTGAACTCACGCCCTCAAAAAACATAAGAAATTGTAAAAAAAATTATACAGCTCCAAAAAACTAAAATTTAGTATAAAAAAATTTAGAATATTATACCAATTTTTTGATTCGCGCGCTTGGCGTGACGTCAAAGTATATCATACATAGAAAAATAACAACTTTTACTTAAACTATTTGTAAGCGACAAAATCGCTAATCGCTCTATTATGACATACTTTGACGCCAAATTCGGTCTGGCCAATGGCGTGGGTTTCAATTACATTGAATTTCCCACCTGTTTTTGCATTTTTTAATAAATATTTTCGTCATCAAAAAGAAATGATATTAAAAATATTGATAATGGTTGAATTCAGAAGCAATAAAGGTTATAAAAAATATATTTCATCTTTATTTAAAGCATACGCGTATTATTCCCTATTGTGAGAATTTATGTGCGTGAATGTGGACTTTGTTAAGTCTTCGCGCTGACTTTTTAAGTTAACGGCTGGGCGGATTTGGGTGAAAATTTTATACACGTATAATAATTTATATGAAAAAAAAAATTTTTTTTTTGTTTGAAGTTGCAAAATGCAACTAGCGACGCAACCGAACGACACGATGATCAGTCTCTAGTTTGTGATAAAGTTATCGTAAACGATATGCCGCTATAACAATAAGTGTTTTTATCAGAATTTGTTTCATACAATTTTTAATGAAAATCAATAATTATACCATAGTAGTCTCAAACAGATAGAGAAAGAGAAAGAAAGAGAAAGAGACGATAAATACCTGTCCCGTCATCTCGATGCAAATGACAATAGTGGACACCGTGTGCGTGACCGCGCCCGTGAAGGCGGCTGCGCCCACCGTCGCGTAGCCACCTAGGAAATACATCAAATTAATTATTATTAATATATAAAATACTAATTATTATAGTCTCTGGAAAATGAAAAGCACTTCTTTAGATTTACAGAAACCATTTTTATTAGGATTTATTCGCGGTTTTATTTTGATATTTACTGACGTTAGGTACTGACGTTTCTGCAATTTGAATGAATATAAAATAAGCCTTTAACCGACTGCAAGTTGTAAACCTCTGTTTATATATTGTTATACATATTTTATACATATTGTTATACATATTTTGGTAAAACAACCATTTTTTCTATAGATAGACAAAGATATATCTAAATCAGACCAATATAATAATATAGGAATTAAAAATAAAATAAAAATGCCATACAAATATATTATACTAAAATTAAAAAAAAAGTCTAGTTTAAAAAAAATACACGAATCCATCCCATTCATAAACTATAAAAAAAACGTGTCGCCTAATATTTAACATAAAAATAAATGTATATGCTATCCCTATAAAACGGACTGACCGGGCAATATCTTCTGTATGTGCCCCCCATAGGCGACGCCGAGCGGGCAGAAGTAGTGCATGAGCTCGCCCGTGAGCCTGCCCAGCGACGCGCCCATCTTGAAGGCCGGCACGAAGATGCCCGCCGGCACCGGCAGCGTGCACGACACCAGCGCCAGGAAGAACTGACCGACAACATAATAAATAATTATCTATACAAATAAATAAAATTTAAGTGTCCGTTTGTAATATCAAAATAACAGCGTTTTACTAAATGCATATGAGATTATATACGGTACTTATAAGATAAACACAATTTTTAAAATTTTTCTCTGTCTGTCCGTCTGTTTATTCAGGATAATCTCTGAACGGCTGGACTGATTTTGACGGGACTTTCACTTGAAGATAGCTGATGTTATAGGGAGTAACACAGGCTAATATTATTTTAAAAAAAGAATTAAGGTTCCGCTCAAAAAAATTAAAATGTACCTAGGAACGGATCCGAGGGAAGCAAGCGTGAGTCGCTAATAAATAAATAAATATATCGTAATATTAACAAACAGCACCGTCTAATTCTATGGTAAGCTACGAGGCTTGTGTTATGGATACCAGATAGTTGATACACTACACATATATAACTTTAAAGACATACATATTATAAATATAAACACCCAAAACTGGAGTACAAACATTCGTTGCTCATCACACAAATGAATGCCCTCAGCGGGACTGAAACCCGCAACCGCTGACACAGCAAGTAGGATCACTACACACTGAGCCAAACGTGTCGTCAAATAATAAATGTCATTAGTACTTTACACGAGTACCGTAAGAGTTAAGGAACAACACATCTTTGTCTGCCTTTCTCTATATGTATGTGTGTTTATTCATTGCTTTTTCAAGTTCAAAATTGAAAAACAGCTGGATGGATTTGGGTAAAAACTACAAAAAAAATTATAACCCATTAATTAGTAAAAGACTCTTGTGTATTCCAATATCATTATACACATGCACAATATTAAAATAAAACCTTTAACATTAACTGCTAGCATTAGCAAAAAATTAAAAACCAATAACTCCTGCGCAATAAAAGCAAACATTGACATTACAATACTGTAAGTGACCTTTACCTACTAATATGGCGGCTGTAACAATTGTGTACATAGGGTTCTTATTCATAGATATTTAAAATAAAATTATATCTGCATGTTTATTTAAATACAAGCGACTCATCCTTGCTTCGCTCGGGTTCGTCCGTTAGGGTTTAGGTACATTTTAACGGTTAGTATGGAATAGATTGACTATTATAATATATTATATAATTATTATAGCCTATAGCGTTCTTTAATAAACGGGCTATCTGATGCAAAAAGAATATTTCAAATCGGATTAGTAGTTCCTGAAATTAGTGCGTTCAAACAAACAAACTCGCCTCTTTATAATATATGTATAGATGGGATGTATATTTCATATATCCTTTAACAATAACGCTTGCATTTTACTACTATAAAAATAGGCCTATATCATCATCTTTTTTCTGTCGTCTATCCCGAGGGAACCCTAAATTTCCCGTGATAAAAATCCATCTAGTTATTAGTGTAAGTCTAAACATTATAATTACTAATCCATTAGTGTAAGTCTAATTAAAATCGATCTAGTCTTTCCAAAGATCAGCTAGCAACAACAATATATATTACAGATATGGGATATATATTTCAAGAATATATGCATATATTAAGACGAAAAAAGCCATAATTGATACAATATACATATATTTGAAATATAATAAAATTTTAATATGTTACTGTCTAATGTGATTGTCAAGTCATGTTACTGTGTTATTTGGTTTTTAATATACAAGACGAGGTGGCCGAGTGGTTAAGGCGTTGGACTGCTAATCCAATGTGCTCTGCACGCGTGGGTTCGAATCCCATCCTCGTCGAAATATTTTGCCCAATAATAAGAAAAATTATTAGATTGTGAAATTATAAATTCTTGAATACCTTAGATGTGAGGAAGAAAGAAAATTGTAGTTGTTTTTTTTTTTTTGCTCTTTTTCGCAACCTCAAATGGTCTTACAAAACTAATATCTAATAAATAAAGAGCAAATTTAGTAAATTGTTAGATTTTTACATTAAATGACGGCAAAAAAAAACATATAGTAGCCTGTGATACCATACACTCACTTTGACATTAGTATAAGGAGGTAAAAAAAAAACTTTAGTATCGTAACTATGATCTTTCGGCGGTCGAAATAAAATATTTTGATTAAATATGGACCTCCTAACATTATCATGAAATTAATAGAAGTAACATCTTAAAGCATTGTAATATTTAACTAGCACTTAATACTTGTGTGTATGTATATATGTAATATGTCTGTATGAAATATGTATGTATGTGAGTACACTGTCTACTATTTTGTACACTGATTCGTCTACCCTAAGGTTGCGTGCAAGAGATCGCTTCTAGCGACAAGGCCGCTTGCTGTGCATCTATTTTTCTATGTGCATATATTTCGTTTCTTATGTATTTCTTGTGCGGTGTACAATAAAGTGTTTATAATAATACTTAAATTATTTTAGATTCGGAGAAGTATGAAAATTGGTTTCTAACCATAATAACAAACCAGACCATTTATCGGAATAGATCTGATATAACATCTATAGAGATAAATAAAATTGAAGTGTCTGTTTGGAATATCGAAATAAAAGCTTTTAACTAAATGCATATGAAATTATATACGGTACTTATAAGAAAAACACAATTTTTAAAATTTACTTCTACCTCCTCTACGTGTTGCGAGCTGTGGTCTCCACGCAAGCTTTACAAAAGACCGGGGTCCTTCGAGCCCATGATTTCCAAAGAGATATAAATAATTATAATAACAAGCACATAAAACAATAAATAATAATACTGACGATGGACCAGAAGTATATGACGAGGCAGCCGACGTGGCCGACGGCGGGCGTGCGCCAGTGCGCCACCACGGCCGCCTGCTCCGCGCTCAGCGCGTCCGACCACGTGAAGTTGGCGAACAGCGACAGCACCTGCGATGCGACAATGATATATTGAATGGTAACTGGCGTTAGCCGCCGCCATTTTCATATTTTCTCACCAACATTTTATTTTTTTTAACCGACTTTCAAAAAAAGGAGGATATTCTGAATTCCTTGGATTCTTTTTTTATGTATGTTCACCGATTACTCAAAGACGCCTGAACCGATTTGGATTTTTTTTGTTTCGAAGGGTGTATACTTCCCACGTGGTCCTATAAATTTTGTCGAAATCGGTCGAGCGGTTTTTAAAAAAAAACAACAATAAATTATTTAAAAAAATAAATTGCTTAGTCGAATATGGTATTAAAACTTTCTTGTTGCAAATAACCTGCTTATTACGTCTACACTAAAAATGGAAAAATAAAAACTAAAAAAATCGACTTTCAAGCACTAAAATGTAAAAAATAACTATACGGGGGTTTTCATTTAGAATAGATACCGACAATATTTTATGATTAAAATATTATACATCAATTTGTGATGTATATACGTATCGAAATAAATGTATATTACATTTGCTTTGCATCAGCTGGGATAAATATCATTTGTATCAAAGTTAATATACAAATATAAACAACTTGTTGCCCACCTGCTCCTGGTTGCCGAGGTCCGCCGCCATGTACTTGCCGAGGCCGGGCGGGAACAGTATGGACATCACCGCCAACGTCATGAACCCTGGGTAAATGAAGCGGCTGGAAATAAATACAATGATTTTTTATTATAAAATTTTATTTTTTTTATATTATTTGTGTTTTTTGCTTGCAAGTTTTTATATGTTTTTCTTAAAGTATATTATTTAATAATGCGAGTGTGTTTGATTTTAGCTTTATTTTTTAAATTTATAATATAATCACGTTTAACACCTATTTAACAACAATTATAAAAATCGATTTAATATTGGCAAAGACTTAAGACAACATACAACTAATTCGAGTAACTCCTACTTTTTGAAATTGGTCGAAATATTAAAATAATATACTACTTATGTTGTATAATAACATTATAAAACTTACTTCTTTTGTAAGAAATTGCTTAAAACTTTGGTGTTCCTCATAAACAGTACATACTGCCTGTGCAAGAACACCCACAGGGCGGCCATCAGACCGCACACGATGCTGGAAAAGAAAATAAAATTTTACATTCAAATACGTGAACTTCAAAAATATCGCTCACCGAGGGTTCCCGTAGCATGAAACAATGAAATACGTCGCACAAAATATTGTGATTTAACTACAATTAACGGTTTTCGGATTTTCCTTTTTAATTGTGCTATAAGACATTGCATCTTGCCAAATTTCATGATTCTAGGTCAACGGCAAATACACTATAGGTTTTGATTCTATTGATGAGTGTCAAAATATGCGATATAAACAAACGGTTGTGTCTTTTGATTGCGTGGACTTAGAATTTTGATGTTTTCACAATTCCTAGGGATTGCAGACTTGAGTATTTGACATTCATTTCAACTTGATACCTTCACGCGCTTCTGAACAAAAAAGGTCTTGACAGCCAGACAGACAGATAGACAGACAGACAGATAACATTATTTTTTTACATACCCAAGTAATACGAACACGGCAAACTCTTGAGGGTCAAAGGGGAAGTCCTGCGGCAGGTTGGTGGGGAAGAGCGGCTTCACGGTGGGCAGCGCGCCCGACCACACCGACAGCAGCCGGAACATCTGCGGATACACATTACACATATACACTACTTGCAGGGCTGTCAGATCGTATAATTGGGATACGAAAATTGTAAAATAATATGGTTATTTTATATATATTTTATTCTAAGTTATTACGTATTTCTATTGAATTTTTTTATTCGTCACAGACTTTTTCTCAACAGTTTTGTTAATTTGTATAATAAAATTTGATTAGGTATAATTTGAGTGACCCAGTGGTATAAAATAAGTTGGCTCTACTGGCAGCATTTAACTCTGCTGGCAGCCCTGATTACAAGCTATTTATACTTGCTCCGCTCGGGCCCTTTTAAGTGCTTAAGTGTGGCTATGTATTACTTCAGGCTATAGCCTATTTCCCTTCCAACAAGTGTTTACCTTGTCGTGGTGGGAGAGGGGGCTCATTAGCTTCCGGCAATACAGCCAAGAGACGCTCAGCGAGGTGGCCCACTTCGGTGGGTGGGGTTTTGGAGTATGGGAGAAATTAAAACCAACTCCAATAGAGATATTTATATCCGTTTTTATGTGAGCAAAAGTAACATATATTTTTTACATGACGAAATGTCAACTTAACTTTTTTTCTTCTGCTTTTAAACGGGCGAAACGAAAACAATATATAAAAACTATTTTAGTGTTTCGCCACAGGGTACCGTGCGGGTTGCTCCTGGTACTTCGCTCATAGCAAAGTGGATTCTTCGCCGTACCTGTCGTCGGGGCGTCGTGGTTGAGTGCGTAAGCGATCTTGCAACGCCCCATTAAGACTGAAGAGGTTCTGTTGGGCTTAAGTGGGTAGTACTGGTTTTTCTACCACCTGTTTGTATGCAGGTGGTGGTATGCGTAAAGTGCATTTCCCAAAAAAAAAACTCTTTCTATATACAAACTTTCATTCAAATACATGAATCCATCCAGCGCGATGGAATAAATATAGAACACACACATACAGACTTTATCAATAGAATTGTTTAAATAGTATCTTACAATAGCACTGCAGCACGCCGCAAAGAACCCTCTCCAGTAGTTCCTTACGGCGAAGTACGTAGTCGTTACTTCAATGGAAAACAAAACACCTGCAAAATAAAAAATACACTTATTTAAAAAAATATATATAAGCTAACTGATCAGAATGTGATATTTTATTCAAAAATTTCCGAGTAGGAATCTAATTTAAACAAATAATAATAATACAATTTGGAGATTATAAAAATCGATCTTTTGTGAATCTGTGTAATCGTAATCAAGTCATTTTTTATTAAATATTGATATTTAAAAACTATACCAGTATTTTCGAGCTAAGTCGAAAAATCATGCTTTCTAAGAACTTCTCTAATATTATTGTAATATTCCCTGATATCTGAGGGGAAAATCCGATCCTATCTATTCTATACATATAATAAAATTGTAACTAAGCCGAATTTGTATATTAAATATTTTTTGGAAAATCTTATTGAAATAGTCATTATTATCGACAGAGAGACCGAATCTACAGTTTTTAGAATTTTTGTCTGCCTGTCTGTCTGAGAAAACGCATCATGAAAAAACGACTGGATAGATTTTGATGAAATTTGGTATAATGATAGCCGGTTATATGGTTTAACATATAGGATACATTTTACTGCGAGAAAATATCTCATCTCTGAGAAATCGACACTAAACGTTAAAATGTAACAATAAAAAGTAAAATATAAAATCATTCATTGTATCGATCTTAACAATATTTTTGAACATTTTTTGTTATATCTTTCAAAATCAGTAACATTTTAAAAAGCAAATTGAACACGTACTAAATGACATACAAACATAATGCACAGTAAAGGCTGCACACTTATAGAATAATCTTCCAATAGACATCAGGCGTGCCAAAAGTTTTGATAATTTTAAGGTACAGTTAAAATCATATTATTTGTCTTTATAATGTCTTTTTATTGAACTTTTTATACTTTTTCATCTGATCTACATTTATGTATGTATGTATGTATGTATGTATGTATGTATGTATGTATGTATGTATGTATGTATGTATGTATGTATGTATCTATGTATGTATGCATGCATGTATATGGGTATATGTACTTATTTATGTATTTAGGATATTCAACTGTGTGTAGTAAGTACACTGCCTATCATTTCATATAATTTCTCCTACGCCCTAAGGTTGCCTGGAAGAGATCGCTTAACTTATAGCGATAAGGCCGCCTACTGTGCATCATTTATTATTTATATCTTCTTTCGTATATTTCTTTGTGGTGTACAATAAAGTATCTATCTATCTATGTAGGTATATACAATATACTGTGTGTCAATTTGTACACATATATAATTATAAATAACCGCCAATGAGCAATATTAATTGAGAAGTATAATTTTAAGTAAATCCAGTGCTTTCCGGACATTACTGAGACTGTTTGGAGCGCGCCAGCATTCATTGACTATTCACTACTTGTTTTTAATGAAAACATATCCATTAATACATTAAAACTAAATTCAAAATACATTTTGATGTCTTCTTTTATTAACTACATGACGCCATAGTGGCTTTAGGCTTATTTTACATAAAGTAAAGTATGATGTTTTTAGTCTGTGTGTGTCTTTTTACCTCACTGCGCGACGCAAAGGATGGCAATGGGTTTATCAATCTATGTTTGTACGTTTGTTCCTATGTGGCTTTCTAGAGACCAAACGCGAAGGCCGGTTTTGATGATTCATATCGTCGTTAGGTTTGCCTTGAAAACTCGAGTGCCATAGGCTATATAAAAATAGTTAAAAAGTAGATAGTGGCGGATTTCAAGCGCCAATTTGTGTCTTTAATTATTGAAAGGTAAAACCAACAAAATTTGCAACCGTACCTGCTAAAACGAACTATGACAGTTAACATATGTATATATGTACGTATGTATATATGTATGTTTGTATATATGTTTGAAAGTATGTGCAAATATATTGGAGTGATTCAAAAAAAATCGACTTTAATTATTTTTTTCGATATCCCCTGGGAAATAGATACAGGAAAGTGAGAAAAGATGCCTGTAAAAATTGGAAGTCTTAGTATTAATATTTAGAGGTCGCACATCGCGAATATCCATTTTTCATAGAAATATTATGGGCAAAACTATTTTTCAACCGACTTCAAAAAGGAGGAGGTTCTCAATTCAACTGTATTTTTATGTTTGTTACCTCAGAACTCCGTCATTTATTAGCCGATTTGGACAATTTTTGTGTTGTTTGAAAGTGTATACTTCCAGATTGGTCGCATTTAAATTTCAAAAAAAAAATACCACCCCTAAGGGTGGAAAAATAACTAATGAAGAATTTAACCTACTTCTAATTGTCATGTTGTCTTGAAACTTTGCAAGTGTTTCTATTACTGTAGATAGTACAGTGGTTCGGTATTGTTGACCTGATCTGATGGTAAGGCTAGATGGTGGATAGGTGGAACTCTTCAACGGCTAATAGTAGATACTTTGAGTTTGGGCTTATTTTGTTTGATTTGACAAGCCTGACACGTTAGAATTCTTACTTTGCTACTACTGTCTACATTAGTGTGAAAAAAAAGTTAAAAAAAAAGTATAAAGGGAAAAATAAAAACTTTTTAACAAAAAAAAAACCGACTTCAAACAAAAGCACTAAAAAGTAAAAAAATAACTGATTGGTAGATTTCATTTACTATACATACCTAATCAAATATTTTCGAAATCGGTGCCAGCCCATACAAAGCAAACAAACTATCAACGGAAATAGAAACAATTGCAAAGTTTTAAGTCAATATGACAATTAGCTATTTTTAATTTCAACATTATATATCTCAAAAATCAATAGATGAATTCGAATGAACGAAACACATTTTTGTAGGGAATTGAACGCCAAAAACGTCCTTTATCCTTTTTCGATGAACCTACTCGTTCAAAAGTTATTCAAACTGAAAGTTAAAATGTTATAATTACACTTTTTTTCAAAATTCCAGTAAAATGATTTAAATAATCATTAAATATTATAATTTTTTCTTGGAAATCCTACTAATAGTGATTCCCTGTCAAAAAAGTAATTAAAACATTCTAACATCGTGGAAACAGTCTAATGTACCTATATTTATAATAAAACGTACGCCGAGTGGTCGAACATCGATCATGATTATTATTGATTTTTTTTTATTTAAAAAACTAAAGCTCGTCAATAGCTACTAAATTAAAACAAAAAATAAACAGATCGGTTCACAAATAAAATGTTTATTTTAATTAATTTAATTTCTTAAAAAGGGATACAAAGTTTTTGTTTCACGCATTAATACATAATCCCCAATATGATCACAGACTTTAACAATTATCGCATCACGGAAAAACCACTGGAGGGATTTTGATGAGATTTGGTATGATGATTGCTGGTTATCCGGGCCAACATATAGGATACTTTTATTTGCGGGAAGATATTTCATTTCTGAGAAATGTATACTAAACGGTAAAACGTAAGTAGGGATGAACTCGAGCGGAGCGAGGGTGAGTCGCTCGTAAACTATAAGTGTGGGAAATTTCCTAATCCTCCGTTAGCGCAATTCTCGTAAAAAGGATTACAAAGTTTTCGCTTCAAGTGTTAATAATATATATACACGGACCACCGACGGGCGCGGCGAAGCAGGAGGCGACGCCGACGGCGCAGGCGGCGGCCAGCATCTCCGTGGTGCGCGACTCGTTGCTGTAGATGCCCTGGAACGTGGTCACCAGCTTGGACAGCAGCGCCGCCACCATCGACGCTATGTGCACCGACGGACCCTGCGACCGACAACGTCTTCACACTCACAAATAAACCGCTGTAGGTATAGTACATAAGTTTCATTTTGATTTTAAATCTAAGTTTCATTTAGATATTAGTCTTTTTTTGATAGCAAAAAACAACAAATCTTACAAATTGTCAGTTTATGTAATGTATTGAGCTCTTTTCCAACGCCCCACTGCTGTATAGTAAACCTTATTTAGATAATTGTGACTATTTTTGAGAGCAAAAAAAAAAAACAAGAAATCTTTACAAATGCTTATTTATGTAATGTATTCAGCCCTTTGTTAATGTCCCATTGCTGGACACGTTAACGGGACCGTTAACGAGTCATGAGGCCTAATCCCCTGCGTATTGAAGTGAGACTTTCAATGCGAGGGACCAAGTTATAGACTACCACAATGACCAAATGCGGGTTGGCGGATTTATCCAGCATGTGTTTCGAAAACTTGTTAGTTTCTCTTTGACATGAAGGTTTCCTCACGATATTTTCCTTCACCGTAAGACAAGTGGTGATAATGGTGAAAATAGTAAGCACATTAGAGGAATAGAGGTCTGTACTCGGGATTTGAATTAGTGAATAAACATTATTACACAACGTAATATAACATTAATTACGCACCTTTGAATGATAATAAATAGATACAGTTCTTAGTTAGTTAAAAATTAACATTTAAAATTAAATAAATATGTTGGAACATTAACACACAGCACCATCTAGTTCCATAGTAAGCTACGAGGCTTGTGTTATGGATACCACATAGTTGATTCACTACACGTATATGACTTTAAATACATATATATTATAAATAAATAATATAAACTAAACAAATAGTAATTAGTAACGTCTGTATTATACCTCTTTACCCAGCGGCAGACCAGACCCGAGTGTCGCAGTGAGACCGATGACTTTAGATATCATAGCTCTAAATGTTAGATATTCTTTCAAATGCACACCACGAAGTATTGTCTTCATCTCCGGTATACCAGAACCTAAAATAAAAACCATTTGATTCACAAATTTCATACAACAATTTAAATATTATAGTTCCATTTCCAATATATACCTATATATTTTTTTAGTTTATGACATAAAGAAAAACTATAGTTATTAAGGTAATATAATAAGAATTGGTTTTTATTTAGTATTAAACGGAAATTAAAACATACCTACCGCAGAGTTCACTTTACCAGTACTATTTTCAGTATACAAAAATGGCAAATAATTTTATTCTTTCTAAATACATTTGTAATGTGAAAATGTGTTTTCCCATCTACCTGTCTGTCAAAAAAAAAGTTATCAGAAGTGGATTGGTAACCGTACCCCGCATAGGCGACTAAAACAACAGAAAACGCCCATCGTGTAGGTTTTTTTTATTACGTTTCAATTTTTACATATTTTTATTTTTTAACTACGAATGGACCCCAATTAATTGGTATCCAAGTAATCTAAGTAAATATATGATAATATGTGATAATAAGATCACTAAGAAAGCGTTTATTTTTTTAATTAAAAAAAACATATAACAAAAGCGCCTTCTTAGTAATTAAAATCCGTCATGTCAGGCTGTTGGCTTATTGGGAAGACCACTGAACATAAAAGTATGTATATTTACCGATGCCTCGGTGTTCTGCGCGTTGTGTCTGCGCATACTCAGACATACGCGCTGCACTATACCTTCTCTTGTGGCTAGTCTCAGTGAGATTGGCCACCGTGGCCGAAATTGGTCAGGAGAACATTATACATTTACCTATACTCTGAGCAGCTACAATATGGACGAAGCCGGCGGCAAACAGAATGAGGCACACCGGCAGCGACACCCACGCCACGTACTGGCTGAACGTCGACGTCGCCAAGTCTTTGTACATCCACATGCGAGCTGGAAGAAGATATCAATTTATTTCTAGTAACAGTTGGTTTTGATTCATCTCACTTATTCGATTTTTTTTCTGTAGATTATATGACATAATTTCAATTATATTCAGCCTGACTCTTAATTATATATTATCAAATTTAAAAAAGTAAGCCCCATAGTTAAATCACTAGTTACTAATATTGACAGAAGAACTTACTTGTTATATCCTAAGTTAGCGTAAAAAGAAAAAAATATGTAATTAATCAAATTGAATTAATACTATAATCGCTATAATAATATAGCCTTTTTAATCACTGGGCATGATCCAACTGCAAGTCTTAAGTCATCATTATTTTTAATATAAAAAAAACATTTTATTATACATTTTTACTATTTTTTATACGCGAAACCAAATTACATAATAAATAATAGGTATAGTGAGTGATCACTTCGTCAAGATGCAAGGTAAAAATAAAATAAAAGAAAGAAATAAAAAAGACTATACGCTTACTGTAGTAGTGAAAAATTGAAAAAATCTAATAATATGAGATACTTCACCAAAACTAAATTAATACATGTCTTACCATTATTACAAATAGCGATTCCTTTATCCATAGCGAAGTTCAGTACCGCCATGATAATGCCGAGTAGCGCGAGGAAAATCCAGTCCTCGCCGAGCCGCGCGAACGTGTGCCTCCAGACGTACCCTAACACACTTCATATCATTGATCATTTACAATTAGGGTCCTTACTTATAGGATATATAGTGAATGCCCGCGGTTTCACTCGCTCCATACTCTAAATCAAACTAGCATATATGTAATAGGTGATAACTCAGGATATAAGCCATCTTAATTTTAAACTTTACTAAAATCTGTTGAGCCGTTACAGCGTGAAGAACTAACAAACACTCATTCACAAATTTTCGCATTTATGATTATTAGTGTGATATATAACATACAGGATGATATTATAAATACCTATATCCTTTCCAAAAATATCAACCGTGATCTAATTTGAAACGCATACCCTTCTCGTTGGCTTCTTTGTGGGATAACTAAGCATTAAAATACATCAATTAAGTGAAGACAGATAAAATAGTTTTTCGCCCATGACAATACCAAACCAATCCACTAATATGATTTGTACCCGTAGTGAACCATACAATAGATATAATAATATATAGACCTACATTAAAATAGCCATAAATATTATGATCATACTCGTATATCTATACTAATATTATAAAGAGGTTAAAGTTTGTGAATTGTGAGTTTGTGACGTTGTGGGGGGTAATCTCTGGATCTACTGAACCGATTTAGATGAAATTTGGTAAAAAGATAGTTTGCGACCTTGGGAAGGACATAGGATACTTTTTATCCCGAAAATCATCCCTTAAGAAGGTGAAAATGGAGATGAAAGTTTGTATTGGGAAGCAAGCTAGGGACGAACCCGAGCGAAGCGAGGTTCGCTAGTAATAAATAATAATATTTGTCTCGAGAGGGACTTCACCCGCGGCAGTTACAACACTGCCGTAGGTACGGATACTCAGATCACTACGCCAGGCGTTATAATTAGCTTTACATAGTGTAAGATGTAGACCAAAAGGATATACATTATTAATAAGATATGATGTATAAGATGCCTGAGCAATTTTGCCTGTACTACCGTAGTATGTATTAAATCTAGCCTGTACAGTTATTTTACATTTGTATGGCAATCAACTTTACAATTATTTATTTCAAGCGTTCAGATATACCCTAAATGATTTGATTATCGAGACACTCTTTTCAGACATGACAAATTTCAATTCTTTTTTCGAATTTGCTCTTATATAATTTCTGTCGTAACAATAATATAGACATATTAAAATAATGCTACTTCTAAATTGACTTCTCAATTGTCATAAACATTGTTGTAGAAAAACACGTGTTTTAACAAAAAATGTGTATATTAGCACAATAGAAATAAAAATCTCACCGAATACTTTAAAGAATTTCCCCCTAGGCCTGTGCTTTCCCGTCGACTCTAGTTCTTTCTGGCGGAGCTTGTCATCTTTCCGCCTTCGTTTCCGTAATCTTCTGAGTCTTCTCGCTTCTTCTCTTGCCGCTTCGCTTAGATCGCGTTGATAGCGGCCATACATCTGAAAATAAAGGATAACATATTAATTTATACTGAAAATTATTATTTAACTAGCGACTCACCCTCACTTTGCTCGGGTCCGTCCCTAGCTTGCTTCCCCATACAAACTTTCATCGCTATTCCCACCCCCTTAAGCGATGATTTCCGGAATAAAAACTATTTCACTCGCTCACTTTTCATATCATGAGATTTAAAAAAAACTTATTTTTGTTAATTTTTCTTTTAATTTTCTTTTATAAAAAACTTCCTGACAATAACAAACACAAAATTCCAATTTGGTGCAGTCAATCCGAAGATATGCGCGTACATACATTTTGGCGATTCATTTTTATTTATATACAAGATAGAATATAAGGTTTGCTAGTATTTATTAAATGTTATACCAAAAATTATTTAAATTAAATCAATCAAATAGAGCACAATTATGCTTAACCGTTTAAAATAAAACACAACTTGCATAATCTTGTATCCGTTTTCACAATTTGAATATTTCTAAAACATAGTAATAAATATTTTAGATAAACATTAGGGTTAAATAAAATAAATAAAAATATACAATAAGAATTTACAAATAATAATGAATTATATAAATATTAATCATTTGAAATATATTATACTAACGATACACCCTCGCTTCGCTCGAGTTCGTTTAAACGGTTAGTATGGAATAGATAAGTTCTTGGTCGAAATTGTTTTTTAAAGTTAAATTTTATTTATTTTATATATTTCATGTCTATATATTTTAGTTCAACAGCATTATGTAATTTGTAGAATGTAGGAGACATTTAAAATTTATTAGTGGTAATTTAATATTGCGGTCACATTAAAACTGATTCGTAAATAGTATTATTTAATATTATGGTGATTATTCAAACTATTTCAATTTTAAAAAGCAGAGAAGGAATTTTAGCGTGATTATTTAGCGAATTTTTCTATATACATATAAAAAAACTTGTAGAAAAAAACAAATATTTCTTCAATGAAAAATAAAACAAAATTTTGCAAAAAATAGGCCAAACAGTTATATAAATCTTAAGTATTATAGCAGCAAATAATTTCATACAAACTCTAAAAGAAAGTTGATTCTAACTAATAGTTATTTTTACTCCGATGCAAACATGGTTACGGGAGATATTATGGTTTTCGACATCTCAAAGGTTATGTATAAGTGTTACTGTGACTGTAAGTGCTGTATTGCCATTGCCAAAAATGTTTTTTGTGTTGGTATTTTTTACCTTTCATTGAGGAAAAGTCATATGAATAGCAACACATTCTATATTTATACATATAATAAAATTGTAACTGAGTCGAATCCGAGCATTAAATATTTTTTAGAAAATCTTATTGAAGTTATTGTATCTATAGTTTTTAGAATTTTTGTCTGTCCGTCTGGGAACGCATCACGAGAATATGCGGCATTATATAGGATACTTTTTAATGCGGGAAAACATCTCATCTCTGAGAAATCTATAGATACTAAACGTTAAACCGTATATTTAAAAGAAACTATTTATCCATTAATTAACGGTAATAAGTTTTCAACAATCGTACCACAACCCTTTTGCCTCTTTCAATTATTTCCTCTTGATCCATTTCAAATACCACTAATTTATTAGATTCGAATTTGACATTTTTACATATTTTTAGTGTTTTTGGAAATTCTTTTAACTCAGTAACTACTCGTGCAGGATGTAGCAATAAAACTGTGCTCTAATTAGCGAGTAGCCTTGAATTTACACTCTGTTGGTAGAAGATATCTGATAATCTTAATTGTTTGTCAAAGATAAATGATCGGCCATGCGCAATTATTTATACATGACCGTGATACGAAGAGCAAAAGAAGTAGCTAACAGTCCTTAAACATTTAAATCAGTTTATTTTTAGATTCTTCAATTAACTACCACACGTAATGAAACTAACAATTTCAACTGATCAAAACTTGTACTAATTATAGGGAATAGCGACAATGGTGTATCGAGTTTCAGAGGTTTGATGTATATAATCTATACATATAATAAAATTGTAAATAATCCGAATCTGTACAATAAATATTTCTTGGAAAATCTTATTGAAATATACATTATTATCGATACAGAGGCCGAATTTATAGTTATTAGAATTTTTGTCTGTCTGTCTGTTACCGCATCACAGAAAAACCACTGGAGAGATTTTGATGAAATTTGGTATGGTGATAGCTGGTTATCCGGGTCAACGTATAGGATACTTTTACTGCGGGAAAATATGTAATTTCTGAGGAAAAATACAAAAACTGCATTGCAAGAGTATACTAATATGTAAAACCTAAGAATTTGGTTTTTTGGTGTCTGAACGCGGGCGGAGCCGCGGGCAATACTAGTATAATATAAATCAATTAATTTGATTAGGAACTAGATAGTGGAATTTGCAATTTCTGTCTTATGTTCAATTCCTATTAGTGTTTTAGAATACATTTTTTGTTAGTAATTATGAAAAAAATGTCAGCCGCGAGCAAAACTGCTGAAAGGAACTCAGCCAGATTATTTCCAACGTTGTAAAAGTCTGTGGGCTCATCTTTTTCAAGTATGAGTACAATAATATCCTTCAAAAAATATATATATTTCCCAGTATACTAATATTATATATAAATCTAGCAATAGAAGTTTTTTGAGTTGTTTGATTGTTACCGATAAACCCTTCAATTTTGAGCCCTTTTGGTTACTCTGACAAGTAAATGTGAAGGTTGAATCTATCAAGAAACACGTTCCATATTTTCTGCCTAACACAATTTAAAAGCTATAAAGGATATAAAGAAGTAACTATTCGATTGAAGTAGAATCTATTGTAAACTTATCAATAGTAAAATTATAATGGATTAGAAGCTGTGTATATGATGTTATTTTTTAATGTTGTCAAGCGCATTCGAGTCCTAATGGAATTTTTAGAAGTATTCAAAAATCTTTTCTATCTGTCGCACATTATGACTGGAGAGTATTTAATAATATTTTTTAAAGAAATCTGAAAATGTAGCTAAATTCTATATCAATTAGACACTAAAGTTACACTACACATATAAATTCACTTCTCTTAAATACTTAAAGCAGATCAAATGCTACTAAATAGACAGATACACAAGCAGCAAGCATATCTACTACTAAAATTGTATATAAAAGTTAATTATACAGGTAGATGAGTGTATAGATACTCGATAGTTTTATGTCAAAACTTTAGTGTTTTAACTTAACCTTAGTGTTCCATATCCCAATGACAATGATGCTGTCGTGATCCTATTACTTTACCTACGCTGTTTGTCGATGTTCAAGATGTGAAGGGTTTTCGATATGGCTTTCAACTTTTATTTCATATCAGGTCCTGTTAGTCTTACTTTAAAAAGCAGGCATTTGTGTTTCGTGTTACCTTCACCAGTTGCGAATTGAATGTATTGTTTTTTCAACCGACTTCCTCAAAAAGGAGGAGGTTCTCAATTCGGCTGTATGTTTTTTTTATGTTTGTTACCTTAGAACTCCGTCATTTGTTAACCGATTTAGACAATTTTTGTTTTGTTTGAAAGGGTATACTTCCAGATTGGTTTCATTTAAATTTCAAAAAAAAATACCATCCCTAAGGGTGGGAAAATAGCTAAGGATGAATTTAAACTACTTCTAATTGTCATATTGACTTGAAACTTTGCAAGTGTGTCTATTTCTGCTGATAGTAAAGTGTTTCGGTACCGTTGACCTGATCTGACGTAGGACCAGAAGGTGGATACGTGGAACTCTTCAACGACTAATAGAAGATACTTTGAGTTTGGGCTTATTTTGTTTGATTTGACAAGCCTAACACGTTAGAATCGGATTTTAGGGCCAGAATCTTTATTGTTACGAATACAAGTGAATTTTACTTTATCAGTCTTCATATTAAAATTAGCATCAAAGTAACTTAAACGGTTTAAGCAAATATTTTGTTAAAATATTTTCTTCTCACTTTGCTACTATTATTTCTAGGAAAAATAAAAACGGTGTGCTTTGCTTTGTATCGGCTGGCACCGATTTCGAATATATTTGATTAGGTATGTATAGTAAATGAAAACTACCAATCAGTTATTTTTTACTTTTTATTGCTTTTTTTGAAGTCGGTTTTTATTTTTTTGTTAAAAAGTTTTTATTATGAACATGAAGTATGGCCAATACTTTATGGGGTCTATGCGCCTGTAGACAAAAAAACACTTAAGGAAGGAATAGTTACTGTTAAAGTGATTTGAAGTCAAAAATAGTTAAAAAGCGATAATTTATTTATAAATATGCCGCACAAATATTATGTACATATATATTGTGTTGGCAAGGAACTCGGTGCGCGAGTCTGACATGCATTTACCTTATATTTTTATTTTGTATATAATTGCGCTAATCTTAAGCTCGTTATACGTTCTGTAAAAAATTCTAAAATTATTGTCTTGCAGTACTTTTCATATCTGACATGATTATACCTACTCTGATTCTCTAGATCCAAAAACTTTATAGACGATTTTTGTTTTTTCGTTTTGGGGAAATCGATAGATTATTGAATTACACACTTTTCAGCATGTAATTAGTTCATCATACCTTAATCTCACGGTTTTAAGTATTTCTAACTTATTAAAATATTTTTTAAATATTTTGATCGGCTGCCCTAGAAGCGCGACCTTATACAGAGGAGTTATATATGGTGGAGGTACTCAACAGAGTGCAAAGTATCGCCCCTTATGTTTAATTTGCAGCCCTTGAGTAAGTCACAAAATTCCCTCTTGGACTCCCCTACTTAATAGTTTATACTCGTAGTATTATGATTATTACCTAGATCTAAAGTAAGTTATATGTTAAACAGTTATATTTAAATTATGTTGGCGATTAAATTATTTATTTCATGGCTTTGAGGTGCGCGCGATTGTAGAACAATTTATTTCGCTTATGTCACGTTAATGGTGGAGATATGACGGATCGTGGGGTAAAGTTCATATTTTATATCAACACTAGCATTGCCCGCGGCTCCACCCGCGTTCAGATGACTAAAAACCAAATTCTTAGGCTTTACATATTAGTATACTCTTATAATGGAGTTTTTGCATTTTTTTCAGAAATGAGATATTTTCCCGCGGTAAAACGTATCCTATATGTTGACCCGAATAATCAGCTACCATCATACCAAATTTCATCAAAATCTGTCCAGTGGTTTATTCGTGATGCGGTAACAGGCAGACAGACAGACAGACAGACAAAAATTTTAAAAACTATAGATTCGGACTCTGTATCGATAATAATGTCTATTTCAATTAGATTTTCCAAAAAATATTTATTGTACAGATTCGACTTTGTTACAATTTTATTATATGTATAGATTGCCTTCTTAAGCGACGTAGACAAACAAAATGTTACACAACTTACATGACGACACCTAGCTATTATCGGAATAGTATTATAAATGTAAAAGTGTATATGTGTGTATGTTTGTTACTCTTTCACGCTAAAACTGCTTGACGAATTTTAATGAAATTTAATACCCAGATAGATTATGGTCTAGACGTCTATAGTAATACAAAAGCTACTGATACACATCCAGGGACAATCCGAGTAAAGATATATTTTGCAGGTCAAATTGCAAAAAAACTTCATTAGACTAAATGCAAATATTTTTAAAATTAGCATTCGAAATTATGCAAACCTATTTACATTCAAAAGATTAAAACGTAATTGCCGTAAAAGATATAAATATTTACGATACAGTTTTAATTAATTGATGTCCGCCGAGTAATTATTGGGATTATAAATATAATTAAGTATCATTTATGTCACATTATTTATATACAGATTGTATCTATAAAAAGCTTTCTTTGAAAATTAGTTTGATTTACATGGGTACACTAGCAGTGCCCGCGACTTTCCCCGCATTCAAACTTTCGATCGCTAGCAAACTTCAAAAGATACTGGATAACCCGCTGGTCTGATCTGAAGATTGCCTGGCAATGTCATCAAAGTCGCTCCAGCCGTTTTGGAGTCCATAGGGAACACACATCGATTTTTATATACACACTAGCAACTCACCCTCGCTCCGCTCGCGTTCTTTCCTAGTTACGTTTTAACATTTAGTATAGATTTCTCAGAGATGAGATATTTTCCCGCAGTAAAAAGTATTCTATATGTTGACCCGGATAACCAGCTATCATTATACCAAATTTCATAAAAATCCCTCCAGTGGTTTTTCCGTAATGCGGTAACAGACAGACAAACATTTTAAAAACTACAGATTCTGCCTCTATAATAATGCCTCGATAATAATGTCTATTTCAATAAGATTTAAAAAAAAATAATGTACAGATTTGGCTTAGTTACAATCATTTGGTTTATTTAAATCCGTTTAAACATACATACAAAAAATTAATAATACTCCGTACTATTACTGAGACTTTATTGACAGAAATTCTAAATAATTACATTTGGCCCAACCCGAAACTCGAACCCAGAACTTGAGGATCTAGAAATATATAAATAGTAAGCAAAAAACTAACTATGCTGTCGTTCCTAGTTCCTACCTAACCAACTGTTACTACTAGTGATAAAATTAACATCCGTCTGAGTGTCGTTAGTCCGTACACAAAGCTAGAAGGCAATAGCCTCAATTACACGTAACTCTAGGTGCAAAGGTAGATTTCAAATTGTTTACGTTTATATGAATTGAGTTTTATATATTTCTTTGTTATTAAAACATTTTATATACGTTATTTAAATATAATTAGCATTACGCTTACATTAATGTACTAACTTTGACCCGCGGCAACACTCGTTAGATTATTTATATATAATTGCTGTAAATGTGAATGTTTGTACGCGTTTGTATATGTTTTATATTATTATTTTTTGGTAAAACGTGTGGACAGGTTTGTTTCTTATACAAACAGACTATGACCTTTTTTTCGTTGGGAAATGCATTTATGCATTTACGCACTAGCGCTGCAGGGTCTTAAAACACTCAACCACGACGCCCCGACGACCGGTTTACCGAAATTGACCACATCACAACAACCAGAGGGTGGCTTCTACAGTCCACTCCGCTATTCGAAAAATAGCAGGAGCAACCCTCTCAACCTCAGTGTGTAAGTTTCGCGTCCGGCTAAATTGCCGGACGCTACTGAGCCACCACGGCAAGGTTAAACAGACTATTTCACGACACGTTTTGCTCAGGTTGTAGTGACACTACTTTCTGTGTCAGAGGTCGCGGATTCGAGTCCCGCTGCGTGCATACTTTTGTGTGATGAGCACGAATGTTTGTACTCCAGTCATGGGTGTTTATATTTATAATATGTATGTATTTAAAATTATTTATGTGTAGTGTATCAACTATCTGGTATCCATAACACAGGCCTCGTAGCTTACCGTGGAATTAGACGGTGCTGCGTGTTAATGTCCTGATATATTTATTTATTTACTAGCGACTCATCCTTGCTTCGCTCGGATCCGTCCCTAGGATGGAACTAGATGGTGGTGTGTTAATGCCCCAACATATTTATATTGTAGGTACCTACTAGTAGCTAACATTTTATTTTATTAAAGCTTATATATTAGCAAGTGCATTAAAATGTAAATAAGCTATATAACATAAAATGGGTTACTTAAATACAGAGATTATAACGACTAACTGGGCTTTACTTGGAGATAAATGTAGCGCGATTATACTTGACAAAGATTTAAGACTTAAGTAAATATTTGCAATCTCAACATTTGATCATGTATGACGTCTTTTTTAGATTTAAATTAGGTAAACTAATTAAAAAAAAACATTTTTAAGAAAATTTTAGAACAGAATCATTTTAAATCAAACTCTTTTTCGCGAATTTATTACAATTTTTGGTTCCAGACGTTTCAAATGCTTTACAGCAATCGTGGTCACGGGAGAGACCTAGAGGGGGGGATAAATCCGAAAAGATAGTTTTATTTTAAATGTCAAATACTCGCCTAAATCTAGGAAAGTGTCATATTAAAAGATCTTTAAATTAATCAAAAGATAATGGAGTAACCCGATGTTAGTATCATGTTTAACGCAATGGAATTATAAAGTTTAGATCAAAACTAATAAATATCTGGAAAAAATTGAAATCTATCAATAAATGACTAAGAAATTAATTTAAATTCCGGTCGTTCAGGTCGTGTGACGTTACGACCTTATTCTTACAAGCGCAACTTTAAAGATTCATAACTTTTTCATTTGTTGAGATATTTTAATAATTCTAATATTTTTTATAATTAATACATAAAAAAATGGGAAGCTTCTACATTGTAATATACACTAAATTCGTATTCGTAGATGAATTGAATTGCACATAAAGACACCAAACGGCCTTAACATTGGCATATTTTTATATTGTAACGTCCTCAATAGATCGAATAATTAAGACTCACTAATTCGCATTCAACTGGCACTTCAGTTTTTTTTATTTTTACCTCATAGTATAATAGTATTAAATTATTGTGGGACGTTAAATACGTTGACAGGTTGGCCCCGTCCAATGTCAGGGAGACGACGTCTAAAGCCCGAACCCAATAACCTATGTCAATCCATTTTTCAACATCTGAGATAGAGATATTTGTTACAAGATGTGTGCCAATAACCAATCGACGGATTGTACTAGCCATGAACGAATAAACCACTGGACGAGACATAAAATACAAATGTATGAAAACTCGTTCAACCAAAAGACGCATAACGCACACAAAGATTTTATTACATTATTATACACACAGGTACACAATACAATATTTCTAGTGCTTGAACGTAATCGATAAAATACATATATCGATGAACCAATTAATGACATTTTAGACATTGGTTAGCATAGTCATCATATTTTACATCTTTTAATTTAAAATATCTGTATTTATTATAATAAATTAAAATAAATGAATTAAAGAGGCAATAATAATGTGTCAAATAATAATTATTTTTAAATTTGATTTATATAAATACGATGGCATTGATGGCAGCATTCTGTTGGTCTATAATAATGTTAATGAACAAATGAATATCGGGTGTATATTCCATTAATATATAATAAAAATTATTTTTTAAAGATTAAAAAAATATTAAGCTAATTTAATTAAATAAAGTGATTTTGTTGATTCTGTTATTGAATTATTTTAATTGGCAATTGATTGTCTCGGGTAGCTTATAAAAATGTGACACTGTCCTAATATTGCTCAGTTCTTAATAAACATTTGTGAAATTAGGAAAAAGAAAAAGTGATTGCAAATTAAAGTGAGTGTTGGATCGTGAAAGTAAAATAGATCGTGAAAGTAAAGTGTTTTATTACAAATCGCCAACCCAGAAGTTTAGTGCTAAAACATTATTGTTTGATTTTGTGTAATTTATGTGTTGAAATAAAATGATCTTTATTATTATTACAATGGAATAATATTCCAAAGTATATAAATGTGGTATAAAATAAAATAAAAAATTAAGTACACATACTAATTATAATTTTTGCATTTATATTTTTATGTGACTTAGAAAATATTTTTATAAATTTATTGTCATCAGATTGTAGGATACTGTGATAAAAGTATTTTATGTTATTGTACTGTACAAATAACACAATTCGTTCAGTTATTTCGTCAAATATCGATATATTTTTCGACATTGTCAAGCACTAGTCGATGTCAAATGGACTCACTCGACAGTTTAGTCATTTGTTCTGAATGGTATAATCCAGGGATTTTATGATGGTTGTCAGATGTCAACAATACATAGAAATATCGACTATATTTAACATAGTTGGATAATATGACATTTTATTTTACAATTTTATTAAATTGTGTGATAAATAACAATAAATGTAATAAAATAATGTATTTACAAGTGAAAAGAAACAGTGCTGCTTCCGCCGCTATAGTTTTTACACCATTTAACAGAACATTTAGTCATTTTTGGCAGATTGTTTGTTGACAAGTAAATGCTTGAGACTGACGCAAAAAACAAACGACAAAGGCTGAAATTTCCTGGCTACTAATAAGACAGATAAAGGTACGTCCGCTTATATGTCTGGTCCAGTGACTTATTCGTTCATGGTACTAGCCATCTGTCGATACAAGATATCCATGGGAGGTCGGATCGTTGTCTGTGGATAGAACTATATGAAAATGACAGTTCAAGTATGCCCAATATCGTATCTTTAAATTTTGACAGATAGTTTGACGGGTGAAACAATCTGTATTTGCAATCCCCCAATTATCTCGGATTGCGGATAATAAAATGGCCTTAAAAATATTTTCAAGCGATAGTGATAGTGATCTGGAAGTTCTAGACCGCGGCATAAGGGGCTTAATTCTCAAGTTGCATAATTACACCTCTCCGTATTTAAAATTAAATACTTATACTATTTGCTGTAGAAACCCTTTGCCCATGGAGTCAAAGTGCTAAACACTTCTTAAAATACATAACATCTCGTCATATCGCCTTTACTGGTGACAGGAGAATCAACTCGTTTTCGTCCAAAGAATCGGCATTGCCATTCAACGGGGGAATGCGACTAGCATTCTATTGCCACTATTCGACGCGGACATGTTTTGTACAGTATTAATTAAGTGTACATTTGTTTTGTATATATAATTAACTGTATTTGTAATTTTCTCTATTGTAAAACAATCAAAATTAATTATTATTTATTTGTTAAATTGGAACTTCGGATTGAGTACAAACACCTATTGTTTTAATACTGGCAACATCTGGATAATAAAACAATCAGGATATACCGGAAAGTGACGACTAATAAATTAAACATATAGTATAATCGATAGTGCGAAATCGATATTCAATATGTATTGAGGAAAACAATTTTTCCAATTCAAATGACATACAGACAGAAGGACGTATATTCGATTTATGAGAGGTTGCACTTGAGAGGAATTTTAAAATAGCCTAATGCATCTATTTTAGTATTCACTACAAACACTGGAAGTTATTGCAACGAAGTATATTTATGTATGTAATGATATAAACCATTTGCTTGATAAAAGTTACGTACGAATTTTTATTTCAAGCATAATTATTATTTAAATTAGAGAAAAAATATTTTAAATAAAACCCTATCTTAAGCTTATCAATATAAAAAAAATCTGTTTCCCAATTTTTTTTCTACAGATAACACTAAAGCTCGTCAATAGCTACTAAACAGAAAAAATCGGTTGACAAATATGGAAGAAAAAGGTACTGAACTGTTTTGTATTTACTTATTTCTATAATATAGACTTGCATTAACTTAAAGACAGACAAAGGTTTTTTTTGTAGATTGAACGCGGGCGTAGCCGCGAGTTCTGCTAGTATATCTAAAATTTTAATTGTAATCGTACCTACAGAAGCATATATTATTTTACTGAGAGTGAATAATCAAAAAACATTTATGTATATCAAAATACGGTAAAATAATTATAGCAGCGTCCAGTAGTTACATTAATGAAAATTAACCAAAACCAAGTTAAATTGACCACTGTAGTCCCTCAACGACCGCGGTCACGCCGGCGTTACAGTTAAGAATAGATTTCTTAGAAATTTAATTAATTTCTTAGAAATTTACCTGGAGGTGTTCTGTTATGCCATTCCATGAATATCACAGTCCCACTTGTCAAATAGAGGGGAGAAGCGTAGAGAAATACAAAGAGCACAAAACCGAAATAAAATATATTTGAAATGCATATGTAAGAATTACCTGAAGTACCTATTTTATACGTTTCCTTCCCATGTAGTTGTTATCATGATTTTCGCATTATTCCTTTACTTAACGAGGCCAACGACTCGCGGCCATTAATTATTATTTAAAGTACCTACTTTCTTTAACTGAATATGAAAAGATTCTTCATTTTGGAAATTTTATCAGTATATTACACAAATGTTAGCAGTTCGGTAGTAGATTTATATTTTTTTTTAATATATGTTGGTTTTATCACCAATCACCAAAGTTTAATATCACGTACATTTATACACACCTCGATAATTTAAAATAATAACATAGGTATTCATACAACGTTTCTATACTAAGTTACTTAAAACATAAAGCCAAAGAATTTCTTTTTTTTGTAGTTTTAACGAAAGCAAAGCCAAGGATTGTACTAGTATTAAATAAAAATAGTATTATCACACTCATTTAAAGACAACCAGTGCTTATTGTTTGATAATTTTGTATGCAAATGTTAAAAAATGTTAACTTTATTACAATTTTTCTAATTATGAGTTGTTGTTATTCAGACAAATAAACTTTTCTCCTATTCATTGTCCGCACTGTTCATTGATCGGCAGACGTGATCACAAAAGTAATAAAATCATGAGTTGATTTACAATTGTGTGTGATGGCGCAAGTATACGAAGTTTAGTTTCACTATAATAATTTTATTATTATATATTTAAATATAATTTGGCCCTCTTTGATTCCTCTCGGGCCCGAGTCTCCTCTAGACCCCGTTTTTCGCCACATCACGGTTGAAGGATTTGCATTGAAAATTTCAAATGTCGCATAACATCTCGTACGTCTATCTCCTACATTAAAGTGTTTCTTCTTTTTAAAATTGTCCTTTTTTTTAAAATGAATAGTTTTTTCAAATACCACTTAACTACGCACACGCCTATATAATTTTGCCAATAGAACTGCAACTGGAGGTCTTTACCGTCTTTACTTTGTACCTATATTCTTAATTCTTATACAATTTCCACCAAATCCATGTCTGGATAGATATTATGTGTAAGGTAGCAATACAGAACCTATAAATTTGATGAAACATTTTTATAGTCACCACAATCGGGAATAAAATCAGCGACTTCCGAATTAACATCACCATTTGGACACACAAAATTATAAGTAGATATCAATATCTACATTAGCTATTAGCACTATTTATAAGATATTTCTTTATGAATTATCAAGATACAACAATTTGAAACGAAAAACGTTTGGAAAACGTATAAAATGTTAGAGTCTTCATCTAAACCTTAATAAATTAGCACTTGAAAGCACCCAGTAGTGTACACATAATTCCCACCTCACGATCTATTTGTTCGTCTGGCTGCAGGCATTTATTAATTATGCTTACTTGTGACGTCATCGTTACGTACTTCTAGTTATTAAAGTATATAATAACAGTTATATTATATAATGAATTCGTAATTTATCTACTTAGTAATGAGTAGCACAGAGTGCACAGTGACCCTACTTGCTGTGCTAGCGGTCGCGGGTTCGAATCCCGCTGGGGGCATTCATTTGTGTGATGAGCACGAATGTTTGTACTCCAGTAATGTGTCTTTATATTTATATGTATGTATTTAAAATTATATATAGGTATATAGTGTATCAACTATCTGGTATCCATAACACAGACCTCGTAGCTTACCATGTAACTAGATGGTGCTGTGTGTTAATGTTCCAACATATTTATTTATTATTGCCTAAATAAAAATAAGGATAATTACTATTCCATTAAAACGGAATACCGACTTCAAAATCACGTATTCTTGAAATTTATGTCCTCTATAAATTCACTATACTTTCTTTTTCGAAGTCGGTGATTTTGTTGGTTTAGATATATATACCTATCATAAATAAGAAAGTCGTTTTCAATGTTTAGTAAATAACACCGGGATTGATGGTCAATTTCGCTAATTATCAATTCAAAATGCAAATAATAGACAATAAATAAAGAAACTATGTCAAAATTAAACTATAAATATAACAGCATGAATAGTTATTTATTAATTTAAAAATCCAATAGTAAATAAATTAAAAGTAAAAGAGGTATTGTCTAATAAGTAATTTGTTTTAGTTATTGTTTGGTGTGTGGTGATATTAATATCTACATAACACACCAAATATTTTTTCCACAAATCATATATACGAGATAATTATTATCTCTTACTACTCGCTCAGGTTCGTAACTAGTGAAAAACAAAACATACCTATCCAACAGGAACCGTACAGTTTTGCGGGATAAAAAGTAACAAATGTGTTATTCCAGACTAAGATCTCTGTGCCTAATTTCATCCAGATCCGTTCATTTGTTCTGGCGTGATTGAGTAACAAACAAACATCCATTCATCCAAACTTTGGCATTTATATATATGTATGTAGTAGTAAGATATATGGTAACATATAAAAATCGCTTTCTATAGGTTGTAAGCAATGATGTTTTTATTACCTTTGTCATTGGTTGTAAATAGATTTGTTTATTCTATCGAGCATCACTTGAGAAAGGCTAAGTAATTTTTTATGCGACATTTTTTGTTTAGTTTTGCCTCACATATTATAATATTACTAGCGACCCGCACTGCCTACGTTTATATGTGACAAACATACATACATACGACTTAATTGAATACCAGCAATATTTGTTGTATTCATTCAGATTATTTTAACACGTTTGATGAAACGATTGACGTGGACACAGATAGACTATGACCTGGAGTAGCGCATAGGTTACACCGTTACTGTGAGACAACTAATGTCGCACCCGAGTTAAGCGAAAATAAGTTACTAGTCTGTGTATAAATATTATAAATGTGAAGGTTTTATGGATGTTTGTTACTCTTTCACGCCAGAACAGCTGAACGGATCTGGATGAAATTTGGCACAGAGATTTTAATCTGGAATAAAACATAGGCTACTTTTTATACCGGAAAAATGTACGGTTCCCGTGGGAAAGATTTGTTTTGATGTTTCACGCGACGAACCCGAGCGAAGCGACGGTGAGCCGCTAGTTAATAATAAATCATCAATAATTATATCCTACTCGGGCAACATTCATCGTAGTTTAAACGTTATCTGCCAACGTGTACATAACGATTTACGTAAGTTTAATTGCAGTTAAATGGACGATTTAGAAGTACGTTAGAAACAAACACACAAGCATTTTTATTTTTTATACAAAGAAGAGCATATGAATATTTTCGTTCATTTATTCAATGAATGTCACACTTCCTACTCTCAGTCCGCGAACATCTTTAGAACAAGTGTCTTTATCAAAAGTCTGGGATTGCACTAAGTAATCTTTAAAGTATTTATCACGACCATGATGTCTGTACGTGTTCTGCGTGCTTACAGCTACCAAAACAATTAAACTTTATGAGTATCTATACTAATATTATAAAGAGGCAGAGATTGTTTGTTTGTTTGAACGCCTAATCTCAGGAACTACTAATCCGATTTGAAAAATTGTTTTCGCATTAGATAGCCCGTTTATTGAGGAAGGCTATAGGCTATATATCATTATGCTACTACCCAAGGGAGCGGAGCAGTATTGATTAATGCGGGTGAAACCGCAAGGCACAGCTAGTCATTGATAATATTATAATTATCTTAACATCTTCTTGACAGTGAACTTACTATATATATATATATATATATATATATATATATATATATATATATATATATATATATATATATATATATTAGCTTATGTATTTGAAGCCGGTATCTTAGTAAGATAATTACCTACTGTACACCACTAATGACAATTTTAAATGCATGTGCACGACTTGGAAACTAATAAATTAAGCACCTAATATATGTAGTATTTTACCTAGTATAAAATTAAAATATATGAGGAAGGTCTCTCTAATAAATATGAGACTCAAAAATCGTAAAGAAATCAAAATTCAAAAATTGAAAAGTAACATTATCTGATTAAAAGCGTAATACTTTTTTAAATTTACGCGATTGTGTGTTTGAAGTGATTTGACACTTTAAATAATTATATTTTCGCGTTTATTCGCTGTTTTATTTTAATTTATGGTATGCAACGTTTCGAATGCAAACATGGCCATGTGAGAAAATTACATATTCATTACACCCTCTCCTATTCAGGAGCATTACTTACCTAATTTTAGCAGAGTTAATTTAAGATTTAAGGATTTATTTATAACTAGCGACTTACCCTTGCTTCGCTCGAGTGCCTCGAGTCACTAGGTACGTTTTAATTTTTTGTACGGAACCCTAATTCTATTTCTAAAATAAAAGTAGCCCAAGTTACACCTTATGACATCAGCTATCTATCTACCAGTGAAACTCTCGTCAAAATCAGTTCAGACGTTTCAGAGATTAGCCGGAATAAGCAGACAAATATACCAAAAAAATTAAAAGTCGTGTTTTTTCTTATAAGTACCGTATATAATTTCATATGTATTTAATAGAAAACTGTTATTTTGACATTACAAACAGACACTTCAACTTTGTTTATTCGTATAAAGTTTGCGCATCCTGTTTATATTATGTAACTTTGTAAAAAGTATATAAATAAAATATTATCATTCCCTTAACTAGATACCAAAACAAACAGTGTTTATGTTACAAGGGAAATTCACTTAGTACACAAATTAAATCAAACTCAAGTTTCGCGTCGCATTATGGCTGTGAGACTCCGTAGCAATTACCACAGCAATTGTGAAATTTACCTCATCATACAATATATCCTTTCCGCCCACGGGATGCCGATCCCGTGACTTGTAAGTCAGGTGGTTGATAAATGAGCATATCTAATACGCAGTTTATCTAAAATAGGTCATTTATGTTACTCGCTTGCTTTATTGTATCTTATTGTAAGGAAACTTCCTTTGAGTTCCAATTGAAGTTGATATAACAAGATAAACTTAGCTTTACTAAGACGGAGGCTTATTGTTAGACAAGATGGCATTCTACCGTACTTGACGAAAAGAAATCTAATAAAAGTGAGAATTTGTAGAGCGTGGTGGACTATGGCCTGATCCCCCTCATATTGAAGGTAGATCTGAACCCAGCAGTGGGATGTTAAAAAAGGACCGAATTCATGTATATACCTAATTGACGGTGATTTCTCATCCAAATGTTAGTCATTTCATAAATTAAAAAAAAAGTGAATAATATTTTAAAACAATAATTTCAATAAATGTATAATAAAATTCTTTTTATCTAGATTTTTCTCTCTGAAGGGCAGTATTCAAAATGCTATCTAATTCGCTAAGTATTAACCGTCTAGCAGAGCGGTTCACCTCTAGACATCGCATGTTATCCGCCATTATTGTCAAGTTCGACGTAATCAGTGAACTTGCTTCAGGGTTCATTCATATGTATTGTCACCTAGGGTTCCTAGGGCATAAGGTATTTAAATTAATATATACGAAGAAATATTGAGTCTAGAATAAGTTAGGTTTTTGGCTATATTCATGCAAAATCATATCGTTCGTCTTCATCATCTCATGACCTGATGCAGTATCAAGGAAAGAAAAACACCGTTCCGAGTATATAATTTATATAAAAGATACATATCATGTAAATTATCTATGTTTTAATAATATTCAGTACAATAAATAAGGATAAAGTATTAGTAATTTCAAGAAAATCAGAACGCTCCGATTTTTCATTTCACTTTTTTCCTCATTTTCCTTTTAAATTTAAAGGTTGAAGATAATCATGGCCTTTAAAGCAAATGTGCCGAATGTACCTCTACAATGACTCAGCTAACAACGTACAGGAAGTGCGTACACTAATTGAGTTGACAATGTTAACTTATAGATGTGGAAATTATGGCTTAAGTAGTGTGCTAAATACACATTTCATAACTAACAGTATGTTTTAGGTAAATTGACAGTAATAATAACGTCCTCGGCGGCCAATCCCAATGTGGCTAGCCAGGTGCGCAGGAGATAATATAGTGCTTAAGTGCACTCTCTATTGACCCGGGACTCGAACCCCGGAACCCCTGGATCTGTACCCGTGCATGCTAGCCACTACACCACCGAGGCAGTTTAAGTTTAGTAGACAGTAGAACTCAAATACTTATATATATTAAATTAAACATAATTCATACACTCTCCAACTAGCTTTAACAGTTTAAGACCATAATCTAAATTAGCAACTTATAAAAAATAATAAATATAAAAACGAATATAAGTATTCGTTTTATATTTATAGTTAATCTACGTAGTTAATGAATGTAGGTAGTTTTTTATGCGTAAAATACACCGCTCTTAAAGATAATAACTTGATGCAGGATAGCCTATAGTCTTTTTCAGTAAATAGGCCAAAAATGGATAAAAAATATCAGAAAAGGGACTGTTAGTTTCAGATGTGAGATAAAGAAACGAACTCAGCAGCTTCACCGGCCTCCCTTCAATATCGGGGCATCAGGTCATAGTCAGTCACGCTGGTCAAGTGCGGGTTGGCTGACTTCACATCTTTTTTTTAAACTTCCTAGGTACTTTTAGATGTACAGATTTCCTCACGATGTTTTCCTTCCCTGTAAGACAAGTAGTAATCATGTTGGAAATGTTTCGAACATGAAAATGTAAGATATGTGAGACTATCGATTCGGAGCCGCTTTACTCAGTTTCCCAAGCGATCGTGTTACCATTGCCCCATATTAGTATTATTATATGATTAAAATATAAAACTACTTAATTAGCAAAACCTAAATTATATAACCACGCCGACCTCACAAAATCTGTACGTAGGTTTGTACGTAGTTACTTGCAGTTCTAATTTGGAGTGCATTGCACGCGAGAGCAGATATTAACGCAGTCAGGATAGGATAATGAGGTGACTGATGGCACTCTGGCCTCGCTCTTAAACTTGTCCTTTGCAAGCCGCTTCATAGATGTTTAGATAAGCCTTTATAATGGCCTTCAACAAGTATATTATGAACTAGATGTCTCGTTAGTCTAGTAGCTAACATGTATATTGTACAACTATAGATCTGGAGGGTCCAGGGTTCGAACCCCAGGTGTGTCCAAGTTATATTTACTGTTTTTCTCTAAAATTTTCAGTAACAGTCCGGAGTTGACTCTGACCGGTTAGAAACCAACCAGTCTTGTCGAAATATCATCTTATCTTTGACTTGAAGAGTAAAAACAATAAAGATTGCACTTGTGTTGTATCTCCCGTTCAGTTGGCTAGTCTCACTGAGATTGGCCACCGTGACCAAAATTGGTCTGGAGAAGGAGATTCTTAAAAAAAAATAGACCCAATTCCAAAAATAAATAGATATAATATTACATTATAACAAATCAAGAAGAACCTTTGGTCTATTGCATGTCCTTAACACTAGAACCTGTTTTATTTAGTCGAAGAGTAATTATCGATATATAAGGAGTTCATTGATATTTAAATCGCAATTAAATATTGATAATTAAATCAGAAATAATTCGCGCGAAAGCAACTAGGGATTCATTAGTGCATTCCTCGTATAATAATTTTCGACTCTTGCTTGTGTACCTTTATGTTTGTCTCATAAAAAACTTGTTAAAGATCTGATAAGGATCTTCGGCGTGATGAGCAGAATAGCTCCTCAAAATACAGTTTGTGCTCGCATGGTCTTCTGTTCGCAGAACTACTATTTTATACAAGTTACGGTAACTGTAAATCTATTATTTAGAAGGTATATATACCAAATTTCTTTTTTTTTATGATTGATTTACATATGTATATCTATACTAATATTATAAAGAGGTAAAGTTTGTGAGTTTGTGACGTTGTAAGGAGTAATTTCTGGATCTACTGAACCGATTTAGATGAAATTTGGTAAGAAGATAGTTTGGGACCCTTGGAAGGACATAGAATACTTTTTATCCCGGAAATCATCCCTTAAGTGGGTGACAATGGGGATGAAAATTTATATGGGGAATCAAGCTAGACGAACCCGAGCGAAGCGAAGAATAGTCGCCAGTAATGTTATAAATACGATAAGTACAATTATCACAGTTTTACTTCTTGTAATACAAAACTAGCCTTGTATGTTAGATACTATGATACTGTAGTGAAGCGCAACAAGGCGTGATATATCGGGTCTGGCATGTGGAAAATCTAACCTTAAAGTTATATTTTACACTACTTCTGCCCAGCTGCTATGAACGCACATACTTTTAATTTGTTCGTTACTATAATACTTTCTTACATTTATACAAAAATATGACTTTTTGGGATTTTTTCTCGGTTTATTATTATATTTACTTTTCATTGTCGATGTTTCGAATGCTTTACAGCAATCATGGTCACAGACCCGTAGAGACGTAGTTCTATTTAGTTCGCTACTTCTTATTATGGTACCTACCCATTTTATTTAACTTTAGTTTCAAATTCTTTAACTTAGGTTTAAGCTTTCACGTGGAAACTTTATTATAACCTGCAAATATTGACTGGACAGTCGTAAAAAATTAAATCAAGCACTATTACGAAAATAAGGTTAAGCATCAGTCCTATAAAAATAATCCAAACACACAGATTATTATTTTAAGTTCAAGATTTTTATTTATTACGTTGGACAACGACGAGACTGCGAGTCAATTTTATTATGAATATTAAATAGCTGTACCCCGCGGTCTCACTCGCGTTAAATTTGTTTGATTATAAACATCAGTTTTACAATATCGTATGGAAGTCTGCCCGATATCATATAGCCTATAGCCTTCCTCAATGAACGGGCTATCTAAAGCAAAAAGAATTTTTCAAATCGGATGAGTAGTCCCTGAGAAGTAGTCCCAAACAAACAAACAAACAAACAAACAAACAAACAAACAAACAAACAAACAAACAAACCCTGCTTCTTTATAATATTAGTACAGATTATATAAAATAATTACATCGGTATTCGTCCTTAACCATCAAGATAGATTTCCGAGCGTACTTACTCTACATACACCATATGTTATATGTATACCTATATCTATATTAAAACATGTCTAAGCGTTTTATACTAACAATACTAGTTACACCCGCCACTTCTCTCAAGTGAATAGATAAGGGCTAAAGATAAAAAAGAACAAAATATTTATATAATTTACCGCGGCAGATTGTTTCAAAATCGGTGTAGCACAACTCCTCCTTTAGTCTGAGTCGTGATTAACGGTAATTACAAATTAGATGAAGCAAACATGCAAATAAGTAAACGAACGCGTGAGCTGCGGCATCACATGATCAAATCATAATATTGCGAATTAATAATTAGGAACATTAGATAGGTTAGCATATTAACATATTTTTGAGTTAATCAATGAACAAACACACAATGCTATCGTTAACAACCCAAATGCGCTGTATATATTTTGATAAGAAATACATATAGGTACATAAATTGTCATAACGATGTTTCTAGTATCTAGGAGCGACATCGCACTTACACTTTACTTTATTAGAAAGTTCTACCTTTACGTATGAGAAATGTTTCATAGTCTTAATACTTTCTTAGATTTACGCGAATATTTGACATTTTAAATAAAACCATCTTTTCGGATTATTTCGCGGATTTATTTTGATTTTTGGTTCCCGACGTTTCGAATGCTTTACAGCATGGTCACGGGAGATACTGATGTGTTACATGTCTCGAAAGTATAGTTGTTACAGATAGCCTACCCACAAATAATGCTTTACAGCAATCATGGTCACGTGAGAGGCTAAGGTTATAGACGTCGCAAACACATACTTGTTACAGACAGTGCCTACCCACTATTTTACAAATTTTTGAAATTATTTTTGTAAAATAGTGGGTGGTGGTTATTCTAACAAATAATACTGGTAAAGAAGCAAACCATTTAAGAAATTTGTTTCTAGGGTTTTTGTTGTTTTTGCTTTAACTTAATAATAGTCGTTTAAAAAAGACAAGAGAAGTTTTACCTATATTAGAATTTCGACGTAAAGTTATCTTGAAGTGAAAAAACTTCTAGCCCTCAACTGCTCAAATCATGTTGGCTGTTAGGTCATCATTAGCAGTTTTATTTTAGTGATATCAAAAAATAATGTGTGAGATAGTACCAATACTACATCAGTTAGTTTTTTATTCCTTAAAAGTAGTTTCACAAGATTCCTTCTTAGTAGTCCACTGTACGATTATATAATTACAGATATTTAATTTAAAAGTTTAGCTACTAAATACAAAAAACCTCGACGTCTACTAAACTTTCATAAAAACGACATTTTTATAGACAAAAATCCACTTGATAATTTTTTGGATAAATATTTAGTACTGTGTTACGTTTGGATACCTATTTCATTAATTTTAGGTAAATTATCAGCACCGTGCGAAGTCTAAGAGTACTTAAACCTAACAGTTTGGTTAACAAGAAACGCAATAAAAAAAACACATAATATGTATACATACATACATATACATGCATAGGTATATTATTACTCAATGATTTAACCATTCAGTTTTTCCTGAATTTCACAATTTTCTGAAAAAATTATCAATACATATTTTTAAACGGAAAAGTAGGCAAATCGGTCTAGTCGTTATCAAAGAATATCCTTACCAACTAAAGACATTTCATTTTTATTTATATAGATTTGAAAATGTGTGAGTACTATAATTATTATGTGCTTGTTTGTTAAATAGTTTTAATAGTTATTTTATTAACAAAAAGCTTTACACCAACGTAAAAGCGGCCCAAAACCTTTCAAGTTTGAAAGAACTCTGAAGTCGCGTGAAAAAAAGTAAATAAATAACTAATATTATGTAAAGAGAATTTCAGTAAGACATTACTAGTAATTTTAAATATTTATATAAAGTAACAGTCTATAATTGTTCATTACTATTATACATTTCATGTAGAATCAATGTTTGAAATTAATATATGAGAGGTTACATCAATTTTATTTTATTTGATTTGCATTAATTTTATTGCTTCTTTTAAACTTGTTTTATTTTGTCCAAACGTAAGACTGATATGTCCTAAAAGGATAAAAGGCCCTAAATACAAATAGAGATAAAAAAGACCAAAGTGATTAATAGAAAGATCGTCAAAATCGATTCATGATCGGTACTCGGTATCGGTAAATATGTATATCTTTACGTTCATAACTATGTAATAAAGTAAGTACATAAATATTAAAAACTAAAGAAAAAAGTTTTTAAAAATTAAACGTTTTTTAAAATTTAGAAAGTTTTATGCAACTAGTAATACCTATCGCTATCACTTCGTAACAGATTGCATTTGAAACTTAAAAATCTAACAAACCAACTTTAGAACGAACACAAGATATTCAAAATAATGAATAGGTAAATTAATTATAAACTTTTTTACTTTAAAATTGCTGACTACATTTTTTAATTTATACATCAAGTTAAAAGTAACATCTGTAAAATATCTTACCAATGTTCCCAGATAGCTGTGACCGATCTCTTCCTCCGACGTATCTCCGGAGACCAATGTTTGTTTCTTCCATTTCATTTTCACAAACTTTCACTAACTACTACGTAAATAGCTTAAATTTTCAATTTTCGATCAATTTGTTTTCGATTCGAATACATTTGTTAAAAACTGATAACGAATTTGAAAGTTAATTTCGTCACCTATCAAATATATGGTTAAAACAGAATTTCGACATAAGATTCCTTTATATTCAAACACAATACATATATAATAAAATGTTGCAATTAAAACGAAAGTGTTGAAATAAAAATTAAAATGAAACGTGAAAAACGTTAAAACGATCTTTTTTATCTAAAACAGTTTCTCAATATAATTATTGGAAACTATCAATTTTATTCCATTTTGGCGGTGTTTTTTGTGATCTCTTATGCGGGAGGCTGTAAGCACCGCGAGAAGATTCAGGTAGACTGACCTAATCATAGCGTATACTCCCGCGCAAATACACTGAAAAGCTGAAACTTAAGCCACGGCCACACGGATGTGAATTATCTACTTATGAGTTATGAGTATAATGTGAGCGTGAGAATATTAACATGGAATCTTAACTCTTTAAGTTCTTTTAATATAACTAAATGAACAAACTAATAGTGTCATTAAGAAATCTAAGCTGTATTCATATATTTATTGTACACCATTTTAAAAATATTCATATATTGTAATTTGTAACTTATTACCAATCATTATCAGTGGAAACACATAATATTCAGTCAAAGTGACTCTACCACCAGTTTTGTGAAATATATATGTCATTGTTTTACGGAACTGATTAAAGACACTATTGATGTAAAGTAAGGCTAACATCTATACTAATATTATAAATGCGAAAGTTTATAAGTATGGATGTATGGATGTTCGTTACTCTTTCACTCAAAAACTACTGAATGGATTTTAATGAAACATTGCAAAAGTACCTATAGCTTATACTTCAGAATAACACATAGCTTTCTTCAGCTTCAGAACAACACACATATACTTTTTATCCCGGAAAAATATACGGTTCCCGTGGGATAGATTTGTTTTAGTTTTTCTATACTATATATATATAATATAATCATTATAAATGCAAAAGCTTGTTTATATAACGATCTAACTATCACGGGCGAGATAGTTTTATTTAAAATGTCAAATATTCGCGTAAATCTAAGTAGGTAATTATTAAACGGGGACTTTTCACAATGAAAGCGGTGTTATGTTTAGCTATATATTATTTAAGTTCAGTTTCTTTATACGAAAATATATTAGAATAAATAGTGCTTAATTTGAGCAATTTTATAACAGATTATAATTAGTAATCTTTTTTTTATATTTTCATAGGATTAAATATTGTTAAATTAACTTTATTATGCTCAAAGCCTTACTTACACTCTTTGCCAACCATTATTGCCTCATCATATACATATTATAGTTTGCGTTACACTTAGCGCGTCCTCCACTGTCGATTACTGTAACGTTAATCGACACTTACTAATATAGATAATTATTTACGCCCAAATATTTTTTGACCCTCCGGTTCAAGGACAGTGTGCCCGGTTAGTAGGTGGGTGGTATAAACTTCGATTTTCGCAGTCTTACTTACTTAATCCTAAAATTCGAGTTTGTACTGCTCGCGTGGCATGTGTATAAAAATAAGCTATGTCGTTTAAAGATACCTAGTCTTTATAGTATTTTCATGACTCAATTTGTAGAATTAAGTTCGAAATTCTAGATTAGATTTAGATTCTTAAAGTAGAGATTATCATATACATACAAACAAACAATATTAATTTTTAATAATAATTTAAAGTACAGAATACTTTGCCCGGATACCAGTGTAGCTTTCAAGACCATCACCCACCACGCAAATATTACTTATTCGTTCGTTTGCTATTTAAACTAGTAAAATAAACATTATCAGGTTCATCTGAATAGTTAAAGTATTTGATAAGTCGTTTCGCCCGTATTTTTAATAACTTGATTTAAAATGTGAATAAATTTAGAAATAATCATCGTTTTTATATTCATCGAGGAAGTATATTGCAGTTCAGTTTTATTATATATTTTTTTACTTTTATTTGTTCATTAATTCAAATTTCTAAGATAAACTTTAATGATAAGTAGGTACGTTTATTTTCATTAATTTATTTTTAATACTAGTTTTTACCTGCGGTTTCGCTTATTACGTACGTTTTTGTTTTTAAAAAATTCATAATAATATAGGATCACACTACAAATGGCTGTACCTATCACATAGGTACATATTTTAATTTACAAAGCAGATATATATATATATATATATATATATATATATATATATATATATATGACATTTTTACAAAAATTTATTACAAGTTTATTTAGTTTTATTATATTTCGAACAAGCATGAATATTTTTTTAGAAAAATATGAGCATTCATACGGTACTGTGGCGTAGATATGCACAAAATAAGCATCAATAATCGTAATTATATTTTAAATAAAAAGTCACGAAGCCTCCATGATTATGTCTGATACAAAGCAAACATATCCGAAAAGATGGTTTTATTTAAAATGTCAAATATTCACGTCAATCTAAGAAATTATTATTTGTGTATGTTGCTATTAATGCAGTTAAAATAAAGTGAACTTATACTCTGCCTTTTTTAACGTCACGCTGCTGGGCACGGGCCTCCCTTTACTACGAAGAGCCAAGTGTGGGTTGGCGGTCATTAAGGACTTCACATGTCTTTCGAAAACTTGCTAGGTTCTCTCAGGTCGTAAGACAAATGGTAATCATGTTGAAGATGATTCTTACAATGAAAATATCGGAGTTGCGAGACACTGGGCTACCACAACATTTTTAAAAAAATGAACTTAGACACATGATATACCTAAACAACAATGGCTTAAGCATGAAGTTTTAATTAAAGTATGTACATAATATCTGAAGTTTGGTATAGGATTTCTGACTACAATAATAAGATAGATGGAAGAGCGTGCGGAAGATAATGTGCTATTTTATAATACCGTTCGCATTGCTGTGCAAACAGGGTATATACAATTAGAAGTAAAAACAAGTAATTAACTGCATCCGAAAAATATTAAGTATAAAAATATTTACTTATAAAATAAAAAATATTAATTATATCTTTAAAAATAATCAATTAAATTAACATATTTTTCTTTCATCATTGGCTGTTTCTTTTGGCTTCTTTTACTAATTTTTATTATTACAAGCGTTTATTTAGCTTCATATATACCTATACATAATATAAATAAAATAAATTTGCCAAATCCCATCAGCAGTATGGAAGACTGGCCGTTTTGTTGACATTATATGATTACTGCTCCGCTCCCTTGGGTACTAGCATGATTATATGTAGCCTATAACCTTCATCAATAACGGAACTATCTAATACAAAAAGAAATTTTCAAATCGGATTAGTAGTTCCTGAGATTAGCGCGTCTAAACAAAACAAACAAACAAAACAATATTAAGTTTAGATGTATATATGAAGTTAAATAAATGCACAGACATGATATACACAGACAATGTGCATACTTTTAATTATGATGACAGTACTCGAAAATGATCCTTTAAGCCAGGATTGATTCCTCACGAGAGCACTCCTAAACGGTAATCCTTGGCATATACATACACACTCTTGTACAAGTGGGACTAAAATGGGGTGAAAATATTAAATAATAAGAAATATTTTGATGGTGTTAAAATACATATTATTTGAATATACTCCTTGTAAAAAATTAAATAAAAATTGGTCAAGTGCGAGTCGAATTCGCACACGAAGGGTTCTGTACCATCGTACATGTTCTTTTTATTAATATGATTTATACTCTATGTATGTAGAATATTAACTTCTATGATCGATTTTTTTTATTATTTCTTGTTATAGCGGCAATAGAATTAGATACTAAGTAAAAATTTCAACTCTCTACCTATTACGGTTCGTGAGATACAGCCCTCTGACAGACGGACGGACAGACGGACAGCAGAGGCTTAGTAATAGGTTCCCGTAAGTACTCGGGTACGGAAACTTAAAAAAGCAAATCGCTACTAAAATACCCAAGTATCTATTTTATTAAAAAATAGTATCTATTTATAACAAATTCCATAATACAGTAAAATAGCATAAATATAACAAGATTATCATCAGCATCTAGGCATATCCTATATCTCAGATCTCTCGTGCGGAAGTGAGGTTGGCCGTGACGCGGGCTGCGTTCCCATTGTCTCTCGTGACAGGGGTCGACTGACGCGTGCTGTATGCACTAGGTAAGTTCTATTGTCATTTATTATTAACTGTAGGTACTTTTAAATGAAACTATCGTTTCGGATTTTATTGGGGTTTTATTTTATATTTTTGTTCGCGACGTTTCGAAACATTTCCAGCAAACATGGTCATGAGACCTTGTTTGCTGTAAAACATCGGGAACAATCAATCAGGATAGTTTCATTTAAAATATCAAAAAATCGCGCAAATCTAAGAAAATATTATCGATTGTACTGTTACCGAAACCACATACTATGTGTCGCAGTTGTATTTTAACTAACTCAATAACTCCAGCAGTTCATCAAAAAAGATGTTCCTTCCTTATGTAAGGTAAAACTTTTCTTATGGGCGTGCTTTTTATTATTCAATACATTCGCGTCATAAGTTTCTTTTAAAACAATCTTACAGTAAAGGGGTTTAAAGTTTTAACTTCGTTTTGTGGGCTGATAAAACTGAAAGCAATTAATTAAGTCTCCGTTTCCCGATCTACAAATCCTTCAAAGTTCAAATCCAAAGTTGTCTGTACAGAGGAGCAATAAGACATACTGTGTATTTCCGGTTTTTATTTGCTACTCATAAAGCGACTTTAACCCAAATGATTTATAAATTTTCCACTCAATCAATCATATTATTATAAAATAAAAATGAAATATCATGTCACTATTAAACACGTGATAAAAATATATAAATTATTATCTGCGTATTAAAAATATTATCGGCCAATGCGAAGGAGAATGTGTTAAAACATCTGATTTTAATTTACTAACTTTAATATAATAGAAAGTATCTCATTAAATATTACTTAAGTGTTGGACTGAGAAATTGTTACATACATCGCAGAGAAATAGCGGATTGGAATAAAACACTTCTCTTGTACTGAAGCCAGTTTATTACTACAGTCTAAAGAGAAATTAATCCACAATACTTTCTTAACTGACTTGTCTGTAACCAAAATATACCTAACGCCTTTGAAACGTCTAAAACCTTAGTATCTCCTGTGCTTTACATTTATTGATTGCTTTAAAGCATTCGAAACGTCGGGAACCAAAAATCTAAAAAAATCCGCGAAATAATCGAAAAAGATAGTTTTATTTAAAAGAAATCAATCCACTTTTTCTCTATACTCTATCTTTATCTAGATCTCTCCTTTTTGTCCGTTTGAAAATAAGACAGTAAATTAACTGACAGGTTCTTTAAAGAATTTTGTATATTTCCTTGTGATTTCGTCTGAATATATGAGGCTTCAGGCATGGATACAACCAATCATTCACTTAATTCAATTTTTAAAGAAGGGGATCCCCATTAAGAAGGAAAACGTTTCCGTTTGTTTTTGTTAGTGGCTTTTTAGTCTGAGTCACTGGGTAACCACCTGTTATACAATTGCTATGCGTATATGCAATTCCAACTCCCAAGTTAAAAGAAAGATAGTATTAGCATCTTGGTTAAAGAAAATAATAACGATTGTACATTTTAAAGATTTGACAAATTGCCTAATATGTCATTGCATAAAAATCTAATTTTTTTAATAAGTATTTTTAAAGAACATTGCTGCATATAGTTAAGACCTCAAAGAAAAAGAATTAGTAAAAATCACATGATAAAAACCCGATTCCCATAGCCATATACAAAATAAGTTTGTACCTATACTTATTTTGGATACAAAACGTGATGACAAAGTTTGTTGTGCGTCAAATCTTGATAACAGAGATTAGATTAAAACCAGTGAGTGATCTATGTAATGTATCAAGGTTAGAAGAAAACGTCCCAAAATATGGAGAATTGATTATGACAAACGTTTATCGTCAACATAACACCTAGTTACTAGATAATCCTGCAGTAAAAGTTAATGAACTATGGCCTGATCCTTTCGTATTGAAGGGCGGTCTGTACCTAGCAGTGGTACGTTAAAAAGGGCTGAAAAGAAAAAAAACGCATCAAAATCGGTCCATCGTTTAGGGAGATACGAAGCTATCGACAAAAACACACAGAAACACAGATGCACAGACAGACAAAATGTGAACATTTTGGACTAAACCCTGCAATTATTAATTTATCTGCGTACCTAATTAAGTATTTTAAGCGTTATCACGCTCTTGATCCATAGATCATTTAAAATTTTGTACGTAATAATTATCTCACGTATTATATTATAATTATCCCTTCAACAAACTAAGAAAAATAAGTTAGAATATTCTATTGTAACATTAGAATAAATTATAATTTAAAGTACAATCAAAACAGGTACCTATAGATTAACCACTTGAATAAAATTAAAGTGATGTGATATCAGGATAGTTATGCTATATTAATAAGGCTCTTATAGTTAATACCAGGATTATACGTCACAAAAAAAAGGTTTTTTTTCCGTGGATCTATTTTAATTTTTCTTTCTCGATGTTTCCAATATTTTATAGCAATCATGGTCACGTTCTCCAAAATCCGAAACCATAGTTTTATTTAAAATGTCAAATATTGTAAATCTAAGAAAGTATTACACAGTTACATAAAAATTTATAGTTATTTTGTGTGTAGGCTGTCTCTAACAACTATATAATGCCTATGAAACGACTAAAACCTTAGTCTCTCCCCTGGCCATGATTGCTGTAAAGCATTCGAAACGTCAGAAACCAAAAATCAAAATAAATCCGCGAAAAAATCCGAATAGATAGTTTTATTTAAAATGGTTACAAAAGAGTTTTTTGGAATAGAAAACAGAATTATTTTCGAAGCACTTTCATATATACTTTTAATTGTTATCTTAAAACTTAAATGACGCGTAAAATATCTCGTTAAGAAATTATATTAATTGAATTTTTTATAGATAAGGATGTTATGTTTTCTTTGTATATTAGATTATTTTATACGTAGATATTATTATCGAAATCAGTGAGTAACTGATAATTTTATCAGTATTTTGTTATAAAACAGTAACAATCAAATCAATCAGATGCATATTGGTAGGTAATATATCAAAAATAACTATTTTTAACAATATGTACAAGTAGGTACCTACAATATTTATACTCGTTCATAGCAGTTATTATTTTTTCTGGTATAAGGACTAATTTTAGTAAGTATGTGTTTATCTATAATAAAATTATAAAGAGGAAAGATTTTTTGTTTGTTTGTTTGTACCGAATAAGCTCCGAGCCTACTGGACGATGAAGTGCGCAAAAGTGTTTATAAGTTTTTCTTTTCTTTCACTCAGCAACTTGTTAGAATTGATTTTTCTCAGAATTTTCAAAAATATATTTATAACTTTTTGATGGTAAAAGCTACTTCACGTACCTATACATACAGTAATTCCTAGGCTTATTCCTAGGCCATTAATCGCAGCAAAAGAAAGCCAATAGAGACTATATACGTAACTAACGCCTATTTATTACTGAAAATTAAATGTTTTGAACTTGCCTATACAAGGAAAGTTTTTTAAACTCGTGATATTTCAAGTAAATCGTTTCGTTATAATGGACACACGCCATCACTCCCCTTATGCTCTTACAATTGACCATTATACTAGCTCCTTCGCGTGTTGTAAACGCGAACGAGTCTATGACGCTTAAGCTTGCGGAAATCATATGTCAATAGTGAATTAATATACCTACATGTAATATAGATCTACAGTTAATATATAAATCTGGATTATTGTTGAAGAAGTCTCAGGTTCGATTTCTGCACGCTAAACAATAAGAAATAAGTAAGTTCCTTGTTCTTAATTAATATTCAAACGTGTAACAAAATATGCATATGAGATGAAATAATTTCAAGCGTACTTTTAACTCTGGACTTCAGTTTAACAAGACTAGGGAAGTCTGAGCTGAGGTCGACAGTGTGCGGTCCGCGGTCGCCGGTCACGAACCGGTCCAAGGATATTATAATAGACCATCTCTACTTATTCTTGTCATTATTGTTAATTATTTACAAATGCTATCTTCTTAAGGAGATTGAATATTACTTAACTAAAACACGCCTTTATTTGTTTTCAATATTTAAAATAAAAAAATCGATTAAGTTCCTAATTAAATATATAATTAATCAATGCTCCTATTTTCTTTTTAAATTCTTTGTTAAAACTCATTAAAAAAAAACTAAAAAAAAATTTGTATTGCGCTAGAAATAATTGCCAACGTCTGGTCTAGACTGTAGACTATATTCTTAATAAACTTACTTGTTCTTTTAAGACCCCACCAACATATGCTATATAAATGCCTCGTACAGGAAGTGCTCACTTAGATCATTTGTAGCGCCCTTGACTATATTTTGTTGCGGATAAATCACCATCATTTTATTGTAGACTTCAAAAAAGGTTGTTAATACGACCCCTATAAGTGTAATAGTATTAGAGATACAAAATATTCATACGTATTCTCTTATAAAAATATATAATTTAATCTGTTAGAGCTTTTAAACAAGTGTACTAAACACACTATGTCACATATTATTTGGTTGTTCAAAAAATTTAAAATAAGTTAACGTTTGGAGGTCCTGGGATCTTGGTCCAATATTTTTTTCTTATATTTACGCAAATATTTGACATTTTATCCTGTGATTATGATTGCTGTTTATTAAAAAATTTAATAAAATGTTAAAATCGGAATATCGTGAAAAATCTTTAAAAACTGTACGAATATATTATTAGCCTTATCCTCTTGTTCTATACGTTTCTATAAAAACAGAAACTTTTAAATAAAACTAAATGGTAAATCTAAGAAAGTATTATGTAAAACAGAAACTGTGTAGATACTACGAGATCCAAACTAAATAAAAATACAGAGTATCCTAACACGAGAGCAAAACCACGAGCGAAATCTGCTAATTCAGAAACCATAAGTTTTACAATGAAATTTTTTTTGGACCATTTTTTTTTTAATCAGAAAGGAAACTTAAATAAAGGTCTCATTTATGTCTTTTTAAAAATTTTACACTTATCTTTTCTACGAACTTTTTAAATTAGATTTGACTATTTAGATATATTTTATTAATTTATTATCATATGTATAGATAGATAACACACTTAATTATTTATAATAATATATAATTAATCACTTTGCAAAAAACCGACGATCGTGAGGAAGTAATCACAGTAACTACATGTACCTATCTACGAGTACCTGCTACAAAAGTAGCGCATATTTGCCGTGTTAAGAATTTACACACAGCTTAATTATTCTCAGTGCTACTGTTATAATGCTGGAATGCATTTTTATCAAACGACTAGAGTTTAATACTTTCTTGAGTTACGCGAATATTTGACTCGAAATTTTAAATAAAACTATGTCTTTGGATTTTTTTGCGAACTTAATTTGATTTTTGGTTCGCGACATTTCCATATTATATTTGTTTATAGATTATTCTAGTTACGCTTTAGCAATACATGTATGTTGCATTTATTAGTAAAAATAAAATGAAATAAATGCATCTAACTGTTTGACATATTGAAAAGTCAAGAAGCAAGAATATTGATTTAATTCAAATATTAAAATGTAATTCAAAATTTATATTGGTACAATTTAACTTTACTTATGTATGGATACATATAATGAGATCTAAAATCAAAATTTTACATTCAATTATTATTTACTTCTAAACACAAAATTACAGTAAAAAAATTGACCTTGAAAGAGATAAGTAAATGCCTGAAATGTGAATGATACATCGCCTTGACACTTGATATAAAATGAAATATGAACGGTCATAGTTAGCGTGCCTGGAGTTTACGCAAGATCTTAGTGAAATATGTACATTCAAAACGATGCTGTAATAAAAATATGAATGCTGAGATTTGTGTCTACTGTTGTTCCCTCTGCTAGACGCAAGCTTCCCTTTTTTGGTTTTTAAGGTGAGAAATGTATTTCCACATACCATTTGTACAACCATCTGTAGTATGTGGTGACTCATCAGCTAGATAATCCAGTAGTAGCCACTGAAACCCATTGGAACTTTTTCCGTATTATGATGCTACTCCTGTCCTCCACAAGAACCAGGAGGTGGCTCTCACTGTCCTTTCTACTATCAGAGAATGAGCCCTCATCGCGGGGAGAACACACATCGGTACAATTCAGTATCGTAATCCAGTATCGGTAACATTCGGTCGGTCGTCGGTCGTCTATTCATCGTGCTGCAGTGCGTTCTACATTAACATATGATTGATCCACTTCTGTGCACGATATCATTGACTTTTCGTGAGAAAAATGCGAAAAATCACGTTTTGTACATTAAAAGACATATTTATGAATCGCTTCAGTTTGTCTCTTAGTCTTAATAATGCAATATTTAGAACAACTTTATGTAGCTCCGAGTTTATTGTTTGATTAAAACTAGACATTGACATACTCTTAAACAAAAAGTCTATTTAAAAGACTAAAATTCCAGTAGCGGTAAGATAGCAATATCGAATGTCTGATTTCACAGTTTACACTGTAACATTTATGAGATAAAATCTCGTACATGAGTCGGACGCTCTATTTTATAGACTATGAGATGGTGGTATTTTTTTACTTTACTTAGATTTTTTTCACTTTAGCATGCAATATCGTTTGAATGATTTTAAATAGAATTTTCATCGTTTAAGACGATTTATTACAGTATGGTACTTAAGTCGTGAAAAGTTAATGATATAGTCATAGGTACTGTTAATATTAAATATCTGACATACTTCTTATGTACTTGAAATACTTTTTGACGTTAGTCATTATTATAAAGGTATAAAATAATCTATTACAGTTTAGCATTATCACATCCATTATGTTACAATTATACTCTGTCATCTTTGTGAGACATTTACCCTAGTATTAAAAAAAAAAAAAAAAAAATTCTATCGCTAGCTTCCGGCCTATAATTCCTTTTTGCGGCTGCGACTGTGACGTCATGTATTTTGTTCAATAATACGTATGTAAATACGTAAAATGAGATAGTAGATATACAAAAAAAGCAAGTTTTGCTGAAGAATTTTTTATCAAATCGAATTATTATTATAAACGCGACAGTTTGTATGGGGCCATTCAAATATTACGTAAGCACCAAAGGGAGGCGAGAGGGTCTTTGCATTGCTTATTTTTTATAACATGGGGGACAGGGGTTCTAGATGGTGATTACGTCAGTAATAGTTATTTATTTAAAATAATCTATTAAAATTTAGTATGATTTTTTTGATTTGTCAAATCAATGTTTCAGAACACACATGACAAACCTATTTGTTTGGGCTCAAAAGTAAAAAGAATGTTCAAGGGAATAAGTTTTGCTTACTTTCGTTGACAAGGGGGAGGGAGAGGTATATATAATTACTAAATTTCTGCTTATGTGATGCTTGATTTGAAAAAATCCGAAAAGATAGTTTTATTTAAAATGTGTGTACTTTTGTTATTCTTTCACACTGATGGGCTGGGCGGATTTTGATAAAATTTAAGTACACGGATAGGCAATGTAACCTGAAGTAACATCTAAGGCTATTGTTAAGCACCCACCAGGTGAAGGAAAACATCGTAGGAAACCTGCATGTCTGAAAGAACCTAGCAAGTTTTCGAAAGACAAGTGCAGTCCATCAACCCGCAAGGCCAAAGTGGCCTGATACCCCTCGTGAAGTGAGGCCCTCAAAAAAGCCAAAAAAGGCTGAATGCTAGCACCCACCCGAGAAAAGCTATTATATGTCGCTAGTGTACATTGAATATATTTAACTTCAACCTTTAATTATTTGCATGCGTAAAATCGAGGAGCTCCTCTAATTTAGTCAATTTAGGTTGGGTGAATTTCAATAGTTTTAGATCTGCTTGGCATTGAAATAATATGAACAAGCTCTAATATGTAGCTTTAAAAGAATTTAGAAGTCAACGATCAAATGTTCTCTTATTATTTTATTAAACGTTTCGTGATCATAATCCACATCCATACTACGAGTAATATTATAAATGTGAAGGTGTGTTTGTTTGTTTGTTCCTCTTTCACGTCGAAACAGAGTGACGGATTGGCGTAATTTTTTGTGTGAAAATAGTTGGAGGGCAGGAAAGTGACATAAGCTACTTTTTACCGCGGGAGATTTTCTCATTCCTATGGGAAAACCTGTTATAATATAATCCAAAAAAATAATATTTATTATCAGAATAACTTGAAAGGTGTTAATCATGCTCTTCAATACATAGGTAAAATAGGGTATGAAAGTTTGTATGAAATCTACCTTTTAGCCTTTTTTGTATTTTTAGCGCGAGCGAAGCCGCGGGTTCTGCAGTATTGTATAAAAATCAATTTCTATCTAATTCTATCAAATTAGGCATATAAAAATTATTATCTATAGTTACATATGTACAACTAGAGTATGTACATACAGATAAAATAGTTACTTATCTTAAAATCATAAGTTAAAATTGTAAAGCAAAAAAGAAATATTGTTTTAATCTAATTATGGTTTTATGGCATTCATAAAATGTTTTTATCTGTAAGCATAAATTTCCCTTGAGTTTATTAACTCAATAATAATTATCATAATATTATCAAATATATTATACATATATATGTTTATCAAAATATAACTTTTTTGTTTTTTTTTTCTTCATTTATAATAGCACGCTAACTCTACTTAGTGAAGGTTCCTCTATTTTAGTAAGCTTACAGGGAAATATGTGTTGGTAGTTGGGACTAACATTCTGATCTCCTTTTCCATAAATTTTTGTTATGCAACAAAAATTTATGGAAAAGGAGTTTTAAAAGATGGACTTACGTCCATCCTATAAAATGTTTTCTAAATATTCCAAAAAAAACTACATCGTTTTTTATTGAAGTACTCTAGCGACTTAACGTCGCTTCGTTCGGGTGCGTACCTAGATACGTTTTAATTTTTTTTTAGCGGAACCATAATTCTTTTTCTAAAATAAAAGTAGCCTAAGTTACTCCTTATAACATTAGCTATCTTCTAGTGAAAGTCCCGTTAGAATCGGCTTAGCCGTTTCGGAGATTAGCCGGGACAAACAGACAAGAAAGTAAAAATCATAAAATTGTGTTTTACCTATTAGTACCGTATATATTTTTATATGCATTTAGTAAAAAGGTGTTATATTGATATTACAAACAGACACTTCAATTTTATTTATCTATATAGATGAATAGATTTAAAAACTAATCCTTAATGATAAAACACTTGTTCTTATAATAAATTATACGTATATTTTGTTCAGAATAATTTTTGTGTCATTCAACTTGGAACTATGCATATTAAAATAACCTTTGTTTGAAATTACCCAACAAACGTTACAATTTCATCTATACATATAATAAAATTGTAACTAAGCCGAATCTGTACATTAAATATTTTTTGGAAAATCTAATTGAAATAGACATTATTATCGATACAGAGTCCGAATCTATAGTTTTTAGAATTTTTGTCTGTCTGTCTGTCTGTCTGTCTGTTACCGCATCACGAGAAAACCACCGAACAGATTTTTGATGAAATTTGGTATGATGATAGTTGATTATCCTGGTCAACATATAGGATACTTATTACCGCGGGAAAATATCTCATTTCCGAGAAAAAATACAAAAACTGCATTGTAAGAGTATACTTATATGTAAAACTTAAGGATTTGGTTTTTGTCATCTGAACGCGGGCGGAGCCGCGGGCGATGCTAGTTATTATTATATAAATCATTCATTGATGAAGGAAGTGCTTTTAAGTTTTGTACCTATAATAATCTCAGTCGTAACGCACTCGGTGATAAGCTACCTTGTCAAATAAATACATTAGATAAAAACCGATAGAGAAATTTGGCTCGATACCTCTTGGTAAATTTTCAGTTTTACTTTTCAACAGTCTAGTGGTTTTAGTATTTGATGGAATTTTCTCAAGTGCTCAAGATGAGGAGCTCATTTTGAAATTTCACGTATTTTTATAAGTTTACTTTATTGAATACGCGACATATTTATATTTTGAAACTACAATATAATATATAGTATTTGATCTTTTTTCTTCGTAGAAAAGAGTAGAATCGAATAGATAGATTACATATTATATGATATATAATAAACGCGCTATCTATAATGCAAAAAATAATTTTACTAGCTCTAATTGTAACAAATAAGTTTGTCATAGGGCAAGATATCAAGCCTAAAAACGTCACATAATAAAATCAATAAAAAACAAGAAAATATCGTAGAAAAACTATCTTTATAAAACCTAGAAACATGAGTCGATTTACGACGGTTCGCCCAAAGGTAGGTCCCAAGAGAAGCATTCCTAAGTCTCGAGTCTGTCTGTCTGTATCTATGTCACCCTCAAGCCCCTCTACGCTCGAACTTGAGAAATGATGGGTTCCTCATTAATTTACTTTCAATAAAAGGTAGCAATGTCCGATCTATCTCTATTATTATTATTATTATGTTGGGTGTGGTGCCGAGGTCAGCCCTAGCTACGTCGACCAGTTTTGGTCCATTGTAGCTTCCTTTAGAATGAATTTAAAGTTCTCCGCTTAGTCCTGTTGACTCCAGGAATTTCCAGATTTTCTGAGCGGGGAGCATCTGTATCTCTTTCGGTTGCATAATATGCTGCCCTAGATAGATAACCTATCTGTATATAAACTTAACAAACAAACAGACAGACAGAGTATTTTCCGCATTCATAATATTAGTTTGGATATTAGAAACATGAATTATTAAGTCGATAAAAATGTTTGCTCATCAGTCAAGAAAGCCTTGATGCCTATTTTTAGATATTTTCAAGTACTCGAGTCTTAATATAGATCACAATTAATTGGGTTTATTGTTGGATATTCTATACGATTTCGCTGATTCATTTGTCTCTCTTGCTCATATCATGTGTTTGTTATAAGTACATATTTACTAGTGTAGAATCATACGCCGCGTTAGTGCGTTTTTCTAAGAAGATATAAGTAAATTGATATAAATCTAACGAGCGCTAACTTTGTATATTCTTAAAATATTACATATAAATTTGCTTCACAATACAAACTTTCATTCCCATTTTCACCCCTTTAAGGTATGATTTCCGGAATAAAAGTATCCTATGTTTTTCCCAGGGTGTCAAACTATCTTCTTACCAAATTTTATCTAAATCGGTTCCGTAGATCCAGAGATTACCCCCTACAACCAATTAAATTATAATTATCTAACATTTTGACAAAACTGTACATTTCTTTTTTAAATATTGTTGTCATGATGAAGAAACTGAACAACTGAACGTCTATCTGTCAACTCACTGTTTTATTTTTTAACCCAAGTTTTTCACTTTAGTACAATACAATTGTAATTTGTACAATTTTTTAAATATTCCTTTCATCTAAACCTTGTCTTGACAAAATTACAAACACAAAAGAAATCATACCAATCAAATGCAGCCGATCTGAAATAGTTCGCTTACATACCTTTGTCAATTGATTTTTATTTATATAGACTAGCACCCCTGCGTTACTTTTTAATAAATATAAACAGTTATTAGCAAGCGTTTGCTATGTAATATTCGGATTTTTCGGATGTTATTAGTCATTCTGCTATTCGGAGCGAAGACAAATCCAACAAATCAAATATCACAAAAATCGGCCCCGGCTGGAGCTTGAGTTATAAATCGTGTACCTAACCCGACTTTGTTTTATATGTATATAGTTATTATAGATAGATATAGATTAGTGCGCTTCTAAAGGTAGTAGCGTGATGAATGCCTATAATTTGCCGGAATAAAAATGGTGTAAAAAATTAACACGTTCGAACGTAAAAAAAGCTAACAAAAAAAATACGCGAGCTGAGCCGCTAGCAACTTGTCATAGATAAAAGTCTGATTATCAAACATGGTTGACACTGACAGTCACTTGAATCACGCAACAATCAACATCGAAATGCGCCATCTTCATTCCTTCTTCCCATTCAACGCTCCGGCTTATACAGCGGGGTCATATTTGTACTTGTGAATTATAGAAAAACACAGCCATAGCAATACACGAGCTATATATTATATAGCGTTATTACGTGAAGTGAAGAGCAAACAAACAAACACTTTTGCTTTTATAATTAAAAAAAAAGATAAGAAATAGATTTTTTGAACTTGTTTGAAAAATTGAATTGGACCTGAGCGAAGTTCAGACGGCTCATCTTCATCAATATATTGATAGTAAGATTTTGTTATGGAAAACGTAATAAAGTGTAAATGGTTTTACCAATAACTTGTACTTCATTAGACTGTATATGTAATAGCTTAGTGGCTAAAGAAACACATCATGGCCCGCATATATTTTCGTTAAAGAAAAAAAAATTAAGGAAAATGTACTTCAACGCTGATAATATTTTTTTAAGTAATACTTTAGCATTTTAAATAAAACTATCTATTCGGATTAATTCGCGGATTTATTTTGATTTTTGGTTCCCGACGTTTCGAATGCTTTATTTCCACAGTACTAACTTTTACATACTACTTTAGCCTTACAAAATACTCAACATTTTTATACAGATACTAGAGACTTACCGTCGCTATCGAATACGCCCCTAGGTTTGTTTCTAGATCAAAGTCTATCCGTTTACCAGAATTCGACCAAATCAGGCCAGCCGTTGCAGCGCGAGGGAGTAACGAACTTTCGAATTTATTAAACTCGCATACCTAGTAGTTCAATGTAACTTTTCTATACATTTTTAAATTTTATTAGATATATTACAAAAAGTACAACCGTTAATCATACAGTAGGTAATGATTATGTTTGTCTACGATAAAATAAAACATCATAAGCATAATAATGTTATATTGCATGAAATTGATTTGATTGTGAGAAAAGCGTCTTAAATCTTAGAACTTATGTAAATAATAATACTATATCGTTATAGCACCTAGGTTAGTATTAAAGTTTCCCGTAAATTCGAATACACTAAAATATATAGTCTATACTAATATTATAAAGAGGTAAAGTTTGTGAGATTGTGAGTTTGTGACGTTGTAGGGTTAATCTCTGGATTTACTGAACCGATTTAGATGAAATTTGGTAAGCAGATAGTCTGAGACCCTGGGAAAGATATTGGATTCTTTTTATCCCGGAAATCATCCCTTAAGGGGGGGAATGGGGATGAAAGTTTGTATAGGAAATCAAGTTAGGGACGAACCCGAGCGAAGCGAGGGTGAGTCACTATTAATAAAATAAAATCAACCTTTCTAAACTCTCCCTAACTTAACGGGCACATTAATTACACTCTTCTATTACATTAAGCATCTGAGTTATATTCAATTATAGCTTTATTTTTAACTATTTAAGATTATACAAACAATCAATCAGTCAGTGAGTGAATGGTATTGCGCTATAGATTCGGGCACTAGGAAGTATATCTAGTCGCTCGAAGGCACACGACATTGACTTTCGTCGGATTAACTCCTATCTTATCAAATCCGCTATCATTTGGACTTACAACATACATATCTTAAGATAAAGCGGTCATGTGCCTAATGATTTGTGAATTGTAAAAATTTCTTGTGTTGACAGGTGATATTTGTTTACAGTCAATATTTGACAGGTAGTAATAATAAATAGCAATAAAATAAGATATGGTTGATACTTGCCAATTAGGTATTTATTTATTTATTTATTAAGGATCTCCAACAGAAGTACATAAATATACAAAAAATACCGGCTCTTTGGACTTCGTTCAACATGTACCCCCAATTACTGGAGAACACAACATGCACTAAAAACTGTGTTGTAATATTAATTATGAAACACTTTCTTAGATTTACGCGTATATTTTACATTTTAAATAAAACTATCTATTCGGTTTATTTTACGGATTCATTTTGATTTTTGGGATTAAATAAATAATATTGTTCTATTTAATTATAATATGTACTTATTAATTTTTTTATGAACGTTTACAAATAAAATCAACAAATATTGTAAGGTACTTTGGTGCCATTTTTGAATTTGAAATCATTTTTGTAAATTTGTGGGTAGGCACTGTCTGTAACAAGTATTTAAATAACGCCTTTGCGAGGTCTAAAACCTTAAGTCGCTCCCGTGACCATGATTGCTGTAAAGCGTTCCAAATGTCGGGACCAAAAATCAAAATAAATCCGAGAAACAATTTCAAAAGATGGTTTTATTTAAAATTAATTATGAAGTTTAAATGAATCTATTTTCCGGATATTTTTGCGGTTTTATTTAGCTTTTTGGGCACCGAGCGACGTTTCGAATGCTTAACAAACATGATCAATAGAGAATAATTTTTGTATCTCTCAAAAATTTATATATGAAAGACGGTGTCTACCCCACAAACATTCATCAAAATAGCTAATTTGTGTTTTGTGTCGAGAATAAAAAAAACAAAGTATATAAATATTGGACAAGATGTCATGTATACAGCTTCCATTCGGTTAACCTATTAGTTAGGGGTCCATGGATACACATAAAACACACAGACAAATACTAACATAACCTATGGTTTTAGAGCAGGATTCGAACCCATACCCACCAGCATGTCTGAGATAGATAATAAAGCGCTCGCTTATAACAAGTGATGTGCAAGCCAATAGAAATTGCTTTCAACTTAGATTATTATAGTTTCTATTTTCTAACTTATAACTGCACCTGCTGCCTGCTGTAAGATGCTTTGTTAAATATGAAGTATGAACTATTACTGATTTGTCTTATTTGACATAACTAATTTAAAGTATTGTTCACGTTTTAGGGAAAAAGCCGCCCCGCCCCTATAAGAAGTGTCATCTCAATATGTAAATGTTTTTTATGAAAAATATATAAAAAATTTATTCCGCTGAGTTTCTTTGGCATAATCTTCTTAGGACTGAGACTTGTTCATTTCGAACTGACGATAGGACTCGCGACGTTCACGAAAAAATTGGAATTACGTAATGCTAAACATATAGGTATAATTTATTTAAGTATTTACCACATGATTCTTTGTTATTTTTATATTGCAAACGATGAAGGTGGTTGTATTCGCATTTAGTCCTTTTTTTAACTTCCCACACCAGCCCACTTGAGGGTGGGCTAGAATTGAAGGGATTCAATGAGAGGAGGATTAGACCATAGTCCACCACGCTGGTCAAGTGCGGGTTGGCTGACTTCATATGTCTTTCGAAAACTTACTTGAATTTCTGACATGCAGGTCTCATCACATATTTTCCTACACCGTAAGCTAAACAAAATATTAATAAAATGAACATATCAGAGGTACTAGGCCCGGAATTTGAACCCGCTTTAGTCAGTTTCCCAAGCGAGCGCATTACCACTGAGCTACTACTGCCTTATACGAAAGCGGTTAAACATAAATTCTGTATAACACTTATAATCGCTATAGATTTACATTTTACATGACCTAAATGGACGTGAGCGAGATACAAGTCTTAGAGTAGTGTAACAGGAAATACATAATAATATTTGATATTATCATCTGATATTGCGTGTTGCACTTACCTACGTGCTACCACCCACTTTAGTAAATTACTTTTGAGGGAGTCCGTCGAGATATATCACTGACTTGATAAATTAATTTTACAATGCTTTATTCTGTTCTATGATAAAAAAATGTACACCGACAAAAATTTTGTGTAAAAAATCTCCTAGAAGGAAGTTTTTTTTTAATTAATACGCTTCGCTCTTTCGTAGAGGCATAGTGATATAAAATAGCGTATGTTAGTCGGGATTAGTATATTTTGCTACTTGTCTTATGCATCCTTTTTTTTTTTAAATCTAAGAAACCACACTTAGGGACCGCATCTTAAAGAAGTATCATGAAAATCAAAATTAACGAAGATATGACGTAGCGTACATATGCAAAACATTCATAATTTTCAATCCCTTTTTGAAGTGAGCCCAAAACGACTATACAATTGATAATTTTGTACCCAAATCACCTCTGAGACAGTCAAACCCATGGCCCACCAAAAACTACATAGATATTTAACTTAAATTTAAAATTTAAAATTGACGATTCAAAAGCGCTTGTCTAAGTCTATTTGGATAAAGTATATTTTTGTTTGATTTGATTAGACCTAAAAACTACTATCTATATAAATTATTTAATACAAAAACTTATAGTTTTACCGAAATAAATACCAAGTGTTGTAACGTATTATTTACCTACCTAGGATCAAGTTATTAAATGACTTGACCACGAAACAAAAAGGATGTGTTCAGATGACACGCACTGTTACTGTAACCAGAGCGTTAAAACATTACATGAAGATTTACTAATTATATATAAAAGATTTGATGAATTGCAAATGTCCAAAAACTTAGTTTTACAAGTGGAACGGAGTAGTGATATAGGTCACAAGTTTTATTCTCGTACGGTACTTTTTTCGTATTGGACATATAATTTTTTGTTATATTATATCTAGAACTCTAACCATGTATTTTCCTAATATAAGAAATGCAATATAAAACTGTTCATTTTTATTTCGAACATCCTTGTTTTTTTCAGAAGGTGATAAAAGGTAGCCTTGTTTTAATTAGTTTATAATAATTAAGTATAAGTGTGCACTTAATTTATTTACAATATAAATATCACTAGGTAGGTAGTAGGTACACGAAAATAAGTTGTATGTGGAAAGCAACTTCATAACACTTGAACGTATGTTTGTTGATCATAATCTATCGATTACAATAATTTATAAAGAATATATTACAATTTAATCAAGTATATACTTAGTTAAAAGTGATATCTTCTATAATTATACGTATATAAAAATTAATTGCCGTTCGTTAGTCTCGTTAAAACTCAAAAACGTCTGGACCAATTTGAATTTTTTTTAAAATTGTTTGGGGTGTGTGGAAACCCCAAAAAAAACATGAAAAATCGAAAAATTTAGAATTGTTTATCTTGTACCTGTGTAAATATAATATATATTCTATCATTCCATGCTAACGTTTAAAATGAACCTATGGAAGAACCCGAACGAAGCGAGGGTGAATCGCTAGTCTATAATATAAAAATGAACCGCAGAATGTGTTGGTAAGCGCAAATCTCGAGAGCAGCTGAACCGATTTCGCTAATTCTTTTTTTTAGAATATTTCTTGAAGTACGAGGATGGTTTTTACGGAGAGAAAAATTTAAAAAATTCCCTGAAAATGTCTGAAAACAACACTTTTCTATACTCCCATACAAAAGATTCGTAATAATACTTAAAAGTGAATTTGAACTTTAATACCATACCATAACGTTTAAGTGTTAGTGGAAAGGTTCCGGGAAGGCAAACAATTGAGTGACGTTAGTATCGCATAAATATTAATGTCAATATTTGTCAATATTATTAACAAAAAAGATAATTATATGGTTAACGCTGGCTAATAACTATTAATATCTATTTAAAACGTACTTAGCGATGAACCCGAGCAAAGCGAGATTGAGCTGCTAGACTATAATATAAAAATGAATCGCTGAATGTGTTGGTAAGCGCAAACCTCCAGAGCAGCTGAACCGATTTCGCTAATTCTTTTTTTTAGAATATTCCTTGAAGTACGAGGATGGTTCTTACGCAGAGAAAAATTAAAAAAATTGCCTGACAACGTCTAAAAACAACACTTTTCTATACTCCCATACAAAAGATTCGTAATAATACTTAAAAATCAATTTGAACTTTAATACCATACCCATGAACGAATAAACCACTGGACGAGACATAAAATACAAATGTATGAAAACTCGTTCAACCAAAAGACGCATAACGCACACAAAGATTTTATTACATTATTATACACACAGGTACACAATACAATATTTCTAGTGCTTGAACGTAATCGATAAAATACATATATCGATGAACCAATTAATGACATTTTAGACATTGGTTAGCATAGTCATCATATTTTACATCTTTTAATTTAAAATATCTGTATTTATTATAATAAATTAAAATAAATGAATTAAAGAGGCAATAATAATGTGTCAAATAATAATTATTTTTAAATTTGATTTATATAAATACGATGGCATTGATGGCAGCATTCTGTTGGTCTATAATAATGTTAATGAACAAATGAATATCGGGTGTATATTCCATTAATATATAATAAAAATTATTTTTTAAAGATTAAAAAAATATTAAGCTAATTTAATTAAATAAAGTGATTTTGTTGATTCTGTTATTGAATTATTTTAATTGGCAATTGATTGTCTCGGGTAGCTTATAAAAATGTGACACTGTCCTAATATTGCTCAGTTCTTAATAAACATTTGTGAAATTAGGAAAAAGAAAAAGTGATTGCAAATTAAAGTGAGTGTTGGATCGTGAAAGTAAAATAGATCGTGAAAGTAAAGTGTTTTATTACAAATCGCCAACCCAGAAGTTTAGTGCTAAAACATTATTGTTTGATTTTGTGTAATTTATGTGTTGAAATAAAATGATCTTTATTATTATTACAATGGAATAATATTCCAAAGTATATAAATGTGGTATAAAATAAAATAAAAAATTAAGTACACATACTAATTATAATTTTTGCATTTATATTTTTATGTGACTTAGAAAATATTTTTATAAATTTATTGTCATCAGATTGTAGGATACTGTGATAAAAGTATTTTATGTTATTGTACTGTACAAATAACACAATTCGTTCAGTTATTTCGTCAAATATCGATATATTTTTCGACATTGTCAAGCACTAGTCGATGTCAAATGGACTCACTCGACAGTTTAGTCATTTGTTCTGAATGGTATAATCCAGGGATTTTATGATGGTTGTCAGATGTCAACAATACATAGAAATATCGACTATATTTAACATAGTTGGATAATATGACATTTTATTTTACAATTTTATTAAATTGTGTGATAAATAACAATAAATGTAATAAAATAATGTATTTACAAGTGAAAAGAAACAGTGCTGCTTCCGCCGCTATAGTTTTTACACCATTTAACAGAACATTTAGTCATTTTTGGCAGATTGTTTGTTGACAAGTAAATGCTTGAGACTGACGCAAAAAACAAACGACAAAGGCTGAAATTTCCTGGCTACTAATAAGACAGATAAAGGTACGTCCGCTTATATGTCTGGTCCAGTGACTTATTCGTTCATGACCATACCATAAAGTTTAAAGTGTTAGTGGAGAGGTTCCGGTAGGGCAAAATAATTGAGTGACGTTAGTATCGTATAAATATTAATGTCAATACATATTTGTCAATATTATTAACAAGAAAAACTATTTATATCTATTTAAAACGTACCTAGCGACGAACCCGAGCGAAGCGAGGGTGAGCCGCTAGTTTTAAATAAAAAGTACATATATTGTTTTTATCGCATTTTCATTTTCCTCCCCGTTGATAACAGACAGTAGTTTTCGTAGAGGCAAAGAACTGTTAGAACAATGTATACAGCCAAGTGTATGAGAATCAAACTCATTAGTACCGCTGCAATAAGCAGTGTCAGCCAGGTCAACTCAAATATAACAAAATTTCAAAGTAATTATTCCGTACTAATTATAAATGTGAAAGTAACTCAATCTCTTACTTTTTACGCTGAAACCGTTAAACAGATTTCGATAAAATTTGGCAAAGACAGATTGCATCCTGGGATTGGACCTGGGCTACCCTTGAATCCTGCTCCGCTTATCACGCAAGCAAAGCCGCGGCCAAAAACTAGTAGTGTATAAAATACACTCGGTTTTACGCAAATAAAATAGCAAATCATTATTAAGTGCGCTATAATAAACATATTCTAAGAATCGTCGCATGTCGTACGTATGCACGGACATAGTACCTACCTACCAACGTACATATAAAAACTATTTCAGTATGATTACTATTTTCTCTTGTAGGGTATCATATAAGTACCAATTGAAGGTAATTCTGATTATAATTTAACTTTCGCAACCATGTTGAGAACTCCAGACCTACAAGATTATAATCTATACCTACATATAGTAAATTTCTGAGTGGAATCTATGTATTATATATTTTTGGGAAAAACTTATTGAAATAATATTATTATCCATAGGGGCCGAAT